>JAPQWS010000093.1:2722500-5122500 GCA_028651295.1 Catharanthus roseus | reverse complement strand
TCCTTTGTGAGTATATATTTTGTAAACTATACCTTCTGTTGTCATACATTATCAGTTGATAGTTAGTACTCTTACGAGCGTGAGTAAAGAAACTAAGCATGTATTTCATAAACCATATTCCTTACCTTCTGTTGTCATGCATTATCAGTTGATAGTTAGTACTCCTATGGGCGTAAGTAAAGAAACTGAGGTAGAGTACCCAGATTGTAACATCTATGTTGAGAGTGTGATGTTATCCAGTGACCTGATTGGCTTACCATTTGAGGGTTATGATGTGATACTAGGAATTGACTGGTTATCTAAACATTACGCTCTGGTAGACTGTTGACGGAAGTTGGTTAAGTTTAGCCAACTGAGTATGCCAATCTTTGAATTCCAAGGAAATAGAATGAAATGAAATTCGACATGAAAGCAGAAAAGTTATTATGGAAAGGATGTCAAGGGTACTTTTCATATCTACTCTATAAGCCTAAGGAAGAAGTGAAGTTAGAAACAGTACCCTTGGTAAAAGATTTTGTAGACATTTTTCCATAGGAGTTAATAACTTTACCCCCAGAACAGGGAGTGAAGTTCGGCATAGAGTTGGTACCCAGTGCTGAACCAATATCTCGAACCTCGTATTGGATCGCAGCAGAAGATTTGAGAGAGTTAAAGAGCAACTATAGGAATTGCTGCAACAAGGATACATCCATCTGAGTATATCTCTTTGGGGTGCGCTAGTTTTGTTTGTAAAGAAAAAGGATGGGACCCTTAGGATGTGTATAAATTATAGAGGGCTTAATAGTGTGACAGTTAAGAACAAGTACCCATTTCCACTTATTGATGAGCTCTTTGACCAACTCCGAGGAGTAGCATGTTATTCTAAATTGGATTTAAGACAATGGTATTATTAGATTAGGATAAGAGGAAAGGATATTTCGATGACGGCTTTCAGTATATTATATGTGCATTATGAGTTCGTTGTGATGCCATTTGGTCTGACCAATGCCCCTACAACATTCATGGACTTGATGCATGGGATCTTGTATCCTTACCTGGATAAGTTTGTGGTAATTTTCATTGATGATATTCTTGTCTATTCATCCAACCCTGAAGAACAGGACAACATCTTCGAAGGGTGTTGCAAACCGTATGGGAGCATTAGCTGTACGCCAAGTTCAGCAAATATGAGTTTTGGGTAAGTCAAGTGACTTTTTTAGGACATGTTATTACTTAGGAAGGGATCTGAGTAGATTCGGCGAAGGTGGAGATGGTGACCCATTGGGCGCAACCCGAAATACCTACTGTGGTACATAGTTTCTTGGGTATGGTAGGATACTATTAGAGATTCATAAAAGACTTTTCTAGGATTGATGGACCATTAATGCAATTAACCAGAAAAGCAACCGAGTTTAAATAGATAGAAAAGTGTAAGAGGAGTTTCTAGGACATTAAAGCATCGACTAACTTCGACACCAGTTTTGACTTTACCTAATCCGAACGAGGAGTTATCCCCATACACAGATGCTTCATGAGAAGGCCTAGGAGGTGTTGATGCAAGACAGGAAGGTTGTAGCTTATATTTTGAAGAAATTAAATGATCATGAACAGAATCGTCCAACACTGATTTGGAGTTAGCCGCTATCATATTTACGCTACTTATACGTGGCCGAGCATGAGATCTTACATATCATAAAAAATTAAAGTACTTGTTTTCGCAAAAGGATTTAAATACGAGGCAATATTGAAGGATGGAGTTGCTGAAGGAATATCGATACCCAATTAACTACCATCCGGAAAAAACAAATGTGATGGCAGATGCTCTAAGTAGAAAGGCAAAGATATCAAGTCTAAGTTTAACATCTACCCTACAACAAGATATTTAAGGCGCCCAAAATGATAACATGAGATTCCAGGAATTTAAGAACCGTGTGGGAGCTATGAAATTAATGGTTTTTCGGACATTAGAAGCCGAAGGGAGCTTGTACTTTTGGAATCAATTGTACACACTCGATGAAACTGAACTTAAGCGTAGAATACTAAAAGAGGCACACAGAAGTAACTATACTATACATCCTGGTAAAAATAAGATGTATAAAGACTTAAAGCAAGGATTTTGCTAGAGTGGAATGAAGAGAGAGATTACCGAGTATGTGGCAGCTTGTCTTACATGTCAAATAGTTAAAGCGGAGTATCAAAAGTTAGCCGGACTACTACAACCGTCACTTGTCCTCGAATTGAAATGGGATCGTGTGACAATGGATTTTGTTACTAGATTACCCTGGTGATCGTTGATTGACTAACGAAGGTTGCACATTTCATTGCCATTAATATGACATACCCCTTTGACAAGTTAGGACAAATCTATATAGAAGAAGATTGTACGACTTCATGGGATGCCTGTTGATATTGTATCAAACCGAGATCTAAGGTTTACTTCAAGCTTTTGGCATAAGTTCAGTTATCATAGGGACCAATTTGAGTTATAGTACCATGAGATATCCCCAGACTGATGGCAATTTGAAAGAACAATTCAAACCCTAGAAAATATGCTGAGAGCTTGCGCTTTAGACTTTGGGAATAAGTGGGTTGACAATCTTGCTTGTGTTGAGTTTGCTTACAATAACTACCACTCCTCGATAGGGATGGAACCATTTGAAAAGTAATGTATTATAGGAGGTGCAGAACATCCCTGTATTGGGATGAGGTTGGATTTCAATCTCATTAGAAGCAAAAGAACTTGATGCCAGAGTTGGAAGAGAAGCAGAAACATGTTAAGATAATTCAAGATCGGGTTCGAGCAACTAAGAATAGACAGAAGTGCTACGCCGACAATCGGAGGAGGGATATGGAGTTTAGTGTGACAGATAAAGTTTTCTTAAAACTTACATCTCATCCTAGTAAGCTTAGGTACCTAAGAGGAGGAAAGTTAAGCCCCAGATATATTGGACCATTTGAAGTCATTGATAAAGTTTGTAAAGTGGCATATCGGTTAGCTTTGTTGAGGGAGCTGGTGGGTATACACGATGTGTTCCATGTATCCCAGTTAAAGAAGTACCATCCCACACCTGATCATGTTCTCAACGATGACAAATTAGATTCATGGGCTGATTTGTTATACGAAGAGAAACCAATTGAGATCGTGGAGTGAAGCACAAAAGAGTTATGCGGGAGACAGATTCCAATGTGTAAAGTTGTATGGAGGTATCATGGAGTTGAAGAGGCAACCTAGGAGACTGAGGAGTACATGAAGAAGAAGTACCCAGAACTTGTACGCATGTAATTTTGAATTTCGAGGATGAAATTTCTTTTAAGGAGAGTAAAATGTAACACCATACCCCATAAGCACCTTGCATGACCCTAAAAGTGCAGTCATTATGAACGTAGAGTTTGGAGTCAAACGTAGTGGGGTATACAAATATCCTTAAGTGGATTATTTATTTAAGCATGCTTAGCATATACATTTAGGAATTAGAGTACTTGGCATTATCGTGTAAGGTTTAAAGAGGTGAATTTTAAGAAAAAGACATTGTGTGTAGAAAGGAATATTTTGAAGAATACCTTTAGGATACAAAAATGATTTTTACGGGACAATATTAGATATATTAGACATGTTTTTTTTTTGGGACTAAGTTAATTTTATTTTTATTGGTGGTGATTATGATTAGTGGTCTAAAAAAAATTGGCATGATTTCTCTCCCACTGCCAAGTGTCCACCACTTGGTAGCTCATCATCTTGTTTCTCACCTATATAATATATATATATATATATACATGAAGAAGGAATAAAAATTGGAATTTTTTCCCTTCCTCTCCTCCTCTCGGTTCACCAGTGGCACAAGACTTGCATAGTTTTTTTTTTTGCTTTTGTTCATTTTATTTCTTTGGGTTTTATTTTGTTTTTAGTTCTCGTTGATTTTTGTACTAGTTAACTTCTATATATATCTTGTAGTTAGAAGTTCGAGTTAGCTTTTTTTTTTAGTTAGCTATGTTTTTTTATTTAATTCTCGTTTTTATTGATGACTCGTAGGGTGTAATTATGAGTTCTTAAAATGACATATTTAGGGTTTAATTGGTTTATCATTTAGTTAATCTTAGTCCATTGGTTCACTTTATTTAATTCTAATGATTTACAAATTTTCCTTGCTATGATTCATTATATCTTAATGGTTTAAGGGGATTTTAGCATATGGTGTAATTGTGAGTTTAATTCCTGACTCTTGATTAATTGTTTTAGTATAGTATGTATTTTTAATATATATGTTGGTTTAATCCCTATTGAGTATTTTTTTATATGGTTTAAGAAGTTCAGGCGCTTTGAAGTTAGTATATGTGTATATGTATCATAGGTTCATAAGGAGATATTTATAATTATATTCGATAGTGAATAGAAATGTTGGGATTTCAAGTTAAGTGTTTTCTTTGTTTTTATTGTTACCCTATTTGTAGGATCATAGCACCAGGTTAGCACTCAGGTAAATCCACAAACCCCATCTAAATATTTTACAAGTGTTGTTGGAGATGTCTATAATTGTTTTTATATATAGCTAAGCATTTTATGAAATGTTTACTGCTTTTGAGATGATATAATAGGGTGATATTTGGAATTGAGGATGCTCTCCACAATGTGCTTAATTTGTTCCTTAGAATTGTATAGGAGTGGTGTTTCGTATAGGTGTGCCTACTTTAAAAGATAATGGTCATGTGTTTTGTTTTGAGGAAAAGTTATTATTACTACGAGTTTTGATGTTATTTAGTTACATGGTTGGACTTAGTAGATGTATACTTGACATTATTTAGTTACATGATTGGACCTAGTAGATGTATACTTGACATTTTTGTAAAAACTGCATATGTATATCTTGACTAGCGGATGGGAATTTTGTTAATCTAAAAGTGTTTATAACCTAAAACTTATGTAAGCGGTTGAGTGGGTGGCCTTTTGATTAGTAAATGAGTATGAAAACCCTAGCCAACCAGGGGCGATGCTTTTGACAGGTTTATATGTATCCAGAAGCGTCGGAAGATTGCAATGTACATGGTTAGTCCCTCGTACTAGGGCCTCTTCCAATAACGTGGACAGATAGAAACTCTGGAGAGTAGATCCACTTAAGAGAGGGCTGGTCCAATTGGTATGATGAGGGCTGGTCCAATTGGTATTATGTAGACATCGATTGCATCAAGCTCTGCGGTGTAGGTTGGTCTTAGGATGAACCTTGCAGCCTCGCATGTGCCCTAGGATCTGTAGCCTAGTTTTATGTGATTGAAGAGTGCGGTGGTTATGGAGCCGAGCACTCGTAAGATGAAGATCTCTTTATGGGTTTCGGACTCTTTTCATGGAGCCCGACTTTTGCATGGCAATTTTTTTGAATTCAAGGGTAGATACTGCACCCCTCATATAGACTCACGTATCTGTACTTTTGAAATAGCCATGTATTATTCTGCTCGGAAGTTTTGGAACCCGACATGCTATGTATAGTTTAGTACTTTTTGTGCTCTATCGGTTTGTAGTCTTTTGTTGTAAAGTATTTTCTATATCAGAGATGTTGTAAGAAGTTTCCATGAACCTTGTGTAGCCATCTCCTTTTTTTGCATTTGATTTATTATTTCTCCACTGCCTAGTATATGTAGTGTATGTACATATGGCTAAGTGTTTCGAGTTTTGCTTTAGTTTTGAGACATTTGGTTTAGTGCCGAGAGGCACGCTATACCCTACTCTGGAACAATTAATCTAGCGTTGGAAATTCAAACTTATATCATATCATGAGAGTTAATATGCTAAATTACTCACTGAATTACGGAAAAGTTACCTCCTTACACATCAAGTCTTTGGATGATTCCTTTTTCATCATGAACAAAATGATATAATATTCTCAGAGAATGACCAAAAACAAAGAAAGAGCTACCTCGAGCAGCAATCAATCTTTCTGGAGTTAAACTATCTTATCCTTCCCACCATAAACATCATTCAAAACATTATTAGCCCTATACAAAATACCAGTAACTAAGCAAAAAAATTGGGGGAACGGGTGTATCAGACTGATGTGATTCATGCCGATTCACTGCCTCCCTGAATAGTACCTTCTATTGTAGTGTGTTCAAAGAGCTGCCTCTGTTTGCATTTAGATTGAAATCTACCTAACTATTTGGAGAGTCAATTTGAAAGAAGTCCCATTTCACTCCAGTCATGATGAACAAATACTATGTTTCTGATACCCATTGACAGTCTCTTGTTGCATACAACACCATTTCTTGTTTCTTCCCACATATAACAGACCTTGGGTTCAATCCCTTTCCTATCAAACAACAATTGGTAGGTAACTTTCCATGCCTCAGAAACTTGTCAAATTTAGCCTCATAGGCCTTTGAGTGACAAAATCTGCGGCCGAAGTTTGCTGTCTGGTGCCAAGTTGAGTTGTTAGGAGCCCATATCTCTCCCACCACCAGTGCCATCATTATATATATATATATATAAAAGAATACTATCACAATTCAAGGATAATGATGATGAATTAGTGTATCAAATATCAAAATCAAATTCAAATAGAAAAGAATGTTTATCAAATACAAAAATCAAATTCAAATAGCAAAAGAAACTAAGTTACTGAGGAAAGAATTTGAGCGTACATCATTAGACGCGAGGCAATAGAGGAAGGTGCGACATTCTCGACCGGAGAAAGAGGTACTCTAGAGTTTCAGTGTAGGGTTGAAATTGGAGAAAAAAGAATAAAGAATTAGAAAAATTGGGGTCTCAAAAATAAAGAATATACAAAACACGTCAACTTTAGTATATGTAGATCTACTGAACATATAAATGTTAAATATAAATAAATCAAATATATCTAGCCAAAATATAATACAAATCAAATACTGCTAACTTATATTTTTAGAATTTGAAGTTCACATCAAGATCATTTGTGTTTTTATAGAAGTATTTAAAAGACTATGCTAACTAAAGATAACTTATGCTAACTTATCTTTTTAGAATATGATAAATTCATATCAATCTATTTAATATATAGATAGATGTTTAAGAACAAATCACATATTTTATTTAATTATCTCTTATTTATTATTTATTTTTATTTTGCATGAAAAAAAAAGGGAAGAGTGTACACGTGGTACTCTTGTAGCACTCAGTATAGTTTTGTTTTAATATATATATATATATATATATAGATACCAAGAGCATAAGTAATAGAAAATCTTTAAATAAGTTCTCATAATTTTGTGTAGTGATTAACAAATAACCATATTGGTTTCATGAGCTATTTAGGGGAACAAAAGGCTGTTTGTTCTTGTAAAATGACCAAAATGTCCTTGCTATAAATAATAACATTTCTCAATTTAAATATTTCCAATTATCACCATATGAAAATATTAACCCTAAGAAAAAAATTGTGGATACAGTGTCTTTGCCCTACAGATGTTAAAGACTAAAGTACCTCCTTATGTTTGTATCCATCATTGAGTATAGGATTAAGAATACTATCACCTTCCTCAATGACCTCTACCATCCTTAGATATCTTGTTCGATAATCCAATGCTATATTTTATGTTTCTAGTTTCTCAGGAGTATCCCTTCAGCAAATATTAGAGTCTTATATGCCAAAGTCTTGGACTTTAGATTATCACATACAATTCACAGTGATTCTCATAGAAGCAAACACACAAAATTATCTTAACTAACTAAGTTCATCCACCCAACATACATAGTATATCAAACATATGAGTAGAGACTTTCACCCATAGTATATCTAAGTAGATAAGCCAAGCTTCACTAGACCGCCAACTTACATGAAATTCCCTAAGACATTAGCCCACGTTGTAGCTTTGTGAATCTTTAGTTTCTCTACCTTTATAACACGTTCTAAAAACTAATGTCACATAGTCCCCTAGTGTGTGCTCCAAGCAGGCTTGCATAGCTAGTCATGAGAAAGAGACTCCTTAATTTAAGGTAGGTCATCCTTTTAGAAAACTAGTATGCAATGGTCTTTTATTTGATGGCATGCTCAACTACATCAAACGGCCAATAGTCTGCACCTTACTATAAAGCACGACCTATTACGTGGACTATCTACTTAAGATACTTCGAACTTATGTAAGTTAAATGTGCATTTTAAACTCAAAACTTGATTTAAAAAATAATATATATTTATATCTCAACAAACTCCCACTTGCACAAAAGAGACTACTCTAATCAAAGAGCTTACTTGTTTAAGTATCTAAGTGTTGCTTAAACCCCTCATCTGCTAAAGGTTTCGTGAATAGATCTGCTAGATTCTTCTTGGAAGGAATCTACTCCACCATTATCTCTTCTTTTTTGATGAAATCTCGAATGAGGCGATACTTTCTCACAATGTTGATATAAACTCACTTGGTTGAAGCATTTGAGCTAAAAGCTTCTCATGAATCTCTCGCTTGAACATGAGGATTTTGTAGAAGAATTCTTTGTAGACAACTCTCACAAGATCTAAGGTCTTCTAATTAAAGTAGAAACCTGATCTTTCCTTTGTGGGAGAATCAACAAGAGCTAAGGAACCCTGGCTTATTCTCTACCTCAAAGAAGACTTTTGTTCAAGCAACAAGGGCTAAAGAATCACCATCTCTTGACACTAATGAATTGAAAATGATCTAAAGAGCCCTTGAATTTTAATTCAAGGGAACTCAATCAGACCTACTAGTTGATCACTCTAGTGGTTGAGAAGTGGAAGAAGAAGAATCAAGAAAACCCAGATTTCTGTCAAAGAGATAGCTGCATTTTTTATTCATCATTCAATAATTGAATAATATGATTAGCTATAAGTGTCTAAGTAATTAACTTGAAACTCTTATAAGTGTTTAAGTATAAAGAGTATTTATAGGTTTCCAAGTAATTAATTTCAAACATTTGCTATTAGGAGTACCAAAAGGGTAATTTAGACACTAGAATACTTAATTACAAGTCTTGAACACTTAGAACAAAAAAAGTGTAGCCAAGCTAGCAAATTTAATCCTTAGGGTCGGATCAGCTGTGGCCAGCTGGGTCGAGCTATCCTGGCCACATTTGTTCAAAAAGATACAACCTACTGTCCTTTTTAGCCCTTCATACGTCCTAATTAGCTCTTGGTGTCTTCATACTTTGTAGATATTAACTTGAATCAAATCAATTGGACTCTTATAACTAAAGTTATGCCCATTTTTCAAAATATATCATTGATGAAATAGAAGTGGAAAATATGGCATAACACTCATCATAAGACATCTGGATGAACTCATATAATAACGAGCCATATTATTTCTCGAAAGCTCAAACAAGTTTATACAATCTTCATGAAGGACATTTGTTAATTAGGAGAACTTAAGACCACAGAAATTGAGCTTTCCAAAACTGGTCCAGAATTTCCAATTTTGCCTTAAATGGTAATTTGATGTGATTTTTCCTCCTTTCTTGCATTGGATGGTCCTGAGCTTGTAGTATGATTTTGTGGGCTTCTTCATGACTTGTTTGAGACTGGGAAGCTTTAGAACACCCTCTAAGTCTTCAAGTTCAATTTGATTCCTCAACTCTTGATTTGAAGCTTTCTTCTGTAAATCCTTCAACTCCTCCATCAAACTAGTTGCTTTAGTTGGAACATACTTAGCCGTGCTCATATCATACCCACTCTGTTCAAAAGGATTAATCCTTGATTATATTCATTCAAACAATCACGAGAGGTGGGTAACATTAATAATAAGATCATCAAAATGAACAACGCTAAGAGCTAGGGAAGTAAAACCAAAGGATCATCTAAACAACAAAGAAAACAAGTTTTCCAAAACGTCCATGAATGGTCTATGAAATGAAAAAGTTCAATAAACATAGAAATTTAACAAATAGTAATCTAAAGATGAATTAAGCACATACCATTCATGTCTTACAAGATTTCTTTAAAAAAAGAGTACAAGTTAAACCAAGGAAAACTTTTAATTCAAGAACACCAACAAATGTTTCCAAAACTTCTATGAAAGGATGGTGAAATGTGAAACTTAGGTTTAACGAAGTTTTGGAGCACAAGTTCATATAAGGCCAAATATGCAAATCTTCCTTGAGAGATCTAAGAAGCTCATAACAAATAAACTTTCAAAACATGTTTATCCAAGAAAGATGTATATGCATACCAAAAGAGTTTTACATGATTTCTTCCAAGTAAGGCACAAAGAAGATCAAGGAAATCATGTAGATGCATCCAATCAAAAACTTCAATGCTCAAAGCTTCTTTGAACCGAAGATGATAGTAGAAACTTAACTTTTGAAAAGGTTTGAAAGTTATGCACAAGAAGTTAAGGAAGGTATTAAGATTCCCAACAAAAAGTGTACCCTCAAAAGTTTGAGAAAAGAGATTTAAAACCGCTTTCCAATGAATAAACTTCTTTTCAATTCTTCTAAAGATTTCTATCTTTAATGGCAAATCCACAAAGGTCTTTGAATGGCTAATAAAAGTCAAAGCTCACATTGTCATAGAATCTCTTATAGCAAAAATTGAGAATAAAAGATTTAGGATTCATCAATTTCAAAACATTTTGATAGTTTACCAATGTCCAAGCAAAGTTGATTATCAAGGAAATGACGAAACAAGGATCCATTCAATTTCCTTTCAACAGGTTAAAAGAATCCCATAGAAATCATGCTTTGAAACAACATTCTTTAAAACGGAGATAATAGCTAAAACTTACATTCTCAACATTTTCCAAAAGAATTTCATGGATTCTTAGTAAATAAAACTTCAAAACTCCAAATACACACTAAGGAATCGAAGAAGTTTTAGGCACAAAAGTTTCAAGATCATAGACATATTTAGCTAGAAAGCTTCTTTTGAAACTCCAAGGTTTGGCATACAAGCTCTCATTTTGAACTCACAAATTAGAAAAACATCTTTTCGAAGAAATTCAATGAAAGAAATAGGATAACCAAGATGTTTCTCAACAAGTTTCTCCAAAGTTAGTTCAACAACACCATTTTCAAAGGTAGTTTTCAAAAGACCCAAAAATGAACTTTTAGCACTATAAACCTACTTTTCCATTTGTTTTCACATTCGAAAAACAACATGAACTCCTTGGAATGCAAATGATAGAATTGAAAACCATGTGTGTTTCCAAACAACAAAGTTTTTAAAAAGTCTTCAACACTTGAAATCTCACAACCATCACAAGGAAATTTACAATGATCACCCTCTAACATCAAGTATATGGACTAAAGAGAACAATGTCTTTAAAACAATTCACCATAGTATCAAAGGAAGGCACGACATAACTACAATCCTCAACAAACTTTCCTTTATACTTAACATGAAGATTATCAAATAAAGCACAAAATATCCAACTATCCACAACTTTTGGCCCAATGAAAAAATCACCATTTATCAAACCAAGATCACCACAAGATAGATCATATTTAGTATCTATTCTATCAAGTTGTTTCTCAAAAGGAATACAAGAAGAAAAACATTTCATACAAGAAACAAGTGAGCATAGCTTCCCATCAAGAAAGATTGCACGTGCATTTCTACATGCTCACATGAGAAGAATGAGATGTAATAACAAATTAAGCTTCTTTAAAGAGATTTCTTAATATAAAACAGAAGGGTTAAGAGAAAAGCACATTGGTCTTTCTTCTTGTATGATGAAAATCTCTTTCTCCATGCTCTCCCCTTTATTTTCAACTCCTACCACAAAAGAATCCACATTAGCAACATGGAATAGTAATCATCCACTCTAGAATTATATAGAGAAATACCACAAGGATGATCACTTTCGACATCTCCAAGCATCAAAGGAGTTTCAAGAAAAGTGTGAGACTGAAAACTCTAACGAAGTCAAGCAATGAAGAAGGAATGATGAATAAGAGAGTCCAAAAATAAATTTCCGGAGAAATCTCATGAGAAAAGTGTGCATTCAAGAATAATTCAATTGCTTAAATGAAAATTCAATGCTCAAAGGAAATAAGTTAGAAGAAAAGCTTATTGATATTCTGTTATGGTGGTGGTGAAGCTGTCCTCCAATTCTCTTCCTTTTATCTTGAAATTTCTTTACATGAGAGGAAATAAGAGCAAGGGAAGAGTTAATTTGGTTAGAAATTAAATGTAGGTCAAGAAAATAAGAATTTTTGTCATGTCCCTCTTTGGCACTCACTCATTTTCTCTTATTTTCTTCTCTCATGTTATTCAAACAAACACTCCTTTTCTTTTATTGTTCCATCTTTTCTTTGTTTTGAGATCAAAAACATGGCTAAACTCCCTTCAACCTCTTCAAGGATCCCCCTAGGTAAAATGCTGCTTTTTTGAACTTCCTTCAACCTACAACCAAGTTATTCCTTTCCCAAGGAGCAAAAGGCTCGAACAAGAACCGATGTTGAGTAGCTGATGACCCCGCAACCCATTGCAAGAAACATCATTTATGCAAGAATGATGAACTCTACGAATTCCATAATATAATTTTGCATAAAATCAAGTTCGGAACGATGGATTAAGTACTTCGAAAATTCTAAGCAGAATGATGAATTCATCCAATCGTAATCATTTAGTCGTGCCTCCCTTAAATACTTAGGATTAAACTCTTGTAGGAATCCTAATCCTTTTTGCATAATCAAATTCTTCTTTAGTTCTCCAAGGATTTATGTTCCTAACATAACTAAGTTTCCTACAATACTTGATACCCTAGAATCCATCTATTTAACAAGTATGTATCAATAAGGAAACTTAGATTTTTATAAACTTCAGAAATGTGCAGCAAATCTTCATGACTCCAAAACAATGCAAACTATCTTCGAATGATTTCCAGTGACTCCCATGTTGACTCGCCCTGTGTACTCTATATAACACAATACAACAACAATATGACAACATAGGCAATAAGGAAACTAAGATTTTGCTTAATCTTTAAAGATTTGATCAAATTCAGATTCTTCTTTGATTTCCCAAAGATCTAGATTCCCAATCCAACTAAGTTTTCTACAATATGAGATACTCTACGATTTCGAAGATCTTGTCTAACATAGTATCTTTAAAAGTGTAGACAAATTAGAAAACTTAGATATTGCACAATCTGGAAAGATTTGATACGATTTCTTTGAGGTAAAAACAACGCCAACCAACTTAGAGTAATATTCAACAAAACCCGTGTTAGGTTGGCGTGTGTACTTCATGCAACATGATACAAACGATATACATAATATTTTGTGAAGTCAATATCTAACAAAATCCCCTTTTGCCATTGTTCAGAGTAAGCACACAGCATACATAATGTATATCTAAATATAGAAAGTATTAATAATAGTGATCTGTGTCCTAGATTGTGCATCTTCCATAAGATATTCAATCCTTATTCATTACTTGAATAATTCAGCAGGTGGAGCAACCACAAATAATTCCAGAAGCCTAGAATTCCAAAAACCATGAAAAGAATAAAATCAAATATCCCAAGAGAAATCGGACACATGACTAACAAAAACCATCACCAAAATATCCAACAGAAACCTTGTACTTCAAGTCAACTTTTTCCAAAATATAGCTGATCATCACCAAAAGACTTCAAGTCTCTCTCCAAGTCTTATTTAACACATGCTCAAATCTTCTCCAAAATTTTAGATATACTAAAGAGATAGAACATTTTATTTTATTGGAACTTTTCTAATTCTTATCCAAATAATGCCAATCCACATATTCTAATACAAGAAGGAAACTTAATCTCCTTAACAATCTCCCCCTTTGGTATTGTTTAGATAAAAAACTTATTTTCAATGTTCAGCAATAGCAAAGTTCATCGTTTTGTTGAGATTCTGCTGTTGACATAACACAAGAAGAAAATACAAGGTACAATGCATCATGTAGTCTCTAAAACGCATAAAATGCTTAGTGCATAATAGAACGGATGATAATTCAAAGGAAAATCACATGATGCAACTAACATTTGTTAAACAAGAAATTCAATCAAAAGAGAATAGTGAAAACATTATGATAAAACAGAATGAGGAACATATCCTGAGCCAACAATAGGGGCATTTAGAAAAACCAATCATTCAGGAACAGGAACAAATAATTACTCTCCCTTAGCATAATGTTGGCCCTTAAAATAATGTTGGCTCCCCCTTAACATAGCATTAGCAATGCTCCCCTATCTTTATTCTCCCTCTTTTTGGATCAAACAATGACAAAGTCAAGATAAGGAATAATTAAGAGCATTCAAAGTTGAAATCTACCATATTTTAACTTAATAAAACCATATATCATCCATGTAGAATGATCATGTAGTGCTAAACAACCAAACCATAATACCAACAGTCATTCTGAGAGCCCATAAAAACTTCAACATAACCTTCATCCTTTGAAACTTCACATAACTTTGTTTAAGTACTTCACCATATAACCAGAAAGTACCACAAAGAATTCTTCTCCTTTACCAACATTAAATAACATAACAAATGCAACAACTCAATTCTAAACCAAGAAATCTCTCCATCCTCTCAAAGGTTTCAACCATTTCTAAATGTAGCATCAACAACTTCACATATGAAGTTTAAAGTAACTCGAAGTTGGATCTATAAGGCTCGTAAAAAGATTGGTATAATGATTCTAGTAAAGCTATTCAAAGTACTTTTCAAAAAAAATTGATGCACTAGAAATAAGAGACTCATGAGAATCATACGTTGATAGTGTGTGTTGAGTGTAAGAAATCCATAACATACCATGCAGCAATAGAATCCATAGAATGACATCCAGTAAAGTAATCAGAATGACATCACAGACAGATACATAGTAGTGAGGACTTCAGATATATGTAAACACCAAATGTTGTGTCCTTAACATGAGATACCTGTTTAACACATGACACGTAACATATTAAAGCAGTATGTTAAATGGTGTAAACATGAGAAAGGTTCAGAGAACATATATCCCCAAAGTATGCTAGAGTTCTCCAAATCTCACAACATCTATGGATTTAGTAAGAATATTTGCCAATTGTTTCTGAGTACAAACATATTCAAGATTAATAGCTCCTTGTTCCACCAATTCTTGATCTTACTGGGCTGCACAAGATTCTTGGTGATGTTGATTGTACTAATGTTATCACAAAATATGAGCAACTGCTTTTGTATTATGCCATATTTCTTAACATATATTTCATCCAGATTAGCTATCTACAACAACTTCTTACAGCAATATATTTAACATAATTTCAAGCCCAATCAACATCGCTATTCCCAACAAGATGTATTGTAATATCCTTGTTGTAGAAAATTCTATGATCTGCAATGCAATTCAAATATCTCAATATTTCATAGCCAGCTTTGTCTATCATTGACCTCTAACAAATCCTATTGAGTATGTGGATTGCCGTGTTGGTTGCTTCATCCCACCAACTATGCATCATGTTCTTGGAGTTTGGCATGACACTGATCATGTTTTGAATGGTTCTATTCTTCTGCTCAACAACACCATTTTGTTGTGGTGTCTTAGGTGCTGAGAATTCTTGCTCGATTCCATATGCCTCACAAAAGCCTGAAAATAAGTTGTTCTCAAACTTCTTTCTATGATTACATCTCAGTCTCTTGAGTGTTTACCCCTTTTGTTTATGAATGTTCAAGCATATTTTCCTGAATATCCAACACTCTATTTCTGTTGGCCCAAAGAAATGAATGTGTAACAACTCCAGAACCTATTTTGTAGTGATGTCTCCTATTTAAACATGCCTGGCTCTTGTTTGTTTTCCCACAAGACAATCTCCATACTCTATTTTATTGCCCCTTTTAAACAATGGCATTCCTCGAACAATCTCTTCGCGTCCTAGCTTGTATAAGAGCTTACATTTCATATGCCCAAGCTTCTTATGCCACAATTCAAATGTTCATCCATTTGAACATTCATTCTGATTGAGTCAACTGTCTTGTTCATTTGATAAAGTTGTTTGATGTTCTTGTCCCAGTGATGACACACTCTTCATCTTCTTTCAGCAAAGAAAACCGTTATTTATCAAAGTGAACATGCATGTAATTATTACATAGTTGACTAATACTTATTAAATTTGCTTTCATTCCTTCCACATAAAGTACATTGGTCAGCCGAAATATGCCTTTCACATTGAGAGTTCCAACACCAACCAATTTGTTCTTGACACTATCACCAAAGGTAACACCCCCTAAATGTCAATATAATCTGTTAAACACTCTTTTGTTCCTGTCATGTTTCTTGAGTACACGTTGTCAAGATACCAGGCACAACGTATGTTAATTGACAGAGACAAGTGTGCACATACCCCTTTAGGTCGTGATTTCTAATCCATGTCTAGCGTGTGGCTTTTTCTCCTTTTGTGTTACCTTGATCATGTGTTGAAAGTCTTCTACCTTGCCTCAAATCTTTGCTTTACCAATAACAGTAGTGCCACAAATGCACTATCAGCATGTAGTAACTACAAATGATTAGAGGTTTCTTGGGCTTCTATTGATATCATTGTCTTCTTTTTAGCACTAATCATGTTTGCTCTTTTAACTCACCTTCTAGATTACTTGGCTTGCACAATCTTGAAATATTTGATACGATGTCTTCGATGCAAAAACAAAGCAAACCAACTAAGAGTAATATTTGACAAAACCTGTGTTAGGCCGGCGTGTATACTTTATTCAACATGATACAGTAGTGACATGACATAACATACCATGCAGTCAATATCTAACACACTTTCAACTCTCTCAACTTCCTCAAACAAGAAAGGAATGGATTCAAGAAAACAATTTCTTCACTAATGCTCTGCTTTTCTTCTATTCTTTCTCTTCTCTCATGACTTTCTTCTTCCTCACATTTCTCAGTCTTTTCTAGTAGCACTATTTGGACTCTTGCATGCCCTTATTTTCGCCTTTCTTACACAAAGTACCATAAAGTTTCCAAATAGATGTTTTCTCCTTATTAAATCCACTAGTCACCATTTCAACACCCTTTGGTTGTCCTTGCAATCCAACTTCTATTTGTGCAAAAGATTCCCTTATTTCTCTTTTCCTTCAAGGAGATGTTGGCATTCTCTTCTCAACATTGGTAATGTTGTTGGCAACCTTCAAATCACAAGGTTCAATGACCTCCATTTTCATACCCTTACCAAACGGATTGAGATTGTTTGCTCCTTTGAATTCTCCTTTGCAAGCTCCCTATTTAATATTTCATGATACCTTCTCCTGTAGGATCCTTCTTCATATTTATCCTCCTCCATGTTTTCTAATTTCTTCTTATATGGGTTCCAATCACCATATCCATCATCCATGTAAGAATAATGAGAACCTTCCTTTCTTTTCCAACAATCTTCTCTGACTTGGTAGAGAGAATCCACTTTATGATATTCTTGATCCATAATTTTCATAGTATCCACCCTTTGTATACTCATATTCCCATTATTCCAACCTTCTCCCTTTGTTTCCAAGGTGCTTCTCCACTTTATTAAGTTGGGATTGAAGGAATCTCATGGTTTCCTTCAAATCTTGCCAAACCAGTTTACTAGTGCTTCTATTGAAGTTCACATAAACATTCTTTTGTCAATACATTACTTAATAGATAAGTTTACACCTACAAAACAGATATTAGTATAGGAAATCAAGGACCTCACCACTCCCTTTGTGTATCACTCAAGATCTTTGGCACTTATCCCTCATGTATCACTCATACTCTTTAGGATTCTATCAAGATAAGCTCACCCTCTTGCCTTATACTTTCCTCTCCTCCTAGAGAGTTCTATAGAACTTCTAGTTCTACCAATTCACCAAAGAAAACTCAACAAAAAGATCTAATGAGAATTCTAAAAATTAGAAAGACAAAGAGTAAGAGGCATTTTATCAAACACTTAAAGTGCATAGAAGTAAAAAGAGAAATTCAAGGGCAAGAGCCAAGGAAGCAACACTATAATTAAACAAAGGAAACGTCCCAAGAAAAATAAAGATAATTCAAAGAAATTTTATGAGTAGAAAAAGTTTCTAGAAAACAGAGCATCATTAATGCATTGCACCATTTTCGCAATATCTCATAGAATACTTATCCAAATCTCTTCAAATTTGTTAAAAAAAAAAAAAAAACTTTCCCAACTCAACAAGCTTTCAAAAAAAATAAAGTTTTATTCAATTCAAACATCATTAATATGCTTTTCATAACAATCTTTCAACAAAAAAATTTCTGTTCGAGATACAATTTTCTAGTTTTGATAGAACTTCATTTTCTTTTGCAATTTTTCTTTTGTAATTGAAATTTTAGCCAACAAAAATATTAACGATCACCTCAAAGAGAGTTTCTATTATACCACTTGATATGAACTCACTTGGTTGAAGGATATGAGCTTAAAACTTTCCATGAATCCCTCTGTGGAACATGAGGATCTACAAAAAATTCTCTCTAGATAACTGCAATATTACTAAGACCTTTTAAAGAAGAAACATAATATTTCCTTTGTGGAAGATTCAATAAAAACTAAGGAAGCCTGACCTATTTTCCACCTCAAAGAAGACCTTTGTTCAAGAAATAATAGTTAAAGAGCCATACCTCTTGACACTAAGGAATTGAAAATGATCTAAAGAGGCCTTGAATCTCAATTCAAGAAAACTCAATTGTACCTACTAGTTGATCACTCAAGTGGTTGAAAGGTAAAACAAGAACAACAAATAAAACTCTAGGCTTCTCTCAAAGAGATAGTTGGAATTTTACATTCATCATTCAATAGTTGAATAACCAAATTAGCTGTAAAAAGTATGTATTGGTTTCCAAGTGATTAAATTGAAACCATAGCTACTAGGAGTATTGATGTGTTAAAAAGGGACCACTCTAAATTAACATATAACAGACAAGCGAACCTATCAATGTAGTACTAGAGAACCTCCCGGGTTGTCAAACTCAAGGAAGGTAAAGGATCAAACAGTCACCGTCTTAACCAATGTTTCATCTAACAAAGAGGGTTTTAAGAAATTAATTAACAAATTAGAAAAACTACGAAAAATGATTAAAAATGAATAATAATTAAAGGTGTGAAATTTTAGGAAAAGAGTTTGAATGAAGGATTCCCCTAACTTTTGTCAACTATTTCAACTAAAAACTCATAAAACGATGTTTGAAAATGAAGGTTGGGTTATCACACGAAAGTTGCGCAATACCTATCTCTAGGTGAAGGCCGCCCTACTCATTTAACCTTTAAAGGAGAATCTCTACTCTCCCTAACCGATTATGAATGCAATAAACAACTTAGGTGATCTAATTAACCTAAAAGTGCAATGAATATCTGTAATCAATCGCCAACTCTTATTATCAAATTATTAGCTGTAGATTGATCTTCTTTTTTCAATTTCAATCCATCTTGCGAAATAATCGATTTCGTGCAAATCAATTATCAAGAAAATATAATTGAACAACAACCAGCATACAAACAAACATCACCTTTATGAAATTCAATCAAACATCATATCATCCAAAGTTAAGGTTCAACCCTCAATTCAAAGAAATACAAAATTAGCTAGAAAACATTCTAACAATAATCAATTCAATAGTAGAAATCATAATTAACGAAGAAAAAGAAAGCTTACATTGAAAAGGAGTTGATCCACGGTCTCAAACGCCACCCGAGCTCGTCTCGATTCGCATGATGAAACTCGAAATTGATCCGTAGAATCGCTTCAATCTTCCTCCAATAGCTCCAATTTGATGTTAATTGTATATAATCTAACCTAATTTAAGAGGAATCAGGAGGGTTTTCTTTTCCAAAAATTGCCCCAATTCCCTTATCTAAACTGAAAAAATTGTTCTTCCCATATAATGGGGATAAAAACAGCTATAAATACAAGTAAAAATGCATTACTGCGCTGCTGATGGGACCTACCACATCCAGTAGGTCGAGCCCTACTGTCTGCAGTAGGGTTCTGTCCAGAATTCCTGAAGTTGACGAGACCTTCCACGTGCGGTAGGTCTAGCCTACTGTCCGCGATAGAATTTTGTCGGCGTTGTCTTTTGAGCTCATAGACCTATAGCGTGCGGTGGTTGCCTACCATCGGCGGTAGATCTCCTTCCTTGATACAAGTTGCTTCGTTTTCGCTTTGTTTTTGCTTTATTTCTTTGTTGTCTTCATCGAGAAGCACCTAAGATAAGAATAGAGGTGAATGGTGTAAGTAATACATTTTGTATACTTAAAACATCGTAAAAGATGAAAATAACATATGTAAAAGGTGTACAATATGGCACATATCAAGTACTAAAAGGGTAATTTAGGCATTAGAATGCTTAATTACAAGTCTTGAACTCTAAGAAATAAAAAAGCCAAACTAGAAAATTAACTCGAAACCAGTCGCGATTGCTTTCTGGAAAAATGTAGCCAAGATATTTCACCCAAGTCGGCAAACATAGCATAAATACACAAAAAGAAAAGATATGAAAGAAAACGAGAAAACATAAAAGAAAAGAAAGAGAAAGAAAGAAAAGAAAAGAAATCTACTTCATAGCTGGACCAGCATCACCTTCTGGCAGTAGATGGACACTCTCTGATGTGCCAACTCGTCTGCATAACGACGAGTCGACTATACTATCTCCACCAGCTAGGCCATATGGATAGGGTGACGCAGAGCTGCTTAAAAGCAGCTCGTATCTCAGTCTGAAACGTATCCATGGGGATTGTGGGAGGTGCATCCTCGGCTGAGAAGTCATAAGACTCGTCATTCTCGCTCTCATTATCGGCTGACTGTGAGGAAGATACTCTAATACCGGTTCTTGTGATTTTCTTTATTAAATGAAAACTGGAAAAGTAGCGTTCGCACATCCGATCCTCTTCGGCTGGAGGTATCCAAACTTTGTTGGCGTCATCCCAAGAATAGCCCGGTTATTGAATGTTGTGAATTTATTAAATGCGGTTGTCTTGTCTGCGCTTTTCATTCTTCTATGAAGTCAGCATTAAAAATAGAAAAAATACGTGAAAGTATCACATGATAACAAAACACACGTGTGCGAGTGGTGTCACAACCAGTGTTGCGCATAGTGTGTATAATAAGAGATTCGACGGAAAAGGGGATTGTCTTTGGAGCTTATCTATCATATAGAGATCTAGAATTCTCACATCGCTTTGCCTACCCCTTTTTTGGACTAGAGTATGACCCAAGAAATAAGTGAAGACTCGAGGAAGGAGTTTTGGAAAATCACCTCCGTTAAGGATATGTCGGCGATCGCCAACGTGGTAAGATCTCGAGGCGATTACAAGTCGCCTCATAGTTCCAGTTCGGGTCCTTGTCGATTGTCTTCTTATTGGAATCTATGGTTATGGTGTTTCCATATCAGGAATCCCCATAATGGAAGTAGACGCTCCCTGTCTAATACTATCCTCATCCCCTTGACTGTGGAGATTATAGTGAAAAGGTGCTTGTCCGTTTTGTGAAACACGTTGGCATAGAATTCACGGAAAAGTTCAGGGTAATAAGTTCCAAAAATATAGACAAGAGGTTCCCACCCTATCCCTCCCAAAAAGAGTAGCTAATCCTATGTGCTCGACGACGGGAGCATCGAAAGAATTTTCTATGATAAGCTTGAGGTGTTCCCTATCGATTATCTATTTCCAGGACGTTGTAGAGAGGCGCTTCGGATACGGAGGAATAGCTGGGTTGGTAGGGTCGAGCGTGGAATCATCAACCCGAGCTCTTATGGATTTTGATGAGGAAGCTGTGGATTTCTTTGGTGCCATGAGGGGAGTTCAACAAAAGATACGGAGAAAAGAGGAGTACTACGAAGCAAGACAACAACACAGCCAACACAACACAAAGTTAACTCTAGAGCACAAGAACACACAAAAAGAATTTATTAACTAGGCATAGCCCATGTGTGCAAAATGTCCTAACATCTCTCGTGTGTGATAAAGTTTGATAAGAGAATCTACTAAAGAAAACGAACAACACAAGAATGGAAAAACTAACAACTAAACACAAGAAACACAAAGCACAAAATCAAATAAATTGGATACAATTGATAAGGGAAATCAAGGAAACTAAATTGAGGCAAAAGTGTAAGAGTGAGCCTGAGTTTGTTAACTGTTGTCGTAATTCCGTAAAACGCATTCTTTGTCTAGAATAGTGTGCTGTCGTAGTTGCCAGAATCTTCACCGAAAAGTTTGCCCAAAAAATTTATAAAATTTTCGGCAAAATTTTTGTTATAGAACCAAAAAAGATAAAATACAAGGTAAGTAAAGCAAGAATTAGCAAAATAAAATAGGAAAATAAAAGAAAAGACAAGAAAAGGAAAGAAAGGGAAAGAAGGGATGGGAGATGGGAAAGCTGTGAATGTAAAGAGCTTACTGGAGGGTGAAGAGGGTGTTTATTGTGAGAAAGAATGGAAAATAAAGAAGAAGAAGAAGAAGAAGAAGAAGAAGAAGAAGAAGAAGAAGAAGAAGAAGATAAAAAAAGATGAGAGAGAGAGAGAGAGAGAGAGAGAGAGAGAGAGAGAGAGAGAGAGAGAAAGAGGGCAAACTAGTGTAGTTTGTTGGAAATCGGAGGACTATCACCGGTGAAGTAGTCATCAGAGTTGTGGGAGAAGAGAGAGAGAGAGAGAGAGAGAGAGAGAGAGAGAGAGAGAGAGGGAGAAACGGGAGGAAAGAAGAGGGAATGAAAGTTTGGGATTTTAGGAAGAGCTTTGGGGGAAAATTGCAGAAATTTGAGAGGGGAGGGGGGAAAAAGTTGTAACTAAGTGGAATTGGGTCGACCAGACCTGCTTACCCGATACAAGACTCGAACCGCTGTAGGGAATTAACCCTACCGCGTCAGTAGGTCGAGGCCTACTGTCCATAAGAGGCTTCTATCCGCTCAAGAGAAAAAACACAAAGAGCCTATTGCGTGCATTAAGTTAGATCTACCGTTCGGGGTAGGTTTCTATCCATGAAAAGTTTAGATCCTCTGGCCCTATCGTGTGCGGTAGGGTACCCTACCATCTGTGATAGGGTTCTACCTGAACGTCGGTTTTTCTTCTCTACGATTTTTAGCCTTGTTCATACCTGCTAAACATTGTGAATTCATTTTAAGCTCGAAATAGGTCTTAAGGCAAGCATTCATCTCTCCTAAAATACCTTGTAACAATAAAAACAAGAAGAACAATCAAAGCGAAAAAGAGAGAAAACCAAAGTACAAGTATACAATTACAACACGTTTACAAAAAAGTTATAAGAAATACTCCATTCTAGGTGCCAAAAGCACCTACACAAACACGATAACCTGAGTTCTTCTTGACTTTCGTTTCTCGATATGTTGAACGGCCACCTGTTTTGTCAACCCCGCTTTCAATTTGAGTACTGGAATCTTCCCTTTCTTTCTCGATTTCTTCGATCTATTGTCTCGTTTTAGGTGAGTTTCTTGCAAAAGCAAAGACAATTCTTGAATACTATAATTAATATAGCATAAAATATTTTGACTTTGAGAAGGTGAAGTTAAATTTTAAAAAAGTTTGAATACTATATCGTTATCCCCCACCCTTAGGATTAGCTTCCCCTTTTCCATATCTATTAAAGCCCTTTAAATACGTAAAAATGGGCGTCCTAAGATTATAGGAAAGTCTACATCCTCGTCCATATCTAGATCCTTGACCTTGATTAGGACATCTTCTACTACCCCCTTAGGATGTCTTATACTTTTATCTGGCAAATTAATGGACATCCTCACAGATCTCGGCTTTCCTTGGCCTAGTTTTTACACATAAAGTATGGCTTAACGTTTATACTAGCACGTAAATCTAATAACTTTATCAACTGGAAAACTACCGATGGTACAAGGAAAAGAAAAACTCCATGGACCGTCTAGCTTCTGTGGTAGTTTGTCCTTGTTGATAAGGATAGCCGAAAATTCTTGCCCAGGATATGTCTTGATGCATCATTGATTTTGCTCTTTTTTGTCAGTATCTTCTTCAAGTATTTAGCATACTTAGTTATCTACAAGAGTAAATCACATAGAGGTAAGTTTAATTTCAATTATCTTAAGATCTCTATGAACTTCTTCCTCATGTTGTCCTGGTTGGGATCACGAACAATGGCTGTTGGGTATGGTATTTTTAGGCTTGTACTCAGCAATTGCCAGCTTCTCGTTCTTCTCTTCTTTACTTGGCTCTTTAGAGTCAAGGGATTCGGATGATCTTTCTTCCTTCTTAGCACAGCTCTTTTCTTGTACGATCATCACCTTTTCTTCATCGAATTTCCTCATCAAATTTTACCAAAATATCTTTGACATACTGTCTTAGGTTCACTTCAGTATTGCTTGGGAGAGTTCCTGAAGTCCTTTTTTATACAAATTTGACAAGTTACCAAATATGTTTCACCAGATTTCATATCAAGGCTTCTTAGCTTCGTTGGGTAGCCTCTATAGTATTCATCCCTGTATCAATGGCATTCATGAATTTCGCCACGAGCTCTTTCAAATAAGCTTTTGCTAGTGGAGGACTTTTTAGAGCTGCCTCATAAGGAAGGGGCTGGGTAGGACCTCTATTCTGGAATCCGGGAGGTTCTTGTTGTCTTTGTTGTCCTTGCTCATCCCAAGAAAATTTTAGGTGGTTCATCCATCCTAGATTGTAAGTGTTGGAGTAGCGGTTAATACCTACTGGTTCCCTTGCACATAATCTACTTGCTCTACAGGGCCTCCCATACCAGGGCAATCTGATTTGAATGCCTTCCACTGGAGAAGTCGCAGAACATGACTGGTTGATTATTCTTATTTGCAAGTATAGAAGTTAGCTTCCATGGCAGTAATAAAATCTACATTGTGGACTCTAACAGGTTTGGGCTTGGAACTTTAGCCTTCCCAGGTATAGCTATTTGCTTAATAAGGCTGTATACCTGTTGAGGAGTCTTGTGATTACTCGAACCACTAGCAGAGGCATCAATTAATTGTCTTGCCCCAAATCAAACTCCATTATAGAAGGACTGAATTTAAATCCCAAATCTAATCTATGATAGGGGACACTTCCTTACAGCTCCTTCCATCTTTCCTAGGCTTCATAGAGACTTTCTCCATCGATTTGTTGGAACAACAGGATTTCTTTCCTAAGCTTCCTTGTTCGACCAGGAGAAAAGTACCTCCCTAGAAACTTCTCGGCTTATGAATTGCATGATCTGATCTAGTTGGAAGGTAATGACTTGAGCTACGATTTCGCCTACCCTTTTATAGGGAATAGAAAATGTGAAGTCTAATGGCATCTCCTGAGACTCCATTGCTTTTAAAAGTATCGTACACCTCCAAGAAATTGCTAACGTGCATATTAGGATCTTCTTTAGTGATTCCATGAAACTTTACATTGTTTTGCAAATTTGGATCATGTTCAGCTTGATCTCAAAGTTGTTTGCTTCAACCCGTGGTCTTGCTATACTAGACCACGTTCCGGAGGTGTACGGTCTAGCATAATCTACCATTGTCCTCTCCACCATTTGTGGTGTTAGATATGGCACAATGTGGATTTATATGTTGTGGAGCTTCATGAGTTTCTTCCATCTTTTCAACAGAGATGATGGCATTGTTGTTCGCCGTCTCGAACCGAAGAGCGCGGCGGGCACTCCGCCGCGAACGCTCAGGCTTTGGATCAAATAGGACTAATTCACCCATTTCCTTTCGGGGCATAAACTAGTTACCCAAACTTGTAACAGACAAACCATAATCAAAGTCCACAAACAATAATGCACAAATCAAGATAGAAGCCAACAATAAACCAATAATTTCAGAAATAATGAACAATCCAAAACAAAAACAAAAATAAGAAAAAAAACTGACTAAAGCACAAGAAAAATGGTCTTCTTTAAGTTTCCATTCCCCGGCAACCACGCCAAAAACTTGATGTGTTAAAAGGGGACTACTCTAAAATTAACATATAACAGGCAAGCGAACCTATCAATGTAGTGCTAAAGAACCTCCCGGGTTGTCGAACTCAGGGAATGGTAAAGGCTACAACAATCACCGTCTTAACAATGTTTAGTCTAACAAAGAGGGTTTTAAGAAATTAATTAAAAAATTAGGAAAACTACGAAAAATGATTAAAAACAAATAACAATTAAAGGTATGAAATTTAGGAAAAGAGTTTGAATAGAGGATCCCCCTAACTTTTGTCAACTATTTTAATTAAAAACTCATAAAACGATGTTTGAAAACGAAGGTTGGGTTATCACACGAAAGCTGGGCAATCCCTATCTCTAGGTGAAGGCCGCTCTACCCACTTAACCTTTAGAGAAGAATCTTTCCTCTCCCTAACCAATTATAAATGCAATAAACAACTTAGGTGATCTAATTAAGCTAAAAGTGTAAAGAATATATCTATTCAATCGCCAACTCTTATTATCCAATTAGTTGCCCTAGATTGATCTTCCTTTTTCAATTTCAATCAATCTTGTGAAATAATCGATTCCATGCAAATCAATTATCAAGAAAACGTAATTGAGCAATAACCAACACATAAATAAACATACATATCACCCAAAGCTAGGGTTTAACCCTCAATTCATACATTATAAAATTAGTTAGAAAACATCCTAACGATAATCAATTCAATAGTAGAAATCAAAAGTAACAAAGAAAAAGAAAGCTTAGGCTGAAAAAGGAGTTGATCCACGGTCTGGAACGCTACCCGAGCTCGTCTCTCGATTCGCCTAATAAAACCTTAAATTGATCCGTAGAATTGCTTCAATCTTCCTCCAATAGCTTCAATTTGATGCTAATTGTGCATGATATACCTAATTGAAGAGGAATTGAGAGGGTTTTTCTTGTCCAAAATCGCCCCAATTCCCTTTTCTAAACCTAAAAACTTTTCTCCCCTATAATAGGAATAAAAACTGCTATAAATACAAGTAAAAATGCATTATTACACTACTAACGGGACCTACTACGTTCGATAGGTCAAGTCCTACCGTCCATGGTAGGGTTCAGTCAGAATTCCTTGAAGTCATTGGGACCTACCGCGTGCGGTAGTTCTAGTCTACCATACACGGTAAGCTTTCATCGGCATTGTCTTGTGGGTAGGTTCGCCTACTGTTGGTGGTAGGTCTCCTCCCTTGGTGCTTGTTGCTTCGTTTTCTCTGTTTTCGCTCCGTTTTTCCCCCTTTTTTCTTTATTTCGTCGTTTTCTTTATGGGGAAGCACCTAAGATAAGAATAGAGGTAAATGGTGTAATTAATATATTTTATAAATTAAAAGTGTAGTAAAACGATGAAAATAACATATGTAAAAGTTTTACAATATGGCACATATCAAGTCTAAAACGGTAACCTAGACATTAGAATACTTAATTACAAGTCCTTAACTCTAAGAAATAAAAAATCCTAACAAGAGAATTTTACCCGAAATCACCCACGGTCGGCTGCCCCTGGCCTGCCTGGCCAACTGGGGCGAATTATCTTTGCCACATTTGTCCAGAAAGTAGCCACAATTGGCTGTTTCCTTCCAGCCATGATCAGTTGCCCTATTGGGTCTTCATACATCGGAATTACCTCTTGATGTCTTTAGAAAATTTGTAGATCTTTCTTTTATCTTGCATAAAAACTTGAATCACGTCAATTGGACTCCTAGAACTCAAATTATGACCATTTTCCCAAAATGTGACATTGATGAAATCGAAGATAGAAAATCGGCATAACACTCATCATATAACATTAAAATGAACTCATATAAAAATGAGCTATACCATTCTAGAAACCTCAAAAAGTCTTCTAAAATCTTCATGAACGATATTTGTTAATTTGAAGACCTTAAGGACACCAAAATAACTGGTCTAGAAATTCCAGTTTTGCCTCCAATGGTAATTTAATGTAATTTGTTCTCTTTTCTTGGATTGGATTGTCTTTAGCTTGTAGTTTGATTTTGTAGGCTTCTTCATGACTCGTGTGAGACTCACGAAGCTTTTGAGCACCTTCTAAGTCTTCATTTGATTCCTTAAATTTTCATTTGAACATTTCATCTATAAATCCTTCAACTCCTCCATTAAACTAGTTGCTCTATTTGGAGCATGCTTAGTCATGCTTATATTAGGTGTACTTACCCTTCTTGTGATTTGTAGGTTACTTGTGATAAGTCCATTTTATACTTGTTTTTACATTGCTTATCATTTGGTTTTCGAAGTATGTTTGAATAAAATGGACTAATTACACTTAAATGCCTATCTTATTGTCATAGGCACTTCTTGTGGGAGTTTAGAGTGATAAAAAATCAAAATGGAAGCCTACAAAGCAAGACTGGACGAAAAAGGAGAAGAAATTCAAAGCTGCCATAAATAGTCTTCCCATGGCCGAGTAAAGCTACTTTTGGTGGGTTTTTGACATCTTTAATTACCTTAATTGAAGAATTTTCCTTCTTAGATATTGTATATCACTTCATGAGGTTTCTAGAAAGATTAATTTTATGTGAATCGGAGTTTATTTGGTCATCTAAAGGGTAGTGTAAAAAATAAGCTTTCTCACATGATATGCTAGCTTAACACCTTTTGGTAAAATGATCATTTGTCGAGATAAAAAACTCTAATGGATCTGATTCTACATGTTCTAGAAATCTAAGAGAATTATCTACAAATCATATGAAGACATCAAGACCTGAATCATCCATTAATATGCTAAAAAGACTCAATAAGTGAAATACACTAACTTGCTACGGCTAGTCACTACCTCGGTCTGGAAAGTCCCAGTAGAACTTAAGGATTTTTACACAGTAGCCACCCTAACCTAGGTAGCTGTGCTAGCTCGGTTGGGTAGTCACGCAGTAACAATGGTTTTCTAATTTTTTTTAGCTCTTTAAATAGATTGTTTCTTGATTTTTTTTGCATCCCGACCTTGGGTTCTTGTAGGGTGACTTAGGGGCGATTTCTATCATAGAATCTCCCTAAGAAACATTGCAATTCCATTTCAACTTACGATTCAAAGACTAGATCAAAGGTTTTGAAGGAGATTTGATTAGTCAAGTTCGAAGATAATGAACGGTGATTCGAAAGGATCATTCGGGCTAGCTTCGGAACGTGAAGACTCTTAAATCAACTCCTAAGCTTTCTTACTCTCTTTTACTTATGGATTTCATTAATTTCCTTATAGTAATTAGGATTATGAGTGGGTAGGCTTATTTTGTGTTTGAATGGGATTGAGCCCTAGATAACTTTGGTTTGATTTTTATGGATATTATGGAACGAATTGTTGAATTATAAGTTTATTGTTGTTTAATTGCTTTGATTGTGCTGTCAATTTTACGTGTAATTGGTACTTTCTCAAGATTGTTTGGATTTGAGAAAGGAAGAACATTCTAGGGTATTAATTGAACATTAGAAATTTGGTAATTGATTAGACATAATAATTAAATTTTCTAGGTCCATTAGAGCAATCTAATTCACTCTGGCACGTTTAATCATTCATAATTGAGTTAGGGAGAGAAGATATTCCTTTCTAATCAATTATGGGAATAATGGGTTTTCGCCGAGAGATATGGTTAATCCTAATAATTGAGTGAGACCTGTTAACAATTCAACATTGTTCCAATGTTTTACAAGGAATTAGCTAAAGAAAACTAGGGGGGAGTCTTCCATTTAAGCTAGCCTTCAAGAAACTTATCTAAATCAACCTTTGTATTTGATTGGATCATTAGTTTAGGTTTTTTTCCTTATAGTTTTAAAGCTTTTATAATTCAGGTTTAAACACTTTCAAAACTTATCTATTTGATTAAACAGTAGAGGATTAGTGATTACTAGTACTTGGCTATTCCGAGAGATCGACATCCTGGAGCTTTTCTAGTTTTATAGAATGATAGATACACTTGCCTATTTGTGGTAATTTTCTAAATTAGTAACCAAAAGAATAAGTTTTTAGCGCCGTTGGACGGCAACATCAGGTAACTGAGGATTTTACTGCTTTAATCATTTTTCTTTAATTTGTTTGCTTCTTTTGCTTGCTTATTTCTCATTTGTTTTTTTTCATGTTTGTTTGTTGCATTACTGTATGATTTTGTTTGAGTCTTTTTGTCTCTTTGTTTTAGTGTCAGAACTACGATTTCTTTGTCGAGCTTTAGAGTTGTACGTTTTATTTTTTTGGTTTTGAGTTTTTCGTTATGTTAGTATCTTTTTGTTTACCTTATTTTTTCTTTTTTGATTTTTTTATCTGCTTTCTTACTTTGTCTTTGAGGTGAGACAAGGAGATTTAATGTGAACTATTGAGCTTTTTTTATGATGATGATTGAGCTTTGTGTGCATACCACAAATGGACCTTTGGAGATCTCTATCAAAAGAGGATGAAATTGAAACTTCCTGAACTTTCCTCCAACATCCTCGAATTCGAGTGCCAAAGAACCACTGATCTCTAACAACTCAAGCTACTTTATCATCTCCAAAGGATCTTCAAGAAAGAAGACTAAGTTTTTCTAACCTTTTTTAATAAAGTCTTGCCTTTCTTGATATTATTTGCTTATGTTTTGAATTCTTGGCTTGATTTTTATCTCAAATGATGTTGTCTTACTTATTTAGAGTCAAAAGAACATCTTTAAGTTCTTGAATTTTGAAGCTTGAACACTTGCACACCTAGCGCTTGATAGAATTCCCCAACGAAATCTTTTCTTTTGTTTCCTTGTCTTTCTTTTAGTTTGTATCTTTTAGTTGGCATTGCGCTATTGTTATTTCTTGCTTTGTGTTTGTTTTCTTTACGTTTTTGTTGTTAGTTTGTTTTGTTTACCCCCACATTAAGGACAATGTGGTTTTAAATGTGGAGGACTGTTTAGTTGTTTATTCTCTTAGTTGTTTTTATATTAATTATTTTCACAAAATGTCAAAACAAAAAAAATTGAAAAATTCTGAAAAAAAAAGATCCAAAAAACTTGGAAAAACTTTGAAAATTCTAAGAAAAATTTTTTTTTTCTTTTGTTTTAGCTCTTTTTTTCTTATTGTTAATAATCATTTTCACTAGGTAGCATAGAAAGGAGTGCAATGACATGTTAAAACTTTGAGTAGGCATAGTACTTGATTTAACTGAGCGTCATACTTTTGACTATGCCTTATTTATCAATGGTTTTTATGCATAATGCTTGTGTTTGTGGAGTAGAAATATGCATTGAAAAACTTGAGAAATTTTGTGATTTATTTTCAAGCATCATTCTAGAACTTGTCTTTCCCCACTTTGAAACAAATAGTCTAGCTTAGGTTGATCCCGGAGATCATGGTGTTAGGCATTCAATGATCCGTTTGTGCCTAATTTCTTGTCTATCCCTTTAATGTTTAATCCCTATTACCCTTTTTGAGCATCATGCCTAAGGAATTCGTTCTCTTCTTTTCTTTGTCATTAAACTCCTATTTAAATATAAAATCCTCAATCGATAAGCTAATGATCTATATTTTGAGTCTTTTTGAGTGAGCATCACAGATAAGTATAGGAGAAAAGAGAAAGAAAAGAAAAATATGAGAGAATAAGGTATTTTGGGAATTTTTGTGAGAAAGCAATCAACGAGAGAAAATCACAAAGGAGTGATTTATTATTCAAATAAAAATATTGAGAAAAGAACCTTTGTGAGAAAAATCTTGTATCAATCACTTGTTGAAAAAGAAAAAAAATGAGAAAGATAGAAAAAAAGTTAAAAGAGAAAAAGAAAGGAAAGTATGAAAAAGAAAAGAAAGAAAATAGAGAAAAAAAAAAGAATAAGTTCAAAAGAAAAACAATTTATAAGCCTTTTTATCTCTTCAAATATGCCTTTTATTCCCTTTTCTCACATATACACTTCATTAAGTTTGAGTGATTGATGAGAATCGGAAAGTTCTGATGGGATTTGTTTATGAGGCAAAGTGTTTCCTAAGAATTGAGTGAAAGCGGCTTAAAAAGTTATAGGTAACTTTGAGTTTGTTTCCCTTTCGGTTGCATTAGCTCGTATTCTCATTCTTTTGTTTTTCCTTTACCTCTCGTTTGATAACCACTTAATGCCCTTATCTAACGTTGCAAGCTTGAAAGTTCTACCTATTCTGGGAATGACTTTAGCTAGAACTTCCGGTAGAAAAGTGTTGGAAAGTTCAATCCTATAGATTATCGTTTCATAAAATGAATTATATGATCAATTCCTTGACATTTTGCTTGCATATTATTGAAACTAAACACGAGTATGTGCCCACAGACACCCCATTGATTTATAGGAGCTAAAACGAGATGATTGGATGTGTTGATTGGCTTTTGAATTATGTTTTGATAAGTCTTTGGCAGTTGTGTAGTGCTTATCTATGTTTGAAGATGGCGATTCGTTTCTTTTTTATTTGGTTTATCTTTTGTATAGATGTTTTTGTTTTTGGTTGTTTGTTGCTTTTGTGACTTTGTAGGTATGTCTTCTGCGAACCCTCATGAGACCTTACTCGTCCTCTAGGGGTAATTTAGGAGTTTAAAGGGCTTGTTGCACGTGCTAAGCGCAATCGTGAGTCCTACGAAAGTGGCTAGTTAGTTTGTATTCATTTTCTATCTTTGTTGTTGTTTGCCCTTTGCTTGAGGAAGAGAAAAGCTTAAGTGTAGGGGAGTTTGATAAGTCCATTTTATACTTGTTTTTACATGGCTTATCTTTCAATTTTCGAAGTATTTTATGAATAAAATGGACTAATTATACTCAAATTATTCTCTTATTATTATAGATACATCCGGTGGGAGTTTGGAGTGAAAATAAATCAAAATGAGAACCTATAGAGCAAGAATTGACGAAAAAGGAGAAGAAATGGAAAGCTGACCAAAATAATCTTTCCATGCCCAAGTAAAGCTACTTTCGGTGGGTTTTTGACCTCTTTAATGACCTTAATTGAAAATTTTTCCTTCTTAGATATTCTAGAGCACTTCATGAGGTTTCCAGAAAGCTAAAGTTTATCTAAATTGGAGTTCATTTGGCCATCCAAAGGGTCTCACGTGATGTTCCAGCTTAATATCTTTTGGTAATACAATCACATCTTAAGATATACAACTTCAATGGATCTAATTCAAGGTTCTTTTGAAATCTTAAGAGAATTATATACAAATCATACGAAGACACCAAGACCAGAATCGTCAATTAAAATGCTAAAAAGGAGTCAAGATTTGAAATATACTGACCTGATCAGGCTAGTCCCTTCCTCGGTCAGACAAGTCCCAGCAAAACTTAAGGATTTCTAAGCAGTAGCTACCTCGGCTTAGGTAGCTGCACTAGTCTCGCCAGGGTAGTAGCATAACAACAATGGTTTTCTAATTTTTTTAGCTCTTTATATAGACTTTTTCATGGATTGTTTTTTTGGCATCTCAACCTAGGGTTCTTGTAGGATGACTTAGGAGAGATTTCTTCTATAGAATCTCCTTAAGAAACAATAAAATTCCCTTTTAATTTACAATTCGAAGATTAGATTAAGAGTTTTGAAGAAGATTCGATGAGTTCAGTAGGTGCAAATTTCGAAGACTACGAATGGTGATTCTAGAGGATTGTTCAGGCGGCTTCGGAATCATGAAGACTCTTGAATCAACTTCTACGCTTTCTTACTTTGTTTTACTTATGGATTTCATTGATTTCATTATAGTAATTCGGATTATGAGTAGTTAGGTTTATTTTTGTGTTTGAATGGGATTGAACCCTAGATAACTTTACTTTGATTTTTTATGGATATTATGGAATGAATTGTTGATTATAAGTTGATTGTTGTTTAATTTCTTTTATTGTGTTATCAATTTTATGCGTAGTTAATACTTTCACTTTGATAGTTTGGAATTGAGAAAGAAAGAACATTCCAAGGCATTAATTGAACATTAGAAATTGGTAATTGATTAGAGATAATATTTACGGTTTCTAGGTCTATTAGAGCCATCTAATTCACTCCGGCTCCTTTGATCATTAATATTTGAGTTATGGAGAAAAGAGATTTTTCTCTAATAAATTAGGGGAATAGTGATTTTTCACCTAGAGATAGGGTTTATCCTAATAATTGAGTGAGACCTAGTAAACACTTCAACATTCTTACAATGCTTTCGAAGGAATTACCTAAAAGAAACTAGGGATTCTTTCAATTAAGCACGCCTTCAAGAAACTTTACTAAATCGACGTTTGTATTTGATTGGATCATTAGTTTAGGTTTTTTCTTTCTTTATACTTTTATAGCTTTTATCATTTATTTTTAAACTCTATTGAAAACTTATTTATTTTATTAAACAGTAGAGGGTTAGTGATTACTAGTTCTTGACCATCCCAAGAGACCGACATCCGGGTGATTTTATAGTTTTACTAGAAAGATAAGTACGTTGCCTACTAGTGGTAATTCGCTAGATTAGCAACCATAACAAACAACTTGCATTGTGAAAGCGCTTCGCTATTGTCAAAATACAAAATTAGTTGTTTGTCCATGTTAGTTAAATACTCTTGATTCCATAAGGAATTTATGGAGCCAGGTTAATGCACCTCTTTGTGGATTTCTTGGCCCTGCAATGGTTGTGAGATCTATGGTTAGAGTCCTTGAAGACGTCTACCTTTCTCATAAAAGATTAATCTAATCACTCTTAAGTTTTCTAAGTATTCTCAAACATGACAAAGTTTGTTTTGGTGAAAACAATAGGATAGAATTAAAAGAGAATAAAGTAAGACCTTGAAGAAAAATTCTCCTAGAGAGAATATTGTTCATGGCCGAAAATTTGCTTGAGAATTGGCTAAAGATTTTTGGGCCACCCTTGGGTGGGTTTATTGGAAGACCAATTCTCTCCTAATTAAAATTGATAAATAAAGGACAATTAGGAAACTTATTCTCCCATCTAATCTTGAAGAAGATTTAGTAAGAAGTTGTAATCCTAATTAAATTAGGATACTTCCTAAAATAATCTATCAAATGTTAATTAGGAGATCTCCTTGATGAATAAGGAGAAGGGAGGTGGCCGGCCACCTTAAGGAACAAGTTTGTAGGGTTTCGGCCATGTCAATAGTAAGGGGCATGAGACTTTCACCTGATCAACTTTGGGCTCAACCTATTTTTTTTAAGTCCAATATAATTAATCATTGGGCCATTTAATTAAGTATTGAAACCCATTAATTATAAAGCCAATATATTTAATTTCTTACCCCAATTTAATTAGATAAAATTCTAAGGCCCAACTAAATAAATAAATACTTTCATAATAATTTTCTTATTTTTATTTAATAAATTAAATACTAAGACCATAATTATTAAAAAAAAAACTCTCATAACTTTTATGAAGTGATTAACCAGTAATCACATTTACTTAATGAGCTACTTAGGGAGACCAAAAGACCAATATTTGTTTCTTGACTTATAAAATGACCAAAATGCCCTTTCTATAAATAACGACATTTCTCATTTTAAACATTTCTATTCATTATGATACGGAAACATTGACCCCAATAACAAAACAATATTGGAAACATTTTCTTTGCCCCACATGATAAAATGTACTAACACATTCCTCAATGACATCTACCATTCTTAGACCTCTAGTCCAATGATACAATCCCTATTATGTTTCTACTTTCTCAGGGAGCGACCCTTAAGCAAACATGAGAGTCTTATATGCCAAGACCTTGGACTTCAGAATATCACAGACAATCACAAGGGGATGATTCTAATAAAAGCAAATGTATAAGTTTGTCATAACTAACTAAGCTCATCTACCAAACATACATAGTACATCGGTCCCATGAGTAGAGACTTTCTCATCTTATCAATTCCAATTGCTGGCAACAACTTCTGGTAGTGCTTGACTCATTTTTTCCATTTACTATCATCGTTCCTGAAAGCACCATCACTGCCACCGTGAACATTAGCAACGTATTCTGGGATAGTGTGCAACCATTTTGGCCACTTTAGCGGGGATTTTAGTTGTATGTTCTTAAGCTTCTGGTCAGAAGTAACAACACAAGGCCTAAGTGGAACATACAATGCTGTATCTAGCTTAGTACCATGATCACATTTAGATAGTTGTTTGGAGCATCAATATTCTTGTAACAGTTACTGTCCATATATATTTTTTTTCCAAACAAACATGCAATCCTTCTTCTTCTAGAACTCAAAGCATATTGAGGTAAGCAATTCTGATATGAGACTTGTTATATAAAGATCAAAAGCCTTCAACTAAGCTTCTCAAGGACCTTTTGCCTTCAATAGGACTTGAATATTCCCCATCCTCCAGCAACCTCTAGCCAATCTAAGGACCTCTTGAATCCATGTTGAATATTCTTTCCTTCATAAGACAATTCAACAATGGGATTGTTTACCCATCACATAATTAGTCTCTTGTAAAGAAGACCTTGCTCTAGGACAATTACAAGGATGCAATATCAAAGAGTAGGAATTAAGATCAAATTGAGAACCCTTGGATCTTCTAAATCCAAGTGTTCAATAAAATCAATCAAAGAAATGTCGTTCAAGGAGAAAGCCTCAAAACTTAAGAATCCTAGAGATAAACTCATCAATTTTCATAAAACATCAATTAGTCTTACAATTAGGCTATAGAGGGGTATTTATAGGCTTTAGGCTACACCCTAATCTAAACATGGTCTTTCGTCAACCCAAGACCCATTAGGGACTGAATTAAAAGCTATAAAATGAATTAAAATAGCAATTCCCCCCTAAAACATTGTATTACATAAAATCAACAACGTACCGCCAACGGTATGGTATCGCACATGGTAGGTCTTTAACACAACGATTCTATTTTGGACAGAAGCCTACCATGGTAGTAGGTACAGGGCTTACCACCTGCGGTAAGCTCTGTTCTTGCCTTTGCCTGAATTTTTTCTCTTTCAATATGTTCCATTGGTTGCTCCAACTTTAGGCATTGAACCATAAGAAACGTAGGTGGGGTTTCCATCATCTTCAAATCCTTCATTCTTGAACTTTTTAGCCTTCCTTCATAGTTTCTTCAATTGCCATCATCAATCCTTGAGCAATTTGATCATCCTTTCTTTTAATTCTTCTTGCTCTTGCTCTTGTGGTTGGTCCTTGAAGTTTTTCATCTCCTTGGCCATCTTAGTTCATTTCATCCTCCCCTATTTGAATCTTCGAATCTTGACCTACATCAAATGGAGATAAATCAGAAACATTAAAGGTAGCACGAACATTATAATCACCCGGAAGATTAATCTTATAAGCATTATCATTAATGCATTCAAGAACTTGAAAAGGGCCATCGCCACGGCTATCTAACTTTGATTTCCTTTGAGAAGGAAAATGTTCTTTTCAAAGATGAACACAAATGTAATCACCGAGTTCAAAGACTACACATTTCCTTCCCATATTCCTTTTAGCAACAAGCTTTTTGTTTGTAACCTCAATAGCTTCATGAACTTTAGAATGAATACTTTTCACAACAACCGCCTTTTTCTTTGCATTCAAACTTAAAAGCATTATATATAGGTAAAGGAACAAAATCAAAAGGAGTTAGATGATTAAACCCGTAAACAAGTTCAAAAGGAGAGTAAGAAGTAGTATAGTGACGAGCTCTACTGTAAGCAAACTCAATATAAGGTAAACAAGCTTCCCATTGGCACAAATTCTTCTTGAGGATGGCCCTAAGAAGTTGGCCAATGGTTTTTTCCATTCACCACCTCTGTTTGTCCATCGGTTTGTGGATCGTAAGCTGTAGAATATATAACAAGTTAGTTCCAAGTTTCCTAAAAAAAAGGCCAAAAATGACTAAGAAACTTAATGTCACAATCTGAAACAATAGTTCTAGATATGCCATGGAATCTAATGCTTTAAAAACCAAAGGGGATGAACTATTGAACTAAAGCAAAAGACAAGTGGACCTATCATTGTAGTAAACAAGCTATATCTGAGTGTCGAATCTCGAGGAATGATAAAGGATCAAGTACTAATCACTCTTTCTAATGTTTAGTATAAAAAGAATGATTTTTAAGAAGAATTAACTAAAAATATTAAAAGATGATTTAATCAACTAAGAAACAAAACTAGAAAATTAAGGTTTTAAAAAATATTAAAGAAAGAGTTTGGATGGTGGAATCTCCCTAATCCTTGTTACTGATTCAATTGGAAAAAATTTATTAAAATAGTATTGAAGTAATCAAGTAGGGTCATCACAACTAATCGGGCAATCCTTATCTCTAGGCAAATGCCACCCTACTCACCTCTTAGAGGAGAATCTCTTCTCTCCCTAAACAATTATGAGTGCAGTAATTATAGGTGATTTAAAGGACCTAAAAGTGCAATATCATATCTATAATCAATTGCCCCAATTAACCCCCAATTGATTGCCCTAGAATATTCTTCGTTTTTCAATTCTGAACACTCTTGTGATAAATTTAATCTCACGATAATTAAATTGCAATAAACCTCAATTAGAAGACATCTCATTTTAAAACCAAAACAAATTCAATAAATTAAACCAAGAAAATCGTAAACAAGTATTACAGTCCAACCCTCATCCAAACATGAAAATCTACTCAGTAATCATTGTATAAATAATGAAATTAAACATTAAATTCAGTAAAAACAAAGGAAAAGAAAGCTTAGGAAGAAATTAAAGTCGCAATCGTAGTCTCGAAAGTTGTCGAGATCGTCTCTTGAGTCGCCCAATTGAAGCTCGAAATTGCGATATTGAATCTTCAATTCTTGATCTCTAAGTATTAAATTACAAAGTTTCTATTGATTTCATACCTAATTGAAGATGAATTTTGGGGAAAATCTAACCTAAGTACGCCTCTAATTACCCCCTTTCAAGTCTAATGGTGAAGTTCCTATTAATAGACGACAAAATTACATTAAAATAGAGTCAAAGTCGGATTAAACTGCTACAGTTGGGGCCTATAGTGCACGATTGGCTAAGCCTTAACGTTTGCAGTAGGGTTCTATCCAAATTTCTCTTTTGTTCGTCAGGACCTACCGCCGCCAGTAGGTTTCAGTCCAAGATTGACTTGTGGCTCCAGGACCTACCGTCGGTGGTAGGTTGGCCTACCTCAAACGGCAGGTCTTCTTCAACTATGTCGTCGACTTCGTTTTCGTTGTTTTTACTCTGTTTTCAACCGTTTTCTTTTTTTTTTCATCGTTTTCTCCTTTGAAAGCACCTAAGATAAGAAAAAAGGGTATTAGTTTAAAATATGAACTTTTATACATTAAAAATTCATAAACCGACGAAAATAACAGATAGAAATATAGACAATTAAGCACGTATCAAATACCCCCACACTTATCCGTTGCTTGCCCTCAAGCAACACAAACTAAATAGACAAAACGGAGTATTTTAAAACTTTTGTTTAAAAAGGATACTATATGCAAAACGAGAAAAATCAACTTAAAACAATTTAGATCACAGAACGGCCACAACCAAAAGTAGCAGAGATAACACATAAACAAACAAAACTAAAACAGAAACGAAAACCAACAAAAACTAAGAAAATGGCCACATCAATAAAACACTCTAGTACTTAACTCCAATGATAAATAAAAATAGACGAACGACACGAATCACTAATTCCACCACAAGTTACTATACATGTTACAGATGAATGATGTATATGTATGGATTGCTTATGCCGTTTTTCATAGAAAATAAAGAATGTCAAGAAATTAGCACAGTGAAATACTTTAAAGGACGATGAATAACAAACTCATGCTTTCTGTCACTTATCCACTCTAAGTCCTATTCTAGGTCATTCCCTGATAAGGTAAGACTTTTCGGCTTGTAATGTTAGGCTTTGGACATATAGAGAGTATCGAACGAAGGCAAATGGAGAACAAAAACAATTGAGACAGAGTTAATGCAACCGAAAGGAAAGATAACAAATTTAAAGAACAACTTTCTAGCCACTTTTCACTCTTCTCACTCACTCTTGAACATCCTACTTCGTTCTATTATAGCACACCCCACCTAATAATATACTTTTTAAGATTCACATAAATTCCCAAAATTATAAGAGAGGGATGCTTGATATTTTTTAAACTTAACTATAAAAATAAGGAAGACTCATATTTATTTCTTTGTTTTCTGCAATTTTTTCAATTTCTTTTTTTAAAAAAAAACATCAATTCTTCCTCTCTTTTTCATCAGCCACATGTACCATACTTTTCATAACCTTTCCAAAGACAAAGTTTTCTTTCTTCACTCCTTTATCCCCACACTTATATAATTCCCTAACTCAAAGTGGCTAAAAAAATATTATAACCATTAGCTCCACAAATTGAGGTTTTATGTAATGTGAGTTTTAAAGTACAAAGAAAAAAGAAGTGATTGAAACACTTGGCATGAAGGTACAAAAAGGGAACTAGGGATTGATTCTATAAAAGGATTTGGCAAGAAATGACAAACGGTACAAAGAAGGCCTAAGACCATCATTTCCGAGATCACCCTAGACTAGAACTCTTACCTTCCAAGGACAGAAAAACATAAAAATGAAGGTAAAGACCCAAAAATTGTTTCTCATTATGCTAATTCTCTAAGATTCCTAGGATTCTATTATTAGTCGACACTTACAAGTGCATGAAAATCATTGATCATGTAAGAAAATTAGCAATTATGGTTTTCAAAGTGATCAAGTATTACGCCTTTTCGAAAAACCGAAAGGTTTTGCAATTATGTACTACTAAAAATGGCAAAAGAAAAATATTTTTGTTGATTTTTTTTCTAAGTATAAGAAAAAGGAAAGGAAATAAAAGTTTCTGAATTTTCAAATTTTCTTATTTTTTAGGATTTCTCAAATAAGAAACCAAAAGTTAAATAAAAAAGAAAGAAGGAAAAAGAATAAAAAAACGTAAATACCCCTCCCCCCACTTAAAATCATACTTCTTCAATGTGGGGGCCAAAATAATAGAAAAACAACCCAACTAAACACATACATGGCAAGCAATCCCGCAGGTATAAAGCGATTAAGCATATCAGGAAGCCATCCTCACACAAAAACAATATAGGAAAAAGAAACAAATAAAGGCAAAAATAACTTAAACAATAGATAAGACAAAACATGAAAGAAAACAAGAAACATAAAAGGAAAAGAAAAAGGAAGAAGAAAAATGAAATAAAAGAAATACTCCCTATGGCGGACCAAAGTCCGCGCTGCCACCTCCACTTCTGCCCTTATCGGGCATGAATCTGCTCCACGGTCAGGTCAGCATCACCTCCTGGCGATCAATGGTGCCTTCTGATATGCCAACTCGTCTGCATACCGACGAGTCAACTGCACTATCTCCGCCAGCTGGGTCTCGTGGATATCTTGTGTGATACAGAGCTACTCGAAAGCAGTCCCCATCTCTGTCTGGAATGCATCAATGGTGACTATGGGAGGTACATCCTCGACCAAGAGGTGACGGGACTCGTCGTCCTCGCTCTCATCATTGGCAGTCTGTAAAAAAGAAGCGCCAATATTGGTTTTTGTAGTTTTCTTTATTGATCGAACACCGACATAGTTGTGTTCCTGCAGCTGATCCTCCTCAGCTGGAGGGACCAATATTTTGTTCTTTTCATCCCAGGAATACAGTAGTTATTGAAGGTGGTGAACTTTATGATCTATAGCGATCTTGTTTATGATCATTGTTCCCTTGCAAAATTGACATTAAAAGAAGCAAATACTCTAGACAAAATAACAGGGTAACGAAACACACGTGTTTTTATGTTGTCATAGCCAGTGTTATGCATCATGCAAATCATCGAAGAGGTGATGGAGAAGGGGGATGTATTGTGAATCTTATCAAACATATAAAGGTCAAGAATGCATACATCATCATTGCTCATGCCCCTTCTGAACTAATGTGTGCCCGAAGAAATAAGTAAGGGCACGAGGAAGCAGAGTGGCAAAATCACCCCTGTAGAGGATACAATGACCATCCATCGGACGCGGTAGGATATCAAAGCGATTACAAGTCGCCTCTCTTTAGTTTTCCGGTTCATGTCCAAGGTGACTGAGTTCCTCTCGTCCCGAATCCCCAGAACGGATGTGAGACTTTCCCTAGTCAAAATGATTCTAACCCCTTTGACGGTAGAAATGATGGTTTGAAGATCCTTGTCCGTTTTATGGAGAATATTTGCATAGAATTCACGGACAAGGTCGGCGTAGAAATCTCCAGAAATACTAAGAAGAGGGACCCAACCCAACTCCCCAAAGAGACGTTCAAGCTCAAAATGTTCGATACCGACTCCTCGAACGACTTTTCAATCACAATTTTGAGCGTTTCCCTGTCGGCTACACATTTCTGGGCTGTTAGAGAAAGACGCTCCGAAAATGGAGAAATATCAAGGGTGGTGGGGTTGAGCGAGGATCCTTCAATACGAGCCTTTTTAGATTTGGAAGAATAGGCAGTGGATTTCTTCAGAGCCATGTAGGGAGTGTAATGAAAAGAAGGAAAATAAGAAGGAAAAGGAGCACAACACAATAGAAACACAACAACCAAACACAGGAATAAGGGTAGAACACAAAAACGCACGGCAAGAATGAAACCAACTAAACTTAGCCCATGTGTTCTAAGTATTCTAATGTTGCCCGTGTGTGATCAAGTGTTACAATAATAAACGGAAGAAAAACTAGAGAAACAATAAATTTTAATACTAAAACAAAGCTCCAAGAAAGCAAAAGTTATATAAAAGCAAACTAAAATGAAAAGAAGGCAAAAAGTGGAAGAGATAGCCTTTGTTCTTTTGAAGAAACAAACTATCGCCACAGGTCCAAGAATGCGCGTTTTCTGCCCCAAACAGTTCGCTGCCAGAGTTCCACTGAAGTCGTTGGAAGTTCGCCAGAAAATCTATCCAAAAAACTTCCATTAATTGACTTAGATCAATAATTAGATTAGGAATTCATGTGGCATAACACGCCAAAAAATTAATGTTTTAAAAATCAAAGGGGATGAACTACTAAACTAAAGCAACAAGTAAGTGGACTTATCACTGTAGTAAACAAGCTATACCCAGGTATTGATTCTCGAGGAATGATAAAGGCTCAAGTACTAATCGCTCTTTCTAATGTTTAGTTTAAAAAGAATGATTTTGAAGAAGAATTAACTAAAAATATAAAAGACAATTTAATCAAGTAGAAAACAAAACTAGAAAATTAAGGTTTTAAAAACTATTAAAGTAAGAGTTTGGATGGTGGAATCCCCCTAATCCTTGCTACTAATTCATTTGGAAAAACTTTATGTAAATGATATTGAATTAATCAAGTTGGGTTATCACAACTAATCAGGAATCCCTATCTCTAGGCAAAAGCCACCCTACTCACTAACCCTTAGAGGAGAATCTCTTCTCTTAATAACTAACTATGAGTGCAGTTATTATAGGTGATTTAAAGGACCTAAAAGTGCAATATCATATCTCTAATCAATTGCCCCAATTGATTGCTCTAGAATGTTTTTTCTTTTTCAATCTCGAGCACTTTGAGATAAATATAATCTTGTTACAGTTAAATTGCAACAAAACGTAATTAGAAGACAACTTAATTGAAAACAAACATCGAATTCAATAAATTAAACCAAGAATATCGTAAATAAGTATATTAGGGTTCAACCCTCATCCAAACATGAAAATCTACTTACAAATCATTATATAAAAACTGAAATTAAACATTTAATTCAGTAAAAACAAAGGAAAATAAAGCTTAGGAGGAAATTAAAGTCGCAATCGTAGTACCGAACGTTGTCCAAGCTCGTCTCTTGAGTCGCCAAATTGAAGCCTGAAATCGTGAGGTTGAATCTTCAACTCTTGACTCCAAGTATTCAATTACAAAGTTTCTATTGATTTCCTACCTAATTGAAGATGAATTTTGGGAAAAATCTAACCTAAGTTCGCTCCTAATTACCCCCTTCAGCCCTAATGGCGAAATTCCTATTAATAAAAGACAAAATTACATTAAAATAAAGTTAAAAACGAAATATAACTGCTACAGTCGGGACCTATCACGCACGATAGGTTGAGCACTACCGTCTACGAGTAGGGTTCTATCCAAATTTCTCTTTTATTCATTAGGACTTACTGTCGACGGTAGGAGTAGCCTACAGTAGATGGTATTTTTCTGTCCAGGCTTGGCTTGTGGCTCCAGAACCTACAATCAGCGGTAGGTTGGCCTACCTCAAGTGGTAGGGCTTCTTCAACTATGTCGTTGGATTCGTTTTCACTCTGTTTTTTACCGTTTTCGTTTCTTTTAATTGTTTTCTCCTTTGAAAGCACCTAAGACAAGAATAAAGGGTATTAGTGTAAAATATGAACTTTATATATTAAAAACATAATAAAACTTTGATAATAATATATAGAAATATACACAATTAAGCATATATTAGAATGGCAACACCCAACTAAAGAACGAATCCATAACATGACTAGTATCATCAGTTTTCTTACAAGGTAGGGAATGAGCCATTTTAGAAAACCGATCTACCACAATATAGAATCAATGCCTTTAGGGGACCTAGGTACTCCAAGAATAAAATCCATAGAAATGTCTACCCAAGATTCTCTAGGCACATTCAAAGGAATACAAAGTCCATGTGGTAAAGATGTAGATCTAGCTCTTTTACATTCTAAACAATTATCAATAAACCTTCATATATCTATTTTCATGCGAGGCCAAAAGAAATGCTCGTGTAAAATGTCTTAAGTTTTTGAAATACTAAAATTACCCATCAAACCACTACAATCTGCTTCCTTAACTAGCAACAATCTAGGAACAAGAAGGAATGCACAATTTATCTTCATGGTACAAAAAACCATCATGTATAAGTTACTTTTTATTAGGTACAACCAAAGAAGCTTCAAATATGTCCTTGTAAATATTATCACTAGCATATAGCTCTTTAAGCATTTCAAAACCAAGATTTTGAGCTTGTAAAGTAGAGGTAGAGATTAGAGTGTACTTTCTTAACAAAGCATCGACTAAAAATTTTCTTTACATTTCTTGTACCGAATGACATATGGAAATATCTCTATGAATTTCATCCTCTTGTGTCCCTCTTGTTGAGCTTTTATTGTCCTTTGAGAAACTTCAATGACTCATGGTCGGTATGGACTAGAAACTCTTTAGGCCATGAATAATGTTGCCAATGTTTCACCGTTCTCACTAATGCATAGAGCTCCTTGTCATAAGTAGCCAAATTCAATGCCGCTCCGGTCAACTTCTCACTAAAATAAGCCAAAAGCCTCTTATCTTGCATCAACATTCCTCCAATGCCAACCCAGAGGTGTCACATTCTATTTCAAACATTTTCCTAAAGTTTGGTAGTGCTAATAGAGGAGCACTACTCAATCTTTCTTCAACAATTTAAAAGCCTTTTCTTGTTTTCCTCCCATTTGATACCGGTCATCTTCTTGATTATATTCGTCAAGGGACTAGCAATGGTGCTAAAGTCCTAGATGAATCTCCTATAAAAACTTGCTTGATCATGGCCAAAAGCTTCTCACTTCGGATGCACTCTTGGGAATAGGCCAATCCTTGTTGTTTTTACCTTGTTTTCATCAACTTGGAGACCTTGAGAACTCACTATATAACCTATGAAAGTAACCCTTTCCAAAAAAAATTCACATTTTCCAAAGTTAGCATATAATTTCTCACTTCTCGAAATAAACAAAACTTATTTAAGATGATGCAAATGATCTTCATAAGTTTTGCTATAAATCAAGATATCATAAAAGTAAACCACAACAAATTTTCCAATAAAATCCCTCAAACCATGATGCATGAGTCTCATGAATGTACTAGGTGCATTAGTTAAACTGAAAGGCATAACCAACCATTCGTAAAGACCAAAATTAGTTTTGAAAGCCGTTTTCCATTCATCCCCTTCTTTCATGCGAATTTTATGGTAACCGGATTTTATATCTATCTTCGAAAATATTTGAGAACTATGTAACTAATTAAGTAAATTATCTAATCTAGGAATGGGATGCCTATACTTGATGGTAATGTTAATAATGGCTCTACAATCTACACACATGCGCCATGTACCATCTTTCTTAGGAACTAACAAAGCGGGAACAACACAATGGCTCAAGTTTTCTTTTACATAGCCTTTGGAGAGAAACTCTTCCACTTATCTCCTAAACTTCTTGATCTCTTCCGGAGGGCTCCTATAAGCCGGCCTATTTGACAATACCGCACCGGGCACCAAATCAATTTGATGTTCAATGCTTCTCAAAGTAGAGAGTCGACCGGGCATCTCATCAGGAAAGAAATCTTTGAATTCTTCAATCACCTTCAAAATAACACTTGACAAAGAACATAAATGATCAATAGTAGAAACAAATACTTCCTTGCACTATAAGAGTAACACCAACTCTTCTTTTTCAATAGCTTCTATGATCTCATTCTCTTTTGTATAGAAACATCTCTTTTCTTTTGTAGCACTCTCTTTCTTTTGATTACTCATTTTCTTGTCACTCTTCACTTCTACCTCTTTTTTCTTTTCAGTATTCATTTCTTTTCCCTCAGCTCTCTTCCTTCCTTAATGATTTTTCTCTTTTTGTTCATTCTCAATTCTTTCCTTTTCTCTCATTTTATTTTGTTCTTCTCTAACTTTTTGAGGTATAAGAGGATTCATGGTATATGATTTGCCATCCTTTACAGATGAATAAGTGTTCTTATCTTCATGGTGAATGGCTTTTCTATCAAATTGCCTAGGACAGCCGAACAACAAGTGGCCCACTTGCATAGGCATAATATCACATACCACTTCATTATTGTATGATCCCAAGAAAATAGAAATTTTCACTTGTTCCATACCTTAATTTCTCCACTATCATTCAACCAGTGCAACTTGTAGGGATTTGGATGCTTGAAGGTTGGTAAACTCAATTTCTCCACAAGATGGAGACTAGCAATATTGGTGCAACTACCACTATCAATTATAAGGTTATCAAGTCTAACTTCCAGCTTACATTTAGTATGAAAGATATTCTCCCTTTGAATGCTTGAATCTTCACCAATGACTTGTGTGGTTAAAGCCCTTATAGTCACCAAACTCAAGGCATCTTTGTCAGCATCTAGAATAGTATCCCCTAGGACGCCATCATTTTGACTATCCTTTTCATCAACAACATCTTCAAGACATTCCTCTTTATCTTTTTCAATCCAACCATTTAGGCCTTCACGAAAAATAAGAGTCTTCTTGGTAGGACAATTGATAGCTATATGTCCTAAACCATTGCATTTAAAACACCTAGTTGGATTGGTAATCAATCTACCCTTCTCCTCCACCTTAGGCTTATAATTATCTTTGAATGCCACCTAATGTGTTTCCTCCTTATGCCAACCCTTGAAAGTGGATGCTTGAGGCTTAGATACAATATTCCTTGAAGAAGGAAGAGTAGTTTTAGAGAAACCACTTCTCTTCCTTTGAGTCTCGATCTTGGTTGCTAAATGACACATGTCTTCATAACTGGTGTAAGGGTATAATTCTAATTGATTAGCAATGTTCCTATTGAGACTACTTAGAAATCTAACAATAGAAGTATCCTTATCCTCTTCCAAGCTCAACCTCAAAGTATATAACTATATATCTTGCCTATACTCCTCAACGCTTTTGCTACCTTGCCTAAGAGCTATCAATTTGTAGTGAAGTTCTCTATTATAATGGACCGGTACAAATATTTCTCTCTTAAGAGTCATCAATTCAACCCAAGTTTCAATTGGTTGCCTTCTAGTTCTAACACCTTGAGTGACAATCCTTTCCCACTAATGAAGTGCATACCCGAAAATTCATCAATGACTAACTTAGCATTGACATTGTCACTATAATATCTCACCATGAAAGGGTTTTCCCCTTGACGTTCCCAATCAAGATATACATTTGGATCACTTTCCCCCTTGAAGCTATAACCTTCCACTTGATCTTATCTAAGGCTCTATCCACTTGTTTTCCACCATAGTAACCACCAAAGTATTTTTGGTCAACATTAGGATTCTCCCCATAATCTTCAAACAAGTTATCTTCATGCCATACTTCATGTCTTGGAATCTCCTCTTGTAGTCTATTGTATCCCCTTCCTCCTAGACCTCCTCTTCGTCCATCTCTAGGAGTGGTGTGTCTACCACCATCATAGAACTGATGAATGTTTTGAACTAGTATTTCAAATGATCCATGATGATTATAGCTTCTGTACATCTTTGAGCTTGGGAATTGACATATCCTTCAATGTGACTTTGACCTCTTTACTCTATAGAAAGATTAGTTATGTCTCTTTGCATATTTCCCATTTCTCTTCTCATAGATTGAAACTCTTGCATTATGACCCTCATTGGATCTAATTGGAATGAGGACTTTCACTAGTTCCTTCATTGTGAGGAGTTGGTAATTGACCATTCGTAGACATAATGAAACCTGCAAATGAAATAAAAGAAACAAGAAACAGGACCTCACAATCACTCCCTAAGTGTATGCTTTGTTGTAGTGATTACTCAATTCTCTTGTGTTTGGCTCTCTTATGGCTTTTATAATAATAAGCTCGAACTCTTTCCTTTTTCCAAAGTATCACCTCACAAGAGTTCTTTGAGTCTTCAACTTCCTCCACCACAATCACCAAAGGCAATCAACCAAAGGCAATTCTAATTAAACACTTAGTTGAGGAGTTGAAGAAGTTCAAAGAGGAGTTTCATCAAATATTTATAGTGCAAGAGTTCCAAAAATAATCCAAGAGCAATTAGAGCCAATCGAGATCAATTTGATCATACAAAGAAGTATAAACACTGAAAAAAAGCAATTAGAATTAAAGAAACATCCAAGCAAAACAAAACCAAGCTAAACAAAGAAGTAAGAGTACTAACAAAATGTTCACAAAAAACAAGAGTCACTGACACCCTATGACTAAAATCATGCTAACTCACAAAATACAACTCCAAATCGATTGAAATCAGTTCAGAAAGAAGAAGAGTTCGATGAGGGCTCAAATTTCGTTTGAATTGGGTAAGTATAACACAAGATATGAACAGATTAATCCACTTCCCAATCAGTTTCGGTTTCTGGACAAATCGAAAGTTTTGATCGATATGATCTATCAAATCAAGTCCAAATTTAGTCAAATGAATTTCAAATGATCGATAACTCTTAGACGTTGAGATCTATATCAAAGTTTTGGAAAAAAAATTGAATATTTCTTCAGATCTAGCCAACTTTCTGGCCTCAAATTTTCTATCCGAGAATTTTCATGATCTTCATGTATTTCATATAGATCATCATGTACTCCTTTTTTTACAAATTTTTCAGCAAATAAACATAAAATACAGCTTAATTTTATGTTGGATCTGATACCAAATGATAGACTTTTTTGTACAAAGATCAAAAGCCTTCAACTAAGCTTCCAAGGCCTTTTGCCTTCAATAGGACTTGAATACTCTCCATCCTTAAGCAAACCCTAGCCAATCAAAGGACCTCTTGAATTCATGTTGAATATTCTTTCCTTCACAAGCCAATTCAACAATGGGATTGTTTACCCATCACCTAATTAGTCTCTTGTGAAAAAGACTTTGCTCTAGGGCAATTACAAGGATGTAATATCAAAGAGTAGAAATTAAGAAAAAATTGAGAACAATTGGATCCTCCTAATCCAAGTGTTCAATAAAATGAATCTAAAGAATGATCAAACTCTAGATGAAGTTCAAGGAGAAAGCCTAAAAACTTAAGAACCCTAGAGATAAACTCATCAATTTTCATAAAGTATCAATTAGTCTTACAATTAGGCTATAGAGGGGTATTTATAGAGTTTTATGTTAAACTCTAATCTAAACATGGTCTTAGGTCAATCCAAGACCCATTAGGGACGTAATTAAAAACTGTAAAATAAATTAAATAGCAATTTTCGCCTAAAACATCGCATTACATAAAATAAGCACCCTACCATTGACGGTAGGGTACCCTACTGCACACGGTAGGTCTTCAGCACAAAAAGTCCATTTTGGACAGAAGCCTACCGTGGATCGTAGATACAGGGCCTACCGGCGGTAGGCTCTATTCTTGCCTCTTCTTGAAATCTTTCTCTTTCAATTTGTTCCATTGGTTGCTCTAAGTTTAGGCATTGAATCATAAGCAACTTAGGAGGGTTTTCATCGTCTTTCAAGCCTTCATTCTTGAACCTAAGCCTTCCTTCCTAGTTACTTCAATTGCCATCATCAATCCTTAACCAATTTGATCATCCTTTCCTTTAATTCCTCTTGCTCTTGCTCTTGTGATTAGTATTTGACGTTTTTCATCTCTTTGGCCATCTCACTTCATATTAAATTCTTGCAATTTTTCATAATCAGATTTATGCTCTAAATAGTAGTATTCCACCCTATCTAGTGCTTTTCATAGTTGACAGAGAGACCAAAGAAAACCCAGAAATATCCCTGTCTAAATATATGGTGTACTTCAACAAGGAAAGTCCCTCCTGAAAAATGATAAGATCTGCATTGGTATCATTGACTCTAGCATTTGAAAGTTCCACACAAAAAACAAATATTGTTAAGATTTTGAGAGGCTGGAATATAGATATAGTAGTTCAGATATTCTAATACATGGGGTTATTTGAAATGCATCCAAATCGACACAACCATACATGATTTTATACTTACAACTGTTTTCAGGAGGATTGTACCTACAGGTACATTTCATGACCAAAATAGAAAATTTAATTCAACAATAGGATGATTGAGATCAATTACCAAATTAAGTCCAAGGAGTAAAGCATCTAGAGCAATGAGCCGTATCAAAATCGGTTAATTAAAGAAAATAATTACTCCTTACGAAGACTTGTACGGTCTTCCTTTTTTGAGGTACTTTCTGGAATGAATTAGGCCTAAATCCAAAAATTCTAACATGGTATTAGAGTTAATTTTTGGGTTGACCGAGTTGGGCTATCCGTACAGATGTCTAATCCTGCTGGAAAGGAAGTATTTGGGGAATAATCATCCCAAGAATTGAAAGCATGTCACGTACAAGTGCAAATTAAACTTGAGCCGCGTGATTATCTCTCGGAGCTCGAGACACAGTCAACATGCTACGATCTAGCAAATCACCTCCCAAGCTTGCAACTTATAGACAAGTTACGGAAATTAGGCAACACCAAAGAGAAGAAGAAAAGTTAAATTTGTTCAATCACAAAGATGATGACCATGCTTCAAGAGATTCAGTCAAAACAAGAAAATAGAAATAACTGTTTTTGGTTTCTATTCTAAAGTATTTTGTGTTTATACAAAAATTTAAAAAATATTAAACAAGTTAGCTTAAAACGATATATATATACATATATATATGTGTATATATATAGATATGTATATATATTTGTATATAAACATTTGTGCCTCTACCTGGAAACAAGAACTTTTCTCCTTTATTTAGCCAATGTTGATATGACTTGTATTCAATAATCCAATCATATGGAACGTTTCTTAAGCAAAATGTTCATAAAGGAACATTAATAAGATATATCAATACCTTAATGTCTTAAAATCATGACTGCTACGGAATGGAAATTTAAAAAAAAAAACCACATAGCACAATAATAAACACGATTGCCATGCCTATTATCCTATAACTTCTATCTTCTTTTCGATCTTTCTCTTTGTACTTCATGTTGGCCCATCTACCACAAGAAGAAGACAAGTTATGCATGTTTGGTAGAAATACTTGACCAAAGGTTGTTATTTGTGCTTGGCTGGAGATTGTTATTTGTAGAGGAGAGTGAATGTTGGATGGGTTGAATGGAATTGAAGGATAGTAGTTGAATTTAACTTAGAAACTAAATTTGTAAGACTAAGAATTTAGTGTAAGATTTTTATTCTTGATGAACAACTCAACATCTCCTCTTTCCTTTTTTTCTTTTTTTCTGACACGTGATGCCTCTAGCGAAACATTGAGGTGATGATAGAAACTAGTCACTAAAACTTCTTAGCTTGTTTATCACACTAAACCAATGACTAGTCATCTACTCACTCAAACTAATCTCCATAAACTAGTCAACTACATAGTCATTTCTTTCTATTTTATTGTTAAAATGTAGAGCCGCTTGACTAGCCATGCAGAACCCTACAAAACTAAACCACCAAGATAGAAAGAAAACCACACAACAAAATGATAAACATGATTGTCATGGCTATTGTTATATAATTTCTATCATGTTTTCGATTTTTCTCTTTGTACTTCATGCTGGTCAATCTACCACAAGAAGAAAACAAGTTATACATCTCTCGTAGAAATACTTTTTCGGAGGTTGCTATTTGTATAGGCGAATGAATGTTGAATGAGTTGAATTGAATTATATAGGATAATAGTAGTTGAATTTAACTAAGAAACTAAATCTATAAGACTAAGAATTCGGTGTAAGATTCTGATTCCTCCAAAGAACCCAACATCTCCTTCTCTCTCTTTTTTAAGCGCGATACATCTGTAAAACGTTAAAATAGTAAGAGTAAAAATTAGTTGTCTAAAACATTTTAAGAAGTTTATCACACTAAACCAATGACGAGTCATCTAATCACTCAAACTGATCTCCTCAAACTAGTCATCTACTCCCTCAAACTAATCTCTTCAAACTAGGTAGCCATTTTTTCCACGCACAAGCCTACAAAACCAGACAAAAGTTTCATTTTTAACATGATAAAAACATCCTTTTGTATTGCATCTTAGATTGGTACGAGGGGGAGAAACAACGAGGAAAAAGCAAACGTCTTTTGATATTTCACACATCACAGCTAGGCCGTTAACAGTTCTAGACCCTCTGGATACTCTCAAACTCAGACTCAATCTAGATCTATATCCTTATAGTTAAATTTGGACCCAAATCCAAACTTATACCCTCCAGATATAAAATTTCTTGACCCAAACCCGACCCTCTAAGGTCCAGAGTAGGGTCTAGGTATACCCGTACCCGTATCATATTTTTCTATTTTTTTCCTATTAAACAAAAATATATATAACAATGTATAATCCTTAAATAAAAATTTTAACATTATTAAAATAATCTTGTTAACATTTCTTTCAACAAATTCAATCATTTCACATGTCTAAAAATTCAAATACAAGCTGCTGTTCAAGGAGAGCTATGGAGATTGAAAGATTCTAAAGGAAAACCTCCTGGAATGATTGGAATTTCGCTTCAAAATGCTGTGACTTTCATTCATAATCATGACACTTGATCTACACAGAACCATTGGCCATTTCCATCTGATAAAGTTATGCTATGATATGTTTATATTCTCACCAATCATCGGATTCCGTCTATGGTACTTCACTCAGTGAGGTGCGAGGGATGGGAGTGAAACTGAAGAGTGAGAGATAGTAGGGCTATGAGAATAATATATTATAAAATTTATAAATTATATATTAAAATTTATAAATTATATATTAATATAATATATATAAATAATCTAATATATAAATATATATTATTATTTTATTAGTACGGGTATACAGATCTAGGTACTTTCATACTATGTCCAGACCCATATAATAGAATAAATATGGGTACGGGTACGAGTACGGGTTTACATGTACAAAATTTAAACCTTACCCGCTATAAACGGGTATAGACCCGCAAATACGAATAAGACTCGCCCGTTTACAGCCTAATCACACCCGCACAAAAAGAATTTGATTAATGCTAAAAACCCACTTATTCAAGATCAAATCTTGATCCTTATTCATCCACTTTGAACAGAAACAACCAAATTTGGACCTATCTTAGAAAATTAAACACAACCCTTTTTTAGAAATAGGCAACTTGCCAGTAAAATTCGAACAAGAAACACATAGAAACAAAATGAGAAGAAATATTAAGGAATCTTAAATCCCATAGCACAAGACAAAGATCTGCAGGAGATCTGACAATTTGGAAGCAAAGAACTGAAAGTATCACACTAGGATAACAAAGCATATAAAGATGATATTATGTAAGGAAAAATTAGTTATATATACTCATAAATTATTGTGGTTTTTTATTTATATTTCAAAGTTTTTTTATTTTTTAGACTTTTACATTCATTAATTATTTACAATCTTACTACTATGATAAATTATTCTAAACATAGTATTTTATAGTAAATAGTTTATGAATATAAATTTTTTTAAAATTTGTTTTTCATAAAAATAAAAAAGAAAAAATAATTTATATATATTTAGCTAATTTCTCCTTTGTAAATATATTATTTGATTTTTATGAACATATTAGAGTTATTTCCTATCTAGTCCTATATAAACGCACTAGTTACTAATTAAAAAATAAAATAAAATAAAAAAAGAAAGTAAAGCCGCTAGTTGACAACCTGCGCTATGGGCCGGAATCTTGTCAATAATCCTGTGACAAAATATGAATGTAGAATATGAATTCAATGCACCCAATACAATTAGCATTTTTTTTTAAAAAATAAAAATGTTAAGTAGTTTTTTTTTTTTTTCTAACGGAGCCTGTCACTAGTTTTCTGTTAGTCTTATATGTTCTTTGATGAATACGAGAGCCCGAACATGATATAGCGGGAGTTGTATTGATCACTATCACTAATACTTTCCTTTTTTCTCATAAAAAAAAAAGGTTAAGTAATTTAATAAACATTATAAGTCCAACACAAAATTTATATAGTTTCATAAACATAACAATAATATAAAAAATGTTCAAAAGAAATTATGCTTTGTCTTTAAAAGAATTTTCATTGTAGGGCATCTTGCTTCCTTCTCCTTCTTCCCTCAAAAGTATCTTAAATTTGTATACCTCCTTGTTTTCTTGGACTTTGACCTCTACCACTTTACCATTTCGAGATGCAATACATATTACCTCAAACAAATTATTTTATTCTTACAGATATCATTTAAAATTTTATGCATAGAGATAAGGGAAGGCTAGTTTGTCTTATAAATACTTGTGCCAAATATATAACACTAGAAACTTTATATTAGAATTCTAAGCAAGGGTTGGAGCTTGAGAAATTACCTTGAAGAAAATAACGAAACAAAATAAATTACAAGGAAAGATTAAGGATCATCATGACACAACCTATCTCTTTAGGATTTATTTTTTGAACAGAAAAATAGTGTTACCTCTTAGATCTCATTATCTTTTTCTCTTATTTGGCCTGGGGGTAGGGGTTAGAAGGAAGGAATTTAGATCTCATTAACCTACCTCTCATCATTCTTGGACAAACAACAACACATTAAATGTGAAAGGAAATCATTAAATCACCTAAATAATAACCGAAATAATAAAGGGTAAAAGAGCTTCAATACTCCTTAAAGTTTATCGGATTTTGAATTTTTACTTTCCATTTCAAAAATTGTCACTTTAAACTTTAAAAAAGTAATAAAATTTCTTTTCTATTTATTTCTACCGTAAAACTAACAGAATCACGTCACATAATTTGCACATAATATTTATTAAGGTAGTTTAGTCCATATAAATAATATTACTTTTTTATTTGATCCATATTTTAAATATACTTTAAATATACTGTACAAGGGTCTATTTTAGATCACGTAAACAGGTAAGGATTAAAATATAATTAATTTTAAAAATCATAAGTCCCCTTTTCACTCTATTGTCATTGTTTCTGCATTGCTTTTCTCCTCTATGGCCGAACACTCCAGCAATCTCTCCTCCATGGCCGATGATCTGTAGCAATCTCCATATCACTAACTTTTTTTTTTTTTTTTTTTTATCTACATCTCTCCCTTTTCTCCTTCATTTTCTTGAAAAATACATTATCCTTTAAAAAAAAATGCTGCAACTGATTCATTTCTTCAACAAGGGAATCAAGGGATGATCCGGGGGTCACCATCAACATTGAAAGTTCTCCAGGAAAAGTCCCAAACCGAGCCTTTCACACCTGAAGCTTTTTCCTCTTTTGAAAATATCAAGGCAACGGTTGGCGTTGCTGATGGCAAGCTTCAGTCATGAAGGAGTAAGAGAAAGTTGGTGAGCTGTTATGGAGGAGGTTGCAGAGGAGGAGGAAGAAAAGTAGGAGGGGTTTCGACTATTCGTTACTGCCCCAAATTATATGTTTATTCATTTAGGTCTTAAAAGTCTTTGATAGATTGAGGTCACAAATTTATCATTTTGCATTCGAAGGGAAAATAAAAAATTTGAGAAAGTTTAAGGGTTATTGAAGCATTTTACCCCATAATAAATATAACATATAAGCTAGGTCACAAATTCCTGTTAACGTCAAAGGGAGAGTACTTAAACTTGACTAATCACAGAATTTCTACCCATGCACATCAACTGATACATTTACAATGACAAAGATTCATTTTCCAATGGTATCCTTTACCATGTAAATGTAAATGATACAAAACAAAACCCATAATGAGATTTACTGTGATTCTTAGTGGCTTCTAGAACCCCTCATGATGCAACAAGTATAACAACAACTGAATAATATCAAGGAATAAAGCCATTATTTCATTATGGGCTTCTGCTGAAGCTGCATGTCAGAACATCACATATTAGCCGTTCAAATTCTGAATATAAGGTATATAAGGTATTTCACAATTATCATAAAGCTGCAGTTACCTAAATATTTATCATTCTACAGAGATTATATTGCAAAATAGACTGAGGAACGCTAAAACCATTTGTTGAGAAAACATAAACAGAAATCCAATATGTATTCATATCAGAATTCTTTCTTTTCGCATTAGTATCGACCAAAGATTCCTAATTACCAAACATGATACAATAAAGCAAACAAAAGTAAGCAAACCCAAACTCAAGAGTCAAGATTGAAAGTCTTATATAGATCAATATGATCCAATATGTATAACTTATGTAACAACATTTGTTGATAGGGGCCTAGCAAGATTCCCCTATGACGGGCCTTGAAAAATAACTAATTGATCCAAAACTCAACCAAGGGACAAGATGGTTAATTAAAGTTAGTTTTGATAACCCAATGACTTTCTTATATTCAAGCTTATGCACTTAATAACCATCGTTTATTTAGGACTTGCAGAAAGAACCATTAATAGTATATGAAGGATATTGAAGTTGAAGAAGGAAAACAACACTTACACGTGCCAATTAGTCGCAACTGAGGCAATTCTTGAAAATGTCCCAAAAGCAAAGAATGCATAATATATAGTTACTAAGAGAATAACAAGCTTCTTTGACTTGTATAAATATCCTACTAACCTAGAATGCATAATATATAGTTACTAAGAGAATAAAAAATTCCTAACTAGCATATTCCAGTAATCATGTTGGACAATTACTTTTGGATTTGGGTTAAGAAGATTTATTTGAAACCTAACATTCTTCTAATTTCTTAAAAAATGTACCAAAAAGAAAAAAAAAAAGCAAGCTAGTGATCAAAGTTATTAGGAAAGGCTAAAGTAATGAACACTATAAAAAGAACAGAATATGGTTTGTAGAAATAAAAGTTTAGGCAGCCAAAAGAAACCAACATGATGTTAACAACAACGTTTTTAATGACAAGTGTTGAAATTTCAAAAAAATAAGGTATGAACTCAAAATTTTATAGAATAATCATGAACATCCAATCCAACTCAAAGGAAATTTATAACTTCTTTATAATAAATTGAAATAAAAAGAGATTTCAATGAGATGTTTTGAGAACAAATAAATAGGGTAAAGCGTCTTTAAACCAAAGATCAAATTTTGATTCTTCATTTTTCAGAACCTTAAAAGTCTTTTCCTATTTTAAAACAAATAAACAGATTTGACTATCTTCAAAGTTGAAAGAATTAAACATTCAAAGACACGAATTATTGGAGAAGGCAGATAATTCAAAATATCAAACAAACTCAATTGAGATGCAATTATCATTCACTTTATATTGTCTCAATATGAGTGTAAAATTTGTAACTTATCAATTGCTCATAAGTTGTAATAATTGACTAGTCCTACTTCCTCATAGCAAATTAACCTTGCAGCAAAAGACTGTTTAAGGAGTTCACTTTGCTTATGTGTCGACCTGTCTTCAACTTGTGAAAGGAGTTAGGAAACGAATGTACAACTATTCTTAATTCAATAAGCGAGAATAAAAATAAAAGAATGTAGATGAAAACAAGAAAGTACGTATTTTATTAAAAGTAAATACTTCTACAAATCTTTAAAATAACAAGAATCTAATAAGTACTTTATTTGCTAAACACTCTACACCTCCAATGAGGTCTAGTATCATCTATTTATAGAGGAGGAAAAGGAAAAGAGATTATCCTAATGAGTTGAACCAAATCAAAGCTAAACAAGTTTAACAAAATAATAAAACCCTATCCTAAGTCAACTAAGAAAATCTATCACCTTCGAATTCCTGATAGCACGTACCCACGCCTTATATAGCTTTTTAAGTTTTTTTCAGAAATTCCAGCAATTTGTTAACAACTTTAAATATAACTCGGAAATCTATGAGGACGAAAATAATTCATTTTTTACCTTCAACTTTCTCTCTAAAAAAAATATCAATCTTTCATATTCAACATATTTTGGAAGTATATATGAATTATTTTGAAGATTATTTGTAAGAAAGTATCAATTTTGAAGTAAGAAAAGTGGTTAATTTTTTTTCCGACACTGACACACTTTCGCCCAAATAGCCGAAACTATCAAGAAGTTTCGCCCATACAGGCGAAATTTTTAAAAAAATTTCGTCCAATAGAGCGAACTTCTGGATAGTTTCGCCATCTGGGCAAAAGTGAGTTAGTACCCTTTTTTTTTAATTTTAAATGTTAATTTTTTGGTTTTTAAAGTTTTTTAATTAATATAACAAGTATTATTAATTTGTTTCATATTTTTTTAACATAACAGAATGATGTAGATCCAAATTCATTTTGAAGAATTTTTGGAGCCAGAAGAATACGTAGATCACGGACATTTATCCACAACATATCGAATTTTCAATTTGAAAGTAAAGTTGGTGGATTGGGAAAAAAAAACGGCGATGAAAGCGAACACATATTTGACCATCACTCGGTATTTGAGATCAAGAACATCCGACCGTCGACCTTACGTTATATTGGCTTGAGAGCGTGGATGTGCAATTAAATCAAGAATGAAGCCGAGAATTGACGATGAAGAAGAAGAAATTCCTATCAAAAGGCGGAGTCCTTACGTCGCTAAAGAGTGTGGTTGTCCATTTAAATTAAAAGGAGAGCAAATAGCCACAAGTGAGAATTTGCAATTGTTCGTACATGATGGGAGGCATAACCATAAAATAGGTATACAATCACAGTCAAGCTCAGGCTGCAAGACTAACGGACGAGCAGCTGATACAGACCGAGCAATTTAGGAAAAGTCATGTGCCACCACGTAATATGTTAAAATTTTTCCGAGAAGAGAATGTAGGTTGTGTCGTGAGGTACATCACGTTACTTTTAATAGGTTATTATAATATTTTAAATATTTTTGTTTGGATCTAATAATATAATGTATATGTTTTATGTAGTGCACAGAAAATATATAACGTATTTGCGAAGATGAAGAAAAATAGGATGCAGGAGCAAAACACGGTAGAAGAAGTTCTTTGCTTAAGTGCTCAATGGGGTTATACGATCTTCTATAGAAACTGTGAGGATAGCAACGTACTTAGTGATATTATAATTGCACACCCGATATCAATTGCAATGATCAGAATGTGGCCATATGTACTAATAATAGATACCACGCATAAAACAAACAAGTAAGTTCTCTATCAGGCATTGTAGCAACTCTCCTATTAATTTAAATGTATATTGATTGTTTAAGTTATAATTGAAAATAATTTATGGTTTAGAGTTTGAACGAAAACTAATAAATTAGATTTAAAATTTTTGTTGTCATTTAACTTGAAGTATTGTATTGTCTGTTGTTTATGGTTTAGGAGTATTATGTACAGTTTATAACTATCTTATTTGTCCTCTGTATTTTTAAAAAAGGTACAATATACCACTTTTGGAAGTCGTAGGGATGACTCCACCAGGAAGAACTTCACTGTGGCAACTGCTTTCATGCCCAATGAGTATGCTATGACATACATATGGGTCCTTCAACAAATTAAGCACCTACATTTTTTACCAGGTATGTCAATCGGGAATGAGTCAGATGTTAATGCTGGTGAACCACTTGTAATTATTACCGATAAGGAGAGCGGTTTAATGCCTGTGATCAAAGATGTGTTCAGTAAATCATATCATATGTTATATAGAAGGCACATCGATCAAAATGTGCTTGCAAAATTAATCGAAATGATTAAAGATAAAGAGATCGCATCTCGGTTTGTTAATGACTCCTGGCACAAATTGTTGAATGAAATTGATGAGGCGGAATACCTAAGAAAATTGGATGTATTGAAGATGAAGTGGCAAAAAATGCCTGACTTTTTACATTATTTATTTTACACATGGTTGAATCCTCTGGTGCATAAATTCTGCAGAGTTTGGACATTGCAAGTACTGCATTTTGGGATTAAGACCACGAACCGTGTTGAGATTGAACATTTGCTCCTGAAGCTATGGCTTTCAACACGCCATGGTGATTTGGACACTGTATTTCTTAATATTGACTCGCTAATCGAAAGTCAAATTGCGGATATTAGGAGCTCATTGGAGTTTTCAAGACCTAAAGAAAAGTTTAACGTGAAGAGTAATCTCATATTTAACAATATAAGTAATAACATCAGTTATTTGGCTTTGAAGAAGATATGGGTTGAAATAAAGAGAGCTCCTGAGATTATTGATGATTTGATAAATAAGTGCGGACATTATTTAAGGAAATCATACAGACTACTATGTTCATGTGAGCTGATTAAAAAATTCGAACACTTTCTTCCGCTCCAGTTGGAAGATTTTACGGCCTTTTGGAGGGCACTAGAAATTGCGGGAGACATTCCTTCTGCGCAGGCGCAGGACATGGATTCTGAGATGCATGATCTTGCCTCCCTGTTGTATCAAATAAGTACATGTCCCATATTGAAAGTCAGGGAAGTGCGTTGTATCATAAAAGGGGTTTTGAGTCCAGTTTTACCTGAAGATCCTGGTGCAACATTGACAACTCCCCCTGAGCATACAGCCACGAAGGGATGATGGAAGACGAACTCAACCAAAAAGGGACAAGTCGTATTAGGAGCACATGTCCATTGCACATAGAAAGACAGGAAAGTCAACCACATCTAATTTTGGATCAGGTTTAAGTTCTAGTTCACATGGAAGGAGCAGACCGCCACGGGCGCCCAAGGGTAGGGATAGGGGTAGAGGGCGTAGCAGTGGATGAAGTAGTTTATCTTCTGTTATAGATCCATCTACCTCTTCCACATTCCCTTACATCGATGCATTCATTGGTTTCTTGTATCCAGTCGTTGAGAACTGGAAGAATATAATAGGTTATGATAATTGTGGATTTCAGGTTATGGCAGACTTTGTGTTCGGGGATGAAAACTAATGGCCTGAGGTCCGTAGATGAATGTCTTTTGAGTTGGAGCATACGACGAACATGTATGTTTCACTATTTGGATTATTGGAACAGTATTATGAGCTCATACAGAGGACATAATGGCAGGATGGGCATGCGCCTCGAGAGGATTGATTGTACACACCTGATCACCTTTTTGTCATTACAAATGCATTCAATTTATGTGTGGTATTAATTGCACGGTTAGGATCCACGACATTATTGCCTTTGTACTCGTATTCAACTTGTACTGCGGGAACTCTGTTTATCGGGTACCTCTCTGAACAACAACATTTCATAACGCTTAGCAAACGACTTTATCTATGTATATCTTTTCATATAGTAATAACTTGTATAAAAAGAGATTTATTTTACATTTTCTCTTATCTTATTCAGCTACAGATGTGAGATGAATGTCCATTGCATCCTTTGCACGTGCAATGGCAGTATCATAGTAGCGATCGAATCAGCAGTTGGGCAGAGCCTAATTCTGAATGGATTGCAGATTGGAACATGAGATATCGTGTGGAATATCCACCACAAGATCCCATTTATGTTAACTTGTAGTTTTTTGTTGTAAATAAATCTATTAGTTATTCAGTATTACATTGTACATTGGATTTTATATTTACATTTTATTATGTATTTATTCTTAATTAAATTTTTATTATTAATTGAAAATTAGTCTTATTATTATTTAAGTTATCGGTGTTTTGTTATGATTATCTAGTATTAAATTATCTATTTATTATTTGAAAATTAATGAAATTAATATTAACGTAGTAATCATAAGTAAAACATAAGTACACCCTAAACCTTACACAAAGATCAAAAAAATAAATCAAAACAATCCACAGCAAAAATCGTACATAATCATAACAAATAAAAAAAAAGTCCAACTAAATAAACAAGAAAAAACATAAATCTAACCCCGAGGCTGATAATGTCGTTTTATCAATTGGGATATCATATCGAACTTCACTTCTTTCCCATCATCATCACGGTCAACCTCATGAGCAATCATGCCCAGTAGAATTAAGTGTGACATGGGAGCCCCAACTGGATACTGAAACCTACGTAGAAGTCTCTCAGGATTCTGTATCCTGGGATGAGTACAAGGGATGAACCACTGCATATAATTGTCTGTGCATCCACTGCGGGGTACTGCAGGGACGTTGCTCCATGTCTCTGTCAATAGATATGATAATGCTTCAAGCCACAACACCTCTACAAATGTATTCCTCACCACGTACATCCTGTTGTTTGTTGGCCTACGAGCCTCCTTGAGACGAATAGGATATGCCAGAATATATTGACACCACCCGAACTGTCGGACAAATTTGTCAGGTATGTACGCCTCAATGCAATCGAAATACGTAAGCATCGCGTGCCATGTGGAAACCAAAATGTCCCAGATCTCGTCAAACTTGTAAGGAGTCCACCGTGCCTCATCAGTCGACATCACATCTAATTGGAGGCGAATGTCTAATGATTTATGCTCTGTTTTATGTCCCAGCATTGCAAACCAATAGATGTACGGCTTGCAAGACATCGTGCCCGTCTCACCACAGGCACAAAACTAGGAAAGTACATGTATATCTATGCCTAAGAAGCAAGTTTATTGCAAATGAATAATTTTGAACAACTCAGATAATATTAAATCAAATAAGCGCATTTTAATATGTATGATAATGATAAAAATAACATATCATTAAATAATTAGATTAAATAAACAAATATTAACGAAAATTAGTAATAATACCTCAAGCAGTGACCAACACCCAGCCAACTCATTTGCATCAACACGCGAGGTCTGACCTAGGTTCCTATACAAGTAGGCAAGCGTCGCAGCACTCTATCAGTAAAGAGTGAACTACCATGCAAATATTAGATGTAGCATGCAGCCCTATGCTCTGGGGAAAGTCTACTCCAGGGATCCTCTTCAAAATAAAAAAACTCCTGACTATTTATACCACTCCCAGTGTAGGTGATACCCAAACCACTCTGAATAACAATAATTAATAGATCCCGAGAATAATGAAGATCAACAGCATTACCATAAGTAGGTACACCCAGTATTATCTCTATATCGTATAAGGTCACTATCAATTCTCTCCAGGGTATGCAGAAATTGTTGGTATCCGACTGCCACCTCTCCACAAAAGCAGATAATAACCCTGAGTTGGAGTGCTTGAACATACAAGACCTCAAATGGATGAGTTCTGTCCCCGATGCCAAATCTACAATCTCAGGATCACTAGGGTTCCAACTCGTAAGCGTGATATAGCACGACTGCAACTTCAATGTACCTCGGTCCTGAACATCAACAAAATAAATTAATATTTAGCATTGGATAACATAACAACATAAAAAATATAAATAGCTTAGCAATTAATAGTAAAATATAGTACTTGTCCACGCCATATAGAACCTGCCACATGTCTGCTGTATGATGGGATAAGCACCGGATTGACAGGACCTCCTTTAGCTGGTCTTGTCTGCTCCCAATTTGCATTCTTCGCTTTCTTCCTCTAGGTAAGTGCCGTAGGAAGACGCCACTTCTCGGATCTTTTGTTCCGAGACTCTAAAATCTTACTCATAACTGACATGAAACTGCCGGTCAACTCTTTGCTTTTTCCTGGACCAAGCCTACCATCAAATGATGAAGCAAAGGCCATAGGTATAGGCTCCTCCCCATCTCTGGCACCATCACTGTCGTTGTCATCATCATCATCATCATCATCATCCTTATGCTCCCTCTGCTCGTCCTTCTGCCGATGTGGAGGCATCCAACCAGACTCCTTAAAGAAACCCCTGTCAACTTCCAACCTAATATCCCGAGAAACCCTCTCTAAAAAGGCTCAGAAGAGGAAAGCCATAATCAGTGACTGTGTAATCATGTGTTGTAAGATGAATCAGAAGGGACTCCACTCACAAGCTGCTTGAAAAATCAGCATCTAACTACCTCCTGGACCACTAACCTCATTCAAAGGTTCCTGAGTTTTAGATCTATAGGATACATTATGAGGACGCACAGAAGGAACATATGCATAGGGATCATATAATGTGGGTGGGGACTGAGATGATGGCCGGGAACATCCATATATTTCATATGGTACCGGAGTATGTGGACGGTGTGATGGGAGAGGAGGACGAGACCTAATCGATATATGGGGTGGTTGGGTAGAAAACCCCAGTGCACCTGGATCATAATATATCCTAGTGCAAGTGGGGTAGGAGTAGACGGGATATCAGAACTACTGTGACGACCCCTCAAACCTCAAGATGATGCAGTAACAGTAACACCTTGAACTCGACTTGTCCAGTCTGTCAAGGGACCTAGATTATCATCTCCTCTACGTGCCTTGGGTCGAACCATCTATTATTTATTCAAACACATTTATCAATAATTAGCATATATTTGCCTAATTAATTTATTGGTCATTACATTATTTTTTAATTACATTATCTATACTATTTCATCATGTTATTTTTTAAATTTACTTTAACTTTTCTCTTGTACTATTAAATTATTTCATTATTTTTTTCAAGCTCGTTATTTAATTCACATTACTTTAACATTTATTATTTTATTATTTATTCGTAAAAGGATTTATTATTTTATTTATATTATTTTATTTATTTTCACTAATAATAATATAATTTATAGTTATTAATTGATATATTGTATTATTTCTTATTAAAATTACTAGTTAAAAGGAGTTGGATCCTATTATTTAAATTATTATCATTATTCTTTATGTATTATTAATTGACTTTAATTCAAATAATTATTTTAAAATATTATTTACAATATTATTTGAATATCAACATTTAAATTATTATTTCATTAAAATCATTCATTTATCTTCATTAATTAATGGATACTCAAGTTATATTTATTATCTCCTTTAAGAGGTTCACATTGCTAAACACTAAATTAACGAAATCATTAATCTACCACCCCCTTATTTTTCTATATCATTGACGTAATAAATAAATTTAATCAACATAAACATTTAAATTGATTCAAACTATAACGTGAATAATTATAACAATTATACTTATGCGAACAAAATAATGAATGCACATTTACCGTGAAATTATTCACATAAACATAATACATTATCATATTAAACAAATAATTATAACATAAACCATTTTAAAGAACTAATTACATGTATTACATAGACAAAATTAAATAACATATGAAATAAACATGAAATTAACTTCATGTAAAACTTGCTTAAATAACATAACATTAACAAATAAACATAATCATAATTTTAAACATTTATAAACCCAAAAGTAAATAATATAAACAAAAAAATATTTTGGGACTTCTGCCCAAGCTGGCGACAAGTTCTCAAACTTTCGCCCAGCCTGGCGCAAACCATAGTCATTTCCGCTCTCGCGCGACATGAAGAGGAAATTTCGCCAGAGCGAGCGAAAATCACAATTTTTTTCGCCGATCTAAGCGAAAACCCCATAAATCGGCAAAATTTGAATGAAAAGACTTTTTTTTCAAGCTAACGCATATTTTCAAGTTTTATACCGATAAAATTGTAAACAAACAAGTATAGGTTGAAGTACTAAATTTTTTTTTTAACAGTCGGATCTTCAGATCTAAGTTTGAAATGTAGACTTTTAGAGAGAAGGGAGAGGATTTTGTTTAGAAAGAGAAAGTTGGAAGATGAAAATGAAATTTTTTGAATTTTTTCGCACTATCCTTATGATACCCGAGCTATATTTATTGACATTTCTTTTTCTTCAATAATGACTTTTCTGCACAAAATCCAAACAACAATAAAAACCAACTAATTTAAACAATTAAACTAAAATAAGCATGTAAAAATCAACTAAAACATCATACTAAAATAGGTCCTATCAAATTCCTCCACACTTGGACAATTCTTGTCTTCAAATATTCAAAAGTTCAACATATCAATATCCATCATCTTCCTTTTTCCATTCATTCATGATTTAGACTATCACGGCATATAGACTCATGTTAAACACAAACAAGGAAGAAACGCTTGATAGATGAATTCTTTACAGACCACATATGCCACTAATCAATGTAATAATCTTTTCAAAATCCAAATGTAATAGGACTTCCTCTCACAAAATTCTCACAAGTTCACTCCAGGAATGATCAAGGCATTATCATCTCTCAAGTCTACCTAGAAAGAAGTTTACCATAAGCTTGCAAAGCTATCACATCTCTAACATTCACAAATGACTTAAATGCAAAACTCTAAGGGAATTTTGGTAAAAGGGAAAACATAATAAGGATGGAGCATTTGGTCAAGAATAGAATGAGAGATGAAGGACTTTTTACTTTAATTAAAGTATAATTAATAACAAACCCTTCACTTCATACTATAATTGCTTTTTCTTTCTTTTCCTCTTTTTTCTTTTTTTTTCAGCTTTTTTTTCATTTTTTTTAATTTTTCAGCACTTTCTCTTTTTTATGACTTTCCACCTCTTCTTTGACTTACACGACTCTATCAACCTCCTTCAACCATTTTCCTAAGTAAATCAACTACAAAATATAAAGTTTTCATCTCATGGAATAGATATAATGAGTAATGTATGAGGTCTTTTACTTTGTTTTTTTTTTTTTTTTTCTTTCATGGAAGCTCGGAATGGTTAAAATCAAAGAATAAAGCTTCAAGCTCAAGGGGCTTACTACGGGATAAATCAAAGAGAAGTTTATTCGAAGCAAAGAAATTTATCCTAAATTCCTTTTCATCTTAATGCATCCAAATCAATTCACGCGGTCTCAATATTAATAACAAAAAAAATTCTAGAAACATCAAAATAAAAGCGACAATCATACCATCAAAGAAAAGAATGAGCAATATAGTAAATACTCCTAGGCTCACAAGTTCTCAAGGATGGCTTTGAAGTCACACACGTGTCATTTAAAATGATTATCACAAATTATTATGACTATGTGAAATATAAAGACTCACTACTCATGCTAATTCCCTACATTTTCATAATATAATTCCGTAAAACATAATAGCCAAAATATTCAAACAAATGAGTAGCACTAGAATCAAGAATTTTGAGAAAACCAATATGAAAAAGTCAATAACACCTAAAAACTTTCAAAATCCAAAATCAAAATTTTTTTTCAAAACAAAATATATAGAAAAAAACTCTTAAAAATTGCAAAAGTAAAATTAAAACAGCAAAAAAAAATTTCCAAACAACCACTACACTTAAGTCGTACATTGTCCTCAATGTACCAAAATAATGCTCAACAGATCAAGTCTTAAGTAAGAAGTATTTCCTTTTAAATGTTGAGCATAGCAAAAGCGCGTCTTACATCAGTGGTGATAAGGGTGGTTCAAAATCCATATAACTGATAAAATGCCATCAGATTCACTCCAACATGGAGAATCTCTATGCTAAATAAAAACTTGAAACAGTGATTTATTCATAATTCAATAGAATTTGTAAACAAATTATTATCCAAAAACAGAGTAATTTCATAAACTCAAAATAAATCCCAAAGGGAAAAAATAAAGTCTTTATTTGCAGAATAAGCAATGTCTGAAAGGATAGAAATAAATTTTAGCAAAAATAAGTTTTTATTCCTTTTTTTCCCCTTAGAATGCAAAGAATAGAGATAAGTAAAAAAAACTTTTTGATTTCCAAAATTTTGAACAATTATTTTATAGATTCCAAAAGATAACTGAATAGAGAGAGGAAAAAATTAAAATAAATTTAATGAATAAATAAACTCAAAAAAGGATATGTTACCTATGTCAAAAAACGGTCTAGGAGGTCTTGAATTTTCGGATAAAATAAAGAACGAAAGAAAAAAAGAAAAGAAGAAACAACAAAGGAGAACAAGAAAATAATAACAATAATAATAATAAGACGCGGAAAACTTGAAGTAGAAAGAGATGCTTAAGAAGAGAAGTGAGTTTTGAAAAATAGAAGAGCTTTTGGGATTGAAATTAGAAAAGGATTTAGATTGGAGAAAAAGAGTCATGTGTCTGTTTTTTCCTTGGTTTAATATATATTTTTTTAAAAAAGAGAAAGCATATCAATGTCCCTATTTTCTATTTGCTTCATCTTCCAAGTCATGCGTCCACTGCTCCTTTTTTTTTTTTTTTTTTTTAAGGGTAAAAACCTCAAAAAGTCAATACCAAAGAGAGAAGTAGAACGCATGCAACTTTTTTTAAACTTTTATTCTTTTAATGAAAAGAACATTACTAATGCATTAAAAATACTACTTTTACCTCCTAAACTCAAAAATTTTCAGCCCTCTTTTTTAAATAGGCTATGGTCATGCCTTAAGTAAAAATTAAAATTTCGGTTGCCTCTCAACAGTGCCTTTCTTTATTTTTTTCAGCTAGATAATCATTGGGTCAAACTTTATCGTAGATGAGATCAATCTTCCTCCCACATCTGAAGCAGGATATTGTAAGTTTAAAGACATCTCTAGTAAAGCGTCTATAGAAATCTGCAACATTCTCAATCAAGTGGTAAATAAATGGAAAGTGAAAGTGGATTTTTTCCTATTAACTTCATTTAATTCCGTAAAATCAACGCACATTCTCCATCCATTTTTAACTCTTATAAGAATTAGCTCATTTTCCTTATTTGGAACCAATGTTTTTCCGTCCCCCAAATATATGTATTCTAAATCTTGGATAAATGTTTCAACTCCAATTTTAGAGTTTGTTTAACATAAGGAAAATTCTCCTTATGATAGGTTGAAAGGAGAATGAAAGAATCGAACTTCGCTTCCTTGGTACGTCCATTCTCCACATTGTTAAGAACTTTTAAATCTACATCATCCTCAAAATCCTGCTCAAATATTTCTTGCACCATTGAACAAATATCATCAATAAAACATAAAGACTTTGAATTTTTTGGACTATCATGCCTCAAAAATATTAAATGAAACTACCTCCCCATCAAATTCTAATGAAAGCGTACCTTTATGCACATTAATTTTTTCTTTTTTTTACAGTTTTCATAAAAGGCCTCCCAAGTAAATGTGAGAAGAAGATTGATCGTGAGTGTCAATTATGTTAAAATCCACAGGAAATATTAACTCATTAACTTGTACTAATACATCTTCTACTACTCCTATGGGATTAGAATTAGACCTATCAGCTAATTAAATTACTACTCTTGTTTCTTTTAAAGGTCCTAATTTAATTCTTGATAGATGGAAAATGGTATACCATTAATTGAAGCTCCTAAGTCTAGAATGGGTTTTTCTACATAATTATTGCCAATTATACAAGGAGTTGTAAACATACATGGGTCCTTGCATTTTTCTAGCAACTTTTTATTAATTATTGCCGACATGGTTTCTACAACTCTTATCTTCCCATCATTCTTCAACTTGTTCTTATTGGTGCACAACTCCTTGAGAAACTTTGCATATCTTGGAACTTGTTTTATGGCATCTAACAAATGAATGTTGGTTTCTACCTTTCAAAAGGTATCTAGAAATTCCTACTCCATCTCCTCCTTTTATTTTGCTAATCTACCAAGAAAAAGAGGTGTAATTAGTACTTTTTTAAGAATAGGAGCATAATTGCTTACCTTTTTATTTGATAGAGAAATAATTTCTTTTTCTTTGTTATCCTTGGGCTCTTTCACCTTAATGGAAGGTTCTTGCCACTCTTTTCCACTTTGAAGGATAATTGAACATACATTCTCCTTCCGGTAAACCTTAGATGGAGATGGTAATCTTCCTCCTTTTGCCTCAAGCCGGTTAACAGAAGATGCAAGTTGTGAGATTTGAGTCCCCAAATTCTAAATACTTGCTCTTGTTTCTTGTTGAAACATTTGAGTGTTAGTACCTTGATTTGTCAGAGGAGGAGGCTTATTGATTACTTTGTTGCCCATAGCTCAAGTTCAAATGATCCCTCCTATAAGGATTATGTTGATTTGAAAAAGGGTCATACTTCCTTGGTTGGTTTATAAATCTCTCCATTGCATTCACTTGAGGTGAAACATCTTCTTGGAATTGTGGGTATACATCAGTTGGATGATCAGAGTTCCTAGAACTTTTTACTTGTCCTAAAGAAACTTGTCTAACAAGAGAGGTTAATTAAGATATTTGATTTTCAATAAAATTACTTACCTTGCTTACCTTTCTTGGTAGAATATCTTTTATTAAGCCAAATTGTTGAGAATTTTTTGTCATTCTGGGATTAGCTCTTTTGCTTCGTTTGGTGTTTTCTCTATAAGAACTCCACTGGCAACATCGATCACGTTTCGGTCCATAGGCAGCAATCCTTCATAAAAGTATTAGAGCAATAATTGATCAAAAATTTTATGGTGTGGACAGCTTGAACACAATTAATTGAAGCGTTCCCAATACTCGTACATATTCTCCCCATTATGCTGATGAATTGCACAAATTTCTTTTCTTCGAGCTACAAATCAGAGAAAATGCTTCCATCAAGATAGAAAGAAAATTCACATAGCATAATAACAAAACATAATTGTCATGGCTATTGTCCTATAACTTCTGTCTTCTTTTTTATTGCTCTCTTTGTACCTCATGCTGGCTAATCTACTACAAGAAGAAAACAAGTTATATATGTCCCGTAGAAATACTTGATCGGAGGTTGTTATTTGATGCTTGGCGGGAGATTGTTATTTGTAAGGGAGAGTGAATGTTGGATGAGTTGAATTGAATTAGATAGAAGGATAGTAGTTAAATTTAACTAAGAAACTAAATTTGTAAGACTAAGAATTCTGTAAGATTTATATTCTCGATAAACAACCCTACATCTCCTTCTTTCCTTTTTTTCTTACACGTGATGCATCTAGCGAAACATTAAGGTGATGATAGAAACAACTAGTTACTAAAACTTCTTAGTTTGTTTATCACACTAAACCAATGACTAGTTATCTACTCACCCAATCTAATCTCCACAAACTAGTCAACTATATAGTCATTTATTTTTATTTTATTGGTAAAATATAGAGCAGCTTACCTAGCTACGCAGACTCTACAAAACCAAACCACCAAGATAGAAAGAAAATCACATGACAAAATAATAAACATGATTGTCATGACTATTGTTATATAACTTCTATCATGTTTTTGATCTTTTTCTTTATACTTCATGCTGGTTAATCTACTACAAGAAGAAAACAAGTTATATATCTCTCATAGAAATACTTGCCAAGAGGTTGATATTTGTATAGGCGATGAATGTTGGATGAGCTTAATTGAATTATAAAGGAAGATAGTAGTTGCTATTTTCTTAAGGAACGTTTCTAATCAGTTGAACCAAATCAAATTGAACAAGTTGAACAAAAAAATAATACCCTATCCTAACTAAGTCAACTAAGAAATCTGTTAACTTCAAATTTCTAGTAACGCGTGCCCACGCATTATATAGTTCTTTAAGTATTTTCCAGAAATTCCAACAATTTACTAACAACTTTCCTCCTTTTTATCCAATGATAACTTTTTTTGCACAAAATCCAAATAAAAATAAAAGCCAACTAATTTAAATAATTAAACTAAAATAAGCATGAGAAAATAAACTAAAACACCATACTAAACTAGTTCTTATCATTTAACTACTTTAAGTACACCACTAAGCAATTACTTTCTAACAAAAAACCTAAAGCATAATATAAGAGATACATGAAGGACAGCTTACCCTAATATTTATATATAGTAACAAACATGAGAGAAAATAATAAATTTGCACCATATTTTCATCATTAGTCAAGAAAAAATAACTTTCTATTGCCTAAAAAAAATCCTCTCCACAGATAATGTGAAATTGAAATGAAAATCAGGAAATTCTCATCTGAAGTACAGGTCGTTGATATCCTATTTTTGCAAGAACCCTGTATTCCTCTCAAAAAGGAGGCATAGAAGACCTTCAAGTCCCCCTAGAAGTTTGGAGCCAAAAAAGAAATCTCAAACACTCCAGTTTAAATGCATAAAAGCTGAAGAAGAATTTACTAATATTTGGAGAACCAAAAAAACTATTCATTTTCTCAGGCACATTAATGCATGAAATATCCTACACAACTTGAAATCAGTAGTTTCAGAATGAATGACTTTATTGATGAAATAAAGTAAAAGCTACAAAGATGCCAGAAAAAGCATCGATTTAAAAAATTCACTAAGTGAAGCCAAAACTTCCAATAGCATCAATATTACATCATTCATTTCATTTTTTCCAATAACATCCATTGATTTAAATTTAACTACCTAAAAAAAAGAGAAGAGAAGAAATTGACATAGAGCTTCATAAAATGATGGGCAAAGTAGAAAGGAAAAAGGAAGAGCTTTTGCTTATCTGCTTTTTCATCAGTGGCTTCTTGGCTTGTTCTTCCTCATCTACCCTAATTTCCTTTAGAAAATCATTAATGTAAGTTAAAAAATGAAAAAAAAAAAAGAGAAGAAGAGAAGAAATGTTTAAATTATTTAATGGAAAGATCACAAGAGAACAACCGAACTCCATCACATATGTCAGAATGCCATTGGAGTGATAGCAACAACAATACCTAAAGAATAATTGCCTTTCATTAGCTTAGGGCTTACTATCAGGTTTTTACGGTTCCCAAACATCTCAAAACCATATATTCTTGAAAAGATCAAGAACCAAATCAATATCAAAAAATGGGAAAAAAAAGAGGTGGGGGAGAGAAGGGTCGATCAAGTTACCAAAGCTGTACAGAAGAGAGTGAAGTTAGAATTCTATGGGAGTGGTAGCAGAAAAAATCCTTCAGTGAAATTGGAATTTCATCAGCCTTGCTTAAAGGAAAAAAAAGGATAAAAAAGAGAAGCACATTAGCCCATCCAATCATCCAAAAGGCCGTAGAGAAAATACTGATTGACGTATAGAATAGGGAGTAGGCATGGCAATAGAGTAGGTCCAATTGAGTATAATATAATATGAAAAATTATCTAATTAATTTATTTAACATTTAATCTATGCATATATACATAGATATTATTATACTAAACTTTGATAAAATAATTCCCCTTTAAAAATTAATTAAAAAACATAATGAAATATATTTTAAAACAAACATTTTTAGTGCTTTGTATTTTAATTGCATTTGATAATAATTCTTGCAAATCACTTAATTATTTAAAATGTACTTATTTGTAGTTATTAATGTTAAGAGAAAATTTTTTCTTAACTCTGAACTATTTACACACACACATATTTATATATATGACGATGAAAAGATGGAAATCCTGGTCTAGTGAGGGAAACGAGGATGGGTGACATTAGCTACCTTGATCGAATTTGGCTTCACTGCCCCCTAAATCAATCAAGAAGCTTATTGATTTGATTCATCCCATCACGTGAAAGATCAGATTTGTCATAGATACCCAAGAGACCTCCATAAGGCAGGCTAAAAGAGTTAGAGAACAACAAGGTACTCCTAAGTAAAAAGAAGAAAGAGCTTCTCTTGAGGCCTTAGAATTTTTAAATAACCTATTATATTATCATGCGTTGAGAATTAGAATTTAATTACCTCGTCATACCAGAAATATAACAAGGGATGCAAATATGTCTTTATTAGTGTTCATATTTTTTAGATCTGACTATATTTAAAAAAAAAACATTTGCTTTATAATGATTTCACTTGCTAAAAGTTGGAGATTTCTTTTTGTTTATAAAGAGAATTCAAGAAAATGAAACCATCTAATAATGAATAAAGATTGAGAAAGGAGAGCTGGAGCAAGAATTTTAAATTAAAAATAAATTTGTACTTCCTCTGTCACAACAAATTTCCAAGATAACATCTCATATGACAGATGTAAGAACCAAAATCTATCTTTTCCTTTCCAAAAAGTCATCAAAGCATTTTCTCATTCCATTGAACACATGCTCTAAACAATGCATCTTAAAGTAAACACTCCAATAAAAAAATAAATCTCATAAAAGTCCTTGATGTGCTAATTCTTGTAGGGAAAATGTAGTACACAGACTAAAGTATTGTATTCAAACATAAGGGAAATTAACACATAGAGAAACAAAAGAAGAAAAACAGTTGAAACTCATTTTGTTTGGAACCATACATATATAAAGTAATATGCTTGAAAACTCAAAAATTGAACACAAAATACAATTAGAAGAACTTATTTATATTTCAAAATATAAGATACTTTAGAAATTTTACGCATTAAGAGTTTATTCTAAAAGCAAAGAGCCTTGAAATCAATTAACTGTGAATTAAGAGAAATAAGGAAAGAGAAAAAGGGTTGTAAGAGTAATATGTAGGAAAATTGTATTGGAAAAGTATGAGGTATTTATAATATGAAACTAAGCAAATGATGATAGTAACTTATGGAAAGATAGAGAGTCTAGCATAGGGCTAGCACTCTTTTATATACTTTGTGAAGCTGTGAATTTGATCTAGTTATATACAAGCTCCCATTTTAGATTAAGAAAATAACCACTTCTTAAGAGGCCTCGTTTTCTTTTTTAACCTTTCTAAGCAAAATGCAAAGAACAAGAAGTTCAAAAATTCATAAGCAAATTCATAATTGTTTAAAATATATAAACACAAACACACTAGTACATTTCATTAAAATTTGTAATCATACAAGATATATATAGGTTTCATTAAAATTCATAGATGGACAAGATATATATTGATTTCATCATCAAATCAAACATTTTTCCTATCCAAAAAACGCAAAAAAAATCTCTCACCAAGACATAACCTCTTCTTTTATTCATTCATTCTCAGTCTTAACAAATCCAAATCAAGAAAAAAAGTCAACAAATTCCAACAAAATTCAACATGTTCAATCTCAAATCCAACAAAATGCCATGTGGGATTCACAACAAATTTTCTTCAATAACAACAAGAAATCCTCATCAAATTACCCAAAAATCAACAAATTCAAAAAAAAAAAAAAGCATATTGTAGGTCCATAGCAAAATTCGACCAGTAACTTCCAACTCCGGTCAATAGGTTTCGGCCACCAGTAGCAGCTTTTGGCCCAATGGCTGGAGGAAAGATAGAGAGAAGAAGAAGAAGAAGAAGAAGAATAAGAATAAGAATAAGAAGAAAACATAAGAAGATAAAGCTAAAACAGAGGAGAGAGAGAGAGAGAGAGAAAGAGAGAATACGAGAGAGTACCTAAAATAGCAGCAATGGTGGGGCATGGCACTAGAGATGCGGTCGCCATCAGAGGTTGTCGTTAGTAATGTCGCGGGAAAGGGGCGGGTTTCGTGGGAGGGTTAAGAAATTTCAAAGGAAAACGAATTGAATTTTGGGGAGTGGGGGCGGGGTTAGAAGGATGAGGATTTTTGTCAATCTAGGACTTTGTTACCGACGAGGCACCGATGGCAGGTCCGTTAACTATTGCTCATAACTTACCGATAGTAATTGCGTCGCAAACTCCAATAGTAGCTAAACTAAATTACCGAGGGAACATATACATGATTGTCGTCAGTTCATTATGTTACCGTTACAATAGGCGTTGGAAAGGTAATTAGTATCATATATACTACAGACTCAAGCTATGCAATCTCTATCAGCTGTCGATAACTCATGTTATCGACGAATATTGCCGTCAGTAAGTACCGCCATTTTATAGCGTGCCTTTTCCCTCAAAATTTTTGGCTAAATTTGTAAAACTCCTGTCGAAAATATTTTAGCCGTCGGAAATCCATCAGTAAAATACTGACGACGCCTTTTTCGTCAGTGAAAACCATTGGTAAATGGTATTTTTTTTCTTTTTACTGTTTTTTATTTTTAGGTAATTAGAATCAAAATGAATAGATTTTGTGGCTTAAAAGATAGAGAAAAATAAAGAAGTTCACACCAGGGATTTGCACAAGATATTACATACCATGCGCAAGAAGATGCACAGATTTACTGGAGCTGGTTTTTTTCTGTAGGATGGATATTGCATACCCAGTGCAATAAGGTGTGCAAGTTGGCAGAAATGAAATTTCTTGGAGCGAATTAGGGTTTTTGGAGGCCTATTTAAAGGAGACTTAAGAGAAACATTAAGGAGGATATGGGGACGTCTTGTGCACCAAACTTAAGGGTTTTTTTGCATCAAAGAAGGGCGAAATAATGAAGCAATGATCAAGGTTTTGCTTGTTAGTCATGAATTTTATCTTACAACTCAATCTTTCTTTTTTCTTTACTATGTTTATGGAGTAAAATCTTCTAGTTATGTAGATCATGGATTGATCTATGCTTTCATGAGATTTTGAGATTTTTTATACTAAATATTCATTTTTTGATTATCCTTTTGATTGTGTGATTTATGGAATTTCTGATATCCTTCTTATTGATCGTGTTGAATTAATTAAGATTGACCACCCCAATAAGTTCACATAATAGATTGCTAGGGTTATTAATTCGATGATTAATTTTCCACGAGTATCGACTATTGATTTGAAAAGATTGTAGCTTTGGCTTGATTAAATCAATAAGGAATTGTATAACTCAAATAGCATATGACTGAAGCTCATTGCTGTATGAGATTTGATATTGGTGATGTCTTATTTTAATCTAGTTATTAATCCAATACATGCTTGTTGTTTGGATTAGTTAACTAGGTTAGTGGTTAATTTGTAGTGCTGAACGGAATTAACCTAATCTTCTAAGGATAGAGGTTTCTAGCGCTCAATAGAATATTAAAATCAATTGCTCATCAATCCATAACAAGCAATGTTAGGTTCAATAAAATATAATCAATTGCATATGCCTTGATTGTCCTAAGTGTTTAATTTAAGTTCTTACTTTACATTAACTTATTTTAGTTAGTTATTTACTTCACTAAAATTCTCAAACAATTCCATGCTTCCCCTCCCACCCCTTCCCCCCTCCCAAAAAAAAAAAAAAAATAGTTAACTTTATGATTAGTAGATTATTCTCTATGATTAAATTGGGTCTCTGTGGGATTGACCCTTGCTTGCCCTAATGATATTTTTAAGAATACTCCCTTCCTCAAGGCACCTTCTTTCTCGCAAGCGGCGGCGTTCTTGTTTTTCTCGAGCCACCAATTTGAATACCTAATTATTTGAAAAAAAAACTCCTTGCCTCATGCCCATTTTTTTCACAGACATCATAAAAGTCAACAGTGGTTTCGCTATCTGCCAGTAGTGGTTTCGCTACTCGAGCAGCAAAGGCAACAACTTCCACCTTCTCCTCCTTCCCCTGAGCAATAGAACAATGGCATTCCTCGCAAATGATGAAGGAGTATGCCTAATTAACCGAGGGAAGTAGTTCCATTCTCAAAATGTTTAAGTACACGATTTCAAAAGCATTGTCATTAAGCCTAATTATGAATTGGTGGAGTCATTCTTTCTCTTGTCCCCTGTTTAATTTGGCGGTGATATCACAGCAACCAATAAAATTTACAAAACCGGAACACATCCATATGTCAAAAGCTCATCCCAAAGTTTCTTGAGACGACTGTAACACACTATAACAGTTTGTCCTTGTTGGCGATAGTTTGCCAATGCCGCTTTTACTTCTTGGATTCGTGGTCCATCTACAGAGAATCTCTATCGTAGGTCAGTCCAAAGATCAAAATACATAATGGCAGATCTTAGTCTGGCTTCAATGGTGTTGAGAACCCATGAAACGATCATGGAGTACATTGTCCACCAATCTTCCAACTTTGATGCATCATCATCCGATTTCATCATAGTGCCATTAATAAAGCTAAGTTTTTGTTTGGCTCGCAATGTAGTTTGTATCACCATGATCTATTCATCATAATTATCCCAACAGAGTTTAACATGAATGATCAAAATTTTGGGATTGTCTCCGAAGTGTTAAAAATAAGGTCCAAGCTTCCTTGTTGCATGATCAATCTGGACAGCCAAGAAGTATCAAACAGAAAGGTAGGCTTTTGATAATAAGATTTTTGATACTATGATTTTCAAAGGTTTGGTCGGCTTCAACGACGTTGGTTTCAATGGTGTTGGTAGTCATGATGTTTTCCGACTCTGATGACATGTAATGTCTACATAGTGTATTCACAATTATTACTTTTTTCAGATACAAATATGAGACTATCCAAAACTTTTATGAAAGATTAAAAATCTTGAATACTTTTTTATCAATTTTTTTGTCTATATATTTATTTATATTTTTTCAAGCTACTTAAAACCATTAATTGTTGTTATATTTTTAGAGAAAACTGAGAGCGGCTGGGACCTTTTAGTAAATCTTTTAATATATTTTTTGATACTTTTTTTTAAAAATTTAATTAATAAAGAAAGTGTATTAGAGAATGTATTTAAAAATATACTAAAGGATCTGAGTGAAGGGAGAGAAAATTGAGGATGGGAGTTTGGGGGATACTAGGCTGCAAATAGCAAATTGTAGATCCTCCAGCGGGGCCTTCCCGGGAACTACAATAAGTGGGCTAAAGAATGCCAAAAGAAAAAAAGAAGGCCCACAGCCCACTGCCAAACTTTCAAAAGAGTATTCCTTCAAAAGATGGTTAGATATGTACGCCTAGCAGAAATCATAAGCCCCACGAACATGACAGGTAAAAAACTGTTTTTCTCCCGCGGAAAGGCTTTCAGAAAGGACTAATTTATTCTTCGATCAGAACTGGAAAGGTTTGTTAATCTCATGCTCAACTTTGATCCCACTTCCATTGGGACCCCATTCCCCTTTTTCTATCATCTTCTTCTCCTTCTACTAGTTCTTCTCCCTTTTGCTTTTGTAGTTCAAGATCATATACTTTTTTTCATTTCACTTTTGTGTTTGAACTCACACTGGGAATTGAAGTTTCCTGGTGGGTTTCAAGAAAATGGTGAAGGAAACTGAATATTATGATATTCTTGGTGTTAGCCCTTTTGCATCTGAAGAGGAAATTCGAAAAGCTTACTATCTTAAGGTATGCAGAGTGATTGTTAGTGTAATGTCCTGTTATATTGGTTTCTTCAGTTTGACGTTTTATGGGTTCATTTTCTATTTTCATGGAGCTGGAGAATATAAACTTGGTTTAAGTAGCAAGCAGGATTAATGAATAAATTTGTTTTTCTTGATCATCTTGTGCTTTCAAAGTGAATGATAACATGTGCAAATGAAATGTTTTATCCATAAGTAGATGAATATGCACTTCAACAGGCAGTATCTCAGATAATTTTATGAATTCAATGTATTAGAACTTTATAAATGTTAAAAGTCAATGTTTGACAATAAAAGATAAAGATACAGCTAGATTTATGTATGCACTTATATGAATCTAATGATTTATTTGAGAATACATATCTGTGTTTCTGCTGATCAACTATAACCTTTTCATTGTTCTATGATATACATGGTGAACTCTGTTTAACTGTATTACGAGTATAAAGTAGAATATGCTCTTGGAACATCATATTTAGAAGAAGCCCCCTTCAGGTTGTATCAGAATGGATGATTTCAGTTTAAAGAAAGAATTTTCAGGAATAACATATAAGTTTTGTCTTGGGGTTCCAGACTGTATTTTGTGTACAATATGTGAAAAATTTTCCTAATGGACTTTTAATGTATTTTTAGCAAAAGCCCAGTTCCCCTGTATCAGAATAGATTTTCATCATTGGTATTAAGGAATAGATTTGAAATCTTTTACTTAATACCACTTTCTGGAAAGAGTTATTTGGGGAGGGTCTGCTAGCTTCCGTGCTATTTCTCTAAGCACTTTAGTAGAAGACTTCTTTCTCTGCAAAACGATTTTTTTTATATACCAGAGCTGTTGTTTAAGCGAGCTGGAAAAATCAATCAGTTTAGGCGGTTTTAGTTAGTTAGAAAATGGTTACTATATTATGATAGACACAATATTTGGAAGTCAATAATTTCGTTGACTTGTAATTTTGCAATGTTGTCTTATCAAGCCAGATTCTGCCTTTCTGTACTTTTTATTTAGGAAAATGATAGAATGTTTCTGTTTCAACCAATTAACAGTATCCTGAAGTTCGTTTTCTATAATTTACTTCTTTCTCTCCCCTTGGGAGGAGTGGGTTTCACTGGAAGCATGGTTACTTAGACTGAAGTTGAAAATAGATGGAGTTCAAGAATCAAATTTCGTTGCAGTTAGCATTTCCCTTATTCTGAATACTGATGAAAGTTCTTTGACATGCAGGCAAGGCAGGTTCATCCTGATAAAAATCCAAATGATCCACAGGCTGCTCAAAAATTTCAGGCCAGCAGTTGTTCCTTGATATATTATTGAAGTACTTAGCTAATTCAACATGTCAGAAAGTGACCATAATTTACCAAGAGCCAAAATAAATATTTTCAATGAGAAAAGCGTGTGTATCGATAAATCCTTTTCTCTGTTATTTTCGGCTTTTGAACAGTCTTATTTCACAAAGTATATCAGAGATATTAACGATGTCTGTGTTTGTCATGGCTCAGTTGGACTTCAAACAATACTTCCTGAGATAGAAGCATTTTCTTAGCAACTCCAGGTCTCATTAACATCTTCTTTTATCTTTTTCTTTAATCATTTTCACTATCACGCGACAGGAATTAGGTGAAGCATATCAGATATTAGGTGATCCAGTGCAAAGAGATGCTTATGATCGTAATGGAAAGCATTGTCTTTCCAGGTAGGCTTCTCATTTTCTAACAAATAAAAAGTTTGTCAGTCTTTACTTGAAGTTTCTGCCTTGGAGGTTCTCCTTTGCTTTTGCACTTTTTAAAATATCTTAGAAAATCCAAGTACACTATTATTCCGTTGCATAGTACATATTATTACTGAAATAGCAAAAAGTATGATAATTATTGTGAAAAAACTTGAAGCATTCCTCCAAACCGGAACTGGGAATATTTTGTGGCTTTCTATGGAGGGTAAAATAACCACGGAGAACCTAGAAAAGACAAAACTTTAAACAAAAGACAAATTAACTTGTGCTTGTGCATATGTTTTATCTGAAACATTTCTGTAAATGATTGTTAGCAGCAGATTAGCTTCTCTAACTACTTTGAACTGGATAGAGATTCTAAAGTGAAGCTTATGCTCTAGAATATAAAAAAAAAAAAAAAAAGAAAATGTTGAATTATATCATATCCCACACCAAGATTCATTTTATAATTAGATCATATGTCCTAGTATTTCCTTTTAACAAATTTTACGACTTGTCTTCAATGCTTCTGATGTCAACTGCTGCTACACTTTATATTTCTTTGGATCATAAAACTAAAATTTATAGCTACATCCATCTACACCATTTTATTTCAGATTAATGGTATAGTCATACATTTTTCCTAGATCCGTCTCTTTCTCACCAACAAGTACAATATCTAAGTTGCAGAAGTCCAAGTATTGTTTTGGCCCAAAATTCATTCTTAGTTTTCTTGGAGATAATTTAACTCTATCTTATAGTATTACTATCTTTTCATTTTAGGGAAACCATGCTCGACCCAACTGCTGTTTTTGCACTTCTTTTCGGAAGTGAACTTTTTGAAGATTATATAGGACATCTAGCTGTGGCATCCATGGCTACATATGAACTGACGAAGGACAATGATAGTCCTGAGAAAGTACACGACAGATTGAAGGCAAGTATATCCTGAAATTCAAGATAATTTATGTTAATATGATGACATGCTACGAATCATACTTAAATACGTCAATTAAGGTCCCCATTTACTTTATTTCTCGATGTCAAAAGATGCATTATAACCAATAAAGATGGAAATATCAAATATCCAAAAGGTTCAGCTTCTGCATCCATTCATATATATATATATATACATATATATATATATATATATACATATGAAGATCATTTCAAAAGGTTGAGTTGGAGATGTATATAGGAATTCAACATGTATAGGCATAGAAATGACTGATAAATATCTGAGAGATTTATTGACTTATGGGTCACAAATTGAAGATTGATCTCTCAAAGCATCACAGACAGGAGTTTAAATTTTATTATGCAGGTCTTCACCTGTATGAACCTCAGAGTATTGGTCCCTTTGGATTATTCTTATCTGACACATTGTTGCGTACTGTCGGGAATTAGACACTGAAAGTTGCCTAACTCTTCCCTGCCTCAAATTCCAAACAATTGAAAAGCTTCAGTTTTCTGCCTACTGGGTCAGTAATTTTTCATGTTACTACATGGTAACTCCTACTTTTGAACAGCCCCCACCCCCCCCTCCCCCGCCCCCCATACACACACACACCAAGGGGGGAAAAAGGAAAAGAAAGAAAGAAAGAAAGAGGAAAAGAGAGAGCAAAAATCAGTGGAAGGGAAATATATAGCTTAGTGTTAACTTGAAAAAAATATGTAAGGAAGAAAAACCTTCCAGTGTAGGAAGGGGTTTACTCAGGAAGTTCAAGATTTGTTTTTTTCAGTTCGAATTATCAGCCCCAAATATGTACATGTTGCTCTTTCAAATTTGAGAATGTTGATTTCACCATCCATATCCATGTCTTGTCCAATTGCAGAAACATTATTGAATCGTATTGCCTTTCACTTTTTCATTAGTAGCTACCACTTGCTTTGGACTTCTGCTAAACCAAATTCAATTTCTACAAGCCAATGTACCAGACCAAAAAATAGGCATCTATCCCCATGCCAAATCAGAATTCTCATTTGGATTTCTGTTATGCCCCTTATTCTTGGCCAATACATTAACCGAAAGTATTAAAATTTTGAATCTGCATGAATTGCATTAACAAAAATCAAGTTATATTTATATATTATATGTATATAGAATTATATATCTATTATAAGTTATTATAAGTATTGCGCGTTTGGCCCTATTATAAATTTATGTAACACTTGAAAAGGGAGTGTTTTATTATCTTTTATTAATTTTCAATTCGATTATGGCACGATTAGATTAACGAAATCTTGTATGCTTACTGTATCCACATTCACACTTTTGTTCCTTTTTTCTGTATTTTTAAACTAAGACCTCTAATCTTCTAAAGTTCAGTAATTGAGCTCAACTCATGAACTTCTCTAAAATTATTGCTAATATCTAGGTAGCTTTGGGTATATTTTTAATTTTCGTGTCGAACTCTTCTCAATTTCTTTTATGAGATATCTTTGGGGAACTAAGTTTCCACTATAGTTGACGAATTACTCTGGAATATTTGGGTTGTAAGTTAACCTTCCTAGAAAATCAGGTCTTAAATTCAGTAGATATTGTTGTTTTTTTTTCATAGCTCTGACATAACCATGATAGAATACACCAGTGTTGTTGGACAGTAGTATGCATACCTCGCCCGTGTGAACTTTTAGATGTTTGATTTTATATGAAACTCATGGAACGACATTTTTTTGCATTTAAAACTGACATGCAGAATTGTCATAGCTAGCAGAAACGCAAATCCTAGAGTTGGAATTCACAAGTTAATATACTTAAAGTATTTAACTTTGTATCTTTCTTCTTAAATTTTCAGTTTCAGTTATTTGACTTGAATTTCTAATGAAGGTTGTGCAAAGAGATAGAGAAGAGAAACTTGCTAGAATACTAAAGGACTTTCTTCATCAATATCTTAGAGGTGACAAGAAGGGATTTGTACAACGTGCTGAGTCTGAAGCAGAAAGACTTTCACATGCAGGTGTGACCAGAATGCCAAAGCAAAAATCTTTCTTTGATTATTTATGCAAATACAATTTGTTATATTAGCTGCATGAGTAAGTAATTTAACGGTACATCATCTTGATTTAAATTTTTTAGAGAGTAATAGGAATTCAGAATAAGTAATTTTTCTTTCCTAATCTCTTAAAACTTTTTTTATTGCAAAGATTGCTGACCCCTTATACTTTCGGTTATCAGAAATGTTAATATTTTCCACGTAGTTTTTAGTTAATTAGGTTTCTTTTATCCAAATCCTTAAGGAAATTCTTGATGGCCATCATAGTTACAAGGAAGAACCTTTATCCAATTAGCTGATATATATAGATATTTGTTTTGTTGCTGCTGTATATTAAAAACATGTGCCACAAATATTTTGATTGTTTTGGTGTAATGTTCATTCCTCTGCCTTGTAGTGAATAGTTGTGCATATGACTATAAATATATATATATATATTCCAACTTCTTCATTCTAGTAACTTCACCGCACACTTTCTTAATCTTCTTCCTTTTAATATCATTTTTCACACAAAATACAAGGGAAACAAGGGACTACTCCTCTAGGTTAGATATCTATAAAATGGTTACATATGCCATGGTTAACAACATCTTTCCCTAACCTGGAGTTCCTTCTTAACGTTTACTGATCCAATGGTTTGCACCACCAGTATAGAAATAAAGAGATTTGCGAGAGCTTGTATGCCTCCATATTTAAAGTAATCATATAGATATTGGTTATCCCCCAAAAAAATGATACAGAAGGCTTTGTCTGTTTGAATTGGTTATTATGTCTCAAGAATTATTTTTTCCCCTTAGCACATAAATCATTGATCAAGTTTATGCAGTTAATAACCATATCTGTCATGTCAAACTTACTGCAGCCTTTGGAGCTGATATTTTGCACACTATTGGATATGTGTACACCAGACAGGCAGCACAAGAGCTTGGAAAGAAAGCAATTTATCTAGGGGTACCATTTTTGGCTGAGTGGGTTCGCCATAAAGGACACTTCTGGAAATCACAGATTACAGCAGCAAAAGGCATGCAAGCGTTGGACATTTCCTCATTTATATATCTACATCATGTTGATAATTTAATTTGAACAAAAAGTTCCAATTTCCTTTGGTTGATCATTAAATGATTGATTCCTTCCAGGTGCTTTCCAATTGCTGCAACTTCAAGATGATGTCCGTCGTCAATTTAAAATGGATGGTAGTGGACCAGAAAATGATGTCGAGACACACCTACTACAAAACAAGTCTACACTAATGAGCTCACTTTGGAAATTGAATGTTGTAGACATTGAAGTGACTCTGTTACATGTCTGCCAAATGGTTAGTTTATCTTGTTCCGGAAATATTCTTGAGAGATTCTATAATGTCTAAAAAGATATGGGTATCTGAAATTTCATTTTTGTACTAATTTATTACTTGCAGTTCATGTATACTCATATTTGATTTGTAAATAACTTTTTCTCTCATGTTTGCAGGTGCTGCAAGAACCTAACGTGAGAAAAGAAGAAGTTAAAACAAGGGCAGTGGCTCTGAAAATTTTGGGAAAAATATTTCAGGTAAAAAATTGGAAATAACTTATTGGAAGTATTATCATTAAGGACCATATTAGCTTTAAGATTTTAACTTAACCTAAAGGGCCACTTCTAATTGTGACTGAGTCTTTGTTGCAGAGTATAAAGTATAAGCGAAGTTGTGGAACCTCAAAAAGTAAAATTGCTTCTGATTTACATGATCACGAGAGCAGCTCCGACACTAGTAGTGATGAAGAGGATTCCCCTAGTGGGCTTAACTATCGAACTCCTTTAGTAACACAGGTGGTATAATCTAGAATCCTTCATTCCTAACCTCATCACAGCATGCCTACACCTCGTTTTGTCATCATTTTGTTACACGTCCTTTCCAGTACAAGTATTCCCGATATCATTTGTTTCTCTCTCTCTCTCTCTCTCTCTCTCTCTCTCTCTCTCTCTCTCTCTAACTTGTTATCATTTTTCATCCCATTTTTATAAACTTTACTTCAAGTTTAAACCTTTTTGCTGGCCTCTAAAGAATTTCTTATGACCAGTAGAAAAACATTGCCGCCCGCCTACTTCTTCCTGAGGCCATAAAGTGGCTCTGTCCGTTTTAGTAAGATTACTAAGTTGAACTACATCAACATTGACATGTTTGTGCAATGATCTGTTATTTTTTTTATTTATAAAAAATTATATAGAAAACCTTGTGTTGACAGAAAAAATGGAAAGAATTAAGTGAAATTTCAACTTGGTAGATCAAATCTTGAACTGCATATTATATGGACAAAAAGAAGCAAGAAATAACTGCTGATTTTCTTGTCATTTTATGCTTTGACGACAGGGCATCGGAAGACTTTTCAGGTGTCTTTGTAATCCAGCATTTGATGTAGATGATGATGAGATTGTGTATAAAGGCAAATAAAAGCAATGGCATTAAAATATGTGCTAATGAAGAATGGTTATTCCTCATCTCAGTTTACATGATTTTGTCTTTACAATTCAACTTGTCTATCAACAATGAGAATTAACATGAAAAATTCCTTTTCATTTATTTGTCTAAAGATGATCCTGTTTGAAGGTTGCAGAAGAGGCAATTCAGGATATATCTGTAATTTCTGGTGCATAAAATGTGAATTTTTAGTTACTCCTCAAATACTGGACTGGATTGTGAATTTCATAAGTAAAGGTACTTTTAGATTCTCATTTAAAAAATTAGACAAATGAACAAAAAAAAGATGTTGAAATTCAAATATCGATACCTCATCTCTGATTATAAAGTTATATTTTTCCTTACTTTCTTCTAATTTACTTTCTTCTAATCCAAGAAAATGATTCTCATAGGATGCTCTTTTCATTACAACAACCCAAGGTAATTAGAAGCTATAAGACAGGATGAATTTTCAGGATTGCACCTTTCTTACGAAATTAATTTCTCCATCATAGATGAATCTGTTTTAAAAAGATAATTGGTTATGGCTCTCTAATTTTAATGCGAAGAAATTTTGTCTATTCAAGTTTTCAAATTTAAATGGGATTCCAAATTTTAATAAATTAATATATTTGAGTGGTAAAACTAATTCATGGCGATTTCAAAGGAAAATTTTCATAATTAAAAAAAAATAAAATCAAATCTTTTGTCATAAGGAGAAAAAAAGTAGTTTAGAACTATAAATAGTCACTAGTCAATTTAGATATATTTCTAAAGATATATAATTGAATATGATGATAGGATATTATAGGTCAATATACTTTTTTTAAATAAAAAAACTCAGTGAAAAAAGAAATAATTATTTTTTAAGGAAAAAGAACTTAATTTATTATTATAATAAATACAAAATAACTAGAGATACATAATATGTATAAACCATTTTAAAATAACATCATAATCCAAAAGCGTATTTTTTATTTTATATATATATATATAAAAGTACTATAATTTTTTAGATCTGACATGAATTTTTAAAAGGGTTAAGTCCAAAAAACACTGAACTATAGGAGTTGTGTCAATTAGATGTTTGAACCTTTAATCGTGACATTTAGACGCCTCTCAATATTTAATTAGGACAATTAAAATCTTGATAATATTAAAAATATCCCTAAAGTTTGAAATGATTTTGGATTCTCTACACAAACTATATATTAATAATTAAATAACTAATTTATAGTTTTGTTTAATTCTTTTTAATGATTACATGAAATATTTGCATTACCTTTCAGATTTTATGACATAATAATTATTTAAAAGAAAATTATTAGAAAATTATTTAAATTTTTTAATCATGCATAAAAACTTACTAATTAAATTGTTTTAAAAATTTTTATAATTAATATTAAGAATTGATCAAAATTTTCTTTAAATATTGATCACTTTCTTCTTTAAAAAATATCTATCAATAACTTAAAAAAAAAAGAGGAGAGAGAGAGAGCTTTTCAAATATTTTTAAAAAATTAATTTTTTTAAATATCTTATTCTTGATATTTTAAAGCAATTTGTAAATTGTTTAGAAAATTTTTTCTTCCTACATTTCCTACATTTCTCTCATCTTGGCCTCCTTTTTCTAAGCGATAATATTTTGTTAAATTATTTTTTTTTCACATTTATTATAGCACTCTTTTAGTACAATTTACTTTTGACATATAATGTTTTATTTTTATATATGATATTTTAATATTTTTTTAGAAAATAATTTTTATATCATAATAATTGAAAATATATTAAAGTAATTTACATAATCATTAAAAAGAGTTGAATCAAATTATAAATCAAGTAATCAGTTATGTAAATATAAAGTTTATGTACTTAATTGACAAGACTTTCAAATTTTTCAATGCCTTTTTTCATAGTAACAAATTATTAATCCTAATTAGATATTGATAATAGCTTAATATCACAATTAAAAGTTCAAGTTCAAGCGTTTAATTGATACAATCCATATACTTAGGCACTTTTTTGGATTTACTTTTTCTAAAATGGAGTGTTTTAAAAGAAAAAAATTCTAAAACTGAAGAGAAACTAAATGAAGTTCTAGAAAGTTTTAGAAAGTTCTATTACATTTATTAAGATTATACAATTATCCATAACAGGTTGAGGATAAGTGCTTATATATATAACTATTGAACATATTGTGATTCACTAGTCTACTGAAGTAGAAAGTAAATAGAAAGTTTCATTAGGACATGAGATAGAAAATGTGAAGAAAGAATAATCCTCGTAAAAGGCAAGAGAGTAAAAGGCAAGGTAGACGAATACTTTCGAATAAAGCTCTGTAATTCCTTAGATCATTCATGTTTTATGATCTTGGATGAGGAAGTTGCAACATATTTTGAGGATGAGAAACCAGATGCTAGTTCTAGCATGGATGGAAAGTAGGTTTTTTTTCTATAATTGGTCGTATTTGTTAAAAAAGTCACTAAAGTGGTCATAATATTTTTTTAAGTTTTATTTTGGTTATAACGCACATTGATTGTGCGTTATTTGCCACATAATTCTTTCATTCATTTAAAAAAAAAAACATTATAAAAGATTTGAACCCTTACCTCATGAAAATGACATAAAAAACTTACCAATAAACCAACATGAAACCTTATTACATTAGATACATGGGATTTTATTTAATAATAAAGTATTTAAGTATTCCAATATTTACCAACTTCAATAATTTCAATTTTAATTAGAGCAAAAAAAAAACCGCTCATCTGTTTAATTTTAAAATTAGTGTCGTAATTTTTTAGTTACTAAGAAATTATTAGAAAATTACAAAACGTAAATTAAAATGAAAGGACGTTTTCGCGGGAACGGTTGATGGAACTACCTAAATACTATTTTCGTTGCCTAGATCTCAAAAAAATACACAAAATGCCCACAAGAATTGCCTCAATCGTACGTCCGAGCGCAAAGTTATGTTCTGTCAAAGTTTTCGACTATATGGGACAATTTTTTTGCATCGAAACGCGTCCGGATCACTTTTCGGTAATGTCATTGGGTTTATCTTTATGAGAACCATTGAAACGAGTGGTCATATGCATTAAACAGACATGTGATTGTAGAGTTATTCATGTTTCAAAATTTCTAAAATTTTAATCAACATTAACAAAAATAAAAAATAAAAAACTGATGTGGCTGATAACATACAAAAGTTATGTGTTATCCGTCACATCAGTACATTAAGAGAGAAAAACAGAAATTTAGTAAACAGAACCGCTCGCTCGAAATCTCTCCCTTCAGTTGTGTAACAAGGCGATCCACACAATCACGAGTCCGCTCCTGTCGATCCTCTTTGACGGCACTAGCCTACGCGTTCTTCTTACTAGCCATGGCTTGGCACAACCTTTGGCTCTGATACCACTTGTCACGGTGCTAAGTCCTTAAAGCCCACAAACTGCGGCACCCTGCTAACGGTCCACTTCTAGCAGAGTAAGCTGAAAAAGTCCCTTATTAAGGCCCTGCAATAAAAAAAGAGCGCTGAAGCACATCCCCTTTCTTGCTCGTTAGTGCAACGGCTTTTGTGCAGCTCAATCCGTTTCTTCTTGCCTTAGTAAAGAAACCTTTCACGCTAGGCGCTCACCGTTTTTTTGTCTGGGTGGAAACTGGCGGGCAGGGCTTGCTTAACCGGATACACGGAATTGGGATCTCTGTCGCATGCAAATCTTTCTATCGGGAAAGCCTCGCTTATTCAAAGGTCTGATTTTTTATAACCCGTTTTGCTCATAAGTAAGTAAGTGTTGGTAGGAGCGGCGGGATGATGATGAGTATATAAATCAATAAAGAAAAAATGGCAAGAGAAATTTGATATCGATGGAGGAAATAACGATGTGGCGGAAAACAGGGCATGGATTCTCTACAATGACACTGTAGACCAATTGAAAAAAGGGATGTAGCGCAGCTTTACGCTCCTTTCCTCTCGCTTCGCTCGAGCTACTTCATACTTGTAAGTCGAGCTCAATTACATCGATCCTTTGTTTTGGGTAAAAAATTTCATGGGTTCCAATCCCTACCTATTCTTCTTGGACAGACATATTTTCATTTTATATACTATTATACATGCAAGATGTATTGGGAGCGAATCCTACTCAGCAGAATATGGAGGTACTTATGACAAAACGGGCCAATCTGGTCTTTCACAATAAAGTGATAGACGGAACAGCTTTCGCCCAGATTGGACAACTCATCTTGAGCAGACCGATAAAGGACGAGTACGAGTGAAAGCTTTTTACCGAGCTTGACAGAAGGAATAGTAGTTTTATCATGGAAAATATTTTATCAGAGATTTGCCTTTGTAGGAAGACAATATGGGTCTGTCAACACAATGTCAAGCTCATCTGAAACACAGTAACCAATCCAATGATTCCTATCAGTAACATTTTCTTTATTTACTTTCTCGGGATTCAATGGTTCCTGAAAGCACTACCACCCTTCCCATAGGGAATGTACAAGCCAAAGGAAAGAACTGAAGTTGTCTAAATATCTCTTATGTATATCACGGACTGTCCACCCTGAATCCCTATAAAAGGAAATTCTTATTTTACCAATAATATGTTCACCAAGCCTGTCTGCATATGCCATTACTGTATAGCCATTATTGTATATTTCCTTATTATTTATTCTTGTTGGACGTAGACTATAGTCTCTGACTAAATACTTCCCATGCCAGCCATGCAAGTACTCGAGGATCCAACTCTTCATTCCCACTACCAAAGTAGGTTGTGACTTCATTCATCCATGGCTACAATACATGGACAATGTAATTATCCAAACCCCTTCCTACTCGAGCATCTCTAAGTTTTCTAGCGAAACTGTAGTATCCATGGGTAATAGTTAGATTTATCTCTTCCACTAGAACCAGTGGCGGAAGTAGTCAAGGGCGAGGGTAGGTTCGAGTCCCTCCGAGAAAAAAAAACTTTACTATTTTTTATACTTTTACATTCAAGCCCTTCCAATTTTATTTTTTTTCAATAGAGTTCTACAACTTCTGGACTGGGTTTAGGGTTTTAAAAAAAAAAAAACCTGTCGTTCTCTCGTGCGGCGCCTCATACTAGAAAGAAATGCCCTCTCTTCTTCCTTTCTTCCGCCCGACACTCACTTCCTCTCCGGCTCTCACTTCCTCTTCTCTTCTCGGCAGCGGCGACGGCGCAGGCTTCCTCTATCTTGTTGGCGCGACAGCGTTTGCTGCTCCTTCTTGCTGCTGTTGCTATGCGCGTTTCCTGCCGCTACCACACTGCTTCTAGGTGACTGGTGACTGCGAGGGCACGGCTCGGTGCTCCTCTGCTGCTTCTCTACTGATGCTCTGTTGTCTGTTTCTTACTTCCTCTCCTCTGCTTCTCTGCTGCAGTGCTGCTGCTGTCGGCGCTGCTACCTGTTTTCTGCTTCGCTTCTATTGAAGAAAAGGTAAGCACCAGCTGCACTCTAAGCTTTGAAATTAACCTTGAACGAAATGGAATTCTTGCATCTGTCTGATGACTGTTGTACTTGTATAGCTTGTGATGTTCTAGCTGCTTTGGTTGTTTCTAGGGTTTTTTTTTTTTTTTTGGTAAAAATATGATTGCTCATTTAATTTATGTTCTAACTTCTAATTAATGATTAATATCAACAGTGAAATGTGTTGAATTTAATTTAAAATGTTTGAATATTTATTATACAAGGTTTTAATTGCAGCTCATATTGGATTTCATTTTCTGATCGTGCTCATCGGTTATCTAAAGATTATGATCAAGATTTTCAGTTTTGATAGAGGTATTTATCCCGTGAGTGATGTGTAATCATTCCTCGTGAGTGATGGGTGATCACTCCTCATTGGTAATGGGCGATTACCTATTTTTTTCTATGTTATTTGTAAATTTAAAAGTGTAATGCTCATCCCGTGAGTGATGGGTAATCATTCCTCGTAAGTAATGGGTGATCACTCCTCATTAGTAATGGGCGATTACCTATTTCTTGCTATGTTATTTGTAAATTTAGAATTGTAATGCTTATCCCGTAAGTGATGGTAATCATTCTTCGTGAGTGATGGGTGATCACTCCTTATTGGCAATGAGCGATTACCTATTTTTGTTATTTTATTTGTAAATTTGGAATTGTTTGAATGTTTTTATTCTTGGAATACATCTATTTTATAGACGAAATTATGGAAAAAATTTTAATGTAGTTTAGCCCCTCCAAATTTTGTTTCTTGGTTCCGCCACTATTCATAAGGTAACACACCTTAATAAGGGAAATGGAGAGCATGGGGTGGCGTATAGAGAGTATGAGGTGGCATCTAGATGTCACAAGGGGAAAAAAAGTAGGTGGCAAACGAATCTTGAGAGGAAAAAAGGGAAAAGCTCATCATGTTTATCTTTATATATATACTATTTTGTTTTCCCATTTTACCTTGTAACATGTAAAATATATTAATATTCTATTACAATATTTTGTAACATTCTAAAGCCTTTCTTAAAATACTTTTTCTTTTTCAATGTTTAATACCATTTTATAAAATTATCCAGTCATCAAGCCTATCTCAAAATATTAAACTTATATTCTTAATTTAAATTAAATTCTAAACTCCTCACAAATATATCTATTATTCTAAATTAGATCTTTACATATTCTTAATATAAGTCTCTATCATACATATTCTATTTTATTAAATTAGACCCTAACTAAAGTTTAATATTTCTTTTGTCATTCTCATTTCTAACTGCCTTTAAAGTGCTTACAAGGTAGAGCGTTACATTCTACCCTCTTTAAAGAAATTTCACCCTCGAAATTTAAAATCACATACTTACTTATAAGTTCAGTATACTTTCTTTTTATGTGTTCTGTAGTTTCCTCAGTTTTTTTCTTCAATTCATTGATGTCTCCATACTACTTAATACTTTAATAATTTACCTCCCAAGTACATCATTTGTATCCCGTATTCAATACGAAGTACAACACATTTTTTACAAGCTCTTCTAGTATGGCTAGTTAATCTGCCACCCTATGAACTTTGGTCCAAAGCATCTGGCACTCAATTTTTCCTTTTCTTAGATATTTAGGATTTCTTCAGTGTGGTGTTAGTGTAAAAAACAATATCTTCTATATTAATTCCAAATTACTTTTTCAATTATCGGCATCACTTTTCTAATTACTCTTTGATGTTCGAAATTTATCATGAGTAATATTAGTTTATTTGTATTATATTATTATTATTATTTAATCTCTCCATTTCTAGTATCAAATCTTTCCATCTCCAACGAGACCAAACTTCATCTTCTAGTATAATGGTGTTCTATACCTTCTACCATATAATACAGCAAATGGTTTCATATCCTAAGTTAATTCTACACAAGCGATATTATCAACCCACTTGTTCTCAAAGTCTAAATTCTAAGCTCACAATATGTCCCTAGGGTCTGAATCGTTCTCTCATATTATCTGTGTCTGGAGGTGCATTTTAGTACTACAACTCAAACTAACCCACTTCTACTTAAAACAATGATCAAGACCTGCATAGACCTCAGGTCTTGGTCTGATACAATATAAACATAGTACTAAAAGAAATCTTATATTTCATTTTACATAACTCAATGCTAATTTCCCACAGGGCTATGTCATACTCATGGTAATAAAGTGTAAAGCCTTTCTTAAATCTCTTTATTCGAGGCAATTCTATAACAAAATTCATCGTAACCTGATCCCATTTATAATCTAATACTAAAATGGTTGTGGCAAACTTGGTGATTTTGGTGCTCCTCTTTAACTTTTTGGCAAATGAGATAGACTAATATATCCTCAATTCCTCTCTTTTCATCTCATTTTCCTTGAAATATTTACATTTTGTTCATAATATGATAGATATCATACTTTGTGTGTTTCTTCTACCTCCCCTAGTACACATATATAGTCACTTTTGAAAGTGAAAACTTTTATATGTTTCTATCGCCTAGAGCTAAGACAACTCCTTGTCCATAGCTTGAGCACTCTATATACAAATAATATCTTCTCTCGCAATGAGTATTATCGAAATGGGTGTTGAAGGCAACCATTACACTAGTTCATGAAAACTTTATATACCTCCGATCATAGCCTAACAAACCCAAAAAAATGATGTAATTCTACTAGTGTTTTAGATTGCTCCTAAGGGATCACTACTTCTGCCAAATGTGGTTCCATCAATATTCTTTCTTAAGTAGTGGATCACATACTTCTGTACATACCCAAAGAAAGTCATACTCCCGAAGTTTAACTCGTATTGATTTGTCATAAAACTTATGTTTATGTGAAGTCTACAATATTTTTCTAACTGGTTATCATGAATCATAGCATTAGATAAATACACAAGAATATTACCAGTGAATGTTGCCAAAAAATTATGTATAGGTAAGGGCAGATAACCCTTTGTATGAAATCGATGAGGGCTACGTAGATTGGTTAACCTGAACATTATAACAAATAATTCATGTTGTCTGAATAGTGATTGGAAGCATTCGTAGGGATATACCTCTTTGGTCCACGCCTTATGATATCCTTGCCTTAAGTCTTATGTGGGATGATATCATACTACACTCAAGATTGATCACATAACTCATCATCACTATGGAAGCAAGTATTCTTATTTTTTTTTTCTTTTCAACTTTCTTAGTTCTTATCCTATCTAATATGACGTTTAAGATATGGGTTCACCACTTGACATTATTATTATTTTTGTTTTTTAAATTCTACTTCATGTTCATAAGGTAAGGTTGTCAACAATCCTCTAAAAAAGGCATCTATCAACTTCCTCACTACTGATATCGCTTTCAAACTTTTACTTCCTACTAGACTAGTTAAGCAAGTATGTTAGATATTCTTGACATCCTTCTGGAATAACATTCTAATCTTACCCCTCAAATAGTAAGGGATTCTTTATCCTCATCTTGATTTCTCTAATCTCAAGGATTACTAAATCTAAACTTAACCAACTTCATCATAAATCCATACATGCGTAATATTTACACACCTAACCATTCATAATGAATTATTCCATTTTACGATAGGCAATCAAGCTTGCATAAAATACCATATTCCTAACAACTCAGCAGCAGATGACAATGTCTAAATTTACCATATTCCTAACAACTAATTAGTTTCAAATGAAGGATAAAAAGTGCCCATACTAACTAATGGGGAAAATATTTTGAAACTAAGCTAAAATAGTTTTAATACTTGGGTAAAAGACTCCACAAATCTCTAACATAGCTAAATCATTTATGTTACCATTTTTCCAAAATAAGTGGCAAAAAAATTGTGCATAACAAAAATTTATGATCCAATAGGATTCCAAACTCTTCCGGATTATATACTAACGTTAAAGAATCACTTCACACTTCTTGATTGATACTTATATTTGCACACATACACAGAGTAAATCAGAGGATCCTAACAAAACCCTAATACACAAGTTTGAATTTAAGTATAGCATCTTCCTCAAGATTTTGGTCTAATTCCGAGTCCAATGTAAATTCCTTGGGCAACATTCCCAGTAAAAACACAAAAAGATCTCAACGATTGTGTCTTACTATTATATTAGATTGGCGGTTTCTCATTCACCAGCGATATGAACATTTTGAATCATAAGTAGCTTATCTTCTCGTCTACCTACCATTATCCTCTATTGCTGCAGCCCTTATCATGTTCAACTTTATATAACTTTCAACCTAACAAGCTTAATTACTTCCATCCCTCCAGTCGTTAGTTGGAAGCATTGAAATGATAATTGTGTCCTATATGTTGAGTACAAAGATAAGGGCAAGAAAGCACTCTCTTTGGTGACAATGACAGAAATGGAAAGGTTGATCTTACATGGCGCGCGACACCTATGGGTACCTTAAAATGAAAATGACAGAAATCGGTACGAAAGGCTTCATGTGCCTAGTAAGAGTTTTACTGTCGCCCTTCGTGTACCTTTACATTCAGGTATAACTCTTCAAAGTTGTCCTCAATAACTCCTATCCCAAACGTTATTTATACAAATTATTCGGTAGATCTACAAGTCTAAAGAAAATAGTCTCCCTTAGGGAGTAGGATAATGGGGTCTGGATTGATCCAGACATGGGGTCCCTCTCTAACTTGCTCTGGCTGCGTCTCTTAAGGACTTTCAGTCATTGTCCCACTCAGATGATAAGAAGATTGTCTTTCAGACTCCATCTTAAAGACGTAAGAAATCTCGGAGTTAGCAAAGTTAAAGATATACATAAGTTGAAACAGTTTCTTAAGATAAAGCATCTACAAAATGCTAACTTGAAGAAGCATCAAAACCTATTTACATAAAACAAACGTGCTAGCATATTATACATAACAAACTTTTAAAACTCAAGCATATAACCCTAGGCTTATGAGCTACATCTTGGTCTACCTTCCAGCCTCAACATTATTTCACTCGATAAAATCCCGTACTGCAGCACACCTAAGTGCTCAAACCACATTATTAACTAGTCTCGTGCTGATCTCAAATAGTCTATCTTTTTATCACAGGCAACCTAATCTTCTCTTATCCTAAAAGACTAGCTTCCTAATTTAACGAAATCTTAGTGTTTTTTTAGTAAAGAAATGGGTAAGTAGCTCCCACAACTCATCAAGAACTTACTTATTCAAACCAAGTATCGAACCTAGGGCTGCTACAAATTGTAATACCTCCAACTCCTCTGCTATGTCAACTGTGGCTAAGTAAGGTACCAGAGTGCCTCTCGATACTAAGAAATCTAAGAATGCGAGACCTGGTAGGATTCTGAATATATGTGAAATAGCGGAACCTCATATATACATAGTAGATCAATCACTTTAAGTTACAAAGACCGCAAAAAACAAAATAACACAAGAGATCTAACAACTCAAACTACTTTTAGAACGTGTTGTGTGAAACATAAAAGCTTGCTCCTATAGCTAACTTGTCATGTAGCGTAGAAGACCCATGAATTCCACAAAACGTGCTAACAAAGCCCACTGTCATGCTTTCCGATCCAAATAATCTGAGAAAACGTGACATCAAAAAAGAATGAGTTTGAAAGCTCAGTGAGTCCACAAGGGTGTGTGCTACTGTGAATTTTTCAAAATAGATGATGTCTCATGCAAAGGCTCATGCAAAGTAAGATATTCATTTTCTTGGTAATTTTAAAAGAACAAATGTATAAATACGCATGAAGGTTCAGAGCACAATTGGGAAGTTTGAGCGATTCAAGATACATTAGTGCAGCCTTCAAAACCCAATTTCAAATTATGCCAGAAGTTGGGGTCGACAGAAGTATATCTGGAACCCATAACAGGGTCATCAGAACTAAGTTTTGGTATCCCATAGTCGATACCAGCCCAAGCACCAGCTGTACGAATACTCAATTTCATAAATACCACACTCTTCAAACAAAACCAGGCTATGCCAATACCGAAGCACCTGCTACTTCGTACTTGGTGACCACCCTAGCCCATCTTGACTCTCCACTAATTGGCTCACCACACCTTTCGATGTCAACCTAATGCAACACTGATTAGGTCGAACTTCAATGATGCTATACCCCTTGTCTAGTGGATCTACATCAAGAGTCTAGACCATTTTTGCTATAGGAAGAGGCCCTAGTACAGGGACTAGTCATGTATAGTGCAATTCTTTGACCTTTCCAGCAACAAAATCTTGTTCATATTAAATCTGATTGCCGCTAGTCCAGATCATGTAAATGTAGATTTTACGAATATGCCATGTATATGCACATGTATCTGATCAAACCTTATAATTTTCATGTAACAAATCATTTTCAAATCATATATATTTCCCAAGAACCTGCAAGAGATTATGAAATCTTTCTAATACAAAAGACCTACAAGGAGTATTGCTTCTACGCATCTCTAATGCATGAATAGAAAACATTTTGGAGAATACCCCAATTTAAAGCAACTTACAAAAACATTAATTTATTTCCAAACATAGTAATATCAAATAGTTAGAAGATTTGTATAAAGTATAGTTATTTAGAAAAACATCACTAACCCCATTAAAATGATTGGGTAGGGTTGGTGAATTCACCAGTATACCGGAATGTCTATTCCAAAAATTAAGGAATCCTACAAGAAGAGCAATCAGACTATTCAATATCAACTGAACAAATCCAATATTTCAAATTCACAAATATCATAAATATGTATCCCTCAAAGTTATGATATATCAATGTCTAGCTTTATCCCTCACAAGTTATGTATGCCATAAATACCCAAACTATGCATGCTTCTTAAAAAGTTCATGCTCTCTCCCCCTCTTTTCTCTCTCTCTCTCTCTATATATATGTACATTCTTTCCCTATATAAATTGAAATATTCTATCCAAATATAAGATATATAAATTGAAAGCGTAAGCCTTGAGATGCAGTAACACTAATAATAGTCATGCTGAAATAAGCTAACTAATCATGTAGCAAATGTATAAGAAGTTTTGGTGGAATTGGATAGAAATTTGGATTAAAGTTTTTCTATCTTGGACTTCAAAATAGTGAATTGTTTATGAGAAAATAAGCATATTTCAAAATGAAAAAAGTTTGTGAGTTAGAGAAATTCCCTTCAAATTCAAAAATGGACAACTCGACAATTTTCCCTTGTATTCAAACACATTTGTATGATATTAGAAGTTAAATCCTTCACCTATACTTTCAGAAGGAGCATTTGGAGTTCTAGACCAAGCGTAGGCATTAATGTCTGAATGAAAATTGTGAATAGACAATGTTCCATATCTAATTTTTCCTCTCTAACTCTTTGTTAAAAGGTAATATATTTCCTTTAAAAAAAATAATAAAAGGGAATATATATTCCAATCCATGGAGTGGACTTACACAATGCAGGTTTCAAGATGGAAGTAACTATAAAAGTTTCTGACTTTCACAGAACTCTCATTCCTGGAGTGCATGATGGTGGTATTCTCTCTCACTCATCTGCAAATCACTTCGTAACTAATAAATGTACCCATTCAAGCATTTCTAATTCGGCTCCTTTTGATTGTATTTTTCATTGATTACTTAGAATTCTACTAAAAATTAAAGACTACAGGGGCTTACTGGGATAGTATTTGCTGAGTGAAAAAATGCGAGAAAATACCGTCAAATTAACCAAAAAAAAAAAAAGAAAAAATAGAAAGAGAGAATAGAGTTCGAAGGATGCCATTATCAGAGAAGAAGAAATCAAGAACCTGATTGATTCCAAATACTATATTTCTTCAACCATGGGTTTCATAAACTTACTCGCATAAGGATTAATCTCTTATTTCTAATGCTTTTAAAAAATGTGTAATCTTACTTTATTATCGGCCCTGCAAAAGGAATAAATAAAATAATTTGTATTATTTCTTTAAACAATATAATAAATGAAGATAAATGAGAGAGCATTGAAGAAGATATTAAGAGAAGATTCAGAGGAGGAAAACAGAATATGGGAGAGTATGTATAGAATAAGAACTATTGATTTCTATCGTGTGCAGAGAAATTAGCAGATATTGGCAAATTTTCAAATTCAATTGAGAGTTATCAAAAACTTTAGAAAATTCTTGGAAGCTCATTCATTAAAAAACTTACCATGTGAAAAATCAATTGATGATTCAGAAAGAGATTAAGGGATATATACGGTTCAAAAATGATAAGAAAGGAAGAAAAATACAAATTGTTTAGGACTTCCCCTTGTCATGGGGTCGATAAATCTAACTCAGGAATGTAAATGTATAGCGAAAAAATTATTATTTTCCCTCCTCTTCCCTAATCTTTCTCTATCTATATAATTTCTCTCTTACTTCTCTCAATTCTTCCATTCTAAAACTAAAATCTTTAACATTGAACTTGTATTGGAGATAGATATGGATCATTATGAAGAATTTGTAGAAGAAAATATCGATTTAGATGTACGAAAAGTTGAAATTATTTTTTTTTCAAAACAGGGGCTGGATCTCCCGGACGGGCGACCCGGACATGAGTGGATCGCCCAGATGGGCGACCAACACATGTTCGGGTCGCCGGCCTAAGCGACCTGCTCAGGTCTGGGTCGCCGGTCCGAGCAACCCGAGCCCCAGTTTTTTTTTTTTTATTTTTTTTAGGGTTTAAGGTTTAGGAAGAAAATTTTTTTGTAGGTATTTGGAAACTTGAAAATGAATAACTCTGCGATCGGATGTCCGTTTAATGAATATGACTAGTCGTTTCGATGGTTCTCGTAAAGACAAACGCAATAGCATCGCCAAAAATGTCGTTTTTAAATGTTATTTTTTGAAAATTTTGTTTATCACACTGATTTTATGTATTTCAATATTTACCAACTTCAACCATTTGAATTTTTAATTAGAACAAAAAGAAGACTGCTTCTCTGTTTAATTTTCAAATTGGTACCGTAATTTTTTAGTTAGTAAGAGAGAAGGTATTAGAAAATTACAAAAACGTAAATTAAAATGAAAACAGGACGTTTTTGCGGGAACGGTTGATGGAACTGCCTTAAGGCTGATTACATTGTGTAGATTTCGAAAAAAATACACGAAATGCCCACAAGAATCACCTCAATCAGACATCGAGCACAAAGTTATGCCCCTTTAAAGTTTTCGACTATACGAGATAATTTCTTTGCCCCGAAATGCGTCCGGATCACTTTTTCGACGATGTCGTTGCGTTTATCTTTACGAGAACCATCAAAACAAGTAGTCATACGTGTGAAACAGACCTCCGATCGCTAAGTTATTCATGTTTCAAGTTTTCCAAATACCTACAAAAATTCTTTCTTCCTAAACCCTAAAAAAATAAAAAAATAGAAAAAATGAGGCTCGGGTCGCCCGGGCCGGTGACTCGGACATGTGCTGGTCGCCCATCTGGGCGATCCGCTCATGTCCGGGTAGCCCATCCGGACAATCCGAGCCCCAGTTTGAAAAAAAAATTAATTTCAATTTTTCCTACATCTAAATGATATTTTCTTCTACAAATTATTCATAATGATCCATATCTACCTCCAATACAAGGTCAATGTTAAATATTTTAATTTTAAAGTGGAGAAGGAGTAGAGAGAAGTTAGAGAGAAATTGTGTAGAGAGAGAAAGAGTAGGGAAGATGAGGGAAAATAATGATTTTTTTCGCGCTATACATTCACATTCCCGAGTTAGATTTATTGACCCACTTTGTCATAACACAAATTACAATGTATAATTATCTCAAATGCTATCTATTTAACTTTTTGTAAAAAAAATCTTATAGTTATAAAGATAAAATATAAATTCTTTTAAAAAAATAAAATAGAAATATATCATCAAGGTATACGAATTTTCTTTTATTTTTATAGAGAACAAAAAAAGGGTTGAAGGAAAAAGAAAATCATGTAAGAAAGTATAGTTTTTGTTAATTGAATTTTCATAAAGAAAAAGTTTTCACTTCCTCTTTTTCTTAATAATTTATTTTATATGAAGACTTACATACATGTGAAGATAAAGATTTAGTTTTAAGTAACTTTTTTCCTAAAATATAAAGATTTCAAAAATTAAAGTTTTTAGATTTATTTTATTAGATTAACTTGCTGTTTTGCAGGATTCTCAAATCATCAGTAAATTTTCTAGATTTGATATCGAAGAAAAAGTAAAGTATAAAGTTTTATTATCAAATTAAAAATTTTTAATTTTCATTATCAAATTAAAACTTTTTAATTATTATCATTAGAAATTTATTATTAATTATTTTATTAGATTAACTTGCTTCTCGTAAAATTCTTAAATCATTAGCAATTTTTTCAATAAATCTATTTTTATAATGTTTAAAATATATTTTTTAATATATTTAAAAAATTATTGTAGTTTTTCTGCAAAACATTTTCATAAATTAATTTTTTTAATTTATTTTATTAGATTAATTTTTTTTTATTTGATTAACTTGTTTTTTAGAGGATTTTCAAATATCAACAAGGTTTTCGAATGTGATAATGAAACTAGAGTTTTACTATAAGATGAGTACAAATTTTTTGGGAATTAGAAACATCAAAGAAAGTGTGCTATGTCAGATTCTTTCATTTTTCATATATATATATATATATTTCATATATATATATATGAATATATATCTAAATATATATATCTGAATATATATTTGCATATATTATTATATGTGTATATATATGAATATATATGAATATATGTATGTATATATGTATATATGTGAACATATATGTATATATTTGAATAATATTATTTTATTACTTTTATTGTAGGCCAACTTAAATGGAGGAATATAGTTATCATTTTTTTCTTGCCAATAATTTGTTCTTATCATAATATTAATTTGATTAATATTATTTTATGTAATTTTAATCTAATGTAGCCCATCTTAAAAGGAGGAATAATTATCATTATTAATTATCTCATTTACTATATTTTTTATATTACAATAGAAAGAAAAAGGAGGAGTTGTTCATAAGGAAGTCAAGTGACGCAAGTAAGCCACATATGATTTATTTATTTTCTTATATATTTATATATTAAAAATATGTAAATAAAAATTTATCATGCATATCTTATTACGTAATTGAAATATCAAGATTTACCGTAATTTAAATATGTAATATTAATTATATATTATTTTTTTATTTGTGCATTTAGGGTGGCATGTCTCTATGTCTTTGTTGTTATCAATCTTGAAAAAGTAAATCAGGCCAATAATTTGTTATTATCAGAATATTAATTTAATTAATATTATTTTATAGTAATTTTAATGTAGCCCACCCTAATTTGAGGAAGATAATTAATTATCTTCTATATTATCTCTTTTTATATTAGAATAGAAAGAAAAAAGAGGGGAACTATATCGATATATTGATATATTATATCAATATAGTATCAATATATATTGATATAATATATCAATATATTGATATAATATATCAATATATATTGTCTTTTTTTTAAAAAGAAAAGAGGTGAACTATATTGATATAGTAGTGTCTCCATTTTAATTTTTTTTTTTTTTTTTTTTTTTTTTTTGAAATCCAAAGATTAAATTTTTCATATTTATTTTCACACTTTCTTTTTTATTTTTCTGAATTTTAGAAATTAATTTTTAGGATTTATTTTTTAATATATTTTAAAAGATATTGTAGTTGTTCGGTTCCAAATTAAATTTTTTAAAAATTAAAGTTTTCAAATTTATTTTATTATATTACTTTTTTATTAGATTAACTTGTTTCTTGCAGGATTGTTAAATTATCAACAAATAAAGTTTTTTTATTAATACTGAAAAACCTTAGGAGAGGATGAATAAGGCTTTTGACTAATTTTCGAAAACTCTTTTGTGTAATTAAAAGATAAACCTCCAATTTTGTTTGAGAAGAAATACTAAAACTCTTTTTAATAAAAAAATCAAATCAAACAAAATTTTACAGTTATGACAATGAAGTAAAAAGCGTAGAATAAAGATGCACAACAATTTATAGTGGTTCACTCTCTCAAAGAGCTATATCCACTACCTTGAGTCAATACCCAAAGATTTTTCAAATCCACTATCATCCAAGTCTACAACAATCACAAGTTTGAGGATCACCCACCAAGGGTTCTGCAAACAACTTCAATCCACAACAAAAATACAATAAACACAAGTTTGACGATCACCCAACAAGGGTTTTGCACACAACCTTAATTCTCAACACAATATAAATCAAAGGATGACCCAAGGAGTTTTTCAACACGAACCTTTGATATCAAAAGAACAAGAGATAAGTAGGGAACAATGTTACCAAGTGAGCTTGAGATAGATGATACAACTCAATGGAACACTTATACAAGCTCCTCTTTACTTCTTCTTTGATGGATGATCATAAATGAAGCTCCAAGGAGATATTTCTATTTGTTTTTATGAGATGAAGATATTTGAAAGAATATACTTTTAAAGCTCTTTAAACTTCTAAAATAATTTCAATCAATTTTCAATCCAACTTCTCTACCTTTACTGTAGAGGGGGGATGAAATTTTACTGTTATTGTCTACTACAGTAAAATTATAACAGTAAAAACCAAAAATTGGACGACCAGTTTCACAAATCGGATGTCCGATTTCTTTGTAAAACAGAAATTGAATGATCCGGTTTTAAAGTAGGAAGACCGGTTTTGAAACAGAAAGATTCGGACGCATCCTACAAAAATCGGATGATCCCTCTTAAAAATCGGACGACATATTTTAGAAATTGAATGACCGGTTTTGAAAATTAGATGACCGGTTTTGAAAATCAGATGACCAGTTTTGAAAATCGAATGACCCTTTTCTTTAGAAGGATTCAAAAGCCAATTTTCCTTAAACAAAAAGAACTTTCATTCACATTTCAAAACATGTATTTTTAATACACTTTTAGAGATAAGAAAACTTTCGAATGCATCAAAAAATCTATCAAGAATACTTGGATTTTTCAAGAATAGTTTATAAAAAGAAATTCATCCAATGAGCTTCATTCATGATCAACAATCAAAGATGAGAGTTAGGGAGTTTTACAAACAAATACCTTAGCACATCCCTAACTAAGACATAAGTCTTCAAGGTCTTCAAGGTCTTGATCTTGGAATAGCTTGACCTCTCCTTCTTCATTATGCTTTAATTGCCAAGATCTTTTACTTCTTATGTAGTGTAGCCTTGAGACTCCAAAAATGCTTCTTTTGTTTTATAGAGACTAAGCTATACTCGTCTCACAAACACATGTTAATCATAATAAAAAAAACATGTACAATAATGCCTTTAGGGCTAACAATCTCCCCCTTTTTTATTATGACAAATACATATGCAAGAAGAACAAAAGAGCAAGTATAAAAACATGGTGATGCTTCAAGAAGATCATCAATAAGAGTGAAGCATACCAAAACACCATAAGGGAGATAACCCCCCTATGAATTTGAAAACATGCCAAGGTTTTGAAACATAATTTAGAAAAAAGAAGCTTCCCTTAAAAGCATGCTTCACAATAAGAATGGTGTGAAACAATTATCAAGGTAACTCCAAGCATATTGCCCATAAGATATGTAGCCAACCAAAAGAAAGCATGCATCTTGCAACTATTTCTCTCCCTTAGTTCTTGCACATATTTCTCCCCCTTTTGTCATAAATCAAAAAGATACTTAGGAGAGTTTTTAAGGGATCGTAGAAAAGGAAACTACAACTGGATTGCCAACATTAATGTAGCATTATGAAGTTTATAAAAAACATGACATCAAGATAACATAATAACAATTACAAAACCGTTTAATTTCTCATACCAAGCTCTTGGAGCTTGTTTTAAACTATAGAGTATTTTTGAAAGTTTGTAAACATAATTTAGAAATTTTTCATGCACAAAACTGGGAGGTTGTTCAACATAAACTTCCTCCTCAATATCACCATTTAGAAAAGCACTCTTAACATCCATTTGAAAAAGTTTGAATCCTTTTAAAACAAGTAAAAGCTAAAAGCATCCTAATGGATTCAAGTCTAGCAACCGGAGCAAAAATTTCATCAAAATCTATGCCCTCTTCTTGATTGAATCCTTGGGCAACAAGTCTAGCTTTGTTTCTAATAACTTCTCTGGAATCATTTAGTTTATTTCGAAAAACCCATTTTATGCCAATGGTGGGGTGATTACGTGGTCTAGGGACTAAAGTCCAAACTTTGTTTCTTTCAAATATATTTAATTCATGTAGCATAGCAATAATCCAAAACTCATCACACAAAGCATCATCAATAAACTTAGCTCAAGTTGAGATAATAGGGCAAAGTTGTCAATAAAATACCTTCTTATTCTTACCCCTTGTGATACATCACCAATGATTTCATCCTTGGAGTGTCCCTTTGGATATATCATAACTTGAGGAGGACTTTGAGCCTTTTGATCATTTTCTTGTTTTACTTCAATCTCTTCTTCCTCCATAAGCGTGTTCTTCTATTGCTTGAGTATACAAAGGTTGGTAGCTTAGAGTGTTATCTATGTCATCATCATCTTTCTTGTCAAAAATGTTAGTTTTATCAAAATATACATGAATAGACTCTTCAACACATAACCTTCTTTTGTTATAAATTCTATAGGCCTTTTTGTTTGAAGAGTAACCAAAAAAAATTCCCTCGTCGGAATTTCTATCAAACTTCCCAAGATTGTCCTTTGTATTTAAAATAAAGCATTTGCATCCAAAAACTTTAAAATAACCAATAGAGGGGGTTTTGTTCAAAATGAGTTCAAAAGGAGTTTTCTTTAAAAACAGTCTCAAGAGAACACGATTCATAATGTAGCATGCAAAGTTGACGGCCTCGACCCAAAATATTTACGAAGGTATCTTTCACAGAGCATTGATCTTGCCATTTCTTGTAATGTATGGTTTTTCTTATCCACAACATCATTTTGTTGTGGGGTTTTAGTGGCAAAAAAAAAAAAAACTGTGCTATGCCAAAGACATCACAAAATTTTGTAAGCTCATGGTTGATAAATTCTCTCCCATTATTACTTCTTATTGAGATTAATTCGCAATCAAGGGAGGTTTGAACCTTTCTTGAAAAGTTTTACAAATTCTTGAAAAGCCTCATCTTTTTGGCTCAAAAACAAAGTCCAAGTAAATCTTGAGAATTCATCCACTATGACAAAAGCATACCTCTTACCACTGAGACTAGTGGTCCTCATTGGTCCAAATAAATCCATGTGAATGAGTTCTAAAGGTTTTTTGAAATTGAAATCATTTTCTTTGGTTTAAAAGAGGTCTTAATTTGTTTTCACAATTGGAAAGTATCCAAAGTCTAGTTTTCTAAAAATGAAATTTTGGTAAACCCCTAACAAGTTCTTTTGAAGAGAGTTGGTTCAATAAATCCATACTATCATGACCAACCCTTCTATGCCATAAAAATGCATCATCACCATGAACCGAGAGACACTATAAGTTTTTAGAAATGAGAACTTCAAGATAAAAGACATAGACATATACCAACTCTTTTTGCAACAAAAATAGTTTTGTACATAAGCTTGTTTATGATAGAAGAAGATTCACTTTCAAAAACAACTTTGTACCCATAATCACACAGTTGACTAATACTAGATAAATTAAACTTCAAACCATCAATTAAAAGTACTTCCTTAATTAAAGAAGATGAACCATATCCAATGTTACCTATACCGATGATCCTTCTAAAAGTAACAAAGCCAACTTCCGTTTCTCTTAGCTCATTCATGAAGGATGCATATTCGGTCATGTGTCTTAAGCATCCGCTATCCAAATACTACTTAGATGACCTCGACTTGTGTTCTTACAAAAGAAGAAGTAGAAAAGACTTTTGGTACCCATATCTTTTTGGGTCCATAAATGTTAGTTATATTTTCTTTTATTTTCTAAATGGTTTTAACTCCCCTTCCAATCTTTCTTTTTATAAAACCTTTTGTGGCTTTATGACCACTCTTTTCACAATAGGTGCAATGAAGGCATGAGAAGGGTGAAGAAGTTTTGACAAAACATGTTTGTTTAGAAGAGGTATTGGTATGATTATATCCAATTCCACTTTTTTCAAAAGGTGATCTTTGAGAACAAAGGAGCTTTACAAAATTTTCTTTTCCGTTTGTAAACTTTTCAATACATAAGGTGAGATCACTTACCTTTTTCTTCAAATCATCATAATCTACCATGCATTTTTCAAGGGAGAAAACTTTTTCACAAAGATCTTTGTTTTTTAAAATTAGTTTTTGAAATTCTAGTTTCGAGGAGTCACTTTCCTTTTTCACAACTTCAAGAGATTCAAGGAGAGTTTTGTTTTCACAAACAAGTTTTAAGTTTTCGTTTAATAGGTTGTCAATCTTGTTCTTTAACTCCTTGTTCTTTTTTATAATCTTTTCCAATTCATGATACATTTCAATAAGTAAAGAATTAAGATCATCATCATCATCAATATGATTAGATAGATTTGGGGGTGAAGATTGTACCTCATTTTCTATTGCCATGAAGTATAGGTTGGCTTTTTCTTCTCATTCACTTTCGCTTGAATCTTGATCCCAAGCACCTATTAGTCCCTTGACTTTCTTCATTTTCTTTAATGCCTAAAGTTTTGCTTCCAATGCTCCTATCTCTTTTTCAATAGCTTTGGAATGATTGGCTACAAGATGGTTAGTGCTATTGCATTCAAAGCACCTAGCCTTGAAGAGTGATAAACTTTGTCCTCTGTTCTTGATAAACTTTGTCCTCTGTTCTTGAATGGAGGATTCTTTCCTTTTGTGTTGAAGTCTTTCTTGTAAAATCTTTTAAATTTCCTCATTACTAAGGCCATATCATCTATCTCATCTTTATTGTTTGATGAGCATGTATGATCATCCTCATTCACTTTGAGTGCTATACTTTTTCTTCATTTGTCTTCATCTTCTATTTCATCTAATCTTTTTATTTTCATCTCATAGGTTAGGAGAGATCCTATGAGTTCTTCAATAGGAAGCTGTCTTAAATCTTTTGATTCCTCAATGGCAAGAGTTTTTTGTTGCCATGCATTTGGGAGTGCATCAATAATCTTTCTATTTACTTCTCTCCTTGTGTACTCTTTCCCATACGCCTTTAGGCCATTTGTGATGTTGGTGAACCTAGTGAACATGTCACTAATGCTTTCATATTGTTTCATCATAAATAGCTCATAATCTCTCACCAACATAGCCAACTTTGATTCCTTCACTTGATTGGTACCTTCGTGAGTTACTTCAAGTAACTTCCACATTTCATGAGTCGAGTCGTATCCCTCACTCTATTGTATTCATTGGCATCTAAAGCACAACTCAATATGTTTATAGCTTGAAAGTTTAGAGTCATCTTCCTTGAGTCAAGCTCATCATATTCTTCAACCTTCTTGAATATTCCATCCTTTTTAGGAATATAAGGTTCTTTCTCTACAATGCTCCAAAGATTGAAGTTAATAGAGCAAATATATATTTTGATTCTAGATTTCCAAAAAGTATAATTTGTACAATAAAAAAGAGGAGGTCTATTTGTAGAAGAGCCTTCTCCATAGGGTAAGTTTGAAATACTAGCCATTTGAAAAATGATCTTTTACTTCTTAGGATGTTAAGCCTTAAAAAAAGAAGACCTGCTCTAATACCAATTAAAAAACCTTGGGGGGGGGGGAGTGAATAAGGTTTTCGGCTAACTTTCGAAAACTCTTTTGTGTAATTAAAAGATAAACCTCCAATTTTGTTTGAGAATGAATACTAAAACTCTTTTTAGTGAAAAATCAAATCAAACAAAATTTTATAGTTATGACAATGAAGTAAAAGGCATAGAATAAAGATGTACAACAATTTATAGTGGTTCATTCTCCCAAACAGCTATATCCACTACCTTGAATCAATACCCAAGGATTTCCCAAATTCACTATAATCCAAGTCTTCAACAATCACAAGTTTAAGGATCACCCACCAAGGGTTTTGCAAACAACTCCAATCCACAACACAAATACAACCAACACAAGTTTGACGATCACCCAACAAGGGTTTTGCACAAAACCTCAATTCTCAACACAATATAAATCAAAGGATGACCAAAGGGGTTTTTCAATACGAACGTTTGATATCAAAAGAACAAGAGATAAGTAGGGAACAATGTTACCATGTAAGCTTGAGATAGATGATACAACTCAATAAAATATTTCTACAAGCTCCTCTTTATTTCTTCTTCGATGGATGATCACAAATGAAGGTCCAAGAAGATTTTTCTATTTGTTTTCATGAGATGAAGATATTTGAAAGAATGTGCTTTTAAAGCTCTTTAAATGTTCTAAAATAATCTCAATCAATTTTCAATCCAACTTCTCTACCTTTACTGTAGTTGAAAAACTCAATTTATAGAGGGGGATGAAATTTGACCATTATTGTCTGCAACGGTAAAATTCTAATGGTAAAAACCAACAATGGAGGACTGGTTTCACAAATCGGACGTCCGATTTTCTTTGTAAAAGAGAAATCGGATGATCTGTTTTTAAAATAAGAAGACCGATTTTGAAACAGAAAGATTAGGACGCATCCTACAAAAATCGAATGATCCCTCTTAAAAATCGGACGACAGATTTTAAAAATCAGATGACCGGTTTTGAAAATTTGATGACCGGTTTTAAAAATCGGATGACCAGATTAGAAAATCATATGACCCTCTTTTCTAGAATGATTTAAAAGCCTGTTTTCCTTAAACAAAAAGAACTTTCCTTCATATTTTAAAACACTTCAAAACATGTATTCTTGATACACTTTTAGAGATAAGAAAACTTTCGAAGGCATCAGAAACTCTACCAAGAATACTTGGATTTTTCAAGAATAGTTTATAAAAAAAATTCATCCAAGGAGCTTCATACATGATCAACAATCAAAGATGAGAATTAGAGAGTTTTACAAAGAAATACCTTAGCACATCTCTAACTAAGACATAAGTCTTCAAGGTCTTCAATGCCTTGATCGTGGAATGGTTTGATCTCTCCTTCTCCATTATGCTTTAATTGCCAAGATCTTTTTACTTCTTATGTAGTGTAGCCTTGAGACTCCAAAAATGCTTCTTTTGTTTAATAGAGACTAAGTTATACTCATCACACTAACATATATTAATCATAATAAAGAGCATATACAATAATGTCCTTAGGGCTAACAAATACAATTATCATTATCAATATTTGTATTATTCATTAATTCGTAGTTATTACATATATTATTATTTTTAAATATAGTATTTATCACAATGAGGGTTTACTAAGGTATTATTATTAATTATTAGTTATCTCTTTTTATTTTTGCATGAAAAAAAAGCGAGGGTGCTGGTGGCGTTCTTATGACACTCTGTATGACTTTGTTTTAATATAAATACTACTTGTGGCTCCATGCTTAAAGCACAGTTAGATATTTATAAACCAAAGATGTTATACTAGAAAAAATGTAACATGGTATATATATATATTGTAAATGTGTATGACATATTTTATCAAAAAAAAAATTATACAATATGCCATTGAAATATTATATTTATAAATAGTTATAAAATAGCAAAATAAATATAACAATGAAATTAACTTATTTTAAAAAAAATTAAATGCAATAATATTTTTTAATTCAAATGTATGCAATCTTTAGTAAATATACGTAGTTAAAAAACTCATGCTATTCACGAAAATAAATTTTTAATAAAAAGGTCAATGGCTATTTAAAATAATATATATATATATATACATAGTGATTGTTTAGCAAATTTATTGGTTGAGTGCTCATTAAAAAGTGTTGAATTACATATGTAGACACATAAGTTTAAAAAAAATAATCTCTCCCCAAAACTTCAATCTAAGTTTTTTAATATAATTTGAAAAAGTAATATATTAATTAATAGAAATCATGGGTTAATACGTAGGATCAATTCATTTTAAATCTTAATGATTCAAAAAATATTTTAAAAAATAACAAAATTTATTATCTTAATATATTTCCAAACCCGAAGAAATGCCGCAAATTAATTGTTCCACCCACTTCCTCCTCCAACAAAAGAAAGAAAAATATTCATGCTCTATATCATATGTAAAATACCATTCATTATTTTCAATTCAAAATACCATTCTTTATATTTTAGAATATTCAAATTATCAAACACATAAGTTTAGCAATTGAAATAGGAAGCAAAAAGATTTATCGTTTATATCAAAAGGATCAAAGAATATTAAAATTCGACTCACATTATTAACTTCTAATTTTAATTAAATTTATTTTGTAATATCTATACAATCATGATTAATTATCACCTTTATTACTATCTATTGGAGTATGATTTTCTTTTTTGGAGCAAAAGTAAGATCATATATTATTAAGATTAAAGAGAATTACATCAGTTACATGGGAGATATACATATGGACCATATCAGTTCATCCTCTAGAGCTAATCTAGTTAAGAGATGGGCATGAATATTCCCTGTCTTTTTTACATGAGTGAAAGAGGTGGTATCCCTATTTATCCTACTCAAGAAGTCAGAGGCTAAAGACCCCAGATTAGAAATATCAATGAAGCAGCTATGTAGGCTAGTAACAGCTAGGAGTGAATCACTCTCAATACACAGTCTCTCATTGTAACTCAAGCTAGAGACATATCGTTCAATGATATCTAGAAGCTCGCCAAAATCCAGAGAATAACAACTACACCGGGGGATAGCTTTGGCTAGGAGTGGAATGCCCAAATGATTCGTGATGATTACTCTTATTCTAATTTTATCTTTTGAGAAAGCAACATCAATGTTAATCTTTAGAGTGCCATAATTCGGGGGAGCCAATTTCTGGATTAAAGGGACCGTAGTCAAAATGTCACACTGATTGCTTGTCTGGCTCACAAGTGCTGAGTATTCTTCCATCATATTTAAAGCTTGCAGGGCGATAGTTGCTTCAAAGGAGGCCGTTCCTTCATGCTTTAGCTTATTTCTCACATACAATATAAGCTAAGCTGTAGTTCCAAATATGGCGAGGTATTTCAAGCAGTTTTCAACATAAATAGAATGGATTAGATCCTTAAAACTCAATGCTGGGAGTTGTCTCCATTTCTGACCTTTGCACAAATATCTCCAGACTTTTTTGGGAAAAATACACTACATACGCACAATGTACACAATACACAGATTTGTAAAGCCCACACCTAATGAGGTTTCTCTAGGTAGGAAGGATATCTAAGACTACTTTCCACAGGAACAATCTGATTATAGGCTATAAAGGGAGCTTATGGATCAGGTTACACATTTTTCCTTTGTCTTCAATGCTAGAGCTTCCTTACGCTGTAGCATTGTTATTCATGTGTAGATTCCAATGGAGGTATAGTTCCAAATCAGTTTATCTTCTGGCCATAATGGATTTAGGGGGATGTTGAGGATAGCTTCCACCTCATGATATAAGAAGAGTGTTCGTATTTAGTCTTATCTCCAACAACATTAGTTATAATCAATAAGATCTGATACCTTTCTTTCCGGTCCCCTAGATAAGTGGAAGGAAGACGAGGAGAGCTTTCTGAGAGTAGGTATCCATTTGTTACTTGAAATGTTAGTGGATAATCCATGGCCGATACGGTGCTGGAGCCCTAGGAAGAAAAGATTTCTTCCTTCAAGAAGGCTTCACCATAAAAAGGATGGCCTACGGCCTAGTGAGGAGGATAGGAAAATGGCTGTAGCATAGTATTTCTCTTGTAGAGAAGTAGCCATCAAAGACGATAGAGAATTTATGATGCGCGAACATTGTTTGGCGAGGAGAGTAAAATAAAAACCCTAAAAGTCTCTAAAACCTAAACCCCTATGATTTTTTGGCTTACAAAGATCCTCCAGGTTTTCCAGTACATTGTTTTATTACCCTCAGACCCCCTCTAAAAGAACTGGGGGACCATAAAGTTGAGAAAGTGTATGATATTTGCAGGTAAAATGAAACACGACATTACATAAGTAGGAATGGCTTGGAACATATTTTTTATCAGTATCTCCTTACCAGACTTTCTCTTTCCAACCATTTAGTTTTTTTCTCACTCTATCCTTTACAAACATAAAAGTATCTTGTTTTGATCTACCTATTAGACAAGGAAGCCCTAGATAAGTACCCTGATCCTCTTTATTATAAACTCCCATGATATGAGTAATAGAATCTTGGGTCTAAATAGGGACCCGCTTATCAAAAAACAAACAAGATTTTGAGTAATTTATCTCTTGGCCCAATAGTATAATGTTATCTTCCAACACTTTCTTGATGGCTTCGGCATTTTGAGTAGTCGCCTTACTGAACATGATACTATCATCTGCAAAGAATAAATGAGAGATGAGAGGATAAAAGTTAGTGAACTGGAGGTCGAAAACAGGCTTTGTCTTTCTACATGTCGGATTATGGCAGATAGTCCTTCCGCACTGATAATGAACAAATAAGGAGAAAGGGGGTCTCCTTGTCGAATACCCCTAGTGGGAGAGAAGTAGGGAGATGGAGAACCATTTATAAGCACAGGAAATCTAACAGAACGAACACATCTCATGATAAGAGTTACAAAGTTTAGGGGGATATGCATAGCCATCATAATAACTTTAAGATAGTTCCACTCTACCCTATCAAACGTGTTGCTTAGGTAAACTTTTAGAGCTAAGTGATTAGAGTTATTAACTTTCCCGTTCTGCATCAAGTAAAAGGCTTCAAAAGCAATCATAAAATTATCAGTAATGAGCCTATCTTCCAAGGCACTTTGACTGGTATGGATAATAGATTTCCTGCAATTCCTAATCCTGTTAGACTTTAGAAGAAAGTTTATAGTCAACATCAAAAAGGCTTATAGGGCGAAAATCCTTCACAACAGCAGGGTGTTTAACTTTAGGGACAAGAGAAATGTATGTATCATTAATAACACCTACATCATCACCATTATTCAAAACCCCTAAGATCATATTTGTTACCTTTGTACCTAAGATATGCTAGTACTTTTGAAAAAAACAACCCTATCGTCCATTTAGCCCAGGAGATTTTCTACCTTTCATGTGTTTTAAGACTTTCAGTACCTCTATATGTGTGAAAGGTTGTGAGAGAGTATAACTTCTTCCTCCAATAACACTTTATCAATTACACCTTCCTGTAAGACATATAAAGAGTTGTTAGTACTATAAATATTTTTAAAGTACTGAATAATAAGATTTGTAACTTCTTTTGGGTCCCCCACTTCCGTTCCATTCTCATCCTTTCGGGTCTCTCTAGAGTCCCTTCCTAACTTTATGAAGTCTTTCTGTGGATAACTAATATTCATATCCCCTTCAAGAAGCCCCTCTGCCCTAGACCTTGTTTTCCAATAGTCTTCTTCTAGAGAGAGAAGCTTATCTAACTCAAGCTCTAATTTGGCTTCGTCATTGGGACTCCAATTCGCTCCCAATCGTAGTGCATCAAGAAGGCTTCTAATTCTCCATCTGCGATTAGGGATATCCCTGAGTTTCTTTTTGTTCAACTCAAGATAATAAAGAATAGAGCCAATATTAGACTAGATTGACTCAGCTGAGGGGTGAGGATCTGAGAGCCATAATTTCTCAAGAAAACCTATATACTCTTCATCTTTTGTCCAATGAAGTTCAAATCTCTTAATCCTCTAAGGGTTTCTCTGAATATATTAGTACAATTTTGAAGATTTAATATTGATGCAAGATGGTCAGTGGTCACCATAGTGCAAGTGGGAAATATTTGTGAGAACTAGAATGTGGCTAGAGCTCTGTCTAGGCGGGCTCTAACGTAGTCCCCTCCAAGCTTTGGGCCTCTCCAAATGAAGTTTTGGCCAGAATACCCAAGGTCTATGAGATTAGCGTCCGCAATAGCATTCTGAATTCTTTCCCGGTCTATTTTTCAGTAACAGATAAGATTTCATTAAAGTCACCTGCAATAAGCCAAAGAAAGGCAGAGAAAGAACTAAGTCTTCTAAAGAGATCCCATGAATATTTCCTAAGTTCACTTTTAGGATTACCATAGAAGTTAGTAAATCGAAAAACAGGAAGATTACTCAAAGAAACAGAAATATCATTATGACCTGAAGAATAACCCAACAAACTAACAATAGAATGTTTATTCCATAAAATACCAAGTCCTCCAGAGAGGCCAATTCTATCCACATAAAAACCACAATCAAAGCATAAAAACGTCTTATAGAGTCTATTTTACTTTCTCCATTATTTTACTTATAACATTTTAAAATAAAAAACATGAAGAGTGACATCCTAATATACCTAGTTCTTTTAAAACAAATTTCCTATTTGATTATCGTTTAAATTTTTTGAATTATAATTTTTTTATTTTATATTATGTTTTTTAGGAAAAAAATTCCTACTTCTTATCAGATCGGATTCTTTCCTTTATCAGAAACTTTTGAACAGTTATTATTAATTATTAAGGGTACCTTCATGTTTGATATCTTTTTTACTTTAGTACCTTAACGTTATCTTTTTAACAGTTTAGTACTTTATAGCATATTATACTATAAAAATTTACTTTTATGACTATAATACCCATTTTGTCTATAAAGGCTAGATTATTGAAATTGAAGAAATCAATATTTTTAATAAAAATGCTCATTATGCTTATAAAAAATAAAAAAAAAAGTTAACTAAAGATATTATTTGTATCTATTAATCCTAAAAAAATTGAATAATCAAATCGAATAAAAGTTTAGCTAAAATTAAAATTACTTTTTTCAAAAATATGAATTTTCTTCTCCAATTAAACTTTATCATAATTTTCGGTTTCAGTTTTTTAATCTAAAAAATTATTTGAGACTAATAATTAATTATAGTTAAAAGTTAATGAGTTAGGCTATTTTAAAATTTAAAAATAAAAATAGTCACAAACATTATAATACTTTAATAAAATTAACTCATTATTTTAAATCATTCTTGAATATTTAATTATTAACAGGGGTAAAAAAATTTTCATAAAAAATTAACACTATCATAGTTGATCGTTAGTCACGGGTACTAAACTGTTAAAAAGATAATGTTAGGGTACTAAAGTGAAAGAAGCACTACATGTAAGGTTACTTTAATGTAATTAACCCAATTATTAATTACCTTTTATATTATGTTTTTGCATATATAGGTCATGTTCTCTATTGCTTATGTTTTTTAAAATAATTAAAAATAAGTGGTTATAAAAAATCTTTTTAAATAAATTAATATGAAAATTTTATTTTTAACAACATCAATAAGCCGTTTTAAAGAGCATCCCCATAGTAGCTTTTCAAAAATAGCTTTCTAGACCTTTTTTAAAGCTAAAAGCATAAAATAAGTCGTCGAGATCAGCTTAAAAAACATACTTATAACTTAAAATAGATTAAAAACTGTTGATTTTAAACAATAGAGAATGAGACCATAATATGTTCATTCAAATTCATTTCATCTCACGGCAAAAGTGTCCACTCATGTTAGGATTGTCACGTCCCTAAATTGGTACATGATAAGGCAGAATTCCCAAGAAAACTTAAGAATGCTGAACCTTAAAAGATAAATCTCCAATAACAAACCTTAAAAAATCTTATGACCAAAAGACATCAAATATCCCAAAACATGAAAACACTAAAGTCAACAAAACCCAATTTGATTGTTCTTTCTGAGACTAATTTCTCAAGTACTTAGTAAACTAGAACCTAAGGTGCACAAGAATCAGCAACTCCTAAAAATCACTTGTATTCTTGATCCACCTCGTTTTCATATTTATCTGCGAAATAATAGGGTAATGAGCTATACTAACCCAATAAAGAATATAAATCACTTTGAGAACGAGTATCTTATATACGTATACAGACTAAGAACAGTTCAAAAACTCTTATATATAAAGAACAAAAGAAATTTCTCAAATACATAGGTTCATAAATTTTGCTCTAAACTTTAAGCAAACTAAAAGAATTCTTTAAAAATAAAAAAAGTTAAAACAACTACATTTATTGCTGCTCCAAACCAGTAAGACGAAACGCAAATATTCTCATTTTGGTCTCGAGGACCAAAACAGAAAAGGAGGAGAAAGGAACACGTTCTAAAGGATTTATCAAGCTTTCTTCAGTTTTAGTGGAAAGGAACATAATTGTCATTAAAATAGTTATAAGCAAATCCACTCACCAAATCCTTGATGAAAAAGAAGACAAGAAAAATAACAAAAGAGAGCTGACCAAAGTATTTCAAGATCAGAAGCAATAAAGGACAAAAATGGGGTGCTGCTCTTCAAAAATATCTTCATGAACAAAAAGCTCTTTCTCTTTGTTTCTAAAAGCAAACAGTTAGTAGCACAATTCGAAACCAATTTCGGATTCATAGCCAATGACTTTTCTTTTAACAAAAACAATGCAGCAGAATCTTTAAGGAAACAGAATGGCCGCTTCGGGTCTGACCATTTCAAAAGCCATATAAGAATTCAAAACATCACAGAGGCAATAAAAAAAATGCTTAACTTCGAAAAGCAAATAGTCATGTGAACTTAGTGAAAACATTATGACATTAATATCAGTCCCAATTCTTGTATCCGTTAAAAAATTTAGACGAATAAAATACGAGATATAACATTTTCTAATCAGAAGAATAAAGGACATGACTGCTCAACGTCCAAATCAATCCATATGAGCAAAGCAAATGTTGCAACTTATTACAGATAGACAAATATTTTTTCCTCACACAAAGATCATCATTAGAACACCATAATTGAGATACTCATTTCAATTTTTCTATAAAATGATACTTCACAATTAATAGTCAGAAAATTATATACATATTCAAGGCATTTAAAATATACAGGAGATTTATATTTTGTACCTCTCAATCGAATAAAGGTACTTAATCCTTCATCCAACTTTCAATTCCACATCTACGAATCCAAATACGATGATCAAAAAATAAATTCCAGCCTAGAACATAATTAAACTCTAAACTTAAACTCTAAACGAAAATCATAATCTAACCATCCCAAAAGCATGAGGAAAGTCATAGATCACTAAAATATGAAATACTTAACTTAAATCATAATCTAACCATCCCAAAAGCATGAGGAAAGTCATAGATCACTAAAATATGAAATACTTAACTTAAATCATAATCTAACCATCCCAAAAGCATGAGGAAAGTCATAGATCACTAAAATATGAAATACTTAACTTAAATCGTTGTCTTGGACTTCAGGTAATCACTCTCAAGCTCTCTTGAAATCTCTGTCATCTCCCCTTTTCTGCCTCCTAAAGAACTATCGATTAACTCCAGAAATGGTTCCTATTAATTAAAGCTTAAGAATATTTAACATTAAGTCCCTTTATTAAATCAATATCACTGAGGTCCTAAACTCTCTAAAACATATAAATAACCCCGAACAAAAATTAATTAGAAAGACTTATAATAATCAAATATTTATAATTATTTTATCCTATTTTAACTTAGAGTCCAGTATTTACAAGGATTCAATGTGGTAAGAGTTAAAATTATGAATTTTTTGTGTTAAAAAAAATAACTAATATTTCCTATTAAAACATTTTTTCGGACACATAATAATATCTACTTGAAACTACTAATTAATTGGGGGTATTTATTCTATTTATGCAATTTAATACCCACAAAATACCCTTATACAAAAGTTACATTATACTTTTGAAGTCCCCTATACTACTTAAGTCACATTATACTTTTGAAATCAACTTTTTTTGGCTCTTGAACTAAAATTGTGTGTAAAAAAAGGCATGCATGTGAGTTGTTTTGGCGGGCTTCACCAGGTTTACTGGTGGAAGGATAGCTTTTGAGACACGAATTTAGTTTAATGGGAAAAAAAGAAAAAACAAAAAGGAACTTGTATAAAAGGAACTTGTATAATACAATAACTAAATAATGTAGAGGCATTGGGGAATTTCTCTAATAAAAATACTTATTTAAGTAAATAAAAATTTCTTTAAAGAAATCTTTAATTTTTGTCCAAGAGTAGAGAAAATTACGTTGGCCTGAACAAAAAGTTTTTTTAGTAATCGTATCCTCTGAACCACCATTTCTTATTGACGGCATGGTTTAGGTTTTGATTAAGGTTCAAAGTGACTTTATATATTTGAATAGATAACAGGCATTTTGGTTTCAGGGCAGAAAAATAAAAGAGTTATTATTTTAAGATCAAAGTTGTTAAGCTATTGAAAATTTTAAATTAAGATACAAGGTCATGCTATTGTTTTTATCAATTTTACTAAAAAATATTTTAACAAATTTACAAGTGTAGCAAACTAATCAAATGTTTTGATTTTTATTTTAAAATAAAATTACAATAGAAAATTAGATGATGTAAATTATAAAAGAAGTCTTCATAATTCCAATTTTAAAATGATATATAAGAAACCAATGAACGTGTGGCCATTGTGTCGCAGTTGGGATAAAACTTCTCATAAGAATTTAAATTAGTCTCCAAGTATATATATATATATATATATTTGAAAGGGTCTCCGAATATATATGTTAAATCACATTATTATGATTTTAATTAGCTTATTAGTTTATGTTCATTCAAAAAAGATTTGCTTACTAGTTTTTTATAGTTTCCTAAGTCATCTAGAGGACTTGGTTATCTACAATAGATTATTGTTCTCTTTTTATATATATATATATATATATATATATTCTTTATCAAGTTTTACTAAAAAAATTTTAACAAATTTACAGATGTAGTAAACTAATCAAAGTTTTGATTTTTATTTTAAAATAAAACTACTATAGAAAATTTGTTAAGAAATTTAGGGCGCATACAAGAATAATATTGAATGCCTCAATTGATTTTCTTCTTATTCATTATGATATACTATTTATAGGCTACAAAGTATCCTAATCCTAATCAATATAGAATTCTAACCAACCACTAAAAAGAAATACTGCTATAATAATAGTATAATACAAAGTATCCAAGTTATAATCAATATAGGATTCTAACCAAATAATCTCTTATAAAATCCAAGATAATCTAAGAGAATCACATACTGATGTGATATCTCCAACACCCTCCCTCAAGTTGGAACGTGCAAAAATTGCATGTCCAACTTGCCACAATTTTTAATTTTCTTTTGTAACGTACAAATTGCACATCTGGTAGTCTTCCACCATCTGTCGCTGTGTTCTTTATCATCACTCACTGTCGCTATGGTTTTTTGTCATCAATCGCTGTCACTGTGGTTTTTTTTCATCAATCGCTGTCGTTGTAGTACTTCCATCGATCGCAGTCGTTGTGATATTCTTCCATTAGTCGCAGTCGTTGTGATATTCTTCTTCCATTAGTTGCAGTCGTTGTGGTTTTCTTCCATCAGTCGCAGTGGCTTCCGTAATCCATCATCGAAAATTCCTTTGATGTCGCTTTAGAGTTTTTTTCAATAAAGCAACCATCAATGTCTAATTTCAATTTCTAAATCTAGGTGCTTCAAATATTTGTCGATGAAGCCACCAGACTTGAATATGATTTATAAAAAATATATATAATCTCCTAAATTTTAAAGATTTTTTTATGATTTATAAAAAAAAATATAATCTCCTAACTTATAAATTAGATGATTTTTTTATGATGATTTATGATTTTTAAATTAGATGATGTAAATTATCAAAAGAAGTCTTCACAGTTCCAACTTCAAAATGATATATGAGAAACCAATGAACGTGTAACCATTGTGTCACAGTCGTGATTTACACTTCTGATAATAGTTTGAATTAGTCTCCAAGTATATATATATATATATATATATATATAAAAGGTCTCCAAGCAATATATGGTAAATTACTATATTATGATTGATTTAGTTAGCTTATTGGTTGATATTCATTAAAAAAGATTAGCTCATTAGTTTTTTTTATAGTTTCTTAAGTAGTCTAGAGGACTTGAATCTACAAGATTATTGCTTTCTTTATTTATTTATTTATATATATATATATATATATATATAAGAAGATTGAGATGTTTATTAATTCGCGAAAAAATAAAATGAAGCAAAAATTAAATACAACTAAACTCTCACATTTAAATAAAATACACAAAGTACCATTAAAAAATAATTAAAAAATGTATTTATATAGGATGAAAGTTGATTCTTTAATATCTAAAACCAACATAGGAAGACAAAGTCAAAATGTCATCGATTTGTATATTTGCATATTGATGGGGTCTTCTTTTTCTCTTCAGTCTATCCCATATACTTTCATGAAATGTATTAAATTTTCAATTGCAAATATAAGAGATTTGAAAGTCCAAAAGACATATTATCCAATTTATAACGATATTTAAAAAAAATATTTCATTGGTTTCTGTAAGCCCTAAGGGCATATTTGTAAAGTTTTGATTATGATTAACTTGTGCTTTGTGATAATAGAAATAGTTTTGTAAGAAGAACAAAAGTTACACACAAAGACTCTCAAGGGTAATCTACTAAGAAGCAAAAGATCACTCAAGACTACAAGACTTTATGAAGATGAAGTAATCAAGTTAAAAGACCTTAAAGACAAGAAAAATGGTTAGGGATAACTTTATAAGGTATTTATGTAAAACTTCCTAACTTATTTCTTTGATTTTTGATCAATTGTGTTACCTCCGTAAATGAGACAGTTTTGAGAAATTATCCTTAAAAAACTAAGTGTTCTTGATATAGCTTTGATGATTTAAAAGTGTTACACATTTTAAAGTTGTTACTTCAAGAATACATATTTTGAAATTGAAGGAAAATTTGTGTTTTACAAGAAACTCGATTGTCTGAAATTTTTTATGTATGAAGAACAGTCATTCGATTTTTATTTAAGAAAAAAATCGTTCATCCGATTTTTTACCCTTTAGAAAATCGGACGTCCTATTTTTGGACTCACATAAAAATCAGTCATTCGATTTTAAAATCGAACATCCAGAATTTCTTAAGTATGAAAAAGTCGGTCTTTCTATTTTTACTCTGCACGAAAATCGATCATACGATTTTCTGTTCTTCAAGAAAATCAGACGTACGTCCACTTTTTAAAATTAGTTGTCTGGTTTCTATTTTTACTATTAAAAGATAACTGTTGCTGCTGACAGTAGCGGCTACTATTTTAAGAGCATTAAAGAGTACATTTTCAATCTTATTTATCACATATAAAAGGGCTATTGATCAGCAAAAATGAGTAGCAGTTGAAGAAGTTTTAAGAACATTTTTAAGAGCATTAAAGAGTATATTTTCAATCTTATTTATCATATTAAAGAGAAAAAACTCCTTGGAGCTGCATTTATTGATCATTCTCCAAAGAATGAGGAAAGGAAGCTTGTAGAAACTTCTTTGGTAATATTGTTCCATCTCTACTCTCTCATCTTAAATTGTGATTAAAGGTTTTGTGAAAAACCCTTTGGGTGATCCTTTGATATTTTATTATCCTGTATTGTTTTGTGATCTTTGAGGTTTGTGTTCAAAACCCTTGAAGGGTGATCCTCATTGTGGTATTTTGTAAAAACTTGTGACTAGTAAAATTGTGTGAAATCCTTGAGTTAAGTCTCAAGGTAGTGGATGTAGCTCTATTTAGAGAGTGAACCACTATAAATTCCTTGTCTCTCTTTTTTGTGTTTTACTTTTTATCTCTATGATTATTGGTTGATTATTCTCTATAAAAGAGAGTTTGTTTGGTTAGGAATTTTATTAAAAAGAGTTATTAAATTCTTCTTCAAACAAAATCGGAGGCTCTATATTTTAAATTGTGCAAAAGCTTTTAATTAGCTAAAAACCTTATTCACCTCTCCCTCCCTCTTCCTAAGGTTTTTCAATTGGTATCATAGCGGGTCTTCTTTCAAAAGGCTTAACATCCTAAGAAGCAAAAAATCTTTTATAAAATGACTATTATCTCAAACTTACTTTATGTAGAAGGCTCTTTTGCAAATAGACCTCCACTTTTTAATATCACTAATTATACTTTTTGGAAGTCAATGATTAAAATCTATATTTGATCTATTAACTTTGATATTTGGAATATTATAGAAAAATGACCTCTTTCCCCCCAAAAGGATGGAAGAGTCAAGAAGGTTGAGGAATTCGACGAATTTGATTCAAGAATGACGACTCTCCATTTTCAAGCCATGAATATATTAAGTTGTGCTTTGGATGCAAATGAGTACAATAGAGTGAGCGGATGTGATTCTGCTCCTGAAATATAAAAATTGTTAGAAGTCACTCATGAAGGCACAAATCAAGTAAAAGAATCAAAATTGGACATGTTGAGAGACTATGAATTATTCATGATGAAACAAAATGAAAGCATTAGTGATATGTTCACAAGATTCACCAACTTCACAAATGGACTAAAGGCATATGGAAAAGAGTATACAAGGGGAGAAGTATATAGAAAAGTTCTTGATGCACTTCCAAAGATATGGCAACAAAAAACTCTTGCCATGGAAGAATCCAAATATTTGAGACTTCTTCCAATTGAAGAGCTCATAGGATCCCTTCTCACCTATGAGATGAAGATAAAAAGATTAAATGAGATGGAAGAAGGAGAAGAAGACAAGGGAAGAAAAGTTGTGGTACTCAAAGTAAATAAGGAAGAGTAAGCAAGTTCATCCAACAATAAGGATAAAAATGATAAAGATGAAGATATGGCTTTAGTGGTTCGAAAGTTCAAAAAATTTTACAAGAAAGGTTTCAACAAGAGAGGGAAGAAACCTCCATTCAAGAAAGGAGGATAAAGTTCCTCACTCTTCAAGGCTAGGCGTTTTGAATGCAATAGCACTGACCATCTTGTAGCCGATTGCCCAAAAGCCATAGAAAAAGAAAAAGGAGCATTAGAAGCAAAGCTGAAGCAATAAAGAAAAACAAGAAAGGTAAAGGCCTAATAGGAGCTTAGGATCAAGACTCAAGTGAGAGTAAAGGAGAAGAAAACGCCAACATGTGCTTCATGGTATTAGAAAGTGAGGTACAATCTTCACCTTCTAACTTCTCTAGCCTTATTGATGATGATGATGATGATGATGATGATGATGATGATCCTAATTCTGTACTTATTGAAATGTATGATGAACTCAAAAAGATTTCTAAAAGAAACTAGGAATTGAAAAACAAGATTGATAATTTATTAACAGAAAATTCAAAACTTGTTTGTAAAAACAAAACTCTTCTTGAATCCTAAGAAGTTTTGAAAAATGAAAAGGATTTCTCAAACAAAGAATTTCAAAAACTTGTTATAGAGAACAAAAGTATTTGTGAAAATGTCCTTTCCCTTGAAAAATGCATGGTTGATTACGGTGATTTGAAGAAAAAGGAGAATGATCTTACCATGTGTATTGAAAAATTTACAAAAGGAAAATAAAACTTTGAAAAGCTTCTTGGTGCTCAAAGATCATCGTTTGACAAAAACGGTGTTGGATGTAATCACTCAAATACTTTTTCAAACTAAACACGTTGTATAAAAACTTCTTCACCCTTCTCACATCTTTGTTACACATATTGTGAAAAGAATGGTCATAAGGCCACAAAATGTTTTACGAAAGAAATATTAAAATGGGAGTAAACATCTATTTGGAAAGTAAAAGAAAAAGCAACTAACATTCATGGACCCAAAAGAATATTGATACCAAAAGTTATCTCTACTTCTTCTATTGTAGGAACACAAACCAAGCTCAACTAAATAGTACTTGGATAGTGGATGCTCAAGACACCTGACCGGCAATGCATCTGTTATGAGTGAGCTTAGGGAACCTGAAAGTGGCTTCATCCTCTTTGGAGATAAGAGGAAAGGAAAATCATTGGTATAGGTAACATCGGTAACAGTTCTTCTTCTTTAATTAAGCAAGTTCTCTTAATTGACAGATTAAAGTTCAATTTGTTTAGTATTAGTCAATTATGTGATAATGGTAAAGTGATTCTTCTTCTATCATTGATATGCATGAAAAAAAAACATTTTTTGTTGTTAAAAGAGTAGGAAATGTCTATGTTTTCCATCTTGAAGATATTATTTCTCAAAACTTAAAGTGTTTCTTGGTTCATGATAATGATGCATTTTTGTGGCATAGAATGCTTGGCCATATTAGCATGGATTTACTAAACCATCTTTCTTCAAAAGAGCTTGTTAGAGGCTTGCCAAAATTACATTTTGAGAAAACTAAACTTTATGATGCTTGCCAATTTGGAAAACAAGTTAAGACCTCTTTTAAACCAAAGAAGATGATTTCTTATTCAAAACCTTTAGAACTCATTCACATGGATTTATTTGGACCAATGAGCACCACTAGTCTTGGTGGTAAGAGGTATGCTTTTGTTATAGTGGATGATTTTTCAAGATTCACTTGGGCATTGTTTTTAAGCCAAAAGGATGAGGCATTTCAAGAGTTTGCCAAACTTTTTAAAAGAGTTCAAACCTCCCTTGATTGTAAATTGATCTCTATGAGAAGTTGATAATGGGAGAGAATTTAACAATCAAGATTTTACAAAACCATGTGATAATTTTAGTATTACACACAATTTTTCGGCCTAAAACCCCACAACAAAATGGTGTTGTGGAGAGGAAAATTACACTTTACAAGAAATGGCAACATCAACGCTTTGTGAAAACTCCCTACCAAAATATTTTTGGGCCGAGACCATTAACACAACTTGCTACATAATGAATCGTGTTCTCTTGAGACCATTTTTTAAGAAAACTCCTTTTGAACTTATTTTTAACAAAACTCCCTCAATTGGCTATTTCAAAGTTTTTGGATGTAAATGCTTTATTTTAAACACTAAGGACAATCTTGAAAAGTTTGATGAAAAATTCGATGAGGGAAATTTTCTTGGTTACTCTTGAAACAAGAAAGCTTATAGGATTTACAACAAAAGAACCTTATGTGTTGAAGAGTCGATTCATGTGAACTTTGATGAATCTAAAATTTTTTAAAAGAAAGATGATGATGACATAGATAATTCTTTGAGCAACCAAACATTGGATACTCAAGCTATGGAGGAACATGCGAAAGAGGAAAAAGAGATTGAGGAGAAACAAGAGAATGATCAAGATGTTCAAAATCTTCCTTAAGATGCGGTGTATCCAAAGGGACACTCCAAGGATGAAATCATTTGTAATGTATTGCAAGGGATAAGAACAAGGAGGTATTTTATTGACAACTTTTGCTTTATTATCTCAAATTGAACCTAAGTTATAGATGAAGCTTTATGTGTTGAGTTTTGGATTATTGCAATGCAAGAGGAACTTAATCAATTTGAAAGAAACAAAGTTTGGACTTTGGTCCCAAGATCTCGTGATCACCCCACTATTGGTACAAAATGGGTTTTTAGAAACAAACTAAATGAATCCAGAGAAGTTATAAGAAACAAAGCTAGACTTGTTAGAAGAGGGCATAGATTTTGATGAAACTTTTTCTTCGGTTGCTAGACTTGAATCCATAAGAATGCTTTTAGCTTTTGCTTGTTTTAAGGATTCAAGCTTTTTTAAATGGATGTGAAAATTGCATTTTTAAATGGTGATATTGAGGAGGAAGTTTATGTTGAACAACCTCCCGATTTTGTACATGAAAATTTTCCAAACTATGCTTATAAGCTTTCAAAAGCTCTATATGTTTTAAAACAAGCTCCAAGATCTTAATATGAAATACTAAGTGGCTTCCTCCTTTCAAACGATTTTTCAAGAGGTGTGAAGGACACAACCCTCTTACAAAAACCTCTTCTAACAATGATCTTCTACTTGTCCAAATTTATATGGATGATGTTATTTTTGGAGCTACTAATGTTTGTTTGTGTGAAGAGCTAGCCTCATTAATGCAAAAGGAATTTGAAATGAGCATGATGGGAGAATTGACCAATTTTCTTGGACTTCAAATTAAATATACTAAAGAAGGCATATACATCAATCAAGAGAAGTACACAAAGGAACTTCTCAAAAGGTTTGGCATGAGTGATGCAAAAGGAATAAGAACTCCAATGAGCTCATCATTAAAACTCGACAAAGACGAAAAAGGTAAAAAGGTAGATGAAAAACGCTATAGACGTATGATCGGAAGCTTGCTTTATCTAACAACTAGTAGGTCGGACATTATGTTTATTGTTAGTTTGTGTGCTAGATTCCAAAGTTGCCCCAAGGAATCTCATTTAATAGTTATTAAGTGTATTTTAAGATATTTAATATCCTCTTATGATTATGGATTATGGTACTCTAAAGAATCTTATTTTGATCTTATCACTTACACTGATGCGGATTATGCCGGATGTAAAATAGAAAGAAAGAGTACTAGCGGAAATTGTCAATTTTTGGGGGATGCTTAGTGTCTTGGTACAGCAAGAAGCAATCATTCAACCACTGAAGCGGAATATATAGTAGCTCGTTGTTGTTGTCCTCTGGTACTTTGGATGAAGCATACTTTACTTGATTTTGGTTTTGATTTTAAAGACATACCTATATGTGATAACACAAGTGTAATAAATCTTTCTGTAAACCCTATGCAACATTCAAAAACTAAACATATTGAAATCAACCATCATTTTATAAGATCATGTTGTAAAAGGAGATATATTTTTAGATTATATTTGCACTGAAGATCAGATTGCTGATATTTTTACAAAAGATCTTTCTGAAGATCGTTTTTGTTATTTAAGGAAATTACTTCGTATTTTTAAATTACATGACTAATGTGCATTTTGAGTTTTAGATTTTTATTCATTTTTTAAACCGATATTTTCGGACCATAAAATCGGACATGCCTTGGAAAAACTAGACGTCTGCTTTTCCTTAAAAAGTTTCAAGATTTTTTTCTTCACAAAATAGCCGAGAGTTTCGGACTACAAAATCGGACGCATCCATAAAAAATCAGACGCCCGATTTCTTTTGTTATAATAAAATCGGACGATCGTTTTCAGAAACCAACCACCAATTTTTCTATTTTTCGATGAAAACAGTATTTATATATCGAAAAGTGGAGAACATCTCTCATTTGTTTTATTCTCTCTCTCTCTCTCTACAAAAAAAAATCTCCATCCCTATTTCTCTCTTTATAAACCTCACCGTCCGTTCTCTCAATCCCTCTAAAAAAATCGATCGTTCTTTCTCTCTCTGAAATTTCCCTCACCGTTGACTCTCTCTCTCAATCTACTCACCATCGATTTGATTCTCTCTCAAAGATTTTTCTCTCTCAAAACCCTCTATCACAACCCATCACTCTCCCACTTCAAAAATGGTGAAAGTGAAGAATGCAAATGTTGGAAGAGAAGAAAATTGTGGAGAAGGAGGAAGTATCAGAGGTGGAAGGACCGGAAAAGGAAAAGGCAAAAGAGTGGCAACTGAAGTGAGACAACCAGAAAGGTTCATCTCTGTCAAAGAAGCTACAAACTTTGAAGAATGGACAAGAAAAAGAAGAAAGATTACTCCAGGTCACAGAGCTCATCTATCTGATATGGAAGGTATGGAGATTATCCCTAATCTTTTTGAAGATATTGGTTGGGGACCTTTGCTTACAGTTAGTAAACTCTATTATTCTGAAATGATATATGAATTATATGCTAATTTACATAAAGGAAGTGTTCAAAAGCAAGGAAATATCACTTATCAATGGGTTACTTCTAGGGTAGGTGGTAAAGATATTTCTTTTGATGATAGAATGCTAAACACCATCCTAGGAACAAATGAAAATGGTATTAAATTCTATACCATTTGAAGATTTGAAGAATCATTCACTAAAGGAGAAGTTTTGAAGAGACATGATGACAGAAATGTTAATAAACTTGATGCATATGGAAGATTATTGCACCACATGATTTCCAATATAATCATTCCTAATGTTGGTCACAAGTTTTCTATTACAAACATGCACTTTTTTTTATGCTAGCATTACATGGGCATAGAAGGATGAATTTTGGATTTATGGCCACTGAACACATGCTAGCCACTCAGACCTCTTCTACAAAATTTTTGCCTTATGGTTGTTTTCTTACTAAAGCTCTCCAATATTTTGTGCTAAATTTGGTTAGAGTTGGTGATCATATCGGTATTGGAAAAATCTATAACAAACATACCTTCAAAAGAATGGGATTTTCAAGAAATGAGGAATGTATGTTAGTGAGAAGAGGACAAGAAGATAATGATGAGAGTGATGAGGATGATGAGGATGATGAAGAAAATGAGAGGCAAGAAGCTATGAACGTGGATGAAGAGAAAATTGAAGAAGAACTGGAAGAGGAGACTTTTAGAAGAGAAATGAGACAAAATAAGGCAAGAAAGAATTGAAGAAGGTCAATCATCCGGGAGTATGTCTCAACTTATGGACATGATAGCCTCCATACAAACCTCAATGAATAGCCGTTTTGATACTCTAGATGCAAAGATATCAAATATTTGAGAAAGGGTGATGAGGTTAGAAGGAAGAGGAAGAGAAGAACACAAATGAGGCAATGAAGAAAACAAAACAAAAAGGGAGTTTCAAGCTAGTTAGTTTCATTCCTTATGATTTAACTTCTTAAGTTTCATAGCTTTTGTTTCTTTTTGGCTATTGACTATTTATTTTGGAACTTATGATTTATTGCTTCTGAAGTCTTGTTTTGAAAATTTTGTCTTTTTTGCTTATTTTTGGAACTTCATAGTGATATCTTAATGATGAGAGTTCCATTGATCTTTTTCAATGATCCCTTATATTCCTTATGATTTTTGAGTTAAGAAAAAAGGGGGAGAAAAATATAAGATGTTTTATGTTGGTGGCATTACGTTGATGCATTAAGTTGGTGGCATTACGTTGATGCATTAATAGGGGTGTAAATGGGTCCAGACCCTCTGAGTACTCTAAGACCCAGACCCATACTCTTATAGTGAAACATGGACCTAGACCCAGACCCTATGGGTATAAAATTGATGGACCCAGGCTCGATCCTTCAGGATCTAGGGTAGGGTCTGGGTATACCCACACCCGTATGATATTTTTCTATTTTTTTTCCTGTTAAACAAAAATATATATAAAAAAAATTTAGAAAATCTAACCTTAAAAAATCATGTCTCTGTTATTCGCCTTTGGAACAAACAACTACTAGTATAAAATTTTGAATGAGAGGAACAAGTCCCCAAGAAACATCAAATGGAGAAAACTGTAGTACCGATGTCTCGAAGAAAAATAAATCTTGAAGAAAATTTCTCTGCTCTAAACTATGAAGAGAATTTCTCTTCTCTTCTCTTCTCTAAAATAAGAAAACAAACCATTCAATATCATAAATATATAAATTATGTACTAATAAAAAAATATAAAAATAATATAATATATGAATATATATTATTATTTTATTATAACGGGTATACGAGTCTGGGTATTATCTTATCCTATACAGACCCATTTAATAGAATCTATATGGGTATGGGTACGGGTATGGGTCTACGGGTATAAAATTTTAACCTTACCCGCTATAAATGGGTATAGACCCATGCGGGTACAGGTAAGACCTGCCTCGTTTACAGTCCTATCCATTAAGGGGGAGATATATGAGATGCATATTGTTTTGTTGATATTGTCTTGATAAGTTAGGTTGTCTTACCTTGATGTTTTGATGCATAATGAGATGCATTAAGTTGGTGGCATTGTGTTGATGCATTAGCAGGGAGATATATGAGATGCATATTGTTTTGTTGATGTTTTGATAACTTGAGTTGTGTTGCCTTGATGTTTTGATACTTTGTGTTTGCAACTTGCCTTGAGTTATATAAAGCTTTATGCATTATGCCTTGTTGCTTATATGGCCTTGAGTTTTATTGATGATATTGTTGTGCCATATTTGTTGTGAAGCAGGTCTTAAGGGGGAGCTTTAATTTTTTTAACTATTTTTAAACCTTAGCTTGTTTTAAAAATAAAAGGGAGAGTTCTTTCTCTCTCTCATGTTTTTTTTTATGCTTAGTTCTTAATGTTGATCTTTTGAAGCATTCTCTTGGCTTCACCATGTTCTTTTGCTCCATAAAGTCATCATCTTGAATCTCTGTTTGTCATAATAAAAAAAGGGGAGATTATAAACCCTAAGAGGATATTTGCAATGTTTTTTATTATGATTAACTTGTGCTTTGTGATAATAGAAATAGTTTTGTAAGAAGAACAAAAGATGCACAAAAAGAGACTCAAGAGAAATCTGAAAAACCTTGGGGGCTGAATAAGGTTTTTGGCTAATTTTCAAAAATATTTTGTGTGATTAAAAGATAAACCTCCAATTTTGTTTGAGAGGGAATACTAAAATTCTTTTTACTAAAAATCCAAATCAAACAAAATATTACAGTTATGACAATCAAGTAAAAAGCATAGAATAAAGATGCATTATATTTTATAGTGGTTCACTCTCTCAAAGAGCCACATCCACTACCTTGAGTCAACACCCAAGGATTTACCAAATCCACTATAATCACAATATAAAACAAATAAAAGTTTGAGGATCATCCAACAAGGGTTTTGCACACAACCTCAATTCTCAACACAATGTAAATCAAAGGATGACCCAAGGGGTTTTTCAATACAAATCTTTGATATCAAAAGAACAAGAGATAAGTAGGGAACAATGTTACCAATTGAGCTTGAGATAAATGATACAACTCAATGGAATACTTCTACAAGCTCCTCTTTACTTCTTCTTTGATGAATGATCATAAATGAAGCTCTAAAAAGATTTTTCTATTTGTTTTTATGAGATGAAGATATTTGAAAGAATGTACTTTTAAAACTCTTTAAATGTTCTAAAATATCTCAATAAATTTTCAACCAACTTCCTTACATTTACTGTAGATGAAAATTGACTGTTATTGTTTACAATGGTAAAATTCCAACAGTAAAACTGAAAAACCGGACGTACAATTTCCTTGTAAATGGAAAATCAAATGATTTTATAAAAAAAGGAAGACCAGTTTTTAAAGCCGAGAGAATCTGATGATCCTCTACAAAATCGGATGACCGATTTCTCTAAAGTTAGGAAAATCGGACGACCGATTTTTCTAAAGTTAGAAAAATCGGACGACTGATTTTAAAGTAAGACGTCTGATTTTTCTTTTCCTTTAGGAAAATCAAATAACCGATTTTAAAATCGAATGATCCCTTTTTGAGATAGTTTTTGCAGACAAATTTTCTTAACAATAAAAGAGCTTTTCTTCATAATTCAAAATCATGTATTCTTGATGCATTTCTAGAGATAAGAAAACTTTCAAAGACATCAAAAACTTTATCAAGAATACTTGGGTTTTTCAAGAATAAGTTTGTAAAAAGAAAAACATTTAAGGAGCCTCGCTTCATCAACAATCAAAGATGAGAGTTAGGGAGTTTCACAAATACCTTAGCAAATTCCTAACTAAGATATAAGTCTTCAAGGTTTTCAATACCTTGATCTTGGAATGGCTTGATCTCTCCTTCTTCATTATGCTTTAATTGCCCAGATCTTTTACTTCTTATGTAGTGTAGCCTTGAGACTCCAAAAATGCTTCTTTTGTTCTATAGAGACTAAGCTATACTCATCACACAAACATATGTAATCATAATAAAAAACATATACAATAATGCCCTTAGGGCTAACAATGTCCCCCTTTTTAATTATGAACAAAAGAACAAAAGAGCAAGTATGATCAATATTGTAATGCTTCAAGAAATCATTAATGAAAGAAAAGCATACCAAAACACCATAAGAGAGATAACTCCCCCTTTGAATTTGAAAAAGCATGCTAAGGGTTTTAAAGATAGTTTCGAGAGATAAGCTCCCCCTAAAACCATGCTTCACAATGAATATGACATTAAAGATTATTAAGGCAACTCCAAGCCATATTCATAAAGCCTTATACAATCACCAAGTCATTATAACTATATCATTGAAAAATCACAAAGCACCCTATCATATCAACATGAGCATCTTTTAACACAAGGCAAAAAACTCTAAACAAAAGGCATGCTATTTTTCACTTTTAGTTCTTGCAGGCATGCTATTTTTCCCTTTTACTTCTTGCACACTTTTTCTCTCCCTTTTGTCATAAATCAAAAAGATATTTTGGAAGAATTCAAGGGATCATAGAAAAGGTAACTACAATTGAACTTTCAACATTAAAGTATCATCATGAAGTCCATAAAAAAATAGCATCAAGATAACACAACATCAATATGAAGAATAAAACATAGCATATATCAAGTCATAAGAAGAATATCATAGCATAAAAAATCACAAAAGAGCCATAATAGAGTTTGATAAAGAGCCAAGGAAAAACAATAAAAGAGGAAGGAGTTTTCAAAAAAAGGAAAGGGAAGGGGTTTTTAAAGAGAATCCTCAATCATCTTCATCTGTATCTTTTCCTCATCGCTCCAATCTTATAACCTCGATTGTTAAACTCTACGATCTTTTCATCAAGTTCATCAAGCCAGATAAGGAGATTTCCATTGTTATCATTGAGTCATTCATTGAGTTATGCTTGCATTACAGCAATCCTATCCATTATTTGAGCCGTATCTACTGAGGATTGTCCTTCCTCTGTTCTTTCTTGTCTTTTCTTTGATCTCATTTCTCTTCGAATATCCTCTTCATTTGTTTCTTCTTCATCCATATTTTTGGGCTTGTTCCCTCTTCTTCATCACCATTATCCTCTTCATCATCATCATAACTTCCTTGTTGTCCACCTCTTATTAATAGTCCTTCATCATTTCTTTCAAACCCCATTCTCTTGAAGGTATGCTGATTGTAAATCTTACCAGGGCCAATGTGATCACCAACTCTAACCAAATTGATCACAAAATATTGAAACATTTTTGTAATAAAGCAACCATACGGTAAGCACTTGGTGGAAAAGGATTGTGTGGCTAGCATGTGTTCTATAGCCATAAAACTGAAGTTCATTCTCCTATGTTCATCAAGTACAAGCATGACAAAAGAGTGCATATTTGTGATGGAAGACTTGTGCCCAATATTTGGAATAATGATATTAGAAATCATTAGTGATCTCCCACAGGCATCAAGTTTATTCACATTCCTATCATCATGCCTTTTTAGAATTTCTCCGTGAGTGAAAGTCTCTTCAAACCTTATTTCACTCTATAAATTTGGATCGAAGCATTTCTTATTCTTAGTGTAAAATCTTATGCCATCTTGACAAGTTTCTGAATGGTATTTAATAGCCTATCATCAAATGCAATATTTCTTCCTCCAATTCTAGACAATACCTATTGATGAGGTATGTTTTCTACTCTTTCAACTCTACCCTTATGTAGATTGGCATAGAATTCATAAATCATTTCAGGATAATATAGCTCATTAACAGTAAGCAATAGTGTCTAACCAATAGTATCAAAGATATTTGGTATAGCTTCCATACCTTCCATATCATTCAAATCTACTTTGTGGCCCGAAGTAATTTTTCTTGCTTCTTGTCCATTCTTCAAAATATGCGGCCTCCTTCACAGAGATGAATCTTTCAGGAGCCCTAGCTCTAGAGAGTACCCTTCTTCCTTCTCTTCTTACTCTATTGCTTCCTCCTTTAATATTTACTCCTCTTCCAATGTTGGCATTCTTAGTTTTCACCATTTTGAAGAGATTTTTCCACTGAGGGTTTGAGGTAGAGCTTGGAGGATTCAAATAGAGAAGATGAGAGAGAAAAACAATGGAATAAACTAATTTCTTGCTTGGGAGGAGAGAAATTTGAAAGATATGAGAAGAAGAGTGAAAATCGAACTTAGAAATCGGTCGGGCTTTGAGAGGGAGAAGGGTTTCGGTCAAGAGAGTGAGTGAGAGACGTGAGAAATGTTTGAAAAAATTAGACACTTCAGGTTTTAAAACCGCAGTCCCGACAGTTTAAGAGAAAATCAGTCGACCATTTTTCAAAAGCGGTTGTCTGGCTTTTATAAAACAAGAAAATCGGATGTCCAATTTTTGTAAAGATCGTTCGATTTGGTCGTCCGAATATCTCAGTAATTTTGTGAAGAAAAGCTTGAGTCGGTTTTTGAAAAAAACAGACGTCTAGTTTTTGAGAGATTTATTCGGTTTTTTTTTTTAAAAAACTTTTCTGTAAGAGTAAAGAATAAAAGGGAGTGTGAAAAACTCAAACAACACACATTATTCATCAAATCTACCAATTCCAAGCAATTTTCTCAAATAACAAAAACGATCTTCAGATAGGGGCTTTGTAAAGATATCAGCGATTTGATCCTCCGTGCACATATATTCTAAAAACACATCACCTTTAGCAACATGATCTCTTATAAAGTGATGTTTAATTTCAATATGTTTTGTTTTTTAATGTTGCACAGGGTTTATGGAAAGATTTATAGCACTAGTATTATCACAAATAATAGGCATATTTTTAAAAGAAAAACTAAAATCAATTAGAGTATGTTTCATCCAAAGTACCTGTGCACAACAACAACCAGCTGCTATATGTTCCGCTTCGGGGGTTGATAAAGATACGCACGATTGTTTCTTGCTATACCAAGATACTAAGCATCCTCCCAAGAATTGGCAATTTCCACTTGTACTCTTCCGTTCTACCTTACATCCGGCATAATCCGCATCGGTGTAGGCAATAAGATCAAAACAAGATTGTTTAGAGTACCACAAGCCATACTCATATGATGAAATTAAATACCTTAAAATACATTTTACAGGTATTAAATGTGATTCTTTTGGGCAAGCTTGGAATCTAGCACACAAGCATATTACAAACACAATATCTGGCCTACTAGCCGTTAAGTAAAGTAAGCTACCATTCATACCTCTATACACTTTTTCATCAACCTGCTTACCTTTGTCGTCCTTGTCAAGTTTCAATGATGAGCTCACTGGAGTGCCAATACATTTTGCATCGCTCATCCCGAATCTTTTGAGAAGTTTCTTGGTGTACTTCTCTTTGTTGATGAAGATGCCTTCCTTTGTTTGCTTGATTTGTAATCCAAGAAAGTAGGTCAATTCTCCCATCATGCTCATTTCAAACTCATTTTACATGAGGGAGGCAAATTCTCACACAAAGAAACATTAGTAGCACCAAAATAATATCATCTACATAAATTTGGACAAGGAGAAGATCATTATTACAAGAGGTTTTTGTAAAAAGAGTACTGTCCATCACACCCCTTGAAAAATTGTTTGAGAGAAGAAATCCACTTAATTTTTCATACCAAGCTCTTGGAGCTTTTTTTAAGCCATAGAGAGCTTTTGAAAGTTTGTAAACATGAGTTGGAAATTTTTCATGCACAAAACCTGGAGGTTGTAGCATAAACTTCCTCCTCAATATCACTATTTAGAAAAGCACTTTCAACATCCATTTGAAAAAGATTGAATCCTTTAAAGAAAGAAAAAGCTAAAAGCATCCTAATGGATTCAAGTCTAGCAACCGAAGCAAAGGTTTCTTCAAAATCTATGCCTTTTTCTTGATTGAATCCATGGGCAACAAATCTAGCTTTGTTTCTAATAACTTCTCCAGATTCATTTAGTTTGTTTCGAAAAACCCATTTACGGCCAATGGTGGGGTAATCATGAGGTCTTAGGACTAAAGTCCAAACTTTGTTTCTTTCAAATTGGTTTAATTCCTATTGCATGGCAATAATCCAAAACTCATCACACAAAGCATCATTAATAAACTTAGGTTCAATTTGTGATAATAGAGCAAAGTTGTCTTCAAAGTACCTTCTTGATCTTACCCCTTGTGATACATCGCTAATGATTTTATCTTTTGAGTGCCCTTTGGGATATATGACGTCTTAAGTAATATCTTGAGTTTGTTGGTCCTCTTCTAATATTTCCTCAATTTCCTCTTCTTCTTTCGCATGATCCTCCAAAGCTTGAGTGTGTATGGGTTCATAGCTCAAGGAGTTATCTATGTCATCATTATTTCTCCTTTCAAAAATGTTAGTTTCATCAAAGTTTATATGAATGGACTCTTCAACACATAAAGTTCTTTTGTTGAAAACTCTATTAGCTTTCTTGTTTGAAGAGTATCCAAGAAAAATTGCCTCATCAAATTTTTTATCAAATTTTCAAAGATTATCCTTGGTGTTTAAGATAAAGAATTTGCATCCAAAAACTTTGAAGTATCCAATGGAGGGAGTTTTTTGAAAATAAGTTCAAAAGGAGTTTTCTTTAAAAATAGGTCTCAAAAGAATAGGATTCATCACATAACAAGCGGTATTTAGAGCTTTAGCCCAAAAATATTTAGGTAAGGAGTTTTCACAAAGCATTGACCTTGCCATTTCTTGTAAAGTTCGTTTTTTCCTTTCCACAACACCATTTTGTTGTGGGGTTTTAGCGGCCGAAAAATTGTGTTATGCCAAAATCATCACAAAGTTTTTTAAAATCATGGTTGTTAAATTCTCTCCCATTATCACTTCTCATAGAGATCAATTTGCAATCAAGGGAGGTATGAACCCTTTTGAAAAGTTTGACAAATTCTTGAAAAGCCTCACGTTTTTGGCTAAAAATTAAAGTCCAAGTAAATCTTGAGAAGTCATCCACTATGACAAAAGTATACCTCTTACCACCGAGACTAGTGGTCCTCATTGGTCCAAATAAATCCATGTGAATGAGTTCTAAAGGTTTTTAAGTTGAAATCATTTTCTTTTGTTTAAAAGAGGTCTTAATTTGTTTTCCAAATTGGTAAGCATCACAAAGTCTAGTTTTCTCAAAATGAACTTTTGGTAAGCCTTTAACAAGTTCTTTTGAAGAGAGTTGGTTCAATAAATCCATACTAACATGGCCAAGAATGCATAAGAATGCATCATCATCATGGACCGAGAGACATTTTAAGCTTTGGGAAATAAGATCTTCAAGATGAAAGATGTGATACCCCCAACTTTGCCACTAGGTCAACTGCAACTGAGTAGGATATATGCGTGCCTCTCGACACTAAACTATAAGTCTAAAAACAAGAGCATAACCCTCTGGGCAACACTTAGAAGTATATATACAACATGCAGTGGAAAACTAAATAATCTAAACACTAAAAAAAGGCGCTCAAAATATAGGGTTCAAGAAAACTTCTTGTCTTATGTAATTCTGATACAACGATAGAAATACTTTACAAATAGCTCGAGTACAAGAGAGCAACACAATAACATGTCTTTCCGGAGAGACTTGAACCAAAATTCCATGTCTAAAACTTCAACAGTTTATTGTATCCCTGGCCGTCCTGAGTTAATCTAAGAAGAAAACATGGTATGGGAAAATGTGAGCACGAACGCTCAGTAAATCCACGTGTGTGTGTGCTGTAGTGATTTCTTTAAAACAATGATGATGTAATTTCACAAAGTAGTACGTGCAATATTATAAGAAAACATTTTCTTTTAATGTTTTCACAAAACTGATGCTTGAGCATATATGAAGGTTTCAAGCGCAGCTGGGAAGTCTGAGCGAATCAAGATATATTAGCACAGCTTCTACGCCCCAAATTTAAAAGAACATGTTATGCATTAGTGGTGCTCCACGGACAAAGTCCGGATCCCCAAAATGAGGCCATCGGAACCAAGTTCCGACATCTCGTAGTCAATACCAGTCAAACACCTTAAAAGCGCTCAATTACAAACAACCGCAGTCCCATATCACTGGTCAAACAAGCTACAAACTCATGGGGCACCAACTCGCTCTGCCCTGGGGCTAACCTCAGTTTCGAGCCCCACCTGACTCTCCACTACGCGACCGTCCCACCGCAGAGCATGATGCGATGTCCACATAAATACCGATTGGGCCACGCCCTCCAGGTACTATGCCCCTCTTCAAGTGGATCCACCCTCAGAGTCAAAAACCCGTCCACATCATCGGAAGAGACCCTAGTACGGGGGAACTAGCCACGTACAGTGCAATCCCTAACGCGTCCGTTCACTTGATTTTCACCAAACTTTAATCCTGGTCAGAATGAGGTTTTCATAAGTATTTACAAATCAAAAGGCCAATTGCCTGGCCATCATAACAGATTCAAGTCATAAACATTTCAGAGCACAAAAAATCCTCATCCGCCAGTCATCACATGCTTATACAAATTTCACAATTATGCCAATGTAAAGCCTATATTCATGCATGTCGAAACATGTAACTTTTCAGGACCAAAGCATTCTCCAGCTTATGCAGATTTTACAAACATGCCATATTTACATTCATGCATGCCAAATCATATAACTTTTCAAAAACAAAGTATTTTCCAACTTATAAATATTTTCAGAAACCCCGTGTACAAACTAGTTCTTTTTCACGACAATAATAATCTGTTTTAAAAGACAACACCTATATGGAGCACCGCTCCTATGCATTTCTAATGAACATGTAACACATCGTGAAGAACATCTCTAATTAAGAAAAACATGGTACGTTATACCGTTTCAAAAATAGTAAATATTTTATGATAAGTTTAGAAACCATGTTTATATAACCCGTAACTTTTGAAATAACATATTAAAACGGAGTTTTGGACTCACCTTGATGCAGATCTGGTACTAAGATCCTACAAAAGAATAATACAAAAAATGCTTAATACTTGGGTACCGATCAAATAGCCCTATTTCTTAAATAATATCAAAATCCTGCGAAATAAACTTAGGATGTATATATATAACTATATAGCGATATATATATGCTTATAATAATTCTTTTAAAAGATCGAAAATGATATACTCTTAAAATATATATATATACTCTCCCAAGAAACCATAATTAACTATATACTATATACCAAAAATTCATTTAAAATATTTAAATCCTAAAATAAAATCACAAACTTAAACTAAACTATATATATAGTCTAATAAAAAGAAAGGAAAAATAAAAATAATAATATTAATAATAATAATAAGTGCATGCAAACTAACCTCAATTGGAGACTACTATGGCTGCCTAAAAAAAACTTAAGGAAGAAAAAAAGAGAGACTTATATATATATATATATATATGTATATGGCTGCCAAATGCTAGGAAAAAAAAAAGACTTATGACCTATATATATGCCATAATGGCGGTTTGGGGAAGGGAAAAGAAAAAAAAGAAAAGAAACGAGAAGAAATTGTTGTGGTGATAGGTAGGTGTAGGAGGTAGCGGCAAATTTCTTAATTGCTAAGGTTTTTTTTCTTTTTTTTGAAATCCTTATATGAAAATGTTATGTATTTAAATTTCTAAAATACAAACACTAGGTATTAAAAATAAAATCCACTTAAAGGCACTTATAAACCTTAATTATAAAACCTCAATATAATAAAATTTTATCCTTATTCCCAAATATCCCAAAATACCACTAAGTGTCAAAAATATTATATTCCACCAAAATATATCCAAACTCTATTTTCATTATGTCCGTAATTTTAAAGTCATGCTAGGTGTTTACGAGGTAGGGCATTACAAAAGACATAGACGTTTCCAACTCTTTTAGCAACAAAAATGGTTTTATTTTCATACTTATCAATGATAGTAGAAGAGTCACTTTCAAAAAAAACCTTATTCCCATTATCACATAACTGACGAATACTAAGAAAATTGAATTTTAAACTATCAGTTAAAAGAATATCCTTAATAAAAGAAGAAGAATTGTTACCGATGTTGCCAACACCAATGATTTTTTCCCTTCTTCTTATCTCCAAAGGTAACGAATCCGCTTTCAATTTCCTTAAACTCACTAATTAGAGATGCGTTCCCGGTCATATGCCGTGAGCAACCGCTATCCAAATACCACTTAGATGACCTTGACTTGTGTTCCTACAAAAGAAGAAGTGGAAATTACTTGTAGTATCCATATCTTTTTGTTTATCTATGAAGGTTACTTGGATTTTCTTTTATTTTCCAAATGGTTACTCCCCTTTCAATCTTTCTTTTTAAAAAACATTTTGTGGCTTTACGACCACTCTTTTCAAAGTGGGTGCAACGAAGGTGTGAGAAGGGTGAAGAAGTTTTTACGAAACATGTTTGTTTATAAGAGGTATTGGGATGATTATATCCAATTCCACTTTTGTCAAAAGGTGGTCTTTGAGAACAAAGGAGCTTTTCAAAATTTTCTTTTCCCTTTGTAAACTTTTCAATACATAAGGTGAGATCATTCACCTTTTTCTTCAAATCATCATAATCTACCATGCATTTTTCAATAGACAAAACTTTCTCACAAAGATTTTTGTTCTCTAAAATGAGTTTTTGAAATTCTAGCTTTGAAGAGTCACTTCCTTTTTCAATACTTTAAGAGATTCAAGGAGAGTATTATTTTCACAAACAAGTTTTGAGTTTTCATTTGATAGGTTGTCAATCTTGTCCTTTAACTCCTTGTTCTTTTTTGTAATCTTTTCCAATTCATGATACATTTCAATAAGTGAAGAATTAAGATCATCATCATTATCATCAACATGATTAGATAGATTTGGGGGTGAAGATTGTACCTCATTTTCTATAGCCATGAAGCATAGGTTGGCTTTTTCTTCTCCTTCACTTTTGCTTGATTCTTGATCCCAAGCACCTATTAGTCCCTTGACTTTCTTCTTTTTCTTTAATGCCTCAAGTTTTGCTTCAAAAGCTCCTTTCTCTTTTCAATAGCTTTGGAACAATCGGCTACAAGATGGTCGGTGTTATTGCATTCAAAGCACATAGCCTTGAAGAGTGATGAACTTTGTCCTCCTTTCTTGAATGGAGGTTTCTTTCCTCTATTGTTGAAGCCTTTCTTGTAGAATCTTTTAAATTTCCTCATTACCAAGGTCATATCCTCATCATCATTAACCTCATTTTCATTGTTTGATAAGTATGTTTGATCATTCTCATTTGCTTTGAGTGTTATGCTTTTTTTTTTCCTTTGTCTTCATCTTCCATTTCATTTAACCTTTTTATTTTCATCTCATAGGTGATGAGTGATCCTATGAGTTCTTCAATAGGAAGTAGTCCCAAATCTTTTTATTCCTCAATAACAAGAGTTCTTGGTTGCCATGCTTTTGGGACTGCATCAATAATCTTTTTATTTACTTCTCCCTTGTGTACTCTTTCCTATATACCTTAAGGCCATTTGTGATGTTGGTGAACCTTGTGAACATGTCAATAATGCTTTCATTTTGTTTCATCATGAATACCTCATAATCTCTCACCAACATAGCCAACTTTGACTTCTTCACTTGATTGGTACCTTCGTGAGTTACTTCAAGTAACTTCCACATTTCATGAGCCGAGTCGCATCCGCTCACTCTATTGTATTCATTAGCATCCAAGGCACAACTCCATATGTTCATAGCTTGAAAGTTTAGAGTCATCTTCCTTGAGTCAAGCTCATCATATTCTTCAACCTTCTTGACTATTCCATCCTTTTTAGGAACATAAGGTCCTTTCTCTACAATGCTTCAAAGATCAAAGTTAATAGAGAAAATATAAAGTCTAATTCTTGACTTCCAAAAAGTTTAGTTAGTTCCATTAAAAAGAGGAGGCCAATTTGTAGAAGAGCCTTCTACATAGGGTAAGTTTAAATACTAGCCATTTGAAAAAAATGATCTTTTACTTCTTAGGATGTTAAGCCTTAAAAACAGAAGACCTGCTCTGATACCAATTGAAAAACTTTAGGGGGGTGAATAAGGTTTTTGGATCATTTTCAAAAATATTTTGTGTAACTAAAAGATAAACCTCCAATTTTGTTTGAGAGGGAATACTAAAACCCTTTTTAGTAAAAATCCAAATAAAAAAGCATAAAATAAAGATGCACAACAATTTATGGTGGTTCATTCTCTCAAAGAGCTACATCCACTATCTTGAGTCAACACCCAAGGATTTACCAAATCCACTATAATCACAATATACAACAAATACAAGTTTGAGGATCACCCAACAAGGGTTTTGCACACAACCTCAATTCTAAACACAATATAAATCAAAGGATGACCCAATGGGTTTTCAACACAAACCTTTGATACCAAAAGAACAAGATATAAGTAGGGAACAATGTTACCAAATGAGCTAGAGATAAATGATACAACTCAATGAAATACTTCTACAAGCTCCTCTTTACTTCTTCTTTGATGGATGATCACATATGAAGATCCAAGAAGATTTCTCTATTTCTTTTTATGAGAAGAAGATATTTGAAAGAATGTACTTTTAAAGCTCTTTAAATGTTCTAAAATGATCTCAATAAATTTTCAACCAACTTCCTTACCTTTTTACTGCAGATGAAAATTCAATTTATAGAGGAGGATAAAAATTGACCTTCATTGTCTGCAACAGTAAAATTCCAACGGTAAAAATGAAAAACTAAAAGACCAGTTTCCGAAACCGGACATCCAATTTCCTTGTATATGGGAAATCGGATGATCCATTTTTTAAAAGAGGAAGACCAATTTGCCCCCACCTCCTATATCCACCTGTCACCACCACAATTCCTTTCCTTTTCTTTTCTTTTCTTTTTTCAGCCCCTAGCCTCCATATATATGTATATATATATATATAAGTCATGGTTCTTGTTTTTCTTTCTACTTAGCCATTCGGCAGCTATATGTGTATATATATATTAGGAGGTTTTTCCTTTTTTTCTTTAATAGGAATAACTTGGAGCAGCCATTAAGGTTAGTTCTTTTCTTTTTTGTTTATTAGTTATATTATATATACAGTATAATCTTATATATATAGTTTAGGTTGATTTATTTTAGGATTTAAATATTTTAAATAGATTTTAGTATATAGTTAATTATGGTTTCTTGGGAAAGTATATATTTTTAAGGTTATAGGATTTTTTATCTTTTAAAAGAAATATAGATATATCATTATATAGGTATATATATATACCTCCTAAGTTTATTTCGTAGGATTTTGATATCATTTAGGGAATAGGGTTATTTAATTGGTACACAGGTATTAAGTGTTTTCATATTATTATTTTGTAGGAGCATAGCATCACATCTGCATACAGGTGAGTCCACAAACTCCGTTTTACTATGTTATTTCAAATATTACGAGACACATAAGTATGTTTTCCGAACCTGTCACAAAATGTTTGCTGTTTTTGGAACGATATAACTCAACATGTTTTTGGAGATGTTCTCCACAATGTGTTATATGTTCCTTAGAAAATGAATAGGAGCAGTGCTCCATATAAGTGTTCTCTTTTTAAAACAGACTACTATTGTGGTGAAAAAGAATTTGGTGGTACACAGATTTTTCTGGAAATGTTTATATGTTGAAAATGTTCTAGCTTAAAAAGTTACATGTTTTGACATACATGAATATAGATCTGGCATTGGCATAATTGTGAACTTTGCATGAGTATGTGGTGATTGGCAGATGGGAATTTTTACTGAAAATATTCATGACCTGATTCTGTCCTGACGGCTGAGCAAATACCTTTCTGTTTAAAAATACATACGGAAAAACCCCATTCCGACCAGGCTTACAATTCTAGTTATAATCTTGTGTTCAAAAGCATCAAAGGATTGCACTGTATGTGGCTAGTCCCCCGCACGAGGGCCTCTTCCGATGGCGTGGACGTTTCAGACTCGAGAGAATGGATCCACTTGAAGAGGGGCGTAAACTGTGGAGGGTGTGGCCCAATCGGTCTACGTGGACACTGCATCATGCTCTGCGGTGGGACGGCCGCCTTGTGGAGAGACAGGAGGGGCTTGAAACTAAGGTTGGTCCTAAGGCAGACCTAGTAGATGCCCCAAGAATTTGTAGCCTGATGTTTTAGGAACTTGGTTCCGATGACCTCGTTATGGGATCCGAACTTTGTCCATAGAGCGCTATTGTTGCATTACATGTTATTTTGAATTTAGGTGTAGAAGCTGCGTTGATGTGTCTTCATTTGCTCAGACTTCCCAATTATGCTCGAAACCCTTATGTAGGTTCAAGCATTAGTTTTATTAAAATAATAAAAGAAAATATTTTTTTATAACATTGCATGAACTATTTTGTGGAACTGTATCATCATTGTTTTAAAGAAATCACTACAGCGCGCACACACGTGGACTCACTGAGTGTTTGCGCTCACGTTTTTTCCATATCATATTTTCCTCTCAGATTAACTCAGGACAGTCAGAGATACAATAAACTGCTGAAGTTTTAGGCGTGGAGTTTCGGTTCGAGTCTCTCAGGAAGGACATGTGTTTCTGTTTTACTCTCTTGTACTCGAGCTGTTTGTAAAGTATTTCTATCTTTGCATCGGAATTATTGTAAGACAAGAAGTTTTCTTGAACCCTATATTTTGAGCGCCCTTTTAGTGTTCAGATTACTTAGTTTTCCGCTGCATATTGTATATATACTTCGAAGTGTTGCCTAGGGGGTTATGCTCTTTTTTTTCTAGACTTATAATTTAGTGCCGAGAGGCACGTAGATACCCTACTCAGCCGCAGTTAACCTAGTGGCAAGGTTGGAGGTATCACAGGTGGTATGAGAGCTCTAGGTTCGATTTGTGGTTAGAGTTAGTAGATCCTAGACGAGTACTAGGAGTCAGCAGCATCATTTTATTTTTCTCAAAGACTTTTAAGTTCCCTTTTCCTCTTTCGTTTTGCTCATCGTTTTGTTATTAGTTTGGTGAGAACAATGCTCCTTTGTATAGGATGTCATATCTTTTCCATAACCACAATGAGAGGACATATAGATACATTAGGCTTCTGAATTGATGATGATTCAGGTGAGAGAGTACGAAGATTATTTGAGTCATCAAAAGAGGTTACTTGTTCTGAGACTTGTAGCTCGATTAAGGGATTTCATGGGACATAAGGTATTAGGGGAAAACTCCGATGACTTGCAGTGTATGAATTGCACAAAGAGTGAGTGTGAAGTTCTTATTAGGTATAAGATGTAATCCTTATCGCTTTTTGTCATCCCTACTCCAGTGATACCAGAGAACTCCATGTACCTTGTAAAATGGACACTTTCATTATTGTTGTCACAATAGAAAGAGCTCTTCGGTCCTTGATTCTGTATTCGATATATATTAAGTATTACTTCATGCTACCGATTGATAAATGTAAAGATGGAGGTGAGCTAATGATGAGTTCAGCTCGATAAGAAGAACAATAAGTGATGACGAGGATAGGTAAACTAGAAGCTAAGTTTCTTAAGATTTGAAGTATTAGTATATCTTGTGAATGAGAGATTGGTAGTCTAGTATGAGAGCCGAGAATAATTGATATAGTTGTTGAGATCTTTCCGTATGTTTGCTATGAATTACATCCAGAGTACTTTTGATAAACTCAGTGTTAGACCATAGTCTTTAGGAAGAAGATATACCTAAACTGGGCTGGTGTAGTTACATTCTTTAGTTTACACTGTACATATATGTCGAGTATAAATCTAGTTTTATGATTGTGATTCTTTAGTGGCTGTATATAATCTGGAAGAGCCTAGGATGGTGTTGATCGCAAATTATGTTATGCATGGTACATCAATGGAAAATTTTGTATACATGCTCTACCCTGTGTACCAACGACTATTTTTATTAATTTAGGGGATGTTCCACTCTTTATTTGATGTACAGTTCTAGTGTGTTGTGTTCTGTACGTAAGTTTCAACCTATAAGTTAAGGTTTAGGTATTTAACATTGAGTAGATGGTTTTGGAAAGGAAGGTAGAAGTGCAAGGGGATAATAATTATTCAATCATTTGAGGAATAGGGTGTGATAGTAAGAATGGATTAGTTGACTAGACATTTGAATATATGCGTTATGGTGAAACTTAGTTAAGTTTAGTCGGTCAATGTTTCTAATCTTTAGAGTTAGGATATCTAACGTACTTGTGTAACTAGTCTGGTGAGAAGTCGATTCAATAATAAGGGAGTTACTAAATACCTTTAAAAGAAACTGCGACCGTATCTCCAGATGGGAAGTCGAGCCTAGGATAGAATCAAAAATAGAGGATGAGCAGATATTTCAAATCACGTATTAGATGGACTACGATTCAAATAGCAGCTGCAGTTGACCTAGTGGTAGGGTTGGGGGTATCATAATCTAATTTTTTACCCTTTAGAAAATTAGAAATCTTGCGTGAAGTAACTCTAGATGCAGCTAGGGGTGTAAACGGGTACGGTACTCCTTGTACCAGACCCAGACCCTTATAGTGAAACAAGGACCTAGACCAGACCTTTTGGGTATAAAATTTATGGACACAGACCCGACCCTTCAGGGCCTAGGGTAGGGTCTGGGCATTACCCGTACCTGTATGCTATTTTTTTATTTTTTCCCTGTTAAACAAAAATATATATAAAACAATGTATAACCAAAAAATAAAAATTATAACATGATTAAAATTATAAAAGATTTATGGGTTTAAAATTACTACTGAAATTCATGGAAACAAGGATGATTAACAACTCATTTGCCCAATGGCAAATACATGAACTGATTATTTAGAGCATAAACTCTATAAAAATAAAAATAAAAAAAGCACAAAATGGCCATCAAACATAATAGATTTTTAGTTCTGAGGAGCTCTAAATTTGGCCATTAAGAAAGAATGAATGAGAAGAGATTAAGAGTGAGACTGAAAATGTATAAATTATGTAATAATAAAAATAATATAATATATAAATATATATTATTATTTTATTATAATGGGTTTACAGGTCTGGGTATCATCATACCCTGCCCAGACCCATTTAATAGAATCTATACAGGGTACAGGTACGGGTCCGCGAGTTATAAAATTTTAACCTTACCCGTTATAAACGGGTATAGACTCGCTCGGGTACGGATAAGACCCACCCCGTTTATAGCCCTAGATGCAGCAACATACAACTGTCCATGACAAAATACAGATTTTGGCAAGTATACACCAATATTTTGAAATGTTTGTCCTTGACTTTTATTTATTGTCATTGCAAAGTAAATTTTAACTGGGAACTGCCTCCTTATGAAAATGGCCACTTTGAATCTGACAGAGACAAATCAATTCTATTAATGTAATGTCTAATTTCTGTACTTGTTCTTGTAATTTCTTCTGCTTCTATTATACTTTCTCCTAACCTTGTAATGATTAATCTTTTCTTGTTACATAAACCTTTACTCTGGTTTATATTACGTAAGAGAATTATCAAGACACCAACTTTGAATTCCAATGCATGATTAGGAATTTCAGAAAATTTCAACATGTTGAGGAATTCAAGAGTATACAAACCCGCTTGTTCATCGAATGAAGCAGTACTGGGATGAATTCTATCCATGCTCAAATACGTCTTTATATCACCAGGAAGTAAAGAAAGAATGTAACAGTTGACATTATCCCCAATGTTATTGGTTGGTGCAAGAATTGCTCTTTCGCATATGTATTACACGTCAATAAACCTATTTAGCAAATCTAGATAAATGCTATTCACAATCTGCTCAATTGTATTCGTCCCTTTCTCAATTGGAAGATCATTTGGAACACTATCCAAGTAGGTTCATCTTCATATTCTAATGCAATTGCATGGAGCTTCCCTTCACCTAAATCTAGGATCCATTGGCTGAATTCTTTGATTTCTTCACTTAAATTCAGAGATGCATTCCTTAATAGCATATTGGTTGTAAGAAAAAAAACCTTACACGACTCCCATATCTCCCTGTAATTGCTTATGGAAACACGAATAATATCTTCTCTATTGCCTTTAGGTATGACTGGCAAGATTTGTCAGAAATCGCCCCCAAGTGAAACAGTCTTTCCTCCAAACATTTAATTTTCACATTTTGGGTCCGTAAATCACATAATATCCTTAAATGAAAGATCTATGGCTTAAAAATTTTTCCTGTCGTGGCTCATCCCAAATAATTAAAGAAGACTTACAAATTAGTTCAACCAAATGAGATCGCTGAGTAATAGAGCATGTTGAATAATCATCAATGTTCACAAGAATCTTAAATCTTGAATGCAAAGTTCTTCCACCAGGTAATAAGAGTGAGGCAATTCCAGAAGCAGCAATAGCCAGTACAATATTAACTTGAGAATGAAGGCGAGCTATTAATGTCCTCCACAAATATGTCTTCCCTATTCCACAACTTCCATAAACAAACTAAACACCACCCAAACTTCTATCAATATCACCTAGAACAGTATCATGAACAGACAACTACTCAACACTTAGTCCTATGTATAATGCAGAATACTCTTGAGCAAGGGATAGTTTATCCTAATTTAACTCTTCTAAAATCAATCTATTTGTGAAGCCACTATTCAGCTGAACTTGAGGAAAACGGAACATCAGAAATTCTCTCAAAGACATGTTGTTTCCATTCAATATCTTTTCTATCTCGAACAAAGCATAGTTTTTCAATTGATCTGATGTTAGAGATATGTGTTCAGAGCTCAATATTCTTCTTGTCGATAATAAATATCATCAGAAAATATTTTCCAATTCCCATCCCATAATTTTAACGGATCCGTGACTTCACAAAATAGTAAGATAGTGACAAACAATTCTCGTAATTATTCTCCAGTTTGCGATTGCGATGCATTTCTCAATGCCTGATACCATTCTTCATCTCCACCCAACAAACCTAAAGCATGACATGCTTCCTTAAACATTGATAAATCATGTCATTAACAGTCCTGATATCTACAAAACTACCAGGTCCTTTTACTATGTTTAACAACATATGTAAATAAAATCTTTACCGGCAGATGGATGTACATAGAAAATCCTACCGATGGACCTTCCAGATTTTCTCTGTGACCAAATCTCTTCCTTTTTATCCCAACCTAAACTCGTAGAGAAATCAACATACGTAAGCGTTTTGACATATGGATTGTCCTTATTAGTATTCATATATTGAGTAAACATTGTGAAAAAACTTAGAAAGGGAGGGAGACAAGGTGAATAAGGTTTTTGACTAATTAAAAGACTTTTCCATAATTAAAATATAGAACCTCTGATTTTATTCGAAGAAGAATTTAATAACTCTTTTTAATAAAATTCCTAACTAAATAAAATCTCTTTTATAAAGAATGTTCAAACAATAAAAATATAGGCAACAAGTAAAATCACAAAGGAAAAGACAGAGTTTATAGTGGTTCACTCTCTCAATAGAGCCAAATCTACTACCTTGAGACTTAACTTAAAGATTTCACAAATTCCACTAATCACAAGATTTTACAAAAACACCACAAATGAGGATCACCCTTCAAGGGCTTTGCACATGAACCTTAAAGATCACAAATCAATAAAAGATAACAAAATATCAAAGGATCACCCGAAGGGTTTTTCACAAAACCTTTGATCACAATTGAAGATGAGAGAGTAGAGATAGAACAATATTACCAAAGAAGCTTGATAAGAAAATGATACAACTTTGTGAAATGCTTCTACAAGCTTCCTTTCCTCCTTCTTCGAAGAAAGATCAATAAATGCAGCTCTAAGAAGTTTTTCTTTTTAATATGATAAAGAAGATTGAAAATGTACTCTTTAATGTTCTTAAAAATGTCCTTAAAACTTCTTCAACAATTCTTTTAAATATGCCAGACCAAAAGCCCTTTTATGAGTGAAGGTAAAAAACACTAGTCGTTACAGCAGCAACAATCATATTTTTTACATTGAAAACAGAAAATGGATTTCCTGTTTCAAAATAGGACATCCAATTTTCTTAGAAAACAAAAATAGGATGACCGATTTTCTCAAGGAATAAAAAAAGGATGATCGATTTCTTTAAAAGGCTTAAGAAATTTGGACATCCAATTTTATGAGACTTCAAAAAAATTTGGAGGACCATTTTTAAAAATTGGATGACCTATTTTTCTGTTTTCTAGACTTTGTGAAATGTTTGTAAAATCACAGATTTTTCTTCACTCTTAAAACATATATTCTTGATGAAAAAACTTATAAAAGAACATAACAACTTTAAAACCTCAAAACTTTATCAAGAACACTTAGTTTTTCAAAGATAACTTCTCAAAAATGTTATTATAAGGAGCTAACATAAATTATCAAAACTCAACGAAACAAGTTAGGGATTTTTACATATATACCTTAAAAAAGCTATCCCTAACCATTCTTCTTGTCTTCAAGGTCTTTTACTTGATTACTTCATCTTCATAAAGTCTTGTAATCTTAAGTCATCTCTTGCTTCTATGTATATCATCCTTGAGACTTCTTTTGTGTATCTTTTGTTCTTCTTACAAAACTACTCCATTATCACAAAGTTAATCATAATCAAAATACTTAAACAAATATGCCCTTAGGGCTTACTATTGTTTGATGAATATTATCCCTATTCATCACGTCAGCTAAATGGTCATCATCATTGAAAACTACAGTCGTTCATCAAGTAGGTGGAAAGTCGATCTCTCAATAGAAGAATTCATATATTGGATCTCAAATTCTAACAACCTCCCAACATACTTCAGAAGCATATACGTAATGGCAATCTAAGTACCTCTTAATTTCATCTACTTCTTTGATACTTTGAGACCCATCAATAGAATTATTTGCAACATTTTCCTCAATAATAAAAAGTCCTCTATCTTGACCCTTGTTAATGTACTTGAACAAATATTTTACTTCCCTTCACACCATTTAATATTGATATGAGCTTGGTACTTAATAACTAAGTCAAGATTGTGGGGTACAACCCATCTATTATCAACCGTCACTCCAATTTTAAGAGCAGTTCTCTTATTATTCCTCCTTCTGTAAATAGGAAATCCATCTTCAGAAATATTAGTATGTTCATCAAAGTTTTTCGGATAATTCTTTGAACATCAACCATCAGATATACAGGGAGAAGTTTTATTGGTAGAACTACATGGACCATGAATCATGAACTATACTACTGAATTGAATACAACAGGGTCAGTGCTCTCATCAGGCAACTCAACTGATACTACTTTATCTATATCCAATTCTGACGTATATTTATCATCGTGGTGCAAAAATAGTAATATATGGGCATGCAACAGTCCTCTCTTTTGGAATTTTATAGTATATTGCTGTAAAAATAAAAAATGAATCAAGCATAGGACATTATGCATGAATCTAAAAGTTAATAGTATATTTCACCATTATTACCTGTCATAACTCTGCCAAAATGATTAATTTTTCGCAAATCTTTCATCAACTCATGTAACTTTATTTTGAACATGCGGGCAATGATATCCGATCTATCTACAGTTTTCTATCCAGGTATGAATTCTAAATACTTCGTAATCTCAGGCCACTTCGGATTGCACGTAAATGTTAAGAAAATATCTAAACAACCGAAATATCTACAAATATCCATTGCATCTTAATAATTTTGCACAATATATCTGGATCCGTCTGTGAACGTTGGCGGCAAAACAAAACGTCCCTTTGTAGAAGCTAGAGTTGTGTGTCACCGCTAACTACAGCACCTCGCAAACCATTGTAAAGTTAAGCCCTCAAAGTTTTCCGGTTATGGTGAATCCATTATAAGTTAGACTCTTCAATACAAGTGAATGCATCATCAACAAATTGTTGAAATAGTCTACCATCACAAATTAGAGTTTTACTCTCATTTGCCCTATTTTGAATTCTGTAAGCATAATATTCCCTCATGCTTATGAATTTTTGTTTACTTGTGATTGCAAAACTATTTCCAATATTTGCTGGAATATCCAAATGAAATCCATCTTCAGCATAAGGGAATAAAATGGATACTGCATGGCCATAAAGCTTGGATGTAGTTTTGTGATTCTTTTTAACCCACCTCCTTTCTCTTTAATTCTTACATCTCGATTTTTGCAAGAGTTTGGCCATCACCAACTATAAGGGCAGCAACTTCTGATGCAGTTGGCAAATTATATTGTCTTCTATCTTTCTGCCTAGTGCCAGTTAATCTTAACCGCATAGGAACATAATCGGAAGCTTGAAGCCTATCTCTTGTCATTCTCAATCCCTTTGTAAGCGGATTATGCTCATCAAGCATTTCTTTCCATTCTCGAACTATATCTTTGTCTAAATTACTTTATCTGTTTTCTCCATCCAAAGCATTCATTCTATTACTAACCTCGTTAGTATTATCAAATATATATAATTGCATAAACTGCGATGTCCACTAAGAGGTAGTAAAGATCCAATCTTGTGATGATTTTGTCCATTCAATCGAAAAACATATAGTCCACTACCTCTATTAATATTTTTATCAATAAAACCTCGCATAGAGGAAAATGCAAATATTGAATTATGGGCTCTATTATCCTTAAATTTCTTTGGCCTTCTATCACCTTCATAATCCAATAACTAGTTCAAACACTCGGGAGCATCTGTTAGTGGTGGTAATTTAACCCGACCATTACGACAACATGTAGTATATTTCAGAACTATAGGTCATGTTGTCTTATTGTTCCTTTCTTGGTACCATAAGATCGCTCCACACTTACAACAAATTCAATTGGGGCAACCGAAATCCCATGGTTCCGTAAATTTACCTAATAATTAAAGAAAATATAATCATTTTACAATATTATCTACATGTTAAGATTGTTTTAAAATGTTAATTAGAATATTATGTATGTTCATGAGTAGCTTCCACAGGCTCACTATTTAGATATCCTCCATTTGCACCATATGTAAAGTCAATAAAATCTTTTTTTTTTTTTTTGAGAAATTAGGTCTTAAATAAATCTAAAACTATAAATTATATTTTATTCTTTATAAGTTTACCTGAATCATTATCAGATACTGCATTAGTATCTATATTCATTGTGTCCTCACAGTTTCTTATTTGAATTGTACAGTCCGCTTGTACTAATTCTGTTCAAAAGATGCTATCTGCTTGAGTCAAGCTTTGACCTAGAAAGGTCTTACTCGGAAAACTTGGAAAGACTTCACTCGTAAAACTCGAAAAGATTTGACTTGAAAAACTTGGGATAGTGTGACTCGTAAAACCTGTCGAGAATGTTAAATGAGGCATGCATATATATAACTTGGAGGTTGATTGATTAACAGTTGTCTGAAATCATGATTATGTGAAACAACACCGACATGGTGTGATACACCATAGGTTTCATTGATTGAAGAATTAACTTGATTTATCACTAATCTTCTCTTATTTCTTCTTGTTTCATGATAGACTTTCTCAATTGCCTAGCATGTTTAGCACGGCTATCACGCTCAATACGATCCATCTATAAAAATATAAACAATATTTTTAATACCATATATTTTCTAAAGCTAATTGGAACAAATATTCAAATAAATTATTATAATAATTTAAAGAATTTTAAACCAAAACTTGAAAGAATATGAAAGTTTTAGCATTCATGATAATATATATATATATATATATAAATAATTACATATAAGTTGAAATGAGCGGAAAAAATTACTTGAATGAAGTTGTAAATGAAGGGTAAGTAGTGGAGCAAAACTCTTTCGTCTGTGAGCTGTTAACCAAATGCTGCACCAATCTGCATTGAGTAAATAAAAAAAAGTTTAAATAATAAATCAAAAGATGTTGAAATTATATATTTGATAATCGACTATGGTAGGTGGTGATGCCTAATAGGGGTGTGTTTGAATTGTTAACGAATCCAACAAAATTTTAATTTTTTTCTTTATGGGCCAAAAGTTTTATTTAAATATTTCTTATAACTTTTAATTTAATATAATGTTCATGATTTATCATTTTTATGATTTGTAAATTTGGAATGAAATTGTAGTTGATATAAATTAAATAAATGTCTATTGAGTAAAAAAGAAGTATAAATTATTTATGGTTAATTATTATAATTTTCTCTTAATTTTTGATAAATAAAATAAAAAATGCTATAAATTAAATCAATATGTATTATCAAATAGTGTAAGTATAATTTTAAAATTTTAACACTATGTATAATTAGAAAATTCTAATTCGATAATATTATAAACTTTCTACACAAATATAAATTTAGAAATTATATAAATTTTAGTAAGTAAATATTTTTAAAAATAAAAAAAAAATCCCTCAAAGAAAGAAAAAGAAAAGGCCCCAAAGCTCCCTCAAGAAAAGAAATTTAAAAAAAAAAAAAGGCCCAAGCCCAAACCCCAAACCCCCTTATTCTAACGGCAAGCCATCTCTTTTGTGTTTTTTTTTTCTTTTTCATTGATTCAAGAGATGAGGGACTAATGTGAGACATGAATGTCTTTTTCAACGTTTGGCATCATCTTATGATCCTGGGTTTTGTTTTTTTTTTTTTTGAAATTAGGTTCAATCTCTGAATTTTGGTATGAAATGTATTGTTTTAGCATCTCGCAAACCGTTGGGTTTTGCATGCACATTTTCACATCTCTGGACCAAGAAAAAGACCAATCAAATCTTGAAATTTTGCACAGCCCACCCCTTAATCAATTCTGTTCTTTCATTAACCCTGAGAATTTGCAAATTTAGTGATGTCCATTTATGCTAGAATTCCAAGAAAATATTCATATATCAGAAAGAAAGAAATAAAAAAGGTAATTAAAGATTGCATTTTGATTAAGAAAAATAGATGTGGAATTCTTGGATTTGATTAGATCTTCATTAGCTAATCAAGATTTTCAATTGCCATGAGAGATGGGTAGAGTGTAGACCATAGAGGTGCTAATGTTATTATTAGTAAAGTTAACAGTGGACAGGGATGCTTTTTAGCTTTATCTTTTCTGTGTGAGAAGAACAAGAAAGAAATGTTAACTTCAGACTGAAAAAACTTCAAAACTTTAGAGAATTTTTGTGTTTTAAAAAAATTAAATTGGGGAAGAAAGAAGTAAGAGAAAAAGATTCTCTTGGAAGAGTTGCAGAGAAGGATTTTGATATCTGTCTTTAACCTTCTTTACATTTGTTTTCATGGGTTTTCTTTCTTTCTTGGCAAGAGAATTTAAGCCTTTAAGGCCTTTTAGGCTGTAGCACATTTTTTTTTTACATAATATAAAGAACTCTCCTTTGTTTCTTCAATACAAAGAAAGCTTCTCTTCTTTTCTTTCTGTGGTTTTGGTCTAATATCTTGTAGAACTTAGTCTGAAATTTTTTACTGTTTTTGTTTACTAAGTTTGGGCATGCATCAAATTTGAGTATATTCTTTGGGTTTTTGACATTTCCATCTTTTGGGGAATTGAGAATTTTCTAGGTTTTTGAAGCATTAGCTTGGGATTTGGGTTTTTTTGGAGATTTGAGTTATATACTTTGAAGAAAAGGGATTTTGAAGTTACCGATTTTGAAGGGATGTTTGGGTTTAGAATTATCAGGCAAGATGTGAGTTTATGCTTTTAGATTCTCTACTGTGGTGGTTCTTTTTAAGAAAACAAGATTTTTCTGTAAGTTGTGCTTTTAATGACTTCGAGGTTCAATTTGACTAAAATAGTTCTGCTTTCTTACATTTGTTTAATTGTTTGAAATGTTGATACGAATAGTTCTATGTTGATTATGAGAATGAGTTCATCCAGTCTTAAAATTTTGCTCTTTAAAGTCTGGTCATAGTTTAAGCCCATCCTTGGAGGATGGCTAAGTTAACATCTTCCACGGGCCCTGCACTTCTCTTCTACACGTAACACAAAGCTAGTATTTTGTTTAAAACTTTCACGTTTATTCAAGTTCAAGCATTAACAATCACTAATTAGTTAGAATTATGGTTTTTTAGTGTTCAAATGTTTTAGTTAAGTTATAGGATGAAGAGCTATATTGTTTGAACGTTCTTATATTATCAGTCAGCAAACAGTACAATGTGTATCATTTTCTAGTAAAGCCTAGATTCTCTCTTTCGTTCGTGTATAACTCTCCTATGTTGTTGTATTGTGCATCCCATTTTCACACTATACTTCATATATGTCTTTAACTTTTCTTTAGGGGTTAACACTTAATTTTTGTTAGGAGGCCATTGGGGAACTCTTATATTAAGGATATCTCAAATATCAGTAAAGTTTATATTTTATAGTTTATTCAATAGGAATTTTTGGAGGTACACAGTAAAGTTTGCTCATGATGTTTAATCCTAATACATACAAATTGTATTCTAGGGGAAAATAAGCACATGCTTGGGGAAAATAAACACATGGTCATCTAATTAACAAAAGTCTATAGATATTTTTTTTTGCATTTAACAAAAATTAATATAACAAAATAATATAATAACAAATTAGAGAGATATGAAACAAAGAACATACCTCTTTAATCCAATATGATTTTGATTTTGTAAATCTTGTGCAAAGTTGTATTATAAGCTACAAAAAATTATCAATATTAAGATAAGAAAAATGTGATGATGGTGTGATTTGAATAATAAATAAAATAAAATCCAGTTCTTTCTTTCTACCTATTTCTCCTTCTGCCTACGAGCCAAAGGAGGAGGATGAGTCTCTAATCCCCCCTAAAATTTCTATTACAGGAGCTTGAGAATGACTCGGAAATGATCGAAATGGCACAAATTCAAGTCAAAGATCTATTCGAGGTCAGTCTCTTTAAGCCATTGATTTAGTTTTAGACTACTTTACAGGGATTGAGACTCTTACTACTCTACTTGATTTGGATTGGCTTGGCGGTAAAGCATGTGATGTGTCGAAATGGTTGATGGACAACCAATCCCCGGAAGAACGACCGCAAATGAAGGATGGCCAGGCCTTAGGTGCCTTTACATGAGTTTCGGGTAACCAAATATGAACAGGTATCATAGGCACTTTGACGGCGAAAGAAGCAATCCATAGAAAGATTTGGCGCCGCTCACTAAATTCTGTGATTAATGATATTTGTAAATCGGTTGTTCCTATTTGGAGAAGAATCAGTTTTCTAGAACTGTCCACTCCAGAGCCGGGAGCACCTGAAAGCTTTGTTTAGTTTCTTGCAGGCCGACTCGGACTCCTGCATTCGCTTTCGCCTTCACTGAGCGAGATCAATGGTTGTCAACCTCCTGGCATGAATATTCAAAGTGGTTTCCATTTCCAACCCCAAAGAAAAGAGAATCGGTCAGTCAAACAAAGAAAGATGGGTCACAAATAAAAGTCAAAGGTGAGGTAAATTTCGACCCTGCCCAAAGGATTCAAATCAGATTGGGATGGTTTTGGCAAGGGCCCCATCTATCCTCCTGAGGTGAAGTTTAGTTGAAAACCCCGGTTCGAATAGGAGGACTATGCCATGCCCTTTCCTCTCACTATAAAAAAGCTCTTCCCAGAGGAGAAGCTCCAGGATGAGTATGTCCTGGATTCTCGGATTCATTCTCTTCCTGATCCATAATTGATGACAAAAAATGTGAAGATGTTGTCATTTAAATATTAAGATGAATCAAATACAATTATTCGAATAACATTTAAAAAGTCTAAAATACTAAAATCAAATACTAAACCCTAAAAAAATAATAAGCTCATCATCGTTATATATTGTCATCTTCACTTGAAGTGTTTGAATCACTTTCTTGTTCATCCACATCTTGCCTTTTGTTTGTTACAAAATCATTTATGTTACCTATATTTAAATCGTCCTCCATTATGGATGTTACTTCATCACTAGATTGAATAATATAATGATGAAGCTTTTGTTGTAGACTCCAAATTTCTTCTTCAAGAAGTTGAATCTTATTTTGCATATTAGTGCATCGTGTCTCTTGAAATCGCTTTTAATTAAAATTAAAATCGTTAATCTTGAAATTGAACCATTTTTTGTAAAACAAAGAGAGCATGTTTAGCGGCATTTTGTCTAGCGTCCTCAATTCTTTGATAATAATAACTCCATATTTCTTTGAATTCATGAATTATTGGATTTTCAAAAATAATGATTGCACTTGTATATCCGTAAGCATCTCGAAAGTGATTCCGTATAGAGTTTCGAATTTCATAAAATTGACTCATTTCATTGAACAAATTCATGAATTGAGAGAAAATACCTTTCTTACCATAATCTTAAAGTAAATATATAATAAAAAATATGTAAGTGTTCCATAATAGTTATTCAAATCACAATAATATGAGGATTTTTGTGTAAAAAGTCATTTTACAATAATTATGAGAAGAACAATAAAGTATGATATTTTCATAAACATGTGAATAAATTTTAAATTTGTAAATGAAAAAAAAAATAGAACTAACTCTTCAGTTGAATTGGGAGTTTCCTAACCTGGAGTTTTGAATGTAAAACCGTGAGTTTGAGTTTGAAAGAATAATATACTTTAGTTTGTAGAGTAAGTGTTATTTGTAGAAGAGTGGTGTATTAATATGATAATGATAAAGTTGCAATATTTATTTTGATCTTAATTTATTATTGATAGCCAAATATATTTATTATTAATATAAGTAAATATAAGATATAAGATATATGATATAGATATATAATATGGATATGACTTTTTGTGATATCGCTAAAGAGCCATTTAATGATAATTGTTTTATGAAGAGAAAGAGACAGAGAGAGATACACCTGACGTTAGATCTTTTATTTATTTATTTAGAAGGATACCTGCTAACTATTATACGGAAAAGAGAGAGGCCTCACGGTAGAAAGATATCAAAGATATCTTAGAACTTTGATATCTTATAAGTATGATATCTTATATCTCTCTTCTTTCTTTTTTTTTTTTTTCCTAATAGAAGGATATCTTCTCTTTTTGTCTTTTTATTTTGTATGCTTGACTTCAAAATAAAGACAACTTACTAACTTTTTGCCCTTTTGTGATAGATTACACTTGGGATTCAATTAATTCATCCGTTTTTTATATTGATAAAGGGAATGATATGCATAAAAGATGTATGATATAAGATATTTGATATAAATATATTCGGGATATATTCATTAATTCACTATTTTTTATTTATTATTTTAATTATAATTATAATTATTTAAAAGCTCTTATTCAATTCTACCCTCTTTAATTATTATTACAAATAATAATTTTCAATTGAATTGGGAGTTAAATTTGGTACAAGAAAATGGAAGAAAAAGATAAAGAAAAAGACGCTAATGATGAAGTTAGTTAAAAAAAAAAAAAAAAAAAGTCACATGAAGTTATCAATTTTTATTCAAGCTTTTTCATTCTTTCCTTTTTTTTCTTTCTTTCTTAAGCTGAATTAATTCATCCGTTTTTTATAGTGATAAAAAGAATGATATAGATATAAGATATTTGATATAGATATGAGTATATATTTATTAATTCACTATTTTTTATTTAATACTATAATTATAATTATTTAAAATCTCTATTTCAATTCTATCATTTTTAATTTATATTATTATTACAAATAACGATTTTTAATTGAATTGAAAGTTAAATTTGGGTTAGTATGCAGAACTGATATAATGAAATAGGACCATAAGTTATTCGACTATGACCATAATAAGTTGAAGGCATTTTTTTGTTTCTCTACAAGATAATAATTTCATTTTTTTCCAATCCGTTAAGACTTTTGGGTTAAGTGGAGTCAATTTTTTAGTTGAGAAATTATTGAGTTTTTTGCCATGTCCAAGTAAATTTGTCCAAAAAAATAACTTTGTTGGGCCAAGACTTTTAGTTATTGTCCAAGTTCTTCTACATATGTGGGCCACTTTATCCATGAACTTTATATTTAGCATCGTATTAAGCTTGATATTGAGAATATAATGCTAGAGGAGCCTTCATAAAAGCAAATAACAAATGCTGTTAAGAATGTTTTGAAAGTTCCATCCCTTTACGAAATTAACCCTAAAAGTTTGCTCAGAAATTGAATTATTGGCAAGAAGGAAACTCAATTTGAACTTACAAATATTCTAAGGGTTATCGTGTAAATAAATATCACATGTGACTGACGAAGAGCTACCGACCCGGGGTTTTGGACATGTTTGGCCTTACCTTGGTGCCGACCGAACGAATTGGACGTCCATATAGGTTTGTGAGAGACAACACATGAAACAATGCGTCAAAAAAACTTTTAGCTCTTCCTCCCCGCCTAGAAATCCCATTCGTCTTCAATTTTCAGATTTTTTTGAACACTAATACTTCATATGTGATTTAGAAAAAGAAAAAGATACAACTTTAAAAGATATATATATATATAAGGAGTTAAATTGAGATTTTAAGTTACTTTAAAATATAAAAATATTATTACTTAAACTGAAATTATAAAGTAATATTTCCTATGAGTAAAAAGAAGCTAGAAAAGAAATAATACAATAAAAAATATAAAATAATTAAATGATAAAAGATCTTATGTGTTGTTTATTTCTGCTTCGATCGATCTCTTCAACTAATGAAGTATATACTCCATACTCTTCTCTCTTAGCTTCGACAGTTCTTTTACACCAGAGTTCAAACTCCTTACACTTTTCAAGAATCTATTTGTAGATTTCCGAAATCGTACCTTGTTCTTCTTTTTCTATATACTTCTTTAAGATTTTTAAGATATTTTGGTGGCGTTTTTCAAACTCATCTGATTCTTTTTTAATTTTGTCTTGCCCTTTTATCAGATCTCGGAGCATTAGAAGATTATCTAATTCTTTTGGAGACTAGAAAGCCGGAAACTTTGCTCTAATACCACTTGTTGGAGAAAAACACTCCTAATTACTAATACAAATACTATTACTATTACAAAATCAACAAACAATAAATTACAGTGGAAGAAAAAAACAGAAATATTTTATCTTTCTAAGAACAGAAATCACCCAAAGAATAATAAACAGGTAATTTGCAAAATAACACCCGATTAGTACAAAAAATAACCCAAATAGAAACAATGAATGGTTTGCTCACCACCGCCGGCAAAACCGGCCAATAGAAAATAAAAAAGATGACTGAGGAGCACAAACCGAGGGATTACCAAACCAGAATCGGACGTCGAGCAGCGGCGCTGCCGCTTCAAGGCGACAATGATAAAGAAAAGTGATGATCGGGGTTATAACCGTCAGAAACGAGCCTCAACCGGGAAGAAATCACCGGCAATAAACAACCTCTATCTCTTTCTCTCTCTTTTCTTTCTTCACGGCTATCTCTCTAGCCTCACCAACAGATAAACAATGGTGACAGAGAAGAAAGCTGGTTAACAGCATAAAACCACCAGAAACAGAGAGATCAGCAATGGCAGAGCGAAGGAGAAGGAGAAGAAAAGCAGGAGTCTTGAAGACTCCAATAGACACAGGGAGGGAGAATAAGAAACGGCTGAGAGAGGAATTCGAGAGGGACTGCTCCAGAAACGAGGAGACACCATCAATTAAAGGAAAGCCGAGCGGTCAAGCCGCGGGTCACCAATGGACGACCCGGGTGGCCATTCCAGGCCGCGAGCATCCCGCAAGACTCGGTCAAGAGGCGGCCCAGAAGCAACAAATCAAGCAGACGGCCCAAAGGTAGCCCAAGAAACAAAACAGCCTATTCAACATGGGTTGAGGCCCAGAACATCATTGGGTTTGGGGAGTGAAAATTGGGCTGCAAAAAAAATATATTGGGAGAAAATGGGCTATAAAGCCTACAATAACATTAAAATCTTTAATTATTATTTATATCAAATTCATTAGTACATATTTTTTTAATAATATAATAGAAAGAAAAAAGAAGGAGGTGTCCACGTGAATGTTAAGTGGCGAAAAATAAGCCACGTAGAATTTATTTATTTTCATATATATATATATATAGCTTATAAGTAAAATGTCTTAAATAAAGTTTAAGACACTAGTGGTTAAAGAAAAACAGCTCGAAGTTATTTTTAATCACCCTTCTAGAAAAATATTTGCAAATATTAATTAATTAATTAAGATTCTCATATATCCTACATACAGATAAAGATTTAACTTTAAAAGATTAATTAATCAGAAGAAGAAATGAGACATTTCTTAAATTATAAGATAAATAAAATCCAAGGTAATGATCAAATAAGGTCAAATTAAGAGTGATTAGAAAATTACTTTTAATGGATAAAAAAATTTAATTTTGTTTTTTTATTTTTTCTCTTTGGTCACATATTTCTTACAAACAATTAATTTAGAAGATATTTTTATTTGTTTCTAAATTGAAACCTATAAAAGGCTTTGCATTGTTCTATCCGAGAACAATGAGAGTATGTCACATTTTTTTTTATGCCTTATACTATTATGTTGATGATTAGTTCTAAATTCGTATAGTTTGTACTAAAAATACTTTGAGTGAAAAATATATTATTAAAAAATATTATGAAAAAAGAGTGTACAAATGATACAGACAATAAAGAAGTTCATCCTTGGAGAACCCATTTGTCGCCGAAAAGAACTCTTTATAACAATCCTCAACCTCATCATCCTCCTTCACCCAATCAGTAAAATAAACTATCCACTTGCCACAGCCCATGCACAACTAAGCACTATCCACAGTAGCTCCTAAAGGTGAGCAAAGCCTAATGAGCAATTGGAGCAATATATAGTAGTTTGATATGATATCTAGGTCCATTATAAGGCACAAAACTCGCAGTGGAATTAGAATAATCAAAATAGGGCAGGGTAAAATAGAATAAAATTGAATTAGAATAATCAAAATAGAGCAGGGTAAAATAGAATAAAATTGAAGGCAATTAAATAAATAGTATATGAAAACTTTTAGGAAATTTTTCATATCAAAAATACAAAAATGGTAAAAAGAAAATCTTTTCAAGGAAAAATGTAAAAAGAAAATCTTGACATAAAAACATAAGAATTATCTCATAATTCTATGGAAAGAAAAATTTGTAGATATGAGTTACTAGTTAATTAAAGCTTGTAAGCCTATCACATGCTATATATAGGTCCACCTAGCATGACAAAATTTTTCCTCTTTTCTTCATGAAAAGAAAATTGCATAGAGAAAAAAATGAATTGTAAATGTATGGAATTATCTTCCCACTAAATCTGTTTGCATGAAATTTTCTTTCTTAAAAGCTGTTCAAATAAAAATAATAATCATAAAAGACCCGACTTTTATATTTTTAAAATTTTATCTAAGTTTATAAGGAGGAGTTTCAGATTGAGTTTTAGATTGATTATAGCTTGCAATATCGTCCATCTTGCAACTAATTGTAGTTTAGCATTTTTCTCCAAGCCAATTTTGCTAAAAAGGCATTGTTTATCCGCTTAAGGTTTTTTTTCTTTTTGGTCCAAAGTCGGCCTGTAGATTTTGTTTTGCAAATTAACTCTTGAGCAGTAACTGTGTATTCAAAAATTATTGAAAAAGTGGGAAGTATACCTGAAACAACCATTAGCACATGTGGATGAAAAAAGAATGAAAGAAAACCATTAACACAAGCTTTAGAAAGGATCAATAAAATATATAATAAGCAAAGGACATGAAAATATAAAAGGATCTCAATTTCTATATGAACATAAATATGGACGGAAAGAGAGAAAGAATAGACCGGGGAACATGAATTAAGCAACTTCTCTTTGAATCATGCAGTAAGTAGTGTGTGTATACATATATATATATATATAGCGGAGGAACTAGGGCTAGGGTTCAAAATTCAAAATTCAAAATTTTTATTTTTTTAGTTTTTATATTCAAGTCCTACCGGTTTTATTTTTTTCAATAGAGCCCTAGAATTTAGGTTGGGCAGCTGATTTTAAAAAAAAAACATTTCTCAAAACTCTCTCTCTCTCTCTCTCTCTCTCTCTCTCTCTCTCTCTCTCTCTCTTGCATCATGCCCTACCTAGAAACAAAATCTCTCTCTCTCTTTCTCGGCTCCTCCTCCTCTCTCTCTCTCTCTCTCTCTCTCTCTCTCTCTCTCTCTCGTCTCAACTAACCTTCGGCGGCGACTAGATGGCAATGGCGCACACGACGGTGATGATGACGACTGGACTGCTGCTTCTCTGGCTTCTGCTGACTCTACTCCTTCTTGCTGCTGCTGCTGCGGCGTCGGCTCTCTCTCCATTTTCTCCTACTGCTGTTCAGGGAGGGTTCTTCAGCTCAGTTGTTCTTCAAATTTGAAGAAAAAGGTAAGCTTTTAAATTAATCTCTATTGAAACATTATTTATTTTAAAGATTATTTTATGAAATTTAGGGTTTCTGCTAACTGTATAGTGAACTGCTACTTGCTGCTGAATTCATGTTCTTCGAAAAATTTCTAGGGTTTTTTTTTAAATATGATTAATATGTAATTTATGTTCTAATTAATGATTATGTCATAAGTAAAATGTGTTGAATTTAAAATAAAATATTTGAATATTTATTATATAGGATTTTACTATGGACAAATATTTTGAAAAGTGGAAGAAGGGTTCTAAACCGGTTGAAGAAACATCATCTAATAAAGGAAATGTTAATAATGAAGATCATGGGAAGAAGCCTCGAGTAGGGGTAGAGTTTTCGGATTGTGAAATTATTGGTGATCTATGATTGCGTAAACCAATTGATAGTTATCCTTATGAAATTATAGATGAATTAAGGAGACAGTATGTGGCTAAAGGCCCAACTCAACCATGTGATCATAAATTTCAGCAAACTGATTTTGGTGAAATTAGGAGACCGTTTCAAAAGATATGGTTTAAAGATTTTACTTAGTTAGAGTATAATGTACATAAAGATGCAGTATTTTGTTTCTGTTGTTATTTGTTTGCTAATGGTCAAAATCACAAACATGGTGATGATATGTTTACAGAAGTTGGTTTTAAAAATTGGAAACATGCTAAAGAAAAAATTAGAAACCATGAATGATCTCCAAATAGTCCTCACTCTGGTGTTGTAATTCAGTTGTTGGGTTTCAAAAATCAAAGACAAAATGTAAACTATATGTTATCGAAACAAAGTATCAGACTGAGATTGACTACCATGCTCGGTTAACTGCTATTGTAAAAGTGATTCGATTTTTATTAAGTCAAGGTTTAGCTTTATGTGGACATGATGAGTTGATAAATTCAGTCTGACGAGGTAATTTTCTTGAATTAATAAAATGGTATTGTGAGGAAGTGGAAGAAGTAAATAAGGTCATGAACTTGAATGTTCCGGGAAATAATCAATTGACTTCTCCTAAAATTCAAAAAGAAATTATTAATGCTTGTGCAATAGAAGTGAGGCAAGCTATTGTCAATGAGATTGGTAAAAGTTTTTTTCTTTCTTTTGGTTGATGAAGCTCGACATAGTTCTATGAAAGAGCAATTATCTATAGTTTTGAGATCTGTTAATGTTAATGGAGAAGTGGTCGAGCGTTTTCTTGGAGTAGTACATATGAGTGACACTTCTGCACAGACTTTGAAAAATAGTATTGATGATTTCTTTGCAATAAATGGATTATCAATTTCACGACTCAGAGGTCAAGGTTATGATGGGGCGTCTAATATGCGTGGCGAGTTTAATAGATTGAAACAAAAAAATTTAGATGAAAATAAGCACGCATATTATGTTCATTGCTTTGCTCACCAACTTCAATTAGTGCCTGTGACTACTACAAAGAAAAATGGTCATGTCTGTAGTTTTTTTTAGTACCTTGCTATGATTGTAAATGTTGTTGGTGCTTCATATAAAAGAAAGGATGCTGTTCTACAAAAGTACTATGATGATCTTGTAAAACATTTAGAAAGTGGAGAAGTTGCTACCAGAAAGGGCAAGAATCAGGAAACAAGTTTAGCTCGGCCAGGTGAACCTCGTTGGAGATCTCACTTTAAGACAATAACTCGGATTTTGCATATGTGGGATGCAGTGACATGTGTGCTTGACACTATATTTGAAGACGCTAATAAGGTCAATAGTCGAGGTATTGCTCGAGGTTTGATTGATAAAATGTTACAATTTGAATTGTATTCATTGCTCATTTAATGGTAACTGTATTGGCAAAAACATATACATTGTTAATGTGCCTGCAACAAAGGACTCAAAACATAGTCAGTGCTGTCCGGATAATTAAGACAGTAAATGATGAATTGAAAATACAGAAATGATGATTGTTGGAGGAGTTATTGGATGTTGTTACTTCATTTTGTACCAAAAATGATATTTTTGTGCCCAATATGCAAGATCCTATACCAAGCCGAGGCCGAGCTAAATTATACAGGAGTATGGATGGGTAGCCAAAGACTTACGACCATTTTTTTCGTCGAAACATCTTTTTTGAGGTAATTAATTTCTTCTTTTTACATATTACCAAATTTTCAATTATTTGTAATATTAAAATTTATTAACTGTTCTTTGTATAATGTTAGGTTCTCGATCTTATAGTGAAAGAAATGGATGATCATTTTACGGAGTCAAATACGAAGCTACTTATATGCATATAATGCCTTGATCCTAGAGATTCATTTGTGAATTTTGATCAGAATCAGTTACTCCATCTAAATAAGTTCTATTCAAATGATTTTTCTGTGTCTGATAAGTTTGAGCTTAAAGCTCAACTTGATACATATATCTCTTACATGAGATCAAGTGATGGGGCAGCTTTCTCTGGCCTTACGGACATTGGAGATTTCGCAAAGAAGATGGTTGAGACAAAAAGTCATAAGTTTTTTAATTTAGTTTATCGATTAATTGAGTTGGCTTTAGTCTTGCCTATTGCAACAGCTACCGTTGAAAAGTCTTTTTCTACTATGAAAATGATTAAGAATGATTTACACAATAGGATGGGAGATGACTTTCTCAATGACAGTTTGGTTTGTTATGTTGAGCACGAGATTTTTATGAGTATGGAAATGAAGACATCTTGCAGCTGTATCAGAATATGCAAACTCGAAGAATAAAATTACCATCTTAAACATTCCCTTCAGTCTTCACATGTAAAACTCTATTTTATATCATTTTTCAGCAGTTACTTCTTTTTCATTGTAAAAGTATTTGTATGAATGTTATTTTTTTTTTATATTAATCTTCTAATCATTCTAAATTAATTGCAGCTCATATTGGATTTCGTCTTCTGATCGTGCTCGTCGGTTATCTAAAGATTCTTATCAAAATTCTCAACTTTAATAGAGGTATTTATCCCATGAGTGATGGGTAATCATTCCTTATGAATGATCGGTGATCACTCCTCATTGGTAATGGACGATTACCTATTTTTTGCTATGTTATTTGCAAATTTAGAATTGTAATGCTTATCCCGTGAGTGATAGGTAATCGTTTCTCGTGAGTGATGGGTGATCACTCCGCATTAGTAATGGGTGATTACCTATTTTTTTGCTATTTTATTTGTAAATTTGGAATTGTTTGAATGTTTTTGTACTTGGAATGCATCTATTTTATAGACGAAATTCTGGCAAAATTTTTAATGTTGTTCAGTCCCCCAAGTTTTGTCATGGTTCTGCCACTATATATGTGATACCCCCAACCCTGCCACTAGGTCAACTGCGGCTGAGTAGGATATCTACGTGCCTCTCGGAACTAAAATACAAGTCTAAAAACAAAAGCATAACCCCCTGGGAAACACTTAGAAGTATATATACAATACGCAGCAGAAAACCAAACAATCTGAACACTAGAAAGGAGTTCAAAATATAGGGTTCAAGAAAACTTCTTATCTTATGGTAATTCCGATACAAAGATAGAAATACTTTACAAACGGCTCGAGTACAAGAGAGCAACACAAAAACATATATCTTTCCAGAGAGACTCGAACCAAAATTCCACGCCTAAAAATTCAGTGGTTTATTGTATCTTTGACCGTCCTGAGTTAATCTGATAAAAAAACATGATAAGGAAAATCGTGAGCGCGAACGTTCAGTTAGTCCACGTGTGTGTGTATGCACTGTAGTGATTTCTTTAAAATAATGATGATGCAGTTTCACAAAGTTGTTCATGAAATAATATAAGAAAACATACTCTTTTAATGTTTTAACAAAACTGATGCTTGAACCTACATGAGGGTCTCGAGAGCAGCTGGGAAGTTTGAGCGAATCAAGACACACCAGCACAGCTTCTACGCCACGAATTTAAAAGAACAAGTAATGCAACAGTGGGGCTCCATGAACAAAGTCCGGATCCCCAAAACGAGGCCATCGAAACCAAATTCTGGCATCTCGTAGTCAATACCTGCCAAACACCATACGAGCGCTCGATTACAAACAACCGCACTCTCATATCACTGGTCAAAACAGGCTACAGACTCCTGGGGCACTACCAGGTCTGCCTTGGGGCCAACCTCATTTTCGAGCCCCCCCTGCACTCCACTAGGCGACCGTCCCACCGCAGAGCATGATGCGATGTCCACGTAAATACCGATTGGGCCACGCCCTTCAGGTACTATGCCCCTCTTTAAGTGGATCCACCCTCAGAGTCAAAAACCCGTCCACGTCATTGGAAGAGGCCCTAGTACAGGGGACTAGCCACGTATAGTGCAATCTGCTAACCCGTTCGTTCACTTGATTTTCACCAAACCTTAACCCTGGTCGGAATGTGGTTTTAATATGTATTTAAAAATCGAAAGGCCAATTGCCTGGCCATAATAACAGATTCAAGTCATAGACATTTCAGAACACCAAAAATCCTCATCCGCCAGTCATCACATGCTTACGCAAATTTCACAATTATGCCAATGCCAGGCCTATATTCATGCATGTTAAAACATGTAACTTTTCAGGACCAAAGTATTCTCCAGCTCATGCAGATTTTACAAACAAGCCAAGTTTATATTCATGCATGCCAAATCATATAACTTTTCAGAAATAAAGTATTTTCCAACTTATAAGTATTTCCAGAAAACCCATGCACAAACTAGTTCTTTTTCACATTAATAATAATAATCTGTTTTAAAAAGATAACACCTCTATGGAGCACCGCTCCTATGCATTTCTAATAAACATATAACACATCGTGGAGAACATCTCCAATTAAAAAAACATGACACGTTATACCGTTTCAAAATTAGTAGATATTTTATGATATGTTTAGAAACCATATTTATATAGCCCGTAACTTTTAAAATAAAATGGAGTTTGTGGACTCACCTGGATGTGGATCTGATACTAAGATCCTACAAAATAATAAGACGAAAAATACTTAATACATAGGAACCGATCAAATAGTCTTATTCCCTAAATAATATCGAAATCCTACGAAATGAACTTTAGGATGTATATATATATATCTATATAATGATATATATATATACTAATAATAATTCTTTAAAAGATCGAAAATCCTATACTCTTAAAAAATATATATACTCTCCCAAGAAACCATAATTAATTATATACTATATACTAAGAATTCCATTTAAAATATTTAAATCCTAAAATAAATCAACCTAAACTATATATATATGCTTATACTATATATTTATAAATATAATAAAACTAACAAAATTAAATAAAAAGTGTAATAGTATAAAGTATAACTACCAAAATAAAATAAATATAATATAACTAAAATAAATATAATATAAATATAATAGTCTATGCTTATACTAAATATTTAAATAACATATACTAACCTTACCCTTTCATGGCTGCCTCAAACTTGTGGAAGAAAAGAAAAAAAAACAAACTCCTAATGTATAATATGTATATGGCTGCCAAAAGCTAAAAAAACAAGAAAAAGACTTATGACCATATATATGCCATAATGGCAGTTAGGGGAAGGAAAAGAAAAAAAGAAAAGGAAAATGGTGGTGGTGACGGTTGTGTCGTTGAGGTGGCGGCAATCTTAATGGTTAAGTTTTAAGTTTTTTTTTTTTTTTTTTTTGAAACCTTATATAAGAATGTCAAGTATTTAAATTTTCAAAATACACATACTAGGTATTCTAAAAACATTCCCACTTAAAGGCACCTATAAACCCCACTAATAAAAGATCATCATAATAAAATTTTACTCTCATTTCTAAGTGTCTCCAAAATACCACTAAGTGTCGAAAACACTATACTCCACTAGGTCAGGTCTCAAACCCTACTTTAATATCGCCTGCAATTTTTAGAGTCATGCTAGGCGCTTACTAGGTGGGGCATTACATTCTACCCTCCTTAAAAGAAATTCCGTCCTCGAAATTTAATAGTCACGTACCTACAACTTCTAAACACTTCTTCTTCAGGTATTCCTTAGTCTTCCAGGTTGCCTATTGAATTCTATGATGCCTCCAGACAACCTTATATATTGGAATCTGTCTCTCGCTCTTCTATGCATCGTTCTACAATCTCAATTGGTTTTTTTTTTTTCGTATAACAGGTCGGTTCATAACTCCAATTTTTCATCGTTAAGAATATGATCAGGTACAGGATAGTACTTCTTTAATTATGATATATGAAATATGTCATGTATACCCCATCAGTTCATTTGGCCAGGCTAGCTGATGCACTACTTTACCTATCAATAATTTCAAACGGTCCAATATATCGAGAGCTTAATTTTCCTTTCTTTAGATATCTAAACTTTTTGTGACAAGGCGTCAGTTTTAGGAAAACTCGAGTTCTCATACTAAAGTCCCGATTTCTTCTTCGGTTATCGGTATAGCTCTTCTATCTACTTTTAGTTGTCCGAAGCCAATTTTGAGTTATCTTAACTTGTTTCTATATCTTCTCCAATTCTGGCATCAAGTCTCTTTGTCTCTAATGGGATCGAACTCCAACTTCATCCCAATACAATGGTGTTCTGCATCTCCTAGCATATAACGCTTCAAATGGTGTCATTCCTATTGAAGAGTGGTAGCTAAATTGTCAACCCACTTATTCCCAAAGTCCAAGGTGCAAGCTCTTAGCATATCCTCAAAGGTTTGAATTGTTCTTTCAGACTGTCCATCGGTTTGGGGGTGTGCTATGATGCTATAACTTAGATTGGTTCCCATAGCTGCCTGGAACTTGGGCCAAAACCTTGAGGTAAACCTTGGGTCTCGGTCCAATACAATATTAACAAGCACTCCATGAAGTTGTACAATCTTGTCTACATAGATTTGCGCTAACTTGTCCAAAAGGTATAACATATTAATGGCAATAAAATGTGTCACTTTCATTAGACGATCAACGATCACTCAGATAGCATCCTTATACCTCTTGGTTCGGGACAATCCTATGACAAAGTCCATTGTCACATGATCCCATTTCTCTTCGTGAATAGGTAGTAGTTGTAATAGTCCTACTAACCTTTGGGTGTTCTGCCTTAACCCTTTGACATGTAGACAGGCCGCTACATACTCCGCAATCTCTCTCTTTATTCCATTCCACCAAAAGTTTTGCTTTAAATCTTTATACTTTTTCTTCTCTCCAGGGTGCATTGAATACTTACTTCTCGGTACTTCTTCTAGTATTTTACACTTAAGCTCGGTATCGTCAAGAATGTACAACCGATTATGAAAGTACCAGCTTCTATTGGTTTCTAATGTCTGGTAATCTGTCTACTTCTTAGCTTCCGCTCGGTTCTTAAATTCCAGGAATCTCATGCTATTCTTTTGGGTGCTTGTACTATCTTGTTGCAAGGTAGAGGTGACGGTGAGACTTGATATCTTTGTCTCCTTTCTACTTAAATCACCATCACATTAACTTTCCTATATGGTAGTCAACTTGGCATCAGCATTTTTCCACAACCCCATCTATCGACATTGCCTTATATTAAATCTTCTAGGCAAGCGAGTACTATAAACTTTTATGATCAATAAAGATCTCATATTTTCCCCATAAAAGTGAAATCACCACTCCCTAGTCGCACTATAGTTATTAGCCTCATGTCTTTTGTTGGATAGTTCTGCTCATAATCCTCCAATATAATTTAATACAATCAACAACCTATCTATCTTGCATCAAAACTGTCTCTAGACTTTCCCTTTATAGGGAAAACTCCTCACTTGAATTGGATAGTAGCACAACTCGTGCTGAAGTTAGTCGATGCTTTATTTATAAGTTGTGCTAAAGGTCTAACGATTCTAAAAGAAATTTGTTATGAATCTTGATAATACCCTCCCATACCCAAGAAGATATATACCTCTATTGATATTTTGGGTTGTGTCCAATCAGTCACTTCTCTACCTTTACTGGGTCTATTGATACTCCTCTATTGATATTTTGTTTTTAATTACCATATTATTTAGTCATCGGTAGTCTATACACATAGGCCTAAGGTCCCATATTTCTTCTTTACAAGCAAACCTAATGCACCCCAAGGAGATGTACTTGGATAGATATATTCTTGTTGAAACAATTCTTGCAATTGCTCTTTCAACTTTCTCAACTCTTCTTGTACCATTCGCTATAGGGATTCAAGATATTGGTTTAGCATCGGGTACCAACTCTATGCTAAGCTCCACTTCTCGATCTGGGGCAACGTCGTTAATTCCTCAGGAAAAACATCTATAAACTCCTTTACTACGGTTACTGTCTCTAATTTTACTTCTTCCTTATGCTTGTTGAGTAAATATGCTAGGTACCCTTGACATCCTTTCCATACAACTTCCTAGCTTCATGCCAGACGAAAAGTGATTTTCCCATTTCGTTTGCTTCCCTTGGAATACAAGGATTGACATACTGGGTCGGCTAAACTTAACCAACTTCCGTCAACAGTCTACTTGAGCGTAATGTTTAGACAATCGTCCATCACAAGTATCACGCTATAACCCTCAAATGGCAAGGCAATCAAGTCATCGGATAGAATCACACTCTTGACATAGATATCACAACTGGGTACTTTACCTCAGCTATCTTACTCATGTCTACAAAAGTACTAACTATCAACTGATAAAACATGACAACAGAAGGTACAGAAATATGTTTTATGAATTGCAAACTCACAAAGGAATACGTAGCTGCAGAATCAATAAGTATTCTTGCTGGTTGAGAAAAGATTTGAATCGTACCTTTTCGGTGTCTACGAGCAGTCCATCCAATATGTGATTTGAAATATCGGCTCATCCTCTATTTTTTTTTTCTATCCTAGGCTCGACTTTCCATTCTGGAGATGCGGTCGCCAGTTTCTTTAAAAAAGATCAAGTATCTCCCTTATCATTGAAACGGCTCCTCGTCGGACTAGTTACACAAGTACATTAGATATTCTAACTCTAAAGATTAGAAGCATTAACTGACTAGACTTAACTAACTTCCACGCATAATGCTCATATTCACATGTCCAGTCAACCAATCCATTCTTACTATCATACCCGTTCCCTCAAATGATTGAAACAATTATTATCCCCTTGCACTTCTACCGTCCTTTCCAAAAGTATCTACCCGATGTTAAATACTTAAACCTTAGCTTATCGGTTAAAACTTACATACAACACACCGCACACTAGAACTGTATATAAAATAAAGAGTGGAACATCCCCTCTATTAATAAAAATAGTCGTTGGTGCACAGGGTAGAGCATGTATACAAAATCTGCCATTGATGTACCATACATAACATAATTTGCGACCACACGATCCTAAGCTCTTCCAGATTATATACTATACAACCACTAAAGAATCACACTCACAAAACTAGGTTTATACTTAACACATATGTACAGTGTAGACTAAAGAATGCAAGTACACCAGCCCAGTTTAGGTATATCTTCTTCCTAAAGACTATGGTCTAACACTGAGCTTATCAAAAGCACTATGGATGTAATTTATAGCAAACACACACAGAAAGATCTCAACAACTATATCAATTATTCCCCGCTCTCATATTAGACTACTAATCTCTCATTCACAAGATATACCAATATTTTAAATCTTAAGAAACTTAGCTTCTAGTCTACCCATCCTTGTCATCACTTATTATTCTTCTTATCAAGCTGAACTCATCATTAGCTCTATCCCAAGAAGCTGATCTCCATCTTTACATTCACCAATCGGCAACGTGAAGTAATACTTAATATACATCGAATATAGAACCAAGGATCGGAGGGCTCTTTGTGTTGTGACAACAATAATGCAAGTATCCATTTTACAAGGTACATGGAGTTCTTTGGTATCAATGAAGTAGGGATAACAAAAATCAATACAAATTACGTTTTATACCTAATAAGAACTTCACACTCACTCTTTGTGCAGTTAATACATCACAAATCATCTGAGTCTTCCCCTAATACCTTATGTCCTACGAAATCTCTTAATCGAGCTACAAGTCTCAAAACAAGTAACCTCTTTTGATGATTCAAATAATCTTAGTGCTCTGTCATTTGAAACATCATCAATTCAAAAACTTAATGTATCTATATGTCCTGTCATTGAGGTTATGGCAAAAGATATGACATTGTATACAAAGGAGCACTGTTCCCACAAGATTAATAACACGACGAGCACAACGAAAGAGACAAGGGAACTTAAAAGTCTTCGAGCAAAATAAAGCTATGCATTTGGCCCCTAGTACTCGTCTAGAATCTACTAACTCTAACCACAAATCGAACCTAGAGCTTTGATACCACATGTGATACCCTCAACTCTGCCACTAGGTCAACTGCGGCTGAGTAGCATATCTACGTGCCTCTCGGCACTAAACTACAAGTCTAAAAACAAAAGCATAACCCCCTGAGCAACACTTAGAAGTATATATACAATATGCAGCGAAAATTAAACAATCTGAACACTAGAAAGGAGTTCAAAATATAGGGTTCAAGAAAACTTCTTATCTTATGGTAATTCCGATACAAAGATAGAAATACTTTACAAATTGATCGAGTACAAGAGAGCAACACAAAAACATATGTACTTCCGGAGAGACTCAAACCAAAATTCCACGCCTAAAACTTCCGCGGTTTATTGTATCTCTGACCGTCCTGAGTTAATCTGAGAAAAAATATGATATGGAAAACTGTGAGCGCGAACGCTCAGTAAGTCCACGTGTATGTGCACTGTAGTGATTTCTTTAAAATAATGATGATGCAGTTTCACAAAGCAATTCAGGCAATAATATAAGAAAACATTCTCTTTTAATGTTTTAACAAAACTGATGCTTGAACCTACATGAGGATCTCGAGCGCAGCTGGTAAGTCTGAGCGAATCAAGACACATCAGCGCAGCTTCTACGCCCCGAATTTAAAAGAACATGTAATGCAACAGTGGGGCTCCACGGACAAAGTCCGGATCCCCAAAACGAGGCCATCGGAACCAAATTCCGGCATCTCGTAGTCAACACCAGCCAAACACCATACGAGCGCTCGATAACAAATAAACGCACTCACATATCACTGGTCAAAACAGGATACAGACTCCTGGGGTACTTACCAGGTCTGCCCTGGGGCCAACCTCAGTTTCGAGCCCCTCCTGACTCTCCAATAGGCGACCGTCCAACTGCAGAGCATGATGCGATGTCCTCGTAAATGCCGATTGGGCCACGCCCTCCAAGTACTACGCCCCTCTTTAAGTGGATCCACGCTCAGAGTCAAAAACCCGTCCACATCATTGGACGAGGCCCTAGTACGGGGGACTAGCCACGTACAGTGCAATCCGCTAACGCGTCCGTTCACTTTATTTTCACCAAACTTTAACCCTGGTCGGAATGAGATTTTCATATGTATTTACAAATCGAAAGACCAATTGCCCGACCATAATAACAGATTCGAGTCATAGACATTTCAGAGCACCAAAAATCCTCATCCGCCAGTCATCACATGCTTACGCAAATTTCACAATTATGCCAATGTCAGGCCTATATTCATGCATGTTGAAACATGTAACTTTTCAGGATCGAAGTATTCTCCAGCTCATGCAGATTTTACAAACATGCCAAGTTTATCTTCATGCATGCCAAATCGTGTAACTTTTTAGAAATAAAGTATTTTCCAACTTATAAGTATTTCCAGAAAACCCGTGCACAAACTAGTTCTTTCACATTAATAATAATAATCTGTTTTAAAAAGACAACACCTCTATGGAACACCACTCCTATGCATTTCTAATAAACATATAACTTATCGTGGAGAACATCTCCAATTAAGAAAAACATGACATATTATACCGTTTCAAAAATAGTAGATATTTTATGATAAGTTTAGAAACCACATTTATATAGCCCGTAACTTTTAAAATAAAATGGAGTTTGTGGACTCACCTGGATGTAGATCTGGTGCTAAGATCCTACAAAAAAATAATACGAAAAATACTTAATACCTAGGTACAGATCAAATAGTCCTATTCCCTAAATAATATTGAAATCCTACGAAATGAACTTTAGAATGTATATATATACATATATCTATATAATGATATATATATACTTATAATAATTCTTTAAAAGATCGAAAATCCTATACTCTTAAAAAAAATATATACTCTCCCAAGAAACCATAATTAATTATATACTATATATAAAAATTCCATTTAAAATATTTAAATCCTAGAATAAATCAACCTAAACTATATATATATATATATATATGCTTATACTATATATTTATAAATATAATACAACTAACAAAATTAAATAAAAAGTATAATAGTATAAAGTATAACTATAAAAATAAAATAAATATAATATAATTAAAATAAATATAATATAAATATAATAGTCTATGCTTATACTACATATTTAAATAACATATACTAACCTTACCCTTTCATATTTAAATAACATATACTAACCTTACCCTTTCATGGCTGCCTCAAAATTGTGGAAGAAAAAAAAAACAAACTCCTAATGTATAATATATATATATATATATATGGTTGCCGAAAGCTAAAAAAAGAAATAGATTTATGACCATATATATGTCATAATGGCGGTTAGGGGAAGGAAAAGAAAAAAAGAAAAGAAAATGGTGGTGGTGACGGCTATGTCGTTGAGGTGGCGGCAATCTTAATAGTTAAGTTTAAGTTTTTTTTTTTTTTTAAACCTTATATAAGAATGTCAAATATTTAAAATTTTAAAATACACATACTAGGTATTCTAAAAACATTCCCACTTAAAGGCACATATAAACCCCACTAATAAAAGCTTATCATAGTAAAATTTTACTCTCATTTCTAATTGTCTTCAAAATACCATTAAGTGTCGAAAACACTATACTCCACTAGGTCAGGTTTCAAATCCTACTTTAATATCGTCTGCAACTTTTAGAGTCATGCTAGACACTTAATAGGTGGGACGTTACAATATATATATATATATATAGGGAGATAGTTAGATTAGTAGGATGATATATTCATACATAGAATTAACGTCTAAAAATTAATTAATGATTCAAAATTTTAAGATTATGAGATATCTCTTTTAAAAAATAATACTATTTTTTTCAAAATACCTATTATCACATTCGCTGAATATATTCTTTCAAAACTTCCTTATAATAAACAGATTATCTTTCTGTAATTTTTAAAACTTCTTTATTAGTAAGAATTCTTCTTTAATTACATTTTCTTTGAAAGAAAATCTTTCTTTTATCTTTTATTTTTTTCCAGGAAAGGCTTATAAAAAACGTGTATAAGGATTCTCCCATGGGTCAATAAAGGCAACTTAAAAATTTATAAAGATAATCCGAAAAAATTTAAAAATTTTTATTTTCACCCTCAAACTTTCTCTCTTTAAACAAAATTCTCTCAACTCTCTCTACAAGTGTATATTTCAAACTCAGATCTAAGAAGATCCGACAGATAAAAATAAAAAAAAGGTTAGTGCTTCAATCTATACTTATTTATTTACAACTTTATCGGTTCAGATATTGAAAATATGCATCAAAACGAAAAAAATGCCATTTTTTTAAGCTGTTTTTTTTTTGCCGAAATCCGTAAGTTTTCGCTCGGACCGGCGAAAAAATTAGAGATTTTTGCCCGGTCTGGCAATGATCTTCCTGCGTGGCGGCGATAGTCATTTTTATTTTTGCCAGGCTGCGCGAATTTGCCTATAGTTTTTGCTAGCCCGGGCGAAAGTGTATAATTAATTTTTTTAAAAAAATATGTATTTATATATTTTACCTTTGTGTTTATAAATATTTAAAATTATGATTATGTTTAATTTGTCAATACTATGTTATTTAAGGATTTTTACTTGAATTTAATTTCATATTTATTTCAAATGTTATTCAATTTTGTCTATGTAGAATACATGTAATTAGTTGTTTAAAATGGTTTATCTTATAATTGTTTGTTTAATATGATTATGAATTATATTTATTTGAATAATTTGAATCTTGATGTGCATTCATTATTTTGTTAACATAAACACAAGTGTTATAGTTATTCATGTTATAGTTTGAATAAATTATATGGTTAGAGTTAATTAAATTTATTTATTATGTTAATGTTATGAAATTATAAGGGGGTGGTAAATTAATGATTCCCTTTTATTATGACTTAGTGTTTAGTGTTGTGATTGTGAACCCCTTGAATTAAGGAATGATTTTAAGGAAATAATAATTTAAACATTGGTATTTAATTAATATTGTAATTAATGATAATTTAAATAATTATTTGAATTAAAGTCAATTAATAATACAAATAGAATATGATAATAATTTAAATAATAGAATCCAACCCCTTAATGTAATGCCCCACTCGGTAGGCATTTTGAGCGATCTTGAGAGGGCGTTCGTCATGAACATAGACGTCGGTGTCTAACGTAATAAAATCTAAATATTTATGGTACTCCATTTTTATCAATTTAAAATACTCAATAGACTTATATACGGTTAAAGTGGTCTTTTCTTTTTATGAAAAAATATTAACTTTTATTAATTTTAATATTATTATTTTTATTAGATTATTATTATGGTGGGTTTTTAAAAAAAAAATCTGCCACTTGTCAAGAGGGGTTTGCCATTTGGCACTTTACATGGCTTTTGGTGGTTCATATATATAACATTTGAGGAAGGGAAAATTGCCGATGTTTTTCCTCCTCCCCTCCTCACGGTTTTAGCGTACAGTAGGTAAGATTTTTTATTTTTATTATTATTTTTTTTTTGCTTTTCTTTTCTTTCTTTCTTTTTCTTTTTGTTCCTGCTTGCCATTTTCTGTTTTTTTTCTCTTTGTACTGTTTTGCCTTTTTTTTTTTTTATCTTGCTCTTCCTTTTTCTTTTTTTAGTCATTCTAATAATTATGTGTGTTAGCTAATATATATATATATAGATATATTTTTTTTATAAGGTTATTTTATTTTATTTTATTTTTTAAAACTAGAAGTTGGGGTATCTTTATTTATCTATTTATTTTGGTTAGTTGTTTTTTGGTTTATTTTTCTCCTCTTTGATGATGGTTGGTAGAATTTGATTTTAGATTTTTGAGATGAGATATTTAGAGTATAATTTGGTTAAAATTTAGATAATTTTTGTTTTGGTTTCTCTTTTTTAATTATTATATAATTTTATTTGTTTAATTTCCTTGGTAAGATTCTCTTATCTAAAATAATTTTTGTATACATAATTTTTTGTAAATGATTTTAGTGCATATTTATATATATATATATATTTAGTAAACATAACTTTTTGTATCTATATAGTTTATATATATATTTGTGGTATACATAATTGTTGTGAATAATTTTAGTATATATAGTTGGTATATATTTTTAGTATATAAGGGAATTTTTTTTATATAAATAATTTTAGTAAATAAAGTCTTGTATATATATTTTAATACATAGTTTTGTATATATTTTTATATACCTAACTTTTGTAAATAATTTTAGTATTCATAATTTTATGCGTATTTTTTTAGTATAAATAATTTTTTAAAATGATTTTTAACATTTATGGTTTTATATATATAATTCTAATATACTTAATTTTTTTAACTGATCTTTGTATGTAAATAGTTTTTGTATAGGTTGGTAGCATATATATGTAATTTAGTGTCACTGGTGGGTTTGTGTAATTTTTTTGGTATAGATGAGTTAAGAAGTTTAGACTCTTAGGATCAGTATATGTATAGAAATATCCCAAGTTCATAGAGAAATATGGTTTTTTTATTATTTTCGGTAGCAAATAGACCTATTAGGATTTATAATTAAGTGTTTTATTGGTATCCTCCTTGTAGGATTAGAGCAGCAGATCTGTATCCAGGTGAGTCCACAAACCCGATTTTCTAATATTATTTTCAAATATTACGAGCCTTGTAAAATGTGTTTCCTAGATCTATTAGAAAATATGTATTACGTTCAGCATGTTACAATTTAGAATGATTTTCGGAGATGTTCTCCAAAATGAGTTACCTGTTTCTTAGAAAATGCATAAAAGTGGTGCTCCATATAGGGTTGTCTTATCACATTGGTTTGTAGTTGTTGTGAAGCAGAATTTGATTATACACAGGTTTTTCTGGGACTATTTATATGTTAGAAAATGTTCTAGTCTTGAAAAGCTACACTATTTTGACATGCATGAGTATAAATCTGGTATACACGTGTGAATTTGCATAAACAAGTGGTGAACTGCCGAATGGAAACTTTTGTTGAAAATATTTATGACTTGATTCTGTCCTAACGGCCGGGTAAGTAGCCTTTCGATTTATAAAGACAAATGAAAACCCCACTCCAACTAGAGTTACAGTTCTGGTTATGATCATGTGTTTTAAAGCATCAGAGGATTGCACTGTACGTGGCTAGTCCCTTGTACGAGGGCCTCTCCCAATGGCGTGGACGTTTTAGACTCAAGTGAGTAGATCCACTTAAAGAGGAGCATAGACCGCGGAGGGTATGGCCCAATCAGTCTATGTGGACACCGCATCATGCTCTGTGGTGGGGTTCGACCGCTTAGTAGAGAGTCAGGAGGGGCTCGAAACCGAAGTTGGTCCCAAGGCAGACCTGGTAGGTGTCCAGGAGTCTGTAACCTATTTTGACTAGTGATATGGGAGTGCGGTTGTTTGGTAATCGAGCGCTTATGGTGTTTGGCTGGTTTTGACTATGAGATGCTGGACCTTGGTTCCGATGACCTCGTCTTGGGATCCGGACTTTGTCTGTGGAGCCTAACTGTGGCATTACATATTTCTTTGAATTTGGGTATAGAAGCTATGCTGATGTGTCTTGATTCGCTCAAACTTCTCAGCTGCGCTCGAAACCCTCATATCGGTTCAAGCATCAGTATTGTTAAAATAATACAGGAAAGTGTTTTTCTATAGCTTGCATGAACTGTTTTCGTGAAACTGCATCATCATTGTTTCAAAGAAATCACTAAGGTGCACACACACGTGGACTCACTGAGCGTTCACGCTCACGTTTTTCCATATTATATTTTCTCCTCAGATTAACTCATGTCAGAAAAAGGCACGATAAGTCGCTGAAATTTTGAGCTTGAGTTTTGGATCCATTTTCCCTCGAAGGATATGTATTTATGTTCTTTTTTTTTTTTTTTTAGACTTGAGTCAGTTGTAAAGTTCTTCTTTTATTTTGTCGTAAGGTTTAGATGATGTCAGATACTTGTAGTTTTGAATTAAAGTGATTTCATAAAGTTTTTCTTAAACTTGTATTTGAGCGCACTAGTAGTATCCAGTTTACCGAACTTTTTCACTGCGTACTTTGTGTATATACCTATAAGTGTTACTCTAGGATTTTATTTGTATTTTGGGACTTATAGTTCAGTGCCGAGAGGCACGCAGATACCCTACTCAGCCGCAATTGACCTAGTGGTAAGGTTAGAGATATCACTTAAAATTAAAAAATTTAATAAGAAATAATATATAAATTAATAACTATTAATTACATTATTATTAGTGAAAAGAAATAAAATAATAGAAATAAAATAATAAAATCCCGTTAAGAATAAATAATAAAATAATAATAAATATTAAAGTAATGTGAATTAAATAATAAAGAGCTCGAAAAAAATAATGAAATAATTTAATAGTACAAGAGAAAAATTAAAGTAAATATATAGATAATGTAATTAAAAAATAATATAATGCACAATAAATTAATATAGGCAAATATATGCTAATTATTTAGGAATGTGTTTGAATAAATAATAGATGGCTCGGCTAGGCGCACATAGAGGAGATGATGATCTTAGTCCTGTGACGAACAGGATATATCGGGTTGAAGGTCGTACTGTTACAACTTCATCTAGAAGTTTGACTAGGATATATAATGATACAGGTGCGTCGGGGTCTTCTATCCAACACCAAATATACCAATTAGGTCTCGTCCTTCTCTCCCATCGCACCACCCACACACTCCGGTACCATATGATATGTATGGATCTTCTAGGGATATTGGGTTGAAGGGTGACAGGGGTTTAGTTCCGGAGCCTGCCATGGTTGGATCCCTCCAAATTGGCAGAGAGGACGATCAGAGGGTTCATGATGATGATGATGACGATAATGATGATGATGAGCCTGTACCTGTGGCACCTATGGCCCCTGCGGCCCCCGCATCATCATCCGGCAGTAGGCCTCATCTAGGAAATGACAAAGGACTGACCGGCAGTTTCATGTCGATTATGAGTAAGATTTTAGGGTCTCGCAACAAAAGACCCGATAAGGCGCGTGATGTTCCGGCACCTACCCAGAAGAAGAAAGTGAAGAGTTCAGATTGGGAGCTGACAAGACCAGTTGAGGGAGGTCCTATCGATCATGTGCTAATCCTATCGTACGACGTACATATGGCAAGTTCTATATGGCATGGACAGGTTTTTTTTTTTTTTTGTTATAAGTAATTGCTCAACTATTTATATTTTGTAAGGTATATTATGTATTGGTAATTATTAATTTATTTGTTTCATGTTCAGGACCGAGATTTATTGAAGTCGCGATCGCGCTACATCACACTTACAAGTTGGACCCTTAGTGATCCTGAGATGATAGAATTGGCGCCAGGGACAGGACTTATGCATTTGCGGTCTTGTATGTTCCAGCACCCGAACTCAGCGTTATTATTGGCTTTTATGGAGAGGTGGCAGCCGGACACAAACAGTTTCCATATGCCCTGGGATGAGATGACAGTGACCTTACCTAATGTGGAGCTGATACTGGGTGTACCTACTTATGGTAGAGCTGTGGATCTTCATTACTCTCGGGATCAATTGATTGCTGTTATTCAGAGTGACTTAGGTATTTTATACACTGAGAGTGGTATAAATAGGCAGGAGTTGTTTGATGTTGCCACTGATCCTCGGCGCAGACTTTCCTCTAGTGACAGGGTTGCATATTACATCCAATATTTGCCCGGTAGTCCACTTTTCCTTAATAAGAGTGGTAATATCGTCCCGGCCAAACTTTAGTCGCTCGTGAAGGATGTTCAATCCTGTGGGGGGTTTGCATGGGGTGCTGCAACGCTTGCCTACTTGTACAGGAACCTTGGTCAGGTCTCGCGTATTGATGCAAAGGAGTTGGTTGGGTGCTAGTCACTGCTTGAGGTATTATTAATCAATCCCTACAGTATTAATTTATTCCCATGTTTAATTTTTAGCTTATATTATATAATGGCTTGTTTATTAGGCATGGATATACATGTACTTTCCCATGTTTGCACCTACGGTGAGACCGGGCGCTCAGTCTTGCAAGCCGTATATGCAGCAATTCCCAATGTTGAGTCATAAAAATGAGCATAAATTGCTATATATTCGACTACGAATAGATGTGATGTCAGGTGATGAGGTACAATGGATCCCTTACAAGCTTCAAGAGATCCGAGATATTTAGGTGTCCACATGGCACGGAATGCTTGCATATTTCGATTGCGTTGAGGCGTACATGCCTGACAGAGTTGTTCGACAGTTCGGGTGGCGTCAATGCATTCCAGCACATCCTATTCAACCCATGGAGGCTCGTAGGCTAGTAAACAACAGGATGTACGTGGTAAGGAACACATTTGTAGAGGCATTGTGGCTTGAGGCACCATCACATCTATTGACAGAGACATGGACCAATGTTCCTGCAGTACCGCCCAATTGCACCACAGACGATTATTTACAATGGTTCATCCCTCGTAGTCATCTCAGGATACAGAATCCTGTGAATGTTCCACGTGTTTTCATATTCCAGTTTATGCCCCTATGCTACTCTCAGCTCTAATGATTATGATTGTTCGTGAGATTGACCGAGATGATGTTAGGAAAGAAGAGATGTTCGATAGGATAACCGAATTGGTGAAGCTGCATTATCGATCTAAATATTAGTTTATATTTGTGGATTTTATTACCTCAATATTTTGTTATGATACTATATGGTTTATGTTTGTGGAATTGCTGGATTTATTTGTTTGATCTTTAAGTATAGGTTTATTCATAATTTCTCAAAAAATTGATGTCTTCTTTTTAAAAACGGACGGTCTTTATTGAAACTGGACATCCGTTTTTTTAAACAAGTCGTCTGAATCTTTTTGATTTACGAAATTGGACGTCCGATTCTTGAAACCGGACGTCCATTTTTTAAACATGTCGTCCGAATCTTTCTGTTTTACAAAATTTGACGTCCGATTCTTGAAACTGGATGTCCGTTTTTTTAAACATGTGGTCCAGATCTTTATGTTTTACAAAATTGGACGTTCGTTTTTTCAAATCGGACGTCCGATTTTCCTGATTTTTGGAGGTTTAACTTATTAAATGCAATTTACAAGTGGTAAATGTAAATAATAAATGCGATTTACAGTATAAATAATTAATTTATTTACAACTCAATACTAAATAACATCTATATGAATAGGATCTTGGGGTGGAACTTCTACACGAGATCTCCTGACCCAATCTGAAATCTGTCTATAATAAGGCTTTGCCTAATCGCTGACTCGAATATCACGATGATATGGCCATTGCACGTGAAAAGGAGGCAATGGGCATCCATCTCGCATATGTAGCTGTATAACAGAAAATAAAATGTAGAATAAATATCTTCTTCAAAAATAATATTTAGTATACAAAAATACTAAATGATCCAGATGGGTATTTAACTAACCTGTATGAAATGTTGTTGTTTCGAGAGGTAGCCGATACAAAGTATCCCTACAGTACTAGTCGAATTTGAATACAAAGGTAATAAGGTGGTGAACCCTAAACCTGCAATTAGTACCACGTAGAAATTGAAGATATTTGCAATGACATAAAGGTGATCCGGTGTATCCAACCAATACTCTTGAGGTGTATATCTGTCAAAACCATTGTGGCCTTTGTATCAGCTCATAAACACGTGCTATTGAACCGAACAGTGACGCATACATGTTCGTATGAAACTGCAACTCAAAAGTCATTCATCTACGAACCTCAGGCCATTGGTTTTCATCCCCGAACAGAAAGTTCACCACAACCCTAAATCCACAATTACCATCACCTAACACATTTTTTCAGTTTTGAATGAACTCATACACAAACCCGGGGAATGCATCGATGTACGGGAATGTTAAAGGGGGTAGATGGATTTATAACAGAAGATAAACTACTTCGTTCACTGCTACGTCCTCTACCCTTACCCCTAGGTGCCCGTGGTGGTCTACCTCTTCTATGTGAACTAGAACTGGACCCAGAACCGGAACCTAATCCAGAACTGGACCCAAACCCGGTTGACTTTCCTATCTTCCTATGTGCAATGGACATGTGCTCCCAGTAAGACTTGTCCCTTTTGGTTGAGTTTGTCTTCCGTCATCCCTTCGTGAATGCATACTCAGGAGGAGTTGTCAATGGTGCACCAGGATCTTTAGGCAACACCGGACATAAAACTTTTTTATTAGACGATGACATTCCCTGACTTTCAATATTGGACCCGTACTTATTTGATCCAACATGGAGGTGAGATCACACATCTCGGAATCCATGTCCCGCGCATGCGCAGAGGAAACATCAACCCCAATTTCTAGTGTTCTCCAAAAGATTGAAACATCTTCCAACTGGAGCGGGAGAAAATGTTCGTACCATCCAACCAGCTCGCGTGCACATGATAGTCCATGCGGTTTCCTTAAATAATATCCGCACTTGTTTTGCAGATCATCAACTATCTCACGAGCTCTCTGTATCTCAAGTCATATCTTCTTCAAAGACAAATGACTAATGTTATTACTTATATTCTTCAATATGGGATTGTTCTTCGCATTAAACTTTTTTTTAAGTTTAGAAATCTCCAATGAGCTTTTAATCTCGGCAATTTGACTTTCGATGATAGAGTCAATATTAAGGAACACGGTGTCCAAATCACCATGGCACGTTGAAAGCCATAGCTTGAGGAACGAATGTTCGCTCTCAGCACGGTTCGTTGTCTCAACCCCAAAATGCAAAACCTCAAATGTCCAAACTCTGCAAAATTTATGTGCAAGTGGATTCAACCATGTGTTAAACAAATAATGTAAAGAGTCAAGCCTTCTTTGCCACTTCGTCTTCAGCAATCTAATTTTCTACGGTATTCTGCCTCATTAATTTCATTTATTAATTTTTGCCAGGAGCCATTGATGAACCGAGTTGTGACCTCTTCATCTTTAACCATTTTGGTTAATTTTTCCAACACATTTTAATCAATGTGCCTTATACATAACATATGATATGATTTACTGAACACATCTTTGATCACAGGCATCAGTCCGCTCTCCCTATCAGTAATAATCACAATTGGTTCACCATCATTAATAATTGATTCGTTGCCGGTTAGCATAGCCGATGAAACATACAAGTGCTTAGTTTGTTCTAAGACCCATCTGTAGGTTGTATCCTGTTCATTGCGTATGAAAGCAATTGCCACAATGAAGTTCTCACTGGTTGGCTTCATCCCTACGGCTTCCAACAGTGGCATATTGTACATTTTTTTAAAATAAAGAGAACACGATATAATTAATTCTAATTTATAATTTCTAATCATAATACCCTAAACCCTATCAATTATTTTAAAATATAACTTAAAAATCTATATACATTTAAATTAATATGGAGAGTTAATAATATAATGTTTTATACGTGGTATACTTGTTCGTTTTATACGTGGTATCCATTATCAGTACATATGACCATGTTCTGATCATTGTAATTGATGTAGGGTATGCAATGACAGCATCACTAAGTATGTTGTTGTCCTCGCAGTTTTTATAGCAGACCGTATAATCCCGTTCAGTACTTAAGCAAAGAATTCCTCCACCGTGTTTCGCCCCTGCATCCTATTCTTCTTAATCTTGGCAACGACATTGTATATTTTCGGTGCACTACATACATCATAAAATAATTTTACTATGGGAAGAAAAAACAAATATAAAATATTATAATAAACTATTAAAAGTAATTTTAACATACCTCACCGCACAACCAACATTTTGTTCTCGGAAAAATCGTAGGATATTACATGGCGGCACATGACTCTTCCTAAATTGCTCAGTCTGTTTCAGCTGCTCCTTCGTAAGTCTTGCAGCCTGAGCATGACCGTGATTGTAGACAGCTATTTTGTGGTTGTGCATCCCATCATGTACGAATAATTACCAATTCTCACTTGTGGCCATTTGCTCGCCTTTTAATTTAAATGGACAACCACATTTTTTTGTCCCGTAAGAATCCCCGCCTTTTGATGGGAACTTCTTCTTCATCATCAACAATTAGCTTCGTGTTTTTTTTTTAACTGCACCTCCACGCTTACAAGCCAATGTAACATAAGGTCGACGGTAAGATGTTCTTGATTTCAGATAGCGAGTAATGATCAAATATGTGTTGGCTTTCATCGCCGTTTCTTTTGCCCAATCGACCAACTCCACTTTCGAATTGAAAATTCGATCTGTTGTGAATAAATGTCCATGATCAATATATTCTTCTGGTTCTAAAAATTTTTCAAACGTATTTGGATCTACATCACCCTGTTAATATAAAACTAAAATATTAATAGTAAAAAAACCCTAAACCCTAAACACTGGGCAAAACTTCTTTGTTATTTCGCCAATCTGGGCGAAAATGCTACAGAAACGGAAAAAAAATTAAGGACTTTTCTTACCTCAAAACGATATTTTCTTGCAAATAATCTCCATTGTGATTCATATGTTCTTCTAAATTAAGTTGAATGTGAAAGATTGATGTTTTTTTAGAGAGAAGTTAGAAAAAAAGTTGTAAAGAGAGAAAGGTAAAAGTAAGAAATGAATTATTTTCGCGTTATTCTTATAGATTCTCAAGTTATCTTTATCGACCATTTTTTCCAAATTCAAATATCGTATTTCAAATTTGATTTCAAATTCGTAGAATTGTAATGACATACTTCAATTGTTATCCTTATCACATGGTTATATTCTTTTTTCATGGAAATAAAAACAAGAAAATATTTTCACGTGGCATTCTTGTGGAACACATAACGGTTTTATTTTAATATATATATATAGTATTTTGTTTTTCCATGGTATCTTGCGATATGTAAAATATATTAATATTCTATTATAATATTTTGTAAAAGGCTTTCTTTTCTTTTTTTAAGGGGATTTTAAAGACTTTCTTAAAATAGTTTTTCTTTTTCAAAATTTAATGCCATTTTATAAAATTATGCAGTTATCGAGCCTATCTCAAAATATTAAAACTTAATATACGTCTATATCGTACGCCTTCTATTTTACTAAATTAGACCATAACTAACTTTGATATTTCGTTTGTCATCCTCATATATTCTTACTACCTTTAAGGTACTCACAGCTAGAGCATTACACATTCAATCTGGTATTGGAGAAATGCCAAAATCTTTGGAACGGAAGAGGAAGTTCCGACCTCAGAACAGATGGTCAGAAGCATAGAAGCATGAGTCAGAGAATGGAGAATTGCCTGGCAACGACACTTTTTGGGCAGGTTACAACTTAGTTTGGATGATGACACTGAGTTTTAATCTATATTCTTTAATTCTGCTATTACTTGTATATAAGCCTGTTGGCTTTTATTGTTTGTTTGCTTAATGAATAGATCCCCATTTTATTGAAAAAAAAAAAAGTTATCAACATATACTATATATTTTGCTTTATTATAATTATTTATGGATATAATATTTTATTTTTATTATTGATATAACTAATTTTAATTATAATAATAAATATTTACCCCTACTTCAAAGCACGAGATGTTAGCTAATTAAAGATAAAATGATAATAAGATTTACTATTGAAGGCTCCATGAGGGGATCGACCCAGAAGTATTGATCAGAAATAGGACTCTTAATTGGGAGAACCCTTTCACTTTTCCTTCTCTCTAGCCCCTCAAAAGTTCCGCCAGCTTTCTTTGTCCTCCCTGGCCAGATCTGGACCCGGAGCTTTCCTTTTTTATGCTCTCTCTCTCTCTCTCTCTCTCTCTCTCTCTCTCTCTCTCTCAGTCTTGGTATGCTGTTTCTTCCTTAACTGTGACTTTCGGTCTTGGTTAGAGGTAGTGCAGGTGGAGGTTTTGATGATAAATCTGTACAAATCTAATATTTTTCGGTGATGATGGTAAGATTGGTGGTGTTGGCTTTTTCAAGTTGGGATGGCGATAGTGGACTGTGTTATACAGTAGAAGGGAATGGCTTCAAGAGTGTTAGCTGAGTGCTTTTCTTGATGGTGGGTAGTCTGTAGTGGAAGGACTACTGATAGTATTGGCTTCTCTTTGCTGCTGCGTGATGTACCCCGACAGTTTGCCTTTACCGATGTTCTTTTCCTGTCACGTGATGGTGTTTTGTTGTCAGCTAGATGGTTGGACTTTTAAATTTGAGTAGTAATAAACAGATCATTATTAGATAAACAGAAAGATTTCGCAGATCATTATTAGATAAACAGAAAGATTTCGCCCCGAAAGTCCTTGTGCCAATAATGGGAAAATATATATATTTAATTTTAAATCAATTGAACTAATTAATTGATTAATGTTGATTTTTAAATATTTTTCGTTAATTTTTTAGGTTGTTAATTTAGATTTTTTTTATTTTTAAATAAATATTTCATGCAAGGATATGATTCCTATTTGGGTTAATTAAAGCTGTTATCAAACTTGGTTAATTTAGAATTCGACTATGTCAATGGAAGCACATACCCTATCATTGAACCATAAGACTTTTATCCTTTTAATGAGATAATGCAAAGTTTAAAACATTAAATAAATTAAAAGAAAAGAATATGAGAGTTGATAATAATGTTCTATTTCATCTGGAAGATTAAAGGATAAACTATCTTATGAGAAAAAAATTCTGAAATTTTTAGTCCAAAAGATATTTCAAGAAAGGAAAGAAAGGAAAATTAATGTTCGTTAATTTTTTAACCGATACGAAACTCAAATATCTTTCCAGTGATGTTTGTATTAAATTTCATTAACTCAGAAGACACCAATAAGAACCCCAGATGTTCCCTGGGTGACATGTTTTGATTCAAGAAAGCCCAATCTGAAATATCAATGTCCTCACATCGAAACCACAAACATTGTGACGACGATAACTAAAATGTGTAAACAACCAACCTCATATCAACAACACTGGAAAACATGTTTTATATACAAGATCATCTGGATCGCACTCTTCAGTGAGCCGGATGAGGAACTGTGCTGAATGCGCGATGATGAGCTTGGACAGCGCAGGCACAATGCACAGATGTCAAGTTAAGACAGCCGCTTATGATCAGGGAATGCCGCCCCGGACACGTATGAAGAGCCGGAAACGAGTCGCATACTGCCTGAACTGCTGGAGGAGTGAGGGCAGTGCACTGGCTTATGTTCAGATTCACAAGCCCTTCTCCACATCTATTCTTCACTGACCCCCACATGTTGGGCTTGTTCTTCACCTGACTTTGAGCTAATGAATACATCGCTCTGTCAGTGATATTTTGGCAGTAGTATAGACCAAGGGATCGCAAGTGAGGGCAGTTGTTTGCCAAAGCGATAACACTCTCATCTGCATCAATAACAAAATAAAGAAGATCATCGACACTCGACATTCATGAAGATTAACAGTATACAGTACAGATAATGATTCAATAAAAGATAATTATAAACATTGATCTCAAGATTTTTACAGCAGAATCGTGCTCTTCACCACTTCCCCCAATGAGTTCGCCTAACTAGGACAAAACCAGAATACCGGTATCTGCAGATCCAATGATCCTAAAAGCTTACAAACTGCGGTACACATGCTATATAGCAGTCAACATCTAAGTTGGAGATTCGGGTTCAGATCTCGCAGCCATCAAGAAATATTCCAATGATCCAACAAGTGATCTTGATAGTAGCCAAGTATATCTTATTTTAACTTAAAAGAGAAATACAGATTATCAGTTTTCCAGCCTAGCTCCTAATTGTGGTATCCCATCCAGATTCCCTGTTCTGTATAAGGTAAATATGAGGATAAACTATTGAATAAATTTCAAATTCCGCATGGTAATCAGAAAGCATGCTAAATCATGCTTCCCTTTGCAACACCTGATGCAAGGAAACTTCTGCATAGTTAACTCTCCATCCTTTGAACCACTCATCCCTAATCTCCTAGTAGTACAACAAAAGGCAGAAGCAGGACAAGAGGCAGGGCACATGTAATTTTCTTTTCATTTGGATTTAAAACCAGAGAGAACTCACAACTCAACTACAACAACTACCAAGAAAAGGAGCAATTTGTTTGGCTACTGTCTTAAATAATAGCAGTGAGATGCTACTATAGAGGGCTTATCAGATGTCGAAAACAACTATCACAAACACATTCGCTACCTGTTATGAGGACACAGCCACATAAATCAAGAGCTCTTAAATTAGGGCAGCCATTTGCTAAGCTCATTACGCCTGCATCACCAACATTTTCACACCATCCCAGATTTATTGACTGCAATTGATTGCAATAGAGCCCAATAGCCTGCAAATCAAAGTTGAACTAGTTATAATAAGAACATCCAAGGATCCAAAATACAACCTGAAAGAAGTGCTTCAGATACCTTTAGTGCCGCATCAGTTGCAGCCTTAACACATCCACAGAGGTTCAGGTACTTGAGTTTTCTGCAATGCCTAGCCAGATATGCAACTGCATTATCACTGAAGGCTGAGCATCCACTGATGTTCAGCCTCGTAAGATTTGGGCACCCGTGTGCCAGGGCATAGAGAGAAAAATCTGTAAGCTTGAAGCTCTTACTAAGATCCAGATCTTGCAGGTCAGGGCAATTTTTGGAAATTATTTCAATTGCAGCATCCTGAAGTTGTGGTGTATCTTGTCGAAGGTTCAGTACTTCAAGATTTGTAAACTTCCGCGCAAGTGAGAGAACCAAACTGTTCATGTTCTTCTTGCACCTAGGCAGTTTCAAAGCAGCCATTAGCACTTGTCAAAGACATTCACAAGATGGAAGCAGTTGAGAACATAAACAGCACCACAATCAACCAAGACCAACTTATTCTGCTAAAAGCTTTGAAGTAAGATTCCTTTATTCCTTTCTTCATACCCTAGCAATGGACCGGGAAATATATGTTCTATAACTTGATAAAAAACAGTCAAACAAGCTCAGAAGTAGAATACAAACCAAAGTCTCTATCAACTTCACAAGTCTGTAAATCGTTCAGAAAAGTCCATCACTCTAACAACAGATGTATTGTGTTAATATTGGAATTATGTTTACATGATAGCCACCGAAAGAACTAGACAATTATCCTTGGACTTTCTTTAAAATATGGGGCTAAAACCTAAATCTCACAAAAGGTACTCAGGAAAGAAAAAGGATTGCCCAAGCCTTTCAAAGAGTAATTTTTCTCACAAACTAGCATGTGGGATTCCTAACACCTTCAACCATCATAGAAAAATCTTGTAGTTTTTATTGTCTCCAAAAAGATTCTAAGCCCTAGTTTTGTTCACGAAGGGGGAAAGGGAATGGAAGGAGAATGACACCATTTACTTCTGCTAGAAAAATATATTCATTTACTTTAAAATTATTTAGTAGGGGTGGAAGGGAAGTAAATTACATTTACTCCTCCCTTGGTTAGGTGAAAAGTGAAAAGTAAATACTTTTTATTATATATAATTTACTATTATATCAATTGCACAAAGTTAGAAATATTATATATATATATAATAGAAGTTTAATTTAGAATAAAGTTGTAATAAACTAATTTGTAAGAGGATAAAATTAACTTTTTAATTTTACCATCATTTACGTTCCAATTCATTTGTTTTGGAAGTAAATATTGGAAGTAAATATGATATTTACATCCTGATTTACATCCCCAGTACCCCTCCCCTATTTCACCCCAGCCAAATTAAGGCAATTTAAGGCTAAGGACTGCAAACAGGCAGAACTACAACTGAAGAAATGACCATCTACTATATGCAACTGGCTCAAAACATCTCTATATACATCAGTCCAGGACAAATGACTAAAATTCTCTATAGCTTAAGTTTGATCTATATGGAAAAGAAGACATCTGATATCTAAACATTACCAAAAGATCTTCCAAAAGATATATCCTCATAGATAGGAAGCCTACTGTGAGTTTAATTTAACTTTCTGGGAAGAGGTAACCAAGGAATACAACATGAAAGCCGCATTCCATGATTACACTGAAAGGAATACAGAGAGGAATATGGGGCTTTATTTTCTTTTCTCTTTCTTCACTCCCTCCCCTCTCTCTGTTCCCCTCACCTCCAGAATCCCCTTTCTGGAGCTCCACAAAGCTCAGCCTTATAGTCACCATAACTATCAAACACGAAACATGGAAAACCACAAAAACACTAACTTTCCAATTCAGAAGAACAAGAAAACTAGATATCAGAAAAAGGGGGGAAAAGAGGAAGAAAATAAAATTTCTAGAAAAGAAAATGGAAGAAAATTGTACCAAGAAAGATTGAGACGTGTAAGACCCCAAGAAATGGCATCCCTCCATCCACTGCAGACCCCAGAAGCCACAATCACAATCCGATCATCATCAACAAGTGAAACTATCCTCAACAACAATTCCACAGGTATGTCTTTCCATTCTGTGATCACTCTTCCACCAGGTCCCCCCATTTTCTCTTGATTACAATTTCCACTCCCAAAAACCATTAACTTCTCAAAGCACAAGTCCAGTCGGTCCTCACCAATCATCTCTCCCCTTCAACCACAACCCTCCTTATAAAGTCAAAATCTTTAAGTATACGGACAGAGCCCAGTAAATAATGCCTGTCAAAACGATAAAAACCCAGAGTAAAGACTAAATACCACAGTTAAAAGAGAGATAAAAAACAAAAACTCTACTGCGTTCTAAGAATTTCTGTATTTGTGTGTGTATGTTCCCAAAGCAAAAAAGGGTCACTGCAAAAACCTCACAGGTGTCAACTCTAGAGAAGGTATGGGGATGATTCAACAGAACTAGTCATCAGTGGAAAATTCTAGAACTACTGAAGATAATTGAAAGTTTTTTCCAAGGAAATATTCTTTCTTATTCCCAATTTCAGGGTTACAGAAGATATATAATTACAAGCCCAGAAATGCATTTCTTATCTTTTCCCGATATCAATTGTCAAAAACATATTCCAGAATAAAAAACTCAAAAAAAAAAAAAACATTTTCCTATATCAGAGACCTCAGGATGAGTGATCACAATCACAAAAAAGTAAAATTGGTACTTCTGCTGGCCACTAGACGAACCACATATGTATAAGTACATAATTTATGTGAAAGAGGGAGGGGTGGGCAATGGGATTGGGAGGGGGAAGGGGGGTAGGGGGAGGAGGAGGAGGAGGGGAGGGTATACCTTGCTGGCAGGAGGTCAAAATTTGAACTTCCAACATAGGATTAACAGACGGAAAATTCTGGGGAATTAATAGACACTGCTGGCATTTCAGGTGAGGGAGAGAGCCGTAGAGAAGACGAATTGGTCGTCGTGTACGCTGCCACGTGTCAATATTTCGCAAAGGGTGTGACAGACAAGGATATAATTTAGGATTAATCCTAAACAAGGACTTAAATGTGGGATAATTGCTAATTAAGAGATAATTTTTTTAATTGTCACTTAAGAAACAAATTGAAATAAATTTATAATTTGCGTTTCATCACAAATTCATCCTCTTTTACTAAGATGTATTTGAACAATGATTTAATTTCTGATTTGTAAATTAAAATTCAAAATAAAATTTAAATATGTGAAGTTGGTACGAACATTGAAATCAATTTTATTCTCATTAAATTCAATCTCAGTTTGAGCATGGAGCTTAGACTGTGTCATTAAAAAATATACATAATATAACTTTTTACCTTTTAAAAATTTTTTTATTTTACTCAGTACAATAAGTTAAGTTAATTAATTTTTTTTTAAAGATGGCTTATTCGACTAAGTTTTTATATTTATACTCTACAATCGACTAAGCTCTTGTTTATTAACTCCTAGTCGACTATATTTACATTAATTCGAACTAGATATTGATTAAGTGCTTGTTTATTAAACTCCTACAGTCGATTAAGTATACATTAATTCGAACCAAAATCCTTTTATATAGTCACATAGTTGATTGCAACTTTGTAACGCTGTCTCATATTTCCTTCAACTTTATATAAAAATAAAATTATTTGCAATTTTTTCGTCCTATTTGTTTATAAACAATTATTGATGCAATAATATATACATATATATATATATACACAACATTAACTTACATAGAAAAATTCTACTTATACAAAATCTTTTTTTTGCTCTTCAATCTTGTACTCCTCTTGATCCCTTGAATTTTTCCTACATCTTTTCATTATACTAGGTCGTTATTCACATACCTCACAAACAGTTCATCACCACTTTTCATTATTACATCTATTAATATATTATGAAAGACTCTTTTAGATGTTTCTCCTTCAACTCTTAGTTTTCAAATTTTCAATTCTTTTATATCATCTGATATCTTCTTACGAGTTTTTTTTTCTCAGTAAATTTATCTTTTAATTTCTTAACAGTTTCTTTTAACTTATCAATTTGCTCCTACAACATATGTTGTTGATTACCTCGTCCGCTCATTCTCTTACTCCTTCCCCTTCTCCCAAATCCAGCATATGCTTCTACATTATCAACTTGTTATCCTACAACATTAGTGTCGTCTCAATGTCCTTGGAATCCAGATATATTTTTCTTATTGAAAAAAGCCATTATGTTTTCTATTGCTTCTCCATGTAGTGAAACCTCGATCGTTGTCAAAAGGTGTGTTATTAAACACGCATAAGGCAAATTTCGTTTCGCATGTTTCATGGTCAAGCTAATATTGTGGAAGATATCTCCGAAATCAATATACTCTCCTTTCAAAACAATATACGTCAACAATTTATCACTTGGGGCCAAGTCTTTAGAAACTCAACATTGAATAAATTGTGTGATAGTTGCACCTACGGCCCGTGCCGTTAAACTTAAATCATTTATTGACCTGTTAGTGTGTGAATCATATAACATATGATTACTTTAGACAATCAGATCGTTACGATTCAAGGTAGACATTTTCTTTAAGCTACTTAGCTTGAACTCTCAATCTTCCAATCTAAATATGCCATTGACATCTGATGTCATCAAATGCATAATACACCCTTTGACAAAGGTACGAATTATCGGTTTTCTGTAATCCGTATTTTCTATACACAAATTGGAATAAATTTGCCTCACTAACGACAAAATATAAAAGTCGAATTAAACAATCCATCTTCGAATTAAACATTATCCATAGTCGAATATACAAATTTCAATAGTCGAAGAATGTGAAAGTATAGTTGAATCAAACCCTTTAGAATTAAACACAGAACTATGTCGAATACACAAATTTCAATAGTAGAACAACATAAAAGAATAGTTGAATTAAACCCTCCTTCGAATTGAACATAGAACCATAGTCGAATATACAAATTTCAATCGTCGAATTAAACCCTCTATCTTCAAATTGGACATTGAACCATAGTCAAATTGAAGGTTTTATACATGGAAGGATAGTCGAATGAAATCCTATTAAAGAAGAGTCGAATGAAACTATTATATATATATAAAAGTAGTCGATTTCATACCGATCATTCAATACAAAAAATTTATTACAAAAATTAAACAAAGAACACTAAAATTCATACATTCAATAACGGAGATACTTATGAAGTCGATTTACTTCCACTGCCTTAATTTGACAGGAGAAAATGGCAGAATCTGGAACCACTTAGTTGGGAGACGACCGAATATCATGCTCCAAATGAATCTATTAATTCCTCATTCCCTTTTCTCTGATAGAGAAATTCAGTCTTTAATGTATTAGATCTAATGGTAGTTGGTGAGATGTTTCTTATGATATTAATAGGATAAGAGAAGTTCAGTCTTTAATGTATTAGATCTAATGGTAGTTGGTGAGATGTAAGTATTTTAATTCAGTAGTAATAATAGTAGTTAATAGATGAGAAAATTTTGAATTAGTGGATTACGGTAAACTAGTGTTTACGTTGAAAGAGGTGAAGAAATTAGTCATTTACGATGAAGGTGTTAATTGAATAGCTTAGGTTAGGTTATTCGTTAGTCGACGGTGAAGGAGTTAATCGTTTAAGGAGGTGAAGGAGTTAGTCAGATAGGTTAGATTAGATTATTTATGGGAAGAGAAAAGAGAAGATAATAGAAGAAAGAGGGAAAATATTATGATATTATAATATTAAAAAAATTGCAATCGAATGTACCTGCGGGAAAGTTTGAATTTCTGAAACTCAAATTGCTATCTTGGGAGTCCATTCACTCTAAATTTTGAGTACAGTGTAGATTTACTCATGTTGAGCACATTAATTGACATCTTTCAAAAGTCTGTATTCTAATCTTGTAAATCAGTTTTTCAAAAGTTGAAATTAGTAGTAATTTACTAAATAAATCTGTCAAATTGTCACTTGAACGAATTTGTTGAACACAAATTTCACTATTCTTTTGGAAATCATGAGTAAAAATGAATTTTGGTGATATGTGTTTTGTTCTATGACATTTGATTTATCCCGAGTTCAATTAAGCAATAAATGTAGTATTATTTTTTAATAAAGTAATAACAATTTTTTTATTCAAATGTAAACCGCATAATCCATAGATCTTAATAAAACATAACTTTGACTTTTTTTTGTTAATTCAGAGTATTTTTTATCTCTAAATCAGTATTGTATTGCGTACAATCGTCAAAATCACTTATATGTATCTTCCCACGATGTTCAAAGTGAAAAATTCAAAAAAATTTTTAAAAAGAAATTAGAGAAGAAAGAGAAAATGGAGGAAAAAATAATTTTTTTTATGTTGAGCTTTTAGTTTTGTTAACCCTTACATTATTTATAATAAAATTTTAGTAATTTTTATATAAAACAATGCAATTGCCTATGAAGCATTGTTCGGTTGACAATAATTAAGGCGTCTTATCTAAAAATTTGAAAGTTCTACTCTACTAAATTCAACAATTATAAAACAATATGATTAACTGATATGCCTAGACTCTTAGTTTATTCATGTTAAATATGATCATTTGTACATTATATGCCTAGACTCTTAGTTTATTCATGTTAATTTATTTCGAAAAATATGATCATTTGCACATTATATGCCTAGACTCTTAGTTTATTCATGTTAATTTATTTCGAAAAATATGATCATTTGTACATTATGTATAAACAAAGATTGATAAATTATTCAAATTTTAGAGAGGGACATTGGAGGTCTCGTGATATTTGTAAGAGAAAAAGAATGGTATTGACGATCGAAAGCGCAAAAGTCCGAAGGGATTGGTCGAGAAAGTTCCATGTTTTGAGCAAAAACGAAACCGCACAAAAGTGGGTTTTGTTAAATAAAGCTAAAGATAGCTTCTTGCAATTGTGAATTGACATTTGACAACTGACCGCCACTATCTTTTGTTTTTGTTTTTTTTGTTTTGTTTTGTTTTTTTCTCTAAGCAACCTTTTGTTAATTATATTTCTTAATATTCTTTTTTAATACGAGAAGCTACGTTATTATTATTTTTTTTATAGAAAATAGGTGACATTTTTGTTCTTATTATTTTTAATTATGTTTGATTATACATTCAGTTACTGCATAGATTAGTATGTACATATATTTTACTCTAATTATTTGAGTTAGGAAATAATTTTATAATTTTTGAGTGCTTTGAGTGAAGATCTTGGATTAAGTACAACATGTTTTATAATAATAAAACCGATGATAACTCGTTTTAAGAAAAACGAAAACTCAAAAAAAAAAAAAAAGAAAACCTTGGAGTTTGGTTATATTAGTAATGAATTTAAGATGGTAATTAGTAAAACGGTATAAGTAATTTTTTTCAAGATACTCTCTTCCTTTGAAGATAAATTTTTAAATAGTACATATGTGGTTTGTCATTTATTTTATATCATGCTCACACAATTATTAATCTTTTATGTTACGGGTTATAAGTTTTACTGTTTTAATATAAAGTTCATTTTTTTAAATAAATGAAAAATTATGAGTTAAGTATAAAAAAATCATAAGTTAATTATATATCGGTAAATTTACAATTAATATAATTTCTGCATACTCTTCATTTACTTTTAAAAGAAACAATAATTTTGCTTCTTGATTAGGGTTTCTTTTAGTTTGAAGCAAATGAATGTACCTTGCTTGCCATATATAAATTATGCTTTCTTATCAAAGTAAAAGAAAATTAATTAGAATATATAGAATGGCCCCTTGAATCGGTTTCTGTAGTAAAACACAAGGACAGGGAATTCAAATCCCTCATTTTCTTTCAATATTCTCATCATTGATTTTTCATTCACAATATATAGGAGGTATTTGGATCTTGAAAAGTTGGCTTTGTGGTTGAGAATGGAGATGCCAAAGCACTAAGTCCCTGCTTGAATTTAAAAAAAAAAAGAAGTTAATGGAAAAAAAACATAATAGAGATAATAGATATTCTGTTTTGCTAAATATAGAGATAATATATATATTAACATATAATTAAAATATAAAATTTATAATAGATATAAACGAAATTAACTCTATATACTCAAAAAATTATGATTATTTTTTTAATTATATCCAAAACTCTTTTTTCAAACTTTTATATCCAAAAATTATTTACAACCTTATTATAAGTATGACAAATTATACTTAATAATGTAATTTTCATTATATTTTAGGCATGTCCTTCCACATGATGAGCATTTATTAAGTCATACTTATACGACTAAAACTAAAAAGATAGATTTAGCAAATACTGATCTCCATTATCTTCAAATATACATTACCTAAAAAAATTCATCTTTTTTTACAGTTCATCATTTTAAGAATCAAAATGCATTTAATAAAGGGCTAACGTTTATAACACATGCATAAAATGTACTAGAAACCACCACATTGAGCATACTTTTCCATACTCGTAAAATTGTAAATAGTTCATGAATATAGAAGTTTGAAAAACAAGTTTTGAATGTAAATAGAAGAGTAACAATAATTTTTAAATATATATAACTAATTTCTCTAGATATAATATACAACGAAGAAAAGATAAATAGTCATTTTTAGGTTGAGGAGTTTATTTTGGTACATATTTGCCTAACATATATTACTACTAATAAAACAATCATATATTAGTAAAATATATTATATATGACTGGTTAAATCTTAAAAAATATAAATACTTAATAGAAATTGTTGAACTTTTAAAAAATTAATATATTAAATTAAAAATTAATTAATATTAATGTCTTTATAGACATCCATCTAAACAACCTTAAACCTTAAACGTACATTAATATAAATAAAATATTCGTTTGCTAGACAGATTAAATTTATTAATTTTTAACTGTATATAGAAAAGGTCAAATTTGAAAGAAGGCTATTCAATTTGGACCAGAAATTATTATTAAAAAAAGGATCAGAATTTTCAAATTGTATTTTTGACACTTTGCTTTACACAGAATTTTTGCTCAAATTCTTAGATACTTTGGTTTCTCCTCAAGTTGGATCATCAAATAAAGTATTCAGAGTCAAATTCTTAGGGAATCCCACAAAAAAGGGAAACTGGAAGCATGAAAATTAGGACCATCCCTCGAAGCAATATGGAAATGTTTTCTTTTTCCTTTTCGTTCATATACTAATCAATTTCTAACAAAATTAAAATCTTATACAATTAATTCACCAACCTCAATAACACTTTAGCAAACATAATCAATTATCAAGAAGATTTCACGATCTCACATCTTAAATTATAAACTTCATGTACTAAAAATTTCATGCAAAAATCATAACACACGTTAAATTAGATATATCCTACAAGAAAGTATAAAAACTATTATATCAGAATAAAAGTCATGTTTAATTTATCTTCTTTTACAAAAAATTTTCTTTTATATCGTGAAAAGAATTATAAATTCGATATATTAAAAATTGTATATAAAAATCTTAATATGCATCTAAGACAAACGTATATTTTAATAATAATATATATATATATATATATAAGAAAATATAAAAGATTGTTGCAACAGAATAAATGTCATGTTTATTTATCTTATTTCTTTTTCTTTGAAAACTTTTCTTTCACGCAAGAAATTATGGGTAGCAATCATATAGAGTAAGAGTTGTTATCTTTTAACGAAACTATCAAATTAAATCAAGTCATTTTTATATGCACCAATATTATCTTTTTTATTTTGAGGAGATTATCTCTATCCTCTTTGATTTAAACCATGAAAGCAAAGAGTGGTGGTGGTGGTGGGGTGGGTCCAAATTACATGCCCCCAATATATATGTTATCTAGTTGTTCTTTATGTAGGCAATAATTAATGTGTACTAGCTACTGTTAATTGACAGCATTAATCCAAGTTCGATCTCTTGTTTGTTTGCCTATGTAATACTATTTTCTATAATATCCACTTCTAACATGATGGACACAAATTCTTTTTCAGCCAGAAAAAGGCAACAAACTCTAGCTCTAATTAGCATAGGAAATTTGATCAAACTTGCTTATAATGAATCATTGGTTGTTTTAGGTCTAGATACATTCTTGAACATGCACGCTAAAAACAAAAATGATTGATTAATTCATACTACTACTAATTTGTGAATAAAGATCGATGTGAATAGGTCACATGTAAAAGGCACTTTGTTATTAATTAGACTCCATAATCTTATCAATCACAAAGTTTTCCAAATCCTTGAATTTATTAGTATAGAATTTTTTTGGACAAAATTTTTCACAAATTACTGTGCATACGAGTGCACACAACTAAATTATAAATACATTCTAAGAAATAACTCGCAAATTATATAAAAATGTAAATTGCACACTCAATAAACTATGTGGTTGAATTGTGCATTTGTATAGAGAAATTAACTAGAATGATCATCGAACAGCATGTATAAATTGTTGGCAATTGCTTTTTGGCTAAACCAGACTATTAGTTAGGATGATGATGAAGATGGCACTTCAACGTTGCTTCATGTTCTTGTTAATTCATAATGTGTTTTTTATATTATTATCCGTGTAATTTTTTCAATTTTTAATGAAGATTTACTTATTCAGCAAAAGAAAAATGTTCTTGTTAAATCTTAATGAATTGGGGATGTCCAAGAAATTGACACTTTTGAGAATCCTTTTCGTTGCTTATTGGGATGTTAAAAAAGATGACACTTTTGAAATTGCTAATTGGGATGTTTAGGAAAGAAAATGTGGTATTCTTGTTACCAAAGGATAAAATTTTTCGCTCACAGAGTTCCTACTAGATTGATGTTGGTAATTCAGCGGTTCTGCAGCCTGGAGGCCAGATTTTGGTGTGCACAAGGAACCACCCTCCACATTGGAGAGGTTGAAATTCCTACACGGCTGCCGCCAGAATTTGAACCTTGGTTCTTGTTACCAACTCTGCAACCTCAAAACCAACTGAGCTACGCCATTGTGAGCAAGAAAATGTTGTATTCTTTGGTTATGACTTGGGGGTGGCGTTTGACATTATTTGTTAAAACATATTACAAGAGACATGAATAATATTTGAAGTTATCTAGTTGCACTAGTAATTTTTGTAAATCCCATTTAGGTCCAAGACGGGGCGAATTGGACCTGTTTAAATTTAGCTATTTTAAAACTATATTTTCTGAATTCAAAGGAAGATAATCTAGAACAAAATAACTTGTTAGAATATAACTGATGCAAACTAACACAGAGAATACCACTCTAAGTTATTAGCTTGATTTAGTGATATAAAGCTAATCAACACAATATAACAAAAGCAATCAGATTAAAACTGTCACTTAAACCATTGGCTTAACTCAGTGATGTAAATCTAATCTGAATAATAAATGCAGTTAGTTCGGAAACTGTTACTTAAGCCATTAGCTTGACTTAGCGATACAAAGCTAATCAAATAACACACTTAATACAAACTTTCTGGAGATTAGCAAGTCTTTCAAAATCAAATTTGTTTACGTAAAAAGAGTTTTCAAAGAATAAAACTAACGTATAACTTGAACCTAAAAGGAGCTTCAGATAGAAGAACCTAGCCAGGCAGAATCTATATCTCTAGAGATATTAGCTCAACACAATGATGTAGAATAGAAAACATATCCAAGGGAAAATCAATTATGATCATTATTGCAAACTGAAAACCCATAAAAAATAAGATAAGCAAGGAAAAATCAGAATAAACAAAAGATAAGATAGGCACAAGAATTTTTTAGTGGTTCGGTAATACACCTACATCAACTTTCCCAAGAACTCCCATCTCAAAGTTTCCACTAAACAATCTCTTTCAAGGAGAGATTAAACCATTACAATATGTTTTCAATAGCTCATCAAACTATATTAGTTTTAATAGATCTAGCAAACTATCTCCACTAGTTTTAAATAGGTCTAACAAACTATCACCACTAGTTTTTACAATAGATCTAGAAACTATATATCACTCTTATCATGAGAGAAACTTCACAAGTTTTTGTAATGGAACTTGTAAACCTGGAAGAAGAAGATTTGAAATGCACTTTTTAGCTCATGGCATCTCTCTATTACAAAATCACTCTCTTTCACAATTTGAAAATATCTTGGTCAAGACCGAGAGGGAAGAAGCCTTTTTTTTCCCCACCAAAAGAACTCTCTTTCTCTTCTTGCTTCTATCTTTTTTGCACTTTTTCTTCTCTTCTACAATTCTTTAGAGATGTGATCTTCATCTATATATAAGACCTTCCTTTTGTTGTCTCACAAGGACATGCTTGTCAAATAGCAAAAGGAATATGCCTCTTCATCTCTAGCATTAATTGCTTGCTTATCCATAAAAAGTATACCAATTCATATATTCCATATTTGATTTTGAGATATTTATCCAAAAAGAGCGCATTAGACAAGGAGATATTCTATTTGATACATCTCATGTATATCTTCATTTGCACATGGTAGAGGGGACCACTCCTTGCACCACATTTTGACACATGGCTAGGGGACCAACTTTTGTCTTTACACCAATAATGGAGTGTCAACTCACCTCTCTTATCTTGCTATCCAAGGATTTTTACACAGAAAAGAAAATATTATTAAATGCACAAGAGTAGGACAATGACACCTAGCAAAGGACAAAACCATAAAGCATAAAGTAAATGTACTTTATTAACAAGGAAACTTCCCTTCTCTTTCCTTCATTCTCCAATTTTGATTTATCCTTGTTATTTTTAAAGAATGCATTCAAATTCGTTGCTTCTGAAAAACTATCCCAAACCTGAATTTGCTTTTTGTTTCTGCCCAAATAAGTAGCTATGTTTTTGTTAGCTCAACTCTCCTTCAACTCACATTAGCTCCATAGCTATCTTTCAATAAAAACACTTTGTTAAATTAACTTGATTTATTGCTCATGAAAACATGATGAGTCAACAATTTTTTTAAGATAAATTAATTAGTTATAAATAGCAATGAACTATTTTAATATTTTTATTTATAATTATATATTTTTTATTTTTTTAACCATGAACTTTTTACTCGTAACTATTTTTTAATCAAAATAGCAAGTATGAGGCAGAATATGACAAAACTTACGTGCTATGCACGTATGTTAGAGTTGAGAGCAATTTTGTCATTTTAAAAGCGAAATGAAGAGTAATTCTACCACTTTTTTTATCCTACTTAAGACACTCGGTATTGTCTTTTTAATCATACTAGACTTCATCCCTTTATTTAAAGTTGTAAAATTATTAAATGAAAAATTACCCTAAACTAACATTACGTGAGTTTTAAGCTGAATTTCGCTCCATATTTGCTACTTTTACAAAAATAATCACATGTAAAAAGTTTATGGTAAAAAAATATAAAAGAAGTTTAATCGAAAAGATAAAATCGTTCATAATTATTTATAACTAATTTCCCCTTTTTAATGTCATTTTGATGGCTTTTAATGTTTTTATGTGAAAGGTTTTTTTCTTCCAATTGAAAGTTAATGTTTGAGCAAAATTATGACCTCTTGACAAATTTTAAATGTCTAAATTTAAGGAAGGGTTTTGACTAAATGAAGAATATTGTTTTCCTAAAATAATATGTTACTTGTGTGAGTCAAATTATTTTGATCATTCTTGTGAGAATTCTGAATATTTGTTACTTTCGTATTTTTCAATTTTCTTATTGTATCCTAAATGTAGTTTATCAAAATTCTTCAATAAATAACACTTTAAGAAAAATGTTACACATGCTTCAAAATTCATTATTACTGATTGAATAGTTCTAGTAATAGTTTATTTGTCTTGAAGTTAATGTAAAATTATCTATAAAGAAATTGGTTATATATTCTTGGAGATATCACATGAGTATGTGATTCTCCTAAATTATTTTAGATTTTATAGGAAATTATTTTAGATTCGGTATGTTATTAATTAATACAATTATAGTGAGTAGTATAATAGTATTCCTTATTAGTGGTGAGTTAGAATCTTATTTTGATTATGAATCTTATATTGATTAGAATTAGGGTAATTTGTACACTATAATAGTAGATCATAATGAATAAGAAAGACAACAATTAAAGTATTCTATATTATTCTTCTTTGCACCCTAAATATCTTAACATGATCTTAGAACCATATTTGAAGAAGAAGAAATAAAAAAACCTTCCACATCTATGATTTATTCTCTTTTCATTCAACTTGAACAGCTCTTGTCTTTCCGTTTGAACAAGTTTTTTTTTTTATTTTTTATTTTTATTACATTTCTAATATTTTTTCTAATTTGCTTCAATAAAAGTTTAGGACAATTTTTTCTATAAATCATATTCAAGTCAGACAGCTTTATCGATGAAACTTTGAAGCGCCTGTAGAAATTGAAATTGAAAATTGATGGATGCTTCTTGGAAGAAACTCTAAAGCGACATTAAAATTTTCTATGATTGTTGACAGAAGCCACTGCTATTGATGGAAGAAGATCACAACGACTACGACTGATGGCAGAACCACAACGACAACTATTGATGATAAAACCATAGCGACAGCGAGATAGTAAAGACCACAGTGACTGATGACTGATGGTGGAAAACTATCGTTATCGACGAAAAAAGTTTTAAAAAACTGTGGCAAGTTGGATGTGCAATTTGCACGTTCTAAAAATTAAAAACTTGTAGAGATATCGAACATGCAATTTTGCACGTTTCAACTTGAGAGAGGGCGTTGGAGATATCACATCAATATGTGATTCTCCTCGATTATCTTAGATTTTATAGAAGATTATTTTAGATTCGATATGTTGTCAATCACTACTATTATTGTGAGTATTACAGTAATATTCTTTATTAGTGATGGGGTTAGAATCTTATTTTAATTATGAATCTTGTATTGATTAAAATTACAATATTTTGTATACTATAAATAGTAGATCATAATAAATAAGGATGACCATTGAAGTATTCTATTATTCTTTTCTGTCCCTTAAATTTCATAACATATATATATATATATATATGCAGAATCTTGCTTTATGCAGGATGCAATAATGTATAAGAAAGACTCTAAAGATTGAAAGTTGAAAGTTTTGGCAAATTGTCCATAAAAAAAGACCATATATAAGTTTTGAAGTGAGTGCTCATTAATTTTGTAATATTTTGTTTTGTTTTTTTACTTTTATTTTCATAAAATATCCTAGTATACTATTAGAAAGGGGATTGGAAGAGAAGTGGATGCTAAAGGTGTATTTTTCATTGGATTTAAAAGTTGAAAATTTTTACCTAATTTTTGTGAAAAAAGACGTGGTATTCAAAATTAAAAATAAAAATATTTTTCATTTAATAAATCCAATTCAAATGTACCTTAGATTGTAGTTGGTTCCTAGAATTGGATTGAAATTAGAATTGAAATTTTATAGATTTAAAATTTTATAGAATTCTAAGAATTGTAATTCAAATTCCTTTGTTTGGTAAAACTATAGAATTATTGTGGAATTTATTTTTTAATTCTAATTCTTTGATTTGAAGTCAAAATTTTTTTATAGAATTAGAATTCAAAATTTAAATATATTTTTACTTAAAATGCATATATGTATAAGAGTGAGAGCGTTTGTGATGATTTTTAGAGAGAGAAAGTGAGTATAAATTTTAGAGAGAGTGAGTGTAAATTCTAAAGAGAGAAAGTGTCATGAATTCTAGTGAGAGAAAGTAGCATGAAGAATTCTAGAGTGAGAAGGTGAATGTGAATTCTAGAGAGAGAAAGTGTAGTGAGTGTAAGAGAGAGAAAGTGTCATGAATTTTAGAGAGAGAATGATGTCGAAAATATTAAGAACAAGTGAACAATATGAAATTAATATGCAAACTCCCCACCAAAGGAATCCACCTAAGAATAAGAGTTTACAAAACTCGTCACCGAAGGAATCCACATAAGGATAAGAGTTTATAACACTCGCCACTCAAAGGAATCAACCAAAGAGATAATAAGAGTAAAAATGAGGAAGAAGGGAACCTTCTACTTAAGAAGCCAAAGACTAAAAATATTGTATATAGTTCAAATCTATCTTACAGGAGTTTATTTAGAGTTTGTATAGATAGTTTGGAACATCTCTCCAAATTAAATAACTAAAAATTTTCACTAAAATAAGAGCAAAAATAAATAAAGACTTGATGGTAAACATAAAAATTTTAATAGCTAGTTAAAATCCCAAAGGAAGTCAAGAAATACTCCAAATAAGTTGGACATCAAGCTAATCTCACAACTATGGACTTCAGTAGACATAAATGAGACGTTTCAATAAATTGATCATAACTTGAAGTTGGAAACTCTGAATTACAAACCGTTTATTGCATCATAAACTAGACTTATAGGGCTTTCCAAAGTTATAAATATCATTGACTGACTCTTCGTAGAACAATACAGTTTAGTCTCCAAAATTGACAAAAGAACAACTTCTGAATCACTTTGAATCTCTCCTCTTTGGAAGTTGGAATTGTCTTGAAACTTGGTCAAACTTTAATCTCCAACTCTTGAACTTGCTCGGAACCTTCCGATATCAGAGAAAGTGTCTTGAATTCAAGATAGAGAAAGCGTCATGAATTCTAGGGAGAGAAAATACCGTGATTTTTACTGAAAGAAAGTGTCATAAGTTTTAGAGAGAGATAGTATCGTAATTTTTAGAAAGGGAAAGTGCCATGTATTTTAGTGAGAGAAATTTTATGAATTTTAGAGAGAGAAAGTATCATGATTTTTAGAGAGAGAAATTGTTGTGAGTTTTAAAAATAGATAGTGTCGTGAATTCTAGAAAGAAAGTGTCGTAATTTTTAGAGTAAGAAAAAGGTCGTGAATCTTAGTGAGAGAAAGTGTCATAAGTTTTAGAGAGAGAAAGTGTCATGATTCTTAGAAAGAGAAAAGTATCGTGAATTTTAGAGAAAGTATCGTAAATTTTAGAGAGAAAAAATATCGTACATTTTAGAGAGACAGTGTCGTGAATTCTAGTGAGAAATAAGATCGTGAATTTTAAAGGGAGAAAGTATCGTGTGTTTTAGAATGAGAAAGTGTGTGTGAGTGTGTAAAAAAATATGAATATAAAATTATATAGTTAATAATAGAAATAATGAGTGATAAGGTGGTAGCTCAGTTGGTTAGAAGCACCCCTTACCATACGATAGGTCTTTGGTTCGATTCGCATTGTCTTTCCTAATGTATCAAAGTAATAATAATAATGATAATAATAATAATAATAATGGAAGTGATAAATATGAAAATCTTGTAGGATTGAAATTGTAATTTTTAGGTTTTTATTTGAAATTGGAATTAGTGGAGTTTGACGAATTGGAATTCAATTCTAACTTCATTCCAATTCTAATTCTTAGCCCCTTATTGACTCAAGGGTTAGTCATATTTTCATGAGTAATAAATCAAGTTAATTTAACAAAATGTTTTTGTTGAAAGTCAGCAGTAAAGCTAATGTGAGTGGAATGAGAGTTGATCTAACAAACCGAACTAACAAGTTAAGCTACAAATTGGGCAGAAACAAGAAAATTTGAGTTTGGAAGAGTTTTCACTGAAGCAAATAATTTGAATGCATTCTCTGGAAAAAAACAAAGATAAATCAAAGTTGGAGAATAAAGAAAAGAGATGGAAGTTTCCTAGTTGATAAAGTTCCCTTTTACTTTAGGGAATCAATAAAATCAACTTGGGAATCTAAAAGTTCGGCACGAAAAAATTCAAAAAAATTTCATTTTCACCACAAAAATTTTCTCTCTACCTCCTATTCTCTCTAACTCCAACTCATTCAATCTCAAATCTGCGCAAATCCGACCCGTTAAAAATTATAAAAAAAAAATAGTACATCGATCTATATTTTTACAATTTTATCGGTTTAAAATTAAAAAAAATGCACCGGATTGAAAAAAATTTTATCCGAAATTCAACAGAGAATTTTGCCAGCCTGGGATTTTAGTGTAGTTTTTTTTTTTTATATAAATTTCTGTTAGTTATGTTTACATTTATGTTTATTTGTTTATGTTATTTTATTTTTTTGTTTATAATACATGCAACCCTATGTTAGTTGTTTAACTTGTTTAGTTAATAATTATTTGTTTAATTTAATTATGAATTATGAATTAATATGATTGTAATTATAGTACTTTAATTCATATTAATAAGACTGTAATTATAGTACTTTAATTCATAACTCTGGGATTGGATGTACTTTTAATGTATATGACCACTCGTTTTGGTAGTTCTCGTAAAGATAAATGCAACGGCATCGCTGAAAAAGTGATCCAGATGCGTTTTAGGGCAAAAAAATTGTCACATAAAGTCGAAAACTTTGACGGGACATAACTTTGCCCTCAGATGTCTAAACGAGGCGATTCTTCTAAGCGTTTCGCATATTTTTTCATTAACCGTTCTGACAAAAATGTCCTATTTTCATTTTAATTTAGATTTGTAGAATTATCTAATACTTTTTCTTTTATTGACTAAAAAAATATGGCAGCAATTTTAAAATTAAACAGAGGAGCAGTTTTTTTTGCTCTAATTAAAAATTTAAATTGTTAGCCCTACGGGCATTATTACTTATGATTTTGATTATGATTAGCATATGTTTGTATGAGTATTAAGCTAGCCTTTCATAGAACAAAAGAAGCACTTTTGGAGTCTCAAGTCTACATTCTCAAAAAGCAAAAGATCTTGGTGATGAAGGCAAAATGAAGGAGAAAAGACCAAGCAATTCCAAGATCAAGTCATTGAAGACATTTAAGACTTATGTCTAAGTTAGGGTGTGCTAAGGTATTTTGTTTTAAAACTCCCTAACCTTAATATTTGATTATTGATTATATGTGAAGCTCTTTTAATGATTTTCTCAATATAAACTTTTCTTAAAATCTAAGTATTCTTGATAGAATTTTTTATGCTTTTGAAAGTTTTTCTATCTCTAAAAAGAGTATCAATAATACATGTCTTTGAAATAGAAAGGAAATCTCTTGTCTTAAAAAACAGGCTGTAAAAACTCTCAAAAATAGGCCATTCAGTTTTAAAACTGGTCGTCCGATTTTTTCTAACTCTAGAAAAATTAGTTGTCCGATTTTCTGTAGATGAGTCCGAATCTTTTTGTTTCAAAACCGGTCGTCCGATTTTAGGAACCGGTCATCCGGTTTTCACGTTTACTGTAAAAGAAAAATATTACCTTCGCACTCCGCAACGGTCATTTTTCTTAAAAAATATATATAGAATTTTTTTATCAGCTAAAAAGTAAGAAGTTTGGTAAAATATTTATTGAGATCATTTAAGACTTTTAAAGAGCTTTAAAGTACATTTGTTTCAAACACTTTCAATCTCAAAAATATCTTCTTGAGCTTCATTGTTGATCTTCATCAAAGAAGAAGAAAAGAGGAGCTTGTAAAAACATTCCATTGAGTTGTATCTTCTATTTGTCAAGCTCACATTGGTAACATTGTTCTTAAACTTATCTCTTTCTCTTATTGATATCAAAGGTTTGTGTTGAAAAACCACTTGGGTAATCCTCTGATTTATATTGTGTTGTGAATTGAGGTTGTATGCAAAACCTTGTAGGGTGATCCTCAAATTTGTACTTGGTGTGTATTGTGTTTATAGTGGATTTGGTAAATCCTTGGGTGTTGGCTCAAGGTAGTGGATGTAACTCTTTAAGAGAGTGAACCACTATAAATCTTTGTGCATTTCTTTCTAAATTTTTTACTTAATTGTCTTAACCACAAGATTTTATTTGGTTTGAAATTTTATTAAAAAGAGTTTTAGAGGTTTATCTTTTAATTGGAGGTTTATCTTTTAATTTTACAAAAGATTTTCAAAAATTAGCTAAAAAACTTATTCACCCCCCTAAGGTTTTTCGTAAATGATTAAAGTTGATAAATATTAGAATACGTAAATACTTTATTATTACATAAAATCCCATGTATTTATTATTATACAGTTTCATGTTTGGTTTTTTTAGTAACGCTTCTATGTTACTTTTCATAAGGTCAGTATGTTTTTTTCTTCTTTTTTTTATGACTGTAATCATAGTACTTTAATTCATATTATTTCAAATTCATAATTAAATTAAACAAATAATTGTTAAATAAACCAGTTAAACAACTAACATAGGGTTGCATGTATTATAAACAAAAAACAAATAACATAAACAAATAAACATTAATTTAAACATTTATAAATAAAAAACTAAATAACATAAACAAATAAACATAATTTTAAACATTTATAAACACAAAACTAAAAACATAAATAAATATACATAAATTTAAACATAATTAACCGAAATTAAAAAAAAACCGAAACGGTTAGGCTGGTGAAATTCTTTGTTAATTTCTCCCAAATTGATGAAATTATACAAGGAATTTCGCTTGCCTGACGAAATTCATTGAATAAGTTTGTCAGGTTGGGAGAAATTAAATAGAAATTCGGCCAAAATTTTTTCAATTGGTGCATTATTTTTAATTCTAAACTGATAAAATTGTAAATAAATGAGTATCAATCAATGTATTAATATATTTTTTTTTTAATTTTCAATGGTCGAATTTGCGTAGATATGAGACTGAATAAGTTGGAGTTAGAAAAAAGATAGAGAGAATAGGAAGTAGAGAGAGAAATTTTGTGGTGAAAAGAAAATTTTTTGAATTTTTTTGCAATGAACTCTTAGATTCTCAAGTTAGTTTTATTGACCTCCTTATTTTATGCTTTATAGTTTTGTCCTTTTGCTTAAATGTTATTGTTAATACTTTTGTGTATTTAATATTATCTTCTTGTTATAGAAATTCTTGATGAGCAAGACAAAAAGAGAGCTGAGTCTGCACTACATTATTTGTGCAAAGAATAACAAGAATTGGTCCTCTAGCCATGTGTCAAAATGTGGTGTAAGGAGTGGTCACCTCCACCATGTGCAAATGAGAGCTGTAAACGGGTCCATATGCTCAAGGTACCCCCAGACCTAGACTCATACCCTATAGTGAAACTTGGACCCAGGCCTGGACCCATACCCTCCAGATATAAAATTTCTGGACCCAGACCCGACCTTCCAGGGTCCAGAGTAGGGTCTGGGTATACCCATACCCTTATGACATGTTTCTATTTTTTCCCTATTAAACAAAAATATATAAAACAATGTATAACTCTAAAATAAAAATTTTAACATGATTAACATAATCTCCTTAACATTTCTTTTAACAAATACAATCATTTAACATCTCTAATTCAAATAATTAAAAGTTCAAATACACACAAAATCTTCACAGTACATTAATCCAATAAGAGCAAAAGTTCTAGTTCAATACAATATATTAATTAAAGCATTTGGATTTTGGATACCACTTGTTCCTATTTGTCTCCTACAAAAGAAATATATAAGCGAGTATATATTACAAATATATGTAAAATAGAGATAATTATGAATATATAGCTAAAGATAAAAAACTCACAGCAATGGTATTAAATAATATAATATATAAATAATATAATATAAATTATGATATAAAAATTTATAAATTATATATTAATATAATATATATAAATAATATATAAATATATATTATTATTTTATTAATACGGGTTACGGGTCTGGGCATCATCACACCCTATCCAAACCCATATAACAGAATTAATACGGGTCTACGGGTATAAAATTTAAACCTTACTTGCTAAAAACGGGTATAGACCCGTACGGGTACGGGTAACACCCATCCCATTTACAGCCCTAAGTACGATGAAGAATATCAATTGGAACATCACTATAGCAAATGCTGCTCTTTTTGGATAAACATCTCCAAATCAAATTGGAATACTTGAGTTGCCTTATCTTTTGATAGATAAGCAATTAAAGATGAAGAAGCATATCCTTTGTACTATTTTGTGAGAATGACAAAGAAGCCCTTGTGAGACAACCAAAGATTGGTCTTATATAAAATTGAAGACCATATCTCTAAAGACTTGAAAAAGTTTAGACAGTTGCAAAAAGCAAGAAGAGAGAGTCCTTGAAAAGGAAGAGTAGCCTTCTTCCTCTCTCTCGATTTTGAGCAAGAAATTCCCAAATTGTGAGAGTGAGTTTCATCATCAAGTACAGAGAAATTTTATAAACATATTTAAGGGAATGAAAAGGTTTAAGTAGATAGTTAATGAGTGTACAGAAGAGTTCTTGACCTAAAACTGTTTTTATCTTTATTTCTTTTTGTTTACAAGTTTTGTGTAAAAAAACTAGTGGTTGGTTTGCAAGTTCCAGTACAAAACTTGTGAGTTAGTTTCTCTTGAAATAGAGGAGCTGTAGTTGCTAGAACTAGGTTTAAAGCTAGCGATTGTAAATGTTGATCTCACCTTGTATGAGATCGGTTTTAGTGGAATCCTTGAGACGATGTTCTTGGGGAAAGTGGATGTAGGTATATTACCGAACCACTATGAAAATCCTTGTGCCTCCTTTACTTTTTGTTTATTATGATTTTTCCTTTTAATTATCTTTTTTTTTATGGGTTTTCAATAAAAAAATGATCATAAATTAATTTTCCCTTGAATCTATTTTCAGTTCTGCATCATCGAGTCGAGCTAAAATTTTTAGAGCTATAGATTTTGTCTGGACTAGTTTCTTCTATCTTAAGATACTTTTGAGGCTCAAGCTATAAGTTCGTTTTATTCTCTGAAAACTCCTTTTACATAAACAGGGCTGATTTTTAAAGTCTTACTAATTTCTAGAAAAAGTTTTATTAAGTGTGTTGTGCAATTAGCTTTATATCATTGAGTCAACCTAATGGCTTAAGTGATAGTTTATGAGCCAATTGATTTCTGGTAGATCATATTGATTAGCTTTATATTACTAGGTCAAGCTAATGACACAAGTGGTATTCACTTAGTTCGCTAGCATAAGTTGTTTTCAATCAAGCTATTATGTTTTTGGCTATCTTCCTGTGAGTTTAGAAAATCTATTTTAGAAGTGGTGTCGGAGCAGTCTCTCTCAAGGAAAGAGTTTAACAACTCGAGAGAGGATCCATAATTAGCTCAAGTGATTTTGTTGAAGGTCGATGTACAACTAGTCCACCACTTTTTAGTGGAACAAACTACACTTACAGGAGAAAAGAATGGGAAATTTTATTCTGTCAACAGATTTTGAGGTTGGAAAGTTATAAAAAATAGACCACATATTCCTAGGCACAATATGAATGTTTTTGAAATTGTCAAAGTGAAAACTGATTATTCTAAGGCTGATTGGAAAAAATGTACAAATTAATTCCAAACAACTGAATATCCTTTGTTTTTCATTTGAGGTGAATGTATATGATAAGGTATCAGTTTGCAAGTCGGCTAAAGAAAAGGAAAAGAAACCGAGAGTTGAAAAAGATATAATTCTCATGGAAAAAGCATGGAGTGGTAGTGAACCAAGCTCAAGTGAAAGAGAAAAAGAGGAAGGTCAAAAGCTAAGGAGTCAACAAGAAAGGTACGAAGTGGTTAACGGCTCATGAAAAAGAAGAAGAATGTGAGGAAGCCTCTCTAGACTTTTCTGATTATAGAAAGTTACAAGATGCTTTTGATGAACTTTTTTTTGGAATATAAAACTCTTGCAGATAAAGATATTATTTAAAAAAAAAAGAGCTTGAAAACATGATTTGTGAAGTTAAAGTTTTGAAATCACAAATCTGCAAAGCATGTGTTGAATTCTTCTTTTTCAAATTCTAGTGAAGCTAATTACGATTGGTTTGCTTTCAAAACCATGTTGAAATCTTGTGAAGAATAGAACACTGTGTTGATGAAGGAAAATGTGAGTTTGAAAAATGACTTGAAAAGCTTACCAAAGATTTAACAAAATTTACAAAAGGAAAAGAGACTTTGGATAAACTTCTTGGAAATCAGCGGCAAGCTAATGACAAAGCTGGTTTAGGCTTTATTGATTCTTCTGTCTAAATTAGCAGTAAAATTTTGTCTGAAAAATCTTTTGGTAAAGCTAAAGTAAGTACTCAGTTTGTGAAAACAATTTCTATCAAACTAAAGCTACTACTCACTTTGTAAAAACTTCTACTCAAGATAAATGTACTCTTCAGTCCATAAAACCAGATTTGCAAAGAACTTTTAAAAATAATCATCGTGCTAAATTGAGATTTGCAAGTTCTTCAGCTCAACATTTTGCAAAATCTGGAAAGAATGTTTTTCATCATAATACTTAGAAAAATATGAGACCTCATTTCAATCAAGGGTATTACAAATCCTATTTCCATAGAGGCTATCATGCCAAACATTTTCAAATCCTCATTTTCAAACTTATAGGAAGCCATTCTTTGGAAAAAGAGACATTTATCCTAGGACTCAGAAAATATGCTACACTATTCTCATTTTGGACATATTGCAAGGAATTGCAATAAAAAGTTTTCTGAAAGTAGTAGAGCTAAAAGAAGATTTAATTATAGTTAGGCTAATTGGAGAACTCACCATTGAGGACCCAACTTAGTTTGGGTACCCAAAAGAAACTAACTAATTTTGCAGGTGTATCTAGAGAGCAAGATTGTGGAAAGATGGAGGTAAACTAGAAGAAGTTGCAATAGGAATATGACCAGTGATACGAGCTATTCACCAAGCTAACTCATGAAAATTGTGAGAATGAAAGTTTTGGAGATTTAGCAAAGGAAGAATAGTTGGAAAAGGAATGGAAGTTACTCATGAGAAAGAAAAGTGAATTAGCTTGAGATGTTTGCAAAGAAAACAGAAAATGTACATGTGCTAATGGACAAGTTGAGTGGAGCTAGCTAAGTTTTCTTAGCTTCAGTTTTAGATGGAAAATGATTGTGGCACAAAAAAAAAAAAAAAATTGAGATATACAAGCATGAGTGTTATAGTGAAACTATCAGATCTAGTCAATGAACTACAAAGTTGGAGTTTGAAACATAGCATTTGTGTGATTCATGTTAAATTGGAAAGTAACAAGGATGTCCTAAGGGAGGTGTATATGCGACTAAGGGTTTGGAGCTATTTGATCTGCTTAGCTTTAATTTTCGGTGAAAGTTGATTGTGACATTGAAGATTAGGACACACAAGCATTTGGAGCTAATACTTTGAGATTTGTTTTGGTTCAATCCATCCAACGAGTTTGGGAGCTTATATGGATGAAGATTTGAGAAGTTTGGGCATTTCTAAATATAAAAGAGGGTATTTCAAGGTGTTTCGGAAGCATTTCATGTCAAGCAATAAGGTTCACTTGGAAAATTTTGATGGTAAGGCTGATGAAGCTATTTGTCTGGAGTACTCTGAATATAGTAAGGCTTATCGTGTGTTCAATAAAATACATCAAACTGTCGAAGAGTCAGTTCATGTTGTTTTCAGTGAAGCTAACTTTGCATTGTCTAGAAATGCAGCTCTCGGTGATTTTATTACAGGTTGCATTAGCTCAAGCGGAGAAAGGAGTTTTCAGGAACAAAGCAACCTAATAATGGAGCTAATGATGTACCAACACTACTAGAAAATTACATTTTATTGACTGACCTTCTTCAGTCAGTAATTATCGATCGAAAGAAATTCGGACGGTAATTTTTCAAAAGTTAGCGACTATGTTCAATATCGGTAAGTAGCTTCGGTCAGTAATTGTATATTTTTTCTTTTATGTTTTTAAATTTAAAATATATATACATATATATGTATATATATAATATTGCACAAGATGCACAACAACTTCAATAGAGCAAGTACTAGAACTAAAACTTCAACTTGGAGGTCACAGTTTCAAATGTAACGCCCTATTCCGTAAGCACCAAGCATGACTTTAAAATTACGGACGAAATAAAAATAGGGTTTTGATCTATATTGGTGGGATATAGTGTTTTTGGCACTTAGTGGTATTTTGGGGATATTTAGGAATATGAATAAACTTTTATTATATTGAGGTTTCATTATTAAGGTTTATAAGTGAGTGTATTCTATTTTTAATACCTAGTGTATTTATTTTAGAAATTTAAATACTTGACATTTTCATATAAGGATTTCTAAAAAAAAAAAAAACTTTGCAATTAAGAAATCGGCTCGGCTGCCACCTCCTATACCCACTCTTCATCACTTCACAGTTTTCTTTCTTTTCTTTTCTTTTCTTTTCCTCAGCTGCCTATAACATCTCTATATATATATATCATGGGATTTTTTATTCTTTTTTTTCCTTAGTTTTCTTGGCCTCTCTATACAATCATATTAAGAGTTTTGTTTTCTTTTCTTCTTTCCTTCTTAAGTGGGTGGGCAGCCATTAAGGTAAGTAAGTTTTTATTTTTTATATTTTCTTGTTAGTTAAGTGTTATATATATATAGTATAGGCTTAATTGTTTTCTTTTTTTTTTAGGATTTCAATGTTGTAAATGGATTTTTAGTATATAGTATATAGTTAATTATGGTTTCTTGGGAGAGTATATTTTTTTAGAGTATAGGATTTTCGATCTTTTTAAAGAATTATTATGAGTAAATATATAAGTATATATATATATATATCTCCTAAGCTCATTGCGTAGGATCTCGATAATATTTAGAGAATAGGATTACTTGATCGATACCCAGGTATTAAGTATTTTTGTATTATTATTTTGTAGGATCTTAGCACCAGATCTACATCCAGGTGAGTCCACAAACTCCATTTTAATTCAAATATTACAAGACATATAAATATGTTTTTTTTAACCTTTACAAAATATTGCTATTTTTGGAACGATATCTCTCAACGTGTTTTTGGAGATGTTCTCCACAATATGGTACGTGTTTCCTAGAAAAATGCATAGGAACAATGCTCCATATAGGTGTTTCTTTTAAAACAGATTATTACGGTGGTGCATAAGGAGTTTGTTGTACGCAGGTTTTTGGGAAATATTTATATATTGGAAAATGTTCTAGCTTGAAAAGTTACGTATTTTGACATGCATGAATATAGATCTGGCAATAGCATAATTGTGAAATTTGCATAAGCATGTGATAAATGGCGGATGAGGATTTTTGGTGCTCTGAAATGTTTATGACTTGAATATGTTATTATGGCCGGGCAAATGGCCCTTTGATTTGTAAATACATATGAAAACCTCATTCCGACTAAGGTTAAAGTTTGTTGAAAATCAAGTGAACGGACGCGTTAGCGGATTGCACAGTACGTGGCTAGTCCCCCGTACTAGGGCCTCTTCCGATGACGTGGACGGGTTTTTTACTCTGAGGGTGGATCCACTTGAAGAGGGGCGTAGTACCTTGAGGGCGTGGCCTAACTGGTATTTACGTGGACATCGCATCATGCTCTGCGGTGGGACGGTCGCCTAGTAGAGAGTCAGGAGAGGCTCGAAACTGAGGTTGGCCCCAGGGCAGACCTGGTAGGTGCCCCGGGAGTCTGTAGCCTGTTTTGACCAGTGATATGAGAGTGCGGTTGTTTGTAATCGAGCGCTCGTATGGTGTTTGGTTGGTATTGACTACGAGATGTCGGAACTTGGTTCCGATGGCCTCGTTTTGGGGATCCGGACTTTGTTTGTAGAGCCCCCACTGTTGCATTACATGTTCTTTTAAATTTGGGGCGTAGAAGCTACGCTGATGTGTCTTGATTCGGTCAGACTTCCCAACTGCGCTCGAAACCCTCATGTAGGTTCAAGCATCAGTTTTGTTAAAATAGTAAAAGAAATATTTTTCTTATAACATTGCATGAACTGTTTTGTGAAACGGCATCGTCATGGTTTTAAAGAAATCACTACCGCACACACACACGTGGACTCACTGAGCGTTCGCGATTAACTCTGAACGGTCAGGGGCCCAACATGCCACTGAACTTTTAGGCCAGGAGTTTTTGGATCAAATCTCCCCAGAAGGGCATATGTTTATGTTTTATCTTTTTAGACTCGAACCGTCTGTAGATTTTCTTTTCATGTTGTTATGTAAGTTGTTGATGTAAGATATTGTTGTGTTTATAATAAAACGAAAATGAGAAGTAGTTTTTTTTTTTAAGATCCTGTGTTTTGAGAGCACTAGTAGTATCTGGTTTACTTAAGTTTTCCGCGTACTTTGTGTGTATACCTGTTAGTGTTGTTCTAGGGTTGTGTATTATTGTGAAGCTTATAATTTAGTGCCGAGAGACACGCAGATGCCCTACTCAGCTGCAGTTGACCTAGTGGCAGGGTTGGGGGCATCACATCAAACCTCTTCCAAGGAAAAAAATTTCAACATTTAAATTCAAATGGCTGCGGGTCGGGTTGGATTCCAGATTTAGGCCGAGTGGAGATACCAGCTACATAACTCAGACGAAACTTTCTCACAAACTCATGTGAAAAGTTTATCATAGACGTGAGTTAAGGAAAGTGATTGGAAATGTAGCTCTTGTATTCCAAATTGAGCTGAGGAAACTTAAGGATGCACAAAGTTATGAGAGTGGAAAACTAGTCAAGCAAGAAAAGCAAATCTGTTTTGAAGCTTGTATAATGTTTTGAGACAAATGGGAGTTTTAAAAACAAGCTAGATGAGCTCATAAACTCGATTTGGAAGAAGGCTAATGTTGTAGCTCAAAGGTACGATCAGAAGAGAGGTATTAACTTCGATGAAGCTTTGCACCATTAGCTCAACTCGAAGGTATTTGAATGTTATGTGCTTATACTTGCGTAGAAGTTTTCTCATATTTCAAGTTGATGCAAAATGCATCATTTTGAATGGTTTGTTAAAAGAGAAAGTCTACATTGAGCATATTTCCCAGATTTTGAAAGATTGAGAAAACTTCTTCTTGAAAATAGTTTTTTTTGGTAGTGTTGATAAGTTCTTTTTTCCAAACTCCATTTCAAGGATTTTCTGCTTGTAAATTTATATTAACAATATGATCCTTGGAGCTACTAATCATCTTTGTGCAAAGAGTTTGCTAGCTTAAGTACAGGGGGTGTTTGATGAGATGAGAATGATGGGGGAGTTAAATTTTTCCTCGGACTAAAGACAAAGCAGAGCAAAAGAAGGGATAACCAGCTATCATTTTAACTATGCATGTGAAGGAGCTAGTGAACAGATTTCAAATGACTATAGTTAAGTCAAGCTGAACAGCAATGAGTATCACAGTAAAGCTGGACATTCTCTTTAGCATGTGTTTTTGTGCGAGGTCCTAATCTAACCTTAAGAATTCACATCTCTCACTGAGGCGAAGAGGATTTTTAGATATCTTGCTGGTACTCAAGAGCTAAGTCTATGATATCCGCGAAATGGAATACTTCAGTTAAGGAAATATGATGACACGACACTTTGAGACTTGGAGAAAAGATGATCTCAGGTATAGCAAGAAGAAAACCTCGATTAGCTTGTCTACAAGAGAAGCTAAGTATATAGCTGCTAGAAGCTGCTTAGCTCAATCGCTCAAGGTTAAATATCAGCCCAAGGATGTTGCCTTAAGCTACTCAAATACTGCAATTTATTGCAAGAAGTGTGATAAATTTGGTGAAACATTCTCGCACTAAGCACGACATCAAGTTATTTGTGAGCATATATAATCAGGTATTGTTGAGCTAATCTTTGTTCCATCCTAGAAACAGTTTGTTGATATCTTTACTAAACCCCTACGTGAAGAAGTCTTTTGGAGGATTTGTTTTGAACTCGAGCTAATGATTCTCACAAATTAGCTTCTCTCTACAATGTTCTTTTGTGAAAATAGTTTTTAAGCTTCCTTTGAGTTTTTGTCTTTGGTTAAAGGGCTTTGATTTATTTTGAACTTGGTTTTAATGGTTTTGAGATGAGTAAAGCTTGCATAGATCTTTTATGATCTTTTCTCTTTCTCTTTAATAAAGTGTTTATTCATTGAAGTTTTGTTTTATGTTTCTCTCTCATGCTTCTTGAATAAATAAAGTAAGTTAATTACTTGTGTGATAAGGCTTGGTGTTAATGGTAAGTAAGAAGAATGATTGATCGGCTCTACTTTTGATAAGTTTGTCCTTTCTGAGTTTTCTCTTGTCAAATCAATTCTTGATTTTGTTTTCTTCTCTCTTTTTAAAAACTAGCATGATACTTAATCTTGCAACGTGGTTGTGTTTCAAATCCTATAAATCTTTAACAAGCAAGAGGATCTCTTCCTAGCTCTTGCAAGCTACCTTAGATGCCTCTTTGAATTCTTTCTTTTGCAAGTTCTGATAAAACCCTTGGCTCCAAAGAGAAATTTGATGAAGTTGTTTGAAATGAAAGCCTAATTAAAGCAAAGGGAAGAGCTTATTTATGAAGAAAAGAAATTGAGGGAGTAGAGGTTTTGAAAAAGAAAAAGACGGAAGTTTCGGAAAGGTGCATATGAAACAAAGTGGAAAGTGGGGTAAAAAAAAAAGGAAGTAAAAGAAAGTATTCTAAAAGGTGAGAAATATAAGGAAGAAAGTGAGAAGGAAGTAGAGAAAGTTGAAACTATGAAGAAAGCAAGAATTGAGGGAGAGCAATAATCTGTGAAAAATTTAGCGATAACTCAAGCTACCAGGATAGTTTCACTACGAGTTGCTCAAGCTAAAGTACGAATAATGAAGAAGGAAAAAAAAGAAAAAGAAAGGAGAGATAATGGAAAAGGAGAAAAAATGAAAGAGAGAAAACAAAAAAGCTAAAAGATATGTGTTGATGAGAGAAAAGCTGGTTGAAGGGGAAGATAAAATGAGTATTGATCTTGAAAGAGAGTAGGCATGAGGACAAAAATGAAAAGTGAGATGCTATATTGAAAGAAAAATTGGTTGAAAGAAAGAAGGAAGAAGAATGTGTTAAGTGAGCTTTAATAGATATCTTTGGGAGAATTGTGAAGGAGTTGTGATTAAAAGCAAGAAAGATATTAATGGAAAATCAAAAGTAGCTCAAGAGGTGGAAAGCAGGGCTACTGGTAATTAAGAATTCAAAAGTAGCTCAAGAGGTGTAAAATAGAGCTTCTGAAAAGGGCATCAACACGGACAATGGATTCAAATTTGAACTAAGAGGCATGGTAACATCAGAATAAGCTAATCTTTACGTACATCTTCTCATTCGAGTCTTTTCTGATATTATACCAGCTCAACTTGATGCAACCTTAGCTTCTTATTCTAGATTTTGTTAGTTGATCAAGTTTCTCCAGAGTTTTCTTCTAAAGTTATCCAGGTTGCTAGGCTAGTTGTTTTATAGAGTCGCAAAGCTATTACTCGTAGCCCTAGTCATGCCTAGGCTACTTCAATATTGCGACTTTTCAATGGGGACAACATTATTGAAAGTTGTTGCTTGCTCGATCATTTGTTTTACTTAACTTCTATACCATTCTAGTTTATGAACAGTTAATTTGCATTTATTAGCTTGTCTTTCGTACCCCTATTATGTGTGTTACAAAAAGAGGGAGAATGATTCAGTTTTTTAGATCCTGTTATGGTTAGATGATATTTCTTTTTATGTTTGATAGATATAGATACTTTAACTTAAAGCCTTCTATTCTGTTCTGATATCTATTCCCTTTGTTTTTTAATCAGTCCATCCTTGTCTTTGAGCTATCTCTGCACACTTAGTTTAAAAACTGAGGCTTTAGCTCAGGGGGAGCTTTCAAAAACCTTTTTGTGCATGATTTTTCTTTGCCTCGACTATTTTAGTATAAAAAAAAAAATAGCTTTGTCACTCATCAAAATGGAGGAGAATGTTGACTCAAGGGCCAGTCATGTTTTGATAAGTAACAAATTAAGTTAATTTAACAAAGTATTTTTGCTGAAAGATGGCAGTAAAGCTAATGTGAGGTGGAAGGAAAGTTGAGCTAATAGACCGAGCTAACAAGTTGAGCTACAAATCTGGGCAAAAATAAGAAAATTCTAGTTTGGAAGAGTTTTATTTGAAGCAAAGAATTTGTATGCATTCTTTGGAGAAAAAAAAAAAACAGAAACAAGAAAATTTAAGCTTGGATGAGTTTTTACTGAAGCAACGAATTTGAATGCATTCTCTGGGAAAAAACAAGGATAAATCAAAGTTGGAGAATAAAGGAAAAAGAATGGAAGTTTCCTTGTTGATAAAGTTCCCTTTTATTTTATGCTTTATGGTTTTGTCCTTCTGCTTAAATGTTATTGTCCTACTTTTTTGCATTTAATATTATCTTATTTTTGTAGAGATTCTTGATGAGCAAGACAAAAAGAGAGTTCAGTTGGCACTCCATTATTGGTGCGAAGAATAATAAGAATTGGTCTCCTAGCCATGTGTCAAAATGTGGTGCAAAAGAGTGATCCCCTCCACCATGTGCAAATGAGAGAGTATGGTGAAGAATATCAATTAGAATATTACTTTAGCTAATGTTGCTCATCTCCAAATCAAATTGGAATACATGAGTTGGCAGGTCACTTGATGGATAAGCAATTAAAGATGAAGAAGCATATTCTTTATGCTATTTTATGAGAATGACAAGGATGTCCTTATGAGGCAACCAAAGGAAGGTCTTATATAAAGTTGAAGACCACATCTCTAAAGACTTGAAGAAGTGAAGACAAAGTTGCAAAAAGCAAGAAGGGAGAGAGTCCTTAAAAAGAAAGAGAAACCTTCTTTCCTCTCTCTCGGTTTTCAGTAAGAAATTCTCAAATTATGAGAGAGAGTCTTCATCATCAAGTAGAGAGAAAGTTCATAAACATATTTGAGAGAATGAAAGACTTTGAATAAATAGTTTATGAGTGTGCAGAAGAGTACTTAAGCTAAAACTGTTTTCATCTTTATTTATTTTAGTTTACAAGTTCCGTATGAAATGTGTAGTTGGTTTGAAAGTTCTAGTATAAAACTTATGAGTTAGTTTCTCTTGGACTAGAGGAGCTGTAGTTACTAGAACTAGGTCTAAAACTAGCGAATTCTAAAGGTTAATCTCACCTTGAACGACATCGGTTTTAGTGGAATTCTTGAGACGGTGTTTTTGGGAAAAGTGGATGTAGGTGCATTACCAAACCACTATAAAATCCTTGTGCTTCCTTTGCCTTCTGTTTATTCGGATTTTTTCTTACTTATCTTTTTTTTTTATGGGGTTTTAGTTCGCAAGAATGATTATAATTGACTTTCCCTTGGATCTATTTTCAGTTTTGCATCATTGAGTCGAGCTAATATTTTTAGAGCTATAGATTCTGTCTCGGCTAGTTTTTTCTATCTTAAGCTACTTTTGAGGCTCAAGTTATAAGTTAGTTATTAGCTTATGACACAAGTAATATTTACTTACCTGGCTAACATAAGTTGTTTTCAGTCAAGTTATTATGTTTTGGATACTCTTCCTATGGGCTTAGAAAATCTGTTTTAAAAGGATTAAAACTTTAAAAAGTCCAATTTACCCTCACTTGAACTTAAGCGGGACTCACACCTCTAATTTTATGGTACCAAACACACCAAGCCTTAGAGTCCATTTCAATTAGATTAGAAATCAAAACATTTTTTTCTTTCATAAAATCTAATATAAAAGAGAGCAGTTTCAAGATATATATTTCCTCTCCTAAGTGGTATTGCATATAAAGTCATCTTCAATTCTATTTCTACTTCTTCATGCATCACTTGTGTGAACAATAAGTATCTTAAAAGACTATCAAACTTAAAAACCAGGCTTACTATCTATAATGAACAATATGCCAGCAATTTAATGCTGTTTTGCCGTGCTCAACAAAACATAACTTTTTTTTAAGAAAAAAAGGAGAAAGTTCCTCTAAAAATCAGTCTTAATTGTAAAAAAATGATGAAATGTTTCCCCATAGGTTCAGAACATTTTAAAACAAAGTTTACTAAAAGAGGTACAAATAAGATATCACCTCAATTTAATTATCGACGAATAATTATATACATATCACCTAAATTTCATTATCTTCAAACAATTATTGTTTTGTTGGGATAAAAGATTATTAGTTGTGGTCGTCTTAATCACCTTAGTAGTACAATGATGCTTTGGATACATGTGTCCTTCTAGCATTTTTTTTTTTTTTAATGGAAACAAGAGAAAGGTGAAGGTTTTTGCCTAATTTTATCCATCATGCATATAATAATAGACCATGTTGATAAGGGTTCATTCATTTTCATCTTAAACAGTTCTAAAATGACTATTTCCTATTTTTTGTTTTGGAAATTTTCTATGCCAATTGAGAAAAGAGGAAATAAAAAGAAAATAAATAATCTAAGGAACTTAATTCCCACAGAACTATTAAAATAAACCTTTACTAAAAATCTCCCTTTACTTATTACCTAAAATTCTCTCTTCTTTTTCCTTCTTTTCAAACAGGATTTAGGCATGAGATGATGGTGATTTTTCTTTTCAGAATATTTGGCAAGAGAAAATACTAACAAATTGAACTTCTGCATATACAAATAAAATATATTATGTATATGATAGTTTATATTTATGAAAATTTTACAGAATTTAAGATACATAAAAAAGAAAAAAAAAAGAGAAACTTAATTAAATTGCAATATTAAATTATAAATTTAATACATTTTAATATGTGTGCAAAGAAAAGTTAATAAAATTGGAATATTAAATTAGAAGTTTAATACATTTTAATATGTATCTGAGCCAAAAGTTAGGGCATTTCATTTGAGAAAGGAATTTGAGCAACTAATTCATGTGCACATTCCTTAATTGGTATTGATAGAATTCGTTCCTTTAAAAATTGATATAATCTAATTATTCTTTCTAATTCGTCACGCTAGAAAATTTAAGGTGTCTGATATAACCCGAGTGAGTGAAAATGACCTTAACCATTATCCATTCATCAGGTGGCTATTAATTAAACTAATAGTACTGTTATGTTACTAGAAATGGAGAAAAATAAAAATTAAAAACAGGTGCACATTAATTTCTATCAAGAAAGTCATCTAATTTAAAGATTTTCTCCAAGAAAGGCAATCAGGTAGTGACCCCCTACCACTCCGAACCAAAATAACCCCCCACCCCCCCAACCCCACCCCCGTTTTTTTTTCCTAGGGAGAGGGGATGGGGTTCTATGTGCTTCTTTTCGTTGTTTTTTATGAATAATTTTTATTAGTTTTTTTTAATGAATAACTGTTTCTTAGTTAGATATAAAGAATTTATCACAAGTCCATTATTATTTCTTTTAGGGAAAAAACTCATAGCATTGAAGATTGAGGACTGCTTGAAGGCATCATAATGACCTGAAAAAAAGCATCAATAATGGAGTAGATTATAAACCGGGGCTTTTTTCTTGAAAAAATTCAATTTTTTTAACAGCTACTAAAGTGGTCTAATTTTTTTTTATGCTTGATTTGGCCATAACGTATAACGGTTGTGCATTATAATGCATTTTCATTGTGCGTTATCTGCCACATCATTTTTTTTTAAAGTCTTGTAATTTTTTTGCAAAAAAAAAAAAAAAAAATCTTATAACAGGATTTAAACCTTTAACCTCATGAGAAATAACATAGAAGATTTACCAACAGACCACCATTGGATCTTATTCAACAAATGCATGAGATTTTATTTAATAATAACTTACTTACGTATTCCAATATTTAACAACTTCACTCAATTGAAGTTTTAATTAGAGCAAAAAGAAGACTACTCCTCTATTTAATTTTCAAATTGGTGCCGTAATTTTTTAGTTAACAAGAGAGAAAGTATTAGAAAATTATAAAAACGTAAATTAAAACGAAAATAGGAGGTTTTTGTGGAAACGGTCGGTGGGAAACCATTAGAACTGTTTCCAACACGTAGGTCCCGAAAAAATACCCGAAATGCCCACAAGAATTGCCTCAATCGGACGTCCGAGCGCAAAGTTATGCCCCGTCAAAGTTTTCGACTATACTAAATGATTTTTTTGCCCTAAAACGCGTTCGGATCACTTTTTCTACGATGCCGTTGCGTTCCTCTTTACGAGAACCATCAAAACGAGTGGTCATATGCGTAAAACGGACATCCGATCGCAGAGTTATTCATGTTTAAATTTTTTCAAATACCTACAAAAATTATTTTTTCCTAATCAACATAAACAAGATAACACACAACCGTTGTGCATTATCATCAAGATAACGCACATTTGATAACGGACAATGATTGTGCTTTATGGCCTCTTCAAGATTTAAAAAAAAAAAATGAACCTATTTAGTACCCATTTTTTTAAAATGGGCCCAATAAAGAAAAAACCTATAAGCCGGCATCGTCTAGTATATTTTTTATTACTTTTTTAATAATTTTATAATAATTTATTAATTTAAATTTTATAAAATAAAAAATAAATCTTAAATTTTAGTGAATAAATAAATTCAAAAAAAGAATTATTTTTAAATAAAATGTATTAAAAAAATATATTAAAAAATATATTAGATGATTTGAGTGTAAAAAATAATACAACACACACAGAAGTACTATTCTTTAAAATTATAAAAAAAAATTTTTTTTACCCTCACTCGTTTATTTTTTTAGCAAAATTTTACTCTCTTTATTCACGATTCTTGATTCAACTTTGAGGCAATAATCATTTTCCATATACAAATGAATCTTCTAAAGCTGTGGATGAAATTACATGACAATGATAAAGGTATGCTCACCTAAAATGTCATTCAACAATGATGATTGCATATAAGATAAGGGAGTTGATACATCCAGACTGTAATTTTAAATTCAGGGCAAATTATTTTGTTCATATATTATCTCTAAAAAATATACCTTGCTCATCGAATCTCATTCCATTTCAAACTTCAATTCCATGTCTAAAACCATGAATTTAGATTCTTCATCGGTTTCGACATCAGATTTTCGACTTCTGTAACGAACCTAATTCAAATACATTGTAAATATTTAAGATTCAAAAAACATTTAAACTTTTTCAAATTCAGAATACAAGGGGACTTCTGCCAAGGAAGCCGACCAAATATCCAATCCATTTCACCACCAAATCTCAATAGCTGAATTCTTCTGGGCTTTTTTCGTTTGACACAGAGATCAATTTTCATAAAAACTAAGGGTATTACATCAACAATTCTAGTTCCTGCACTATCAGAAACAAGAGAGGAGGGAAAGTTTGGGGATGAAGTAAACCAATAAATTTAGATTCCTTTGGCCAGTCCTCTGCCATTGATGAAGGATCATTTTTGAAGTATCTGATGGAAAGTATATCAAGCTATTCTTCTTAGAAAGAAAAAGCTCAAACACACCTACAATATGAGTTGTCTGTCAAAATGATTTAGTGCATCTTAAACAAAGTTAATTTTCTATTTTGTTGTCTTACTTAGTCAAATAATGCAGTTCTGTAATTTACAATTAAAATAGTCAGGTTTGAGAAAGTCTTAGCACAAATATCAAGACATGTTTTATTTTAGATAGTGGCAGGCTTTTAGGAGAGGGAGGTTAGTAATTTTTGCATATAAATACATTCAGTATTGCTGTAATTTTCTTCAGTTCAGAATTCAATAAAAATCAGTCATATTCTGCATATTCTTCTATTATTCTATTTCCATTTCTACTGTTCTCTGCATCTCTTTTGTTTTATGGTATCAGAACTTCGCTGAAGCTTCAAAATACATTTTTCTCTCTTCTTGTCTATCAAGTGGTGTTGTCTTGTTGGAGTAGATTGAAAGTTGTGAAAAGAGATGGAAATTGCAAATTGAGGTAGTTCAAACACACAATACGGTGTTGATAAACTTGTAGGGACAAACTACAAGTACTAGAGAATGTGTATGGAGGCATATCTTCAAGGGCAAGACTTGTGTGATTTAGTTGCAGGAGATGATGGTGAAATTCCTGCTGACACTCCGGAAAATTCTGAACCACGCAGGAAATGGAAGATTAAATGTGGTAAAGCTCTCTTTGCTCTAAGAACTTCTATTAGCAAAGAGTTCATTGATCATGTCTGGGACATCAGCTCACCAAAAGAAGTATGGGAGACGTTGGAGAGACTATTTTCGAAAAAGAATACAACAAGTCTGCAATTGTTGGAAAATAAGTTGTCATCATCGACACAAGGAGGTATGTCTATTTCTGAATATTTCCTACGAGTTAAAAGCCTTTTTACCGAAATTTTAGAAATAGATACAGATGAGAAAATCAGCGAAGGCAGATTACGACGATATCTCATTCGAGGTTTGGTGAAGGAGTACATTCCTTTCGTCACCTCAATTCAAGGGTGGGAGAATCAACCTTCCGTAGAAGAGTTAGAGAGTTTACTTTCTAATTAAGAGGCCTTAGCAAAACAAATGGCTAAGAATCATAATACAGATTCTGCTCTGTTCTCAAAAGGGAAGCAATACAAGAAAACACATCAGCATGGAATAAAAATAATGAGAAGAAGTCAAACACAGGAAAAGCTACAAACTATGACTCATAAAATGACAACTCTTTTAAGTGTTATAGGTGTGGTAAACCTGGGCATATGAAGAAGAATTGTAGAGTAAAGCTATCAAAAGCAAATGTTGCCAGCGAAAAACAAGATCAACTTAAATGGGAGCAATATTTCACTGTAGAAGTTGGTGAAAGTAGTGGCACAAAATCACCACCAGTTCAAGCTCTCTTAAGTCATGGAAAATGTAAGGAGGAGTGGATCATTGATTCAGGCAGCTCTCATCATGTAACAAGAAATGATGAGCTACTCTTGGAGCAGCATCAACATAAAGGAGAGCGAGTTATCTTTACAGCAAATAATTCAGCCTATCCAGTAGCAAAAGAAGGGGTTGTGAAGATAGAAACGGATGACAGGAGCAGAGTCAAGTTAAATGATGTTTTCCATGTTCCAGGTTTGAAGAGAAATTTAATTTTTGTTTCTCAAATTACTGATTCTGGGAAATATATTTTATTTGGGCCTAAAGATGTTAAAGTTCTTGATAACGTGAAAAACATATATGTTGATGTTGTTACCTCTGGTGAGAAGAAAGGTTCTTTATTTGTCATGACAGCAGGAGAAGCTTATGTGAAGAGGACAAGCCAAACTGAAAGTATAGCAATTTGGCACGCTCGATTGGGTCACATAGGCTATCAACTGTTGCAGAAAATTTCTTCAAAGAAGTTGGTGGATGGCATGCTGTTGCTGTGAAATGTTCATGAAGATGTAGTTTGTTAAGGGTGCCAATTTGGAAAGTCGCATCGCCTTCCCTTCACAAACTCGTCAAATCGCAAATCTTCCATGCTTGAATTGGTGCATTCAGATCTGATGGGACCAACAAAAACACCAAGTTACAGTGGTTGTCGCTACGTCATGATGTTTGTTGATGATTTTTCAAGGTACACCTGGGTGAAATTCATGAAAGTAAAGGATGAAGCCTTAACAAAGTTTGTTGAATTCAGAGATGCAGTAGAAAAAGAATTTGGGAAGAAGATTAAATGCCTTCGAAGTGACAACAGCGGAGAGTATATGTCTGATGACTTCTTCACATATTGCAATGATAATGGAATTATGCGGAAGATGACATGTCCAAATACGCCTCAACAAAATGGCATTTCAGAAAGGAAGCTGGCTCATCTTGTTTCTACGAGTCTCTCATGGTTGCATGATAAAAGTCTCCCTCGAGAGTTGTGAGCTAAAGCTATGCTGTGCGCTTGCCATGTAATCAATCGCTTACCTCCGTGGCCAGGTAAAGAGAAGTCTCATTTTGAAAATCTATATAGTGTCAAGCCAAATATTAATTACTTTTGGGTGTTTGGTTCAATTTGCTATGTCCATATTCCAAAATCTAACAGAACCAAGCTAGACCCGAAAGCAAAAAAGTGTATCTTTGTTGGCTATGACCCCTGCAGGAAAGGATGGAGATGTATGGATGCAGAAACAAAGAAATTTATCACTTTTAGAGATGTTGTTTTCGATGAAGTATCATCCTATTATCAAGAAGTTGTGCATGATAATGCAAAGAGAAGCTCACAGCTACTGCCGGAGAACAATACGGAAGCTGTGTGTGATGGTGATGATGAACTTCCTGTGTTTGATAGCTTAGATGCAGAAGGAGATAAGCAAGAAACTCTGAGGATGTCTGCAAGAGAAAAGAGAAAGCCACAATACCTCAAAGATTATGAGGTAGAAATCAACAATTGTTCCAATACTTCATGCTTCTTTATTGGAGCAATGGATGATGAAGAACCAACTAGCTATGCGAAAGCTAAAGATAAACCAGAATGGCAGGCTATGATGGAAGAAATTGATGCTTTGGACAAAAATTAGACTTGGGAGTTGGTGCTAAAACCAGTGAAGTGTAATCCCGTCACCTACAAGTGGGTATATCGCTTAAAGAGAAAACTAAATGGGACTGTTGATAAATCCAAAGCTCGGCTTGTCGCATGTGGATTTTCACAAAGCTATGGGTTGGATTATGAGTAAACATTCAGCCCGGTAGCAAAAATGATAACGCTGAGAACAATTTTTTTCTCTAGCAGCCTTCAAGAAGTGGAAGTTATGGCAGCTTGATGTAAAGAATGCATTTCTTTACGGAGATCTTGATCGTGAAGTGTTTATGGAACAGCCTAAGGGATATGTTTCTAAACAGCATCCTCACCATGTTTGCAGGCTCAAGAAAGCATTATATGGGCTTAAGCAAGCACCACGCGCTTGGTATGGTAAAGTGGCTCAATACCTTATCTTCTGTGGATTTAAAGTTTCTTATGCAGATTCTAGTTTGTTTGTTAAATTAGAATCAAATGAGCACTTGTTGGTGTTGTTGTATGTGGATGATATGATTATTACAGGAAATAATGAAGCTGAAATCTCAAAGCTGAAAAGTGATTTATCGGTTCACTTTGAGATGAAAAATTTGGGAGAAGTTTGTTGTTTTCTTGGTTTGGAAATTGAAAAATCAGATACTGGATATTTCATCTCTCGAAAGGCTTACGCAACAAAGCTTTTGCAACGATTTGGCATGGGGGAGTCGAAGGAAAAAGCAACTCCAATGGAACCGCATGTCAAGTTAATGAAAGAAGAAGGAAAGTTGCTGCAAGATGTTACGAAATTTCAGCAACTTGTTGGTAGCTTAATTTATTTAACTATCACAAGACCAGAAATTGCTTATTCTATCATGTGGTCTCTCAATTCATGCAGTCTCCAAGAAGTACTCATCTAGAGGCAGCAAAGAGGATTTTGTGATATATAAAAGGCTCTCTTGATTATGGTCTAGTATATGAGAATTGTGAGAGTTTTGTGCTCAAGGGGTTTACTGATACTGATTGGGCAGGAGATGCAAATGACAGATATTCTATTTCAAGCTAATGTTTCAATGTTGGATCAGCTGTCATATTCTGGTGTAGCAAGAAGCAGAATGTGGTTGCTCTATCTAGCACTGAAGCTGAATATGTGGCAGCAACTATGGCTGCACAAGAATGCATGTGGTTGAAGAGTTTGATAAAAGACATAATGTGTGAAGTTGAGTATGCTGTACAGGTTAAGTGTGATAATGAAAGTGCTATCAAACTTGCTTCCAATCCTATTTTTCATGCTCGAACAAAGCATATAGAAGTTCGCCATCACTACATTCGAGAGAAAGTGTTGAATCAAGAAATTGAGTTGTTGATTCTCTACAAATAACCAAGTTGCAGATATTTTTACAAAAGCATTGGGGAAGCCCAAGTTCGAAGGGTTTAGAGCTGCACTTGGTGTTACTAAATTTAAGTATGTACTAAGGGGGAATGTCAAAATGATTTAGTGCATCTTAAATCAAGTTAATTTTCTATTTTGTTGTCTTACTTAATCAAATAATGCAGTTCTGTAATTTACAATTGAAATAGTCAGGTTTGAGGAAGTCCTTAGCAGAAATATCAAGACATGTTTTATTTTAGATAGTGGCAGGCTTTTAGGAGAGGTTAGTTAGTAATTTTTGCATATAAATACATTCAGTATTGCTATAGTTTTCTTCAGTTCAGAAATCAATAACAATCAGTCATATTCTGCATATTCTTCTGTTATTCTATTTCCATTTCTACTGTTCTTTGCATTTCTTTTGTTTTATTGTCAAGCAGAGAAAATTATGGACAAGGACTTGCCGACAGTGATGAAGAAATCAGACCAAGTTCTAACATGGTTAGACCAACTCAGGCCACATCATGATCATCATATCCAGAATCGAAAGGAGCATCCCTTCAATTGAATCCTTTGAATTCAGCAAAAATCACATAAAAATCAAGCAACTATCTGATATGGATTGAGAAAGCCAAAAAGCTAAAGATTTATTGCACGTACCATTCACTAGTGTAAGGCCAGGGAAGATCGAAGTAATAATGAAACTTTGGCTAATAGCATGATTATTTTCATTTGAAGAACAAGTTTGAAGGCTTTGACGATGAAGGACAAGTCTCCAAGTTGCTCATAATCCATACCACAAGCAAGGATTATTCAAGGGAGCAATTTGGATGTGAAAAAAAAAAAGTTTTGTGAAGTCTTGGACCTACTGCCGATGGTAGGTCGTGCCCCTACTATCGCTGGTGGGTTATGGCCGAATTGGACTATGTGGACGACACCTTACCGCGTCCGGTAGGCTGTACCCTAACGTCGCCGGTAGGGCTCGGGAAGGAAATACCTACGCGACTTTCAGGCGGGGTTTGATTATTTGAACTTTATTTTCAGCTATTAAGCAAGGGCTTAATGAGTATTTTGAAACCATTAATCAATACATAAGCTAGGTTAGGCCTTAGTCTATAAATACCCAATTATAAGCTCATTTGTAACTAACATTGATATTTTGCTGAAATTTGAGAGAGGATTCTCTATTGTCTCTAGGGTTCTTCACCTTTCTTAGTTAGCTTTCTAAGGGTTTCTTTCTTTAGTGTTGTGAACAATTATTTGCCTTATCCATGGAACCAATTAATCATCCAATTCCTTTCTTTGATTGAATCTTAGAGTTCTTATTCTTAGACTCAATTAAACCTAGGTCTTCTAGTTTGTGTAGTTGGGGTTTTGAGGCTTTAGTTTCCTCAAAGTTCTTTCTATCAAATTGGGAATAAATTTTGCCTCTTAATATTAGGTTTATGAGGATTAGATCCTCATAGGTTTTCTATTGGAGTGTTGAAACTACAAAATCTTCAATAGATATTCTTCATCAAAGAGGTAATCTTAGGAAGGTGTGAAATCTTATATACAATCAAATGAGGATCTATATCAAAGTAGTATTAGAGCAACCTCCAAATGAAGCTCAATTTATAGTTTTTAAGTTTGTTGAAAATTCAAAAAAAAAAAAAAAAACAAAAGAAGAAGTACTTGATGATCTATGAAAAATTCTATGAAGATCATGCAATAGTAGTATAGAAAAATAGATCTAAAAATCAATTGCAAAATTGACTGCATAATTGCGAAATTGATTGATGTTTTGTGATAAGATGTTCTTCTTTGAGTTAGGATTAAATTGAAATAAGATTTACTCAATTTGAAGTTCAATTGATTGTTCAATTTGATTGAAACTTGAAATGTATTTCGGAATCTCGAGTACAGAAAAAAGTGTGAATTAATTGGATCATATCTTACATTGTACTGAAACAATTTGAATGAAATTTATGCTTAAATTCATTGTAATGGAGTGAGGAATCTTCTTGAATTGATTTAATCGGATTCAGATTCTTAGTTTTCGAGTTATCTTCGTTTGAGTGGCAGGGTGTCATTATCCCCTATTTCCTAGAAAATTTTTCTTAGTAATCTTATTTCTTTGTTTAGCCTAATTGTTTGAATTGCTTTGTTTTTTACTTATAATTGTTTCCTTGTGTGTTCCTAATCCTTTTTAATGATCAATTATGTTGTCTCTTTTTCATAGATTATATTTTTTGAAATTTGCACACCTCAAGTGTTTGAAACTTTGCCTCTTTGAATACTTATATCCAACTAAGTGCATTGATTATTTTACTTGCTTGGGATTGTTGCTCTTGGTTGAGTTGGTTAAGAGGTTTGAAGAATATTATAGAGAGTTGAGTGAAGAGTGTTTGGAAAAAGGCTAGAGGTGAGCCTATTGTGACAAAAGCCAAAAAAAAAAGATGCTAAACACAAGTGAATCGAGTGATTATCAAAGAGTGTAAACACTTAAGGAGTGATTGTGAGGTCCTTTTCTCATTTTCTAACCTTTTCTGCAGGTTTAAAACAATAAATAAATGGAATAAAAAATTGGTCTAATCCATCATGGAAAATGATAGAAGCAAAGAGCAAACAAGAGGATTATCATTCCAAACTTGGAAGGATATACCTAATTTCCATTATGGTGGTTGCAATGAGTTAAAGCTTATGGAGGGAACAACCATGAAAACGGAAACTTCACTCCTAGAAGACATGCTGGAGTTGGTAACTTCTCTTCTAATGCTAAATCTTATGGGCATACTTCTTATGATGATTATGGGGGTTCTGATAGAGATAATGCTAAATATTATTATTATGAGCATAGTTCTTATGATTGTTATGAAAGGTATCATCATAGTTATGGTAGAGAAGTTTACTTTGAAAGCTTATATGAAGAAAATGTCTATGGGAGGAAAAATAAAAGTGAGCATGTAGTCCATCTCAAATGTCTTGTGGAGGGCAAAGTTGCTAATCTAGTTGTTGATGGTAGTAGTTGTTCTAATGTGGCTAGTACTTACCTTGTGGAAAAGTTGAATTTGCCTCTTCTTGAACATCCTAAGCCTTACATACGCCATTGGTCAAATGATAATAATGAGATCAAAGTCACTAAGCAAGTGTGGGTGTCTAATTTCTAAAGGAATATATAAAGATGATATGTTATGTGATGGAGGACCCATGCAAGCGGGTCATTTACTGTTTGGAAGTCCTTAGGTAAATGATAGGAAAGCTATATACAATGGAGACAAGATCCTTACAACTTCACCAAAGATGGCAAGAGATTCATTCTAAATTCTTTGGCGCCTCACGAAATTTATGAAGAGCAAAAGAAGTTGAAAGAAAGGGTAAGAATATTTGATCAAGAGAAAAAGGAAAAAAGCATTATAAACATTTTTTTATGCAATTGGTTCTTCTTTAAAAAAAAGGTACTAAACTGGCCAAACTTTTTTTTTATTCTAGTTGGGGTTGTAAAGCACAATCGTTGTGCGTTATTTCCTGTGATAATGTACGTTCACTGTGTTATCTATAATCAGCAGTTAAATCTCCTAATTAACCTTCATTAAATGATGTGGCGCTTCATTAACTGATGTGGCATTGATGTGGCAGTGGGGTGGTTGAGCTGGATGATAACGCATAGTTATTGTGCGTTATTTAGACCAATAATGTACAACAGCAATGCGTTATTATGAAAAATAACACACAATTTTTGTGCGTTATCAAGGTATTAAAACCTCCTACCCTAGCCGCCTCTTCCTCTCTTCTCTTCTTCTTTTCTCTTCTTCTTTTTTCTGTAATCCCGCCGCAGCCCTTTTTTTCTCCCTCCCCGCTGCGTTATTGTCGCTGCTGCTGTTGTACCTATCTCCTCCTTCCCTCCCTCCTCTTCTACTTCGGCATTTTCATCTCAGTCCTTTTTTTCTTTCTTCTTTCGCTCCTCCCACTGCTGCCGCCTCCGTTCCGCCGCTGCTGTCTTCTCTTAGTTTCTCCTTGGTTTCTTCTCCTCTTATTTGGGTAAATTTCTTATTGTCTATAATTATTTTAAATTTTGTATACTATATGGGTTAGTTTCTATTGTTGTTTATATGAAATTTTTTGTTTGTTGTGGTTTGTGAATAATTTTTATGAATTTTATTTGGATAATTGAACAATTTTTTGTAGTTTATTTTTTTTACTTAGGGTTTTTATGAGCATGTTAGAGTTGATATTGGTAAATTTGTGCATATTTAATTATGCTATTACTGTAGTTGCTTCTATTGGAAATGTAATTTGTTGAAATGGGTGATTTGATATATGTTATATAATTTATTTTTATTTTTGTCATAAATCGTGATTATTTATTTTTTGTAAAATATTGTTAGTATGTTTATATTGTTCCCTTAATTTCATATAATCTTGTATTGTTAGTATTTATATAATCTTATGTTATTAGTATTTAAATTTATGAAGGCTTTTATTTAAAAAAGAAAAAGAAAAACATAGAATAAATCCTAAAACCTTAAATCGTAAAACCCTAAAAAAGAATTCCTAAATCGTAAAACCTTAAACTATAAAATATAGCATTTATATGATTAAAGCCTAAAACCTTAAAATATAAAATATAGCATTTACATGATTAAAACTTTAAAACGCTAATATTAAAATCTTAATCCCTAAAGCCCTAAACCCTAAACTATAAAATATAACATTTATATGATTAAAACTCTAAAATCCTAATATTACAATCCTAACCATAAATCATAAATACTAAACTTAATATATTAAACACTAAACCCCAAAACTCTAAAATTTTTTAGATTAAACCCTAAAATCCCAAACCATGAACATTAGAAATTGTTTAATAATAATTTACTTTAAATATTGTACTTGAAGTTCTAAACTCGTGAAGATTTAAACTTTGAAAGTGTATAACTCTAAATCGTAAGACCGTAACATTGAAAATCTAAAACCCTAACATTGAAACCCTAAATCATAGACCTTAGAAAATATGTTATAATACTTCACTATAACATTGGAATTCTAAAAACCATAAAGGGATTTTATCTGCTATTCAAAATCAAGCTTTGTGGCAATCTCCATTCGTAGTTCACAGGTTTTGCTTACGCCACATTCAAGTAAATTTCAACAAGACCTTCAAGAACACCAAATTAAAAAGCTTAATGTGACAGGCCGGAACGGAATCTAAGTAGTGGAAATTCGACCGTATTATGTGTGAGATCCAAAAAAGAAATGTTGATGCTAACATTTATTTGGTAAAGATAGACCTAGACAAATAGACATTGTTGCATGACGGCGGGCACAGACACAAAATGATGACAACGAATATTTCGGAAGCACTTAACATGTGTTGAAAAAAGCTAGGGTCTTACCTTTAAAAGCCCTAGTTGAATTAATATTCAACAAACTTGTTAGGTACTTCAACCAACATCGTGAAGAGGCCCAAAACTGTGTGCATCCATTTTCGACCAGAGTTTTTGACAAGTTCTTGCGGATTGAATTAAAATCAAGAGACCACAAAGTTACAACTTACAACCTGCGAGAAGGAATATACATGGTCATATCTTCGATCTGCATTGATGGTACTGGCAATAATGTCTATATATTACGAATGAATAATAAATCATGTAGTTGTAGTAAATGGCAAGCATATACATTGCCTTGTTCTCATGCTCTTGTAGTTTGTAAAGAAAATGATACGAGAACAGATACTTATGTGCTGGATATATATTCGCGAGAAACGTACAGAAGAACATACCAATCAAATTTTCATCCGGTCGGGCATGAGAACTTTTGGAGGGATACTCCTTATAATTTAACATTTCATCCTCCAAACGTGAACAATGAACGGGGTAAGAAACAGGGCACAGAGTTTCGGGGAGAAATGGATTATCGAAATCAGGATTCTCCCCCAAAATGTGGCAGATGTTGCATGCCGGGACATAATAAAAAAATTGTATTAACCCTGGTTCAAGCAATGTATAAGTTTGTTTTCTTCAAAGTGTTGTGATATTTTAGGATTTCTATTAATGAAATCTTTCTTTGAATTTCTGCTAACTATTTCAATGCTCTAAATTTTGATGTTAAAATTTATAATACTTTAAATTACTTCTTCATATTATTTTTTAATAAAATTGTTATAAGTTAAATGTATATATTTTTTAAAACAGTTATAAACATTATCATGAAAAATACATCAAAATAAGTAAAATAAAATAATACTGTCTTTTTTAAAAAAATTATTTAACTATAAGTTTTGAAAAAAAAATTGATGTGGCTGATAACGTACAAAGGTTATGCGTTATTGCTGGTTTATAACACATGTCTTTTGTGCGTTATCCGCCACATAGGCAGATTAAGATGGAAAACTAGAATTAAGTGATAATGCACAGCTGTTGTGCGTTATGGCCAGATTACGAATAAAAATTTTTTTTGAGGCCTTTTTAGAAAAAAGGGCTAATCCAAGAAAAAAAAAAACCCCATTATAAAGGCTAAAAGGTGTGGAGGAAAACAACTTTTCATGTCACCTCAAGGAGTTGCAAAGGTAGAAACCTTGAAACCATTAATGCTTGAAGAATTTTCAAAAGTAAATGAGCTTCCACAAGCTCAAGAGGTAGTTGAAGAAAGTATTGTACTACATGTTGTGGAAGAAGTATTTAAAGAGGAACTTTGTGATTTCATGAGTGGAAAGAACAATGAAAAGAAGAATACATTGAAATTAAAGAAAAAGAAAGAGTGGAAGAAAAAGAGAGATTAGTAGAAAGACATGTAACTTTGATTCCATCTCTATCGTTTCAAAAGAGAGTGAACATTTTGAGTGTTCAAAAGAGAAAGAGAGTGAGCTTACGAAAAGTGAGAGAGTAAAAGAAAATGAGTACTTCATTAAAAGACAAGAGAGTGAAAAAGAAGAGCAAAGAGAAAAAGTGATAGTCGTACTTGAAAAGAGTGAGGAAGTGGATTTCTATACTAATGAAACTAACTCTTTCTTTGCTAGTGAATTCTTATGTTGCAGAATTTTGAAGATTCAAGCAAAGATGAAGGAGAAAAACTTGCTACAAGTCCATCGAGAGCGTAAACTTCTTTCCCTCTAATTCCTACTTAAGTTTTGAGATTTATTTTAAGAAAATTATTTTAAGGAAATTAAGTTGTTCTCACTTGTTTCCATGGAAAATGGATATCAATTTTACTTTCTCAATGCTCTTGGAACTTTATTAGAAAAGAAACAATTTATAGAGTTTAATTCCATTTCTTGTGCAATTCCTAGAGTTGATGAATACCATTTCAATATTGCTAATTATGCTTCTTGTGTGTTAGGAGTTGAAGACAAAGGAAGGAGCATAGAGAAAGAGCTTGGAACTATTCCTGAAGAATTACCGATAAGCTTATCTCTTAACCTTTCTCTTATGTGGCATGAAGTTTCTTTTGTAGAACTAGAATTGTTTCTAAAGTCTTATCTTTCTCATGTTAGTATAATGGGAGATATTTGTATTATCTCTTTTGGTGGTGGACTCTTTCTAGTAGTGTCTTCTACTTCTAAGTCTGTTTCTTATTGTGAACCCTTGAAAAACAATCTTGTGAAAAATGATGTTAGTGGTGAACCATCTTGTTTTGATTATGAGTTGGCCCATGGTGATCCTTTATTTGATGATAAAGTTGTTGGCTTCTTGGAGTTTAATTGGGCTTCATTTGTTATATTTCATGAAAGTTTTAAAGAAAAATATGTTAAAAATTGTGATCCTATTTTATCCTTCTTTGAGACTTTCATGAATGACTTTGATGGAGCTATCTCTTTAAACTTATCCTTGCTTTTTTTGAGCAACCAAGGGAAATTCCTTTGCCATAGACAGAAGCTTGCAAAGGTCACTACATCCTTGGACACTTCATTAGGAAACACATTTGGTTTCCAATTTTATCATTTGCATTTCAAGGAACTCTTATTGGAAGATTTTGAAAACCAAATAGGAGATAAACTTGAGTTTTTTAAAGTTAATCTTTTGGCATTTGAAAAATCTAATTTGAGAAAGGAGGCCTTTGAACAAGTTTGTAAAGATTTTGTTGTTGGACATCTTTACTACCATAGGCCTTTTAAAGAGTGGTTTTTAAAGTTGTTCATGTCATTTGATAGTTTTCCAAAGAACTTTTGGCATTAGTATTGAGACATGAATTTGAAGCTACATTGTTTAATCATGTACTTTTCAAAGAGTTCTTTGATAAAATGGTTTTCAAAGAGGAATGTAGACCATTTTAGAATTTTGGAAATTTTAAGTGTGCATTTCCTTATCTCCTTTGTGAAATGATGAACGTTGAGACTCATTAAGGTTATTCTTTCATGTCTAACGCTACAATAAAGGTCATTTAAGAATGCAAGTTTATTTCCCCCAAAGAAGAACCCAGTGGATTTCATCATTTGAGAGAAATGGAACATGGAACATCAAAGTGATTTGGTGCTTGAGTGGCATCGAGATGTGATACTTATGATAAGGAGTTCTAGCATCATTTCTTAAAAGACAACAAAAGCTCAACATGAGGCAAGCAAGATAGATGGAATCCATAGAGATATTTCTAAATGTCAATTGGTACAAGAGAGGTAAAGAAAATGTCGTAACCAATGCTTCGTCAAGAAGGTACATTCTATTCTTTACTTTATAAGCTCAATTACTTGGTTTTGAGACGTTTAAGGAATTACATGTTAGTGATAATGAATTCAAGGACATAAATGATGCTTGTTTAGTTGTGCATAATGATAAGTACCTTATACATGATGGTGTTCTTTACCATGAAAGTGAATTGTGCATTTCTTCTTGTTTATCTAGAATGTTGTTTGATAAAGAAGTTCACTGTGATTAGTTGATGGGTCATCTTTGTATTTCCAATACTTATGACATTTTACATGAGAACTTCTTTTGGCTTGGTATAAAAAGAAATGTAGAAAGGGTTGTTAATTGTTTAGAGTATAAAAGAGCTAACTCTACATCTTTGCCACATGGACTTTATATTTCTTTGAATGTGCCTAAAGAACCTTGTGTAGACATATCTATAGAGTTTATACTTGGACTATTTCGATTTCCTAAACGCATGGATTCTATATTTATTTTGGTTTATGTTGATGAGATCTTGATTGATAGCAAAACTTATGCATATCGTTTGCATTATTTTAATCGGGGTTTGTCTATTTTGAGGAATGCGAAACTATATGCTAACTTGGGAATTATGAGTTTTGTGTAGAAAATGGTACTTCCATAGGTTATATAGTGAGTTTTCAAGGTTTCCAAGTGGGTGCAAATATGGTGCAAGCAATCAAATATTGGCTTATTTCCAAGAGTGCATTTGAAGAGAGAAGCTTAAATGATTTAACAAGCTTTTATAAGTGCTTCATGAAGGAGCTTACCAATCTTGCTAGTCTTTTGTTGGATGTAACCAAGAAGAAGACTCAATTCATATGGCAAATTTGTTTACATCTTATTGTGATGGCTTCTAATCAAGTTCATTCAACTACTCTTTACTCTTCTTGTGAAGTTGATTATGGATTTAAACTTCTAATTTCTTTTGCTTTGATGTCCTTATCTATAGATCATGTTTTGAGTTTGTATCGAAAGAAGAAAGTAAAATTAGTCAACCATATATAATCCAAGGATTATGAAGCTATTGTTGTTAATATCATGAAGTTTCGAGTGACACAATGCGTCTTTAATCCTAGCGGATGGATTAGGGTCACTTTGGACACAAACGATTTCCTTCTCATCATAACCCTAAGCTTGATAGCTATGGCGATGAGCATTGCACATTCTCGAATGCTTTAGTGCTTCTAAAATTGATTTTCTGGTTGAATTTCATTTCGTGCTACCTTCCATATTTTGATATGTCTTTGTTTGATGTAGGTAGAGATTTGAGGACAAATCTTTTCAAAGGAGGGGCAAATGATATGGATAGAGAAAGCCAAGAAGCTAAAGATTTATTGCATGGACCATTCAATAGTGTAAGGCTGAAGAAGATCAAAGATAATGACGAAAGTTTGGCTAATAGCATGATTATTTTCATTTGAAGGACAAGTTTGAAGGCTTTGACGGTGAAGGACAAGTCTCCAAGTTGTTCATAATCTATACCATAAGCAAGGATTATTCAAGGGAGCAATTTGGATGTGAAAAGAAACAAGTTTTGTGAAGTCTTGGACCTACTGTCGATGGTAGGCCCGGCCCCTACGTTGCCGGTAGGCTTTTGGCTGAATTGGACTTGTGGACGACACCTTACTGCGTCCAGTAGATTGCACCCTACCGTCGCTGGTAGGGCTCGGGAAGGAAATACCTATGTGACTTTTAGGCGGGATTTTATTATTTGAACTTTATTTTCAGCTATTAAACAAGGGCTTAATGAGTATTTTGAAGCCATTAATCAATAAATAAGTTAGGTTTAGGCCTTAGTCTATAAATACCCAATTATAAGCTCATTTGTAACAAACATTAATATTTTGTTGAAATTTGAGAGAGGATTCTCTATTGTCTCCAGGGTTCTTCACCCTTCTTAGTTAGCTTGCTAAGGGTTTCTTTCCTTACTGTTGTGAACAATTGTTTGCCTTAGATCGTGGAATCCATGGAACCAATTGATCATCCAATTCTTTTCTTTGATTGAGTCTTAGAGTTCTTGTTCTTAGATTCAATCAAACCTAGGTCTTCTAGTTTGTGTAGGGGTTTTGAGGCCTTAGCTTCCTAAAGGTTCTTTCTATCAAATTGGGAATGAGTTTTACCTCTCAATCTTGGGTTTATGAAGCTTAGATCCTCATAGGTTTTCTATTGGAGTGTTGAAATTACAAAATCCTCAATAGAGGTTCTTCATCAAATAAGGTGATCTTGAGAAGGTATGGAATCTAATCTACAATCAAATGAGGATCCATATCACTATCAATAATTAAGTAATCAGATCTTCTCGTGCATCAAAAGCTTGACTCGTTTCTCTAATTCAGTCTCTCTCTCTCTCTCTCTCTATATATATATATATTTATATATATATATATATTAGAATTGTTGTAGATTCGACCCAGATTTGATTTCGATTGTCCAAGTAGAAAGCCTCTACAGACAAGAAGGCTCCTGCGGAAAAGAAGTTTAAGGTCGGCAAGAAATTTTCCAAATAGGGTAGGGTGGTGCTTCTATGTCAACGAGAAAAAGAAGATGAAGATGAATAGAAAGAAGAAATTGTGAACTGAACAAGCGATGAGGAAGTGGTGCAGGGGCTCATTGGGATGGCAGAAAGTGGTAAAGGCGTAGATGGAGGCAGGGCCTGGAGGGGATAACTGAAGAAATTTAGTAGGGTAAAATTGAATTATGAAAATGTTGGCCCTGAATTTAAAATAAAAACCCTGAATATATCAATTGCCATAAGATAAATCGATTGCTCTCAAAACCTAAAATATGAAATTAATCATTTATTTGATACTTAAATTTATTTCGCTTAGAAAGTTTAGTTTTTTTTTTTTTCCTCAAGTATTAACTTTTAAATGCCTATACAATGTTTAAAACAACAAGATGGTTATTCAGCCACCTCCATAACATTTTCCAGCACTCTAATGTACTAGCCACATACATGAACTATTTTAAAAAAGATATTTTTGAAAATTCATAATTTTTCATTTAAGAAAAAGTATTGCTTGTGACTTATTCTTTGCACTATGTTCGCTTGTGACACTTTTTTGAAGTGAAAAATAATGAATTATCATAAATATCTATTTTAAAATGGTTCACATGTATGGCTCGTGCGTTAGAATACCGATGAAACGCTATGAAGATAGCAGAAGGGACCATCTTATTCTCTCAAAAATTGTTTAGGGATTTAGCAAGTTAATAATAGGTGACTAAGTTCTAAAATGTGTAATTGTTTACATGGGTCAATTGATAAAATTGTTTTTAAAGTTAAATTTTTAAAAAAAAAAATCTCAAAATGTAGAATTAGCATCTATTAGATACCTTATCCTGTAATTTCAACAGTTACATACCCAAATTAAATTTTCGCTTTCAAAACAAGCTCATGAATGCCCCATATATCAGCTTTAAAAAAATGTGGGAAAGGAAAAATTGAACGTTTTTACTTGTTTTTTAATCTTGAAGCTAAAATTCCTAAAATATCTTCTTAAGGGAAAATGGCCCAAGACATTCTAGATTTTTGCTTTGTCCGTTTGCATCCATCCAATTATTTAATAGAAATTTGATTTAGGTACTCAATTGTCCAAATGAAAGAAGAGTGTACTTAAACTGATGATTCCATAAACTTTGGGAATGAGTTTTTTTAACTAACCCTTTTTTTGTTTTTGACGAGAGATTAACAACATTCTGCTCTTTATAGCAAAAATATATAGCATACAACAAGAAGCTGGAAGCTGGCGCCAAAATATATTTGAGTGGAAACTTCTGTTATGCATTTGAGATCTCAGTTTCTGAATCTTTCCAGCAAACTCCCAAAGAAAAAGTTGGTCTTAGACCAGCTGCTACTAGCTGCTGCAGGAACCTTAACACATGTTTGTTCTTTCTTCACATTAAGCATCATTCTTTCTCCAATTTCTTTGCGCAGTCCTTCAATAGTGTTCATGTTAACAGGATTTCCAGATGAATCTCTCACATAGAATATATTCACTGCTTGCTCGCCGACTGTTGTGACACCTGCTCTCATCACTGAGAGTCCATTTTCTCGAAGAACTCTTGTTACCTCTGAAAGCAATCCGACCCTGTCCTTTGCACATATCTCTAGGCTTACACCCTGCATATACCATTCAAATTTTATGCTAAAAGAGCTAAAACTCTTCGTCAAACAAGTGGATTGCCACCAACCATTCTGAGATTCAGTGATGATGTAAAATGCATGAAATAATGCTGAAACAAATGCTGATTCTACATAGTTCAGTTAGATGCTCCAATCGTTTGGTCTAATATCGTCAGTTTTCACAGTGGTCTCGGTTCTTGACATAGGGATTTTAATCTTCTGAGTAATCTAAATAATGAGCCTTTATAATTCTAGTGTACTTGTAAAAGGATTGGATTCGAGATACAAAAGACCTAGTACTTTTAGCCCTTTGCTTGATCCTGATTAGAATTTGTTTTCTATGGGGGAAGTTCATGTTCCAGATGGAAATATATTGATCTGTTTTCTTACTTCCACTGTTAGAAATGAAAAAAACAAGGCCTCCTAATCATTTCCCCTTAAGCGTTTCAACCTCTATTACTGCCAAAAACAATCACTGTCGTTTTACGAAAAATGAAACAAGCAAGAGACATAATTACACTCCTTAAAATGATCAAATGCAAATATGATTTATCAAATTTCTAAAACATGAAATTTTTTCGCTTGTCATACTGCTGTATCTAATATCTTTTGTTATCTTTTCGTGTAATAAGCTTTCCCTAGACATCCTTTTTCCTCCACTTAACGGTAAGTCCTTTTTATATAATTTTTTTAAAAAAAAAAAATCCTATCCTGACAGTGTAATATATCATTCCACAAAAAGTTGACAATCATCAGTCCCATTTGGCCAAATACCATGAAACCAATTCTCATCTAACTAAGACCATCAACCTTTTGTTTTCTTCTTTCCCTTCGCAACCAAGCACAGAACCGTAGAATTCATAACTGAGTATGGCCTGACTATTCTGAATGCATACTCTATAACAGGAAATCAATAAGATCTGATAATCTACAAAGTTAATTTTGTGTTATATAATTTGATGCAATTCATTGTAAGGGTAAAATGTGCCCCTACCTCACTAGTTCTTCGTCTAATTGCAGCTTCAAGACACTTGATAACCCTTTCCTTTTCATCTTGAGTGTCCAGAGTGTATCCATCCATGTGACGGATATAGTACTCCTACAACCAAAAGTTTGAAAAGCAAATACGTACATATAATGGGAAGGACTCTCAGACAATAATTAGGAAATAATATAGCTTTAGAGTTTAGATATTCAAATTTGGCAAACACCAACAGTAGGTCCTAAAATGTGAGCCACAGATTGGAGCCTTCAGTGACAACTAAGAGTGATATAAGGAAAGGTATGCCAGTAATTATCTGATATAATAAGAAGATGGAGTCAAATAAAGCTAAGAACAACGAAACCTAACTACATGACATTCAAATAGCTCTCTTCGTCAATAACTTCATGGATGTAGAAGGAAACCTCAAACAAAATACAACTACAAAGTTAAGTTCTTGACCCAAAAAAAAAAACTACGAAGTTGAGTTTACAGAGAATTGACTGCTGGAGAGCATACCCTATTTAAATTTTTCTTCACCACATTTTCGCCAAAAAAAACCATGAAGTTGAGTTTTCAGAGAATTTACTGCTGGAGAGCATACTCTATTTAATTTTTCCTTCACCGCATTTTCGGGGTAATGTAATCAGATGAGAAAAGACAAGCACATTTATCTCAGTTAGAAGAGAAAAGTGTCTCATAAACAAACTGTTTTAAAAGAAAACAATGTGCTTTCTAAAGTTATCATGCACCAAACGAGAAGTAAAAATATAATATTGACAAATAGTGTACCTGTGATGCCTGTGGGCCATCAGATCCAATCGTGGCATGGAAAACAACATATTGCATGTCCGTAAGTGTGCACACAATGTCAAACATGAGCTTTGGTCTATCTTTGCAACTTACAGAAACAACTGAATACCCTTTCTCCAGACATCCATCTATTTTGATTTTTGGTTTGAATGAAGGGGGAAACTCCTCTGAAAGCAAGCAACTACCTTCATAGTCCCTATCAGCAAATAACATCTGGTGTAGTCTTCTGTCAACATGAGTGAAACCCAGAGAGAAACTGGTACGAGCCACTTTTTCACTGTCGTCACGACCACGAAGAATGTTATTGAGCTGCTCTTCCATGGCAGCTAACCGAGATGGGTCATCTACAGCACGATTTGTAGTATCATCATTCACATAGAGAACACATGCTACTCGCCTATTATGTGTCCATACTTGAGCAGCAACAACGTTAAAGTGGAGATTGGCAAGGACAGCAAAAATCTCCGAAAGAAGACCTGGCCTGTCTCTGCCAATGAGCTCAATTGCTGTATGTTCACCTATGGCATGCACTCCAACTTGCTTCCCTGGCCAAGTCATCAAAACGTCTGTCTTATGGCCCTTAGGTCCTAGAGCCTATAATCATATGGTCAATAAAGAAATTAAGCAATTCAATAAGAAGTCCTGTACAAGGATGTAACTATTTGCAGGGAACCATATTTTGCTGTTCGAGAGTTCCAACTTATGAGGAACTGAGTTCTCAATCCATCATCTTTGTGATTGAAAGATGATGTACCTTGAAAATCATGTTATATGATCCAGAGATTGAATATATTCGAAATTGTAGCTAACGATTAGACTCTGTTTCATTAAAAATCTTTCGATTTTATGATGCATGTATGTGAATAAGATGCACATCCCATCAGCTGGAATGCTAACGAGATAAAAAGTTCTAGGCTGCCGTGGATTCATCTTAGGCAACATTTCACTTTTCCTCTTCCCAAGAGCATCGATCTTTCTTATCTAAATCCTTAAGTTTATACCAAAAAAAAAAAAAGGAAAATTCATTGTTTTCACTTTTGTGTTTCCAACAAGGATATATGTGGTCTTGACTAACCCCAGGCTCCAAGATGTTCCCTGCAACCAAGCTGGTTAATTATCCCTTTTCAGAGTAAAGAAAGGCGTAGTAAGCAAGAAAGTTATCATACCTTTTCTATGAAATCAATGGTATTCCTGTCTGAGATCTTATGTCCTTGTTGATCAGTCACATGGAACACTGTTAAGTATTATTCTAAATCAGTAACAAAACTTATACAAAAACAGTTGTGTATACACGCCACACTCATAGACATATGATTCCACTTTCGAACTAATTGTTATTCTTCCAAAATGGAGTCTAAGAATTTATATAGAGTGTATCAAATCCATCAACAACTGAAAACAGATTTAGAAGGGAGTTTAGGGAGCTAGAACTTTTACTGCTTATATCGTCATGCCATGGATTGTGATGTTGATGACACTTACTTTATAATATGGTTAAGGTGATAGTTATTTTGTTATAACAAGCAAATTCTGCAATATGTTTATTAACAATTATGTTCACAATTTGAATGGTAGCATTTTCTGCTCCAGGAGACGTGTTTGTAATGCGCTATTTAGGTTCACATAAAAAGCAGTATCATGTTTCCACATGTGAGTTATTACAGCTTAAATTTGTTAATGTTCCCAATCTTTCAGATTAAATATAATTCTCATTGGACAATCATATTAGCAAATTGTTCGAGAAAAATTAGTTCGAAGAGCAAGGTACACACATCACTATTAGTTAACCCAAATATCGAGGGAAAGAGGAAAAGAATGCTAGTTTGATATGAAGAATGAAGTAATGCGCATCCACTTTGGAAAATATAGTCTGAGAAAAATGAAAATTTAATTGAAACAAGACTGCTACATAAACGAATACTCTTTGCTGCAACTCTCTGAAATGAATTTCCTTTATTAGGTTTCCTGTTAATTTATTTGATCTTTACAACTCCAAATTGAAGAGTAGTGCTTTGCAGCTTAGGGAAAGAACACTTAATTCACATAGGAGAGGAAGGAAATGATGAAATAGGATTGTGACCCTTCTTAGTAAGGAGATTAGATAAAGTTGAGAAAAATTGTACGTACCATCCATGAACCAACCCCCATCAGATGATATGTAAGCTTTAGTTATTATGAGATTGAGGTCAGAAAGGATTTGAACTACTTCCAACAATATTCCAGGTCTGTTTACACTGTCAACCTACATGAGTTTCACAATTTCAATTAGACCACTGGAGGGGGGAAAAAAAGAAAGAAAAGAAATACATAAATAAAATTAAACAAGAATACCCGTCAAGTGCACTCATAATTGTCTGACAATATTTACACAAAAAATGTATTTTGCTCTAGAATAACCTTATCTACTATCTTACAGTGGCATAGAGAAAATGCAAACATGAACGCATATGCTTTTGCATGGGTGCCGTAATTGGTAAATTTATATCTATCCTAGTTAGCTATTTGCTACTAGAATCAAGACAGCCAGATTGACACTCCATTCCTGAATACAATATAACTTGGAAAACATGCAGTAGAGGATCGTGTGATGTCTGCCAGCTAATTATTAGTGAGAAAAATAGCATTCTAAACCCACAGTCTGTGACTTTTAATCCCAAACTTTTTCATATGCTTGCGGCGGAAGAAAAATCCTTTTTTTTTTCTTTTGGGTACCATGTTTATGAAATTTTTGTTTTACTTGGTGATCACCCCAGATCTTTTCCTTTCAAATACTAACAGAAATTTCGTCTTTCTCTTCCGGTGATTTTGCATTCTCAGTCAAGGTCAGAAAGGCCACAAAGAGAAAGAAGATATATGAATTCCAAGCATATTTCGAACAACACTATTTGCAGTTGTGCACCAGAGATCCCTATAATTCTACATCTGAAATATGATTGATGAATTTGTTAGTTTCTTTTGAGTACTCCTATCCTACATATGCCTGGTTACAGGCCAGAAAACTCCAAAATAGTGTTTACTTGGTAGCTGAGATTTCAATACTCTGTTATAAGACGGTACTTCAAAATCCTTGGAAAATGAATTTCGCATTAATGTTCAGCCATAAGGAACATCTTCATCTTAAATATAATTACATAATAAGATTAGCTATTCAAAGAGAAAATCTATTATCCTCTTGGCCTATGTTTCAAAATCAGAATCTTTTTTAGCAAGCGTTCTGGATGTTTTACATATAGGTGAGTTCATACCCTATACTGAACAAATACATTCAGAAAAAATATATGAAAGTACCAGTACACAGACAAAAGTATTAGCAAAGTAAGAGATGTGAATCAATACTTTCTTAAGCAGTCGAAAAAGCCAAGGACCATAGGAGAAAAATCAGCAACAAGAACATGCCATAAGAATACGAAATATTACCTTTACTAGAGTACAGTCCTTGCAACCAGTGTTGTCAACAGAGACTCTGAAATCAGGATTGTGAGGTCAAAATTATCAACATGATGAAATCCTTTAGAGTGTTTGACCAACAAATTTTTCATTCTTAACGTAGACCAAAACAGAAGAGACTAAGATAAATGAGATATGCACATACACAACCTTGGAGGGTTTATTCTGATGCTTAAAGTCTCATATTCAGGATCAAAGTAAGGCCATCCAGCTCTAGCCATGCAGAAGCTAGATCTCCAGTCAATGCAAATGCTTCTCTCTTTATTCTGCAATTGGGACCAGAATGGCATCCTAATATTTTAGGTGAACATGCCACTTATCACCAATCACAACCACATATGAGACCATCTTTTCACAGACACACAAAAAGTGAACCAAAAAAAAAACAGATACAAGCTGTATATATTTCACCTCACCAGAGCAAGAATGAGGATCGATTACAGTGCTTTTTCCTCTATTGTTTACTGATAAATGATTCAGAAATTAACTGCCGCATTATGGAAGAAGGACAAGAAGCACATATGAGGAAGTCATAATTGTTTGGCCAATTATCTACTTTTATGTTGAACAGATGGCAAAACCATCAAATTCATCCAGCCATGACATAGATTTTAGATCAAATAACAGCTAAGAACTCAGACATAATAATACAGAGAAGAATAGAAGGGAAAGGAAAAGGATAGGAACACCACCCAGATACTTTGAAACAATCCCCAATAAGAATTTATTCAATTCTTAAGAGAGCTAAAAAAAGTTTCATAAATTCAATCACATTATGATCCTTTTTCTTGGGAATGGGGTTACAAGTATTCAGAGAATCTGACAAAAAAGGAAATCCAAATCTTATTTTGGCTCCTTAGGTCTGAGAGCAGTTTGATTTTAGGTTGACAATATGGAAACCTTGGATTTATATGCTGACTTAATAAAATAATTGCAAAAACAAAAGTACAAATAAGCTTTAGGGACAATATACTCAAAGTTTTCCAAATGCAGAGCATCGGAGACAAATCTTGCTACAGGATAACATCAGAGATTCACATACCATGTTCTGTGGGGACAATTCATTCCATTACTTCCTAGGCCGGAGTTCATTCAGATGCGAACAGCTTTATTCTAACCTTCTCTTAAAAACTTATCAGCTAGCTTCAGACAGTAAATATACATAGATCATCTTCTCCATCTTTGGAGAGGGGAAGGGAGATACAATCTGCTGTCAAGTGGCAAAAGTATAAATGGCAGCTCATAAATGAGGTCTACCTTTTTCGATATGACTTTAGGGAAGGTGAAAGGAAGTTGAAGTGATGAAACGTTTGGAATCAGCAAAGCCTGACAAGCTTCCATAAAAAAGAGCGATCTGATTCACATTTTTGCACAACACACCTGCAAACAAGATGGCAATATTAAGCCAAATTGGGTCATGGGTTTGTCAAAATGAGACCACCATCTGATTATGGAAAGGAAAGAAAGAAAAGAGAAAAGAAAAAGAGACCTAGATGTCCAAGCATTTGCCTGTTTGCAAGTTTCATGACTCTGCTCTATATTGTTTGTTAATACTTATTTCAGAATTATTTCATTTGAAATGTCACCTCATAGATGAGACTGGCATATTCCTTAGTGATCAATCTAACAAATGTATCTGTCATTTTTTTTTATCTTCAAGTGTGTGAAGGGCTATCGGCTTTCAGCGGTAGTGTAAACTGTAGATGATAAAAAAGATTCCAGAAGAAGAAATTCATCACAGCTGGCCGAAGATTTCTCTTGAATGACTTTGGGAAGAAAGGAGACAAATAAAAATAATTTTAGTTCTTAATCTAAAGAACAATTGCATAGTTGTCTTCATATGCAGTTACCGATGCACAACTCAGTTAAACTTCATTGTCAAAATGCTAGCCATCTTTAAAAGTATTACACCATCATACCATCAGTCTCACACACTTTTTAAATGATTGAACAACTCAATAGATAGCACCAAATTATTTCCATTAGTTGTGGAATCAAGTCAAGACTTGTAACTTAATCCGTTCGTCAACAAGATAACAGTCTTCTTAGAATTTATAACAGATGTGAAAGGATGTCAGCCATAGTTATGAACCATGATAAATCAAATCCTCATTTTTACTTTCATGAAGTAGCCATCACCTTCAAAGCGCACACAATCCCGAAAATTCACAGTAAATAATTCATGACATGTATGATACAACACAGAAAAGTATTAAAATAACAAAAGAAGGTGTCCATGTAAATAAATAAATAAATAAATAAATAAAATTATAAAAATTATAAAAAAAAGACAACAATAACATTTTCTGTTGACATAAGTGCTGATATGTTTTCCGGGATGTCATGGCATATAAACCTACATAGTGGGAAAATGCAAATCATAGTCTATGTAGTAAAATTTAGGATTATATTTTATATAGTTTGCATGATCATGCCACCCCCGGCTACTGAAAATATTTTTCTTTCATTTATATGTTTATGAGTTCTAAAGGTAATCACTAATTTTTCTTGCTTTAATCGAACTCAAGGCAGGAAAAAACAGTGTAATAACACATATTGACAAAAACATATCCAAAAGGTATTTTGTGCATATTTAATTCCGGAAACAAGCAAAACTCGCAAACTCCCGCACCCCAACACGGTCTTTAACTTTGAAATTATCCCCTAAGATTTCTAAGGCTTAACAACATGACTAAAAGAAACACTATTACCTTTCTGTTCTTCCCAAAGTTGTTAGAACTATGTTCATTTTTTTCATTTGGCTAGATACTGAGTATCTTACTCAGATTTGGGTAAACATAATTAGATTAGGGGCCTTGAAACAACAAAAATCACAACTTCTAAAAACAAAAAAGAAAATATTCATGAAGCAACCGAGATAAACTCCAAAATTTCAAGAATACATTAATTTCTCCATTTGTTTTAGTCCTCCTTGAAACATGCTAGTAATTTCAAGCAATAAAAACAAAGAAATATGGCTGCACATTTCGAACTAGATAAGCTTCAATTTCAAAGCTAAAAGTTTTATCTTTGTTTTCTGACTCCCTGAAACAAATTAGTGACATGGTTCCCGAACAATTCCCCCATTTCTTTCTCATCCCATATTAAAGTCATACATTCAACAGCCAAAAGTTCAAAACTTAACGAGATTCAAATAAATTCAAAAAAAGGAAAAATAATTTATACTTACAAAACCCACAGTCTATTTCTCCTTCGAAAAATCACAGAAAAGAAACTAGAAATTTGAGCTTCACATGGACAAAATTCTCAGAGAATCCAGCTCTACATCGTAATGCACATCTAGCGTTTGTGATTGATCCCAAGACAAAGAGTAGCCGAACCTTTTTGCAAAAAAGTTGAGGGCAAATGCTTTTGGCTATGCATTGCACGTTTTATAGAAGAAGAGTAACCACTCATACAGCAAGTGCTTTCTCTCTCTAGAATCTGAAGCATCGGGTATGGCGATGATGAAAAGAGGAATAATTCCACCACCATCACAAGAGAGTGCTATTGGAAACCAAAAGAAAAAGGCAGAGCAGTGAGAAAAAAGCAGAATCAGAACATTTCTTCTTCTGCATTGGATGTGTATTGCGGAGTTTACTTGCCTTTTGTACTGTTCGACGTGGTAGGGTGGCCCCAGGTCCAAAGAATATAGTGTTTGTTTACCCATAAAATTCGTGTGGAGATTTAAAAGATGTGGAAAAATTTTTTATTTTTTCTCCATAATAATTCTTTCTCACACCTCTCTATAAATTCTATAAATTCAAAAGTGTTCTTGAAATTTTTTAAGAAATTCAAATAAAACATGAATGTTTTTAAAGATTTTATAAAAAAAAATTAATTTTGAAAGTAAAAAAAATTGCACTCTAATTTAGACGGGTAGGACCGAATATCGAAATTAGAGTGCAAAAGTCTTTTTTTAAGTTATGAATATGTTATTTTTTTAACTTTTTAAATAAATATTATTTAATTTAATAATAATTTAGTTTAATGATTGAAATTTTATGTAAAAAAACTAACTAAATAATATATTCATAACTTAAAAAAAATTGGAAACCCTTTAATTTCGATCAACTAAGTCAAAATTATCCCATCTGAAATTATTGGATGCCCTTCGGGTTGAAACTGGAGATTTTCAAATTTTTCAATAATCCGATTGAGTTTTCCCTTTAAATCGATGTTTTTTTCAAAAGTTATTCAAAAATTCACGTTTTTTAAAGAACTTGAAGAACATTTAAAGGATTTTTAGAGAGAAGTGAGAGAAATAATTTTTAGAGAAGAAAATTTTGGAGGAAAATGATTTTTTTTTAAAAATTTTTTTACATAACTTTTAGATCTCCGTGCATACTTTATCAATCCTTTTTTTATGAGAAGAATATATTGGAGTTTTCCCTTTTAATATTTTAATATTTGGTTCAATTTGAAAATTTTTCATTTTACAAAAACTTCTTCCCTAGGGTGGTCAATTGTGCTTAATGAATCCGGCCTAGATCAGTTCGAACTCAGCCCAAAATATATATAGTAAACTCAAATCCAAGTTCCCTTCCAATAGGCTCACATAATGAATTCAAGTTCGGCTCATTTGTGTTTAGATCGAATTCTGATCGATTCGATTTTGAAAAAAAATTTCTTTTTAAATGCTAAGACGAAAACTAAATGAAAGAAAATGAGATAAATTCTTATTTTGTAAAATCATTTAAAACTAATTATTTAAAAATTTCAAACCATTTTTTTTACTTAAACTATTTCATCATAAGTCTTTTGAAATATTAATATATGAAATATTAATATATGAAATATTAATCATATATTGGTGCATGTTAACGTGAAAATTTATTAATATAAAATAATAAAATGTTATAAAACAAATGAATACATAGTGGTTGTCCAAATAAATGTTATTTTCTTTATTCTTCCACTCTTATTTTTTATTTGTATTATTATTTTTAAAAAATCGTTTCGTGATCTTCAAATTTATAATACGTTATCAACACGATTCTTGAAAATTCCCTCTTGCTCTCTATCTTGATTATTATTATTATTATTATTATTATTATTATTATTACTACTACTACTACTACGTCTTCCCTTTTCTTTGCTCTAATAAATGCCTTTGGACTTTGGAGAGTTTGACAAATTGGAGAGCTTCCTTTTATTCTGGTGGGCACATGAACATTCGCATGAAGATTTGTTTTATGACATACATAAAGTTGGATTTGTCCATTAATATATCATTATCGTCAAGCAACAAAAAGGTGGCAATTTTGGATCACTTGGCAGCAGACTGATGTAAAGATAAGGAGGATGCAACTAATGAATTGAATCTTGGCTCGGCTGCGCTGCAAAAGGTCTCCGACTTAATCAACATTTTTGAAAAAAAATCAAATTGATCTTTAAGGTAAGAAAAATCAAATCTTCAATTTAAGTTCTAAAAATACAATTAGAACATATATCATAATAATTTTTTTTCCTCATTAAATTTATGAAGCGCTAAAGACGCTTGTGAAATAGAAATCACAATTATAAAAAAAATTTCCTTGTTAAATTTATATGGCCTTGAATACTAGTAATTTTTGAAGAAATATTTCGACAAAAATTAAAAGAAAGGCACAACCACCCGAAGATGGTCATTACCTATTATTTATTGGGTATATTTGGCAATAATATTTTGAGAATATCAATATGCTAGATTATATAAGATGTATATCCTTTTTCAATTTAAATAAATAATATAGAGAAAGATTTCATTTTTCTAATGTCTCATATGTGCTCCTGTAGTAGCAATATTAAGAAAAAAAATATCTTCAGATTATTGATTATCTTTTAAGACTAAATAAAAGAATGAGTTATTGTTGACGAAATATTATAATATTCCTACTAAACTTAAGTCATTCACGGAAGCGAATGCAATTATAAATTTGATTGTAAAATATGTTATACTCGTGATTGTAATTTCTTATAATCATACTAATATTTATGATAACTCATTTAACCTAATATTTAGATTATCACCAGAAGTGATAATAGGTAATAATGAGAAAGGAAAAGAGAATTTATGTGAACCGGTTAGATATGCAAGAACATCAAGGAGTTGTGGCAAGAACTAAGGCAAAACAACTAAAGAGTCATAAGGATCAAATTGAGCAAGAGAAGTTTCAAGGATTAAATTTTGATGTTCAAGACTTTATAGGGCAATATGCTAAAGTTTTGAATAAGTTAGAAATTGAAAATTCACCTTGGTAGATGGTTGGAAGCCCTTTTGCCCAAGCTGGAAAAATGCCTCATATTTTTGGTAATGTATAGGTTATATCTATCCTTTGGACTGAAAATATGGAAGGGTTGGAATATGCCTTTATGGGCTTAAATTTGGGACTTAAATTTTGGGACTTAAATTTTGGGCTGAAAATATGAGAGGGAAAAATTCCTCTTTTTCATAATTTTCCCCTCAAGTCTCTATAAATATGTAATCTTCCATTTTGAAGAAGCTAATCGATAAATATTTCAAGACAAATGTTCTTCTCTTAGTATTCTTAGTTCTTATCTTAGTTTTTTTTTTCTATCTTCATCAAGGGTGAACTTCCTTGAAAGAAAAATCAATTTGAAGACTTGTTCAAAGTTCCAAGAGCTTCAAGGTTGATCATCAAAATTTCTTCATACTAGTTACTACACTATTGTAGAAAACTAGTCTTAAGGTCTTCTTCTTGTTTTATTGAGGTCTAAAGTTCAAAGTACCTTAGGTTGCTTGAACTTTGAAGAAAAGATTTTGTTTAAATCTTTCTTGAGGTCTTGGATTTAATATATCCAAGGTTGTTAGAAGTTTAACATTTTCAAGTCCTTTCAAAGGCACTTTCTCTCTTCTACTTATTACACTTATTTTGCTTATTCTTGTCCTCACTTCTTGGATGAAATTTTATGCTCTTGAAGATCATTTCACATCATTTGGTATAGATCCACCTTCAAGTAAGTGTTTTTGAGATTTCTTACATACCAAAAAAAAAAAAAAAAAAAGAGGAAAAAAAGGAGAAAAGAGACAAGATTGCTGGAAAATGACAATAAAAATAGAGTGCTAGAACGACCTAGAATATGACTAGAACTTTGCAATCTTTTTACATGGAGTTATACTACATTGACCTGGGAAATAAATGAAACAAGTCTCATCTAATTTGTACTTCATTTGATATCTCAAAATAGTCAAAAACTTGAAAGTGCACCTTGCTTTCCCCAAACAAAAAGTGTTGAAAAGATCTGAGCATATCTTATGTTTTACTAATCCTTTTTCTTTGATTCTTGAGCCTAAACTCAAGAATTTTGAGTGAGAATTCTTTTTAGATAAACCTTAGTCAATTTAGACTTGAGGTTCAATACTAGTTTTCAAAACAAACCGAGTTTGTCATCTACTCTACTTGCGAGAAACTTTTGTTTTGTACTCTGTTGTGTTCTTGAAGTATCCTAGCTTTGTGTTTGTATTTGTGGTCGAATTTCTTTCCCTTTTTTAGAACTTATTTCTTCATTTGGTTAATCTACCATTATTGACTCAATGCTCTTGGAGATGTTGTTGAACTTCCTTAAAATGAATGGATGACTCAATATCATTTTCCTTGCTTCTCATATTTCTCAACTAGTTTTTGTTTGTGATTTTTTTTGCTGTTTTAAACTTGAGTAGAGGTGTTAAATCTTTATTAAGAACTAATAGAACTCTTTGAGACTTGAACCTTAGAAAAAGGCAAGAGTTGTGAGAATATCCTCAGAAAAAGCCAAAGAGAGTTAAATAAGAGAGTATTGTGAGGTAAACACTATCAAGATGTCAACCCAAGCTCAAGCACCAACTCCTTTTGGAGAAGAGTCTAGCAACTCCCAACATGATGACCCTTTGAGGCTCATAATGCAAGACTATAATCCCTAAGAGATGAGATGAGGGATATTAGAAGGGATGTCACTAATCTCTCTAATCAACAAAGGGAGATTAGTCCTCACGGTAATCTCAATGTTTCTACCCCAAGGAGCAATGGATCATTCAATTGCTCTAGGACAACCGAGTTCCACCAACCTCCACATTTTGATGAAGAACTTCCTCCACTTCCTTACGGTGGTAGAAGAGACGATTTTGGAGGAAGAGGTATGCCTAGACACTTTGAAGAAGTTCCAAGACCACAAGCTAGGCATGGAGAGCCATTATATGATGATCATGAACATGTTCCATTTGTTGCCAACCGTGGAAGAGGCCATGGTGACCAAACCTTAGACCGAATGAAGTGGAAGCTTCCTAGTTTTAAGAGTGAGAATGACCCTAACATTTTCTTAGATTGGGAGAGGCAAGTAGAAAACATGTTTATGTTGACAAATTGTAATGAGTTCTTAAAAGCTAGACTTAATAACCGAATTTTCCGGCTACGCTTTACATTGGTGGGAAAGGGTAGTAAACTAAATAGTTAGAAATGGTAGAATACCGGTTCATACTTGGAGAGAGTTAAAAGCTTTGATGAGAAAAAGATTTGTGCCCGAGCACTACTATAAAGAGCTTCATTATAAGCTCATGACTTTAAAACAAGGTGCAAAAAGTGAAGAAGAATATAGACAAGAGCTTGAGCTCTACATCCTGAGGTTGAACTTGGAAGAAGACAAGGATGCTTCAATGTCTCAGTTCCTTAGTGGTTTCAATAGGGAGATACCCAACCAACTCGAGTTGTATACATATACAACTTATGAAAACATGTGCCACCTTGCCAATAAGATCGAATCCCAACGGAAAAGAAGTGGGATGATACGATCCTCATTTCCTAACCAAAGACAAGTTGCAACAACAAAACCACCTACTTCCAACTTCAAGCCATGGCCAAAAAGGGAGGAGGCTCCTAAAGGTACTTTCCAACCTCCAACCAAACTAAAGATGGAAGAGAGAGGTAAAATAATTTCTAACCCCCCAAAGTGCTTTAAATGTAATGGTGTATGATACTATGCAAGTAGTTGTCAAACAAAGAGAGCTTTGATCTTTAGGGAGGATTTGAATAGTTGGATTGAGAAGAAGGAGGATGAAAGTGGCGAATGTGTTGAGGGTGAAGAAAATGGTGAGGATGATGAGCATGTTGATTTGAACTCTTTAGAAAGTAATGACGATGTCTTGAGCTTAGTTACCATAAGAGCACTAAGTGCTCAAGCTTTTGATGATAACATGATTGAACAAAGAGAAAAAATCTTCCATTCAAAATGTAAAGTTGAGTGAAGGATTGCCAACCTTATCATTGATAGTGGTAGTTGTGTAAATGTGGCGCTTATCTTGTTGAGAAGTTGAAACTACCTATTATAAAACACCTACAAACTCCATTGACTAAATGATAGTGGAGAAATTAAAGTGTTGAGATAAGTTGTGGTACCAATAGAAATGGGAGCTTACAAAGACGAGATACTATGTGATGTGGTGCCCATGCAAGCATGCCATCTCCTCTTGGGAAGACCATGGCAATTTGATAGAAAGTCCCTGAACAATGGGAGAAAAATACTTATTCTTTTGTGAAGGATGGAAGAACATTCACTATGAACCCTCTTACACCTCAACAAGTGAGAGATGAAAAAAAAATGAAGGAGAAAGAGAGGGCCAAAAGTAAGCTCAAAAGAAAAAAACTGAGGAGGGAAAGAGAGTCGAGGAAGAAGAAAAGAGTGAAGAAAGAGTGATGAAAAACAAGAGTGAAAAGAAAAAGAGTGACAAAAAAAAGAGAGTGAGATGAAAGTAAAGAATTGTTTCTTTGCAAAACCTAGTTGGAGCAATTGAAAGAAAAGAAGTGGTGTTGCTCTTGTACTGTATGGAATCTTTTACTTCATCTAAAGAACACTCACCCTCTTTTTCAAGTGAAATTTTGTAGGTTATTGAAGATTACAAAGACGTATTTCCCGATGAGATGCCCGGAGGTCTTCCACCAATTAGAGGAATCGAACACCAAATCGATTTTGTCCCCGGGGCGGTCTTGCCAAACCGACCGGCCTATAGGAGTCCACCTGAAGAGACTAAGGAGCTAAAAAGGCAAGTTGAGGATCTAATTTCAAAAGGGTATGTGCGTGAGTCCATGAGTCCTTGTGCGGTTCCGGTTTTGCTTGTTCCAAAAAAAGATGGTACATGGAGAATGTGTATAGATTGTAGAGCCATAAACAACATTACTATTAAGTATAGGCATCCTATACCTAGACTTGATGATTTACTTGATGAGTTGCATGGTTCTAATCTTTTCTCTAAAATTGACTTGAAATCCGGATACCATCAAATTAGGATGAGAGAAGGGGATGAGTGGAAAACCGCTTTTAAGACTAACTTTGGTTTGTATGAATGGATGGTTATGCCCTTTGGATTAACTAATGCTCCTAGTACATTTATGAGATTAATGAATCATGTGTTGAGGAATTTTTTGTTGGGAAATTTGTTGTTGTATACTTTGATGTCATTTTGATCTATAGCAAGACATATGAAAAGCATGTTCAACATCTTAGTGAAGTGCTAAATGTCTTGAGAATGGAAAAACTTTTTGCTAACCTTGAGAAATGTGAGTTTTGTTTGGAGAAATTTACATTTCTAGGTTATGTGGTGAGCTCACAAGGACTTCAAGTAGGTGAAGGTAAGGTCCAAGCAATTAAGGAATGGCCAAAACCAAGAAACGCATCGGAAGTGAGGAGTTTCCATGGCCTAGCAAGTTTCTATAGGCAGTTCATCAAAAATTTCAGCACACTTGCCAGCCCTTTGATCGATGTGATCAAGAAAACCGAAGGATTTAAGTGGGAAACAAAGCAAGAATAAGCAAGAATAAGCAAGAATAGTGCACCCCTTTTGTCACTACCAAACTTTGAGAAAACATTTGAGGTCAAGTGTGATGCATCCGGCATTGGTATAGGTGGTGTACTTATGCAAGATGAAAAGCCCTTGGCCTATTTTAGTGAAAAACTTAATGGGGCAACTAGGGCTGTAAATGGGTCCAGACCCTCAGGGTACCCCCAGACCCGGACCCATACCCTCCAGGGTATAAAATTCTGGACCCAGACCCGACCCTCCAGGGTCCAGGGTAGGGTACGGGTATACCCGTACCCGTATGACATTTTTCTATTTTATTTCCCTGTTAAACAAAAATATGTAAAACAATGTATAATTCAAAAAATAAAAATTTTAACATGATTAACATAATCTCCTTAACATTTCTTTCAACAAATAAAATCATTTAACATCTCTAATTCACATAATTATAAATTCAAATATACACAAAATCGTCATAGTGTGATGTGATGTGAGTGTAGTTGGTTGGTAGGTAGGTAGAGTAGAAGTAGTAGGTTAGGGTTAAAGATAAGAGTAAAATAATATGTTAAAAAAATTATAAATTATATATTAATATAATATAATATATAAAATATATTATTATTTTATTAATACGGGTATACGGGTCTGGGTATCACCATACCTTACCCAGACCCATATAGCAGTATAAATACGGGTAAGGGTACGAGTCTGGGTCCGCGGGTATAAAATTTAAACCTTACCCGCTAAAAACGGGTACAGACCCGTGCGGGTACGGGTAAGACCCGCCCCGTTTATATCCTTAGGGTCAACCATGAGGTACTCAACTTATGACAAGGAGCTTTATGCTTTAATAAGAATATTAAAGCATTGGCAACACTACCTATGGCCAAAGAAGTTTGTTGTGCACACCGATCATGAGACTTTAAAGTTTCTTAAGGGCTAACATAAACTCAATAAGAGACATGCAAGATGGATGGAGTTCATTGAAACATTTCCGTATGTCATCCTTTACAAGAAAGGTAAGGAGAATGTGGTGGCCGATGCTTTATCTAGAAGGTATACTCTCTTATCCACCCTTCAAATGAAAATGATGGGTTTTGAAATGCTTAAAGAAATGTATTCTAGTGATCATGACTTTAAGGAAATTTTTGAGAAATGCTTGTTAGCACCTTTTGGAAAATATTTTTTGCATGAAGGATTTCTTTATTGTGAAGGTAGATTTTGCATACCATCTTGTTCTACTAGAATTCTACTTATCAAAGAAGCACATCGTGGGGGTTTAATAAGACATTTTGGTGTCACTAAAACCTATAAATTTTTCATGAACATTTTTTTTGGCCACATTTAGAAAGAGAGAAAGATTTGTAAGGAGTTATATTGAATGCAAGAAAGCTAAATCTAGATCTCTTCCACAGGGACTTTACACACCATTAGAAGTTCCTAAAGAACCTTAGGTTGATACTTTTATGGATTTTATTCTTGGTTTACCTAGGACCTCTAGAGGTATGGATTCTATTTTTGTTGTTGTGGATAGGTTCTCTAAAATGGCACACTTTATTCCTTGTAGGAAATCCGATGATGCGAGTAATGTAGCTAGCTTATTCTTTACTTGGATAGTTAGATTCCATGGAATTCTAATATCTATTGTGTCGAATAGGGATACCAAATTCTTGAGCCATTTTTGGAGAGTTCTTTCGAAAAAACTTGGTACTAACTTCTTTATTCTACAGCTTGCCATCCACAAACGGATGGACAAACTGAAATGGTAAATAGAACAATTAGCCAACTTCTAAGGGCTGTTTTGTAGAAGCACTTGCGGCAATGGGAGGAGTGTTTTTCACACATTGAATTTGCCTATAATAGGACACCTCACTTTACTACTTCTCATTCTCCATTTCAAGTTGTTTATGGTTTTAACCCTCTAACTCCCTTTGATTTTGTTCCTTTGCCTATAGATCAAGCATTAAGCAAGGATGCTAGCAAGAAGGCTGATTTTGTGAAAACAATTCATGCAAAGGTTCATGAAGCCACTGTCAACTCTAACAAAAAGCTTGTAGAGAAAAGAAATGTGGGAAGAAGACAAGTGGTATTCAAACCCAGTTATTGGGTTTGGGTGCATTTTAGAATGGAAAGATTTCCCCAACAAAAAAAGTTTAACCTTGATGATAGGGAAGATGGGCCATTTCAAATCCTTGAGAAAATTAATGACAATGCCTATAAAGTTGATCTTCTGGGATATTATAATGTTAGTGCCACTTTTAATGTATCCGATCTCTCTTTATTTGATATAGGTGATGGAGATTCGAGGACGAATCAGTTTCAAGAGGGGGAGGATGATGTGAATCGGTTAGATATGCAAGAATATCAAGGAGTTGTGACAAGAGCCAAGGCAAAATAACTAAAGAGTCACAAGGATCAAATTGAGCAAGAGAAGTTTCAAGGGTTAAATTTTGATGTCCAAGACTTTATGGTGCAATATGCTAAATTTTGAATAAGTTAGAAATTAAAAATTCACCTTGGTAGATGGTTGGAAGCCCTTTTGCCCAAGCTGGAAAATTGCCTCATACTTTTGGCAATATGTTAACTAGTGCTCTAGAATAGTCCAAATTCAATTAAAAAACCTTTATTGTCTTATCAAGTGAATGTATAGGTTATATCTATCCTTTAGGCTAAAAATATGGGAGGGTTGGAATATACCTTTATGGGGCTTAAATTTGAAACTTAAATTTTGGGGCTTAAATTTATGGGGCTTAAATTTTAAGCTAAAAATATGAGAGGGAAAAATTCTCTATAAATCTGTAGTCTTCCATTTTGAAGAAGCTAATCAAGAAATATTTCAAGACAAAGGTTCTTCTCTTAGTATTCTTAGTTCTTAGCTTAGTTTTTTTCTATCTTCTTCAAGGGTGAACTTCTTTGAAAGAAAAATCATTTTGAAGACTTGTTAAAAGTTCCAAGAGCTTCAAGGTTGATCATCAAAATTCCTTCATACTAGTTGCTACACTCTTGTAGAAAACTAGTCTTGAAGTCTTGTTCTTGTTTCATTGAGGTCTAATGTTTAAAGTACCTTAGGTTGCTTGAACTTTGAAGAAAAGATTTTGTTTAAGCCTTCTTGAGGTCTTGGATTTAATATATCTAAGGTTGCTAGAAATTTAATATTTTCAAGTCCTTTCAAAGGCACTTCTCTCTTCTACTTGTTACACTTGTTTTGTTTATTCTCTCTCTCACTTCTTGGACGAAATTTTATGCTCTTGAAGATCATTCCACATCAAGAATCTATAATCCCAAAGAAACATTCTACCTAGTTTTTACCTAGTTTGTACCTTCGTTAAACGAAATTTTAAATATGTATCGATTAGAAAAGAAAGATAATATAATGGAGTTTTCTTTTTACTCCCAAAATGTTACGTTATTATTGACCTCAAATATTAATCATGTCTATTGATATATAGACTTGTTAATGTAGTCAATTCCTTAGGAAAGAAATTTGTTTTGTTTGTAATTTTATATGAGTTTTTGTATGTTATATATATGGCCCTTGATTTATATATATTCAAGCATAGCAAAAATGATATATATTGGGAAAAAGAATGTTAATATAAATTAAATCTCCTGAAGAGTTCATTAATAGAAAGCTCCATAAGAGCTAATAAATTGAAATTAAAGCTCCTTAAGAGCTAATTAATAGAAAGCTTCAGAAGAGCCAATTGATTCAAATCTCTAAAAGAGATAACTAACTAAAAGCTCTACAAGAGCTTATTAATTAAAGATTATTCCAAAAGAGTTAGTCAATATGAAGTTCTAGAAGAACTAATTATATAAAGACTCTTGATGAGTAAATTGACCTAGAAAGTCACATGATAATTATGTAATGCGTTATTCTCCTCTAAGTCTCATAAAATTATTTTATCATTAAAATATTTTCATATATTGAGACGATGGATGGGTAGAAATTTCTAGAGTCTAATCATTATTATCAAACTCATAGAATAAATGTGAATTACATAAATTACTATTTTCTCCCAATATAATCTTATATTTACTAAAGTTAATGCAATTGTAATGCAGCATTGAGTAAACCTGAAGTTTAATAATTCAAAAATATAAACTATTGGCATGATCGGTTGGACCGTTCCGGATCATTAAAATACGAACTGTCATAAAAATTTGTGACAATATTTTTATGGAAGTGAAGTTCCTGATTAAACATAATTTATTTGTACTACTAATTTTCAAGGTAAAATAATTTTATAAGTACCAGCAAAATTTATTTAGGGTTGAATGTGTTTTGGAAAGAATATATAATCGATGCATCGATTAATGATAATATATATTATTGTTGACTTGCAAGCTGAATTTTGCAAGATAATGGGCTCATAGTTTAGATTCTTCCATTAACACAATTTGTCATAATAATATTGATGATATTACAATATTTGTATAAATATTGAAATGTTCCTGCATAACATGTTCATAGACCTTAGTAAATGATTTTTATAAGCCATAAGAGCCTTGAGTTATTGATGTATATTTTGTAGTGCTTATTAGTATTTTGCTAACATGTATTTTAATTAAGTTCTCCTTATTATTAATTGGTTCAATGGTAATGAACCAAATATTTTTCCATCAAATATTTATATGTGCGCTATACAAATATATTAATCTACCACAATGTATTTAAGATGGATATTGAAAAGAGGAGAAATTGTATAGTCGGATAAAGAAATACATATCATGTGTGTCTCATTTAGATCCTCATAAAAATATAATTTGAACCAGAAGTTCAAAAGATGAATAACCAGACATATTTATTGGTAAAAGAGAATCCAATATAGAATGCTCATAATATTTAATGTCCCCGAAGGATAGTATACCACTACTTATAATTTTGAGACACATGCAAAATATGGTAGAATAAATTGGTTCTAGTAAAATCCTTGGATATGTAAAGGAGCAATAATTTAAGAAAGTCATATGTGGTTAAGTCGAGGAGATGAAAGTTCTAGTAGAATTTTCCATGACATGACTTTATGATTATTTCTAAAAGAAGTTCAAGTACCGGAAAATTGTGATAATTATGATTTATGAGATCTCATTGATCATGTCATGATATAAATACATGAAACCATAAAATAGTACAAAACATCGATGATATTTACGTGCATATTATTTAATAGAATGAGGATCTTGAATTAAAGTCTGCAGACTCGAAATTCAAATATTATAGAGATATTTGGCCAAAATAGGATATAAAGTTCGCATGAAAAAATATGTAAAGTTCGAACAGTTATTAAGTACACTTGAAGTACACATGTATTCCATGAAGGAATTATACAGCTGAAGTGTAATCCCAGAAGGATAAGAATTAATTAATAAAGTGTAAATTTATATAAATTATGATATAAGATTTTTCATAAAGTCATAGTAATATTGATATGAAGAAATAAAATTTATGGTGACGGATTGAGTTTAGATAACAACGCACTAAACTCTAATAATTTATTATGTGAAGTCCTTGAAAGACTCGATATGCATGCTTGAAGGATATAAATGAATTGTTCTTGAAGAACATAATATTGTTGTCTTAGTGATTTTTATTTAAAGAAATACATGAAATAAGATCGAATATATATCTATGAAAATTCTCTGAGAATCCATTATGCTTGCCTCTTATGATTCTTTATCTATTTTTAATATTCTCCACATTAGGGGGAGAAAACTAGAATCATAAAATGTCATGTTCAATTTGAAGTATAGTATTCATGAACTAGAAGTTCCATAGTTTATTTATTTTCTAAAGTTGCAAATTTACTTGATATTTTGTTAACTCTAGAAGAGTTACAAAATTGGATTTGTGTATGCATCTATAGATGTCCCATTAGGACATACGTCTTATAACTAGCTATGTTAAATCATGTCTAGGACGTGATCGACCTCTTGTTTATAAAGGTTCTTGAGAAACATAATTAAAATTGAGGTATTCCTCCAAAGAGTTTATAATGAAAAATAAATACTAGAAGTATTGAATCAAGTATTTCAAGTTCTCTGTTTTGATTTACAAATTAACATCCTAAAAGATGAATTTATTCATCAATTTATTAAAATGTTTTACATGGATATATTAAAATGACTACTGGTTAATAATGTGCAATAATATCGATCAAATGGGATACATAATGCTAAAGATTTATTCATTAAGACATACCAATGCATTGGTTTAATGATGTTTTAAATAGGAGGAGTATATAAAACATAAATGATTAGTGTACTCTTTTTCTTTCATTGGACATTTTTCTCTCATAGAGTTTTTTTTTTCTCTAGTAAGGCTTTAACGAGGAATATTCTTTATGTTGTGGACGTCTAAGGGGGAGTGTTAATACATTCCCTGAAGAGAATTATAGCTCCCAAAGCCCAATTCTAATTGGGCTCTGACTACCTAATGATAAAGCCCATTTCTTAGGGTTTTACTACCTCTTGTACTTAATGCCTATAAATAAGACATTATGGAATATATGAATAAGATGATTGATTTTTAAATATCTGTGTCTACTCTCTATCTCTCTTATTCTCTTTATTTTTCTACCCTTATTTTATATTTGTGTTATTATTCCAAGCAAATCATGTGTTGTGATAACATAAAACTATTTATTCAGTCATTTTATTTTGAGCAAAGTTATTTTTCTGACTTAATATTTAATTATAGTTTATTGTGAAATTATGAAACTTAATTCTAAAGACTTTAACATGCTTGTATTGGAAGTGATGAATTTAATAGAAAAGTTAAGTTATCAACCAAATAACCAAAATTTCCCTAAGTATCTTTATTAAAAACCAAAAGTTACTTTAACATGAAAATTAATATAATAGCAATTTATATTTTAATAGTCACTTCACAAATTATGTAGATCGATTAATATGAGCATAAGGGATAAAGAATCAATAATCTAAAGTGTTTACAACTAAAATTTGAATATAATATAAAAAATTTAATGTAATAAATATATTATACATTTAGGGCGAGCCTAAACAGGCTGAGCTCCCTAAGCTTAAGCTCGACTCAAAATTAATTCGAGCCTTAAAAAGCAGTCCGAACCCATCTTGACCATAATCCAAATTAGGCTCGACCCTAAAATTTTCTAGTCGAGTTCAAACCGACTCGGAGTAATGGATAGTCCTACTTCCCTTCTAATTTTTTGTCCTATTTTCTATTTTCATTTGTCCCGAAGTATGATTCCATGTCTTTTTTTAAATTATACTAGTTAAATTTTAACTTCCCACTATACTCTTATTTAATGGCCGTATAAAATTTAAATTATTAATGGTACTCACAATCCTCTAATACATCTTTTGATACACTCTCTAGTGTATTTCTTTTAATCATAATTTTCCCATTAGAGTTTATCTGTTAGAGTTTAGGGGTTACCTTTTCTTCTATATAATTTATTAAAAAATCTACTATAAAAGGAGTGTAGTAGGAGAAGCATATTAGAAGCTATATTAGATGATGGGAACAACCCATCAGCCTTGATGTTTGGGCTCCTTTTCTTTGGCCCAGCGAATATTAAAAGAAAGGAATCCATTTCCATTTTATCCAATCCGACCCATTGTCTTTATGGGAAGCCTTTAAAGTTTAAGGAAGGTTTAAGAAGTTCAAAGGAGTCATTACATACTTATCCCACATTGGAAATCCAAAAACTCAATTATAAATAGAGGTATTGTTCGCCTTTACTTTTCATGTTACTTCTCTTTAGTAATATTACTCTCATCAATCGTGTACTGACTTAAGCATTGAATGTGAACGGGGGATTTATCCCACCTTGGTGACTGTTTATCTAGTCTTGCAGGTGTTTGGTGTTAAGGATGAAGACCCAAAACTCATTATTATGCGCCCACCATATTCTATTTTATTATATCTTTTTTCATTTACCCACACATTTTGAGTAATGGCGTCTGATTGTACTAATCAGGAGGAGATTTCCAATATTGATCCTCCTTCTTCCATCCTACTTGCCCTAACAACCATTGTCACCCTTCCATTTCTTTTTCTCTATGCCTATTTCACAAGCATCAGGATCTTCAATCCCTTCTATTCCTTTTTTCTGGATTGGTACATCTGCCAGTGCGTTACAACCATAACAAATTCTTCAATTGCCAACTCTTTTAGCATCCTTGCAAGCCATGTTAACTCAACATTCTGTCCCTCCTATCCTGATATCAACAACTTCTATTCCTTGACCACAGTTTACTATGCCACAATTTCCATCTCCTTCTTTTCTGTCTAATATCTTTGTAGGAGATGTTCTCTCTTAGAGGAAATCACCTATTCCTCAAACCCAAATTATTCATGATTTAGTTAATCAAACACTTGGACAGATGGCTTTGTCTACACGCATCGTGGATGGTGGTTGGGACTTCGTACATCATACTCCATTAATAGAATCTTATGGTTTTGCTCCAATCCCAAGTCATTTTACTCATCTCAAATTGGAAACTTATGATAGTTCTTCTGACCCAACACAACACATGATGAGGTTTACTTCTCAAATGTATGTGTACAATGCTTCTGACAGCACATGTTGTTGTATGTTCCCAAGTTCATTAATGGGGAAAGCTCTTGTGTGGTATGCTCATCTACCACCTAAGAGTATTACTAGTTTTAAAGATTTGGGTGAAAAGTTTATTCAAAACTTCCTTCCTCAATCAAGTTTTCAACCCACTTTTGATTTCCTTCTCAGTGTTAGACAACGACTTTTTGGAACCAGTGAGAGATTTCACTACCTAGTTCAACCAGGCAGCCCAAGAGATTCCTGATTTATCTGAACAGGAGTATGTCTAGGCATACTGACATGGATTAAAAAATCTGGAATTTTCAATAAAATTAGCTAAAAAAGAACCATCTAATGTCAATGCCTTTCTGCAAAAAATTCACATATTTATTCGTGCAGATGAAAGAGTGGATGATATTCCTCACCAATAGGTATTGACTATGATTGGAGGTAGAGATATTACATTCGATGATAGGTTGTTAAATCACATTTTGGAAACTCCTCAAGATAGAATAAGATTCTACACTAAGAACAAGAAATGTTTTCATCTAAACTTATATAGTGAAAGGCGTTTTGAGGAAATTTTTACTAGAAGAGAAGCTTTGAAGAGACATGATGATAGGAATGTTAATAAGTTTGATGCATATGGGAGATTGCTCCATCACATGATCTCTAACATCATTATTCCTAATGCTGGGCATAAATCATCTATCACCAACATGCACTCATTTGTGATGCTAGCATTACATGAACATAGGAGAATGAATTTTGGGTATATGGCTATCGAACACATGCTAGCCACACAATCCTCCTCAACTAAATGCTTGCCTTATGGATGCTTCATCACCAAAATCTTTCAATACTTTGTGATCAATTTGGTTGGCATTAGTGGTGACATTGGTCATGGCAAGATCTACAATCAACAAACCTTCAAAAGAATGGGGTTTGAGAAAAATGAAGAAGGGGCATTCATATGAGGTAGATAAGAAGGTAATGACGATGATGAGGAATATGATGATAAAGACCAAGAAGGTATGAATGTGGAAGAAGAAAAAAGTGAAGAGGAAACAGATGGTGAAATCCATAGAAGAGAAACAAGACAAAAGAAGAGACAAGAAAGAATAGAGGAAGGCTCATCTTCGGGGAGTATGAGTCAATTAATGGACATGATAGCCTCTCTACAAACTTCAACAAATACTCGGTTTGATGCATTCGACGGTCGCTTTGAGGCTTTGGATGGGAATGTCTCCGACATTCAAGGCTTGATACATTGGATCAAAAAATGACCGAAACACAAGAACGAGTTATGAGACTAGAGCAAGGAGGAGGAGATAGAGATTATTGAGATTTTTTTTAACAAAACACTCTCTATTTCCCTTGTTTTTTTTCTATGACTCTTTCTTTTTTCAAACTCCTTGTGGTTTTGTCTCTTAATGTAATTTTTTTTTACTTAATATATGTCATGTTTTCTTTTGATCCATTTGTTGCTACCTTTTGTTGCTTTAACTCTTTTGTTATGGATTTCATGATGATAACTTAATGTTGAAAGTCCAATTGCTACCTCTTCCATGATCCTTGAAATTTCTCTCCTAAGGTCCTTATTTGATTTATGACAAAAGAGGAGAAAATAGTGCAAGATGTAAGGGGGAGAAATTGTTTGTTTGATGAGATATGTTGATATTTATAATGCTTTTTCATGTTTATGCCTTGTTGGTGCTTTAGTATTTCTTATACTTTGTGGAGTTGCTATATAATGATTCTTGCACCCTTTGGGCTATTTGGCTTAGCCATATTTGATATAAAGCATGTCTTTTGGGGGAGCTATATCTCTCTTATGGTGATTATGTGAGAAGAAAATGGGAATTGGATAATGAAGTAAAAAAATACCAGAGTCCTAAGAAACTGAAACAAGGTGACGTAAAAATGAAGCCTAGGATCTAAGATCACTTGGGTCCCCGACTCGAGACCTCTCGATTTGATTACACACCAATAAGAGATCTTATAACAGATTGAATCTTTGGGTATTTTGGAGTGCCCAAAAAAATGTTTTCCCTACCTGAAAAGCACAATAAAGCAAAATATTGCCGATTTCACAAAGTTCATCATCATGAAATAGAATAACGTAATGAGTTGAAAAGCAATCAAGAACACAATCAAGAAGGGAGAACTAAAAGAGTTCATAGACAATGTTTCAGCCAAAAGACTTTCGAGTAATGATACTAAAAAGACTTGGCAAGATAATAGAAAAGTAATAAACATGACGTCTCTTATTCTAAAATGAAATTCATCAACATTATACATGACGTTGGTCAACTTGCTTCGAGAAAGAGAGCACGAGATGCTCACGGTGATGATTTTTTTGTTGTTACCATGACCATTGATCAGTGCGTCATCAAACGCATTCTTGTTTGATGCTGGTAGCTCGGTGAATGTTCTCTTTAAGGACACCTTTAAGCAGATGGACATTTCTTGGGATAAAGTTCTATCGTATGTAGCTCCTTTGGTAGGCTTCATTGGTCAAACAGTTAAATATGATGGCAAAAATACCCTTCCCATTTCTATTGGCAATACAGCTCACATGGTATAATTTTTAATTGTTTATGCATCATCCCTATATAACTACATAATGGGACAACTAGCCTTGAATCAATTACAAGTCAAAATTTCCACCTGCGACCTATCCATGGAAGTTTCCATCGGGGAAGAAGTACAGGTCACATATGGTGACCAAAAAATAGTACACGAGTGCTATTTCGCCACTGTCAAATAGGTTGAGAAAACTGAGGAAGAAGTTGATGACCAAACCAAAACACCCAAGTTAGAACAAGATGGAGAATTTAATTGTTCATTCTTGATGTGCAGAAACTAGATCAAAGTATTAAAATCCGGAGACATTTGCCCACTAGTCTACAAATAGAATTAGCTAAAATCTTGAAAGATTATAAAGACATTTTTGTGTGGTCTTCTTCAGATTTGGGTATTATACCCCATTCTATTGCTGAACATAAACTTGGAATTCTTGAAGGCAAAAAGTTGGCTTTTCAAAAGAAAATGGCATTTGCAAAAGCTTGGCAGGACGTTATCAGGAAAGAGCTTAAAGATTTACTTGAGGCCAGAATAATTAAACCAATTAATTTCCCTAAATGCCTTTCCAACCAGGTAGTGGTTGCTAAACCAAAAGGAGCTTGGAGAGTGTGCATCAATTTTACAAACTTGAATAAAGAAATTCCAAAAAAGTTTTATCCCCTTCTATAGATTGATCAATTGGTGGATTCAATAGCAAGCCATGAATTGCTACCCTTTCTTGATTCCTGCAAAGGATATAATCAAATCCCAATGGCAGAAAAAGATATGGCAAAAACTGCTTTCGTCATGGATGATGGTATCTATTGTTACACTCTCATGCCTTTTGGGTTAAAGAATGATGGGCAGATTTCCAGGAAGGAATGAACAAAGCCTTTGAGGGGGTCATTGAAAAGATTGTAGAAATTTATGTGGACAAATGTCATCGTTATATCTAAGAAAAAGTAGTCAGCATCAGGTGACTTGAAGTAAGTTTTCAATAGGATCAAAAAAATTAGAATGAAACTCAATCCAAAGAAATGCATAATATGTGCTTAATTGTCTCTATTTCTATATGTTATTTTCATTGTTTTATGATGTTTTTAATTTGTAAAAATGAATATTTTAGACTAATACCATTTATTCTTGTGTTAGGTGCCTTCGAAAAGAGAAAATGATGAAATGAAATGAAAATGGTCGAAAACAGAGTGAAAACGACGAAAGTGAAGCCGGCAACATCAACAAGGCAGACCTATCACCTTAGGTAGGCCAACCTACCGTCGATGGTAGATCTCGATGGAAAAAGAGATATTTTGGGTAGAACCCTACCGCGGACGGTAGGGCTCGACCTACCGTGTGCGGTAGGTCCTAACTGTAGTAGTTGTAATCCAATTTTAACTCTATTTTGATGTAATTTCTTATTAATAGGTACTGCCATTAGGGCGAAAGGAGATAGTTAGTAGGTAATTAGGGGTGAATTTTGATCAGATAATTCTCCAAAATTTATATTTAATTAGCTAGATAATATTAGAATTTCTATAATTGAGTTCTTGGAGATCAAGATTTGAAGATTCAGCATCAAGATTTCGAGCTTCAATTGGACGACTTCAGAGAGGAGCTCGGGAGATGTTCGAGACTACGATTACAGTTTCAATTTTCCTTATAACCTTTTTTTTCTTTACCTTTTAGCAAATTCAATGTTTAATTTTAGTTTTTATACAATGATTAGTGAGTAATTCTTTTTGTTTGGATGAGGATTGAACCCTAGTTTTTTATTACAATGATTTTTGTTTAATTTGATGAATTCGATGTTTGTTTGTAATTGAGTTGTCTTCCAATTGTGCTAGTTTGCAATTTAATTGTCGCAAGATTAGATTTATCATAAAAATGCTTGGAATTGAAAAAGGAAGAGCATTCTAGGGCAACCAATTAGACTCATAATAGGTTAGAGAGGAAGAAATTTTCTTCTAAGGGTTAGTGAGTAGGGTGGCTTTTGCCTAGAGATTGGTATTGCCCAATTAGTTGTGATGACTCAACTTAATTAATTCAACATTGTTTTTTTAAGTTTTCCAATTGAATTAGTGACACGAATTAAGGAATTCCACCATCCAAACTCTTGCTTTAATAGTTTCTAAAACCTTAATTTTATTGCTTTGTTTTCTTTAGTTGTTAATGTTAGTATATGCCCTAAGACCAATTGACTCACATTTATGATTTATGAAGCATGTATTTTTTGAATTGTATTTTATGCTCTTGGTCATCAAGTATGTGACTTGATAGTAATACCCTTATAGCTAATAAAATACTATTCTTATTTGTCCCTAGTTTATTACATCTTGTAAACTAGTGTGAAGTTGATTGATGGTCAAGTTTTACTGATCATGAATATGAGATATAAAATCAATTCACAAATACATATTGAGAATATTGTATTGGACATGACCCAAACTGAAGAAGAAATATTGCATGAGTTTAAGTTATAAGTATTTCTTCTCAGTTTCATATTTGGTGTCCTTTGACCTAATGTTTCTAATGTTTCTTGCATGGGGAGAAAATATGTTTTGACATAGTCAAACATCACTTTTAATTAGGTGATCATTATGACTATTGGTTGACTTATTTTCTCGTCATGGCTTGAATATTGGAGATAGTGAAAGGGATTTGTCCCTCTCTTTTTAGAGAGAGATATCCATGGGCCCCTTGATAAGGAAGACTGGAAAATATGCATGGCCATGCCCAAATAAGTATTAATAAGGTGTTATTAATATTATTTGTTGGAACAGTCTGCCTGGTGATCAAGTAAATGGTTAATTAAGTTTTATAAGGATGACTTAATCCATGCCTTACACTTAATTAGGATATCGTGTGACAAAAGGACTAAATATTAAATCTGATGCTAGGTTATTATTACATTTACTTAACTTGGATAAGCATAATGTCTTGCTAGAGGCCGCTTATGTTTTGTGAATAAATATCTAGGACATTTTTCATTCACTGCCAACGTTAAGTGAACCTACAGGGTCACACACATAGACGATCTTGTGAGCATAATATCCACGTTCAATGAATCTAGATTGTGTCCAGATTCGTTGAACATATAGAAAAGGGAAATCAGATTCCATATTTTTTTTTTTGGTAAGTTAATAAGTAATTAATTTTATTTAATCGAATAAATAAAATTAATTAGTTAATATTACTCATCCAACCGTTGGATGATTATAGGAATAGACGGACGAGATTAAACTGTCATTAGATGACAGTTAGAGTTTTGATATTGACAGCGATAAAAGGTTATATTAACCTTTTCTTGGTGGCCGTCCTTTTATCTTATTAAAGAAAAACAAAACCCTAAACCCTAGAATGGCGATATAGTATCTAGCCTCTTCTCTCCGAAATACGATCAATTACCAGATAGTCAGGATCAGTTCTGAACAGTTTTTAGAACACAGAAGGGGCTAGCATCCCGATCGCTTGCAGAGGAGTTCGTCGCATGGATACCAGTAGAGGGCGAAGCGTACAAAGCAGCACCTCCACAACGAACAATCAAAACATTGAGGTAATTTCTATCCAATTGGTTTTTCTAGTATGTGGAGATCTTGTTAGTGGATTTCCGTAAGTTTTATTTTATTTTGTTTTTGCCTACGGAGTCCAACAGTTAAACTGTCTTTAGTTTTTAGTTTAATCTTCTTTAAAACCAACTTTTCTTTAGACTAAACATTAGATAAGCGATTAGTACTTAAGCCTTTATCGTTCCTCGAGATTCGACACTCGAGTATAACTTATTTACTACAGTGATAGGTCTACTTGCCTGTTGTTTAGTTTAGTAGTTCAACCCTTGTTTTTAAAACATACACATTAATGCACTTTTGGTCTTTTATCTGGAAAATATTTAGGCTATTTGGTATCTGAAAGAGGAATCGAGGCTAATCCAATTGATAAGTGCATAATTGTCTATATTTTCTATATGTTAATTTCATCATTTTTACTATTTCTAATATGTAAAAGTATATATTTTAGCTAAATATCTCTTATTCTTGTCTTAGGTTCCTCCAGAAGTGGAAATGATGAAAAGGAAATAAAAAAACAGAGCGAAAATGATGAAAATAGAAGCCATCGGCAAAAATACAGCACCTACTGCGCGAGGTAGGCTGACCTACTGTCGCCGGTAAGTGCCGAGGATCAAAGGCATTGGCTAAACAGAGACCTACTGCGTACAGTAGGCCTCGCCCTACCATCGGCGGTAGGTAGTGCTGGCAAGGGCGATTCAAGTCCAACTCAAACTCAATTTTCTTGATTTCTTCTCCAATTGTAACTTGGTTATCTTGTATTTTTACCTCTATATAAGGGGCTTTTTATGCAGCCATTGGACCATCAATTAGACATAATTAGATAGCCTTAGATAGGATTAGATAGGCAGATAGATTAATATAGATTTTAGTTAGGAGTAGATTAATTAGGTTAGAATGGTTTAAACACTCTTTAAAATTTCAGCTTTTATATTTTCATTAGTTAATAGACTTTCAAGATTTTTGCAAGATTTACTCTCTTGGATTCAAGAACTGAAGACCTTGATTCAAGATTTTGATCTTCAACTTGGTGACTCTAAAGATGATCTTAGAAGACGTTCGGGATTCAATTGCGGTTTCGATTTTCAATCCTAAGCTTTATTTTTCTTTTCTTGTTATTGAATTCTTTTATTAATTTATAGTTCTATTAATATGAATAGTGAGTAGTTTTTAGTGTTTGGTTTAGGGTTGAACCCTAATTCTTGATTATGAAATTCTTGGTTTGATTTCTTGATTTCGATGTTTGTTTTAATTTAAGTTGTTCTCCAATTGCGTTTGTTTGTAATTTAATTATCGTGAGATTAGATTATTCGCAAGGTTGTTTTAATTGAAAAAGGAATAACAATCTAGGGCAACCAATTGGGGGTTAATTAGGGCAATTAATTAGAGATATGATACTACTCTTTCAGATCTTTTAAATCACCTAAGTATATTGCACTCATAATTTGTTAGGGAGAAAAGAGATTTTCCTCTAAGGGTTAGTGAGTAGGATGACTTTCGTCCTAGATATAGGGATTGCCCGATTTGAGTGATGACAAAACTTAATTAATTCAACATCGTTTTCATTAAAGTTTTTCCCATTGAATTAGTAACAAGTATTAGAGGGATTCCACCAACCCAAACTCTTATCTTTAAAATTCTTTTAAAAATAATTTTTATTTGCTTTCTTTTAATTGTTTACTTCTTCTTATTTCTTTTTAATCAACGACATCATCTTTCTTTTCCGACTAGATATTACAGGCACGATTAGTACTTGAACCTTCGTCTGCTCCCTGAGAGATTTGACACTCGCGTTGAAACTCATCTCTACTTTGTTAGGTCCACTTGCCTTGCATTGTAGTAATTAGGATCACATCCCATTTTAAGATTTTAAACATTACCAGCAAAAATCCAAGCTATTCAAGAAATGCCAGAACCTAAGGACATTAAAAAGATACAAAGACTAGTGGGACGAATGGCATCTTTGGGACTTTTTTGGCACGTGTAGACGAAACTGGCCTTCCTTTTTTTATCAAATCTTAAGGTATCCAACCAAGTTTTTTCTTGACATTTGAGGCAAGCAAAGCTTTCCAAAAGCTTAAGGAATATCTATCCTCCCCCTATTAGTTACTCCCATAGCAAATGAATAAAACATTGTATTTATACTTAGCAATCACTCCAAAAGTGATTAGCTCTGTACTTTGCTCCAAGCGCGATAATATAATGAAACCTATTACTATGTGAGTCATGTTCTGAATGGTCCAGAGTAATGATACAATTCTTTGGAAAAACACATTTTATGCTTGATTATAATTGCACAAAAAATGAAACAATATATTCAAGCACATGTAATTATTGTCTTAAATAACATACCTTTACAATACATATTACTCAAACCAGACATATCAGGGAGAACATTTAAATGGGCATTGGATTTAAGTGAATATCAAATAAACTTTTCTTCTCGAAAGACTATCCAAGGTCAAGCTTTGGCTGATTTCATAGTTGAATGCACTTTCTCTGATAGCTCAAATAATGATAGTTCACATTTAATGCCTGATATGGTTGCCACATAGGTTCTCAATATTGATGGTTCCACGAGAGAAAAACAACGAGGTGCCAAGTTTATCTTGAAAGATCCCAATGGCCATCAGTACACTTATCCTATGAAGTTTTTGTTTCCCGTTAGTAATAACGAGGTGAAATACAAAGCTTTTTTAGAAGGGTTACAAATGGCCCAAAGTCTCCAATTCACTTACCTTTGTGTTAGAAGCGATTCACAAGTAGTCATTGGGCATATCACTGGCACCTTTGAAGCCAAAAGAGACAATATGCGGAAATATTTAGCCTGCATTCAAAAATTGGCTTCCAGATTCTCAAAAATACTTTTTGGGAAGGTGCCACCCAGGAAGAGAATGTACAAGTTGACATGTTATCCAAACTTAGTGCAGGTCCATGGATGGAACATGGATAGAGTCACTTCAAGAGAGAAATATAGCCAAAGATATTTGTATTACAGAATCTATTGAAGATTGGACACAGCCAATCAAAGATTTTATTCTAGAAGAAAAATTGCCCAATGATGAAAAAATAGCTAGGAAGATACGCAGAATCAAGGTACGTTCCCATTGATAATAAATTGTATAGAACCATGGGCAATTGGCCTTTGTTAAAATGTGTCAATGCAAAAGATGGAAAATGTGTATTACGGGAAATATATGAAGGCATTTGTGGTTCCCATAATGGAATCAAGGCATTAGTGAATAAGGCTTTGTGGTATGGGTATTATTGACGTACTATGAAGGAAGATTCTATCAATTTGGTAAAAACTTGTACAAAGTGCCAAATATATGCTATTGAGTATCACATCTCAATGTCTGAATACCACACTTTTGGCATCCTAATGCCCTTTACCCAATAGGGTATTGATCTTTCAGGACCATTTCCTAAAGCACTTGCTGGAAAGAATTATCTGATAGTAGCTATCGATCATTTTACCCGACAGATTGAAGTTAAGTCGTCAGCAAGCATCACATCAAGAAAATTGAAAGAATTCTTTTACGAGGATATAATTTGCTGGTTTGGGATTCCTAAGATCCTTATCTCTGACAACGGCAAATAATTTGATTCTAAGGAGTTTAGAGATTTATGTGAAGAGTTAGTCATTGAACAACAGTTTTGTTGTTTAAAAAGGGACTACTCTAAAATTAATACTAACAGGCAAGTGAACTTATGAATGTAGTACTAGGGAACCTTCGAAGTTGTCGAACTCAGGAAACAGAAAATCTAAATTCATGATCGTCTCTCTAAGGTTTAGTCAAACTAAAATGAGTTGAAAAGATTTTTAAATTAAAAACAACAATAAAACACTTTTAAAGTAATCTAAGAGTAGTTGAAATCAAATTTTAGAAAGAAATGTTCAAACGATAGAACCCCCCTTGAATCCTTTATTAGAAACTTCGGAAAAATAGTTGAATTGTTGACCAGGTCTCACTCGTTTGTTAGGATTAATCCTATCTCTAAGCAAAAACCCACTATTCCCCTAATTGATTAGAGAATAATCTATTCTCTCCCTAACTCAATTATGAATGTGGTGGAGTGATTACTAATGACCTAGAAATTGTAGCCATTATCTCTAGTTAACTACCATATTCCTATTTTCAATTATAGTCCTAGATTGTTCTACCTTTCTTAATTCCAAACAACCTATGTGAATGTTCCAATTACCAGTAAAATGAGCAACACAAACAATGCAATTGAACAACAATCAACTTTCAATTCAACAATTCATTCCATAATATCCAAAGAAATCAAACTAAATTCATCTAGGATTTAACTTCATTTAAACACAAAGAAACCTAGCCACTAAACATCACCATAATCATAAAAACTGACGCAACATAAAACGTTCAACAAGGAATTCAAGTGAAAATTCTTAAATTGGAAACAAAAGGTCTGTAATTGAATGAAAAATATAATCCCCCCTCAACAATGAAAAGGTGGCTATTTATAGTTTAGCCAAAGCCCTAATGACCCAAAGAAGTAAAAGACAAAAATGCCCACAACTAATAAAATAAATAAATAGTTAAAAGCTAAAAAAATTAAATAAAAACGCCCGAAACAGAAGAGAATATATTCAGTGACACGTTCAGCAGTGACCTTGTTACTGATCATGTTGCTGCCTGTGTTCCTCACTGTTTCTTCATTCTTCTTTTCTTCTTCTCCCAATTGGTCATAAACTCTTCCGCAATAACTTCTACATCATTCTCTCCCACCTGAGAAAAACTCGTTCGCGAGTTTTCTGGATACAGAGGCTCATCATCGGGATAAAATGGAAAAATATCTGCCACATTAAATGTCTTGGATATCCCCATAGTATCTGGCAAACTAACAACATAAGCATTATCATTAATCTTCTTCACAATCGAATATGGTCTATATTTCTTGGATTGCAACTTGCTATACTGGCCAACTGGAAATCTTTCCCTTCGCAAGAACACCATAACCTGATCACCAACGGCAAAAAGCTTCTCCTTGCGATGCTTGTCAGTTGCTTGTTTGTACTTTGCATTGGACTCTTCAATTTTCTTACGAACAACTTTTGTAGTAGATTGCCAATTCTCTGCCATATGCTTAGCTGCTACACTGTTATCTTGCACCTTAGGCCGCTTAAGCAAATCCAAATCATGTGCAGGTTCCTTCCGATAAACGACAGAAAAAGGTGTCATACTGGTAGTACAATGGACGAAACTATTGTAAGAAAACTCAGCGTGTGCCCAACCATCATCCCACTTCCTTGGTTGATCACCAACAATGCTTTGAATCAAATTGCCTAATGATCTGTTGGTAACCTCTGTCTGTCCACCAGTCTGTGGATGAGCTGTATGTTGGAATCCGTAGGCAAAACAAAATAAAATAAAATTACGAAAATCCACCAACAAGATCTCCACATACTAGAAAAACCGATTGGATAGAAATTACCTCAATGTTTTGATTGTTCGTTGTGGAGGCGCTGCTTTGTACGCTTCGCCCTCTACTGGTAGCCACGTGACGAACTCCTCTGCAAGCAATCGGTATGCTAGCCCCTTCTGTGTTCTGAAAACTGTTCAGAACTGATCCTGACTATCTGGTAATCAGTCGTATTTTGGAGAGAGGAGGCTAGATACTATATCGCCGTTCTAGGGTTTAGGGTTTTGTTTTTCTTTAATAAGATAAAGGACGGCAACTAAGAAAAGGTTAACATAACCTTTTATAGCTATCAATATCAAAACCCTAACTGTCATCTAATGACAGTTTAATCTCGTCCGTCTATTCCTATAATCATCCAACGTTTTGATGAGTAATATTAAGTAATTAATTTTATTTATTCGATTAAATAAAATTAATTACTTATTAACTTACCAGAAAATACAATATGGAATCTAATTCCCCTTTTGTATACGTTCAACGAATCTGGACACAATCTAGATTCATTGAACGTGGACATTATGCTCACAAGATCGTCTATGCGTGTGACCCTGTAGGTTCACTTAACGTTGGCAGTGAATGAAAAATGTCCTAGACATTTATTCACAAAACATAAGCGGCCTCTAGCAAGACATTATGCTTACCCAAGTTAAGTAAATGTAATAATACCCTAGCATCAGATTTAATATTTAGTCCTTTTGTCACACGATATCCTAATTAAGTATAAGGCATGGACCAAGTCATCCTTATAAAAACTTAATTAACCATTTACTTGATCACTTGGCAGACTGTTCCAACAAATAATATTAATAATACCTTATTAATACTTATTTGAGCATGGCCATGCATATTTTCCAATCTTCCTTATCAAGGGGCCCATGGATATCTCTCTCTAAAAAGAGAGGGACAAATCCCTTTCACTATCTCCAATATTCAAGCCATGACAAGAAAATAAGCCAACCAATAGTCATATTGATTACCTAATTAAAAGTGATGTTTGAATATGTCAAAACATATTTCTCCCCATGCAAGAAACATTAGGTCAAATGACACCAAATATAAAACTGAGAAGAAATACTTATAACTTAAACCCATGCAATATTTCTTCTTCACTTTGGGTTATGTCTAATACAATATTCTCAATATGTATTTATGAATTGATTTTAATCTCATATTCATGATCAGTGAAACTTGACCATCAATCAACTTCACACTAGTTTACAAGATCTAATAAACTAGGGACAAATAAGAATAGTATTTTATTAGCTATAAAGGTTTTACTATCAAGTCACATACTTGATGACCAAGAGCATAAAATACAATTCAGAAAATACATGCTTCATAAATCATAAATGTGAGTCAATTGGTCTTAGGGCATATACTAACACTGTATTGCTATAATTCAAAGAAGAATCAAATCTTTGCCAAAGTGATCTCCAGAAGTGACTGAGAAACTTGTTATCACGATCTGATGTAATAGACTTTGGTACCCCATGCAAACGAATCACCTGTTCAAAATACAGCTTGGCAATACTCCATGCATCATGTACTTTCCTGCAAGGAATAAAATGGACCATTTTTGAAAAACTGTCAACAACAACAAAAATAGAATCCAAACCCCGCTGAGTACGAGGTAAGCCAAGAACAAAATCCATCGATACATCCTCCCAAATGTCCTGTGGCACTGGTAAAGGTGTGTATAGACCAGTATTTTGCGAATGTCCCTTAGCTGTCTGACTGACGTAACATCTCTGCACAATCTTGTTCACATCCCTACGTAAATGTGGCCAATAAAAACGCTCCCTCACAGCAACAATAGTTTTATCTCTGCCCAAATGACCAGCTAATCCTCCGCCATGCAAATCACGAATCACCTTCTCCCTCAAAGAAGAAACAGGAATACAAAGCTGATTACCCTTCATCAAAAATCCATCATGAATACGAAAACTATCACAAGGCTGCCTTTCATTACACTTCTCCCAAATCTGTCCAAACTCTTCATCGCAAGAGTACAACTCTTTTAAACACTCGAAACCCACAATTTCATTACTCAAAATGACCAGTAAATTAACCCTTCTACTCAAAGCATCAACTACTTTATTCTGAACTCCCGCTTTATGCTTCAACTTAAAAGGAAACTTCTGCAAAAATTGAATCCATCTAGCATGCATATCTTTACTAATTCGACTCTGACTATTCAGATGTCTTAGTGCATCACATATAGAATACAGAACAAATTCCTGCCTAACCAGATAATGTTCCTAAGTCCGTAAAGCACACACAACAGAATAGAATCTTTATCATAAGTACTCCACTTAAGTCTAGCATCATTAAGCTTCTCACTAAAGAATGCTACTGGTCGTTTTTCCTGCGACAAAACTGCACCAATGCCAACGCCACCGCATCACAATCCACCTCAAATAGCCTAGTAAAATCTGGCAAAGCTAAAACAGGGGTTGTACATAACTTTTCTCTTTCAATAGAGCAAATGCTGACTCAGTTTTGTCACTCCACTCAAACTTGCCCTTCTTTATGCACTCAGTTAAAGGGGCTACAACACTACTAAAGTGCTTAATAAAACGCCTATAGAAACTACCCAAACCTAAGAAACTCCCCAACTCAGATACTGTTCTTGGGGCTAACCAGTCTCTAATTTCCCGAACTTTCTCATCATCTACCTGAATACCATCTGCACTAACAACACCCAAGAAACAACAACTTCCTAGCCATAAAACTACATTTCTTCAGGGTCACATACAGTTATTTTCATGCAGGACAGTCAACACACTCCTCAAATGATCTAAATACTCCTCCTCTGAACTACTATAAATCAGGATATCATCAAAGTAAACAACCACAAATTTACCATTAAATGGCTTAAGTACCTGATTCATAAGTCACATAAAAGTGCTAGGGGCATTAGATATTCCGAAAGGCATTACCAGCCACTCATAAAGACCATTCTTTGTCTTGAAAGCTGTCTTCCATTCATCTCCCATCCTAATATGAATTTGGTGGTATCCACTCCGCAAATCGATCTTTGTGAATACTTTAGCTTCACTCATTCTATCCAGCATATCTTCCAAACGAGGAATGGGAAATTTGTACCCAATTGTAATCATGTTGATTGCTCTACTATCAACACACATCCTGTAGCTTCTATCCTTCTTAGGCGTCAATAAAGCAGGAACAACACATGGACTCATGCTCTCCCTAATATGCCCTTCTCCAATAACTCCTGCACCTTCTCCTGCAAAATCTCACTCTCTTTCGAACTCATCTTGTAATGTGGAAGGTTCGGCAAGCTAGCTCCAGGGATCAGATCAATATGATGTTGAATGTCTCTCATGGGAGGTAATTCAGCAGGAAGCTCCTCTGGCAAAATCTAAGCAAATTCCTCCAGTAATGGTTTGACCTGTTCTGGTACTTCATCAGTTTGCTTCTTCTCATTAGCTGCAAAGACTTGCCTTACCACCAAAGCATGCACCACCTGTGACTCCTTAACAACCTCCTCCATTTCACGCTCAGATTATGTAATTGTTAAGAAAGACCGTTCCTCCACTTTAGAAGCTTTGGCATGGTGACTTGTCTTCATGGGAAGTAGATTAATCTTTACCCCATCTTTTTCTGGCCTGTATACATTATCTCTACCCGCATGTTGTGCATTAACATAAAACTGCCAAGGTCGCCCAAACAACAGATGACACACATCCATATCCACAACATCACAATACACTTCATCTTTGTAAGTACCTATAGAGAATGGAACCTTACATCGTTCTGTTACCCGAACCTTCTCTGTTGCCTTAATTCAGCCTATAGAGTATGGACTGGAATGCTTCTCCATCTTCAGTTTCAATAACTCAGCCGCATCTCTACCAATGATGTTTTCACAGCTCCCACTATCTATGATCAACTCAAACACCCAACCATTGATAGTACACCTGGTCCGAAACAGCTTGTGTCTCTGGCTTCCATCTTCTATTTTAGGAGTTAACATCAATCTGCGTATCACACAACTTCGCTCTTCCTCTTCTGCATATGCCTCATAGTCATCATCTTCTCCATCAGGACCACAAAACACCTCTTTTTTGTCCCGTTCAACTACATTAACAGGTTTTCTAGTAGGACATTCATTTGATCTGTGACCGGGTTGTCCACAACGATAATACTTGCCTAAAATAGGTTTTGCATAAGGACTAGTGGCTACCTTTTGCCCCTCCTTTAATTCGGCAACCTTCTTCCCAGGCCCCTTATCTTCCTTCCGTTCAGTACCCTGATTCCATCCCTGTGCAGCTTTACTCCTATCTGCAAAAATCCTCGATGTCTCTTCACCACTACTCCTCTGAAAATTATCATTGCCATACGTTCGCCTATTACCTTCAATCTTACTTCCACCTCTATCTCGGATCATTAACTCGACTTTAATCGCTAAGTTTTTTGCCTCTGTCACACTCTTTACAACCTGTACCCAATTCTATCTTGAATCTGCAGTTTTAGACCATCCAAGTAACGACTGACCTGATGCACCTCACTCTCCCGCAAATCATTCCTCTCTACCAACCTCATAAAGTCTGCTATATATTCCTGTACAGATCTCTGTTTGCTGACAGTGTTGATACTACTGAAATAGGATATGTTCATAGTTTGGAGGCAAAAATGCACTCTGCTGCAACTGTTTCATTCTGAACCTCGTCCAAACAGGCTGTTTACCCCCTCTCTGTCGTCTATCTAGCAGCCTCTCTCACCAGGCAGACGCTCCACCCTTCAATCTACATGCCACTAACTTTACTCTCTTCTCTTGTGGAATATCCATATATTCAAAAGAATGATCAATTTCGGTAATCCAGTCAACAAAGTCCTCTATGCCTAGATTACCATAAAAACTAGGAATATCCACCTTCAATCTAAAATCACCACTATAATAGTCATTATTATTCTGAATGTTATAATTATTATTATACCTGCCACCGCCTCTCCTAGAGGTCTGTTTTGATCTTCAGCCAAAATTAGATCATCCTCCTCATCACTAGAATTATATCCAGCAACCTGGTTTTGGACATTAACAGCTACAGGTATGTTGGCAACACCGCCTCGAGCAAGCTGATCTCTTGGTTGTTGTCCTCTATCATTCCTGTTTCTGTTGGCATTCAGCCCAAGGGCGTCAAATCTGTTAATCATCTCATCAAAGCGTTGATCTAAACTTCCAAGGTTCTGACTGTCGCCTCTTGAGCATCCATCCTATCTCGCAAGGCTTCAATATCCTGAACGACATTCTGGATATTACAATTTCCACCAGACATCGTTAGTACGAAAGAAATTCAAGCTCTGATACCAACTGACGCAGCGTAAAATGTTCAACAAGGAATTCAAAGGAATTCAAGTGAGAATTCTTAAATTGGAAACAAAAGGTCTGTAATTGAATGAAAAATATAATCCCCCCTCAACAATGAAAATGTGGCTATTTATAGTTTAGGCAAAGCCCTAATGACCCAAAGAAGTAAAAGACAAAAATGCCCACAACTAATAAAATAAATAAATAGTTAAAAGCTAAAAAAATTAAATAAAAATGTCTGAAATAGAAGAGAACACGATCAGTGACACGTTCAGCAGTGACCGTGTTACTGATCATGTTACTACCCGTGTTCCTCACTGTTTCTTCATTCTTCTTTTCTTCTTCTCCCAATTGGTTATAAACTCTTCTGCAACAACTTCTACATCAAAATCTATATAAGAATTCATAATAAAAGTTAAGTTTAAAAAGCTTAGAAAGTAAGATTGAAGAATTCACAGTCCCAGAATATTGTCCGAACTGTTCTCTCTAATTACCCAAAAAGTCCCGAAATTACTCCAAAGAAGACCTTCAATTTAACTATTGAAACTTGAAAATAAAAACTAAACTATGATCTAAGGAGATTAATGAGAGTTTTTCGGAGGGATTTTGTGATACCCCTAATCTTGCCACTAGGTCAACTGCTGCTGAGTAAGGTATCTGCATGCCTCTCGGCACTAGACTATAAGTCCCAAAAAAAAAAAAAAAACGACAGCCCAACCCCTGGGCAACACTAAAAGTATATACACAAAATATGCAGCAGAAAAACTTAAATAAACCTGTTACCACTAGTTCGTCACAAACACAAGATTTTAAAAAAACTTCTTAAAACTGTTGCGATACAAAATAAGTCTTATACCAACAAAACCCCATAATAATATAAACAAAAGAACCTTACACCTGGCCTGAGTCTAAGAAAAACAAAACATAATACGTGACAACCAAAGGATAAACATGTCCTTCTAGAGAAACACGGTCCAAGATTCTATGCCCGCAACTTCAACGACTTATCGTACCCATGTTTGTCCTGAGTTGATATGAGGAGAAAACATGAAATGGAAAACGTGAGCGCGAACGCTCAGTGAGTCCACGTGTGTGTGTGCGTCTCAATGATTTCTTTGAAATAATGATGATGCAATTTCACGAAACCATTCTATGCAATATTCTAAGAAAACCTTTTATTTTAACAATACTGGTGCTTGAACCGGAATAAGGGTTTCGAGCGTAGCTAGGAAGTCTGAGCGAATCAAGACACATTAGCGCAGCTTCTACACCCGAATGCAAAAAAAAAAAAAAAAACATGCAATGCTATAATCGGGCTCAACGAACAAGGTCTGGATCCCAAAACGAGGTCATCGGAAACAAGCTCGGCATCTCGTAGTCAACACCAGCCCAACACCGTATGAGCGCTCTATTACCAAACAACCGCTCTCCCCAAAACTGGTCATAACATCAGGCTACAGATTCCTGGGGCACCTACTAGGTCTGCCCTGGGACCAACCTCAGTGTTGAGTCCATCCTGACTCTTCACTAGGCAGTCGAACCCTACCGCAGAACATGATACGGTTTCCACGTAGACCGATTGGACCGCATCCTCTTCGGTCTACGCCTCTCTTCAAGTGGATCCACTCTCCTGAGTCTAAATCATCCACATCATCGGAAGAGGCCCTCGCACGGGGGACTGGCCACGTCCAGTGCAATCTTCTGACGCTTCCGAACATATCAACATAATCCATAACTGTATCTCTGGTCAAAATGGGGTTTTTTTTCCATGTGTTCACAAAAAGAAAGGTCGCTTGACCGGCCGTCAGAACAGAATCAGGTCATGAATATTTAATAAAAATCCCCATCTGCCAATTCACCACATGTTTATGCAAAATTCACATAATTATGTTAGATGTATAATCATGCATGTCAAAATAGGGTAGCTCTTCGAAAACCAGAACATTTTTTCAACATATATAAAATTTTTCCTAGAAAACTTGTATACAGTCAAATCATGCTTCACAGCAATTATAAACCATTTTTAAAAAACCACACCTATATGGAGCACGGCTCCTATGCATTTCCTAAGAAAAAAGGTACACATTGTGGAGAACATCTCCGAAAAACATGCTAAATGTAGTAAATATTTTCTAACAAATTCAAAAAACACGCCTTACGAGGCCCGTAGTATTCACAAATATTAGAAAACAGGGTTTTGTGGACTCACCTGGATGCGGTTCTGGTGCTATAGTGCTACAAACATGATACCAACAAATATTTAAGTACAAATTCACACGTTTCTATTCATCTCCAAAATATAAAAGATGATAACTTCTTACGAATCTAGGATATAACTGCACGTATACTAATCTAATGAGCCTACACTTCTTATCCTATCATACTAAAATCATATAAACCTACTAATGACACCAAAAATATATATTAACGCCATATACAAAAATTAGGTGTATATATATATCAAGATTAGTTACGCAAGTCAAGTGTACTAAAATTATACATACAAACCATAAGTGTTAACATCATTTTCTAGGGTCCTTTGTAAAAATACGTATCAAATTTATGAATGCCAAAACTAGTTACAAAAGTTATATATAAAAATATATATACAAAGTTATGTACTAAAATATATAGATAAGCAAGACTTTATTAACTAAAATTATTTATATAAAAAGAAAATCTCATATATACTAAAAATATATATACACATATTTACCAACTATATATATTAAAATTATTTGCAAAGATTATACATACCACAAACATGTATATATATAAAGTTATATATATTAAAATTGTTTACAACAATCATACATATATATACATATATTAAGACTTCATATCCTACAATTAGGTATAAATCCCCATGCATGCTAATATATAGATGTACAACACCTCAAATATATATATATATACAAGCTTCATGTGAGGAAAAAAAACATATATATACATATATATCAATACTTGAAATATGTACCTACAAATATGCATACTAAGACCATGCATGTAAATATATATATAAATACAAAGGTTATATATTCAAATTGCACATATAAACATATATCTAAGGTATATAAATACTAAAACTAGACATGCAAAAATATATATACTACATATATATTTGAGAACATAAATAATTATGTGTACTAAATATATATATATATATACAAGAAAATACTTTAAAATTATTTACCAAAAATTTAGGTATAGATATATATAAACCATTTTAGGTAAAAGAATTATACCAAGAAAAATTAAATAAATAAGTTTATATAAAATTAAATAAGAGAAATCAACACAAAAGTAAAAAATTAAACAAATCTTAACAAAATTATACTATTACTAAATGACTAAAAAAGGAAAAAGATGGAGCAAGACACACAAGAATCAAAATAGCAAAAAGAAAGAGGAAAAAAAAAAGCAGAAAAAAAAAACGGCAAGGAAAAAAAACAGAAAAAGGAAAGCAAGTACAATAAGGGGAAAAGGGAAAAAAGAAATAAATAAAACCAAAAGAAAAGAAAAAAAAACAAACATATACCTGTTGTTGCTGCGGTGTGGGAAACCGAGAGGAGGAGAGAAAAAAAAATTCAACAACTTTTCTCTCCCCTCATAACCCATATATATAGGCATACCCAAGTACATGCAAGATGCCAAGTGACACTTCATGCTTGACAAGTGGCCATCAATTCAATTTTTTTTTTAAAAACCCCATAAAATTTAATAATAATAAATAAAATAATAATATAAAATCAAAATTAATAAAAAAACTCCACAAAAAAAAAAAAATATACCACTTTAACCCTATATAAGACTACCGAGTATTCCTAACCGCTAAAAAGTACGTACCATAAATTCTTAGGCTAGACCCCGGCTACTACGTTAATGTCACTCACCTTCTCAAGATTGCTCGAGGTGCTTACCGAGTGGGGCGTTACAGATTTTCCCTCGAAAATCACCCTTTCTGCTCCCTCAAACTTACTAAAGATCTACTGAAAATACAATGAAAGACAATTTAAAAAAATACAAAAAGTTGTAGATTAGCCCCTGTTGCTTGACTGGCCGGGTCCCCTCACTTGGGTGGCCGGGTCTAGCCGATGATGTGGCTTGATGTGTTAAAAAAGATGCTATCCTAATCATTACAATGCAAGACAAGTGGACTTAACAATGCAGAGGTGAGTTTCAACCCGAGCGTCGAATCTCTCAGGGACGGACGAAGGTTCAAGTACCAATCATGTTTCTAATGTTTAGTCAGAAAAGATGGTCTTTGCTTAAAAAGAAATAAAAACTAAAAACAAGTAAATCAACGAAAAGAAAGCAAAATGAAAATAGTTTTAAAAGAATTATAAAGACAAGAGTTTGGATTGGTAGAATCCCTCTAATCCTTGTTACTAATCCAATTGGAAAAACTTTAATGAAAACGATGTTGAATTAATTAAGTTGGGTCATCACTCAAATCGGGCAGTTTCTATCTCTAGGACAAAAGCCACCCTACTCACTAACCCTTAGAGAAAAATCTCTTTTCTTCCTAACAAATTGGGAGTGCAATAAAATTAGGTGATTTACAAGACCTAAAAGCACAATATCGTATCTCTAGTCAATTGCCCCAATTAACCCCCAAATGGTTGCCCTAGATTGTTCTTCCATTTTTAATTCCAAACAACCTTGCGAATAATCTAATCTCGTGACAATTAACTTACAAACAAACGCAATTAGAAGACAACTTAAATTAAAAGAAACATGGATATTAAGAAATTAAACCAAGAACTTCATAATCAAGAACTAGGGTTCAACCCCAAACCAAACAATAAGAAATACTCACTATTCATTGTAATAAAACTGTAAATTAACATAAAATTCAATAACAAGAAAAGGAAAAGAAAGCTGAGGATTTAAAATCGAAGCCGCAATTGAATCCCGAACGTCGTCTAAGCTTATCTTTCGAGTTGCCAAGTTGAAGATCGAAATCTTGAAAATAAGTCTTCAATTCTTGAATCTAAGAAACTAAATTGCATAAATTTTGAAACTTTACTAACTAATTGAATGTATAAAAGCTGGAATTTAAGCAGTGTTTAACTAATCTAACCTAATTAATCTAATTCTAACCTAACTAATCCTATCTATGTATATTGATCTCTAATTATGTATACAAAAGCTAAAAAAAGACCCCTTGTATAGAGGTGAAAAATACGAGAAAACAAAGTTGAAATTGGAGATGAAATCAAGAAAATCGAGTTTGTTTTGGACTCAAATGTCCTTTGCCAGCATACCCTACCACCGACGATAGGGCGAGGTCTACCGTCCGCGGTAGGTTTCTGTTGCCAATACCCATTGTGTCCTTCGGCACCTACCGGCGACGGTAGGTTAGCCTACCTCGCGCGGTAGGTTGCTGAATTTTTGCAAACGATTCCGTTTTCGTCGTTTTCGCTCTGTTTTTGTTTCCTTTCATCGTTTTCACTTCTGGAGGGTACCTAAGACAAGAATAAGATATATTAAGCTAAAATATATACTTTCACATATTAAAAACACCAAAAATGATGAAATTAATGTGTAGAAAATATAGACAAATATGCACTTATCAAATACTGCCACACTTATCCGTTGCTTACCCTGAAGCAACACAAACTAAACAGGAAAAACAGAGGATTTTGAAAACTTCTATTATAGAAACACAACACAAAAACGACATAAACTGAAATAAAAGAGTTAAAATCTCAAAAACCATTAAAGGCATTGCTAGCTCAAAATAATCAAAACAAACTCATCAAAAACAAAAACTAAGAAAAATAAAAGATAAAACCACTTCAATAGAGTATTTTACTAGCAAACTCCAAACATAATCCAAAAATAGAGGAATGAAAAAAGCACTAAGTTCACCATGAGTTACTAAAGATCATTACCAATGAAAGGGTGTATATGATTTGCTCATGCCGTTTTTAACAGAAAAAGAGGAATGTTAAGCGATTAGCATCAAGAAATATTTTCAAAGATAATGCACACAATTATATCTTTTTCTATCACTTAGCCACATTAAAGTCTATTTTAGGTCGTCCCCTGATTAGGTAGGATTTTTTGGCTTGTAATGTTAGGCTAGGAACATAAGTAGGTTACAAACGAAGATAAAAGGAGACAAAAACAAATGGAATAGAGCAAATGCAACTGAAAGGACACGATAATGAAATAAAAGAAACACTTTGTAGCCGTCGTTTTCACTTTTCTCACTCATCTTTGTATTCTTTACCTCATTCTTCTCTGATATACATCCCATCTAATAACAATTTTTTCTCAAGAATTTTCAAGACTAACCAAAAATAAGAGAGAGAGATGCTTGAACTTTTCAAGTTTTTTATATAGAATACGAACATATATTTTTTTCTTCGTTTTTCTGCCATTTTTTCATTTTTTTGGCTTTTTCTCTTTTTTCAATTTTTTCTTTTCACGCATCAATATCTCTTTTCTTTCTCTCTCTCTTTTCAATAGCCAAATGTACCGAAAACATAAAAATACCCCAAAATACCCTTTTATTTATAATTAGAGTTTTGCTTTCTTCCTTTCTTCACCCCTTTTACTGCCACACTAATTCGTTTCTTTTACTCAAAACGGCCAAAAGTCTATTCTAACCATTAGCTATACGAAATGAGGTTTGCTCAAAACGGCCAAAAGTCTATATTAAGCATTAGCTCCACGAATTGAGGTTTTATATAGTGAGGTTAAGAGAACAAGGAACAGAAGGGAGTGTAACCCTTGGCATAGAGGCACAAAAAGGGAACTAGGGATTGATTTCATAAAGGATATATGATAAGAAGGCACAATCGGTTCAAAGAAGGCTTAAGACCATCATCTTCAGGACCATCCTAGACTAGATTTCTTTTCTTTTAAAGATAGAAAAATCATGAAATTAAGGCAAAGTTAAAAAATTATTATCGTAATGCTAATTACCCAAGATTCCTAAACTTCTACTACTCAAACAACATTCACAAGTGCATAAAAACCATTGATCATTTAAGAATTTTAGTAAATATGGTTTTCATAGTAATTAAGTAGTACGTCTTTTTCGAAAACCTAAAGAGTTTTACAGTTTAATACTCTATCGAAAGTGATAAAAATAAAATATTTTTGGATTTTAAAATAAGAAAGTATAAAGAAACAGAAATAAAAATATTTTTGAAAATTTTAAATTTTCTTATTGAAAAACCTAAAGAGTTCTACAGTTTAATACTCTTCCAAAAGTGATAAAAATAAAATATTTTTAGATTTTTAAATAAGAAAGTAAAAAGGAAACGGAAATAAGAATATGTTTGAAAATTTTAAATTTTCTATTTTTTTTAGAATTTTTCGAAAAGGAGACTAAACGAACAAACTTTGAAGAACAACAATACCCCCCACACTTAAAATCATATTGTCCTCAATGTGGGGGTTAGACTAAAGAAAAAAACAAAACATGAACACATACATGGGAAGCAATCTCGTAGATATAAAGCAATAACCTTATCGGGAAGCCATCCCCACATAAAATAAACAAACAAAAGAAAATGAAAAAGAAAAACAAATAAAGAGAAGAAAATAAAACATGAAATAAAATAAGAAAGCATAAACATAAATGAAAAAAAATAAGAAGACAAAAAATAAAAGGAGTGGAAAAAGAAACTCCTTGTAATGGAAGTGAAAGAATTTGAAACCCCATGTAAGACGAGAAATCAGAATTTTAAGATCGAGTTTGAGAAAGATGTTATAAAATTCAAACAATTTCAACTCTTTAAAGGAAAATAGAAGATTAATGAGGGTTAATGTTGAAGAGAAAATCATTCGTGCTTTTTCAAAGCATAAGGATTGTTCTCTTTTAACGTTCTCGAAATTTCCCTTGGACTTCATGAGATGTCTCCTCTCCTCATCATTCTCTTTGAGTTGTTTCCATGATTCTTGCATACATAAAGAATTATCAATAAGAACAAAGTTAGTTTCGTGAGTAAGGAGGTTTTCTCCCTCACTCTTTTTAATGTCATCTATCTCCGTTTCTTGTTGCCTTTCTTTATGATTCTCATGACTTTCCACAAAATTCTCATTTTCCTTTCTAGCTTACTTTCCTAAAACTCGTTTTTATTCTTTGATAAGCACTTATCTTTCTTACTTTCTTCCACTACACTTGTATTCGGTAGAGGTTCTTGAAATCTTGGGGAAGTGGACTCCTCCGGTTCTTGAGTAGATTCATCCTCGTCATCCATAAACATGGGAAACCTGATCCCCTGTTCCTCTACATCCCGCAAAGTGACCGTGTTACTAAGTGCATTACTAGGTGGTTTATCAACGATCATTCCCGCTAATAGTTTGATTTGATTTTCCATGTTGTGGAAGGAAACTATTTGGCTTCTCGGGACTGCTTCCATTCTTTTCACGTCGGTGTTTGCCCAATTGATATAATTCGAAACAAGCTATTCTAGATTAGGTCTTGAAGGTAATAAGTGTACTGATGGAGTATAATTGTATGTTGAATATTGAGCATAATCTCCCCAATAATCGTTCAATTGAGTCCTCCATTCCAAACTATACTTGTTAGAATATGTATCGTATCCCTTCCAGTTTTCTTGGAACGTGGCCGATTGATAGTGCATATATTGAGATTGAAAAGCCATGTTCTCCATTCTTTATTCTAGCATTGATGCTTGTTGGGCTTCTATGGTATCATCGGTATCCATATCTTACCTGAAACAAATATAGGATGAGCAATTTAGCACACGTTCCAAAAGTAATAAACTGAATACATAATATCTATACCATAAACACACAAGCACAACAATAGATCAGAACAAAGAAAAACAACAAAACCCAAAAGTGACTAAACCACAAAATAAATGATTTTTCTCAAACTTGCCGTCCCTAGTAACGGCACCAAAAACTTGGTGTATTAAAACGGGATGCTATCCTAAACACTACAATGCAAGGCAAGTGGACCTAACAATGCAGAGGTGAATTTCAACCCGAGTGTCAAATCTCTCAGGGACAGATGAAGGTTCAAGTACCTATCATGTTTCTAATGTTTAGTCAGAAAATATGGTCGTAGCTTAAAGAGAAACAAAAACTAAAAACAAGTAAATAAACGAAAAGAAAGCGAAATAAAAATGGTCTTAAAAGAATTATAAAGACGAGAGTTTGGATTGGTGGAATCCCCCTAATCCTTGTTACTAATTAAATTAGAAAAACATTAATGAAAACGATATTGAATTTATTAAGTTGTGTCATCACTCAAATCGGATAGTTCCTATGTCTAGGACAAAAGCTACCTTACTCACTAACCCTTAGTGGAAAATCTCTTTTCTCCCTAAAAAATTAGCAGTGCAATAAAATTAGGTGATTTACAAGACCTAAAAGTGTAATATCGTATCTCTAGTCAATTGCCCCAATTGACCCCCAATTGGTTGCCTTAGATTGTTCTTCCTTTTTCCATTCCAAACAACCTTACGAATAATTTAATCTCGTGACAATTAATTTACAAACAAACGCAATTGAAAGACAACTTAAATTAAAAAAAAAATGGAAATCAATTAATTAAACCAAAAACTTCATAATCAAGAACTAGGGTTCAACTCTAAACCATACAATAAGAACTACTCGCTATTCATTCTAATAAAACTATAAATTAACATAAAATTTAATAACAAGAAAAGGAAAAGAAAGCTTAGGATTGAAAATCAAAGCCGCAATTCTTGAATCTAAGGAACTAAATTGCAGAAATTTTGAAACTTTACTAACTAACTGAATGTAGAAAAGCTGAAATTTAAAGAGTGTTTAACTAATCTAATCTAATTAATCTAATTCTAACCTAACTAATCATAACTAATCTATCTAAGAATCTAATCTATGTAACTATGTATATTGATCTCTAATTATGTATACAATAGCTGAAAAAGGACCCCTTATATAGAGGTGAAAAATACAAGAAAACCAAGTTAAAATTGGAGATGAAATCAAGAAAATCGAGTTTGTTTTGGACTCAACTGTCCTTTGCCAGCATACCCTACCACTGACAATAGGGCGAGGCCTACTGTCCGCGGTAGGTCTCTGTTGCCAATGCCCATTTTGTCCTTCAGCACCTACGGCTCCGTTTCGTCGTTTTCACTTTGTTTCTGTCCTGTTTTTGTTTCCTTTCATCATTTTCACTTTCGAAAGGTACCTAAGATAAGAATAAGAGATATTGAGCTAAAATATATACTTTCACATATTGAAAAACATCAAAAACGATGAAATTAACATATAAAAAATATCGACAAATATGCACTTATCATGGCCGGGTCCGGTCGCTTACTGGAAATTCTTGTGTTTCTTCTCTTTTCATCCATTCTTGCTCTGTATAATCACGTTTCACTTCATTGTTTCTTCTAACTCATCTGAGACATACCTATAAACAAAAGAGTAGAAATGTAGAATAAAACTACCATTTTATTAATAAAAAATACTTCGAAAGCTGAAGATTAAACACTGTAAAAATATGTATAGAATGGACATATCAAATTCCTGCACACTTAAGCATTGCTTTCCCTCAAGCTACACAAACTAAAACAACAACCCAAAGATGCAAAGATTAAACACAATTTTCCAATGAAAACTCAAAATCACAAAAACAATCAAATTAAAAATAAACTTTTTAATCGCTTAAGAAAAACGACATCACCACAATTGAATCACACAAAACTTATCCAAGTACAAGTTACAAGACTTAAATGATCCATCAAACATCTCATATAATAATTATTAATCAACAACGTGTGTGTGTGACTACTTATGTTAAGCTTCAACAAATGTAAAGAGAAGGAAAGGAAATTAACAAAATAATTCACTTTAATAACATGTCCCTTATACTTAACTTTCCACTACCTATTATCTAGTCCTCAGATTAGGTACGACTTTCAATCTTGTAATATTAGGCTAGAGACATAAAAGGATATCAAAAGAAGGGAAAGGAAGAAAAAAGTAAAGAGAAGAGAGCTTAAGGCAAGCGAAAGGAAAACAAAATTGATATCTAATCTAAAACCTTCAAGTCGCTTTTCATTCTCTTTTACCCTTTATTCCCGGAATACTTTACCTCTCATTTGATTTCACTATTTTCAATAATACACAACCCCACCTAGTAGTTTCAACTATTTTCAATCCCAAACGAAGTATAAGGAAGTTCTATGGTAAGAAAAAGTGTATAACTATTTTTTTTTCAAGAGAGAAACTCAAACATAGATATTTCAACTATTTACTTTTTCTTCTCATTCTCTCTTTCTTCTTTTTTTTCATCTTTTTTTTCTCATTTTTCTTTTTCAACAAAATGAGATTGAGAATCACAAGTTTCGATCAACACATAGAATTTTAATTTCACTCCAACCCCTCATTTGATTTCTTTCTCACAAACTTTTCCAAAATACCCTTTTACATAAAATACTCATCTCCACTTTCTCTCCCCATACTTATCTATGAACCTCACTCAAAAGCAACTTAAAGATACAAAATACATTAGCTCTCGCAATTAAGGGTTTAAAATATTGTGTGAGTTCAAAAACAAAGAAAAGAAGGGTTAAACCCTTATGCAATTTAGTCTAAAAAAGGGTACTAAAGTTTTACCATTGAAGGATAGGCAACAAAGGATCAAACGGGTCAAAGAAGTCCTAAGACCATCATTTATGGGGTAAACCTAAGCTAGACACAACTTTACCTTAAGGCATAACAAGGTAAATCTCAGGGCATGCATATAAGCAAATTATTAAACTGATATCCTAAAAATTCACAAAGCATTTATCTACTAACAAGACACTTGTATGTACAAATAAACCATTAATGCATGAACGTTTGCACAAGCATTTGATATCACACAAGCTAAGTAAGCAACAGGACTCATTAAAGTTTCGTATGACTAAAGTAAAATCTATTCAAATTCTTAAATGGTGACTTTAAAAAATGAAAAATATTTTCGGATTTTAATTTTATTAAAAAGTAAAAGGGTAAACTACAAACTAAAGCAAAAATATTTTTGGGTTTTTTTAAAATAATTTTTGAACAAAAGGAAAAACACAAAATAATATATATTTTTTGGAGGTTTTAGAATATTTGATTTTTTTTTATTTTTTTACTTAAAATAAAACTATCAAAGGAAGGTAACAACCTTAAGAATAAAAACAACAATATTTTTTGAATTTTTCAAAATTTTTAATGTTTTTGGGTTTCTATCTATAAGAAAAACTCAAACAACTAAAGAAAAACCTAAACTAAGCATCTCCCACACTTTAAACCACAATGTACTCAATCTAGGGGCCACAACCAAAAAAGTAAAACAAAAACACTAACAAAAAAACTACGAAAATATAAAGAGAAAACAAATAAAATAGAAAGTATGCACAGGAAGCAGTCCCGAAAAGAAAAACAATCATACATGGGAAGCAATCCCCAAAACTAAAATATAAGTGCACAAGGGAGGCAATTCCAACACAGAAAGACAAACAAAACATAAAAAACAAAGACAAAAAAAATAAGAGAAGCCATCTCTAAAATTACATAAAATAAACTAAAGTGAAGAGAATGAAAATAAAAATTAAAATATGAAAAAGGAAAAAGAAAAAACTCCCTCATGGGCCAGCACTGCCACCACTAGATCCCCCATCTGATGAGAAGCCGATAAAGATAGTTGAGCATCTCATGCTGGCTGCATCATCTCCTCCACACTTTGAAGTCGATTTTGAGTGTTCTCTTGGTGGAAGTGCAATTGATTTTGGATTGCCTCTTACTGGATGTAGAGATGCTCCAATTGGTTGATCACTGAGGCCCCAAAAATCATTCTCCTCGTCATCCTCAGCCACATCTGCCACTTTTGGAGCCTACTCATTGCCCCCTTAGGGAGACACTGAGCACCGCCTCTTTTCATTGTCATCCCACTAATAGTGGCTTCGTTTTATGGTGGACTCCTTGATTACATCCAAAACAGAAGTGGTTTCTCGTAATTCACCTAAAAAATGAACATGAAAGTGGTCAAAGATACGAGGTAGAAGCAAGGAAAAACCAATAACTTTATCAGCTATAGGGCTACGAGCTATGTCACGTAGAAAGTGGATAAGTAGAGAAGGAAGATAGAAGGGAGAACGACTCCTCATCTTATCTATGATATAGACATCGATCATCCTCAAATCTTTAGTTTGGTTGGGAGATCGGGGGTGCAATGTTTGTGCCTATGAGAAGTGATGAAACCTTCCAAGTTTCGTCTAAACCATTGGATTTAACAACCCTCTTTCCTAAAGTCTATGCTTGGATACGAAACTTAGCTAATGCCTCAGAATAGAACCAAGTCGGGTCCTAAAAAACACTAGTGGAAGCATGCTCATAAAAAATCGAGTGCCCCTTATTAGGTATACCTAGAATGTGTACGAGGATGGCTCAGTCAAGATGAATCCTTACCCCTTTAACAGTCGTGGTGATATCAGTTTTATACGGGTCGGATTTGAAGAACATATTAGTGTAGAACTCTCTAACTAGATTAGGGTATTTCCCCTGTTATTGTAACCAACGAGTTCCATCCCATAGCCCTAAAGTGCACTAAGACAGCTACCTTTCTAGAAGAGTAAGTTCTATGCGCTCAACCACAAGTTTATTTTGAGTTTGGCATTATACCACGACCTATTGGCGTCATTTGATATCCTAAGGGGTAAAGGAAGGATAGGTTCATTATCTGATGGGTCGACAGCTACCCGATTTCTTTTTTAGATACGACGGGATTATAGGGAGGCATGATACTAGAAATAAGAAGGATGACTTACTACAACAGGCTTACAATACAATCACCCACAACAAAAACAAACAGCCCCCAACACTTTAGATTGTGAAATAAAACACAAAACACACGACAATGGCTAAAACACAAACTCAAAACAAACAACATAAAAACAAAGCTAAAAGCATGAGAATAGGATTGTTAGTATATGCCCTAAGACCAATTGACTCACATTTATGATTTATGAAGCATGTATTTTTGAATTGTATTTTATGCTCTTGGTCATCAAGTATGTGACTTGATAGTAAAACCCTTATAGCTAATAAAATACTATTCTTATTTGTCCCTAGTTTATTACATCTTGTAAACTAGTGTGAAGTTGATTGATGGTCAAGTTTTACTGATCATGAATATGAGATATAAAATCAATTCATAAATACATATTGAGAATATTGTATTGGACATGACCCAAAGTGAAGAAGAAATATTGCATGGGTTTAAGTTATAAGTATTTATTCTCAGTTTTATATTTGGTGTCCTTCGACCTAATGTTTCTAATGTTTCTTGCATGGGGAGAAAAATATGTTTTGACATAGTCAAACATCACTTTTAATTAGGTGATCATTATGATTATTGGTTGGCTTATTTTCTCGTCATGGCTTGAATATTGGAGATAGTGAAAGGGATTTGTCCCTCTCTTTTTAGAGAGAGATATCCATGGGCCCCTTGATAAGGAAGATCAGTAAAATATGCATGGCCATGCTCAAATAAGTATTAATAAGGTGTTATTAATATTATTTATTGGAACAATCTGCTCGGTGATCAAGTAAATGGTTAATTAAGTTTTATAAGGATGACTTGATCCATGCCTTATACTTAATTAGGATATCGTGTGACAAAAGGACTAAATATTAAATCTGATGCTAGGTTATTATTACATTTACTTAACTTGGGTAAGCATAATGTCTTGCTAGAGGCCGCTTATGTTTTGTGAATAAATGTCTAGGACATTTTTTTCATTCATCGCCAACGTTAAGTGAACCCTACAGGGTCACACGCATAGACGATCTTGTGAGCATAATGTCCACGTTCAATGAATCTAGATTGTGTCCAAATTCGTTGAACGTATACAAAAGGGGGAATCGATTCCATATTGTATTTTTCCCGGTAGGTTAATAAGTAATTAATTTTATTTAATCGAATAAATGAAATTAATTACTTAATATTTCTCATCCAACCGTTGGATGATTATAGGAATAGACTGGACGAGATTAAATCGTCATTAGATGACGATTAGGGTTTTGATATTGACAGCTATAAAAGGTTATGTTAACCTTTTCTTGGTGGCCGTCCTTTATCTGATTAAAGAAAAACAAAACCCTAAACCCTAGAACGGCGATATAGTATCTAGCCTCCTCTCTCCGAAATACGACCGATTACCAGATAGTCAGGATCAGTTCTGAACAGTTTTCAGAACACAGAAGGGGCTAGCATCCCGATCGCTTGCAGAGGAGTTCGTCGCGTGGATACCAGTAGAGGGCGAAGCGTACAAAGCAGCGCCTCCACAACAAACAATCAAAACATTGAGGTAATTTCTATCTAATCGGTTTTTCTAGTATGTGCAGATCCTGTTGGTGGATTTCCGTAGTTTTATTTTACTTTGTTTTTGCCTACGGATTCCAACAAGGATAACAAAAACGGAGCTCTAAGAATTATTTTAAAATTGTCTAAACATAGAGAAACCAGACAAAATGACACGAACAGAAAACAGAAAGCAACTTTGATCACAAAAAAGACAAAAATAAAAACGAGATAAACAACACAGAGATTAGAGAAAAAGAGACGTCGCCCGTGTGTGAATTGTGTGTGAACTGAAATAATAACTCCATGAAATTGTACTAATAAATTCTCAACAACAAACAAAGAGAGTAAGATGAAACAGTAAAACCAAACGTAGCTCGTATGTGCAAGTATGTGAAAATTACAGAGAATAACTTAAATTTTACCTAAAATATAACTTAATAAAAAAAGTAGCAATTGTAACAAATTAATTCACAGAAATTTGAGACTAAGAAAATAAATAAAGAAAGGAAAAAATTAGACTCATGTTTTCTAGGAGCTACTAGGTGGTTGCTGCTCGTGGCTGGTAAGGCGGTAGTAGTGTTAAGCAGAGCCAAGAAGGGGAGGAGTTCGGAGAAAAAATAAAGGGAAGAAGAAATAGAAGAAATATAAGGAGAAAAGGAAATCACAGAGAGGTATGTTAATTTTTAATTGTTTGAAAATCTCTACAATCCTCCTCATCTCATCTTTGCTCTAATCACGAACAAGAGCTATCGGATAAGGAATTTTCAGCTTGTAAGCTTCAATGATTGGCTTATGATTTGGCTCTTTTATAACCCTTTCATCACAACTCTTTTTTTTGGATGACTACCACCTTCTCTTTCTTGGGGACCTTCTTATCAAATTACCCACATTGACATGCTCACTTCAGTATTGCTTGGGAGAGTTCCAGGAGTTCTCTCTGATACCAACTTAACCAATTTCTAATTTGCTTCTCTATATTGCGAATAGATGCCTCTTGATTTGTTTGACCAGCTTTTATACTATTGATTTCTGGCATCTGTTGCACTCACGAATTTAACCATTAAATCTTCTAGTTTGGCTTTTACTGGTGGAGGATTTGGAGTTGGAGGGGGTGCATCATATGGAAAACATTGAGTGGGACCTCTATTATGATATCCCTGAGGTTATTGTGTACATTAATGTCCTTAACTACCTCATGAAAACTTAGGGTGATTCTTCCATCCAAGGTTATAGGTGTTTGAGTACGGACTTTTAACTTGCCTATTTCTCTGGATGAAATCACTTGCTCCAAAGAAGTACCCATGCTTGGGCATTCATGGTTTAAATGCCCTCTATTGCAGAAATTACAAAATATGATTTGCTGGGGATTCATATTTGAAGGCATTATATTTATATTCCTCATTTTCCGCTCAATCATTGCCACTAGCCTGGCCGCCCTAGTAGTAATTACATCAACGTTGTGGACCGCGACAGACTTAGGCTTGGCTCTTTGTCTTCCCCAAGTGTAGCTATTTATTGCTATTTGCTCTATCAAATCATGCACTTGTTGAGGAGTTTTACTCTCCATAGACCCACCAGTAGAAGCATCAATTAATTGCCTCCCCCAAAGAAAACTCCATTATAGAATAATTGGATCAGGATACCCAAATCCAGACCATGGTGCGGGCACTTTATTAGTAACTCTTTCCATCTCTCCCAGGCTTCATACAGGCTTTCCCTATTAATTTGCTGAAACTATAATATCTTGTTTCTGAGCTTAGAAGTGCAGGCAGTCTAGCTATGCTTAAATGCGCCCCAATGATGAACGGTTGAGCATAGTCCACCATTGAAGGTGGTATAAATTCGAGGGTTTGCTGGGAGTGGATCTTGTTGTACCTCCTCCGTCTTATCCACAGGGACTAACTCGTTATTATTCATCGTTTCAAATCTGAGGGTGCAATGGACACTCTGGAGCATACACTCAATCTTTGGGTCAAACTCAACTAATTTACCCCAGTTGCTACGGGGCACAAACTAGTTCAATAAAACCTGCAATGGACAAAAGCACAAATCAATCCAAGAATAGCGAAAATAAAACTTCCAAGAAATAGCCACGATAAAATACTAATAATGGAAGAATAGACAAGAACAAAAATAAAAATACAAAAACAAGAAACGAAAAGCGATTAAACAAATAGATTAACGGAGTTCTTAAAGTTACTGTTGCCCAGCAACGCCACTAAAAACTGGTTGTTTAAAAAGGGAATACTCCAAAATTAACACTAATAGGCTAGTAAACCTATCAATGTAGTATTAGAAAACCTCCCAGGTTATAAAACTTAGGGAATAGAAAAGCTATATTAATGACTGTCTCTCTAAGATTTAATCAAACTAAAATGAGTTGAAAAGATTTTTAAATTAAAAAGAACAACAAAAAAATTTTAAAGTAATCTAAGAATAGTTGAAATCAAATTTTAGAAAGAAGTGTTTAAACGGTGGAATTCTCCTAGAATCCCTTAGCTTATTCATTAGGAACTTTGAAAAAAAATAGTTGAATCGTTGATCAGGTCTCATTCGTTTATTAGGATTAACCTATCTCTAGGCGTAAACTCATTATTCTCTAAATTGATTAGAGAAAAATCTCTTCTCTCCCTAACTTAATTATGAATGAATGAAGTGCTAGAGTGCTTACTAATGACCTAGAAATCGTGGCCATTAGCTCTAATTAATTATCAAATTCTCATTGTTCAATTATAGCTCTACATTGTTCTTCCTTTCTCAATTCCAAACAACCTATGTGAATGTACCAATTATGGGAAAAATTAGAAACACAAACATCGCAATTGAACAACAACCAACTTTCAATTCAACAATTCATTCCATAATATCCAAAGAAATCAAACCAAAATCATCTAGGTTCAACCCCATTTAAACACAAAGAAACCTAGTCCCACTAAACATCATCATAATCATAAAATCCATATGAGAATTCCTAATAAGAGTTAAGTTTAGAAGCTTAGGAAGTAAGATTGAAGAATCTGCAATCCCGGAATGTTGTCTGAACTTTTCTCTCGAATTGCCCAAAAAGTCCCAAAATTACACCGAATAAAACCTTCAATTTAACTATTAAAACTTGAAAATCAAAACTAAACTATGATCTAAGGAGATTAATATGAGTTTTGGGGAGGGATTTTCTCTCGTAAATTGCCACTTTCTACTCCCTCAAAACCCTAACCGAAGATATGTTAAAAATATAATGAAAGACTATTTAAAAAGATGCACAAAATTGCAAAATTAGCCCCTGCTGTGCAACCAGCCGGTCCCCCCCACTTGGGCGACCAGTCTGGAAAAACATGCTCCCAGATTGCTGCTTCAGTGGGGTCCGGCCAGTGATGTGGCAAGGTCCGGCCGCTTGCTGGAAATTCTTGTTTCCTTCTCCCTTTTTTTGTTCGTTCTTCCTCCGTATGCTCCCGTTTCACTTCATTCTTCTTCTAACTCATCCAGAACATACCTATAAACAAAAAAGAAGAAATGCAGAATAAATATACTATTTTAATAATAAAATACTTCGAAAGTTGAATATTAAATACTGTAAAAACATGTATAGAATGAACATATCAGGTTAAATCAGTGGGATACCCCAGTTAAATGGAGCTATAGAAGTTACAATAGGACTATTCTACAAGTCCTAGGGAAAAGGCTAGACAACTTGAAGAGAGATGGTTAGAAGAACTCCCGAATGTCCTATGGTCATACAGAACAAATCCAAGAACAACAACATTAGAAACCCCTTTTATTTTTTGTTTTGGGGTAGACGCAATTATACCAGCTGAGATTGGAAGTAAGTCACTGAGAAGCATGGCCTTTGACGAGCATTCTAATGATCAAATGCTTCATAAACATCCACTTTGATAGATGAAATTAGGAGCAGGCTGCTAGAAAAAGATGATCATTACCGAAAACAAGCAGCCTGATACCATAATGCAAATGTTAAGCCTTCTACAATGAAAGAAAGAGATCTAGTTTTAAGGAAGAATGAAGTCAGTAGGATACATCCAAATGACAAGTTGGACCCAATATGGGACGGACCTCGTCGGGTAATTAAATGCAATGGTAACAGGAGTTACAGATTACAAGAATTTGAAGGAAAAATCTTAACAAAGACTTAGAATAATCTCAATCTCAAGAAGATTTTTCCTTAAACCAGTTATCTCATACAACTCATCATGTATTTGAACATATTACAAGTATCAAATACATTTCTTATTAATTGGGGCTTATGATTTGAAAATGTTTGTTTCGTTTTACGTCATCTGCAATGTTTCACAACCATCAAAACAAACCAAGTTCTCTTTTTTTCTCATTTTTTACATGAAAACATATGATAAACATTAATTTATTCAAGGTTTATGATCAATAATCACCTTACATGTTTTCCAAGAAACATTGTTGATAATCCTCCGTACTACTTTTCTCTTCTCATTCTTAGTGTTGATGTTCCAAATCAATTTAAATATTCAAAACGAATAAATTACACAAACATAGTTAATTAAAATACTATTATATATATTCAAAAATAGTCTTTAACAAGACTATTTTGAAGGCCTAGTCAAAAGATACCAGGAGGCCATTCCCAGTATCTTAATGGCCATGTACAAAAATAAAAATAACCGATTAGGGCTGTAGGCCTGTTTGGACGATTGTTCGCACATTTTCTTTTCCCTTCCAGCCCAATTTCTTGACCCTATGATGATATGCACTGGGCCTCACAAAATAGGATTGAGATTATTTTTAACCCAAGATGCTGGGCAGGCCAAGCTAGCAACAACCCAATTTTGTTTGTGTCTTCCTAGGTGACTTGACTGTTTCTGTTTTTGAATGAGTCTTCCAGGTAACTTGGCTGTTGAACGAGTCTACCTTAGGTGCTCTATAAATACTCTCTTCCTCATTATTGCTGATGGAACCAACTCTGTGAAGCCGTTTATTTTCTCTCTTCTTCTCTGCAGTTTCTTCTTCCTCTGTTACTGCCTGTTCTCTGTGAATTCTTCTGTTGCTGCCGCCGTTAGTCACCATTCTTGGTTGACTGCTAGCTTGGGTGGCTTGAGAAGGAGAGAACCGAGAGTGAGAGATTAGATTAATATTGTGTGTGGCTCATCCATTATACTGAGGGTTTGGATCGAGATTTTGAATTTATAAAAAAACCGGTCATTCAGTTTTGCTCTTTGTCTTCTGTTTTTGGCATCCGAATATCTTTGTTCCGCTCTTTTGTACAGAAAATGATCATCCGATTTTCTGTGTTAGTCGTCCATTTTTAAAAATAGTCGATCGGTCCATTTCCGATTTTTGCCAACTTCATCCGATTTTCTTTATCTGTTCTGCAGGTACTTTAGACTGAAGAAGAATCGGTAGTCTGTTTTTCGGACTTCTCATCCGGTTTTGAAGAGCCATTTTGAGAGTTGTTATCCGGTTCCATCATCCGGTTATTGTCATAGATTAGATTGTTTTATATTCAATTCTTCCGCTGCTTTTGTAATAGTTAAATAGGAGGTTTGTTATGTAAAAGGGCTGATCACCAGAGTTCGATTCCTTTACAGTGGTATCAGAGCCAGAAGGAGACTTGATCTTTCTCCTGTCTGTTACATTCCTCCATCGAGAAAGACTTTATCTAAAACCTTTCGAAGTTGCTTTCCGAACTCATGAGAATTGTTGAGTTCCGTGAATCTGGCATAGGAAAGTTTACTATTATTGCTCTTTCCTTTCCTTTCATTTAAAGTTTATTTCATTGTCTGGATATATATATATTATGCTGTTTATATCTCTAATTACAGATAAAAATTTTTGTGATTTCTCTTTTTCTTTGAAAAACCATAAACCCAAGCCTGGCTTGAGTACTATTGAGACTTCAAGTATCTGTGTCTTGGTGTTTTTCTCGTTGACTGCAAAATTTTTTTTATTATCTGTGATCATTGAAATTGATTGATTTATTGTCTGTTTGGGGGGCTGTTGCTCAGCCTGTGTTTATTTAATTTCTCTCTTGATCATATATTTTGTGGCTGTTGCTCAGTCTTTACTATTTTTTGATTTATTATCGATTTATTATCTGCATATTGCTTGTTTTTCTAGCTGTATTGTTTTTTCGAAAAATATTCGAGTTGTTTTTGTGTGCGACAAACTTTTTCCTCTTTTATTTTTCACGCCTCTAATTACTCTTATTTGCCTCTGTATAACATGTCTATTCCAAAACATGAAACGGACAAGTTTGATGAAAAATAAGATTTTGTAATGTGGCATAAAAAAATGAAAGATGTTTTAGTCGAAAAAAAATTGCACCTGCTATTTGTACTTCTGACAAGTATCCGGAATCTTGGACAGGCGAAATGCTAGCTGAAAAACTTGGTGATGCACATAGCTGTGTCACTTTATATTTGAGAGATACTGTTTTAAGGGAAATAGATGAAACAGACAATGCTTATGAAATCTGGACAAAACTTGAAGAAACTTTATTTAGGAAAGTCTTTATAAAAAAAAATCTATTTTAAAGGACAACAATTTGGTTTTAAATGTGTGGATCGAATCTCTTTCTGAAAACATTGATGATTTGAATAAAAATTGTTTTAGAACTCCAAAATATTGGAGAAAATATTTCTAATGAAAACATTGCTGTTATTTTGTTGAATGCTTTGCCCGAGTCTTTTAATGATGTGAAATCTGCTATCAACTATGACAGAGATAACTTGACTCTTTCTGATGTGAAAAACGCTTTGAAATCAAAAGATTTAGATTTGTGAAAAGAAAATAAGACAAACAGAGAGAATCTTTTCGTGCGAGGGTGGTTTGACCGGAGAGAACCTTCTAGTCATCGCTCTAATAGTAAAAGGAGGTCTAAATCTCGAGATAAGAATAGAGTGAAGTGTTTTTACTTTGGCAAAAATTGTCATATGAAAAACAAGTATTTTAAACGAATCAAAGATGAAAAATTATATAAACAAGGTAATGGGAAGGATAAAATTGGCAAAACACACGATTTTGAACTAGATGGTATTCTATGCTTTCTGATGTTTTGTGTGCATCCCCTTCCCCATCTACCTCTGAAGTTTCTGATGAGTGGATTCTTGATTCTGATTGCACTTTTCATATAACACCCAAAAAGCATTGGTTTTCTGATTTTAAAACCCTTGATCATGGAAAAGTTTTTATAGGAAACAATGAGGTTTGTGATGCCAAGGGAATTGAAAATGTTTTTATCAAAAATGCATAATGGTATGACTAAAAAATTGATCGAGGTGAGGTATGTGCCTGATCTTAGGCGGAATTTAATCTCCCTTGGTGTTTTTGACACAAATGGCTATTCTTATAATTTGAAAATAGAATGTTACGTGCTTGTAAAGAATCTCTAGTCATACTCAAAGGTTTTAAGAAAAACAGTTTGTACACCTTACTTGGAAAAACTGTTGTGAATCATCTTCATTATTTTCTAAAAATGTTCTTGAAAAGACTATGTTGTGGCATAGGCGGATTGGCACATTAGTGAAAAGGATTTGCATTATTTACACAAGCAAAATCTTTTAAATGGTGATAAAATCATTTCATTAGATTTTTGTGATCACTGTGTTCTTGGAAAATAACACAAACTCAGTTTTTCCATGGGAACACACAAATCCACTGCTGTTCTTGATTATGTGCACTTTGATCTATGGGGTCCTGAAAAGGTACCCACTTATAGTGGCAATGTTTATTTCCTTTCTATTGTTGATGATTTTTCTCGACATGTTGGGTGTGCCTTTTAAAAACCAAAGATCAAACTTTTCAAAAGTTTAATAAATGGCAATGTTTTGCTGAAAATTGAACTGGAAATAAACTAAAGGGTATAAGAATAGATAACGGTTTGGAATTTTGCAACAAAAAATTTCATAATTTGTGTGCTTTGCGTGGTCTTGTGCATCATAGATATATTAGGCATAACCCTCAACAAAACAAGGTAGCTGAGAGGATGAATTGAATCATTATGAACAAAGTTAGGTGTTTTTCGGGGAGAGGCTATTAGTACAATAGTATACCTGATAAATAGGTCTCTTTCCACTGCCATAAACTTCAAAACTCCTATACAATTGTGGATCGGCTAACCACCAAACCTGTCCAACCTTAGAGCGTTTGAGTGTCCTACTTTTGCACATCAAAAGGAAGGGAAGTTAGACCCTAAGTCTAAGAAGGAAGTGTTTATAGGCTATCCTAGTGGGGTGAAGGGTTACAGAGTGTGACTCAAAAGTAAACTGGGTGTAAGGGTAGTTGTGAGTAGAGACGTAGTCTTTAACGAACTAGACATGCCCTGTCTTAGAACTGAAACCAATCTCGAGTACACATAGTTGGGAACATTCCTGTGGAGGTGGAGGACACCTATAAACCCTCTTAAGAGCACACACTAGAACTCGAACTAGACACAGTAGAACCCGAAACTAATGAGGAGTTGGTAAATCCAGCTAGTGTACCCGAAACCGATGTGCTCAAACTAGGTAATTCTGATGATGATGAGGATCATCCCAAAGTAAAAGCACAAGCCCTTAGAGACTACCAATTGTCCAGAGATAAGGTTAGAAGAGTGACTAGGAAACCCGATAAGTATGGTTTTTCACACATTGTTTCTTATGCGTTTGCTGTTGCATCTTTTGTTGAAGAGAAAGAACCTATATGTTTTTCTGATATCTTAAAGAGCCCTAATATCTCTTTGTGGATGCATGCTATGAATGAAGAAATGTCTTCTTTACATAAGAACAAACCTTAGATGCATGTTCCTAGATCTAAATAAAAACTGATTGACTGTAAATAGATTTTCAAAGTTAAAGAACCTGAATCTGTTGATGAACCTCCTAGGTTCAAGGCTAGATTGGTTGCAAAAGGTATTTCTCAAGTTGAAGGTATTGGTTTTAATGAGATCTTTTCTCCTGTTGTTAAGTATATAACTATTAGAATTATGCTTACTATTGTTACCTTCTTTGATCTTGAGCTTGAACAGTTGGATGTTAAAACTTCCTTTTTGCATGTGAACTTGACGAAAACATTTACATGCGCCAACCACCTGGTTTTGAGGTGAAAGGTAAGGAGCATATGGCTTGTTTGTTGAAGAAGTCCTTGTATGGGCTTAAGCAATCACCTAGACAGTGATATAAAAGGTTTGATTCTTTTATGCTTAAAATTGGTTTTGTTAAAAGCAATTATAATAGTCGCATATATTTTTGTGCTGATACTGTTGATAATGAAATCTCTCTGCTTCTTTATGTTAATGATATCCTTATTGCCTTTTTGTACGCCTCTTGCAAGTCATTTTTAGCTTTCTTCAAAAACCTGTCCCATAGCTGAAAATGAGAAGAAAGACATGGCCAACATCCCTTATAGAATGGCTATAGGATCTGTCATGTATTCCATGATTTCCACCTGTCCTAATATTGCTTATTTCATTATCCTTTTGAGCAGTTTTATGTCTAACCCAGGCAGGGATCATTGGGCCGCCCTTAAATGGTTGTTGAGGTAGATTAATAGGACTATCGATAAAGGCTTGCATTATCATAACTGGTCTGAACAATTTGATTTGGTTGGTTATGTGGATTCTAATTTTGCAGGTGATGGAGAAGGTAGAAAGTCTACCACTTCTTATTTCTTTACACTTGCTGGTAACTGTGTTTCTTGGAAATCACAGTTGCAGCCTATAGTCGCTCTTTCGACTGCGGAAGCTGAATATATTACTGCAACAGAAGCAATTAAAGGAGCTATTTGGCTTTAGGGTCTTAATCTGAATTACATCTTTTGCATTCTAAAGCAGTCATATTTACTAATAGTCAGAGTTGTCGTTATTTGTGTAAAAATCCTATTTATCATGAAAGGAATAAACATATAGATGTTAAGTACCATTTCATTCGAGAAAAGGTTTCAAATGGTTTTGTTAATATGGATAAAATTAGTACTAAAGATAATCCTGCTGATTTTGGTACTAAAGTTATGACAACTGACAAGTTTGCTATGTGTAGGGACCTTCTACATATTGATGTAGGTTGACTGTCTTGGCTATAAAGTTAACTAAAATGTGTTCAAGGTGGAGTTTGTAGGCCTATTAGGCTGATTGTTCACACATTTTCTTTTCCTTTCCAGCCCAATTTCTTGACCATATGAGGAGATGGACTAGGCCTCACAACTAAATAGGATTGAGATTATTTTTAACCCAAGATGTCAGGCAGGTCGGGCTGGCAATAGCCTAATTTTGTCTGTGTTTTCCCAGGTGACTTAGCTGTTTCTGTTTTTGAATGAGTCTATGAAGTAACTTGGCTGTTGTTGAACGAGTCTACCTCAGGTGCTCTATAAATACTCTCTTCCTCATTATTACTGATGGAACCAACTCTGTGAAGCCGTTTATTTTCTCTCTTCTTCTTCTCTGCAGTTTCTTCTTCCTCTGTTACTGCTTGTTCTCTGTGAATTCTTTTGTTGCCGTTGCCGTTAGTCACCATTCTTGGTTGACTGTGAGCTTGGATGGCTTGTGAAGGAGAGAATCGAGAGTGAGAGATTAGATTAATATTATGTGTGGCTCATCCATTATACCGAGGGTTTTGATCGAGATTCTGAGTTTATAGCAAAACTGCTAGTTTGTCATCCGTTTTTGGCATCTGAATATCTCTGTTCCCCTATTTTGTACAAAAACCAGTCGTTCGGTTTTTTGTGTTGGTCTTCCATTTTTAAAAACGATCGACCAGTTTTCAGAGTTGGTCATCCAATTCTGTCTTTTGTGGCAAAAATCGGACATCCGATTTTTGCCAACTTCATCCGATTTTCTTTATCTGTTATGCAGGTACTTTGGATTGAAGAAGAAATGATAGTCTATTTTTGGACTTCTCATCTGATTTTGAAAAGCAATTTTGAGAGCTGTTATCCGGTTCCATAATCCAATTATTGTAATAGATTAGATTGTTTTATATTATGTTCTTCCGCTGCTTTTGTAATAGTTAAATAGGTGGTTTCTTATGTACCAGGGCTGATCACCAGAGTTCAATTCCTTAACAAGGGACATTTCTGATAAACCTAGATAATACCACCCCCACGCGGTAGAGGTTCTGCCTTCTCCAAAAGATAAAATTTTTTATCAAAGGTTTTTCAAACCTCTGCCTCCTCTTTACCCTTGCCATTCTCGCCGTTTTCGTCCTCTATATAAAGCACCCCACCAGCAACATGAGCAACCTTATGTATATCCAGGAACTTCTGCCTAATAGCCAGCTTACGCTCCTTCTGGCACCTATACTCTCTCAGAAGAGTTCTTGCCTTTAGAAAGATATATTTGTCCAGATAGAGAGAGTGTATTTTGTCATCAAGAAAGATCTTGAAAATAGTTCAACAGCTTCATAGGCGCATGCACAGCTTCTACAGTTTCTACAAAACGACCCTTGACAATATCTCTTTGATAGTTAACTTCATGAAGGTCAACGTCTACTTCCATTGCTCCTCCCCTTAATCTCAAGTAAACTTTCAACATAGCCACAAATTTTTTGAAAGAAATGTTATCATAACATTTGATATTGGGAATCAAAGGAACGCAAATGTATTACTTTTCCTTGTGAAAGTGAGGGTGACAGAGAGTTAACTCTTGAATGTTCTTAAGAAAATTCAAAGCCAATGGAGAGCAGAATATTGGCTCTTCCTCTAAAGGGTGTCCATTACCAATTTCCATTCTAGATACATTATTTCTTTTAATGTCTTAATCACATATTATGCCCCTTTATATAGGCAAATTCTAGTGCCTCTTGACAAGCAAGGCGTCTTTTCAGCATGCCCTTAGTAATAGTCATTATGATTGTTCTTTGGAAACTCAAATAGCTTCCTAGCTTTTCCTGGCATGTGGATTGGAGCCTGAACTTACACTAAATGCTCCTCAGGAATCTAAAAGGACGAGCGCACAAATGGTTTGTATATGCACATCTTTTGTGTATATCTTTTCTCTTGTCTTACATCAACAGATATCCCACAAAACTGTCAGTTGAAGTTTCTTTGAAGGATCTCATATCCAACTTGTCAGCCCGTGAAAGATCCGGTAAAGGTATCTATGCGCAAAGAATTTTTATTTTTTACGAGCCCAAGGAATTTTTATTTTGATTTTTATATGATTTGAATATATAATTACAAGGGTTCACATAATAACCCATTTTTCCTTCCTATGATAATTATGAGCCTAACTTATAAATTCTTTCATATGGCTTTATAAAAAAATTTTAATCCAAACCAAATTACGTGTAATACAAGAAAGTTTTATTACAAATGACAACTTCAAATTTTTGGTTGTGGGTTTACAGATAATGCCTCACCTATCTTTAGAAGATGGTTGAGGCTTCATACTTCTGAAAATCTTCTTTTTTAGTTCATACATAACTTAAAAAGGTTAAGTGCTAACCAAGAATTTTTATCAAAATTTCCCTTTCCTGTTAGGTGAATTGGTTTTCGTTTTACCATAAGGAGATGTCGCCTCCTTTCCTCTTTTGGAATTATTTTCCGTAGCCTATGCTTGACCTACTATGGCCTCTATATGGTTATCTTCTTCTTGTCTCTCTTCGACACGAATTGCACTACTATTCCTGGATGCCACTTCATCTGGAACTTGATTACTTCCTGGTACATCCATAGCTGGATCGGTAACATGACTGCATGCCTCTAAATGAAGTTTTGCTACATCAAAAAAATTGAGCATCTGCAATGATCAACAAGGGGGTATCAAGAACACTATTTTTTGAGTGATCATCCAAGATGTTTCATTCTTGATCATTATCTTGAGAAACTTTGTTTCCATCTCCTATAGTGTGTTCTCCTTATGGATCATTTTGAGTCCTTGACTCTGGATTTTCGCTATTTTGTGGCACCTTCCCTTCAATGTCCATGGTCAATATTTCCATATGCAATCTCTTGCGACGATTCCAAGAGAATTCTAGACATTTAGCATTCTATTTATAATATGAGTTTATCACATTTGGAAAAACTATATCGGGATTTGTTCTGCGAATTTCCCTCACAGACTTGTCATAGCCACAGACAACATTGGCATTTCCAAATCTACCAACCAACATTTCCCTTTTCACTCTCACAAAATTCCTGAATAACTTCATCCTTAATTTTGCTTCTATATTTCCTCTTTGCTATCTACTAATTCTGTTAGTGATTTCTTTAGGGTGATGATTTCCCGGTTTTGTGGTATAATCATCTTCCCTTGAGTAATCTTTGAAATTGTTCTCGCCGTAGCCCCTCCTCCAGAGATATCAATTATTCTTCCTTTGTTTCGAGGTTTCAAGCATATTGTGCACTTGCTACTTGATTCTCTGCAACACTCTCCTCTAATTCCTTCATCATTTCTTGCACTTGTACTTTCTCTTGATTCTCTTTTTCCAACAATTCTCTTATAGCTTCGTATTTTTCAGACAATTCTTGATATGCCAAATCCATATCCATTAAGGACGCTCTACATGCTGCCTCATTGGCAACGTTTACGTTTAGCAATAAACAACTAAGTTCCTTTAGCATATACTATAGGTCCATTCAATACATATACAATTACGAACACAATCTTGTTTTCTTATATTACCTAGAAAGTTGTTAGTCAAACACCATCCATTAGTTGGTCCCACGACCAATTTATTACCATTTCAATGCCAGACAACATGGCCTTCGTTCCCAAAGCTTCTCTTTCTATCCCCATCCTTTGTTCTTCTTCTTTTCATTCGCACAGACTAACTTGGGAACACTAACTCCCAGTTATCAATAACTTCCATTTATAATGAGCATTCATGTTTCCATCATCAGAGTTACCCTTTTCCACAATCGGAGGTAGAGTGGAAGTACTTGGTATGTCTGGCTCTGGATGCAATCGAGGCATCGTTTTCTTCTTTTTCCCATTTCCAGTTCTTTTCCTTCTTTGAACTTTTGCTCCAATAAGCTTGTTTGAAATAACGATCTCACCATTGGAGCTAAATTTTTCATCTTTTCCTAGTACATATTCTCCTCGTGTCTTGCTCCTTGTTTCCAGATTGGCAATCTCCACTGGCTGTAATGACACTACACTCATATGCAAAACACTTGTGATATGATATATTATTCATTATCAAATCTAGAAATAATCTCATACATTTCACTTTTACCTTCCTCCATAGCTTTTTACCCTGGTGGTGCAATCTTCAACTTGATATGCTTCCATTATGCTATTCAGCATTGCTGTTCGTACACAACACCCATATACAATATCAGTTCTTCTTCTCTAAGAATCATTGTACAAGTTAAATACTTATTGATTTTTAAGACAGTTAGATTTTTAATCTAAAAACACAAACTAAGTTTGTGTTAGTCAATTTCATGTGGTGAATAAAATCACGCAATGATAGTATCTTTTTATCCCAACACCCTTCTCTCAATATCAAGGAATATTTTATCAGCCTATCTGTATGTTCCTCTATAAATTCTCATTTTGCTGATACTTCATAGTTTAGTAGAGCTCTTCTTTTATTCCATAAAACAGATGCTACTTGTTGTCCATCGGCTAAAGAAAAGAAACTATTCTTCCAACCATGAATTGATTGTTGTAACTTCACTATGAAATTTCCATCTACATATTTCTTTTGAAATATGTGCCATCTTGGACCTTCTTTCACTGGTTTCGTGTCAAAGATATTCCTAAAAACTACTAATTTTGATGTAATTCCGAAGGCTTTACAAATCAATATAAAAGCCACTACTTGTCTTACCCCCTTAGGTGTAATTTGTCCTAATTCTATTCCCCAAATAAATCATAATATTCAATAGTGGATGTAACAGAAATCTCAAGCCTACTTTCAGTTGCTCTCGGTAGGTTGTGAAGCTTCTTCTCAGGAGTACATGGGCACTATCATCCATTTCAGTTTCAAACCATAAAAAAATTAGACAGAATCTTAAATGTCTTTTGATTATTTTCTAAAGTAGCAGGTGTATAATTGAGGAATACATCACAGCTTTAGGTTCACATATATCAGCATCATCATCAGAACCATAGTTGATTATAGATTCTACGACAAAGATATGTTTCTTCATTAATGCAACAGCTTGTCCGGAATCAACCGATGGAAGATGTTGTAGTTTCCAATTGAATATTTCCAAACCAAGAACAGAATTAGATCTGGGATGAATGATTCTAACATCTAGGTTTGAAGAACTACCTATCACGAAAGGTTTTGTTTTTTGAAAACTTCTTGAGACTCTGTTTTGAATTTTTGGAAATTTACATCTTGAACAATAATCAATATCTGTAAGAAGAAGATTGCTAGTAAGAATTCAAAATCAAAGAAAAAGTTTCTTGAATGAAAGTGACCAGTTATACCTAAATTATTTAAGTAGGATTTCCATTTTATAAAACTTCAATTTGAAATTTCGCTCGAATTAGAAGATGAGTGAGAAAATAAAAATATCATAAACCATGTGTGATACTTTTTATGGGGATTATGATGGTAACAACCCATCAGGCTTTATGTTTAGGGTCATTTCTTTTGGCCCAGTGAATATTAAAAAGAAGGAATCCATTTCTTTTTATCCAATTTAACCCATTGACTTTATAGGGAGCCTTTAAAGTTTAAGAAAGGTTCAAGATGTTCAAAGGAGTCATTCTATACCTATCCCACATCGGATATCTTAAGAACTCTATAGGAGAAAGTAAATTACAAATAGAGGTACTATTTACCTTTACTTCTCATGTTACTTCTCTTTAGTACCATTACTCTGCCCAATTGTTTATTTACTTAAGCATCAGAGGTGAAACAGGGGATTTGCCCCACCTTGGTGACTATTTATCTAGTCTTACAGGTGTTTGTGTTAAGGATCAAAACCCGAAACTCATCATTAGACAATCATGGTTGCTAATAATGGTCTTATGTATTTTCCAAAAAAAAAACTAAAATGGACTATCCTTTATACAATCACACTACTCAATTGCCTTGTACCAATAAATACTTTGCCTAACTCACCATTTTGATCTTAGAAATTATGGATCCATATCTCCTAAACTTTTTGAAAGATTCACTAGACATTTCTAAAGATTCATCAAGGGTCGTCAAAAATAAAAATGAAATGAAGGAAATAACTAATGTCATGAAGGAAACAGAGAGACCGTTGCTTGATTTAGATGCTACACCAAAAGAAGATGGTCATGTTTCTGTAGCTCAAGGAAAACAACTCTTTGTTTTTTAGATGATGAAAATTTACTTCCTTCAGTATTTCTCATATGCCAAGAGTAGTAAAGAGAAGTAGTCTTTGGCATTACATTTTGTGGAATATTATAATGCCTAGAATTGATGAATTTTTATGTGTTTATCTCACTAGAATCATATTTTCATCATTGTAGATATACAATCTGAACACCAATAGCATCGTAGCAAAAGTGTTGCAATGATAAGTTTAATAGTGTGATTTTCTTAATTTCTATTGCTGATCATATGTTGGACTTTCAACAAGTTTTCTTTTTTCTTTCAAAAGATGATTAAGGGAAGAAAATCCTTCCACTTTAAAATAAAAATGAAAGAAAGGAAAGATGGTATTGCATTTCATTGCATACAAGAATAAAGTAGTTCTCTCTAATGCATTAGGCTTGTAAAATTTTTCTTCAATGCAATACATTGCTCCCAAATTAATTTAAGCAATTTTCATCACCGTAAAACATCTCAATATCATTCTTCAAGGGTCGTCATTGCCTCTGTTAAAACTTGAGAATCATATTCGATATGATTTGGTAGCTTTTCTTTGCTCATATGCTGAACCTTATAGTGATTTCCTCCATTAACTTTTAGAACCTCAAACATGCATGTTTGCAATGTTAAAAGTACATTATTCAAATATGTAATTGATAATATGTAAAAAACATGCTCTACTGCTGAAACAAATTTGTTAACTATAGTTGGAGCCTCTTGATGTTGAAATGAATTAATACTTCTAAAGAAACCCAAAACCAAAACATTCAAATAAGGGTTGTTTGGTGGCTGAAAACATAAACGAATGTCAAATCCATCTCTTTTCCCAAATTCAAGAAAACTTGGCATAATTAGTTTGTAAATGTAGCTTTGCATTATCCTGAAGTATGAAGATGGTTTTACAGCTAGAAGAAGGCTGTTTTTCTTTGATTGCAAGAAGCACTTTCTCTAATTAAATCCCAAACCCTAAACTTGGTTACTAACAAATTGACTTCATCTCTAAAGTCCCTGCACTGCAGTTTTTTTACTACTCTTTGCAACTTCTTTTTACCAAAAATGGCTATATTCCAATTTTTCCATTAAATATTATATTACCAGTTGCATCCAATTGTGGATAAGAAACACCAACCATAAAAATAATCTTAGTGATAAATATTTTACTTTTGCATATGCAGTAAGGTTCTTGCTCATAAGGAAGGAGATAATACTTTTCTATCGTTTTAGACATTGGAAATCATTTTTTTATCAATATTGATTGGATCATTCATGGTAGCAAATGAAGTTTAGATGCAATTGTATCTTTTATATTTTACCTACTGTCCGAGATTTCTCGACTATTCCAAGGGAGATCTATGGGGCATAAGGCCAACTACATCACAAGGCTAAAAAATGCTATATAAAGCCGCTCTCGAAGTGATTCGAACTCAGGACCTCTTACTTGACAAGGTAAGTGGAGATACTTAAGGAAGGAATACGTTGCAATTTGGCTGCTCCCTTGTATTCAATGCAATTGTATCTTGATCAATCATTTTTAATCAACACTTCAGCCTTTCCTTCTTGTTGTCTTCGAACAAATATTGCTTCACCGAATTTGTGTGAGGGTGGATATATCCTCTTTGATATTCTATGTAGGATTGATTTTGGCACGTCCAGAACCTTTGATAATGATCTTATGTTTTTTTACAACAAAGAGGGATATTCTGAATTTGTTCAGAATCTACTTGAACTCTTTCCCGACCAGCCTTATTAACAAGCTTTGAAGATAAATCCGATAAATTATAATTTGCATTAGAATACTTAATTTCACACCAAATTTGTGATACTGATTGCCTACATATTGAAAACACATTAGAATATTTGAGATATCTCCTCCTTATAATTTTCCTTCTTTACTCTCTTTGGGTAGCATTTCAAGAATTGCTCATTTCTTATTAAAAGAGAAAGTTTTCTGCTTGGTGTCATGATACATATCTTCTAAAACTGTTGTGCTCATATGCATGTTTCTAGAATTTGTTGCTTCCAGAAAACTATTCGGATCAATCAAAATTCTTAGGCAAAGAGATAAATGTATAAGGACATCATTAGATGAGAGGACATTTGGGGAAGTATTCAAATCAATTGGTGTATTCATCTTTTTTATTGTGATTAATTATGACCATAGGTGTCTGATATAGCCAAAAAGAGTTCCATTGCAAGATCACACAATTGAGGTCAAAGAATGAAGTTTAGAGGCTTAAAAGGGGCAAAAGAGAATAAATGGCAAAAAATGAGAAAACAGTGCCGAATTTGGATAAAACCTGCATTGGATTTGATCATTTCACAAGGTAAGACAAAGCAAAGAGTTTTCGGTGTCGGATTTGTACAAAACTAGCGTCAGATCTACAATAGGCCAATATTTTAAGTTTCTTGCATTTTCTCCCCAAAACGTTTCTTGCTAGTTTCTTTTTATTTTAACTCTTTTTAAGTATTTTTAAGTGTATTTCTGATTGCTTAAAGCTCTAAGACTCCTAGATTAGTAATACTAATGAATTAAGGCATGGTATATATAAATAACCCATTGCGTATTTGGGGCTAGAATTGAGAAAAATCCAATTTTTTTAGCATTGGCTCTTTCTTGAAGAAACCCTCAAGGGTGCTCCATTTCTTTGAAGGAGAATGATTCTCCATGAAAGTGAAATCAAGGGATTAACCATCCTTGCATTCTCTTTCAATTTCATGGGTTCTTAAATGTTTTTCTTCAAGAGTTCTTGAAGGTTCCTCAAATTACCTACATGTGGGACTTATGATCTCTTTGAATTACTTGGTTCACTATTAGGATTTGTTTTAGATTCTCCTATTACAATTATTTGGGACTTAATTCCATTTTGGATTGTGGCATTTTCTAGTGAGAAAATTAGAAGGAAAGTGGGTCTCTAGGTAGAGCTTTATCAAGAAAAAGCTTTGGAAATTCAAATTCCATCAACCTCTTGGAGTTATGATCTTGGTTTTTCTCATGATCCAATTGAGGTTACTATCCTTTGGTTCTTTAGTTTTCACTTTATTCCTTGATTTTTCTTCCATTTTCATTGTCTATTTGGGGTATTTTTTGCCTAATTCTGAAAATTCCAAGAAAATTCTAATTTCTTGTCTTTGTTGATGCTTTGTTATTGATTGATCTTCTTATGATTGAATTTGCAATTGTCTATGGTTTAGTCATTCAATTATTGTCTCTTGGAAGGGTTCTATTTATGTGCGCTCAATGTGTTTGATGAAATCCTCAGAGTTTTTCTTTGATAAGTTGGCTTAATCCATTTTCCTTGTTCTTTTAACTCTTTCCTGGTATGTTTCTCTTTGTAATTTTGATCGTTTGTGTCTCTTAATGCTAGTCCTCTTGTTAATATTCTTCTTTGTTCTAGTGTTTTTCTTTTTCTTCTCTATGTTTTTGTTAAGTCTTTGAGCTTCATTGCCTATATATAGAAAGTCTATCCTACTTTAATCATCATATCTTGCAAATTCAGTCTTGTTGAATTCTTCTTTCTTTGATTTCCTTGTCCTCGAGTTCCCTTGTTTCTCTTGAGACTCTTGTGTGGGTGGAATCTCTTGTTATTTGAGTTCTTGATAGATGTGCAACACGAGTAGAAAGAAAATGGTGAGAGAGAGTGAACAAGACTTGATGTTGATGATAAAGAGTATATCTTTCAACAAAATGAAACTCTTAGAAAAGATATGAGGGAGTTGGGAGAGAGAAGTTCGATAGGTAAAGGAGGGAGATTGCTAAACCTAAGGGTGGATATAAATGGAGAAAACATGAACCCTTGAGTGATGCAAGGAGGGATGGAGACAATTGAAGGAGACATGGGAGTAGAGGAGATATGAGAGAAATGTGGGATGGGAGAAGTAGATGATAGAACGATGGGAGAGATTGGAGTAAAAGGAATAGTGGGGATTGGAGTAAAAGGAATAGTGGGGATGTGAGTTGCATACCACCTATGAGGGGTAATAAAGTTGATGTTGGGGCTACTAATAAAGGGAAAATGTACATGGTTAGGCAAGCTATCTCCAGTCCTAGTGACTTGGGTGAAGGGATTCTCAAAAAAGGAAAAACTATTCTATACTCGTCGTATTCTTGATAAAACTTGTAGTTTGGTGATAGACATTAGGAGTTGCACGAATTTGGTTAGTTCCTATGTGATTGAGAAGCTAGGAATTCATTACATTAAACATCCCAAACCTTATAACTTCAATGGGTGAATGAATGTGGAGAAATGAAAGTAAACAAGCAAGCTACAATTTTATTCTCTATAGGAGGGTATGAGGATGAGGTGTTGTGTGGCGATTTTATTCTCTATATGACTCATGTTGTGTTGGGTAGACCTGGGCTTTTTTATAGGAACGTGATACATGATGGATATAAAAATACTTACTCTTTTTTATGAAAAAAGAAGAAAACCAACCTTAAACATATATCTCCAAGCACAATTCTTGTAGATTCTAAGTATATAAAAGAAAATATGACCTTGGAGAGAAGGAAAAGGGAGGAAGAAAAGATAAAGGGTAAGTATAGTGAGGGATAAAAGAGCCCTATAGGTCATGGTGAGAAGAGCACTGAGTGCAAAATGAGAGAAAAGAGCAATATGGGCCAAGGTGAAAAGAGTGAGGTAAGGAAGAAGATGAAAAAAAAAAAAAAAAAGAGGATGAGAAAGGTGAAAGAAGAGATGGAGGAAGTAGCTAAGATCCCTTGTGAAGAGCATAAAGATATGAAGAATGGGATCCTAAAGATTTGGTGTTTGAGATAGAGGAGCTTACATTAAATGATAAACTGGGAGTGGAGTTGAGGAGCTCCAATGAAAATGTGCTTTCTTGTGAAAGTTTCGGAGTGGTGGAGGAGAGCTCCAGTAAAGAGACAAAGGAGGAGAGTAAGAAGGAGGAAAATGGCAAAGAAAGGGGGAAATCACCTTATATGCAATAACCTACTTCTACTTTGCCTAAAATTCCATTTGTGTTGCTATGACAAATTTTGTGCAGGAAATGGAAGCTAAATTGATTGAAGCTAGGCAACGAACATTTAAAGGAAATCTTGAACATGATTCAAGGACGAATCACCTTAAAGAAAGGGGTTATGATAAGGCCAAAAGGGGCTCTAGTGCAAGATCACACAATTGGTGGGTCAAAGAATGAAGTTTATAGTCTTAAAAGGGGCAAAAGAGAATAAATGGAAAAAATGAGAAACCGATGCCAAATTTGGCTAAAACCGGCACCAAATATGATCAGTTTGTGAGGAAAAAGGAAACTCGAGAGTTTGTAGTGCCAGATTTGTCCAAAACCAGCCTCGAATACGCAACATGCTAATATTTTTAGTTTCTTACATTTTGGCCCCAAAACTACTCTAGCTCGTTTCTTTTTGTTTTAAGAATTTTTTAAAGTAATTTTAAGTGTATTTTCTAAATGTTTAAAACTCAAAGACTCCTACATTAGTAGTAGTGATGAATTAGGGCATGGTATGCATAAATACCCTATTATTGGGCTAGAATTTAGCACTTTTAAACATTTGAGAAAAATTCCAACTTTTGAGAATTGACTCTTTCTTGTTTGAAGGACATTGAATTTGCATGAAAACTAATTCAAAGAATTAACTTCCCGTGCATTCTCTTTCAATTTCTTATGTTCTTGAATGTTTTTCTTCAAGAGTTCTTGAAGGTTCCTCAAATTACCTTCAAGTGGATCTTGTGATTTCTTTGAATCCCTTGGTTATTGTTAGAATTTGTTGTAGAATCTCCTTCTACAATTAATTAGGGCTTAGTTCGATTTTGGATTGGGCTCATTTTATAGTGAGAAGATCAGAAAGAAAGTAGGTCTCTAGCTAAGGATTTTTCAAGAACAAGCTTTGGAAATTCAAATTCCATCAACCTCTTGGAGTTACAGTCTTGGTTTTTCCAGCAGTGTCTTACTTATAGAGGTAAATCTAAAATTTTATACATAATGGCTCCAGTACAAGGCTCCAAATTCAAACTTTATAATATGGTTTAAAATCTTTCTGAAAGTTTTTAAAAGTAATGGTTCCAAACAACAAACTGAAAATTGCCAAAGAAACGGCTCCAAACTACTCACTTAAAATTCACAATAACTAGCGTGGACACAAGATTTAACATTGGAGATAAATAGGGTGTTCAAGATGGCTCCAAGATAGCTCTAATCTTCAAGGTGCAAGAGAGCAATCAAGAAGTTCAAGACAACCTTGAGAGAAGGAAATTAGAGCAATGGCCAGATCCAGCCATAGCTGCCTTGCCGATTTTGGCAAGCTATTGGATGAAACTTCTCTTGAAGACAAAATGCTAGCTGGATCTGGTAGTCGTGGGCTCTTCCCTAATTTGATGTTTTTAATCGTATTCTTTGAAAATTATACCCCTAATTGGCATGTAATTAGGACATATCCAATAATTTTAGGTTTACTAAGTACACTTAATCCTTAGGGTAGGTTCGTAATCAAAGGGATACCTATATGTACCCTATTATGAGAATTTATCTTAAACTATTGAATGATGAATAAAAAATCGTAGCTATCCTTGAGAGTCTACCTAGGGTTTTTCTTTGAACTTGTTCTTATTCACACATCCATTAGAGTGATCAACTAGTAAGTGTAATTAGGATATTTGAAATGAAATTCAAGAGTTTTTATTGATCATCCCAATTCCTAGAAATCAAGAGGTAATTGTTTTTTAGCAATTGTTCTTTGATCTAGGTCCTTCTTGTAGTGAAGAATAGGTGAAGATTTATTAATCTTTGTTGATTCTTCCACAAGGGGAAGATTAGAGTTTTTCTTCAAGAGGTCTTAGTACAGATAACTAGGGTTGTTTGAGGGGGAATCTTCAACAAATCCTCAAGAACAAAAGGAGAGAATCTTGAGAAATTCTAAGCTCAACCACTTCATCAAATGAGCTCATAATCAAGTAGACGCAATGTCCTTGAATTATATTGATTTCTTGTGTAAAGAATCAACATATTTTACATAGGAATCATTTCCACTTGTTCAGTTCTCATGATTTTGTTCATTTTGGCCATGGACATATCCTGATTCTACAAGAGTTTCTAATTAACGAATTGAGCCTGAGAAATTCTCTTTTGAAGCGGCCCCACTTCTCTCCCATATAGGTGATTTTTTAAGGTCATAGTAATAGTAATTACTTTCCTAAGAATCATTAAAGCACAAAATTGCTATCCTTATCTGTTACATCACTGTTTTTATGACAGGAATACATTTAGGTTTTCCCCAGTCATGACTACATTAAGTCTTATAAGTAAGTTGTCTCTTTGAACCTAGATCTTGGTGAAAAATCTTAGAGGGGTGAATAAGATTTTTGGCTAATTTTCAAAAATATTTTGTGTAATTAAAAGATAAACCTCCAATTTTATTTGAGAAGGAATACTAAAACTCTTTTTAATAAAAGTCCAAATAAAAAAAAATTATAGTTATCACAATTAAGTAAAAAGCATAGAATAAAGATGCACAACAATTTATAGTGGTTCACTCTCTCAAAGTGCTACATCCACTACCTTGAGTCAACACTCAAGGATTTACCAAATCCACTATAATCACAATATACAACAAACACAAGTTTGAGAATCACCCACCAAGGGTTTTACAAATAATCTCAATCCACAACATAATTACAATCAAATGATAACCCAAGGGGTTTTTCAACAAAAACCTTTGATATCAACAAAAACACAATTACAATCAAAGGATAATTCAAGGGGTTTTCAACACAAACCTTTGATATCAATAGAAAAAGAGATGAGTAAGGAACAATGTTACCAAATGAGCTTGAGAAGGGAAGATACAATACAATTGGATGATCTACGAGCCTGGCTTTATACTTACTAATGGAACCATCAAGTTTCATTTTCCTCTTAAAGATCCATTTGGAACCTAAAAGTTTACATCCAGGTGGGAGGTCCACTAATTCCCAAGTATGATCCTGCAAAATAGAATCAATTTCACTCTTTATTGCTTCTTTCCGTAAGGGTTCCTTAGAAGAACTCATAGCTTCAGCATATGTAAGTTGTTCTCTTTCTAGCAAGTTAGTTATAAAATCATAACCAAACTGATTTTTCAACTCTTACTCTTTTATTGTATCTTTGTTCAACTTCTTGAATCATATCAGGATCTTGAATTTCTTCATTAGTTTGTTTTTACAAATAGATCTACTATTGGACTTGCATGGAAAATACATTTTCATAGAAAGATATATTTCTTGATTCTATAATAGTGTTCTTGTGTATATCCAAAATTTTAGAATCATGCACAAGGAACTGATGTGCAGTACTAGTGTGCATAGCCTGTAAAGATACAGTTCACCATTTCAGGATAATATTTATTGCCTTTGGTGTTGGTATTGCCACCTTTGTAAGACACCCCCACACTTGCAAGTGTTTTTAGGATAGTCTCTTACCACTCCATAACTCATATGGGGTTTTATCTTGTTTCTTTTGGGTACCTCTTTAAAGCTAATTGTTTGAAAAGATAGCTCACTCTAAGTGTTACAAGGTAATCTGAACTTATCAACATTTCATTCATCATCCCTTTCAACATGTGGTTTTTACATTTAGCAACCCCATTAGATTGGAAAAAATCTGATATTGACAAAGTCCATATGTGGGGCCATGGACCACTTGGCCAATATTTTGCCACATCATCTACTCATTCAGCCCTTTCTAAACCTTTTTTAAAAGAAATCCTAATTAGAATCTGAAGCTTAACTAGAGTTGGCTCATACCTGCAAAAAAATAAATAAATAAATAAAACAAAAAACTCAAAAACCACAAGCTCTTTCTTCGGAACCTCAAACCAATTTCACCATTCTTCTTAAAAAAACGAAACAAAAAAAGAATTCCAACGACCACCTTCTATCAGCACCACCACAACTGCGAAGGTTCTTTTACGCCGCCACCGACCTCTATGTCCAAATCAGATGAAGAATCTGTTGAGCAACTCGAAGAATTAATTAGCAAAGTGTTAAATGATGTTGACAAGAGGATTTACGCTTTCTCACCAAGCCAGCTCTCACATTTAGAGTCTGCAAACCTAGAGGCCACCCTTCTTCCTACAATTTCTCATCCATCAGAAAAGCAAGTTCAAGAAGCTCCAAGAAAGACAATGCGATGAAGAATGACGCCACTGCTAAGACTCCTCTGCGAACGCCACTAACGTGAAGACTCCTCTGCCAATCCCGTCGCGAACGATTCATAGGCTACAATTAACGATTTCGTTATTTCGGTTAAGTTAGAAAATGTTTCTCTTCAAAGGGTCATTCAATCTAGAAATTTGAGTTCTCTGCCCTTCGGAAGGAAAACATTGAATTTCTTGTATTTAGAGGGTTAAAACTCTAGATAAAAAATGATAAACTTGCTTTCTTTCTTCAAAGTTAAATTCATAATCATATATGATTTGGATCCTTCTGAAAGATTCTGTTCATTCTCTAATATTGAGATAATAGAATTAATTTTGTTGTAGTTGACACTATTTATTTCTGATGTTTGGTTTCTAACTTAACAAAATTTCCTTTTAATGCAAGCCTACTTATCTGTGTAATATAACAAGTAAAGTTTTTGGATTGTTGAATTTAGGAACAGCCAAGTTTTTGGATTGTTGAATTTAGTAACAGCCAAGCACTAGCAATACCTACATTTCTACTGTTTCATCAAATGAAATGGTTTGAAAGATTTTTTAAAATAAAAAGGAAATTAAAAGACAGTTAACAACTAAGAAAGCAATTAAAGATTTTGAAAATCAAGTTCAGAAAAAAGGTGTTTAAATGGTAAAATTTTCCTAGAACCTCTAGCTAATTTTATTTAGAAAATTATTGTAATTAATTATTAAAACTCGTTGATTGGATCTAACTCAAACGTTAGATAACCCCTATCTCTAGGCGAAAATCCTCCTATTAACTTATCTATTTAGAGAAGAATCTCTTTTCACCATAACGTGATTATGAACGAATTATAGATTATGAGTGAATTTAATGACCTAAAAACCGTAATTAGTATCTCTATTTTTAATTACCAATCCCTATTATTCAATTAAAGCCCTTGATTAATCTTCCTTTTTCAATTCCAATTAATCTTGTAGAATTACCAATCTCGCGAAAACAGATAAACAATCACAATAATTTAATAACAATTAAACAAGAATTAACAATCAAAACATGAATTTTAATTAAAACAATAAGCATGTATTCTAGGGTTCATTACCATTCAAACATAAAGAGAATTAGCCGCTAAAAATGTTTCTAAAACACAAATTCATAGACAAATTCATATAATAGAAAGAGCTTAGGGAGCTTAGGAGAAGAATCAAAGACTCCATATTTTTGGTTAATGTCCGGACTCATCTCTCAAATCGCCTGAATAAATCCTGAAATTGCCTTTGAATTATGTCTTCCAAGTCTTTTTACAAATATGAACTATGAATTTATGACCTAAGCTATAAAATTAATCTCATTAATTTTGTTTATATAGGAGAAATTTCTCTAAACCCTACACTTCAATTTCCCTAAATCCTTTCATAAAAAGATTTAGAATCAAAGTACAAAAGAGAAATAAAATAGTACAAAAAGGAAATCAAAAAATTGCAAACAAGCCCTTCTGCCGACTTTCTGGATCAGGAAAGCTAAGATTTCCATATCTGGAAAGCTTTTGGAGAGCTTTCTTGATTTGGCTAACAACTATCTGGTTCGGAAAAGGTACTATCCGGATCCAGATAGTATGAATTTTCCAATAACTTCGTGTTTTGTGATTTCTTCTCTATTTCACTTTGTTTCTCACTCTAAAGAGCTTCATTTTGACTCGTTTTCAATAACTCTTAATTTCAAAGGTACTTATGACAATAAGAGAAGAAACAAGGTTTAATAAGTCCATTTTATAAATAAATAAATTCAAAAATTGATAAAAAAATAACTCTTAAAAGGGTAAATATAGATATAATAATTTCTTAGCTAAATTTACTTGTTTCCATTTTTTAAGTTATTCTTTAGTATATAGTATGAGTACGATACTTCATGTTTTGTTATTGTTACTTATTAAATTTGTATTTTTCGAAGTTGGATTCAAGAATGTCTTACAAACTTTATTTGGTATGCATAAGCTTGTTGTTTCAAGTAATCCTACAATTAACAAAAGAAAAATAAAACAAGAAAAGTGGGAGATCGTACAACCATAATGAGGCTAAATAAGCAACAATATTCGTTCATTTACTTTTTGTGCAGTCCATATTTGAACATAATGCTCAGGTTCGAAGATCTCAACAATTTCATCGGGAAATTGGAGCTTTTGTTATATTTTTCATAAGAAATTACAATTTACAAACTTTTGACTACTATGGTTTGTGCTGCTTGTTGTCTCCCATGTTTGTTTATTCAAAATTTATGATATGGTACAACATATTGCTTATAGTGGTAAAATATATTACTTATACTTGAAGTTGTGTATAACTATTTATCCATTCAAAAGTGACCTTTTGCTTACATATGGTGAAGCTAGTTATAATCATGTCGATACTAAGGACAGGAAGTGCTAAAATAGTAGTTTGTGCAAGATTTTGCTCTAGAATAATTTAAAACTCGTGTATGTGCTATTTTCTCACTTGTGTTCAATATTTTTCAAATTCTATCCTTAGATCTCTTTATTGAAGTATGATTTTGGCTGATTTGGTACATAACCTAGATTGTTAAAGTTATTGCAAAATATTTCTGCTCCATGTTTTCTCTGTCCTTTACTCCTTTATACCCTTTATTTCATTATCTATGTTTTTTCCTTGATACTTATACCATAAAAAGTCTAATAGTTATGACATAATGCAGGCATGGAAACAAGAGGTTTTATACTTGGCTCTCCTATTGCTTTCGCCATTGAAGCAAAATTTGTTCCATTTAGAAAACCTAAGAAGTTGATAGTAGATTTTCTGTGCCCTTTACCTCTTCACTTTGTGACGTGAATATAACTCTTTATTGTCTTGGAGATGTGGGAGGATGGGGGAGGGAAGAAGTAGGGGAGGAGGAGGAGGAAAAGTTAGCATGGCATACATCACATCTTATTCCTCTTCCTTTATGTGATATTTGATAAGTTCTACTGTGCATTACTCCCCGTGATGAAAATATTTTGCTAATAGCACCCTCTTTGTAATTGGACTTATCACATTTGGTAATCTTTTGTTTCCTCTTTTACATTCCTTTTTTCATTGTTTTGAGATTTTTAGTGATGATTGAGCCATTTTTCTCTATTAATGAAAGAATTTGGGCTGAAAATGAGGAGCTTGTTAGTATCTACGACAATTTGTGTACAAGGCAGTCATATGTTTTCTGTAATATTCAACTGCAGATGCTCGATCAAGATCTCATATGGCTTTTTTTCCATTTTTGTCAATGCTCCAATTTGTGATCCCTATATCTTGTATATATACAAGATTGTACAAATATTTTTACTTCAATAAAATAAGTTACATTTCTCAATTTTTCTCACTATATTGTTTCGTAATTGTTCTGTGTATTTCTTTTTTGATGAAACTGGAGTTATATATTAAGCAAAAATGATTTCGAAGTACAGATGTCCTGGGAACATACAAAAGCCAACTCGGGATCCCTATCACTAAGAACAAAAGCTGGGATAGAACCCAGGGGAATATTAAAAAACATTTACAATTGCTTACCTATCTAATAGAGTTATGGGCATCAGAATTACATACTCTAGAAATGAACAAAAGTTTCCTGAGTTCTCAGCCACAAGCATTTTCTTGCATTCATATGTGATCGCTTGATTTTGCTAATTTTTGTAGTTCTCACGGCCCTTTAAAGAACAAACAATATTAGAAGCATCGCCTTTAAAGATTTTTGTGCATTGTTTGGGTTAAAATGGGATCTCATTAAGTATGAAAAAATAAGCTATATACAGTACAAAACTATATACTACCTTTATCATTGCCCTGAGACCAAAAGGTACTTGAAAATGTATTATCTAAATATGACATGTCGCCATTTCCTAACCCCAGAAAAAAATAATGCTTGTTGATAATCCGGAACTGGTTACTCTATGCATTTATTTCTGAAAGTTGTAGTTGCAACCTTTAAATAATCAGAATTTTTTTGGAGGAGGAAACAGTTGTAGTTGCAACCTTTAAATAATCAGAATTTTTTTGGAGGAGGAAACAGTTGTAGTTGCAACCTTTAAATAAATCATATTTTCTTTTGAGGAGTCGAACCTCTGACCTCGAAATTGTAGTTTTAACTCTTAACCAGTTGCTCTGTTGAAGTTGTTATGCAAACTTGTGCAATAATACATATTGACGGAAATCAATCGTAGAAAGTTCGACTCCTTGATAAAAGTTGCTCAATTAATTGAAGGAAATCAATCTTAGAAAAAAGAGAATCCGTTTCAGACCAAACTGGAAAATTAGCTAAAAAACAGTACAAAGGAAGGAGTTACAAAACTTATAGCCACTTATTGTTACATATCAGCGGAGGTCTAGAAGACACTTGGATATTGTGATCCTTTGAGTTTACAAGTTTGTTTCGTTAATTTTCTTGATGAGAGCCTGACTTTAACTAGAGTCTTTGTAGGATTATAAACACAATCTCTACCTTCCAAGTCCCAATATATAGAGAGCTTATTCCATCATTCTCTTCATCCCACTTCAATAATCTCTTCATCTCTTGTATTTGCCGAGACAAAGTTCTCCAAATTTTTTTTTAATCAAAAGAAGAATTCATGAATGGATGACCTCAGCTTTGTTAGTGTCCAAAAAGGCTTTTTTTTTTCCCGTTTAGCCATGCATTCTTTTTTTTTTTTTTTTGAACTTTAATACCATGCGGTTTGTTTCATGTATACAATTTTCTTTTTTTTTTTTTTCTAACAAGACTAACTTTTTTTTAGACCAACCATGGCGCACTCTATGGACTACAAGTCTTCATCCAGCCAAGATGTCCTAGTCATTCGAGCCAATTCCAACGATCAAATTAAGGCGGCAACAATTTTGACGACTTACAAGGTGGTTTCTGGCAGATATGTGGGCCTATTGAACAACCACCACTTATCCCATGAAGGATTGATCAACTTCAGAAGTACTCCTTCTCTCCAAAGACAATGATGGCTCGTTCTATGAAGGATTTGCCACCAGAAACAATGACAACTCATTCCATGAAGGATTTGTTACCAGAAACAATAACGATTCATTCAATGAAGGATTTGCCACTAGAAACAATGATGACTCGTGCCATGAAGGATTTTCTACCAGAAACAATGATGACTCATTCCATGAAGGATTTGCCATCAGTGACAATGACGTTTCATTCTATGAAGGATTTGCCACTAGAAATAATGAAGACTTATTCCATGAAGGATTTGCCCCCAAAAACAATGACAACTCATTCCATGAAGGATTTGCCACTAGAGACAACTATGACACGTTTCATGAAGGATTTACCAACAAGCATCAACTTCAGAAGTTTGCGATCTCAGAAAACTTAGATCCTTCTCGACTCAACTCGTCGTGTTTTGAATTTCATTGATAGAATTCTTTTAACTCGATCAAAGAACAATCAATTGAGGGGTTTAATGGAGTTCAACATTTGAGTTTCCTAACATCTTCCACATAAGAGCAGTGTGTGCAAGATGCTTTGAGTCGTTGCAAAGATTTGACGACTGCAACGATCTACAATAACGTGTAGCATTACTCTTTACATATGCCCGCAACTTCAGCTTCTTGGAAACATCTTGCATTCTTGGTGTACTTCTATAATAGGTGAGGACAATAAGGTCAAAGTTGAGGAAGCGAAAGAGTAGTTATTGGTTCTGCAACAGCACTTGGAAATTTTCAATCTCTTTCCTTGATGTACTTGAGCATTTTTTTTTCAAGTACTTTGTCAAATTTAATTTGAACTTTGTCGCATCTACTTATGAATAAACTTCATTCTCTTTTTTCTTGCATTTTTTCATTTGTCCGCATAGTTTATTTTGCTTTGTTCACATGAAATGCCAACTTACAATGATTTAGTTACAATTGTACAAACTAAACAAACTTGTTTGTTTATTGAAACTTATGATTGAACTTAGATAATTTTTTTTTTAGTTCTAAGCTGCCCACATGACTTAAGAAGAACTTAAGAATCAAGTCAAATGTAGTTCAAAGTTTTTGGGAAAAAAAAGTTTTTTCTAGGCGTTCACAGTTCTAACTCTTGCAGGTCAGGAGTATCCATTTTTACCAACTTGGACTTGTTAGAGTGTGTTAGCATTTTATCCATATGCTACACTTTTGGTGGTTACCTTAACACAGTTTATACTTATGCGGGCTAGGAGTATCCATTTTTACCAACTTAGACTTGTTGGGATGTTTTAGCAGTTTATCCACATACAACGACTTTGGTGGAATAATTTTATAGTTTAGGCTCGTGCAGTCAAGGAGCGTATATTTCATCCTTTGGGACTTGAGATGACTTTGTAGTTTAAACTCGTGCAGTGAAAGAGCATATTTTTCTTTCCAACTTTTTGACTTTGGGGAATAACTTTGAAGTTTAGGCTCATGAAATCAAGAAGCGTCTACTTTACACATAGTATCGCGTCAAATACTTGTCGTTAATGGGAACAATCCTTAGACCACCTTCAGCAACTATATTGTAAGATCCATTTGAGTAGACCTTTTGGACAATATAGAGGCCATCCCACTTTGATGTGAACTTTTTTGTTTTGTGTCCAATGGTTATTGGCCTCATCACAGCAAGCACTAGATCCCCAACTTGGAAGGAGCGAAGTCGAACCTTTTTATTGAAAGCCTTAGAGATGTGAGCTTGATAGCTTTTCTCATCAAAGGCTTTTAACTCTTCAAGGCTCAAGGGAGCATTTTCTTGCTTCATCAAGCCTTCTTGACTAGCAATCCTCAAAGAAGGGATTTGTTGCTCCAATGGAAGTACTGCTTCAATATCATAGACGAGAGCATATGAAGTGGCTTGGGTTCGCATGCGATAAGTGGTTCTATAAGCCCACAACGCTTCTCCAATTTAAATGTGTCAGTCTCTTTTAGATTTATCCACAACCTTTTGTAAGAGTTTAGATAAGGTTTTCTTAAATGCCTCATCAAGTCCATTTGCAGGAGCATAATAGACAGAGGAATTGTGTTGTTTGAAACCAAACTTCTCACACAATTTGTTCATCAACTATTACAGAATGGCTTCCCATTATCCATGATTATGTATCTTGGAACTCTATAAAGGTAGATAATGTTTATTCGAATAAAGTCCACAACATTCTCTTTCTTTGTTTCCGTCAATGCTACGACTTCCGTCCATTTGAAAAAGTAATCTGTAGCAACTAAGATGCAGAAATGTCCAGTAGATGACTTTGGCAATGGCCCAACAATATCGAGACCCCATGCGTCGAAAGACCATGAAGCTACAGTTGGATGCAAAGGCTTAGGAGGTTGATGTACATAGTTAGCATGGAATTGACAAGCTTGACATCTTTGCACGTAGTCCATGCAATCTTTTCCCATCGTCGGCCTATAGTACCCCATTCTCTTGATGAGAAAGTGAAGCTTCAGACCATATTGATGAGCTCCATAAATGCCAGAATGAGCTTCCTCCATTGCTCGAACAATTTCTTATTCGCCCAAGCATTTTAGAAAAATGCCTTCAAAAGATCGTCGAAACAATGTATCTTTATAATATATAAAATGAGTAGCTCGCACCGAACATCAGTTCTTCTTTGCAGATCGTTTGGCAACTTTCCTTCTTTCAGATAATCTATGAATGGATGATACCAATCCTCCTTATCAACCACGAAGACTGAGATAGAATATACTTCCCATTCTTTATCTTTTTCATCTTCGAACATGGGTGGGACTACCCCATCTTTGACACAATGGAATTTTGGTGTGCCAATCTGACAAAGTCAAGTTTGAAGCAAGTTTAGCTAGTGCATCAGCTTTCCCGTTTCCATTTCTCAAGATGTCTTATATTTTCATATCTCCTAACCATCCCATGAGGCGCCTTGCATATTTATAGTATGAGAGTGATCAGGCTTCTTAACTTCATATACTCCAAGTAATTGCTTGACCACTAGTTGAGAATCTCCATATACTTCAAGTTGTAGTTGCTTCATGTCCACAGCCAATTCTAACTCAAGTATGAGAGCTTGATACTCGGCCATGTTGTTTGGACATTGTTGACTTAAAGTAAAGGCATATGGTAGTACATCACCTTCACGGATAAGAAATACTATGCTAGCTCCAGCCCTTCAAGGTGTGATGCACCATCAAAGAACATTTTCCACAGAGAAAGGACTTCTATCGCCAAGATATTTTCATCAGGTAGCTCATCATTCAACTCTCATTCAGCAGGTATAGGATGATCAGCCAAGAAGTCTGCTAACACTTGCACCTTAATAGCTTTTTGGAGTACATAAACCATTTCAAATTGTTGAATTTACGAGCACTATCTTGCTAGACGATCAGGCAACATAGGCCTTGGCCTTACATATTTAATTGGATTTGCCTTGGAGATGAGATGCCCCATGTGTGCCTGAAAGTAGTGCCTCAATTTCTGAATAGCGAATATTAGGGCTAAATAGAGATTCTCTATCAACAAATAATTTTGTTCATCAGGCGTCATTGTTTGACTCAAATAATACAAGGCATTTTCTTTCTCAACTTCATTTTCTTGGGCAAGTAATGCCCCCATAGGACATTCATAAGCAGCAATATACAAGACCAACGGTTTTCTAAGAGTAGGCACAGCTAGCACGGGCGGTTTCATAAGATATGACTTGATGTTTTTGAAAGCATTTTTACAAGCTTCATGCTATTTGAAAGGTGTAGCCTTCCTTATCAAGTGGCTAAATGGTTGGCACCGTAAAAAAAGATTTGAGATAAATCTTTGAAGATATGCCAACTTTCCTTGTAAACTTCTTAGCTCATGTATATTTTGAGGTTCAGGCATCTTCAAGATTGCATCAATCTTGGATTGATCAATTTCAATTCCTCTGTGACGGACAATAAAGCCAATGAACTTTCCAGAGGTAACACCTAAGGTGCACTTCAAGGGATTCATCTTTAATTGATATCCACGAAGTTGCTCAAAATTAATCTTCAAGTCTTTGAGGTGATCGCAGCATTTTTGTAACTTGACTACAAGATCATCAACATAGCATTCCACCATTTTGTGTAGCATGTCATCGAAATTTTTTTGCATTGCCCTTTTATACATTGTGCAAGCATTCTTCAGTCCGAAGGACATCATTTTATAGCAGAAAATGCCTTTAGATGTGTGGAATGCAGTTAGCTCTTCATCTTGCAGTGCCATCTTTATTTGATTGTACCCAAATGAACCATCTATAAAAGACAAGGCTTCATGCCTGGTGGTAGCATCAATCATTATCTCTGGGATGGGAAGTGGATAATCATCCTTTGGACATGCGTTGTTTAAATCTCTGAAGTCAACACATATGCGAATTTGGTCATTCTTCTTCCTCACAAGAATAATGTTTGCAATCCTTGTGGGATACTTAACCTTGCGGATGAATCCAGCTTCAATTAATTTGTTGACTGCTGAATCAATCGATTAAAGCAACTTGGGTCGAAAACGCCTTTGAGTTTGTTTTACTAGCCGAGCCCCACTTTTGACAGCTAATTAGTGGACGACTATCTTTGAGTCCAAACCAGGTATTTCTTTATACGTCCATGCAAAGACGTCTTTGTATTCTTTCAAAAGATTTGTATAGACTTCTTGTTCTTCAAGAGTGAGAAGGACACTTATAGTAAACAAGGTGGGGATCTTCCATCGTGCCAAGATTAACTTCCTTTAATTTATCCACATTAGCTTTTATGCCCTCTTCAAGTTCTAATGGAGCATCTTCAACATCTTCTTCAAAAGCTCCTTCTTCCATGATATTCATATGATGTGTTGCAACAGTTTCTTCATTTTCAGTTCCATCATATTCTTCAACATTCGTGGCGTTGTGTCTTGTAAAGATGATGGTTCTTTAGAATACCCCACTTCTTATTTTCATATTATGTAAGTGAATGTCCCAGTTTCTCATATTGCAAATGTATCCATTTTTAACTAATCTTGCAACCTCCCTGGTCAATACATCTCTTCACCTATGGGTACGGACTATGACATTTCCTGAGGTTGAAATTTGGTAGGATGATCCTACATTTTCGGTATCCCCTTTGATTCGAGGTATGGCATGTATGTCCGTATGAACCTTAGCTTTTGAATCCTCATTGCAGTTTACTCTGACCTATATTTGGGAAAGTGTCTTGATCATACATCTTGCTCCACGAGGATGCTTCTCTTGCCTATTTCGTTTTGATATGGTACTGCTCCTAAGGCATTTGAAGACAGATATACAGGAAAGCTTTCCTTTTGATCTGAAGCGGTCAAAAGTAGAAATTCGAGTGCTTGTCTTTGTTTCGTTGTTCAATTTAAGTTTTAAGGTAACTTCGTCCACTGTAGTGATGTATTGGATAGTTGCTCTCTTGATCTTGAGACATATGGGACATGCACATTGTACCCTAAGTCCAGTAGTCTTTCCATTTTCTCTAGAAGCTTCTGGGGCAGTTTACCCAACAAACTTTGACCTTTTGAATTGAATCCTGCCTTGGCAAGAAGTTTGTAGGCATTAGGATCAAACCCATCGCTTGTACGTGGAGTTGGAAGCTTATCAAAATCCTTTGAAGAAGTACCCAGGATTTTAACAGTCTTACTACTCTTGTCATCTTTTGTGGGTCGAACAAATCCTTTTAAAGAAGTGCCTAAGGCCTTCACAGGCTCAACTTTGGTAAGGGATATCGTGAGATCTTGTTGTTTAGCTAGATATTCTAGAGGCAAGTTCTCATCTTGGCTTGTGGATTCAACTGCCAACTTTTTCTTACTTTAAGCTTTAAGGAGGCAACTTCTTGAATTTCTCCTTCTGTTAATAAAGAAATATTGGATGACTCTGTTTTCTTTCTAATGTAGTACTTGGCATCAGCAATGTGAGCTTCAGCTTCTGTGAAACGTTTATCATCGGCAGCCACCTTTTTTACAACTCTATTCCTGTAATACTTGAAACATTAATGGAGGATAGATGGAACAACATCATTCTCATGCAGCCATAGCCTTCCCAAAAGAATGTTGTAGGAAGTTTTAGCATCTATTACATGTAAAAGAGCACTTGTACTCATATCATCCATCATCATGTTCAATAGCAAAGTTCCAATTTCCCTTTGTCTACCTTGGTTGAATCCTTAGATCATCAAATGGCTTTGAGACAAGTCCTCGGTTGGAATTCCCAATTCTTTCAACGTCCGCGAGGGTAGGATGTTGACTGCAGATCCACCATCTAATAAGATTTTATTGACCCTTTGTTCTTTCACATATCCTGCCACAAATATTATCCTATTATAAGGAGTTGCACCAAGTAGCAAATCTTCATCACCAAAAGTGATTTTAGCACAATCTACGGCTTTTTCTTCGTCGTTTCTAAATGATCATGAATGGTATAGCATGGGGCCATATCTTTTTCAACAAAACTTTCAAGTAAAAAATATCCTAAAGTGATGGGACGTGGGATTCTTTTTGGACAACCTTCTGATAACATCGGAAAGTGCATGATCTTTTGCCTACTTGACTTTAGCACATTTTTTTGATAAATTTGTTCCTTGTTAACATAGTTCTTGATTTGATAGATCTCGTGCAATTTCTTTCGGGGGTCACAATGGTCCAACCTTCATCATCATTTGAGATAACCTCTTCATTTGTTGGGAGTATTTCAACATGTTCTTGACATTCCTTCATGGAGATGATGGTTCCATCAACCCCAACCTTCACAGTATCAAACTCTCCAAACTTGATTTCTCCAATTATCTCCTTTGAAGCAGTTGGTTGGACAAAGGCGGTGGTTATAGATGTCACATGAGTAGCCACTTTATCCTCTTTAAGAAGAACGTCATTTCGCGAGCTAGCCGCATTACTAGATCCTTGAATACAAAGCACTTCTCGATAGGATGAATAATTATGCGATGATACTTGCAGTAGTTTGGATCATCCTTGCATCTAGTCTCGCTTGGTTATTTTGAGTCGGGCAAATCTATAGCGTCAGCAGCTATAAGTTCATCAAATATTGAAGAGACGTCGAAATCAAAGAAGGAATATTCTTTGGCCTTCATTTTTTCCAAGGTCTTTTTCCTTCGCTCCTGAGGAGGATAGGATGTGGTTAGACCCCCTCGCTCTTTACCTATACGATGAAGACTTCCCCGATCTTCCTAGTAGGAAATGGAAGACTTTCTTACCATCCCAACTTGTACCTCCGGGTGAAAAGCCTTGCTGCTTTCAAAAAGTACTCTTGTTCTTTCTCTTTCATCCGCTGAAACGGGAAGGGAAGAACCAGAGGAAGAGTCCATAGCTGATAGAACTAAGGCCAGGGGCTGGACTCTAGAGGAAAGTGAAAAGTGATCTGCACTATAGCTTCTCCCATTCCTTATTTAAGCATCTTCTTGGTCACCTTTTGAGAAACCTTCATAGATATCTTGATTAGACTAGCATTTGTGGCTCTTGACTCTTTTGTCTCGCTTTTGCAAGAAGCCTTACTTTGTTTCTTGAAGTCTTGCTTCTCTTTTCCTTTGTTTAAATCCTGAACAAGTGTCTTTTCTCCATTTGCAATTATACTCAATTCCATGTCATGCGCACGAGTTGCTAGTTCTTCAAACGTTCTAGGCATAATTCCTTTAAAGATGTATTGAAGTCCCCAGTGCATGTCTTGAATACACAACTCTATAGCAGAAGACTTGCTCAGAGGATCTTTGCAGTTCAAGTTCAAATTCCTCCACCTATTGATGTAATCGATCATAGGTTCTTCCTTCCATTGGCGAGAATTAGTCAATTCTACCATGCTAACAATTTGACGGGTATTGTAGAAGCAATTTAGGAACTCTTGTTCAAGTTGTCCCCAACTTTTAATGGATCCAGGCTCCAAATCTGTGTACCAATGAAAAACATTACCTTTTAGAGATTACACAAATTATTTCACTATAAGATCTCCATAGGTACCAGCATTGTTGCAAGTTTTCACAATGAGCCACATGTTGCTTTGGATTTCCTTTCCCATCAAATTGTTGAAACTTTGGTGGTTGATAACCAACAGGCATTCTCATATTATCAATTCTTTGAGAATAGGGTAAGTGTTGATCGACTTGGTTCCCTCTCATATTTCTCCTTGATGGTAATATTAATGAGATCTTTCAATTGGTCGAAGGGGATCAAACCATCAGTAGACACTTTGATGCCATGGTCCTTCTTGGAGTTGACTACTTCTTCTTGAACCTCTGGCTTCTTGAGTGGAGCTTGACTTGTCTCACTACTTCTCTCCAGACGATCCATCAGTTAAGCGATAGAATACTCTTACTCTTGAGTACGCTTTGCTAAGCCTTCAACTAGTTTTTTAAGATTTGCCACCTATTCCTCAGTGCTAAGCGTTCCAGTCATCAGAACTGGTGATACTGATAAAGCAGTTGAATCTTTAGCCATTGAAGTTTATACATTGGATTCATAATGAACTTTATTATCAGAGCTGATTCTTGAGGATTTATCATCTTGGTTTATAAATGATGATGCCTTTGGAGCCAGTGTATTTTGGACTTCTTTTTGAGAAAGTGCCATTGTTTTGCTTCTTGTCATCATCCCAGCATTTGAAGCTATGGCGGAAGCAGTGACAGTTTCTTTGACAGCAGTAGCCGTGGAATGAATTGACTTTGAGTTATCTTTCTTTGGAGCTATTGATGCTTGAAGTTTGATTGACTTGAGCTTTAAAGAGAAGAGATGGGAGACAGAGATGGTTCCACTTGGCGTGCCAAAAGTTGTATGCAGTAAAATCTTAAGTCTGAAAATCGATCAAAAGATAAATAGCAAAATACATGGTTTGATTTATGACATGGTAGTGGTTACAAAATCTCAGGGAAATTCCTTGTCTGTAGGATAATCCTCTAATTCTTCTCTTTGGCAAAGTGTTGACTTGAGGGCTTAGAAGCTTCTTCTCAAATCGAACGGACTTTGAGGATAATTCATGAATTGCAGAGCCGATGGAGCTTTCTTCGATCTCTGGGAGGAAGAAGGCAAGGACACTGCGAGGGAATACTTGAACTTTAAGGAAGACCTTTGTTGGAGAGCTTTTCACTTCTCAAGCTTGAGTGTCTTTTGAATGATCCTTCAACCTTGGGAATAACTTATTTATAGGCGGAAATAGGGCATTAGGTTGCTTGGCCACTAAGCGGACCATCAACAGTGTTGGGTTTGCCAATTTCCTTATTTGATTAAGCCAATGAGTTTAATTCATTATTTAATGGATTTAATTTAAAATGAGTTTGTGCTAAATTTACTTGGGCCCAAAGGCATAAGTGTTGCTTTGTTAGGCTTTATTTCAAGTGGATTTAGATTTTATTTAAATAATTTTCAATCCAATGCAATTTACAAAGCTCAACTCAAATGATCCAATCTCTATAACCTAATTCGGATAATCTAATCTTTATAATCCAATTTAGATGATTCAATGTTTATAGTCAAAAGACTTCTTTTATTAATTTAATTTAAATAATTAATATTAAAGATATTTAATTTAAATAATTAATATTAAAAATATTTATTTTATTTTAGTCCTTAATTAAATAAATAAATAAATTAAAAGTTAATAATCTAGGTCACTTTTGTGGGCTTAAACTTCTCCGAACGAGACAAGGGTACTAGTTGGATTTCAGAAAGGAATCTAGTAACTTATCTAATCAAGAAGAATCTTTAGAAACCTTTTTATTCTTTTTGCCTTCCTCCCTATTAGTTTTTTTTCTTTTCTTTTTCAATTTTTTAAGAACACATAATGATAACAATGTACGCAAAATTTTCCCTACCACTCAATCATCATGACTTTTCTAAAGCTTATTTAGTTCTCTGGTGTTTTCTGCATCGTCATTTTTCACTAGCATTGCTATTTACGAGTGATAATAATTCTTTCTTCCGTCCGATTGGGGAACAAGGAAAATGAAAGGCACAAATCAAGTGATGTCATATTTGATTAAAAAAACTCAAATCATTTTTTTTTTAATTGTATTAAAAAATTGCATTACTGTTGGTGTTATTTGACTCTTTCTATTCATTACTGTTGTATAATTGGATGCTAAAAGAACAAATTTAGTCACCACATGTAATCAAGAACTACGAGAAACCACCCAAAATGACAGGCCGTGTACTTAGAAAATTTATGATATTACCTATTTTCTCCAAAAGTGTTGTAATATATATATATATATTATATTGAAATATCAAACTCATTCTCTCTCCTTTCCTAACACTCTTAAAACTCTATTCTAATTTTCTAAAATTTTCATTTTTTTAATTACTTGCAAAACCTTTAATTAGTTAACCAAAATTTTAATAACTATCCTACCACACACTAACCTCCCATGTTCCCACTTTTTAAATTTGAAAGTTTAGAGTTAAGTAAAAATATTTTATTTAAAATTTATAACTACAGTCAAGCACATCTAAACAAGTAAGTAATTTGTAAAAATTATTATGAAAGGCACTTAAAATATTAAGTTCTTAAAAATTATTTGTTATTAAATTCACTTAATGTAATAATTTCTTATCTAATTTATTTTAAAAAGTAAATTAATTTATCAAAAAAGGTCTAAGTATTAGTAATAATTAAACTTAGGAAGGTAGAATTTTTATTGTTAAAACCATTTTAAATGGGACTTTCATAATTCTTTTCTTTCATAAAGTTCTTACAGTATTTAGAATTTTGATAATTACTTAAGTTTTAAAATTAAAAAAATAAAGTTTCTTCAACATTCATAAACAAAATTTTATATGTTACTTTGTTTACATAATATATATAATTATATATATAATACGTGTGTATCTTTAATCTATTTTTTTAGTATAGCATATTTAATAGAAAATTTAGTTAATGAGATATCATGCTACACTTTATACAGGGAATATATATATACACGTACATGCATATATATACATACGTAAATATATATAAATATATATAACATGAGTACTTGTGTGTATTATTTTTATCTATTTAATGTAGTTTTTTTAGTACAATTTATGTGCTCTAAAATTAAGATAGTGAGATATTTATATACGTATGCATAACCTAAAAATAAATAAGAAAAGAAAAGTAGTAATAGCCTTACAATGAAAAATATTATCACTTAACAAAGAGAGGAGGGTATGTGTGATAATGTGGGAAGGTTTTATGCCTGTTTTTATTTTTTTTTTTTTCGATCATTATTTGTGTGTTTACTTTTATATGTTTAATCTTTTCTTTAGTGAAACATGTGTGCTACAAAATTTAGTTAATGTGATACGCAACATGCTTTTAAAGGATATAATTTCCATCATCATTAGTCATTTATATTTATATTAGGTTTTTTTTTTATTGAATGTCCCTTGATTAGTTCCTTTTTGTCTTCTTTATAAAATATCTTTAAGTTTTTTTGAGAGGCGACATAGAAACTCTCTCTCTCTTGTGAGGGCCATCTTTCAATTTTGATAGGCCCGCTAGATTTGGTTTTTTCTCACCGGTGAGCAGTGATGAATATCAAGCTGTCACATGTCTGATTCTTGCAAGACTAGAGACAAGATTGGAGACTGATGCGAAAAGGCACTCCGATGCTTAAGCCAGTAACAAGAGTCCTCAATTAATAAGAATTAATAGGTTAAATAGCATTTATTGCCTGATATTGCATAGAGTATTAATGAAGAGAGAGGAGCATTATATAAGGAATCTCTCACTCACTGTTGACTATTGTTGTCCGATGTGGGATTGTCCAATTTCGGCCCAAGTCCTCCACAAGCAGGTCGGTCTTTGCGACCCGACCCGGCTCCGCAAGCTGTCTTCTCTTCTAGGCTTTACATGCTTTAGTCCATTACTCTGGGCTCCTCTGGCCCATGGTTGAAGTTCAGTTATCCATCATTTGCCCCCTTCCTTCGAGCCCGTTAGCCCTGAAGAGTCACATCGCTTGGTCTTCTCGACCGCTACCTGTCTAATCGTCTGTAAGCTATCACACTACCTTATTTTCCACATATAAATACTAGTCACCGTACTTTTTCTCTTTCACTGCTCGCTTTCACTCCCTTATCTTCCTCTTTTACAGCCTTCTTCCTTTCCTCTATCTTTAGGTAGCTTCAAGTTTCCCTTATGGCATCCTCCAGTAATCTTGGCTTATCTCATACCAATCTGGGTTCTTCCAACCCTGGTGTTAACTCAGGTACTGTCACTATCTCTTCTTTGTACCTCTGGCTTCAGGTATTTTCTTTCTACTGTTTCTACTATATTTCCCCCTTCTACTGCTTCTTGGGTTTTTGACCACAACATTATCCCCAAATCCCGATTCGCTAAGTTTACTACTAGGGATGCGGTGGATGAAGTCGAACCTAAAGCCTCTAGAATCACCAGCTCTCTTACTCCAGCCATCTTTCTGAATTTAGGGCGCTTTACAACATCTCCCAGACTACAAGCTGATACTCCCTGACCACCACGAGCAGGCTACTACCCTCTCTCTAGGGTGCTTCACGATGTAAGAGGAGCACCTGAAGCCGGGTATTCCACTTCCCCTTTCCCTTTTTGTCACTGATATTCTTCACTTCTGGAACTTGACACTTGCTCTAGTTCATCCGTTATTCTCTCGAGCTCTAATCGGGTTCATGATCATATGTCAAGTTCTCGGTATTCCTACTAGTCCTACTATCTTCCGTCGCCATTATAAGGTTCGGGCTGCCGAGACCAACTCTAGGTGGTTCACCTGCAAAGATAAACTAGGTTTAGGGTTATTTGCCAAGCCTCTCTCTATCGAATCATGGAAGAAGCAGTTTTTTTTTGTTCGCTTCCCCGGTATGCCCTTTAGGTGCATCTGGACCACCCGACGAACCCTGCCTAACCCTGATGTAAAATCACTTCTAATTTGCACCAATTGTGCTGTTCTAGATCAATACACTCTTCGTCTTCAAATTCGGGAGAGTTGGGCACGTCCCCTATTGGAACACTCTGGCTTCTACGCGGCTCCCCTTAACCGAGCAGCTTTGTGTTAGTGCTTGTGACATGTTATTTACTTTTAATGTGTCATATGTTTTCTCAGACCCGTATGTTTCTTACAAATGTCTGCGTTTTGTTTTACAGGCGAAGAATTCATGCGCTATCTTCTGAGCGACCCTAACTAGAGGGGCAACATCCAGGTCTATAGCTCTGGTGGATAGCCTCTCCTCCTCCTTGTCATCCACATCAATTGCTCCTACACCGAAAGGTCCAAGGCAGATCGCGACTACAGTTCATAGGGCTGATATGTGGTTACGTGCTCTTATCTTGTTGATCCACTTCTTTTGCTAACTTTCCCTAATTCCTATAATCCGGCTTCTTTGGTGGTTTTGTTTTCCCTGGTTCCTTAGGCAAGTCTGTGAGGAGGCTACGGGAGACCTTGTTAATGTCTTCATAGCTATCTGGCCCAGCTTATCATTTTATAAAGGGGACACTGGAGGAGTGTGCCAACTTGGCTGTAGGTCCTAGGCGTCAGTGTAGGCATTTGACCTCTTCCGAGTCAGTGCCCTTTTAGTCCTTGCCTCTAGCAACGATGTCAGAGCCTGGGAGGACATCCCCGGTCCGACCCAACTGCTCTTACATCATTCGCACCTGCACTTCCCCCATCCATTGCGGGGGTACCCCTGTCCGAAACTGGTTTGGACTTGCTGGTCACCTTCTTAGCTTTAGGCCTTCTAGTCCGGTAGGTCATGCAATCCTAGACAAATATTATGTGTCTTCCTTGTCGATGTCTAGAGATCCACCAGTGTTTCGCCCCAACTGGGGAGTGCACATCAACAATAGGGTGATACAGCCAGGCATGGCTACGGAGATATTGGAGAAGCTACCTCTTCCCTGGGTTGCAGTGGCAGGCACTCAATATAGCTTTCCAGATTTAAAGGGCCTTTTTGCTAACTTACTTATGCAGGTAGGTATATGCCTGGGAATTGCAGTGATCTGTGCCTCTCAGTGCGGTTAACCTTATCCTTTTTTCTTTTATTTGCAATCCAATGTTTGCAGCTGTAGCTAGCGTCTTGTGCCGAGAGTTTTATGGATAGGGCCGCTTCCATGGCGAAAAGTTATTTCCATGCTTTTGGCGCTATCTCAGAGCATTATGCTCGTCTTGAGCGCGAAATTACCAAGCTATGAGAAAGGACAACAAAGCTCGAAGCCGACAACTCGGAGATGTCCCAGCATCTGCAAGAGCAGAGGGAGCGAATCTGAACTTTGGAGTCTGAATTAGAAAGCGGAGGAGCTTTAGAGGCCACACTCCGCTCTCGTTTGGATGTGTCGGAACTACAGTGAGCCTAAGCAGAATCAGCATTGAGGTAAAAGCACACAAGCTGGCACGTGTCACAAAACGGGTGCCTATGTTAGAAGTGGCACTAGGCTAAAAAGATGCACGAATTATCAGTATTCAGGCAGAGGCTCGTGCTATCCTGAATTAAACTACCGAGGTAACCCGCCTAGTTGATTTGTCCTGTACACAGAACGGGGAGCTGCGTCTATCCCTTATCTGCAGGATATATGAAAAATTCGCGCAGACCATGCAGATACGGCAGTTACTATATCGCTGGTCAATACCCATGATGCAGGGTATCATAAGGAATTTGGTGACAAAGATCCTGAATGCCAACCCGAGTATTACGTGTTTGACCAGCAGATAATGAGTCTGCATCTTGCTCCCGAGCCAACTTTCCAGCATCCATGGCTCACCGACCCGCAGACAGAAGATTTATCTAGTCCTCTAATGTACCAGTATCCAAATACCTAGGGCCAATTGAGGTTATAGGAGAGACTTTATTGTGCGGGATCAGGTGGCATCCCGTCCCGTTCAGGCACGGCTTCTAGTCATTCTCTCTTTCTCTTGGATCCGATCAACGATCTTGTATTCCCTTTGGTTGTTCAAGAACCGGCTGCCTCTCTCAATCTGGTACGGGTCATCCATCACTCACTGTTGACTACTGTTGTCCGATGTGGGATTGTCCAATTTCGGCTCAAGTCCTCCACACGCAGGTCGGTCCTTGCAACCCGACCCAGCTCCGCGGGCTTTCTTGTAGTCTTGTTGTGGTCTTTGCCTTTACATGTTTTGGCCCATTATTCTGGGCTCCTCTGGCTTGGCCCACGGCCGGAGTTCAGTTATCCATCAAGTAACAAGTTTCTTTCATGGCTTTCCTTCTCACCAGCAAGATGGGTTGAGGGTTCCGGTGGTTTCTGTGATGTAAATTTGCATGTCTATGCTTAGTTTTTGTTGGTTGTTTTTTGTGTTAATGTGTTTATTTCTTTTTCCTGTGATTTGGGTTTTGGTGACTTGATGGCAGCTTGGAGATAACTAATTCACTAAAATTTTTGTTGTTGGTCGTTGTTATGATTATGTGAATATTTGCGGTGGCTTGGAGGCTAGAAGAGGTAGGGCATTGGAAAATTTTTCAGGTTCTATATGCTCGCTCATTTGGTTTATGGATAGAGAAAGTTTGTGCTGCCAACTTTGTGCCGTATATGATAATCGCTCGGTGGTCGTTTCTATGTACTTGAACATCCGGAGTGTTGTGGCTTTGATTCCGATGTTTTTTGCAATTTTCCAATTGACTATGATATTGGTGTTTGGAGATGAATAGCTGGAGACGGTGGTTCGCCTAAGGTATTGGGGCGGTTGTTTGCCGTTGCCTTAAATTGATTTTGGGCCTTGATGGTTTGGGCTCTTGGTAGGTTTGGCTTCACTATACTCAAAATGGATTAGACCTCTTGCAGGTTGATGCCTTTATTTTTTGGCTTTCAATGTATATAATCTGGTTTAGTTTTATGTTAGTGGCTTAGTTTGGTAGCTAAAAATGTTGGATGGGTCTTTTTAGTAGCCCGATTTATAGCCTTTTAATAGGTTAGGGCACTAGGATAGGTTAGAGCACTACTATTTAGGATTTAGGAGTTCTTTGATATTCCCATGTACTCTAATATGTTTCATATAATATTCTGAATAAAATTATAAAAATTTACTAAAATTTTTTGAAAACTTTTTAAAGATAGAAAAATATAATTTTAAATTTTCAAAGATAGAAAATATAATTTAATATTTACTTTCTAAATATTTGTTTGGGAAGTTTATATTAGTGTTATATATATATATATATATATTAAGGGATGTCTCTTAATTAATTAGTTCAATTTTGTGTATTTTTTAATATAACATCCTTATTTGTCAAAAGATAAAAAAAAAATATAATTTAATGTTCTCATTTTAAGTATTTATATTCAAAAAGTTTATAATGGCAAAACTTTTATTATCAAAACTTCTTTAAATGAAATTTTTATTATATATATATATTCTAATTCATATCTAATAACTATTTACGATCTTTTTTATGGTATAATAATAAAGGTTTAACAAATTTTACTCTGAACAGTAAATAGACACACTTTAAACATATCAAATACACGTGATTTCCTCATTGAAATGGTTTTTTTTCATTCCTACTTTTTTATCAACACTGTGCACATTAAAATTTTATTTGTTACATCCGCTAAGATAAACATAAGATAAACATAATTATTAAGTATAAAAGTTTGAAAAAAAAGTTTACATATATACCAAAAAAGTAATAATAATTTATGTCTTTATTTTGCAATTTTTTCTACATATCAAGGTATCCATAATCATATTATTTTGATATCTATATTCAATTATTGTGACATATACTTCTAAACTTTCACACTAAAATCCAATTTGAGTAGGCTTTCTAAACTTTCACACTAAAACGAAATTGAGTAGGATTTCTTTGTCTTCGATAATCTACTTATTATCAAATTCCCTCTTCAAATTATTGTCCATATTGTTTTGATTATCTTTTGAACCCTACCATTAGTATCAAAGCCTACAATTGCAAAAATAAGTTCCAGACATGAAATGAAATTAAATGACAGAAAAACTTAAATCAACATTGATTGATCAGAATCAAACTCCATATTGAGAATTTGAGGGCACATTCAGCTTCCAATTGCAATACCAGCATGCAGTGGGATTACGAATCTAGTAATCCTTTCCCTCCCTCCTTTTATTTACTAAAATGAGGCACAAATTGCTCGGCTAAATGATTGAAGTGATCATTGTCCCCTTCAAGAAGGCGCAGAACCTGCATCAATAGTTTTAACAATTAATATTAACTATGAAAAATTGAGAGAGCGAGCGCAATGTAAACTGCAAAATATTCATTTTCTTCCCCTTTTGAGAATAAAGTTTTAACCTTGATAGCTTCAAATACGATTAATCATTGACAATTAATGGAATGGCATAAGAAAACTATTTAACCCAAGTCACAGAACATTTTTAAGTATCTAAAATAACATACCTCTCCCATTGATGGGCGCATCTCAGGATCGTTTTGTACGCATAAATATGCTGTTCTAGCCATGTGGTATAGTTCATATGTGTCGTATGAATCACGGATACGAGGATCAATGAGCTCATGCAATGCAAGCCTCTGAATGAGTGGTATTGCCTATATACCGCAACAAGATATGCATATTTAAAAAGCACTCAAGCAGAAACATATATAGAGAAAAACTTTTTTTTTTTAATTTTTAGTAAAGGTACTTTTGGTTAGGAATGATGATTGCAGGTCATTGCACATACCCAATGTCTCAAGGACTGCTTTTGGTCTTCTCTACTCGAATCTACAGCCCTGCGTCCTGACATCAGTTGTATCAACACAATGCCATATGCAAACACATCTGTTCGTACTGAAACAATACCATTCTCGGCATACTCCGGTGCGAGATATCTTCTTAAAGCAAATGGTCGTAATATTAGCCAGTGACAAGGAAGAGAAATAGCCAAATCTACAGGCATCCATAGAATTATATAAGATGTACACTCACCCCAATGTGCCAAGTACTCGAGTTGCTGCATTTTCCTCATTTATTGTCCATTTAGCAAGGCCAAAATCACCTAGCTGTTTGCCAGAGAAATGAAAAGAGAAAACGGCATCTACGATTACTGATGCAGCGTTTGACTCACAAACACTCCCTTCTTAAGTAATAAGCAAACAAATAAAACCTAACATTGAATCCATTTTTGGATATTTTTGTTTCTTTTATTACTTTCTTGTTCTTATTTCCTTTTGGTTGGTTTTAAGGTGCCTTCAACAGATCTATGACAATACAGCAACTAGCATTGTACAATAATCTACAAATGTTTTCCAAAAGTGGCACATAAGGACAATCTGGTTCCAGAAATACCATTCTCATGACATAGACGACTTGACTATGTGAATGATATGAAAGCTTTAGCATAGAATTCCATGGGGGGGGGGATGGGGGGGAGACGGGGGTGTTGGCGGAAAAAGCACTTCTTCAAAAGATTCATACAAGAAGATCACAGAATTCCTAAGCATAATTTGGAAGATGAGGATCCTTATCCTTTAAGTATAAGTAAAGCAAGTCTGTTTAGTAACCATGAAATGCTATTTATGAGTTTCACATGTTTCCAATTTGAAAATAATCGAAAAGTTTTAAAAACATTTTATGCAAATACGGCAGCTGTAGGGATTACAGCAGGGAAAAGAACATGACTTAGTCTGCAATCGGTTATGTTTTCATTTTTAGTATTGGAAACTATATTCCCTAAAATAGCTTCACTAATGCGTTTTCATTTTTAAAATATTGAAAATTGCATCATGATTTTAAAAATTAAGGACACAACTAACAAGGTCTCATAGAACATTTGCATGTTAGTAATGCAGATTTTCTGGTGGGTTTATTTTCTCAAGACTTTCACATGTTTGTACTTGTAAAGGAGGTAGGGGATAATCAAAGTCTAGTCACAATGGCGATGGGAAGGTGGAATTGACAGGGAGAGGTAAAAGAGGACTATGCAACAGAAAAAGAAGAATAATGATGAGAAGAGATAAAGATGACATAGTAGGAAAATATAGATGCAGGCAAGTACCTGAGGAATGGAGTAGTAAGAAAAGTATAAAACAATAGAACAAAAAGATTGATATCCTTTTTGTGTTTCATAAAATAGATGACAATAAATACACTTGGATTACTTTTGATAAATATAGTTTGAGATGTTTTGGTTTTTTAGGCCTTTCCCACTTTCCAGTTTCAGACAATTACAGTTTTCCCTGTTCCACAATTGCTGTTAACAAAGATTCAGTTTGAGATTGATAACCAAATGCAGCCTTAGTTTTTGGGAGTATTGCAATCATAGCAAGTGAAAGACACAAGCTAGGTTGTGTTGTTTTCGGCACTATTTTGATTAATCTAGTTATAGTCTTGTCATTCTGTAACTCACTGAAAGGATATTGTTGTTTCATGAAGCAATGTTGATTAACTATTTGAACTTAGAGAGACACAGTAATAGAATCAAGTCTCCAACATGTAAGAAACAAAAGAAAACAAGCAATGCTTAAGAATGATCTCTATTTGCTGACAGTTAAGAGGACAGTGTTTCATGGAAAAATTGGTAATTTTCTTTTGAAAGTTCCACAACCATTCCTAGCCTAAAGTGTTGTTCATCAAGGCAACATGAACTTCTTAATGCAATACCATATACTAAAACTCAATCCTAAATGGCTACATACACAAGTCATGATCTTGTGGCAATTCTAGCGTCCAGGAAGGATGGAAGGAAGCAAAAATATTTGATGATTAAATGAAAAGGATTTACCATAGGAACATAGTCATGGGTGAGAAGTATATTGCTTGGCCTCATATCACGATGAATTATGGGGCTGCCACGGCACTCTTCATGAAGAAAACGCAACCCTTTTGCAGTTCCAATTGCAATTGCATGTCTTCTATGCCATTCCAGAACATTTTCTGTGTTATCTGCATATAAAGCATTGAACAGGATACAGAGAGGTACAGATATTAAACAGGAGAAAGACACAGATCTATCTGCAGATAATACTCAGCAAATAAACCATCTTCAAGCACTAATATCATAATAGTTCATTGAAAGATAAACTCACCAAATAAATGCCATTCAAGAGACTTGTTGCAGATGTACTCATACACCAGGATGTTGAGATTCTCCTTGCAACAATAACCCAGAAGCATGACAATGTTCTTGTGACGTGCAAAGCTTAAAACATATATTTCGGAATGAAATTCTGCAAATCCTTGGGTGCTAGCTTCTTTCCTCACTTTTGCAGCAATGTGCTGCCCATCCTTGAGCCGGCCTCTATATACATGTCCATATCCTCCTTCTCCTAATAAGTTATCCTTTGAAAAGTCATTTGTTGCAAGCTGTATCTCAGAGAAACTAAACTTCATTGAATCTCTGATATCTGGCTCAGTTTTCAACCCACAACCAGTGCAGAGAACAGGTGCATCTGAGGGTCTCTGCCGAATGGGTTTTCTTCTTAACTTCTCAATAATTGGTGGAGAAGTTGGATAGTTATTACCTCCTTTGAATGGTTTTCCTACAGACAACGTGAACAAATTACTAACAAATAAAGTCAAGATGTTGAACTTTTTTCCAAGAGATTGGTAAGACCCAAAAATTAAATGGAAGGCACATAAAAAGAAGAATATAGTATGGAATCTTTTAAGATGAAATGATCCTTTTAATGATTCCATGTAAATGATAATAATCCAAGGTTCAGCGGGGCAACAAACGATGTCTCCTTCATCATGAGTTAGTGAACTAATGACAGGGTTATCATGATGATTGAAAAGTTTCAAAAACCAAAAGGTACAAAGGATTACTAACCTAAGGTCAATTTCCAAATAAAAAAGGAACATAAGCCAGGTTAACAAGCACAAGGCTGTCTAACATGTTTGTAATTCATATAGGCTTAACACTTTTAAATTACAGAATTTAACCAATTTAGGAATTTCTTAGACAAAAGCTTGGTAAGCTAATCTACCTGTTTTATCTTGCTTTAGAATTTGGCAATGTTCATCATGTTGGGAAAACCTATGTTCCTTTGATCCGGATGTAAATGCATGTAAGTTGCTGTTCAGCACATCAGACCCTTCCGAGGAACCCATGGATGCTGAATAACTTTTCCAAGAAACAACACATTGCTCGACATTCTCATCAGCAGATGCTGTGCCCAACGGGACATTTTTCAACATGGAAAAGAACAATTTATGCTCTACTGGATCAGTATCAGTAACAGGATATGGTCTCACACAATGCAAGGATGAGTCATCTAGGATTAGCGCAACCTTGCAAGGTATTTGCTTAAGGTAAAACCTCAAATCTCTTCTTAAATGCCTGCCAAGAGTGTTATCAATGTGGTAAAATCAAGATAGATAATGTGATAAACAAGTTACTAGTTCAGCTATGATCATTTAATATGGTAAATAGCTACTACTACAAGTGTATGAGGCTAGTTCTTCCTTTTCTGTAACTTGCTATGGGGAAGAGTGTTCAGATTAGTAATTTTCAATTGAACTTAAAAATTATATGAATGAGAAACATGCATCAATTGTAGATTACAGTAATTTAACAGTCAATGATTATTTCCAGCAAGTTATAATTTTGACAGTTAAAATCAATTTTGGAATCTAGAGAAGACAAAGGACATCCATTTTTTCTTTTTATTTCTTTCTTCTTCCCCTCTATTTGATCAACTGGGAAGGAGGTAAATGTAAATATTAACCTGTTAGATTCTAAATAGCAAAAGAGAGCAAATTTCACCAACAGCAAGCACATAGTTGCAGATGCCTAAAGGAACAAACAGACATGTATTTCAATGATAAGTCTATTAAAGATGCTTCTGTCTCAGCCTTTGTTATGTTATAATTGTGACAATAACAAAAAGATACTTAAACCATTCAGCTAAATGTTTCAGTACAAGCCTCATATTTCTCCTTCCTGTATAAGAGTCCAAAGTGCAGAAAATCAATAATCAAATGACAAACTTAACGACACGTTTCAAATTGAAAGGCTTTGCCAACCAAAAAAACAATTCAGATTTTTCTCATCCGACAACTGGAGTCAAAATAGCACTGCTGACAGAGTTTGTTTCAATGATATCATGAATCTTTGTTTGCTGAGAATCATTTTATCCTTCTAACTGAAGAGATACCGTTTCATGATTATGCTATGTTTTTTCCCTTAGGTTATTTAATATGCCTTGAAGAATTGTAATATGAAAAGAGAAATTGGATTTTACCAGCCAAGTACCTAAAGAAAAATCTAGTTTCTGTAAGAAGGCTATCTGAATTCCATACATAAAAGTAATGCTCTATCTGAATTCCATACATAAAAGTAATGCTCTTAAAGTTTTGCAAGTTATGCTCAACAGTGGTATTAATGGTAACTAAAGAAATAGGCAATGCAAATGAATATAATTAGGGTAAAGTGTTATAAGAAACTACTTATATACTTACTTAACACACATTAAACTTAGAAGAAAAGAGAAAAAATGTTAATCAACCATGCTTGCAACATAAAGGAGATCTTAACATATTCTTCTCATATTCTTTTCATGATTATTAAACAACTTCAAAGAAAATCAATAACAATTTGCGTAAATCAAATGAATAAGGCTACCTGTCAAGTACAGCCCAATTTGCATTGGATGTAACGATCTCCTGTAAAACGACCCTCTTTGGTGGAGATCCAGCAGTGATCTTGACTTCGATGTCAACCTTAGCCAAGGAAGAAAATACTGCATTTAAGGTAATTGCAACTGCAGAGAACCAAAAAAGAAAACAGAGAGAGATGCAAAAACACATAAAAAAGCTGAGAAGACATAATAAATTACCAATTTCAAGTGGTTTTAGTAGAGTTCATATCCAACTTTGATATTAAACGAGGTACGAGGGTATGCATCTTGTTTAAGCATCTACACAATAAATCCTGGGACTTTTAGGTGATCACGTTCTTAATGATACATCAGAGTCATAACTTCTAGATGGCAAGATGAAGTAACATTGACTGAAAAGAAGATAAGTGGACTGATCATGATCTCTTTTGGCAGAAATATGGGAGGAATTCTCACTCTCATAGTGATCAATATATGCTAGTATATATCACCTAAATAAACCAGGTTAGACGAAGTAATTCCAATTTCCATTCCATCGAGAATAATTTTATCTGTACTTCAGTGCTACTTGGAGTTGCAATATGGACCACAATACTCGAATTTGATTCCTTACAATCTAGAAATTCACACAGCTGCATTATTATATCTTGTTAAAAAGGCAAACTAGGCATTTCTGGAAAATTATATGCGGTCCTTGGAATGCTGATAGAAAGCAAGACTTACATTTGAACCATTAAATGTGAATGGCTATCAAGCGTAGTTTAGTAACAAAAACAATAATATAGTTAAAACAATACCACTCAGAGAACTAATTATATTATGAAAAAGAAAGAAGTAATGTATATAAAGAAATGCATATCTTGTTTTTAATCTACTTTGCTTGGTGAAAAAGCAACTCATTTTGTAAAGAACAGATTAGAAATGAAGGAAAAAAAAAAAACAGCAACAACAATGCTAACGTAAGAAAGTACAAGCAGCAACCAGCCAGAAGCAAACTAAACAACCTACATCACACTCTGACAAAGATAAAAAAAGATTCCATAATTGAAGAATTACAATGTTTAATTCCTAAACGATGTTCTAGGATCCAATAATTATAGGTGTTTGGTATTCTCCTCCAGGAAAACATAACCTTTCTTAACATACTAAACCTAGCATCAAAGACAGCAGGAATCATAGACCAAACGTTTTATGATTTTCCGCAATGTTTAAGATATAGAATTCATTTTTCTTCAGAATATTGCATTGAACGACAGTTAAAAGATGTGTTCATGGATATTTTTAGTTAGTTATTGTTTCTGACCTGAAAATCAAACATTATTTGTAAGATTTCTAACTAAATTAGATGGACCTTTTTCCTCTTCAAATTGTTTTGTATATTAAGTAGATAAAACTTTATTCTTAAATGACCATTGATTATTGACTGTTGCTGATGGTCGGTTAACTATCAACCAACAAGTACAAAAACAGGAGTTGCATAATGAGCATGCAGTAGTTGCCATGAATTTATAGGAGCTCATATTACCCCTTCAGCTTCACAATCTTCAGCACTTTGCTGGAGCACTTTTACAAATGCCTCAACTTTCTTCAGGACCTCTTCTTCTAGCACACGAAGTTGTGTTGTTCCAAGAAAGGACTCAAAGGATGTTTGCATTTGATAGCCCACTGGATTAATATTCAAAACTAATTAAACATTCATTATTCAGCAAAACAGTCTAAGATACACAGCAAAATATAAGTGATAAACATTAACAAAAGTAAAGATGTTTAAGGTTTTGATGCAATTATTCAGTGTACATTTCCTAAAGTTAGTCATCATCCACATTATCAGTATAAGCTTTTAATCTAAACTTTGAAAAGAATTTCATTTTTCAGTCAAAATATTGTTTTTACTAGAATTGAATCAGCATTCAGTTGCCCTCAACTCAATTTGGGTACTTTGAGTGAATGAATTAGATTATATCCCCTGTTGCTTCTGTGATGATTCAACTTAGTGTTGTATTCTTCATTCGCACATCGTTCGTTATACTTACGCAACTTATCAAATGAAAAACATAAGAAAATAGGAAGATATAACAACAGCAGCTATGTGGTCTGTTTTATACTATTTGGGGATCCCTGATATACATTGTTAACACTTCTATTATGAATTCAAATGAGTGTTTGATATCTTCAAAGGCTGAGTCTATTACCCTTCCTAGTTCATAAGAAATAACTTTGCTTTAGTAAGAACCATTTGTTGCAAAAATGATGCTCAAAATATTAATCCAAAATAACACGTATGAGTTCAAAAATGAACAAAAACAGTATTACAACTTTTACAACATAATAAAGGAAATTTTATTGTTTGTGAGGTCATAAAATTCCATAACATATATTTCAAAATGAAATTCGAAAAAAAACAAAAAAAAGGAAAAAAAGAAAAAACGTTAGGCTTAAAATAGCCGAAAATTTGGCAATAAGAAAGAAAACTTATTAAAACCCAAACAATTCCCATGATCAAAATAATAATTAGAACCATCTATATTACTAAGAGAAATCAAATTTTCTTTGCCCCCCCACACCCACCCTCCGTCCCAATAACAGCTGGCATATACTTACTGGGATGAGGAACCTTATGCAAAACTCCAAGAACAGTCAGTGTATCCCCAGCCCGAAGAATGCCGCCCCGAGATCTGATGTTATTTATGGTATGCCTAAATTCCAGTTCAGAGCGGTCTTTAGTTGCATCATATGCTATAAGAACTCGCCCCGGCATCAGAGGATTATGATCCCTCGTATTATCAACTGTCCCAGTAGAACTTGATGATGACATCTCTCTTATAAACAGAATTCCACACAATGAATTCAACTTATTGAATCTTCTGCACTCAATAACAGGAATGGGTATCAAAGCAGCAGCCCATATAAAGGGCTCGATGCAGCAGATGAACAACAGAACAATCACTAATTTGCATGACAAAATGGGACTCTGAGAGTGAGTGTTGGCCCAATCACAATTTTTTTTTTTTTTTGCGAGAATTATGAACATTTTGGCCAAGTGTCTCTCCGATTCTATTTCTTTGAAATCGGCTCCACCAATGTTTAGAGGTTTATGCTCGGGGATATTCGAACTGGGGGTGTCGCGGGAAGAAAACTGCCGTCCTAGTAAGACAAGATTGAAGCGCATTTGAAAACAAAGAAATTTCCTCCATATTTTTTACGGATATACCTCTGGAAACTCCAACAGAAACGCCTCTCGCCTTCTTCCATGCCACGGAGAAAATGTCAATCAATCGCATTCCAACAAACTTCTCTTTCCGATTTGGTTTCGTTAACGAAGACACAAAAAATACTCCAGACTCCCACCCCTATTTCAAAAGAGTAAATCGCAAAAATAGTGGCTAACTATTTCAAAAAGACTTCCCTCGTATATTTTCAATGTTTGTGTTTTAACAATGTTTTTCTAATCACAAGACACAAAAAACAAATATTAAGAGTAAATGCTATGTTTAGTCCCAACAAATTTTCATATCTTGGTTGAGATCTCGAAAAGTTTATATAAAAAAAGAAGAAAGATCTCCAAAAGTTAATTGTTAATTTAACCATTTAAGATCCTAACAAATTTTTGAACTCAATTTAAGGGCCTTTTATGCAAATTCTGTCAAACTTGACGGAATTCAAATTTTTGATGTTATTATCCTTAAAAAACACGGTAAAAAGTAATTTTACAAAGTAAAAAAACTCCCCAAGAAGAAAAGGCCCGGTCTTCTTCGCGACAACACCACCCCCAGCCATGGCGGCTCCGGTGAGACTACTCTAAGCTAAACTCCAAATCCACCAATAAGCCCCCTCCCTCACTCTTCCTTTGAAGGTGCACCCAATTTATACGCCCCCTTATCTCGCGCATAAACAATTCTCTGTTTCGCCTTCTCTTTCACTCTCACACCACAAGTTTCACTGTTCTTTGCCGGAAAATTTTGGAAACAAATTATATGGGTCATAAAATTTCCTTGTGGAAGAAAGGGATATGATAGACCGGGGGTGGGGGAGATATCCATAATATATTCTTCAAAAAAACCCACCTATAGAGCACAAAACCAACAAATCACTAGTGTTCTGTTTCTCCTATCTCTTATTGACTATGTCAAGGAGCATAACTGAGCACATTAAGTGTAAATATTCTTCTCTCAGCTTTAGTTAAAAGTATGAATCTTGAGCAAATTTCCACTACTTACTCTTCTTTTGTGAAGCAAATTAACATTGTGGGGAATACTAGTATAAAGAAAGGGCGAGATGGGTAAAGCTTAAAGCATATGCTTTTGAATATTTGGAGAGTACGGGGGAAGCTTAAAGGAAGGTATCCGTACTTAATATCCAAACCAAAAAATTGTTTGTGTCAGCCATTAATGGATTGCGGAAAATTAGGTTAATTCTCAGATTATTTTCTGGTGAAATTGATGGTAATAAAAGGGGAGTAGGGCGGCAGTGAAAGAGGACGGAGGAGGGGAAGGCTTCAGGGGTCTCGATCCCCTCGGAGAAGATGAAGGATTTTGGCTAAGGTATCTCTCATTAGGGCGTGGACACGGTGAGTCTTATCTGTATCCGTAAAAGCTTATAAACTTATACCAGTCGTTTAAAATTTTATACTCGTCTCATGTTCGTATCTATATTTGTATAGACTCTATTAAATGGGTTTAGATATGGACAGAGTACAATGATACCCAAATCCGTATAGCCGTATACCTATTATAATATACATATATAATTTATACATTTATGATATTAAATGGTTTATTTTGTTAGTTTAGAGGAGGAAAGAGAAATTTCCTTGAAAATTTCTTAGGGCCTCATAGTTTACAGAAGAGAAATTCTCTTAGGATCTCATAATTTTCTTAAGGCCTCAGTTTAGTTTAGAGAAGAGAAATTTTCTTCAAAATTTCTTTTTGTTAGACATCAATACTATTGTTTTCTCCATTGGAAGTTTCTTGTGGACTTATTTCCCTTCTTCCAAATTTTATATCAGTGATTGTTTATTCCTAAGGTAAATAACAAATGTATGATTTTTTAAGGTTAGATTTTCTAAAAAATTTTTTGTATATATTTTTGTTTGAAAGGAAAAAAAATTAAAAAAAATATCATACGGGTACAAGTATACTCAAACCCTACCCTAAACCATGGAGGGTCGTGTTTGGATCTATAAATTTTATACCTAGAGGGTTTGGGTTTAGGTCTGGATCCATGTTTCATTGTAAGGGTCTAGGTCTAAGTTTAGAAGTACCCAGAGGGTCTGGACACGTTTACACCCCTCTCTACCATACACGTGCCTTGAAAAACACTTTTTTCTTTTTTTTAACCTTTGTGCTATCTCATTTTTATCCCTGTATATTGGTTAAGAAATGATTCCAACCGTTTGCTTCCCGTTAAATGTAACGGATTTTTGATAAAAGGACCTTATGCAAAATTCGAAAATTTGTTGAAGATCTTAAATAATAAAATTAATTTTTAGGGACTTCAATAAGAAAATTTCTTTGGGACAAAATATGATAATTGCTACAAAATTAATAATAGTAGTAAAAATAGAACGGTAAACCGGTCAGGTCTTGTCCAGACCTTATTCATTTATAGTATGTAAGATTTAAATCCTATATCCACGGACTCGGACTTAGAACTAGATTTAATTAACTCCTATTAAATGAGTTTGGATAATGTATAATAATACCCATTTATCTATTTACCCATCAAAATAAAGGAATAATATATCTATTTATATATAATTTATTTTTATATTATATTAGACCATAACATCTAAATATATAGCAGATATTTGGAGTATACGCTTTGATTAATTTATTGAATTAGGGATTATGTTTTGATTTGATTCATGTAATGGGGAATATAGTACATGAACTTTTGATAATTTTAGTTAGAATATCGTTGTTTTTTTAATCTTCGATACGCTAACAAATTTTATTTGTTGAAGTATTTTGAAATGATGTTATAAATCATTTCTTGTTTCTTATACAATTAATTTAATCTTGTTGATTGTAATGAAAATTTTGTTTAGAGTTCTAGTAATAAAAGAAATTGGAAATGTTGTTTTATAATTTTTTATTTAAGAGAAAAATATCGAAATATATCTATTGCAAGTAGGTCTATCCAGACTCTACCTAAACCTTATAAGGTTCGTGCTCATATTAGGCAATTTTAAGACAGATTTGGAGGACATTCAAAATTCATTCTTTTCCAGTTTTTAAACTTACGCCATTAGAGCTTCAAGAGGTGAATTAGGGCAATTTTCTGTGACAAATTTCCCCCAATTCTCACCTCAATTAGTTAGGACTTAGATTAGAGAACAAGAATTGAAGGTTTCCAAGAGGATTCAAGGATCGAAAAGGCGAATTCGGGCTTCGGTGGAGCAACACGAGAGATGAGCTCGGGCACGATTCGGGATCAAAATTCAGCCTTCAATCCTACTCCTAAGCGTTTGTTTTCCCTCTCTTGTAGTTTTTTTTAATTTGTTTAATTTCAGTTTTGTATTATGTATTATGAGTAGTTTAATTGTTCGGATTAAGGGTTGAACCCTAATTTTTGTATTTATGAAATTGGTTAGAATTTGCTGAAATTGAATGTTGTCATTGATTGAATTATTCTTCAATTGTTCAATTCTGTGCAATTTAGGTGTCAAGAGCTTAAATTAATCACAAGGGTGTTGGAAATTGAAAATGGAAGAACACCCGAGGGCAATTGATTTGGGGATTAACTGGGGCATTAAACTAGAGATAAAATGATGCACTCTTAGGTCTTTTATCACCTGTATATATTGCATTCATAACTTGTTAGAGAGAAAAGAGGTTCTTGTCTAAGATTTATAGTGAATAGAGCAGCTTTCACTGAGAGATAAGGATTGCCAATTATAAGTATGATGACCCAATTCATAATACAATATCAATTTCCACTAATTTCAGTTAATTGAAGTAGTAACAAGATCAGGGGACTCCCAAGATCCAAAGTTCCATTGTATAGAGTTAGATTATTCTTTGATTGGTTTTTTTAATATCAGTTTTGTTAGCATCTTGATAGTTCACAATCTTTTCAACAACGTTTTTAAGACTAAACATCGAAATAACAGTAAAGTAGTTGAACATTGTCTTTCCTCGAGAGAATCGACACTCAAGTTGAACTCACTTCTATGCTGTTAGGTCTCTGTGCCTTACACTGTAGCGATTAAGAACACCCGTTTCACTTTTTCACAACATCAAGATACACTCGAGTTTTCAAACTTAGGGAACGGCAAAGGCTCAAATAGTCACTGTCTTTACTAATGTTTAGTCCAACAAATTGTGTTTAAGAAATTAATTCACAAAATTAGGAAAACTACTAAAAACAAATAAATAAGAGTAAATATTAAAGGTATGAAATTTTAGGAAAAGAATTTGAATGAGGATCCCCCTAACATTTTTCAACTATTCCAATTGAAAAGCTCATAAAACTTTGTTTGAAAATGAAGGTTGGATTACCACAAGAAAGTCGGGCAATCCCTATCTCTAGGTGAAGGCCGCTCTACTCACTTAACCTTTAGAAGAGAATCTCTTCTCTCCCTAACCGATTATGAATGTAATAAACTACTTAGATGACACTTTTTCATCAGCAACATGTACTATACTTTTCATAGCACCTATAATACCCTTTTCACAAACAAAGTTTTCTTTCTTCACTCTTTTACCCCCACACTTATCTATTTTCCTCTCTCAATACAGCTAAAAGGATATTCTAACCATTAGCTCCACGAATGAGGTTTTATGTAGTGTGAGTTTTAAAGAACGAAAGAAAATAAGGGATTGAAACCCTTGGTATGAAGGCACAAAAAAGGGAACTAGGGGTTGATTTCATATTAGGATTTGGCAAGAAAAGACACAAACGATATAAAGAAGGCCTAAGACCATCATTTTCAGGACCCCCTCGACTAGAACTCTTTGCTTCCAAGGATAGAAAAACATAAAAATGCAGGCAAAGACATGAAAATTTATTCTCATTATGCTAATTCCTTAAGATTCCTAGGCTTTTATTACTAATCGACATTTACAAGTGCATGGAAACCATTGATCGTGTAAGAAAATTTGTAATTGTGGTTTTCAAAGGGATCAAGTAATACGCTTTTCAAAAAACCAAAAGGGATTTTGCAGTTATGTACTCTACTAAAAGTAGCAAAACAAAAAGTATAAGAAAGAGGAAAGGAATTAAAAGTTTTTGAAATTTGAAAATTTCTAATTTTTTTGTAGGATTTTTCAAATAAGAAACAAATAGTTCAAATAAGAAAAAAGGAAAAAGAATAAAAAGACATAAATATCCCCATACTTAAATTCATATTGTCCTCAATGTGGGGGTCAAACTAATAGAAAAACAAACAAAACACAAACATGGGAAGCAATCCCGCATATATAAAGCGGGTAAGCATATTGGGAAGCCATCCTCACACAAAAACAAAAATAAGGAAAAGAAACAAAACTGTAAAAGAAGCATAAAGGAATAACTGAAAAGACAGAATAAGAGGAATTAAGAAAGATGGAGTTGAAAGGTTTAAGGAGGTTATCCTTTTGTTATTTGAACAAACAACTCGTGCCAGCTTTTGGAAGAGTAGGCTATTTTCTTGAATGACGTATCGTTGGGCTCTGCTGGGATATTTTACTATAAAAATTTCTGGAATACAGTTGCGGGGTAGGTAAGCTTACCGTCTGTGGACCCTACCGCATGCGGTAGGGTATGCTCTTCAAAGGTGAAAAACATTGACCAACCTACCATGTGTGGTAGTCAAGTCTACCGTCTATGGTAGGTTTCTGCACGAGCTGATTTTCTCCAATCGTGACCCTACCGCATGGGGTAGAGCATCTTACCGTCCATGGTAGGGTTCTGCTAGTCTTGCTGGAAAGTACTTCGTGGGGTGCGATTTAGCCTTGTTTCGCTCCTGACCAATCTACTGATACTTACAAGGCACATAAGGTGTAGCATGAGCATGCAAATAACTCTTCGAAGGGACTTGTACAACACCATAAACAAATAGTTAAAATACTTCAACTAAAACAAGGGAAGAAAATAGGGGAAATTAATGATACAATCACAACTTACAACATGGTATTAGGCCAGTCTCACTCGTCCAGAAGAGCGAGGGACTCCTTCTAAAGGGTTCTCACATCCTCACCAAAATATGGTTTAAGGCGATGACCATTTACCTTAAATGTACCTTGCATAGGGTGTGTTACCTCGATGGTACCGTAAGGAAAACTTTACTCATAGTGAATTTCATCTTCCCAGGAAAGAGGTGAAGATGGGAGTTGTAGAGCAGTACAAACTCTCCTTCCTTGAATTCCTTTTTAATTAAGTATCTGTCATGCCATTTCTTCATCTTTTTCTTGTATAGGCTTGAGTTCTCATATGCTTGCAATCGCCATTCATCTAGCTCATTCAGCTGGGGTAACCTTTGTTTACCTGCATGAACATAGTTAAAGTTAACTAGTTAAATTGTCCAATGAACTTTATGCTCAATTTCGATAGGTAAATGACACGATTTGCCATATAAAATATGGGAAGGAGTACGACTGATTAGGGTCTTGTAAGCAGGTCTATAGGCCCAAAGAGCATCATGTAACTTAATACTCCAGTCCTTTTGGGTACTATCAACGATTTTCTCAAGGATGCGTTTAATTCCCTATCCACTACTTCTACTTGACCGCTAGTTTAAGAATGATAGAGAGTAGATAGCTTATGAGTTACTCCCAATCTCTTAAGAACTTTTCGAGTTGTTGGTTACAAAAGTGAAATACCTCTATCACTAATAATAGCTCTAGGGACACCAAAATGAGAAAATAAATTTTTTAAGAACTTAACAACTCTAGCATCTAGCATCGTTCGTAGGTAAGGCCTGAGCCTCAACCCATCTAGACACATACTCCACAATGACAAAAACATACTGATTACAAAAAGAATTACAGAATGGGCTCATAAAATCAATACTGCAACAGTCAAACACCTCACAAACTTGGATAGTAGACATAGATATAATATTGTGTTTTGAGATGTTACTTGTGCGCTGACAACTGTCACATTCTATAACATACTTTTTTGAATCCTTAAACGAGGTTGGCCAGTAGAAACCTGACTCGAGTACCTTTTGAACAGTCCCGTTGACTTAATAATGTCCGCCAGCTGGACCCTTTTGACAATGATTCAGGATTTCCTCCATTTCAAGGTGAGCCACATATCGTCGTATTATATGATTAGTACACTGACAAAAAAGGTATGGATCCTCCGAAAAATACGACTTTAAGCCTGCAAAGAACTTCTTCCTCTTCTGGGTGTTGCTTGCAGGCATAACATTTGAAACCAAATAATTAGCTTTATCAGTATACCAAGCTGAGTCATCAACGATAGCTTTATAGAAAAGAAGTTCATCTGAGAATGTGTCGTCAATTTGTCCTTCATCCAACGGTTCTAAACCAAGATTCTCTAGTCTAGAGAGATGATCAGCTGCCATATTCTCAGCTCCCTTCTTATCTTTGATCTCTAAGTCAACTTCCTGCAAAAGAAGCACCCATCTAATGAGTCTAGGTTGGCCTAGAACAGTGCTTATAGCATAGTCACTAGCATCACACATCAATTCAAACAGAAGAGACCAATCTGGAGAAACTAAAATTGAGACTTTGTGAGCTTTTCTTTAAACAAATGAAAGGCAGCTAAGTAGTTATCATCAAAATTAAAAAGCATATCTTTCTCAAGCAAAGCAGTAAGAGGTTTAGTAATGGTTGAAAAAACCTTTATAAATCTCCTATAAAACCTTGTATGCCCTAAGAAACTCCTAATCGCTTTCAAAGAGGAAGGCGGAGGCAACCTTTCAATTGTTTCTAATTTAGCTCTATCAACCTCAATACCATTCTCAGAAATTTAATGGCCAAGAAATATCCCTTCTTGGGACCATAAAGTGGCACTTTCCCCAATTTAAAACGAGGTGAGTTTCCTCACATCTTTCTAACACTCTTTCTAGATTAGGTAGGCAAGCATCAAAAGAATTCCCAAAGATAGAAAAACCATCCGTAAAGACTTCCATAATATCCCCCACCAACCCCTAAAAATAGCAATCATGCAACATTGAAAAGTAGCAGGAGCATTACACAAATCGAAAGACATACCTCTGTCTATAAATGTATCCTATGGGCGTATGAACATTGTTTTCTCTTGATCCTCTGGGCCATGGGAATCGGGAAGTAAATACTTCAACTAAAACAAGGGAAGAAAATAGGGGAAATTAATGATACAATCACAACTTACAACATGGTATTAGGTCAGTCTAACTCGTCAGGAAGAGTGAGGGACTCTTTCTAAAGGGCTCTCACATCCTCATCGAAATATAGTTTAAGGTGATGGCTGTTTACCTTAAATGTACTTTGCATAGGGTGTTTTACCTCGATGCTGCTGTAAGGAAAACCTTACTCACAGTGAACGGTCCAGACCACCGTGATTTCAGCTTCCTAGGAAAGAGGCAAAGACGGGAGTTGTAGAGCAGTACAAAATCTCCTTCCTTGAATTCCTTTTTGATTAAGTATCTGTCATGCCATTTCTTCGTCTTTTCCTTGTATAAGCTCGAGTTCTCATATGTTTGCAATCGCCATTCGTCTGGCTCATTCAGCTAGAGTAACCTTTGTTTACCTGTATGAACATAGTTAAAGTTAACTAGTTGAATTGTCCAATAATCTTTATGCTCAATTTTGACAAGTAAATGACACGATCTCCCATATAAAAGACGAGAGGGAGTACAACCGATTGGGGCCTTGTAAGTAGTTCTATAGGCCCAAAGAGAATCATCTAACTTAATAGTCTAGAGTCCTTTCGGGTACTATTAACGATTTCTCAAGGATGGGTTTAATTTTCCTATTCACCACTTCTTCTTGAGCGCTAGTCTGAGGATGATAGAGAGTAGATAGCTTATGAGTTACTCCCAGTCTCTTAAGAACTTTTTCGAGTTATTGGTTACAAAAGTGAGTACCTTTATCACTAATAATAGCTCTAGGGACACCAAAACGAGAAAATATTTTTTTTAAGAACTTAACAACTCTAGCATCGTTCGTAGGTGAGGCCTGAGCCTCAACTCATCTAGACACATACTCGACAACGACCAAAGCATACTGATTACCGAAAGAATTAGGGAAATGGCCCATAAAATCAATACCCCAACTGTTAAAAAATACATATTTTAGATTTTACTAAACTGAAACATTAATAATGTAACTTGATGATAGTTAAGCATACTACGAAAACCTAAAAGCCAAGATTTATATTCCTTCATATGATGATGAAACGTTCAGGTATAACCTAAGTCAAAATAAGTCTGAATCTTATATTCCTCCTTAATTCAAGCCATCTCTTCTCAAGAGGTAATTAGCTAATGTTTCAAAATAGATAAAACATGTTTTACTAAATAGAAAGGTTTCATTTCAATTTCAATGTTGATTTTAAACACATTTTGTCAGAGTTGTGATATATAGAATGTCTTTGAATAGAATTTAATTTTGAAATTTTTTTTTTGAGCCATGTAAAATTTATTTGTCAACAAAGAAATGGGGATGAAATGTGCATTGAGTTTAGGCAACTGTAATTCTTCAAATAGAAACAAGGTAAAAAAAAAATTGAATCCTTTTTTCTCCAAAGCTCTTATTGAAATTGAATTCAATGCTGAATTACAGGTGATTAGTTTTTTTATATGATCTGAATTAGCTTTACTTTGTCAACATATATAAGTTCTACAAGTTTTACAAGAGCCGATCCTTTTAACTCTACAATAAACGCATGCTTCCTACTTGAGTTAACTTGGAGAACAAGATATGCCCAATATGTACTAAATTTGAACAACACAACATTCTAATAATATAGAATTAAAAGTGCAAAGAATAACTCTATTCAATTTCCATCCCTTATTACTAAAATAGTTGCCCTAGATTGATCTTCGTAATGCACCTAGTTATACGTTCACTATGCAGGATGTAAAAGAACAAGTGATGACATATCCCATGTTTATAGATGACGAGGATGAAACTACTCAAGAACCGGAGGAGTCCACTCTCCAAAGATTTCAAGAATCTCTACTGAATACAAGTGTAGCGGAAGAAAATACGAAAGATGAGTGCTTGCTAGAAATAAGATGAGTTTGAGAAAGGCGAGCCAGAGAAGGAAAATAAGAGTGTCATGGAAATTCAAGAGAAGCATAAAGAAGTGCAACAAGAAGTAGAGATAGACGCTGTCGAGGAGAGTGAGGGAGTGAACTTCCCTATTAATGAAACTAACTCGTTTCTTGTTGATGATTCTTTATGTATACATGCATTAAGGATGCCACTCAAGGAGAATGACGAGGAACATAGGCATCTCTTTAAGTTCAAAGGAAATTTTGAGAGTGCTAAAAGAAAATGCCCCTTATACTGTGGAAAATAACTAATAATTTTTTCTTCAAACTTAGCTCTCATTAATCTTCCATTTCCATTATAATATCTTCCTTAAGCTCGACCTTAAGTTTGTAATTTCTCTTCTTAGGATAGGTTTCAAATACTTCCATTTTTATTACAAGGAGTTTGCTTTTCTTTTTATGATCTTTTATTTCTTTTTATGTTTTCTGGTTTTATTTCCTGTTTTATCTTCAGCTCTTTAGTTATTTATAGTTTTTGTTTGTTTTATTTTTGTTTTGGGATGGCTTCCCGATATGCTTTATTGCTTTACACTTGTAAGATTGCTTCCCATGTATGTGTTTGCTTTTGTTTTTCCCTTTGGCCTGATCCCCACATTGAGGACAATATGATTTAAGTGTGGGGTGGTATTTTCTTAATTTATTTCTTTTCCTTCTTTAATTTTTATTTTAATTTTTACTATCTTTGAAAATTCCAAAAAATCAGAAATTTTGAAAAATCCAAAATTTTTATTTGCTTTTTGTTTTTCTTATAATTCCAAAAATATTTTATCACTTTTGGTAGAGTATTAAATTGTAAAACTCTTTACGTTTTTCGAAAAAGACGTATTACTTAATTATTTTGAAAACCACATTTACTAAATTTCTTACATGATGAATGGTTTTTTATGCACTTGTGAATATTGTTTAAGTAATAGAAGCTTAGGAATCTTGGGTAGTTAGCATAATGATAATAATTTTTTAACTTTTCCTATAATTTCATGATTTAACTTTGACCGGAGATGATGGTCTTAGGTCTTCTTTGAACCGATTATGCCTTTCTTATCATATATCCTTTATAAAATCAATCCCTAGTTCCCTTTTTGTGCCTTCATGCCAAGGTTTTACTCCCTTCTTTAAGTTGTTCTTTTAACCTCATTATATGAAACCTCAATTCGTGGAGCTAATGGTTAGTATAGACTTATGGCCATTTTGAGTGAAGGAAACAAATAAGTGTGGGGTTAAAATGGTAAAGAAAGAAAGAAAAGAAACCTTATTCAAAGAAAGATGTATTATGGGTGATTTCATATGTTTGGTACTTTTGGCTGTTGAAAAAGAGAGAAAGAAAGAAAATTATTGATGCTTGAAAAGAAAAAAAATAGAAAAAAGAGAAAAAGCCCAAAAAAATGAAAAATGGCAGGAAATGAAGTAAAGATGAGTCATTCATTTTATAGTAAAATCAAGCATGTCTCTCTCCTGTACTTTGGCAAATCTTGAAAAGTTTTAGAGAATGTATGTTGTTAGGTAGGTTGTGCACCAAAGAAGAATGAAGCAAGTTGTACAAGGGTGAGTGAGAAGAGTGAAAGCGGCAGCTAGAAAGTGGTTCGATTATTGTGTTATCTTTTCCTTTTGGTTGCATTAGCTCTATCTCGTTCACTTTTGTCTCCTTTTACCTTCATTTGTAACCTACTTATGTTCCTAGCCTAACATTACAAGCGAAAAAGTCCTACCTAATCCGAGAACGACCTAAAATATATTTTAGAGTGGATAAATGATGGAAAAAGTATGAGTTGTGTGCATTGTATTTGAAAATATTTCTTTATGCTAATCACTTAACATTCCTCTCTTTCTTTGTAAAACGGCATGAGCAAAATCACACACAAACCTTCTAATCAGTAATGATTGTTAGTAACTTGTGGTGGACTTAGTGATTTTGTCGTTCGTCTAATTTTTTGGATTATCTTTGGAGTTGGGCAGTGAAACACTCTATTGGAGTGGTTTTATCATTTATTTTTCTAAGTTTTGTTTTGTTTTTGATGAGTTGTTTAGATTATTTTAGCTATCAATGTCTGTGATTGTTTTAAGATTTTAATTGTTTATTCGGCTTATGTTGTTTTCAAGTTATGTCTTCCTAGAATAAGAGTTTTATATCCTCCGTGTGGCCTGTTTAGTTGTGTTGCTTGAGGGCAAGCAAGGGATAAGTGTTGGAGTATTTGATATATGCATAATTGCCTCTATTTTCTATATGTTAATTTCAACATTTTCTGTGTTTTAAATATGTAAAAGTATTACCAAGGTTAATAATCAAAGGAAGCAGATTGGTTTCTCCAAAACCAATCATCCTTCTTCAAGAAGTATGGTACCAAAATCTCAAGCATCAACCTATAAGAGTTGGCAAAAGAAAGAAGATACACCTAAGGTAGCTTTCAAAGATCATTCTAAACATAAGGTGGAAGAGAAAGGAAGGTTGATCCCTAATCTAACGGGGTGCTTTACGTACAATGGTGTGGGACATATTGCTATAAATTGTCCTACCAAAAGAACTTTGGTTTTTAGTGAAGATTTAAATGGCTGGATTGAGAAGAGTGATGATGATTTCTAAGAGGGTATTGTTGACGAAGAGGAAAGCAGTGAAGATCAAGAAATTGCCTATTATGAAGCTGAAGAAAAGGGAATGAGCTTAGTGACTATTAGAGCTTTGTCTACCCAAATCCCTGACGAGGAGGCTAGCATTCAAAGAGAAAACATCTTTCACATTAAATGCTTAGTAAGAAGTAAAGTGGCTAAACTTATTATTGATAGTGGTAGTTGCACATATGTGGCTAGCACCTATCTTGTTGAAAAGTTGAACTTGCCTCTTATTAAGCATCCTAGGCCTTGTAAGCTTCATTGGTTGAATGATAGTGGAGAAGTGAAAGTGAACAAATAAGTGCTAGTGTCTATTACTACGGGGTCCTATAATGATGAGATTCTTTGTGATGTGGCTCCTATGCAAGGAGGGGATTTGTTGTTGGGACGTCCTTGGAAATATGATAGAAAGGCTATTCATGATGGTGTGAAGAACACCTATACTTTTTAAAAGGATGGGGAAAAGTTCATGTTGAATCCCTTGATTCCTAGTCAAGTCAGAAAACGAGAGACTAGAGAGTGAGAGAAAGAAAAGGAGTACTGAAGAGGGAAAAAGAATTGAGGAAAAATCTAGAGAGGAAAAATTGAAGAGAGATAAGAAAAAGAGTGATAGTTGCAAGGGAGAGAAAAGATGCCTCTAAGCAAAAGCGAGTGAGATCATAGAAGCCATTGAAAAAAAAGAGTTGGTTTTGCTCCTCTATTGCAATAGAACATTTGTTTATGCTAATGATCATTTGTCTTCCTTGTCCAATGCTACAGTAAATGTTATTGAGGAGTTCAAAGATGTCTTCCTAGAAGAGATTCTTGGGGTTTCCTCCCTTGAGAAGGATTGAGCATCAACTTAATTTTGTACCTGGAGCAGTGTTGCCAAATAAACCAGCTTATAGAAGTCTTCCCAAAGAAACAAAAGAGTTAAGAAGATAAGTTAAGGAATTTCTCTCCAAAGGCTATGTAAGAGAAAGCTTAAGCCCTTGTGACATTCCCATTTTATTAGTTCCAAAGAAAGAAGGAACATAGCATATATGTGTTGATTGTAGAGCCATTAATAAAATAACTATCAAGTATAGGCATCTTATTCCTAGATTAGATGATCTGCTTTATGAGCTGTATGGTTCCCTAATATTTTCAAAGATTGATTTGAAATTGGGTTACCATCAAATTAGAATGAGGGAAGGGGATGAGTGGAAAACGGCTTTCAAAACTAATTTTGATCTTTATGAGTAGCTAGTCATGCCTTTTGGTTTAACTAATCCTCCTAGTACATTCATGAGACTTATGCACCATGTGTTGAGGAATTTCATTGGTAAATTTGTTGTTATCTATTTTGATGATATTTTGATCTATACTAAAACTTATGAAGATTACTTGCATCATCTTAAACAAATTTTGTTAGTTTTAAGAAGTGAGAAGTTATATGCTAACCTTTGAATATGTGAGTTTTTTTTGGAAAAAGTGACTTTCCTAGGTTATGTGGTGAATTCTCAAGGCCTTTATGTGGATCAAGAGAAGGTGAAAGCAATCAAAGAATGGCTTCTTCCCCAAAAGGAGAAAATTGGCTAAGTGTTGGAGAAGGGCAACCTACCGTTGCCAGTAGCCCTGCCCCTACTATCGTCGGTAGGGTTCTAGACAAGAAGGGCTGAAAAGAGTTCATGCCTACTGCCGAACGGTAGGTCTTACCCTACCGTTGCCGGTAGGGTTCGACTGCAACTTGGTTAATACGATCTATTTGAGGAGTTTTTGTTATTTGGCTTGTCTTTTAGTTTTTAATCAAGGGTTTTAATAGGTATTTTAAGTCATTAAGCTATAGGTTAGCTAGGGTAAGACTTTAGTCTATAAATATCCCATTATAACTCATTATAACCAACATTGATGAATTTGCTGAAATTTAAGAGAGATTCTCCAATTGCTTCTAGGTTTCCTTACTTCTTATACTAGCTTGCTAAGGGTTAATGTCCTTAGTTTTGTGAACAATTGTAGCCTTAGATTGTAGAATCTATGGAACCAATTGATCATTCAAATTCCTTTCATATTGATTCGTAGAGTTTCCTTTCTTTGATTAAATTGATTTTGGGTCTTCTAGTTGTGTATCAATCTAGGAAGAACATTAGCCTCTCAATATTAGGTTTATGAGGCATAGATCCTCATGTGTTTCTTATTAGAGTATTGAGTTTAAAAATCCTCAATAGAGGTTCTGTAAGAAAAGGGGGTGATTCTTGGAAAAGAGTAGAATCAAACTATGATCAAAAGTGGATCTACATCAGTAGCCCATCAAATTGAACATGATTTCGAACCATTTGAATTTTGTTGGGCTTGATCTTGAAATTGTTGACACTCACCGCCGATCTTGCTATGGTTGGCTGCATCCCAATGATAGATGGCTGAGTATAATCCGCCGTTTATTCCGCCATTGAATGTGGTGGCAGTAGTGGATCTCTTGGGTCCTCCTCCTTCGCCTTATCTAAAACCACTAAAGCCGTTTTATTCATCGTATTGAAATTGATAACGGGGAGGACTTTCTACAGCGTTTATTGATTTCCAGATCATACTCAACCAATTCACCCCGTTGGCAACAGGGTATAAACTAGTTGAAAGAACATAAAATAGAAGAATCATGAAAGAAATGACTTTAAAAAATAGAAGAAGAACAACAAATCCAGAAAGGAAAGCCAAAATCCAAAAAACGAGGAATAAAAACAAATAAAACAGAAACAACTAAATCAGTAAATAAATAGTGTTCCTAACATTACCGTCCCAAAAAGGATGCCAAAAACTTGATATATGGTTACTATCCTATTAAAACTCTAATTTTAGGCAAGCGTACATATCGGTGTAATAAGGTAAGGAAAGTCCCCGGATTTCGAACTCTTGGGACGACCAAATGCTAATACTAACTATGTCTCTACTATTTATTTAAATAAAACATTTTGAAAATATTTCTTAAAATAAAGAAAAAACTAAAGAACAATTAACAACTAAGAAGCAATTAAAGCTTTTAAATCAAATTTATAAAAAGAGTGTATAAATGGTAGAATCCCCTATAACCTTTATTTAGTTTTATTAAGAAAGTCTTTGTAATTAATTATTAAAACTCTTTTATTGGATCTCACCCAAACATCGAATAATCCTTATTCCTAGGCGAAAACCCTCCTATTCAATTAACTGTTTAGAGAAGAATCCCTCCTTAGCCTAACCCGATTATGAAAGAAATATAGATTATGAATGATTTTAGTGATCTAAGAACCGTAATTAGTATCCCTACTCAACTACCAATTCCCTATTATTCAATTAATGCCCTAGATTAATCTTTCTTTTCCAATTCAAATTAACCTTACGAGAATGCCAATTTGCGAAAATGGTAAAAATTACAGCAATTAAATAACAACAAAAAAAATCAATAAACAAAATATGAAATTCATATAAAACTTAACCAAGTATTCTAGGGTTCATCCCCATTCAAACACAAAAAGAATTAGCCGCTAAAAATGTTTCAAAAACATAAATTCATAGACTAATTCATATAAGAGAAAGAGTTTATGGAGCTTAGGAGAAGAATCAAAGACTCCACGGTCATAGTAAATATCCAAACTCGTCTTTCGAGTCACCCGAAGACATCCCAAAATAGCCTTTGAATCGGGTCTTATAATCTTCTTGCAAAATATGGAATAATGAAATTAAAAAGCTAAGTTATCAAAATTAACCTAGCTAATGGGGTTTATATAGGAGAAATTTCTCCAAATCCTATTCTATAATTGCCCTAAATCTTTTCCTAAAAGGATTTAGAATCAAATTACAAACAGAAAAGGAAATAAGGCACAAAAAAAGAAATTAAAGAAAATTGCAAAATAGCCTCTTTCGCACTTTCCATATAATGAAAGCTAGCTTTTCAGATTCAGAAGTTCACTGGAAAGATTTCTCAAAATACATCAACACTTAATGGATTTGGAAAGTAACTATCCTGGTCCTGATAGTTGGATTTTTCTAGCATTTTGCTTCGTGTGCTCTTCTTCATTTTGCCTCGTTTTAAGCTCAAAGTTGTTCGTTTGGCTCGTTTTTAATAAATCTTAATTTCAAAAGTATTTATAACAATAAGAGAAGAAACGGGGTGGAAATTAGTCCATTTTATTAGCAATTAACCTAAAAAATCGATAAAAAATGCTAATGCTTAAAAGAGTAAAAATAGACATATCAAAATAAATCATGATGATTCTTGCCACTACCAAAAAATGAATTTTATCTACCTAGTGACGGTCGGGTAACTTTCTAATGTTACAGACCAATTACAGACCTAATGGAAATTGTTCGGTAACATTCACAAGTTACTAACAGATGGTAAGATTCGGTCAGTAATATTTCTAATTACCGACCGGAATACAAATCAGCAAAAACTTAAAATTTTTGTAAAATGTTTTTTTTCGTTTTTATATTTTTAAATCTAATATATATTATGTTATTGCAAAAGTTTGACAACAACTTCAATAGAGCATTTTATTAGAACCATGACATCTAACTCAGAGGTAATAGGTTCAAACCTCCTCCAAGGTAAATTTCAAAAAAATTCACTTGAAAACTCAACAAAATGAATTGAGACTTTTCATGACAGATGCTTCCAAAATCATGCACATTAACTAGAGAGATTCCTAGTGTTATGTCCATGTTCAACAAAAACTTGGATCTCAAATAATTTTTAATGTAAAAAAGATCACAGTAGTTCTAAACTATCATGTCTTCTTTGAAAGGCAAATGAAAAACAAAGGTCACATATCGAAAGAAATTCAACAGTAGAGAGTAGCATTTATGTGAAGTTAAACTCGATAAGAGTATATTACCAGAAAGAAAAGAAAATTCCCTAATAAAAATAAAGTCATTATAACGAGAGGAAAAGACATAAACATGATTGCCAAAGAGAAAATGATTCCTTTCACTAATGTTAAAAACTTCTAAGAACTTTGTTGTAACACTCACGATCGTCTAGTACATTCTCTAGTACTCTTCATTTATTAGTATTTTTCCCTTAGGGTTTATCGTTTTGAGTTTACCGTTTATCTTTTATTTATAGGATTTATATTAATAAAATTACTATAAAAGGTGTGTACTAGAGAGTGCACTAGCGGATGTACTAGACAACCCCGGACGTGTTTTTAGAGGCACATTTCCAAAAGAGTTTTAAGGGAAGATGACATTTCAAAATTTCATTGCCAAAATATTTCAGGAAGGATTCATGGGTAACAAGAGCATTAGGCTTCAACAATTCGAACTCACATTCATGAATTCGTGAACATCCTAAATCAGAAGGTTTAAACGAGTGATAAGGAAGTGCAAGAACACAATGCTCATAAATCCAATGAGTTGAATCAAAGGCAAATTGATGTGAATCCCCAATTTAATTGCAAATTGTATCTATCACCATCCAAGATCACATCCTTGTTGAAGAACTTCTATTGAAGATTTTGTAATTCAAACACTCTACTAAAGAACTTATGAAGAACTAGCAGCATAAACCCAACAGTGAGAGGAAGAACTCTTTCCCAACTTGATAACAAGAATCTTAGGGAAACTATGGCTCTAAAAACCTAGCTACACAAATTAGAAGACCTAGATTAATAAATTCTAGAAACAAGAACTCCTATAATAAATCAAAGAAGGAATTGGAAATGATCAATTGACTCCCATAGATTCATCAACATAATTAAGTAATTAATTGCTCACAAACTACGAAAGCAAACCCTTAGAAACTATCTAAGATGGGTTGAAGAACCCTAGAAGCCATTGGAGAAAACTCTCAATTCATCAATATTCAACTTCTACTTACAAGAGGAGGCATAAGTAGGTATTTATAGAGAAAACCTACTCCTCTTCGCAAAACCTAATGAGTATTATAAATACCTAATTAACCTTCTAATAAAAATTTAATTAAAAGCTTGGAAAACAAGACACCAAAAATTAACTAAAACTAACTAATTTTGACTAAAATTAAAGTATGATCTCTAAGGCTCTTGTTTTGTTCCGAGGCCTACTAGGGATGGTAGGGTGGGAATCTACCGTTGCTGGTAGGTAATCTTCAAAGCTCTAGTAACTAATCAAAGAGCTACTGGGGATGATAGGGTGGGAGCCTACGCTGGTAGGCTCTGTTTTCTTGAATTTCTTGTTTCTTTTATCTTCTATGATAGATGGGAGCTTCTAGTTTGATTCCATTGAGCTTTTTATGACTTTAATCATTCTTGGAAGTCTTGTAAGCTCTTCCAAACCTTCCAATTAATTCCAAGATTCCTCAATGGAAGCTTTAACCATGGTTTCTTTCATTTTCTAGTTGCTCCTATTCAAATTATTGAACAATCCTTTGCCGATTCATATCAGAAATAAGTTTCCTAATTCCTCATTTGAAAAAATTTCTGCCATGAGAATTTTTTATAAGGCAAATGATAACACCACAACTTTTTCATTTCCTCATTCAAATAAACCTCAGAATATTTTCTCACATTACCAAATTTCAGATTAAAACAAGGAACTTCAAGAGACACACTACTAAATAATAAATAAATCTCATGAAAGTCATCGAAAGTAGTAATTCTTCTCTTTGCAAAGCCATATTTCCAAAAGAACTCTTTGAAAGGTAGATGGTGAAACAAGGCATTTTAAATCCTAACCATCCAAGGGAGATCAAATAATTCATTCAACATAGGAAACAATTGTAGCTTTCAAATACACGAAAAATTCCAACTCTCTTCTCAAGGAAAAACTTCTTTAGGAACTCCTTAAAAGGTAAATGATGAAACCATGTACCATCAAAGTCATGTTTAAAAGCAGTATCATAAGAAATTATCAGTGAGGAGTTCTTTAATTTCATAACATCAACCTTTCTGAAAGTATAATGCCTTTCAATCAAATTGGAATTCTTATGAAAATCCACCACAAAAGAATCATGTAAGCAGGACAGTAAAGGAAGATCCTTAATACTCTGTTCTTTAGGCATTTCATGAATACTATAAAATATTGAAAGAACTAGAACCACAAAATGGATCATTGAAAACCAAGTGATGATCAAAACATTTCTCAATAACAAATCCAATTTTACATCATGGAGTTTTCCATTTGAAATTGATATGTCTATTTTTACCCTCTTTGTGCGTTCTTGTTTTCATCGGTTTTTGAGTTTTAATTACTTATAAATGGACTAATTGAACACTATTTCTTCTCTTATTGTTATAGGTACCTTCAGAATTAAGATATGTTGAAATTAAGTCAAAACAAAGGTCTTCGGAGCAAGAACGGACGAAAAAAGAGAAGAAATGTGAAGCTTCCAAAAACAGTATCCACGGCTAAGCAAAAACAGCTTTCGGTGGTTTTGGACCTCCGTAATGAGCTTATTTAAAGAAGTGTCCTTAAAGATTTAGAGGACTTCATGAGGTTTTCAGAAATCTAACATAGTTTATTTGTTCATCCAAATTTATGTGCAAATATCAAGTTTCTCACATGACATTCCAGTTTGAACCTTACAGTGAAACGATCATGATAGGAGATATACACCTCCAATATATATGATTAAAAATGTTTTGGAAATCTAAGAGATTTATCTATAAATCACATGAACACACAAGGACCTGAATCATTAAAAGGGAAAAAAGACTCAAGAAGTGAAATCTACGTACTTGGTTAGGAAAGTAGCGAAAAAAGTCATTCTTCGGGCAGAAGCTTTCCGAATCTAGAAAGTAGGACTTCTTGATTCGAAAAGTTGCGAGGAAGGGATGAATTGCAATTTTTTTCAAATTTTCAAATTACTATTTGAAATCCTATTTTCTTTCCTTTTGTAATAAGTTTTTAACTCTTCTTTTTGAAAGGATTTAAGGCAATCTTAGAGTAGGATTTGGGGAATTTTTCCTATATAAGCACCTCATTAGAAAGATTAATCTCGAGCTTAGGTTTTAGATTCATATTCAATATTTTTTATGAAGATTGGAATATGCATTTAGGAGGCAATTTCAGGATTTCTTCTAGCAACTCAAGAGACGAGCTTGGACATTCCCCGGAATTGTGGAATCTTTGATTATTCTCCTAAGCTCCCTAAACTTATTCTATTTCATGATCTTGTTTTGTGTTTTAGAAAAATATTTAGTGACTAACTCTTTTTGTGTGTGAATGGGGATGAACCCTAGAACACTTGGTTAATTTTTAAATGAATTTCTTGTTCTGATTATTAAATTCTTGTTTGGTTGTTATTCAATTGTTGTGTTTGTTTGCCGATTTTCTAGAAGTTGGTGATTTTTGCAAGGTTAATTGGAATTGGAAAAGAAAGATTAATCTAGGGCTTCATTGAATAATAGGAATTGGTTATTGAGTAGGGATACTAATTACGGTTCTTACATAATTAATTAATCACTCCTAATTAAGACTAATCTATAATTCGTTCATCATCGGGTTAGGGTGAGAAAAGATTCTTCTCTAAGCTGTTAAGTGATAGGAGGGTCTTTGCCTAGGAATAGGGATTATCTAAAGTTAGAGTGAGATCCAACCAACAAGTTTTAATAATTAATTACAACGATTTTATTAATAAAACTAATTAAAGGTTCTAGGGAGATTATACCACTTAAATACTCATTTTCCAAATTTGATTTATAGAATTTAATTTTCTTTCCTAGTTGTTGATTTATCTTTTAATTGTTTCCTAGTTTTAAAAATCTTTTCAAAATGTTTTATTTAATTAAACAGTAGAAACATAGTAAGTACTAGTGCTTGGCTGTCCCGAGAGTTCGACAATCCATGAACTTTCCGTACCTTATTACAGCAATATATACACTTGCCTAAAAGTGGAATTCTAATTGGATAGTAACCATACATCAGAAATCATCTAGAAGTCAAGAAAACAACAGGCTCCTCTATGGCTAACATTATAGGAAGTATCTTTAAAACGTAGAGGATATTTCCCAAGCCTCACATCATCAATTTCATTTTTAACAAAATTAATACTTTGGTTAAAGAAATGTTTACCAAGCATATACAGAGAGTGACTCATTTAAGAATGATAGTTTTACATATAGCACACAACAAAAGTTCACTCTTCTTAAAGCATTGAGATGTCCTTAACCAAACACAAGAAAAGTTCATCAAGATATTATGCAAAGAATCAAAATGTCTTCTATATGAAATACGTCCACTGATGCTCAATCCAAAACTTTCATAAACCGATTTGGCACAACTTAAGCACTAAAACAAGTAAACTCCAAAGATAAGTGAACCACAACTAAGATGCATAGAAATATATTCTCATGAGAGGTATGAGCATAGGCAAACAACTTCACTTCTTTAAAGAAAAACTCAAAGCATAAATGAACAGAATTAGGAAAGATGCTTATTGGGGCTTTATGATATATCAAGAAAATCTCTCTTCCCATCCACTTGTCCATGGCTTCAAATCCCTACACACAAGAGAAAACACTAGAATCACGATTTTTAGTATGAAAAGAATGTAAACCTTCTCACTAGGAAGTGAGTCCATAGGTTGCTTGATTTGAAGACGAGTTTCATACTCTTTTTGTTTCATGTCCTTACTAGTATTTTCACGATCTACACCCTTAGGTATTTTCCTCTTCAGCTCTTCTCATGTTCTCTCACTTTCTTTAAGCTCAGTCTCATTTTCTTTCTTTGGACACCCATTCTTTTGATGAACATCATCTTTTTCTTTTAAGCACTCCAAATTAGGAATAGAATCATGAAAACATGTTTCCTCTTCATTTTTCTCTCTATCATTCTTCTCATCCTTCTTTCATTCATGTTCTTCTTTTAGAGGTTCACCTTCTGGTAAGTACATATTTTTCTATATTTTCTATATGTTAATTTCATCGTTTTTAGTGTTTTTATGATGTAAAGGTATACATTTTGGCCAAATATTTCTTATTCTTGTCTTAGGTGTCCTCCGGAACTGAAAACAATGAAAAGAAACAAAAACAGGACAAAAACAAAGCAAAAACGATTAAAACAGAGCCGCGGCAAAAATTTAGAAACCTATCGCACGAGGTAGGCTGACCTATCGTTGTCAGTAGGTGCCAAGAGACAAAGCGCATTGGCAAGACAGAGAGCCCTACCGTCGACAGTAGGGTGTGCTGGCAAGGGCGGTTCGAGTCCAATTATTCTTGTTTTCTTTTCCAATTTTAACTTGGTTGTCTTGTATTCTTCACCTCTATATAAGGGGGTTTTAATTGCAGTTATTGTAACAAGCTAGAATATATCAAAACTTAGTTTTAGATAGTTTAGAATAGATTAGTATAGATTTTAGATTAGGAGTAGATTAGGTTAGATTAGTTTAAACACACTTTAAATTCCAGCTTTTATATTTTTATTACTCAGTAAATCAAGGTTTCTATAATTTAGTTTCTTGGATTCAAAAACTGAAGACTTATTGTCAAGATTTTGATCTTCAACTTAGCGACTGGATGACGTTCGGGATTCAATTGCGACTTCGACAAACCTAGGCTTTCTTTTCCTTTTCTTGTTATTGAATTTATAGTTTATTAATAATGAATAATGAGTAGTTTTTATTGTTTGGTTTGGGGTTGAACCCTAATTCTTGATTATGAAATTCTTGGTTTATTTTCTTGATTTCGATGTTTGTTTTAATTTATTTTGTCTTCCAATTGTGTTTGTTTGTAATTTAATTGTCGCGATATTAGATTATTCGCAAGGTTGTTTGGAATTGAAAAAGGAAGAACAATCTAGGGCAACCAATTGAGAGTAAATTAGGGCAATTGACTACAGATACGATATTACACTTTTAGGTCTTTTAAATCACCAAATGATAATGCACTCATAATTTGTTAGGGAGAAAAGAGATTTTCTCTAAGAGTTAGTAAGTAGGGTGGCTTCCGTCCTAGATCTAGGGATTGCCTGATTTGAGTGATGACCTAACTTAATTAATTCAACATCGTTTTTGTTAAAGTTTTTCTAATTGAATTAGTAACAAGGATCAGGGGATTTAACCAACCCAAACTCTTATCTTTATAATTCTTTTAAAACCATTTTTATTTGCTTTCTTTTAAATGATTTACTTATTTTTTTATCAAGACATCATCTTTCTTTTAGATTAAACATTAGAACACGATTAGTACTTGAACCTTCATCTGTCCCTGAGATTCGACAGTCGGGTTGAACACATCTCTTCTTTTGTTAGGTCCACTTGCTTGCAATGTAGTCATTAGGATTTCACATCCCATTTTTATTGCTTTGATTTTCCACACATCACCTTCCATCAAAGGTGTTATGTTCTCTTCCATACATTTCACAAATGGATAAGAAATTTTTCCCTTATTCTTGGAATTCTCCTTTGCATGGTTCCTCTCAAACATTTAATTTTCCTCATCTCTCTCCATGTTTTAATTGAGTTCCTTTCCCTTTTCCTTCTACACCCTTCATTAGTATTCCACACTAATATGGCGAAAGAAGAGAGATTCTAAGGCTAAGTTCACCCTTTCCTCCTCCATTATGCCATAGATATAAAACAACACTTCAACTTTTCCTTTCCAATCTAAGTAGAGCTCCAGTTCAAATTTTCTATGGGATGTTAGCAAACAAACCTTGTTAAAATTAGGACGATTAAGTATATTCTCTGTAAGCATATCTTTCTATTTGATGTTGCTGCCTTGTATTCTTTGTGGTCTCCATTGTAACTATAATGAGATATAATGATATAAATATATCCTCATACTCTTGTTCCCCTAATTTTTCCCAAGACTATACTACACTCCCATGTTTTTCACTCACTCTCCTTCTCCACAAGAAAGAGTTCTAAATCGAACCAATTAAAAAATTGTACAAAATTAAATAAAAGTAACTAAACTAATTGACAAAAAAAAAAAAAAGAGTTAGATGTCAAGAAAACAAGATATTGCAATAACAAAGTTAGCTAGACAAGGAATTAGTAGGAAACAAACGAAAAACGAACAGGCGTACAATGGTCATTTCACCCAAGTGGGGTCAATATGGGTCTTGAATTGAAAGTGGCACTTCTCCTTTCTAATGGTGCCAACCTAGTATGACCCAGGATGCATAAGAAACCGTAGAACAAGGACCAATTGAAGGATAAAAAACCTTTCTATTTCCAAGGGTACAAGTGGAAGAAACCAAGGAAGCAAGCTTGGAAGGGATGGAAGCTTACTGCTGATGATAGGTTCCACCCTACCGTCGCTGGTAGGGCTCTGGTTACAAAGGGGCTGAAGAAAAATGACCTACCACAGACGGTAGGTCTCAGCTAGAGGAGGAATTGGGAAGTTTTTAACTTCCTTAACTATTCATTTGTGTGTAAACTTGTTTTGACTTGTATTTAAGTTTCCAAATACCCTTTAAACTCTCTTAAACTAGACTAATACCTAGGGTTGGAAACTAATAGTGAGATACACTATAAATACTCTCATTCGACAACCATTTGAATTAAGGATAATTGAGATTTCTTCTCCTTCCTTGTAAATTAAAGATTTCTATTGTATAATTTCACGACAAGAAACTTCTTGAATCTTCAAATTCAAGAGTTCAAGTCTAATTTCAAATCCTATTAATCCCTTGAGGTGCCAACTACTTAGTTGGTGTTGCTTGGGTTTTAGGTGCTTTATAGATTGTGGAGGATAGGTGAGGCCTGATTCAAGCCTTGTTGATTCTCTTATTCATATAAGAAGGTTTTAATTTGTTTTTTTCTTGTTGAAATTCTTGCAATTTGTGTTTATGTTCTTCACTACTTCAAAACAAACCTTCAAGGGTATCCTCTAGAAGGGAGTTGATTCTTGGGAGTATTTGATCTTCAAGGAAAGCTTGGAAGGATAATACCATAACCTTTTTCAAAGATTCCACACTATAAAAAAGTTATGGAAGTTTGAAGGTTTTGAGATGAAATGAAGCACTTTCCTTATTGGTGTTGATTTTGTTAATAAGACTCCCAAGAATAAGGAAATTTTTCCTTACCCTTATTATGAGAGAATAAAATCGAGCAATAATGGAAAATATCCCCAAAAAAATACGCTCTTTAATAAGTTACTCATTTACTTATCAATTAAGACAAGTAACTTACCAAGAGTCAACAACCCACCAAACAAATAACAAGTACAATACAAGGGAAAAAATTGAAACGACCTTCCTTTTCTTCTTATTTTTTATTATTTTGAATTTTCCATATTATTTCTTTCTTTTTATATTTTTTTAAACATTTATTGTTATTTTTTACTTTTATTCGGCTCTTTTCTATTTGTCTTTTTTTAAACTTCAGCCAAAACACATAAATTAAACCGAATTTGGTTCCAAAAATTACAAAATCGTACCAAAAGTCAAAATAACTATGAACACACTATTTCAAATTCCAAAGTTTGAAGACAACCTTGAAAATTCGAAATTGCTCTCCTACCAATGTTATTCCAGAAAATTTCCAACAAGATAGAAATGAGGAGGAGTGGGTGACTGAGATTGCCATGTAGGTAGCCGCAGAGACTCAGGAGTTACCAGTGGAGTAGGTGTCGAGCCAGTATGCTAAGATTGCCGTTATGCTAGCATCCTCATTATACTGTCTCTTCCGTCCATGAACCATCGAACCTGTGATATAAGGAATATATATGAATTAATTAAAACATATAAGTATAATAAACATAAGTATAATCATATAACTATAATAACAAAGAATCTGAGGAATTACTATGTCAAGAAATTTAAAAACATGAGAAGGAAATTTAAGAAAAACATCTCAAAAAATGAAAGGGTTTTATCTTAAAATATTAAAAAGTTCCAACTTCTCCTTTCATTTTAAGTTTTACGGTAAGTCATTACATAAAAATCTATTTTTTTTTATAAGATTAGAAGAATTTTGGCAGAGTTTCCTCTGTATTATGGACATTTTCTTGGCACATCGGCCACTCAAACAAGTAACAAACACCCTAAAACAAAATTAAAGAGTTAGGACTCGCTCAACTGTATATATCAATTACAGAGTCAGGCTCCACCATGAAACTATATATATATATATATAACTTAAAGAGTCGGGACTCCCCCATAAAACTAGATATATAGCTTAAAAAGTTAGGGCTCCCGTGTAAAACAACATTTAAACTAATTAAACATATACCTCCACCGCATATATGATGGAGAATATGCCACAAAAATCCTCACAAACAAAACTATAAGAAAAGATAGAAAATAATATTAAATTTTTTACTTGAACTACTTAAAGTCGTAAATTTAAAATAATTTAACTACTTAAACTACTTGAACTCATCTACACTTTTTTTTACAAGTCTCTACATTTAAAGTTATAAAGTTAATAAACTTATATGTTATAAATCATATAACTCATAATTGTATCATAAAAAACCTTTATGTAGCTTTTAAGGTTTAAATGAGTTATTTAGTTTCTCATTTTAAGCTTATGAATAAAATGGGAAAGCTACATGGACGTTTCTTTGAAAAGCATTACAAGAAATAGAACTGACAATTGAGAAATTCTAAATATAAATCTTGAAACTTAAGAATTAGAGAAAATACGAATTAAAGAATTCAAGAGAATAAGAATTAAAACTTATTATTCCTTTTACAATTACAATGAAACTTTTGTTACTTAAGAGATGTAACAAAGAGATTAAATCCCTTGATATTTTTTCTTGCTTTGAGTTTAAGAGATGTTAAGAAACTTAGGGGAAATTAAACTAAAAATGTGCTCTAAAGAATTTGGAAAAAGAAGTTCTTAAGAATAACTATCTCAACAATTTTTCAACTAATAAAGAACGTAATTTCTATTCTCCAATATAGCGATTTTCGCCGGAAGCTGCAAATGACTTTTTAAACAAACTTTTCTTTATTAGTAATTTATTATATGATATGTAGGGGCATATGATAAATTTATTACAACCAAGTTCTAAGATTGGGAGGAGAATAAATTCTAATATTTTAATATGAAGAAACAAATACGCAATTATCAACCATTAAATCATTTAATTAATTATTGATATCTCCACCTACCAATCATGTTTCCAATTAAATAAACATATTGTGCTGTAAACTTGACATCTCATCTAAAGAAAGAACTTACTAGATATGATTATTCATCGAAATAAGATGTGAATAAATTGGAAAGATAGTTCAACAAAAAATAATAAATTGAAAAGAAAATTCAGCATTAAAAAAAAAGAAAGAAATTATGCATTTTATAGTAAGTTTGGAGTCTAATTAGAGACTAGAAGATAAGATACTTTTATAACACTTCTGTTCTCTTTTTTTCCTTTTCTTTTCCCAATAAGGTTTAATATGAATAGTTTTTGAAGAAGTTAAGGGTTGTTTTCATTCATATCCATTTGATATTGTTTGTTGATTATGTTTTTGTCCAGTTTTCCTTATATTCTTTGAAGTTAGCTTAATGTATACATGGAAAAATACTCTCTTTCTCTCCAACAAACCATGATAAATTTGAATTATTTTTATATTATTTTTTTGTGATTTTATAATACTATTATTTATTTATCTACTAGAAAATGAAAGTGAGATGCAAAATTGATGTGAATCCTCAATTTGATTACAAATTGAATCCATCACCTTTCCAAGATCACCTCCTTGTTGAAGAACTTCTATTGAAGATTTTGTAATTCCAACACTACAATAAAGAACCTATGAGAAACTAAGCAACATAAACCCAATATTGAGAGGAGGAACTCTTTCCCAACTTGATAGCAAGAACCTTAGGGAAACTATGGCCCTAAAACCTAAACTACATAAATTAGAAGACATAGATTAATCAACTCTAGAAACAAGAACTCCTAGAATCAATCAAAGAAGGAACTGGAAATGATCAGTTGACTTCCATAGATTCATCAATCTAAGTAATCAATTGCTCGCAAACTAATGAAGAAAATCGTTAAAAGCTAATTAAGATGGGTTGAAGAACCCTACAAACCATTGGAGAAAACTCTCAATTTCATCAATATTCAACTTGATTGCAATGTAGGCTATAAATGTATATTTATAGTGTTAAGGCTAAACTATACATTGACTACTACCTGAAGACTCTAAAAGAGCAATTAGACCCTTAATTATAGTGGTGTCATTGGCGGAGCGGTGTTACCGGCATCTAGCATCGGGAACTTGTTGTTGAGTCATTAGTGGCTGGCTGGATGGGGGAGGGGAATTTGGGGGAGGGTTTTGAGAGGAGAAAATACGATTTTAGGGGAGAGATTTCTAATTCTCTTTTTTTCTTATATAATTACTCATTTGTTACCAACACTGTATCCCATGGGTAATTTTCGAGGGAGAATTTACCAGCAGAATTGCGTCCCTAAGACCATCTCAGTACATTAAAAAGTATTACCGGCATAAATTTTACCTTTTGTAACATCGTAGGTACCCTTCATTATGGCACACTTATTCCCTCCATTTTTTTGGTTAGAATTCTCAAAAGTCCGACTAAATCGATATGGTTGTCGATAGTCTGTCGGTATTAACAGACGGAGAAGAATGCCATCTGTAAAACCCCTCTTTTTTCTGTAGTGAACATTATACATATAGTAAAGGACTTAAAACCCCATGAACTACAATAGAAATTGTAGAACCAGCAACATAGATGCCACAACTGAGAAGAAAGAAAGTTTTGATTGATAAGTCAAAAAGGAGTTATAAAAACAAATTTTCAAAACCTTAACTAGTTCAAATAAATAACTTACAGGTAAAGGAAAAGCCTTTCAAGTATATAATGATCAAAGTCTTTTTTTTTTCAACCAACTTCCACCCTATTTAGAGGGGAGAATTCACCACCATAGCTCTTAAACAATTTAGAAAATAAATTAGAACAAACCAACATGATGATTGTCGCCCTTACATAAGAGAATAATTCCTAAAACACCACCTTAGCTTCTAAATAATTAAGGAAATAAATTAGAGCAAATCAATCATGATGATTCTTGCCCTTACATAAGAGAATAGTTCCTTAAAAAACTAAATAAAAGGGATTAATGACTTGGCACATCTTCAAGGATGTTTAAAACAAGCATTGACTTGGGATTATAATCCTTAACCTTGACTTCTTCTTTGGCCCAAGTGTCTTTAGTAAATGTGTTAAGTGCCTCTTGTAACATTTTAGTCCTTGCCTTTGTCATAGGTCGATTATGTTTTCTAAAGTATCCTTCTTAAAAGGATTGTGGACTTGAGAAATTGGATTTGGAGTTGAACTCGAATCCTTATTACGCCAATTTGGACCTCCTGGACTTGTTTTCTTGGATTCTCATCAATGTCCCAAAAACATATGAGCATCGCATTTAACTCACGTACTTTAAAAACAATTAAACAGAAGCTCACAAACACAGTATAAGCACATATTAAAAAATCTCAAATTAAAATATTCAATTTATTTCCTCTAAAACATTCAATATATACAAATTCAATGGATGCCAATCATTTTGAACGTATCCTTAAAATTCTTACTTTTAAGAGTGGTACTAGCGTGAGCAACTTGATTCCTAATTAATTTGATCAATGGGGTTAATTAGTTAAATTCAATAGAAAATGAAATGTATTATGGCATGAATGCCCTTTGCTTTACATTTCATTCATTTGAAATTTTCATATCTTAAAAATTTTTAAATTTTTAACAATATTTAGACTAGTATTCAGTCCTTCAAAACCTCTCTCTCTCACTAATAACTTTTTCTCTCTATCCTCTCATATCTCAGCTAAAATAGAGTCCTATTTCAGTTTTTGCTATAATTAGCCCCTTTTTTTAAAAAAAACCACAAAAAATTTTTTCGTAATCTGGCCATAATGCACGACGTTTGTATGTTATTTATTGAGATAACACATAACAGTTGTGCGTTATCACTTAATTATAGTTTTTTGGTTTAATTTGTCGATGTGGTGGACAACGCACAAAAGACGTGTGTTATAAAACCGATAATAACGCATAACTTTTATGCGTTATCAGCCACATCAGTTTTTTTTTCAAAACTCAAAATTTCCTTTTTTTTTCAAAATTTATAGTTATATAATTTTTTGAAAAAGACTATATTATTTTATTTAACCTATTTTGATGTATTTTTCATGATAATATTTATAACCGTTTTAAAAGAAAATATGTTTAACTTATAACCATTTTATTAAAAAGAATATGAAGAAGTAATTTAAAGTATTGTAAATTTACTATCAAAATTTAGAGTAATGAAGAAGTATTTACAAGAAATTCAAAGAAAAATTTCACTAATAGAAACACTAAAATATTATAACACTTTCAAGAAAACAAACTTATATATTGCTTGAACCGGGGTTATTACAATTTTTTCTATTATGTCTCGGCATGCAACATCTGCCACATCTTGGGGGAGAATCTGGATTTCGGTAATTTATTTCCCCCCAAAACCTTGTGCCCAGTTTCCTACCTCGTTCATTGTTCATGTTTGGAGGATGAAATGTTAAATTATAAGGAGTATCCCTCCGAAAGTTCTCATGTCCGACTGGATGAAAATTCGATTGATATGTTCTTCTGTACGTTTCTCGCGAATATTTATCTGGCACATAAGTATATGCTCTCGTACCTTTTCTCTATAAATTGCAAGAGCATGAGAACAAGGCAATGTATATGCTTGCCATTTACCGCAACTATGAGTTATTATTCATTCTTAATATAAAGACGTTATTGCCAGTACCATCAACATGGATCGGAGATCTGACCATGTATATTCCTTCTCGCTGATTGTAAGTTGTAACTTTATGGTCTCTTGATTTTAATTCAATCTGCAGGAACTTGTCAGAAACTCTGGTCGGAAATGGATGCACACAGATTTGGGCCTCTCCACAATATTGGTTGAAGTACCTAACAAGTTTCTTGAATATTAATTCAACTAGGGCTTTTAAAGGTAAGACCCTAGTTTTTTTCAACACACTGTTAAGTATTTCCGAAATATTAGTTGTCATCATTCCGTATCTATACCTGCCATCATGCAACAGTGTCCATTTGTCCAGGTCTATCTTTACCAAATAAATATAAGCATAAACAGTTCCTTTTTGGATCTCACGCGTAACACGGTCAAATTCCCACTGCTTAGATTCCATTCTGCCCTACCACATTAAGCTTTTTAATTCGGTGTTCTTGAAGGTCTTGTTAAAATTTGCTCGAATGTGGCATAAATAAAACCTGTGAACTACGAATGGAGGTTGCCACAAAGCTTGATTTTGAACAACAGATAAAACCCCTTTGTGGTGATCTGAAATAAGACAAACCTGCCGACCTTTGACAACATGTTCGTGTAGATGTTTGAGGAACCAATTCCAACTTTCGAACGACTTCTTATCAATAATTGCAAATGCAAGTGGGAACAAATGATTATTGTCATCCCATGTACTTGCAATTAACAGCACGCCCTTATATAGTCCTCGTAAGTGAGTGCCATCCATAGAAATCACCAGCCGACAATATTGAAAACCATTTATACAAGGCGAGAAACACCAGAAAAGAAATTTGAAAACATAGTTTGTAGGACTGCTCATTCTGTGATGCAAAAACTCGTAGATAGTCCTCGGGTTTGAATCTTGCATTTCCTGTAGATATTTTGGTAGAATATTAAAAGTTGAGTCCAACTGCTGAAAACCCTCTCTATTGCAAATTTTTGAGCATATCATGCCCTCTTGTGCGTACAATTAGTTTGAAATAATACTTGCACTTCTTGGATAACGTTTGAGACAAGTATCTCTGGATCGTTGGCAACAAGGTGCGATATTGATCATTAAATAAATTTTGATGACATATTTCGGTGTTTGTTTCGTTGAACTTGTACAAGGCATGTGTGTTACTTTACGAATTTAGTTATTTCCCAATGACCGTGAATTTCTTTCTTTTTAATGCGGATGTACCATGAACAGTAATTAGAGTCAATGTGATGGTGATCACTTTTACTTTTCACAACTCTATATTCTCAGCCCATCCGAATCGACCACTTCTGAACTGCACTTATTGCTTGTACTTCGTCAACAAATCGCATGCCGAGTTGAATATCAGTAATCGAATCGTTCCAATAGAGCAATCATAGGGTTCCATATTCGATAAGGTCATCTATTTCCTCACCCAAGCGTATATCCAAGAATGCTTCAGACTGTGTGTAATCATACCTTTCGCTGCTGAACTATTGGCTACTCTGCCATTGAGTCACTGTGTCTTCAATGACAGGGTTTACGGGAGTTTGTATGTCTTCTTCCTTGGCATCAGTGTTATCGTCGTCATAATATTTGCTATATACAGCATAATCTTCGTCGGAATGGACATTTTCATCATCATCGTCATCAACAGTTGGGTACAACATACACGGTTAATCAGAAATCATTTATTGTATTGTTGTGACATGTTTTGAAATGCGTGCGGTATTTGTGTCATGGGTAATTGAAACTTTCTATGGTTGGCTCGAAATGAATTCAACGAGTACGTGAATCCCTTCTTTTGCTAAGTTAGGCCTAATGGTCCAAAGATAACGTATTTCGTTATCATTGTTCATACTGTATTAAGTAAAATAAAACATATGATACTATTCATAGAATGAATCCACCCTCATTGTCATGCGAATGCTCCAATGATTGGGATCCATATCTCGATGTTTCAATATTTTTCTAACAAGTTCGGCATATGTTACCATTGGGTTGAAGGTCCAACTTTTCTTCACTAATCCTGTGAAATAAAGACCATACACATCTCTTGCAATCTCCGAATTCCAAAATAACACAACTCTAACTGGGTGAGTTGCACCATGTCTAATTGTTTGTAGTGGATATAGATGTGAAGTTGTGAAGTTAAGGAATTTAGAAATAGAATAGGAAGAAAGTTGAAGGTATAAAAGTAATGGCTGAAATTGGGTTTCATACGGCCGTATAGGGGTTTTAGGGTTTTTAGAAACAGGTATTACTCGTCAATTCATCACATGGCTTGTCGGGGAGAGGTTGGAATTTTGTAAAAATATTTCCAAGTCAAAGAACCCACATGGGCTTGTCGGGAAGAGGACAAAACTTTTGATAAGATTTTTTCTGAGTTGTCAGATTAACCCACATGGACATGTCGGGAAGAGGACAAAATTTTTTATAAAATTTTTTCTGAGTGGTCACACGAACCCACATGCGCTTGTCGGGAGAGGTTGGAAAATTTTTAAATTATTTCCAAGTTAAAGAGCCCACATGGGCTTGCAGGAAGCATATTAAACTTTTGACATGATAATAGAAAATAATGGAGCCTGCTCTTGAATTATTACTGACATTGCCATGTCATGACATGAAAAGACGGAATAAATATGCCAAACCGATTTGAAAAATAAAAATAATATAAAGAAGGGTTAAACTTGATAATATGAATAAATTTGAAGTTACAAGTTAACGAAATAAAATACTAAACCCTAATTACGGAAAATGAAAACGCTAAAGTTAAAGAAATGAAACCCTAATTACGGAGAATGAGAACCCTAAAATTAAAGAAATAATTTCATTACATAAAATGAAGGTACAACTTACAGAAATAAACCCTGAATACATGAAATAAAACCCTAAAGTTAAAGAAATGAAACCCTAATTATGGAAAATTAAAACCCTGAAGTTAAAGTAATGAAACCCTAATTACGGAAAATGAAAATTCTAAAGTTAAAGAAATGAAACCCTAATTACGGATAATGAACACCCTAAAGTTAAAGAAATGAAACCCTAATTATGGAAAATAAAAACACTAAAGTTAAAGAAATAATTTCATAAAATGAAGGTACAACTTACAGAAATAAACCCTGAATATATAAAATGAAGGGTTCTAAAGTTAAATAAATAAAACCCTAAATAACATAAAATAAAAACCCTAAAGTTAAAAAAAAATAATTTCATTGCATAAAATGAATGTACAACTTACAGAAATAAACCTAAATGCATAAAATGAAGGGTTCTAAAGTTAAAGAAATAATTTGCAAAACCCTAAACTCAAAAACCCGAAGGCCAATCAGATTACGTGAACCTAGTAGTCTTCTTACCAACACGATGACCAAACCCAAGTTGCTGTGCCGGTGTCACGTCATCCATTTACTCATCTGAATCGGATGAAGATGCATAAGATATAGGCATATGCGGTGTAGATGAACCTACGGTGCCCCGAGGAGTAGGTGCCTGAAATAAAGAAAACCCTAAACCCCGGCCTCCAGGTGAATGAAATGAAGAAAACTCTAAACCCCGAGGGAGAGGTGCCTGAATTGAAGAACCCACTGTATCCGGAAGGGGAGGCGCATATGATGTGCCCAATCCACCGGGATGTAACTGTGCAGGTGGCGTCAAACCCAAACTAAAAGTTGGGATATCAAGATCTGAGCTGTCAAACGGGTCAGCATGATCATAAGACGCTAGATCTCCATATCCACGTCCTCTAGATCTTTCACCTCTCTCTTCTCCACGTCCGGGGTCTGGATGTCCTTGTCTGCCTGGATGATGAGGGGCGGGAATATGCCCTCCACGTGCCCTACCACCAGGCAATCTACGAACGCCCCTCTTAACTCCACGAGCACCACGATCTGGTACGGTCTCCCGAGGACGATGACGTGATGGCTGCATTGAAAATGTCTACTAAATATCATGCTGAGATGAGATAGAGTGCAACTCAAGGTACCACTAGCAGAAACCATGCACCTGTAGATGATGGTCTGGACTTTCTCTGCAAAGTTAGCGATCTATGTCGGAGATGATGGTGGTTCCTGTATAACCCCTGTAGCCATGTCATCTACCTCATGCAGCATGAAAATCTAAAAAAAAAATAGTTAGATGTCAATTAATGAAATGTATAAAAAACAAATGGAGAATTTTTTTACCATCATCCATTTGTCGGCCCCAGTAGGCTGGTATCCAATGATCCGAGTGTCACGATTTGTTAGATTGTCGATGTAGACTCGAGTGATATCTCGATACCATCTAATGTAATCGTCTCTAGGTAATGATAAATCTTCAACTAGCAATACAGGGTCATCCCTGATATGTTGTCTCACTGATGCAAGATCTCCACATAGCTAGCATGTTCCGTCGCCCAATATGTGTGATCATTTCCTCTTAGTTGTATTCGATGCAAATCAAGCTGAGTATCACATGGAGGCGGTATGAAGTAGGACTAGGGCTCCCCCTATTTGCCGTGTATCCCCTAAAGCTGCCATGCATAGATGCTTATATAAAAATCCCAATACACAACTACCCTAACTGTAAGTGCCGATAGCCTAAAATCCTCCAACAAACTGAGATAGCGGACGTGAACCAAGCTGCCTGAGAAATCAGGGAGCATTTGACCTCCAAGAAGTAAGAAAATAAATACACGGGTATGCAAGATTAGGTTATCATCGCTCTCTAATCCGGTAAACTCTCTTAAGATCCAGGCCTCTAGAAGATCCTTCTTAACTTTGTATCCGGAAAAGTAAGGATAACTGCATACCAATTAATCTCTCGATCAACTCAATCCAATACTGCTTCGGGTGTACACTCCAACTAGGACCTGTAACAGGCAACCCCTCAATCCGTAAACCCTATAAGATGTGTACATCTTGTAGAGTTACAATCACCTCACCACAAGTCAGGTGGAATGTGTGGGTCTCAAGCCTCCAACGCTCGACTAAAGCAGTAAATAAGGGCTGGTCGAAGCCTATGTAACACATCTAAAACCTCCCCTAACCCCGTCCTATCAATAATATCAATCAACCTACAAGGAGCTTCACTGTATGCATGAAATAGTTTTCTGCCGAAACATCTACAGTGAAAATTAGTTATAGACGGCTCATGATCCCCACTCCATATCAAGCCAGACTTATGCCCATGTTATCTCATCAATACATCAGAGACTATGGGACTTAGATGCACGTGTGCTGGGACTTCTCTACATTATTTACAGTAAAATTAGAATATTTACAGTTTGGGGTTATACACTTTCTAAATTTATTAGTAAGGGTTTAGGATTAAAATTGGAATATCTACAGTAAAGTATTATTGCACACCCTAGTTGTGTAGTGTTTAGGGTTTTTAGGATTTCAATATTACGGTTTGAGAGTTTTAGGATTTTTAGTAATAGTATATATCTAAATTTAAATGTTTACTGGTTTAGAATTTAAAGCAAAAAATTTTGAATAAAGTATAATTCCAAAATTTATAAGGTTTATTGTTTATGGTTCAAATATTTTAAGGTTTACGGTTTCATAGTTTACGATTTTATGGTTTTTAAAATTCAAATGTTATAGTGAAGTATTACTACACACTTTCTAAGATTTATGATTGAGGATTTCAATGTTACAATTTTAGATTTTCAATGTTACGATTTAGGATTATACACTTTCAAAGTTTAAATCTTCACGGGTTTAGAACTTCAAGTACAATATTTAATGTAAATTATTATTAAAAAATTTCTAATGTTCATGGTTTGGTGTTTTAGGGTTTAGTCTAAAAAGGTTTAGAGTTTTAGGTTTTAGTGTTTAATAGATCAAGTTTAGGGTTTTTAATGATTTACAGTTTAGGATTTTAATATTAGGATTTTAGGGTTTTAATCATATGAATGCTATATTTTATAGTTTAGGGTTTTACGATTTAGGAATTCAATATTAGGGTTTTTAGGGTTTAGTCTATGTTTTTCTTTTTCTTATAAAAATCTTCATAAACTTAAATGCTAATAACATTAAATTATATAAATGCTAATAATACAAGATTATATGAAATTAATGGAACAATCTAAACATGCTAACAATAGTTTACAAAAAAATAAACAATCACAATTTATGACAAAAATAAAAATAAATTACACAACCCATATCAAATCACCCAATTCAACACATTTACAATAGAAGCAACTAGATTAATAGCATAATCAAATACACACAAATTTACCAATAGCAACTCTAACATAATCATAAAAGCCCTAACTAGAGAAATAAACTACAAAAAATTGATCAATTATCTAAATAAATTCATAAAAATAATTCATCCATTTCATCAAATCACATTTGCAATAAAAAACATAATTAGATTAATAAAATGATATAACATACACAAATTTATCAATAACAACAAGCTTAAATATAAACCCGAAACCCACATTTACAAAAGTAAATTACTAAAAATTGAAAAATAGTCCAAATAAAATTCACAAAAATATTCACAAACCACAATAAACAAAAATTTTCATATAAACAATAATAAAAATTAACACAGTATGCCAAAAATTTAAAACAATTAGAGACAAAAGAATTTACCGAAAATTTGAAATGAACGCACAACCGTTGAGTTTTTTCTATATTTCTCCACTCCAAAACTCTAAAAACCTTTGTACTCCAAGGGAAGTTTTGCCGACCCAAACTTGAATTTCAGAAATAGAACCAAATTGTGAGAAATTTTGACTGTAAATTTCGAAATACAAGAAAGAAAAGAAGAGGAAGAGAACAAAAGGAAGGGAGGAGGAGGAGCTTCTACAATCGAGCAGCGGCAAAAATAGTTGTCCAAGCTTCTCCAAGTGCTGAGCAACGGTGGAAATTTTGGAGAGCAACGGCAGAAATTCACGGAAGAAAGAAAGATGGGTAGCGGCGAAAATTGGAGGAAGAAAAAAGAAAGATGGCGGAAATTGGAGGAAGAAAGAAAGACAGAGAAATGGGGGGGTTGCAGCTAGGGTAAGCACTTTTCTTAACATGATATCGCACAGCCGTTGTGCATTATAAATCAAAATAACGCATGACGGTTGTGCGTTATACATGACGATAATGCGCAATGATTGTGCGTTATTGCCCACCTCAACACCAAACACCGCCACATCCTCGCCACGTCAGTAAACAAGATTATTGTGCGAAATATACCACTTATTAACTATAACGCACAACTGTTGTGCGTTATCATTAAGTTAATTTACAATCATTATGCGTTATGGCCCGTTTAAAAATAAAAAAAGAATATTAACCACTTTAGTGACTATTTTTATAAATATGGCTAATTCTGTAAAAAAAAAAGACCTCCTATTTCCCTCTAATGTGATTAATCCCTAGGCCATGCAGTCGTCTCCCTCTATTAGTCTTTAGGTTTAAACACCATAAACACCACTCTTTTCCTCTTCATCTCACTAACAATAACCAAATGGAGGGCTTTACAATTCGCACTAATCTTTCGCCGAATGAAATATTTGCCAAAAGGGACAATGGGAAAAAAACCAAAATTGCTATGTCAAACACAGGTAATCCAGCTCTACAATCCCATCCCACAATATCTCTGAACAAAAAATGAATTCTTTTTAGGGATGCCTCTAAATGACTCAAGTTGCACTAAAAATGTAAAGTGATTCGAATGGAAAATAAGCTTAAATGAATAGGAAAAGATGCACAAAACTAACCAATTCCAATTTATTTAAGCTGGAAAACCTCATCACAGATGTCTCAATATTTCAAGAAGTCCTTAAGTTAATCAACACTTATAATGAGCTGGAAAAAACTTATGCTAATAAACACTAATTTTTCTTACAAACTATTATGTTTCAATACTTCAATAAACACTTCAAAACTCCAAAAAACAATGATTTTTCTGCAATAAAACAAGTAAAAAGAAAAGCAATAATTTAAGGCAAAAACACTTTCTCAAACTCAACCAAACATGGCCAAAAAAAAAATATGAACACTTCAAAACTCCAAACAAAGATGAACACTTCAACACTTTCAAATTTTTAGAAACAATTTAAAACTTCATACAATGATGAACACTTGAAAATTTTCAATTTTCTAGAAATAACAATAAAATTTAACATTAGAAGATGAACGATTAGAAGACCAAACATAAGCACAAGGAAATAAAAAAACATTTAGAAGATAAAGATGAACAATAGTAGAAATTTAACTTAAATGAAATAACCGATTACATGGATAGTGTACGAAAAAGAGATGAACAATTCCTTTTTCTTAACAAAATTCTAGAAACATTAAACTTAAAAACTTAAGCCTAAAACATAATATTTCATATATAGTAGAATTTGCATGGGCAATTTAACACAAAACTTTCGAAAAGTCTACCTAAAATACCATAACGCTATAATCAGCAAAATCTCCAACCCGCAAATCCTAGATTGCACTGCCAATAAAATCAGAGCTTAAGATAAACACCAGTTCCTTCATTTTCTTAGACTCTGCCTCTTTGATCCCCATCAGGAACTCAAAAGTCTTGAACAGCTTCCAGTCCATCAGAACCATTGTTTTCACAACATCAACACCACTTTCTTTTACAAGCCTATTTAAGAGAAGATGAGATTCCTCTTATAGAGCAGAACTTGAACACGGTCGTTTCGTAGAGTGCCAGCAGAGTGACAGGGGAGGGAGAGAGAGGGAACAGTTTGAGAAAGTAGAACACTGATTCTGCCAGCCTCAATCTTTGGTAGGGGATTCAAGTTCAAGGATTTGTGAGCAGGGATGGCTTTGCAGATATCAAAGCAAATATGTTTTCAGAGTTGCGTTTGCATGATATCAAAGCAAATATGTTTTCAGAGTTGCGTTTGCATGATATATGTAATTATGTCTTTTTTTCTCTTTTTCAATCTTAATGTGGGCTCTTTTTTTCTTTTTCTTTTATTATTAATTTTTTTTTTGGGAGATTGAAATTGAAATTCATATTTTTTACAGGTTATGTTAAGAAATTAATAGTTGCGTGTATATATGTCGATTAATGCTTATTTTTCTTCAACAAATGCTTATTACATTTTAATTTAGCAAATAAAAAAATGTATCATAGGTGAAGAACTCTAATATATTCATTATTTTATGTGAAATAATTTTTTAAGGACAAAACATAACTTGGTTGTCAGAAGAGATAAGATTAGTTTCTTTAAAAGAGATGAAATGTAAAATGGTTATTATATAGAGGAGATCAAATGTGAAAGACTGTTTTTAGAAGATATAAAATGTAAAATGGTATTAGTTTCTATAATTTGTTTGTTAAATGAACTTAAACACTAACAAAGGGAAATTGTAACAACCCATTCAGGCAACCTCAAGAGGGCGTTTGTTGTGAACATAGAAGTCGCGGTCTAGAGTAGTAAAATCCAAGAATTTATGGTGCGTCTTTTTTTAGCAATTTAAGATACTCGGTAGTCTTATATATGGTTAAAGTGGTATTCTCTTTTTATGGAATACTATTATCTTTTTATTAATTTTTAATAATATTATTATTATTTTATTTTTATAATATTATTATGGTTGGTTTTAAAAAAAAATAACAAAATTTGCCACTTGTCTAGAGTGTTGCGCCACTTGGCGTTGTGCATGGCATGTTGGAGGATGGTATATATACAAGTCTTGAGGAGGAAAAAATTTGCTGAAAGTTTTCCTCCTCCCCTCATCCGTTTCCAGCAACAACAGGTAAGTGTTTGTTTTTTTTTCCTTTTCCCGTCTTTCTTTTCCATTTTTTCCTTTTCTTTCGATCATCTTAGATTAAGTAGTGAGTATGGTGTAGTATAGAGATTTTCTTGAAGTTCTAATACTTATGGGTGTTAGCTAATATATATATATATACGTATTTATAAGTTTTATTATTATTTTTTTTAAAGCTAGAAGTTGGAGTTAGCTTTATTTATCTCTTTATTTAGGTTAATTATACTTTGATTTTTTTTTCTCCTCTTTGATGATGGGTTGTAGGGTTTGATCTTAGAATCTTGAGATGCGGTATTTAGGATATAATTTTATTAAAGTTTAGTTGATCTTTTTTTTTGGATTCTCTTATTTAATTTTATATAAATTTATTTATTTAATTTCTTTCATATGATTTTCTTATCTAAAATGATTTTAACATACCTAATTTTTTTAAATGATTTTAGTGTATTTCTTTTATATATTTTAGATACATATTGTTTATATTTTATATATATATATATATATATTTTTAATATATATTTACATGTATAGTTTTAATATATATATATTTACATGTGTATTTTTAGTATACATATTTAAAGGTATATCTTTCAATTACTTATATATATTAGTATTTATGGGGATTTTATAAATAATTTTAGTATATAAAGTCTTGTATATTTATTTTAGTATATAACTCTACATATATTTTGATATACATAATTTTTGTAAATAATTTTAGTATTCATAATTGTATACGTATTTTTAGTATAAATGATTTTAACATTTATGGTTATATATATATAATTCTAGTATACTTAACTTTTGTAACTGATCTCGGTATGAAAATAGTTTTTGTATATGGTGATAACATATATATAATTTTAGTATCACTGGTGGGTTTGTGATATTTTTAGTGTAGATGAGTCAAGAAGTTTAGGCTCCTAGGATTAGTATATGTATAGAAATATCTCTGGTTCATAGGGAGATATGTTTCTTTTATTTGTTTTTGGTAGGAAATAAAAATATTGGGATTTATAATTAAGTGTTTTATTGGTATCCTGCTTGTAGGATTAGAGCACCAGATCTGCATTCAGGTGAGTCCACAAACTTGGTTTGCTAATATTAATTTTAAATATTATGGGCCTTGTAGAATGTGTTTCCTAAATCTGTTACAAAATATGTACTACGTTCAGCATGTTACAATTTAGCATGTTTTTCGGAGATTTTCTCCACATTGAGTTACTTGTTTCTTAGAACATGTATAGGAATGGTGCTCCATATAGGCGTTGTCTTGTCATATCGGTTTATAGTTGTTGTGAAGCAGAATTTTGTTATACACAAGTTTTTTTGGGAATGTTTATATGTTGGAAAATATTCTAGCCTTAAAAAAAGCTACACTATTTTGACATGCATGAGTGTACATCTGGCATACATATGTGAATTTGCATAACTAAGTGGTGAACTGGAGGATGGGGATTTTTGTTCATAATATTCATGATCTGATTCTGTCCTGACGGCCGGGCTAGCGGCCTGTCTATTTATAAACACATAAGAAAATCCCATTCCGACCAGGGTTACAGTTCTGGTTATGATCATCTGTTCGGAAGTGTCAGAGGATTGCACTGTACGCGGCTAGTCCCCCGTACGAGGGCCTCTTCCGATGGCATGAACGTTTTAGACTCGAGAAAGTAGATCCACCTGAAGAGGGGCGTAGACCGCAAAGGGTGCGGCCTAATCAGTCTACATAGACACCGCATCATGCTCTATGGTGGGACGGCCGCCTTGTGGAGAGCCAGGAGGGGCTCGAAACCGAGGTTGGTCCCAAGACAGCCTGGTAGGTGCCCCACGAGTCTGTAGCCTATTTTGACTAGTGATATGGGAGTGCGGTTGTTGAGTAATCTAGCGCTCATATAGTGTTTGGCTGGTATTGACTACGAGTTGCCGGAACTGATTTCGATGACCTTGTTTTGGGATCCAAACCTTGTCCGTGGAGCTCAACTGTGGCATTGAATGTTTCTTTGAGTTCAGGTGTAGAAGTTATGCTGATGTGTCCTTCGCTCAGACTTTCCAGCTGCGCTCGAAACCCTCATATCAGGTCAAGCATCAGTATTGTTAAAATAGTAAAGGAAAGTGTTTTTTCTATAACTTGCATGAATTGTTTTCATGAAACTGCATCATCATTGTTTCAAAGAAATCATTGAGACACACAAACATACGTGGACTCACTGAGCGTTCGCACTCACGTTTTCCATATCATGTTTTCTCCTTAGATTAATTCGTAACAGACAAAGGCACAATAAGCCACAGAAGTTTAGGCATGGAGCTTTGGACCAAATTTTTCCCTGAAAGGACATGTATTATTTTGTGTTTTTCTTATACCTGAGTCGGTTGTAAAGTTCTCCTTCTTATTTTGCCATAAGGTTCTATTGATTTAAGATACTTTTATTTTTTTTATTAAAACGATATTAAGAAGTTTTCTTAAACATTATGTTTTTATGTTTTGAGCGCACTAGTAGTAACCTGTTTACTTAAGTTTTTTGCTGTGTACTTTGTGTATATACCTATAAGTGGTAACTCGGGGTTGTATTTTTGTTTCAGGACCTATAATTTAGTGCCGAGAGGTACGCAGATAACCTACTCAGCCGTAGTTGGCCTAGTGACAGGATTGGGGGTACCACAGGTGGTATCAGAGCCCTAGGTTCGATTCGTGGATGGAGCCAGTAGATTCTAGACGAGTCCTAGGGGCCAACTGCATAACTTTATTTTGCTTGAAGACTTTTAATTTCCCTTTTCTCTTTCGTTTTGCTCATCGTGTTATTAATCTTGTGGAAACAATGCTCCTTTGTATACGATGTCATATCTTTTGCCATAACCACAATGAAAGGATATATAGATATATTAAGTTTTTGAATTGATGATGGTTCTGGTAAGAGTACTAAGATTATTTGTGTCATCAAAAGAGATTATTTGTACTGAGACTTGTAGCTCGATTGTGGGATTTCGTGGGGCATAAGGTATTAGGGGAAAACTCTGATGACTTGCAGTGTATTAACTGCACAAAGAGTGAGTTTAAGATTCTTATTAGGTATAAGATGTAATTCGCATCAATTTTTGTCATCCTTACTTCTATGATACCAAAGAACTTCATGCACCTTGTAAAGCCAACATTTTCATTGCTGTTGTCACAACAGAAAGAGCTCTCCGGTTCTTAGTTCTGTATTCGATATATAGTATGTAAGTACTACTTCACAATGCCGATCGGTGGATGTAAAGATAGAGGTGAGCCTATTAGGATGGAGCTAATGATACGTTTAGCTTGATAAGGAAAACAATGAAGGATGGCGAGGATAGTTAAACTAGAAGCTAAGTTTCTTAGGATTTGAAATATTAGTATATCTTGTGAGTGAGGGATCGGCAAACTAATATGAGAATGGGGAAACCATTAATACAGTTGTTGAGATCTTTCTGTGTTTTCGCTATGAGTTTCATCCAGAGTACTTTTGATAAGCACAATGTTAGACCATAGTCTTTAGGAAGAAGATATAGCTAAACTGGCCGGTGTACTTACATTTTTCTAGGATTTTTTAGTTTACACTGTACATATGTTTTTATTAATTTAGAGGATGTTCCACTCTTTATTTGATGTATAGTTCTAGTGTGCAGTGTTCTGTATGTAAGTTTTAACCTATAAGATAAGGTGTAGGTGTTTAATATTGAGCAGATGCATTTGGAAAGGACAGTGGAAGTGCAAGGGGGATAGTAATTATTTCAATCATTTGAGGGATAGCGTGTGATAGTAAGAACAGATTGGTCGACTAGACATCGGAATATACGTATTGTGGGTGGAATTTAGTTAAGTTTAATCAATCAATGGTTCTAGTCCTTAAAGTTTCTAATCTTTAGAGAATCACTTTATAGGCAAAGAGCAATATTAGAAGCTCACGATAGAAGACTACAAAGGATATCTAACGTACTCGTGTAACTAGTCTGCCGAGAAGTTGAAGTTGTAAATTGTATCAATGATAAGGGAATTATTAGATATCTTTAAAAAGAAACTGACGACCTTACCTCCAGAATGGGAAGTTGAGCCTAGGATAGAATAAAAAACAGAGGATGAGCTGATGTTTCAAACACGTATTGGATGGACTGCCCGTAGACAATGAAACAGAAGTAGTTGAAGGTACGATTAAAATTTATTCTTAACCAGCAAGAGTACTTATTAATCCTGGAGCTACGCGTTCTTTTTGGTGTTCTCTTTTCATAAAACATATTCCTATCCCCTCGGTTTATATGCATCATCAATTAATAAGTAGCATTTTTATGAGCGCGAGTAAGATAACTTAGGTAAAGTACCCAGATTGTGACATCTGTGTCGAGAGTGTGATTTTATCCGGTGATTTAATTTTCTTACCCTTTGAGGGTTATGATGTGATACTTGGGATGGACTGGTTGTCTAGGGATTACGCTCAAGTAGTTTGTCGACGGAAGTTGGTTAAGTTCAACAGACCAAGTATACCAATCTTGGTGTTCCAAGGGAAGCAAACAAAACGAGATAATCCCTTTTTTTTTGCATGAAAGCCAGAAAGTTGCTATGGACAGGATGTCAAAAGTACCTAGCATATCTACTCAACAAGCCTAAGGAAGAGGTAAAATTAGAAACAGTACACGTAGTAAAGGAGTTTGAGGATGTTTTTCCTGAGGAGCTAACGATGTTACCCTCAGATCAGGAAGTGGAGTTCAGCATAGAATTGGTACCTAGTTCTAAACCAATATCTCAAACTCCATATCGGATGACACAAGGAAGTTGTCGCTTATAAAGGAAGTTGAAGGATCATGAACAAAATTATCCATCGCACAATTTGAAGTTAGCAGCCATCGTGTTTGCACTTAAGAAATAGCGACACTACTTGTATAAGGCCAAGTATGAGATATTCGATCATAAGAGCTTAAAATATTTATTTTATCAGAAGGACTTGAACATGAGATAACGTTGATGGATGGAACTGCTGGAGGAGTATCGAAACCCAATCAACTACCATCCAGGAAAGATGAATATGGTGGTGGATGCATTGAGTAGAAAAGCAAAGATATCAAGTCTTAGCTTAACATCCACCCTATACCAGGATATTAAAAGCGCAGGAGTTCCAGGAGTTTAAAAGCCGTGTAGAAGCTAAGAAATTGGAAGATTTCCGAGCATTAGAAGGTATTGGGAGCTTGTACTTTGGGAATCGGTTACGTGTACTCAATGACACTAAACTTAAGCGTAAGATTCTAGAGAAACCCACAAAAGTAAGTATTCAATGCATCCTAGAGAGAATAAGATGTACAAAGACTTAAAGCAAAAGTATTGGTGGAATGGAATGAAGAGAGAGATTGCAGAGTATGTAGCAACCTGCCTTACATGCAAAAGGTAAGGCGGAACACCAAAAGTCAGCAAGACTGCTACAACTGCTATCTGTTCCTGAATGAAAATGGGATCATGTGATAATGGACTTTGTCACAGGATTACCCCGGACCAAAGGGTATAAGGATGCTATCTGGGTGATCGTTAATCGTTTAATGAAAGTGGCTCATTCCATTGCCATTATTATGACATACCTTTTGGACAAGTTGGCACAGATTTATGTAGATGAGATTGTCCGGCTTCATGGGGTGCCCGTTGATATTGTATCAAATAGAGACCCAAGGTTTATCTCAAGGTTTTGGCCTAAGTTCCAGGCAGCTATAGCGACCAAGCTAAGTTATAGTACCATAGCACACCCCCAAAACCGATGAACAGTCCGAGAAAACAATCCAAACCCTAGAGGATATGTTAAGAGCTTGTGCCTTAGATCTTGGGAACAAGTGGGTTGACAATCTTACTTGTGCTGAATTTGCTTATAATAACAGTTACCACTCTTCAATAGGAATGGCACCATTTGAAGCATTATATGGTAAGAAATGTAGAACACCCCTGTATTGGGATGAGATTAGAGTTCAATCTCATTGGAAACAAAGGAACTCGATGCTAGAGTTGGAGGAAATGCAGAAATAAGTTAGGATAATTCAAGATCGGCTTCGGGTAGCCAAAAGTAGACAGAAGAACTATGTCGATAATCGGAAAAGGGACCTGGAGTTTAATGTGGGAGATCGAGTTTTCTTGAAACTTACACCAGATCGCTGAAAGCTTGGATATCCAAGGAGAGAAAAGTTAAGTCCCAATATATCGGACCATTTGAAATTATTAACAGGGTTGGAAAAGTAGCGTATCGGTTAGCCTTACCGAATAAGCTGATAGGTATACATGACGTGTTTCATGTATCACAATTGAAGAAATATCATCCTGCACCGGATCATGTTCTCAATGATGACCACTGGAGTTACAAGTCGATCTGTCATATGAGGAAAAACCAGTAGAGATTGTAGAACGAAGCGTAAAAGAGTTACGTGGGAGACAGATTCCAATGTGTAAAGTTTTATGGTATGGAGGCATCATGGAATTGAGGAGGCAACCTGGGAGACTGAGGAATATTTGAGGAGGAACTATCCGGAACTTGTATGTATATGATTACTCAATTTCGAGGACAAAATGTTTCTTAGGAGGGGAGAATATAACGCTCCACTCGATAGGCATCTCTAGCAACCTTGAGAGGGCATTTGTCGTGAACATAGAAGTCAGGGTCTAATGTAGTAAAATCTAAGAATTTATGGTGCTTTTTTTTAAACAATTTAAAATACTCGGTAGTCTTATATAGGGTTAAAGTGGTATTCTTTTTTTATGGAATACTATTATCTTTTATTAATTTTTAATAATAATATTATTATTTTATTTTTATAAGATTATTATGGTTGGTTAAAAAAAACAAAATTTGCCACTTGTCTAGAGTGTTGCGGCACTTGGCGTTGTGCACGGCATGTTGGAGGATGGTATATATAAAACTCTTGAGGAGGAAAAAATTTGGTGAAAATTTTCCTCCTCCCCTCCTTCCCGATTTCCAAAAAACAACAAGTGTATATTTTTTTCATTTTTTATTTTTTTTCCTTTCTTCTTTTCTTTCCTTTTCCCGTCTTTCTTTCTCCCTTTTTTTTTTCCTTTTCTTTCGATCATCTTAGATTAAGTAGTGAGTATGGTGTAGTGTAGAGATTTCTTGAAGTTTTAATAATTATGTGTCTTAGCTAATATATATATATATATGTTTATAAATTTTATTATTATTATTTTTTAAAGCTAGAAGTTGGAGTAGCTTTATTTATATCTTTATTTGGGTTAATTATATTTTGATTTATTTTTGTATCCTCTTTGATGATGGGTTGTAGGGTTTTATCTTAGAGTTTTGAGATGAGGTATTTAGAGTATAATTTTGTTAAAGTTTAGTTGATTTTTGTTTTGGATTCTCTTTTTTAATTTTATATAAATTTATTTATTTAATTTCCTTGGTATCATTTTCTTATCTAAAATTATTTTAACATACCTAATTTTTGGTAAATAATTTTCGTGTATTTCTTTTATATATATTTTTTTAGTATACATAATTTTTTATATTTTCATATATATAGTTAGTATATATTTACATGTATAGTTTTAATATATATATATATATATATTTACATGTGTATTTTTAGTATATATATTTCAGGTATATATTTCATTTGCTTAAATATATATATTTTTTAGTATGTATTGGGATTTTATAAATAATTTTAGTATATAAAGTCTTGTATATATATTTTAGTATATAACTTTGTATATATTTATATATACATAACTTTTGTAAATAATTTAGTATTCATAATTGTATACGTATTTTTAGTATAAATGATTTTTGAAAATGATTTTAACGTTTGTGGTTTTATATATATATATATATATATCTAGTACACTTAATTTTTGTAACTGATCTTGGTACGAAAATAGTTTTGTATATGGTGATAGCATATATATAATTTTAGTATCACTGGTGGGTTTGTGATACTTTTAGTATAGATGAATTAAGAAGTTTAGACTCTTAGGATTAGTATATGTATAGAAATATCTCTGGTTCATAGGGAGATATGTTTCTTACATTTGTTTTCGGTAGCAAATAGAAATATTGGGATTTATAATTAAGTATTTTATTGATATCCTGGTTTTAGGATTAGAGCACCAGATCTGCATTCAGGTGAGTCTACAAACCCGATTTTGTAATATTAATTTCAAATACTACAGGCCTTGTAACATGTGTTTCCTAAATCTATTACAAAATATGTACTACGTTCAGCATGTTACCATTTAGCATGTTTTTCTCCATATTGAGTTACCTGTTTCTTAGAAAATGCATAGGAATAGGGCATTGTCTTGTTATATCGGTTTATAGTTATTGTGAAGCAGAATTTGGTTATACACAGGTTTTTTTTGGGAATATTTATATGTTGGAAATATTCTAGCCTTAAAAAAGGCTACACTATTTTGCTATGCATGAGTATAAATCTGGTATACATATGTGAATTTGCATAAGCATGTGGTGAACTGGCGGATGGGGATTTTTGCTTAAAATATTCATGACCTGATTTTGTCCTGACGGCCAAGCAAGCGGCCTTTCTATTTATAAACACATATGAAAACCCTATTCCAACTATGGTTACAATTCTGGTTATGATTATGTATTCAGAAGAGTCAGAGGATTGCATTGTACTTGGCTAGTCCCTCGTACGATGGTCTCTTCCGATGGCATGGACATTTTAGACTCGGGAGAATGGATCCACTTGAAGAGGGGCGTAGACAGCGAAGGGTGTGGCCCAATCGGTCTACGTGGACAACGCATCATGCTTTGGAGTGAGATGGCCACCTTGTGGAGAGCCAGGAGGGGCTCGAAACTGAGGTCGGTCCCAGTGCAGACCTGGCAGGTGCCCCAAGAGTCTGTAGCCTATTTTGACCAGTAGTATGGGAGTGCGGTTGTAAGGTAATCGAGCACTCGTATGGTGTTTTGCTGGTATTGACTACGAGATGCCAGAACTTTATTCCGATGACTTCATTTTGGGATCCGGACCTTGTCCATGGAGCCCGACTGTGGCATGGAATGTTTTTTTGAGTTCGGATGTAGAAGTTGCATTAATGTGTCTTGATTCGCTCAGACTTTCCAGCTACGCTCGAAACCCTCATATCGGTTCAAGCATCAGTATTGTTAAAATAGTAAAGGAAAGTGTTTTTTCTATAACTTGCATGAACTATTTTCGTGAAACTGCATCATCATTGTTTCAAAGAAATCACTGAGACGCACACATACACGTGGTCTCATTAAGGGTTCGCGCTCACATTTTCCACATCATGTTTTCTCCTCAGATTAACTCGGGACAAACAGAGGCACGGTAAGCCGCAGAAGTTTAGGCATGGAGTTTTGGACCAAATTTTCCCTAGAAGGACATGTATTTTGTTGTGTTTTTCTTAGACCTAAGCCGGTTGTAAAGTTCTCCTTCTTATTTTGCCATAAGGTTTTGTTGATGTAAGATACTTCTATTTTTTATTAAAACAATTTTAAGAAGTTTTCTTAAATCTTAGGTTTTGAGCGCACTAGTAGTAACCAGTTTACTTAAGTTTTCCGCTGCATACTTTGTTTATATAACTGGTAACCCGGGGTTATGTTTTTGTTTCGGGACCTATAGTTTAGTGCCAAGAGGCACGTAGATACCCTTCTCAGCAGTAGTTGACCTAGTGACAGGGTTGGGGGTATCATAGAAATTGTTTGTCAAAATAGAAACTTTTTAGATTTGCACTATTTTCTTAACTACATCTATTCTGTATGCATAAAATGTAAAATGATAGTTTATTTACTAAAAAAACAGGTTATTATCGACCGAATCTTATGTTGCTCAGTAACTTTTTGACTCACCAACTAATTACTAATTGCTGTAAAAATAATTGGTAAGTGAGTTGAAGTTATTAACCCATTCGGTCGTATGCGGACCTGTGGACCGACCCACGACCAATTTGCGACTGAAAATCAGTCCCTCTATTAATTTATTAAGAATTAATTGTTAAATCAGAAGTACGATGGTCAGTGGGAGGTGGTTGGTAGTCAAATTTAACTTTTTTTAGTTTCATTAAATTTTTAAGCAAAACCCATTTCCCTCCTTTCTTTTGTAGAATGACATTCTCCCCCACCCCACCCCCCCACCCCCTTCCCTTTCCCTTTTTCCCTCCCTTTCGAACAAAACCCTTCCTCCTGCAAATTAACCCTTACAGGCGAATCCCCTCCCCACCTGACCTCCTCCAACAACCAACCTACACCTACTGCCACTACCAAGAATAGTGAGGATTTCTCTTCTCTTCTCTTCTCTCGCTCTCTCTCTCTCTCTCTGTCTCTCTCTCTCTCTCTCTCTCTCTCTCTCTCTCCTATTCTCCTGTTATCTTCTCTTTCAATTTTTATTTTATTTTTGCAGTTCTCTTCTATTTTCTAACAAGACTCCAACCCACCGCATGCAGGTGAGAAAAGATATCTATCCTCCCTGCTTTTTGGTATTGTTTTTATTTATTTTTCATTTGTAAAATAGTCAAATTTTTTATATTATATTTAGGGTTCAATCAAGTCTCCTAATAGCCTTTTTTACTTCTATTAATCTAATTCAAAAAGCTAAAACAAAAATAAAAATTGAAGAACTTATCTAAGAGTTTATTTTAATTTTTTAAATTTTTTCTGAAAACAAATTATGTAGAGTACTGCATTGACATCCATTAAGTGCTATTTAAAGGGATTGAAATACGATTTCTATAAATAACTTGAACACTCTAGTGTTAAATTTTGCAGCATTAATAGTTACGCTTCATGTATAAAATCTAATTATTCATTCTCATTTATTTTGAAACAATTCAATTCCCATATCCGTCAAATTAAGTATGCTAATAACTAAATTTAGTACACATGCAAAAAGAATTCTTGAATTCTTTTATTCAACCACAAGATCTTTTCAAGATAATCTAAGTTGAATTTAGTGGAATTATAAGCTAGATCCTTTGCCTATCCTTACCAGACTCTTAAAGTCTTACTATGGATTTCATCTATTGCTTGCCAGGGTGAATGGGCTTGGAAGCATCATGGCGGTGGTCGATATATCTAAAAAGTATACAACTTTCATGGCGGCATTTGCTACACCACGCTCGTCATAGCAAGGGCCAAATTGGATTGGGCATGCTTTCTTATGCTACCACTACACATCCTATGACTCTTCCTTCCTTTCGGTAAGCTCAGTCCTCGAGGGAGCAATCTCACTTCCATTCATCATCCATTCTGAGGAAAGAATCACGCCAACGTTATGGAAGTTCCTGAATCGTGTAAAATAATAGTACCAAAGACAACACCTTCTATCAAAGTTGAATAATTTGTAAAATTAAAGTAATAACATAAAAATTTAGATTATTGAGTTTAGAATAAAATAGTGTCCAAATCAATGCACTTTAAGAAAAATGGAAATTTTCAATTATTTCAAGCGTTTTAGTTAGTAATAAATTTTTTATGTTCACGTATAATATTTTAAAAAGAAGAGAACCAAACCAACACCCAACTCCCCTCCCCTTCCCCTTCCTCTCTTCTTCTTCTCCAGCCATCCCATTCTCTTCTACTGCTCTTGCTCTTCCCCTCATTCTTCTTCCTTCCTCTTCTTCTTCTCCCTCCCCTTATTGCAGAAATAATCTAAGAATCCTCAATCTTTTCTCTTCTCTGTCTTTCGCACCTCTGAATCTTAGAAGAACTTCATCCCCCGTATACAACCAAACTAACAGTGACAAAAGAGTATAGATATCCCAGACAAAACTGTTTCCCGACTTGAAGCACAGAAATCTCAATGCAAATATCCAACAACTACTAAAATTACTGTTCAACGTACAAATAGTGTTACCATTGAAGATCACTTGGAAAATTGGAGAATAAAGTCCTAAGCAAGTGCAATTACATTTACAAATTAGAACAAGAAGAAAACTAATAGAATTAAACTTCGGCAACCCCCTCTAATCATATTGTTTTTTGTATATGTGCAAAGGTTTTTCCACAAAATGCTGCTTCTTTCTTATATACAAAAACTCCTAGAAAGATAAGTCTTCTTCTTCATTAACAAAGCATGACAGAGAAGGGATGAGAAGAGATTGAGTGTTCTTGGGTTTTTTGAATAAGGGCAGGGAGAAGAAGAAGAGGAAAACTATGAGGGAAAGAGGGAGAGTAGAAGAAGAAGAAGAAGAAAAGGGGGTGGCTGGAGAAGAAGAGGGAGGGAGGGAGGGAGGGAGGGGAAGGGAGTTGGGTTTGGGTTTGGTTTTTTTTTTCCTTCAAAATATTATATGTGAAATTTTAAATTTACCCTCCTAATCCTATTAGGAAAAAGTATGAGTTTTTAACAGGGATAAATATGTCGAAAAGGACCAAAATGGATGAATCTAAATTATTTAGAGATCTAAAAACTTAAAATTAAAATTGAAGGATCGAAACAGTTAAACCTAAATTAGTTAGGTACTAAATATGATGATCTTCCTATATTTATATTCTAACAAAGTTGTTTAACTTTGTTTGAAGATAGATAGCATTTTCCTGGTGTAGCTGGGCCATCTTGGACTTATAGTAGAATTTTTTATAATAATTTTTAAAAAAAATTAGAGTATTTCTATTTTTTTCTTTTGAGGAGCTTTTATGGATCTAAATATCCCTAAAAATGTAATAAATGAAGTTTCTTCTTTTTTTTTTTTTTTTGTATATCTTTGTTTTAGGCATATTTTCAAGACTTAGATTGTCGCTTATTCTTTCGATAGAGGTATGTACTATGCAATTACATTTTCTTTCTTTGTCGTTATTATGGAAGAACCTGGACTCTTAAATATATAATTATTTTATTTTTATTATGAGTTATAGTTCTCTTTAGGTGGGAGCCCGGACTCTTAAAAGAATAATTCTTTGTTTATATTATGGGGGAGCTTGAACTCTTAAAAATATAATTATGTTTTGTTCCTATGAGAGAACCCAGACTCTTAAGCTTGATGATTATTATACTTGTTTGTTTTTTTGTTTAATTGGTGTCTGTATGGCTATTGTTTCTAGAAATTCTTCATTTTATAGGAGAAACTCAATAAAAAGATTTTCAAAAATTAAATTTGTCGAACCTAAACTAAAACACTTTGGATCTAACTATAACACTCATATGAGTAATTACTCTTATTTAAACTCTTTCTTTCATAAACTCTAAACGTTCATAAATGAAAATATCAAAATTTTAAATGTAGAACTTATGAATTCTTTGGGATGAATATGACAATGTTAAAATTTATTTAGAATCTCTATGGTAAAAAGAAGTATTTTAAAACTAGAAAAGCTAATTCAACAAAAGCTTTCTAATCTTTCTAAAAGAGTAGACCATTTTAAATATGATCCATAATCCGTAAGTGTCGTACTTGTAAACTTTTATATTAATATCAGTGTGTTTTGTTTTTTGAAGTTATGTAGGAGAAATGTAGTTGGTTGTATAGAAGAACTATGCCTTAAGTTATGGGGATTAGTAGTGAGTTCTAGAATGGTGTGAAGTGTTTTGTTGATTGGTGTTAATTGCGATCTTTGTAAAGCTAACGAGTTACGGTGTCCGTGTGCAAAGTGCAAGAATAAAAAGTTTCCAGTCGAGGATGATGTGAGATTGCATCTTTATAGATCAGGGTATTTACCTTATTAGTATAATTGAATTGCGGATGGCGAGCCGTTGTGGGGTTATCGACTGAATATTGGGAAAGGTAGCATTACCAAAAATATTGAAAGCAACACGTATTGTGGGGTCATTTTTTATACGGCTGGTCCGGATTTTGAACCCGATGCAGCATACTACAATTATGAGAAGGCACCTAATCTTGAGGCTCTACGGTTTTATGACATGTTGAAATCTATTGATACGCCATTTTATGAAAGGTGTACAAGGTATTAACAGTTGTCTACAAATGCGAGATTGTTGAATATTAAGTTAGCGAACAATATGTCTGAAAAGTACTTTGATCAAATACCATAGTTCGTGATCCTTGAACGCCATAAGGCGGTAGATGATAGGTACCGCACAAAAAGTTAGTATCCAGTTTAAATATGCCTGTACAAAAGATTGATGTATATGTTAATGGATGTATGATGTATTGGAAAGATGATGCTCAAACACGTCAGTGTAAGTTTTGTGGACATGATCATTATTTGAGAAGAAAGAAAAATCAGAAGAAAAAGTCCAAAGAGATTCCGTACAAGAAGTGTTATTTCACGTTAACTCCTAGATTACAGAGGCTGTATGCTTCCCAAAAAATAGCTAAATATATGAGATGACACTCAAAAAGTTTACCTGAGCTGGATACATTAAGTTATCCTAGGAATGGAGAAACGTAGAAGCATTTCGCTCACAAGTCGGGCGAGTCAGAATCAGTAGACATTCACGGGAGGAATAGCATTAGAGATGAAGATGAGGAAGATGAAAATAATGAAGATGAAGATGAGGTCTAATGAGAGTCCAATGATTAAACAAATGAAGAAGAGGAAAAGTTTTAATCGGAGTCCGATTTTGAAACATATATAGAGTGTATATTTTTCTGTTTTTTAAGTGATGTTTATATGTTACTCTTTTTGTCATTATGTATGCTCGATCTATATAATGTTATGCATGCTTGGTTTATATAACTTACAAGTAACTTTCTTTTAAGTAAATTCTTTTAAATAAATTTCTTTTAAGTAGCTTTTTTTAGGTAACTCGTTTCATTTATCTTCTTTTAAGTAATTCTAATTATATTTTATATTTTATATTACAGATGGTACGTGGGAGTAAGAAGAAGAGGACGGGTGATCCCACTCTGGCCACGTTATTCATCCGGTGACCCTAACAGCTCCCATGACTACACCCTACAAGTGCTCCGCCAGTGACCTTGGCTTTATTACCTCAGCTGCCATATTCGAGTCCAGTGCCCATTTTTACTTCGTCATCTTCTGCATCTAGTATCGGCATGTATTGATGCATGCCCCGTCAACTGCTGTTCCCTGTACTTTTTCACCCACATCTCTACTCCTGCAACCAATTGTTGATTCTCGTCCGCTTATTACCCCACATTCCAATAGGAATTTTCTTGATTTTTTGGTTAAATGATTAGAAATTGAAGTTATTAGTTGTTGGTTTTTGAAATTGAAGTTGTTTTTTTTTTTAATAAATGTAAAGGGTATACAAGATTTTACTTAGTAAAAACTATAAGCATTTAACTTAGAATTTCAAGGTTAGGAATACAAAGTCAAATTTTTCAAAAGGAAAAAAAGAATACATAAACATAAAGGATTCTTGATTCTTACTCGTTCTCTTAAAAGGAAAAGTGAAAAAGGAAAAGAAAGATATCCTCAAAAGAATTCTCGAGTCATAACGTGTTCTCTTAAAAGGAAAAGAGAAAAAGGAAAACAGTCTTTATTCACTACTACTGTTACTTCCTTCTCCGTCTATAATAATGAATAGTAGTTAGTTTCTAAGTTTCTCATTTTAAGCCATTTTCTAAGTATTTGTCATTCTAAGTCATTTTCTAAGTATTTGTGATTCTAAGTCTTCTAAGCATTCCTAATATTTATTATAAAGTTATCTTAAATATAGTTTCAATTTTGTGTGCTTGTTGGGGTTTAATTTATTTTCCACTTCAAATTTGCACAGTTTTGACAAGCAATCAGAATGTGCAAAAGTGATTTTATGTATTATGTGTGAGTGCAGGTTCATAAAAATGTGTTATTAGAAAAATGTTTCGATGGGACCCAATACATGAAGGTCATATACAAACCTCTTTGGAGAAACGAGCCTGATTGTGTTACAATACATGATGTACGAGGTCCGAGATGACGGTATCAACCTCATTGGATGATAGAAACTATCCTACGAGAACCTGTTAAAGCATTGTAATTTCGGTGATTACAAGAACAAGCAGGAGGTGGCACAGAGGAATCGCCTGCAGGTGCATGATGGCCAAGGGCCCGATAAGCGCAACGGCGGGTCTAGGTCATTTATTTAGTGGGTAAGACAAGTACATCGTTTCTTTATATAGTTGTTGTATTTAATATAACTTACAATAAACTTCATTTGCTATTTAATATATTATTGCACATTGTATTTTATTAATCATTTAAATATTTGTAGTGGATCCAAATAGGTGAAAAGTTTAAACAATTAGAGTTGTACATCTAGCTAATAAGAGAAGGAAGAGGGATAAGAACGGAAAGTGGATTGATATTCTTTCCAATGAGTTTTCGATAATGTTTAAAAGTTTTAGTTTCATGTCATTTTATCATTTGTGTTATTTTCAATTGTTTAACAATCACTTATTCTCTTTTCTGTAGGCTAAATTCAAAGAATTAAAGGCAAATGTGGAACGCCTCCATGCAAAGATTGGCATGCCAGTCCCAATGATAATGCCTTGATGTTCGAGGTGCTAGGGGTAGCAATAAAGGCCATGTCCACGGTTTCAGCTCCGATTTTGCAGCAATCACAACTGACAGCTAGGGCGACGTCAACTCGTCATTGATGCCTTCTTTGTCTTCTGCTGCCACCCATGATTGCTGCACTAATAGGGACAAGAAGTGGATCTGTTATATGCAGCACATGCAAGATACCTTCGTCAGTTACATGGAGAATTTTGGTAAGAAAGTCAGCGTGCAACACGATCTAGCTCCTACACTCGTTTTGTTTCCCCCGATAGATGGTGCCTTATTTGATGCTGCCATCGTAGACCCTCAACCTTCCACTAGTAATCCCTCATCCTCTGACACACCTCCATCCGCGTAGCTATGTTATGATATGAATTTGATAGTTATGGAGACTTTTTATGCTACATTTTCTATGGATTCTTTAGTTTTTTACTGTATGTTATGTTATTTGAAGAGTATCGTTGAAAACTTTTCTTATTATTACGTAGTGTATATTTAGTAATGAAGTGAACATTGTTGTTGTGTCGTTTATATTGTTTGTATGTTTTATGTTGTTGTCGTTTTTTAACTTTAGGTCAATTTTTAGAACTATAAAATATTTTACAAAATATATCACCAATTGAATTGCGATTAAAATTTGGTCGGTAATTAATTATTTTTTTAGAAAAATTTACCGACAGATTTTCGGTCGGTAATCTGTCATATATTTTTATTTTTTTAAAAAATAAAGGTACCAACCGAAATTTAGTCGGTAACTTCAAAATTCAGTCGGTAACTTATTTTACAAAATTGATTTTTTAAATTCTAAAAATAGAGTTACCAATCGAAATTTTGGTTGGTAAGTTTAAAAATTCGGTTGGTATTTTTTACGGACAGACCAAAAATTTTTCATGCACAGTTATTGACCAATTTTAGTTGACTAGAGTGTCGGTTGGTAATCTGTCTGTAACTCCCAGTTAATGAACAATTTGGTAGTCGGTGATTCGCCAGGTTTTTTAGTTGTTACTTTATATTTGTTTGTTAACTGAACCTACACACTAAGAAATGGAATTTTGTTTATCAAAATAGTAATTTTTTTAGATTTGTACTATTTTCTTAACCCAAACTAAGTCCTATAAACTAAAAAAATCCTTAGGACAAATAGAAAATGGAAATTTAAGATCTGAAAAAAATCTAAATATGTAATTAATTATTTTATAAAGCCCTTATTGATCATAATGCAAACTACAATACATATTAGCTTGAATATTTCATTTGGACATAATGCAAACTTAAAAACACAAATTACTTATAGTACTAACACTACAAAAAAAAAAAAAAAAAAAAACCAATTATCGACAGCAATATTGGTATCTCGATAACTGGTTGTGACGAAATTTTGAGTCTATCAATAACTCTATTTTTCGAAATTAAAAGATAATTTTTAGCAATTACTTACCGATAGAATATTAGAATTTACTGACTAAAAATTCGGTCGGTAACTAATTATTTACCGACCAATTTGCAATCGGTTAGTTTATTATTATTTCAAAAAAATAATTATTTACTTGCCAAAAATAGGTCGGCAATCAGTCGATTTCTTTGTTTTTTATATATATTTTTCTATAATTTTAAAATCCTACCTGGAATTCAATTTAAATACAATAACAAATATATAACGGTAACAACCAATGTATATAATCCATATCCAAATCCAAAACCACTATAGAATAGTAAATGTCATAACATAATTTGAAATAAATAATATCAAACAAACCCATAAGGAAATGTAACAAACTACACAGGTGGGGAGGTGTGTCAGAGAATGAGGGATAGCCGGTGGAAGGCCTAAGGTCGAATGGGGTGGCATCCATTAGGGGGAATTGTGTAAGAATTAGTGGTTAATTTATATTTGTTTGTTAAGTGAACCTACACACTAAAAAATGGAATTTTGTTTATCGAAATAGTAATTTTTTTAGATTTGTACTATTTTCTTAACCAAAACTATGTCCTATAAACTAAAAAAATCCTTAGGACAAATGGAAAATGGAAATTTAAAATCTGAAAAAAATCTAAGTGTGTAATTAATTATTTTATGAACCCCCTATTGATCACAATGCAAACTACAATACATATTAGCTTGAATATTTCATTTGGACATAATGCAAACTTTAAAACACAAATTACTTATAGTACTAACACCACAAAAAAATAGCCAATTATCGACAGCAATATCGGTATCTCGACAACTGTTTGTCACGGAATTTTGAGTCTGTCGATAACTCTATTTTTCGAAATTAAAAAATAATTTTTAGCAAATTACTTACTAACATAATAATTTACTAATTGAATATTCGGTCAGCAACTAATTATTTACCGACAGATTTGTAATCGGTTAGTTTATTTTTATTTCAAATAAATTATTATTTACCGGCTAAAAATAGGTTGGCAATCCGTCGATACCTTTGTTTTTTATATATATTTTTTATAATTTTAAAATTCTACTTGAAATTCAATTCAAATACAATAATAAATATATAACATCAGTAACAACTAATATAAATAATCCACATCCAAATCCAAAACCACTATAGAAAGGGAAATGTCATAATGTAATTTGAAATAAATAGTATCAGACAAATACATAAGTATCAAATCCATAAGGAAATGTAACAAACTACACAAGTGGAGGTGTGTCAGAGAATGAGGGATGACCAGTGGAAGGCCTAGGGTCGAATGGGGTGGCATCCATTAGGGGGAATAGTGTACGAACTTAATCCAGTTGCACTCAGATCTTCAATGCGAAATCGTGCATGAATCCACTAAAGTTGTCCTAAGCATGCTGCAAATATCCATGCATATATTCCATCCACTTCCTATTTCTCCCAATGCAGCAGTCATGGGTAGCATCAGAGGAAATAGAAGACATCGACAACGAGGTGGTGCCACACTAATACTCGGCAGTGATAGCAGCAGATTGTGAGCAAAACTGTAGACGTGGCCTTTGTTGCTACCACCAACAACCTCGAACATCAAAGCGTCATCACTTGGAATTGGTGTGCCAGTCTCTCTATATAGAGGTGTTTCATATTTTCCTTCAATTCTTGAAATTTGGCCTACAAGAAAAAGAATTATAAGTGATTATTAAACAATTTGAAAATAATATGGAAACAATAGAATGACATGAAACTAAATCCATTAAATAACATTACCCAAAACTTGTCAAAATGAAAATCGATCCACTGTCTCTTTTACCGATGGAGGAGGATGCACAACTCTGATTGGCGAAAGTTTTTGCCCATTTTCGCCCACTACAAATATTTAAAGGATTAATGACATACAACTGTGCAATAATATATGAAATATCAAATATCAAATGAAGTAGACTAAGTCATAACAAATATAAAAATTATGGAAAAAATGACATAATTGTCTTACCCACTCTGAATGACCTACACCTGCCGTTGTGCTTGTCGGGCCTCTGGACACCATGCCTCTACAGATGGTTCTTCTGTGTTGCCTCCCGCTTCTTCTTTCAGATCTTGTACATCAAGTCCTTATAACGTGTCGAAGCCCGTTTCTCCCAAGAGATCCGTATCTGGCCCTCATGTATCGGGTCCCATCGAAATTTTTTCTGCAATAAAACAAAATAATGTATAAATACAAGTAAAAAGTTATTGTATATTTAAAAGCTTAATGTTTAATGGAAGGTTATGTAAACACTTACTGGAAACTCTGTATACCACATACCTTTTACAAGAGAAGGTACTTTATCGAAGTTACTGTATGATTTCCTAATTCACTTTTGCACAATCTAATTGCTAAACAGTGAAAATTTGAAGTAGGAAACAAAATCAAACCCCAACAAATTAACATATAAAATCGAATGATAATACTTATAAGAAAATGACTTAGAATTACAACTTAGAAAATTCAGAAGACTTAGAATAATAAACTACATTAGTATGTTTAGATTTCAAAACTTAAAAAATAATCCGAATGTTCAATACAAAACATAAAAAAGGACAATGATTTTAGAAAAGAAAATAATTCGAACTTTGATATACAAAAGTACTATACTGAATTCAAACTTTGTATTTAAATTCTATTTCAGAATGAAAAAATCACCAAGTTTATCTCCTAGCCAAACTGGTTTCTAGTAATAGGAGAAAGCTTGAAAGAAACATCTCCAACATAACACGTACTAAGTAAGACTTAGAAATTCAAATGGCTTTTTAGTCATGAAATATGTTAGCTCTTAATTTTCAACTATCTTTAGTACAGTTGGATGAAACCTAATTTAGCAAACTAGCAAGAGAATTGGAATATTAAATGTGGAAACAAGAACAAAAAAATGGGAAAATGAACAAAAGTACTTAAACTTCACACAAGCTTTACAACAACAAAACAAGGCCAGAGCAAGCAAAGCATTCAGTTAAGTTACTTCACGGAAAGATAAAATCAAACCCTACCAAATTATTGTAGAGTTTTATAAGAAACAAAATAAAACCCCAACAAATTAACAAAGATTCAATTTCAAAAAAAAAAAAAAAAAGACAACTTGCACCTTTTTAAATGCAGAATGATACCCGGACAGGCATAAACAATTGGCCACGGATAGAGGTGTGGATTATGAAAGGGCAGGCATCGATGATGTGCCACCAACAGATGTAGAAGATGGTGAAGTCATAGGCACCGAACTCAAATATGGCAGCTAAAAAATGGAGTCAAGGTCGACAGAGGATTAGACATCACCGTATGGGGGTGCGTAGTCATGAGGAGAGACGGGGTCACTTGAGTAGTAGGTGTCTCCGGAGTCGGCCTCATCTTCTTACTCCCACGTACCATATGTAATATAAAAGATTAAATAATAATTAGGAGTTACTTATAAATAAAATAAGTTACTTAGAAGAAAGTTACTTAAAAGAATGGTACACATAATCGCAAAAATAGTAAAAGATGTTACTTACATACAACGACAAAAAGAGTAAAAGAAGTTGTAAATAAAACAAGTTACTTAAAAGAAAGTTGCTTATAAATAAAACAAGTTACCAAGCATTAATAAAATTATATAAATCAAGCATACATAATGACTTTTATATATTTCAAAATCAGACTCCGATTGAAACTCTTCCTCTTCTTCATCATTTGTTTTATCATCGAACTCCCATTCGACCTCATCTTCATCTTTCATTATTTTCATTTTCATCTCCAATGCCATTCCTCTCGTGAATGTCTACCAATTCCAACTCGTCTGATTCGTGAACAAGAGGTCCAATATCTTTAACATCAACGTCTACCCTTGACGTCTCACAATACCAACATCTTTTGGAATGGAACGTCTACTAGAGGTACCTCTAAAATACGAGGTCTTAATTTTGTTACCACCCACCAATCACTTTTTTAACGTTCAGTAGTTAGGTATGAGATGTAAGTCACTTGTTTGGCCTGTTGGGATAAAATGAAAGGATCATACCCCCTGCACATTTTCTTTTAATGTACAACCCTACAAGTTTATATCTATCATGAATCTTGAGACCTCTATGCAAAGATGAATCAAACCAATCACACTTAAAAAACACGACCATCTGAATTGGTATTCCAAGGAATTCAACCTCAACAATTTCATTTAAAATCCCATGATAGTAACATTTTACCCGTACACCACAGTTATATTTAAGCCTACCAGAACCTCGTTCTTGTATATAAAATCTGACAAAATACCCATTATACGATTTCACAAGTTTAGACAGACCCCGTAATAAATTTTTAAGGCAGTGGATACTGCTTACATTCACAAGATTGCACATCGGAATAAAGAAATAACATTTATTTAGTTTATAGAAGTATTATACACAATTAGGCTTATATTTTGAAAACTTACCAGTTTTCAACTTCTTCCCTAGACCGCTTTGTAAAACACTCACTGATTCTCTTATGTAAGTCATCTTCTAATAAACTAGGATAACGCATCCTCAATTCCATTGTGTACTTCCTAGAAATAATTAATATGTTTATCATATAATTAATTAAATTATTCATTAATAATTAACTACATTGTTATATAATAACATGTGATGAAATTAATTTACTTAATGTAAGGTTCCACTTCATCGCAATTCAATTGATAGTAGTTCGTGTTGGAATCCGTAGGCAAAAACAAAATAAAATAAAACTACGGAAATCCACCAACAGGATCTGCATATCCTAGAAAAACTAATTGGATAGAAATAACCTCAATGTGTTGATTGTTCGGTGTGGAGGCGCTACTTTTTACGCTTCGCCCTCTACTGGTATCCACTAGACGAACTCCTCTGCAAGCGATCGGGATGCTAGCCCCTTCTGTGTTCTGAAAACTGTTCAGAACTGATCCTGACTATCTGGTAATCGATCGTATTTCAGAGAGAGGAGGCTAGATACTTTATCGCCGTTCTAGGGTTTAGGGTTTTGTTTTTCTTTAATCAGATAAAGGACGGCTGCCAAGAAAAGGTTAACATAACATTTTATAGCTGTCAACATCAAAACCCTAACAGTCATCTAATGATAGTTTAATCTCGTCCGTCTATTCCTATAATCATCCAACGGTTGGATGAGTAATATTAAGTAATTAATTTCATTTATTCGATTAAATAAAATTAATTACTTATTAACTTACCAGAAAATACAATATGGAATCGATTCCCCTTTTGTATACGTTCAACGAATTTTGACACAATCTAGATTCATTGAACGTGGACATTATGCTCACAAGATCGTCTATGCGTATGACCCTGTAGGTTCACTTAACATTGGCAGTGAATGAAAAATGTCCTAGACATTTATTCACAAAACATAAGCTGCCTCTAACAAGACATTATGCTTACCCAAGTTAGGTAAATGCAATAATAACCTAGCATCAGATTTAATATTTAGTCTTTTTGTCACACGATATCCTAATTAAGTATAAGGCATGGACTAAGTCATCCTTATAAAACTTAATTAACCATTTACTTGATCACCAAGCAGACTGTTCCAACAAATAATATTAATAACACCTTATTAATACTTATTTGAGCATGGCTATGCATATTTTCCAGTCTTCCTTTTCAAGGGGTCCATAGATATCTCTCTCTAAAAAGATAGGGACAAATCCCTTTCACTATCTCCAATATTCAAGCCATGACAAGAAAATAAGCCAACCAATAGTCATAATAATCACCTAATTAAAAGTGATGTTTGACTATGTCAAAACATATTTTCTCCCCATGCAAGAAACATTAGGTCAAAGGACTCCAAATATAAAACTGAGAAGAAATATTTATAACTTAAACTCATGCAATATTTCTTCTTCACTTTGGGTCATGCCCAATACAATATTCTCAATATGTATTTATGAATTGATTTTATAACTCATATTCATGATCAGTAAAACTTGACCATCAATCAACTTCACACTAGTTTACAAGATGTAATAAACTAGGGACAAATAAGAATAGTATTTTATTAGCTATAAGGGTTTTACTATCAAGTCACATACTTGATGACCAAGAGCATGAAATACAATTAAAAAATACATGCTTCATAAATCATAAATGTGAGTCAATTGGTCTTAGGGCATATACTAACAGTTCGTTGCTGCCTTATAGTCTCTATCGTCCAAGTATCCTGTTGTCGTGTTACCATACACCCTTCCTTGTATATTTCAAATTGACAGAACCAAGCCTCATACACGTACTACAGGTTGATTAACCTCATTATTTCTTTGTGGATCTCTGACCTTGGTGGATACATGAGGTTTAAAGTAGCAGCTATAAAATGTGACCGCCTCATCATTCAAATTAGAATTGCACATCGATCACTCAACCCTATTCTTATTCTTAATGTCCTTCTTCAGATGGTTCAGGTATCTCTCGAACGAATACATCCATCTATACTATATAGGACTATATACCCTAGCCTTATACAGAAGGTGAACCATTAAATGCTCCATAACATCGAAAAACGACAAAGGAAAAATCCTTTCTAACTTACACAACAACACATCAACATTACTCTCCAATTCACGCATGAGAGTCTCACTTAATTTATGAGAACACAAGGCCCCATAAAACAAGCTCAATTCTGCTAAGGTACTCCAAACCTGTTTGGAAGTATATCTTTCATAGAAATAAGAAGCAATCTCTCTATAAACACATGGCAATCATGGTTTTCATGTCGAACATTCTGAACTCCTTCAAATCGACACATCTGCTCAAGTCAGAGGCATCCATCCGGTAGTTTCAAGTCTTTCACCTACTCAAGTAAGGATTTCCTTTGTTCTTTTGTCAAAGTGTAATACACCTTCGATTTTAAAAAATCATTGAGATTTAGTTCAACCTGATTACAATATCATTTAACATCTTCTCTAGACTAAATGTTATCTATAGAAACCTGTCACACAGCTTGAGTATGGTCACATAGGCTGGTTGTGTGATGGCACAAAAGCTACAGGGTTGAAGGGGCACCGTGTATCGGCATCGTTTTAGGAAATTTGGTAAATGCTGAAGAATCTGTGATTATGGGTTGTGATATGGAAGTCTAGTTAAGGAAATCTTAAAGCATATGGAAAGGTCAGAATCCCAAGAAAAATAGGACTTGCAGGGAATCTAAATTACAAGTCTTGTTTTAGAAACTACATGCTTAGTCCAAATTCATTAGGAAATATAAGACTGACCAACAAGCCTCAACATCTATAAACAAGGAAATGTAATTGAAGTTTGAGATTAGCCTTTCTTCAATTCTTTGAAGATATTCTGCAAAAGATAAGATGGCCGTTCATGGTGGTTATGTTTGTGCAGTCACAAACTTCAAACATTGTGATTCTCCATTGATGCTTGTGGTTCATCTTTCATAATTCAATGGAGTTCTTGTTTTGAAGACTATAGCTTTTAGGGATAGAAGTGTTGTGGTTCAACAGTGTTGAAGACTTGAAGGGATTCAAGATCAAGCATCTTATTCCAAAGGGGAGCTTTAAAGAATTGAAGGGATTCAACTGTGTTGTGCAAAGGGAATTTGCACTTATTCAGCCTTGAAGAGTTGAAGGGATTTAACTGTATAGTTTGCAAAGGGAGTTTGCACTGATTCCACTAGGGAAACACTAGATATGTCAAAGAGCTAGGTGTTTTCTTGTATTGTGTTGACAATTTTTAGTGGATTGCTTTCTGGGCATGGCCCTGTAGATGTAGGTTTGTGTTATTTATTGTTTTTCATATTGTCTATCACACTACTACTCACAATAAAATCAGTCATACTGCATGCATTGCCTAAGTACTAACTTACAACTAATATTAGAGCTTTGGAACTATTTGTTATGCTAGTTATCTAGCAAGTGAAGATCGTGGGAAGTTAGTACTTGGATCATCATAACAATCAAGGAAGGCGGATCGGTTACCAGACCTCCTCTTTTCGAAGGCATAAACTATGCCTATTGGAAATGAAAACAAGGATTTTTAATCAGTCCTTGGATGAAACTATATGGGATGCTGTTGAGACTGGATGGAAACTTCCTACGAAGACTAAGGAAGATGACATAACTAAATTTACTAAAGTAGTTGTGAAGCCCAAACTCGAATGGACTAATGCTGAGAGAAAATCTGCTCAAGCTAATGCTAAAGCATTAACCACCATTTTTATCAGTGTGCATGAGGAACAATTCAGGCTGATTTCAACTTACACATCTGTAAAGAAGGCTTGGGAAACTTTAGAAACCATTCATGAAGGTACAAATGTTATGAGGATTTCAAAATTATAGATGTTGACTACTAAGCTTGAAGAATTAAGGATGCAAGAGGATGAAATAATTAGTGAATTCAGTGGCAAACTCAAAGACATTGCAAATTAGGCTAATCAATTGGGAGAGGAATTCTCTGAAGAGAAACTAGTGCAAAAGGCACTAAGGTCCTTGTCTGGACGATTTCGTCCTAAGTTTGCAGCAATTAAAGAAGCAAAGGATGTGACAAAACTTCCTTTGAATGATCCTTTAGGATCCTTGAGGATATATGAGATGAATCTTGATGTTGAATCCAAAGGTAAGAGTATTGCACTGAAAGCTGAATACAACTTATCTAATGCAACATCTTATTCTAAAGAACTGGTTATGATGCTCACTCAAGCCTTTGGGAAGTTTCTTCATAGAACTGGAAGAAATCCAAACCTAAAGGAAGGTTCACGAATGACAACAAGGATAGGAAAGGCCCTAATAAGTTTAAATATGAAGGAGGCACAATCAAAAGGATGTTTAACACTGGTAAAAAAGGAAAAGGCATACAACGCAGAGAATGTGAGGGGTATGGTCACATCCAGGTAGGATGTGCCAACACATTGAAGAAGAAGAGATCCATGAATACTACTCTCAGTGTGATGATAAGAAAAGTGATTCTGAAGATGATGAAGAGGACACTGATTCTAATGAGACACGGACATTTAATGTGATAATAGATTTGGAAGATACATCTATGCACATTGATCACAAAGTTGACAGTGACGATGTTCCATCTATAGTGATGAAGAAGTATCCTCTGAGGAACTACAAGATAAGTGTAACCTTCTCTACACCAAGTGGGGACTTGTGAAGTTATATCAAGAACTAAAGGATAACATAAAGAAGGTTCAGGAACACAAAGATGCTCTTGAAGAAAGAAATTACAAGTTAATGGATCAAATCAAGGATGCAACAGAGAGTGTAAACATGGATGAAGGTAAAATAGTAAGATTGAACACTGTCAAGGCTAAACTTGATGAAATTATCTTTGTGGGAAGACCAACTGGAATAAAATCGGGACTTGGTTACACTGGTACAAATCCCAATCACACATTAGGTATGCATGTCACACAATATGACAGCAGTTACACAACATTTGTCCAGTTGGAATGAGTGTTTGTAAAAGACAGCTTGAGTCGAGATGAGAAGAGAAACTTGATCAATAAACACAAACCTAAAAAGCCTCCACTTATGTGTGATTACTGCAAAATGATTAGGCATGTGTGGCATCAATGCTACAGGAGAATTGGAGATCTGAAACAAGGAAGAAAGCTACACACACATGCCTTGACCAAAAGAGAAGTCAAGATGTGATGAATTTGGATCAAAAAGGAAGAGTTTAGATGTAATGTAGCTCATCTATCTCGGTCAGCAAATTTTGGAAGTGTATGGTGTCTTGAAAGTAGATGCTCATGCCATATGATGAGAAACAAAGAATATCTTGTAGACTATACGTATATCATAAAAGCAGTGTAACATTCGGTGATGGTGTGAAAAATAGAGTAGTCGGTGTAGGCACACTAAATATAGTTGGGATGCTAAAATTATCTAATGTACTACACATCGAAGGGATGAAGAAAGGCATATTTCTCTCTTAAGCAAAATATGCTAAGAATCTAGTGAAGAACTTTGGGTTTGAAAATGGAAAGACAGTGAGGACACCCATGAGTACCACACTCAAGATAAACAAAGATGAGATGGGAACCAGTGTGGATCAGTATGAGTACAGAAGCATGATCGATGGATTACTCTACTTAACATCTAGTAGACCTGATATATCGTATACTGTTAGAGTGTATGCAAGATATGAAGCAGATCCCAAGGAGTCACACAAGAAAGCAATAAAATGCATCCTAAGATATTGACATGGTATTGTTGAGTATGGGTTATTCTGCAGTAAAGATACCACAACTCATCTTGTTTGCTTTAGTGATGCAGATTGGGCTGGTAACTGTGATGATAGAAAAAGCACGTCCGAAGGATGTTTCTATGTTGGAAACAATCTGGTCTCTTGGTATGGTAAGAAACAAAACTGTACCTCACTATCCATTACAGAAGCTGAGTACATTGTTGCAGGGAACTGTTGCACACAACTACTTTAGATGAAACAAATGCTAAGTGACTATGATATTACACAGATGGAACTAATCATGTATTGCGACAACACCAGCATAATCAACATCACAAAAAATCTTGTGCAACACAGCAAGACCAAACACATTGACACAAGACATCACTTTATTCGAGCATTGATCGAGCAACAGACTGTGAGCTTTGAGTATGTGAACACACAAAAACAACTGGTTGATGTCCTCACTAAGTCCCTAGATGCCATGAGAGTCGAAGAACTCAAACAGGCATTGAGGATCTGTGTGATCAACTAGTGCATGAGTGGCTTGTCTAACAATGCTCTTATTTCACACCCTCATAAATGTTAGACAAGTACGTAAAGTAATGGGATGCCTCTTGAACTAAACACTAAAGGACCGATTGGCGGCTAGAAGGGTTTCTTTGTAAGAAGTCTGTCTTTCGGGATTCGAGAAAAGTGATCTCCAAATCGCTTGCAGATGATTGTCAGTCTCAGGGACATCCCGCGAAGCAGAGCTTGACCGATCCATTCTGAAGGGAAGAAGTATACTGCTTAAGATAAAATTTTATTAATTAGCTATAAGTGTCATGCTTGATTAGTTAAGAGAGTCCAATTCCAATAAAGCATGAAATTGGCTACGGATATAGCTTCAATTAAGGAATAAAGTAGCTAGCCACTCCGTCCCAGCCTCGGTCAAGTCGATGGAAGACTCTTCTCTTTAGATTTAGACAAGTACGTACAGTATGAGACTATATGATCACTCTCGTCTCAAAACTCAGAACATCCCATGTCACACACCTATATCAGCCTGCAACACGAAGTTGCATTCACACATAAAAAGTCTTGGAAGAAGAGTCCATCGTTGAGTCTGACATGAAAAAGAAGGGATTTTCTCTTTCACCAAATCGACTAAACAGACGTTACCAAGTCTTTCAAACCAGACCTACGTTGCCTCCACTCTCAGCGATTTTCTCTCCGCATTCCTTAGGGTTTTTCTCTACAAGTCCTTCTTCTCCAAAACATAGTTATCTTCTCCGCATATTCCACAACAAACAATTGCAGGAGATTAGCCTATTATGCCCAGGAGGTCTCTAGCTCTTGGACATGAGGATCACACACTCTCTCTCTTGGTGAGGACCAGATACTCCTCCCCTAGGTTATCAAGCACAGCGACATCGTCTGCTACACCATCTACTTCGGTAATAAGGCCGGTAAACTCTCTATCCCTTGGACATTAATTAGGTTCTCTAGATGAGTTCTTACTCATGTGTAGGCTAAGACTATCAGGCACTCAAATTTCATTCATGTTGAATCCTTTGTTATTGCATGTTCTGTCTGTTTCCAATTTTTGTTTGATGATACATGAGCATATGTCTAGATATTTTCTGGAAAATACTGTCTCTACATGTTGAAAATTTTGGTCCTGAGATTTTGTCTGTTGATACACATCCTATGCAACACTTTACTGATGAACTGTTTCCTATTGCTAGACTTCCATCTTTACTTGTTGGGAGTTCAATAAATTTGTTCATGGAAGATATTGATGAAGGAATTAAGTAAGGTTCTAAGAGGGAGCATAATGCTGAAAGAACTGTTAAAAGAAAAAGGAGCTCTGGGTAAGACCTAGAGTTTGTAGGGGTGACCCTTGGCACTGGACTAAGTAAGGAGAGAAAAAGTACTAGAGCAGCTCTAAAGGGAGCTTCATCTTAAAAAACCAGCGGTAAAAAGGCAAGAGCTGCCATGCCTCCTCCCTCTTCTCCTCTTAAAGCCAAAAATGCTCTCAACAAACAATTTTACTCAAAGACTGTTGAATTAAGGATAGTGGAACTAATTGACAAACCAATTATGGTAGAGAAAAGGATCACTTAAGAAAGCTTGGAATAGTATAATGTGATGGAGTTGCTGCTTGGAATGGGCTATGTGAATTGGCTATATTTAATGAACAATACAATTAGAACTTAGTCAAAGAGTTCTATGCCAACCTGTCTGAGGAGTTTGACAATCTTGAGAGCCCAGCTTATCGTCAAGTATATATGAGGGGGTATGTTATTGACTTCTTACCTACCAATATAGCACACTACATAAGTTGTCCACACTTTAGTGACATTGAAGGAATTGGTCTGGAGAAGAAAGCTGACTTTATTGACGTGACAAAGGTCCTAACTGGAGATGCAGGGGCTGTTTGGCCAGAAACTAACAGACTCAATTCAAACCTGATGAAAATGCCATACAGAGCCCTGTTTAGAGTATTTTGTGGAAACTAGTTGCCCACTAGAAACGTTACTGTTGTTCTCAAGGAAAGAGCTCATGTACTCTATGCATTTCCCACCAGAAAGAGGATCAACATATGCACTGTTATCTTTAGAAACATTCTCAGGCAGATAGACCAAAAGAAGGCCAGTAATATTGCTCTTCCATGTCCCTGTTTGATTTCTTAATATCTACTTGGTTGCAGGGTTCACACCTTCTTCTTCTTTTTTGTTTTAAAGCTTCAAGATCTTCTAAACTTGTTTCTTTGGGTTTCCTCTTCTATCTTCCTTGCTCTCAACCTCGTAACCGATCCTTGAAAGCTCTCTATGTCCTTATGCCTATCCCAGCTCACACCATCCGCCCCTCCTTCGAAAGGATTCGTCCTTGAATCCAATCCTTCAAAAAACCACAAGAGACGGGCAATATTAGAAATGAAAGCTTTAAAAAGAACAATACTATGAATGTTACCAAAGCACTCAAGACTTAGAAGAGAATACGCAAATAAAGCTTCAAATTTGTCGACCAATGGCTCAATGCCATAAGAATTCCATAAATAACATAATTCTTTATATGGTCTATGATAAGAGAAGAAAGTGTAAACAAAGAAGTTCAAAGCTAAGAAACTCCAGAAAAGACTATTCAAGAGCCACCCCAAATTTACAAGAATTCTCCAAAAAGAAGAATAACTAAAAGTATTAAATTCTTGTAAATCAAAGAAATGTTAACATCACCACCTTTAAAAGAAATATGATAATAAAGCTTTTGTCCTTTTCCCACTCAAAGAGTAAATTAACTTAATTCAGATATAAATTTTCCAACTCATGGTCAACTATATTTCCACAAAACTCAACTTAATTCAGATATAAAGGAATAAATTTGATGAACTAACTCGATCAAGATTCAACCTCTTCGCAATTAAGTAAGATGTAGTTTGTTATTGCCTTATGGTCTTCCTCGTCCAAGATTCTCTTCTTTATTTTACCATATGGTCTTCTTGGTGCTTTACAAATAGAAAGAACAGAGCCTTGTTCATGAGGCTGCTCACCCTCATAGTTACGTACTACATCTCTGGTTCTAGTGTCAACGTCTGGTTCAAAGTAGTAACTAAAGAATATTGCAGCCTCCTAAATTAAGTATGCATTACATATCGAACCCTCCACCCGAGCCTTGTTCTAAATCTTATTCTTTAGATGGTTCAAATACCTAAATATGAATATGAAATAGTAAATGCATTTATTAATTATGCAAGAGATATGTAAGACAAGTTTGCTTTTGATTACCTCTCAAATGGATACATCCATCTATATTGGATGGGCCACAAACTCTAGCATCATACGACAAATGAACAATCAAGTGTTCCATTACATCGAAGAATCCTGGGGGAAAAATTCTTTCTAGCTTGCATAACAAAATTGCAATGCTAATCTCCAGCTGACGCATATGCTTCTCTCTAATCTTTGACACACATAAGTCATGGTAGAAAAGGCTTAGTTCTGCTAAGACACTCCGAACCTTTTGCGGAAGAAACTCTCTAAAGGAAATAGGTATTAATCGTTCCATGAACACATGATAGTCATGGCTTTTCATCCCGAACATTCTCAATTCTTTATCCACACATCTTCCCAAGTTAGAAGCATACCCATCTGGTAATCTTAACTCCTTTACCCATTCAAGAATAAGCTTTTGTTGTTATTTAATGTGTAACATGCCTTCGACTTTGACCCCTTACCCCCCAGCTTCACGTTGGATTGTCAACTCAAGTTGGTTACAGTACCATTCTGCGTCTTCTCTAGCCTTGACATTATCCTTTGTTTTTCCTTTGACATCCATTACAGTGTTGAACATATTATCAAACACATGTTTTTCACGATGCATTACATCAATATTGTGACGAACTAGAAGGGTACGCCAATATAGAAAATCCCAAAATATGCTCCTCCTCATCCAATTATGGTTTGCACCTCTGCCATCTACCCTACCAATTTTGGTGCTTGTTTTTGTAATTTTTGGCAACCCCTAAATTCTCTACCACAACTGTTCACTAAAAAGCCGTGGTGGTGGCAAAGAGTGATCTTGGCCCTTACCTTTCTTAAAAGACTTTCTATCTTTTCTAAATAGATTGTCTTGTGGTAAGAAGCATCAATGACAATCAAACCAGGATTGTTTCCCATCACTTTATAGTCGAAACGACTTTGTTTGTTCCATACAATACGGACATGCAAGTGCACCTGCAGTACTCCAACTGCTCAACATTCCGTATGCTGGGAAATCACTAATCGTCCAAAGAAGGTAGCCTACATGTTGAAGTTTTGTTTCTTGGATATGTCAATATAAGTGCACCCACATCCCACAATTAATTCAGCTCTTTCATTAATGGTTGCAAATAGATATCCAGTTTACTTTTCGGATTATTAGGACCAAGAATGATGATAGTCAATAACATAACTTCTTTTTTAAAACACATTTAAGGAAGTAAGTTATAAGGAGTCACAATCACTAGCCAAGAAAACTATTGCTTCTCAGCCATTCCAAAAGGAGAGAAACCATATGTACACAAACCAAGCCTTACATTCCTCGATTCAGAGGCAAAATCAGAATGCACCCTATCGAATTGCTTCCATTCTTCTCCATCTCTAGGATGGCTCATGATGTCCACTTGCTGCTTGCTGTCTGGATGCCATCTCTTGTGCTTCGTAGTTCTTTTTTATGCATACAACTTTTGCAACCTTGGAGTTATGGGGAAGTAATCCATCTTTTTGTGAGGTCTCCTTCTTTTCGTTATCATCCTTAGTTTTCTTAATCTTATACCGTTCACAACCACAGAACTTTCACTCCCTTCTATGACTGTCTTCCTTCCAATAAAGCATACAACTGTTAAGGCATACATCAATCTTCTAAACAGGCAAACCTAAACCAAATACTAATTTTTTTGTTTAGTACCAATCATCTATTGCCTTATTCTCCTTGGGGAGTAAGCGTTTCACATATTGTGCCACTTAATCAAATAACTGTTCAGACCAGTTATTCTCAGACTTCATATGCAACAACCATGTTGTCGCAGAAAACTTTGAATAACTACACCCTTCATATAGTGGTATATTGATACGTTTAACATATAATAGAACTTTTTCACTTCTGGATTATGTGCTTCTTCATAAGTATAGATGGTGGCTTTGGGGTCAAACTTCAGCCCCGCAGCATCAAATATCATTTCATAAATCGGACCCCTTTCTATAGTTCAACTCGATCTTGTTTTCCTTATAGTACTCACATTCATCCCCACATTTATTCCCCAAGGTTCTTCTCCATGGCATGTCCAACTATGATAATTAGCCTTAAATCCCCACATAAAAAGATGTGACCGTAAATCATCCGCGGGTATTAACTTTTTATTTTTACACTTTTCACAAGGACACCTTATCTCATTTTCCTTACCATTATTTGTTGAAAGACACCAATCTATAAACCGATGTACCCCATTGACAATCCACTATTCAATCCCTTAACTCCACATGTTGTATAAATCCAATTCCTATCCTGCTCCATAACTTTTCTAGACTCAAAGAGAATATAAGAAAGAGTATATATATGAGAATAAAAAGGAATCGAAGATGAATGATTCATTGAAAGGCACAACTTACACATATTTTTTTTAAAGTTAACTTCTAAGAGATGAAGAAATAGAAGTCTTGGAAATGAATACCGAAATAGAAATACAAAGCACTTGTACTATTTTCGTTTAGTAACTTGAAAATTAATCAAGAAATCAATCAAACACTGCTAATTTTTCTTGGGAAACAATAGAAGTACAAATGCTTCTACTTTTCGCTTTCGATAACTTAAGGCCAGTACTACTAGAGGTGGTATGGTAGGTATGTGTCCTTTCCTTTCTATTCAAAGCTCTTAACAAGAAATAGGAGAAACAACATGGCAAGTATCTACACTATAAACTATTAATAGTATAAATCTAAAATTATTGTTAGTAGAGTTTATTTTGGTATGATAAAAGTATTTTATCGTGTTTTATTGTAAATATGTATACAAAAATGTGCTTTACATTAATAGGAAAAAGTAAATATATCGCATAGAAAGTAAAAATAAATGTGTGAATTTTTAAAAGGGATAATTTTTACAATTCGTCAAGCATAAAAAGGGGAATCACAACCCTAAAAACAACAAGAAAATAGGAGAATCACAGCTCCAAAAACAACAAAATAATGTTCACAATTATCCAGGCATAAAAAGGGTTTCACCAGCCCTAAAAACAACAAGAAAATAAGGACAATTTTTCAAGCATAAAAAGGAGAATCTCTGTCCCAAAAACAACAAAAAAATAGGGGAATCACAGTCCCAAAAACAACAAGAAAATAGGGGAATCACAATCCTAAACTAAGCGCAAAAATAAAAGGGTCACAGCCTACAAACTAACAAAAGCAAACAGAACTTAAAAAGAACAAACGATATAGAGGAAGGGTGTACCGAAATTCAAGAGAAATTTGAAATCCAATTCACAGGCAGCCCACTATATTCCGTTCAAATTTCCATCCAAAATACCTCCAGTGAAGAAATTATAATCTCTCAAGCACGAAGATAAATATGAGTTCAGAAGTGCAATATATTTAGACCATATATCCAAGTTAAGTCTCAAAATTTTTAAAATTACAATATAACCTCATATTTGAAAATAATTATATTTTGACCTCTAATGTTTTTTAAGACCACTAATTCAACTGTGGACTTCAATTTTATAAATTGAAATTCATCTTAACAAATAAATTCCAAAAACAATATTAAATCCACATTAATTAAATGCCAAAAATATTAAAAGTAAAGAGATAATTAGAGAAATGTGGATTTTTGAGTTAGTACTTGTATTAAAGCAACATGAAATAAATTACAACAATGGGTAAGAAATAAGATTTTCACCACCCATGGTAACGGAAAATAAACTCAAGTCTAAAAGTCTTAAGTCAGTATAATATAATAAGCTAGCACACTATAAGAAAACATGTAATTTTCTTAAATGCAATTGAGAGAAGCAACTTAATGAAAATTATTTGTCATCTCATTATGCAACTCTTGTCATAAACATCCAACAATACTATAACTATAATTGAAGTAGAGAACTTTAGGCTAAAGAAATAAATAAAAAAACCATAAGGTGCTAAATACCCTCATAACGCAAACTTTGAAGATATCCCATTTAATTTCTACATCACAAAACATGAACTTTAAAATCACAAAATGCCTCACTATTTTCTAGGAAACTACAAAGCAAATGTCATATATTATGTTTCATAAACTGATGCCCATCTGCCCCCACAAGTGTCATCAAAATAGAATTCAGTATCTCAAACTTATAGAAAATGGAGTCCAAAAGTAGGAACTACAGGAATTAGATTTGTGAGAAGTAATAAACTGCTCTTTTTCATTTCCATCCCAATCAGGTAAAGAAAAATAACCCATTATCACAACTAGAAATTCAGAGTATAAATAACTAATCCCTCGGTTTAACATAAAAAATCGAAACAATACTCATTGTACTGATCAGTGAATTCTCATGAGCAACAAAAGGTCCAGAGATTGTGAATTGTAATAAAAAGAAATTATCTAATGAAACACCTTCACATTCAGAAGCCCCAGATTCAATAAAATTTGAAAAAGCAAACTGTTTAAAATCAAATTAAGGTCATGACAAAGACCTTTTAACATCCCCAACTAGGCTAACTTCAGAAAGACCAGATATTCATATTCCAAGATTTTATCAATAAATCCAACAACCTTTGTTTGGTAAGAATAGTGTAGTTTGTTTCATGTGTATGAAAAACTAAATTCTGTTAGATGAACAAACAAGAAACCAAATATTTGATGACTTTCTTAGTTCCAATACCACATATTAGTACGGAAGTAAAATCAAGTTATTATTTGCGCAGGGGTTTCATTTCAAAATTAACCAAGATTTCTCAATTTGATCTCGTGTCTCTCCCTGGAAACAACTTTTAACTAAATCTAAATCTAAAAACCAGACTGTATCATATCACGACTGCCCCAATTCAGTTAGCCTCATCACTCTTGAAATTGTAAATTTCATGGTACTAATAATTGGGATTTGGTGATGCTTGGAAATCAATTAGATCATATCTTTGTACAGAAAAAAAAAAGGTTCTTCGGATAGTAGTATTAAGATGAACAAAAGCTACTGTGGAATGTAACAAATTATAATCAAAAGCATGGTGAGAAAAAAACCTTATATTTAGAAACTTCATCACTCACTTCTTTGAGATCTCCTTTGGTGAAGATCAAACCAATATTTCCCTGCAAAAATTCTTTAGAATTCTGTTAAACTTATTTGTAAATTCACAAAAAGGGTTAATCATTTTGATTTCTAGTATTTGTACATGGAGAAAAAGAGACTGACATTAATTGGAATAGTAGCCAAAAGAATTTGTTTTCAATGCAACAACTTCAAAAGAAAAGTTTACCATTTCCATCCAAGAAAAATTACATATCATACTGTTCTACAAACCTTTTTAATCGTTTAAAAAAACAATAAATGGCTCTTGAAGCCACTCGATCTATACAAAGAGTAATGAAAAACCCTTCTGTCCTCACAGATTTCCCAGAGTTAAGAGAATCAGAAAAGAAAAAGTAGTCAAAAACTTGTTGTTTCTCCCCTTTCAAAATATACTCAAATCTTCGAAAATATTTTTCAAAGGATATTGTCACAATGAAGAAGAATATGGAAAATGATAATAAAATAAAAACAAAATCCCCATGACATTATATCATGAGAAAACAGCAAACATGCAGCATGATTTTGTGATCGAACACGGAAAAGAAAAGGAAAACTCACAATAAGGCCAACAATCAACAGCAGCAGGAAACACAAAATGATAAAATAAAATAAAAAAAAAAAGTGCTAAAGAAACCATCAACCCAAAAAACGTTGACAAACAACATTACCATTCTAATTTTTTCATTCTGATAAAGAAAGAAAAAAATATATGAGACCTTGAGAGATAAAATACTAAAGACAGTAACAGTAAAAGAGTAACAGAACAAAACTTTTTCAACAAAATTACTGCTACTCCTTATACAATATACTTTAGGCATGAAAATTACTCATTTAATTCTCCAAGCTCAAAAACAAAGTATAAGATTATAGGCATGAAAAATTACTGTAAACTTAGAATTGGTTTTTTTTTTTTCTTGTTAGCATAAAAAAAGCTCTGGGAATTACCGTCTTTAATGGTGTGAGCAACTGTGAGAGCAAACAGCATGAGCACCGACATGACTCGAAGAAGCTCAGTTCATCCTGCCTATGAATGCGGCAAATAGAAATTTCAGATAGAAGAGGAGAGAACAGAGTGCGGTGAACAGATAAGGGAATAGAGAAGGAGAGAAGACAGGCGGCAGTGGGGGGAGGAACAGTGTGAGGTAGCCATTCAGTTGGGCGGTAGTGAGGTAGGGCTTCGGTGGGTGGCGGTGAGGCGGGGATTTTCAAGAAAGAGAGAAGTGAAGATGAGGGTGAAGAGAAGAGAGCTGGAAGTGTTAGTTGAATCAATTTGGGGAAAATTTTTAGGCCACGGGCGACATAATTACCATGGAAACCATGGCAAAAATTAAAAACTTATTGCGACTGCATATTAGGTTGTTATTCCATAGTAAGGAGATTAAATTTACGATTGAATTCTATTTCTGTCGTAATTCTGTCACTATATTTCCGTCATCCTGAGTGGGTTTCTATTCCGTCATAATATTTCGACCAAAAAAATCGGTCGCAAATTACCGTGGTTGTTCACTGTTTTTCTTGTAGTGTTATTAGTCCCTACTACTAATCTTAATGCAAAAATTTTATTAGAAAACAATAATTATGTGGTAAAAAGTATAAAATCTTCTTAAAATATTAGTTTGCAAGTTTACTTCTTATTTATTATCATATATTAAGACAATAATATCCTTCATTATGAAAATTAGACTAATTAAAAAACTTTTGCAAAGGGTATTATCGTCTTTATATATGATAATAAACTTGGAAAATGATATTGCATGAAGATCTTAAACTTTTTATCATATAATCATTATTTCTGGATATAATTTTTTCATTGAAATTAGTAGGGATTAATAAATTATAAAAATATAAATCATAAGGATGTATTTGTAATTTATACAAAATAAAATGATGAAATTATTGTTTGGAAAAACTTAAAAGGAGAAAATGTAATTAACCCATAATAAAATGTATAGCTAAATTTTATACATAAAAGTTACAATTCAAACTCTGGAAGTTTTATACAAATTTATTCATATAAAAAAATATAGAAAGTATTACTTTATTAAATACTATTAAATAAAAGATTGAACATTACCTAATAAAGAAATTTACTAAGGGCCATACGTTAAAAATCTTTTAGATAAAAAAGAGGAAAAGAAAGTAGTGATATTTTTCATATTTGCACGTCTACATTTTGTATGACAAATTTATAATATTTTCAATTACTTGATCTCTCTCAAAATTAGTAAAAATTTATAAATAACTTTCTTATGGTAGTATTGTGAAAAGTATTTTCTACATTTACAATGTCTATAACATCATTATATAATTGAAATAAGGGAGGAAAATGTTAATTTATAAATTATCCTATAGATCGAAAAATTTGAACCTAAAAAGTTGCATATGTTTATTGAAAATCTATAATATAAGAAAATTAGTATTCATTCAAAAAATTGTTTTTATTATTTAGTAATAGCAACTTCTTTAAATAAATAGGCTAATAATCAAACTTATAATTCGATTTTAACATATAATATAAATAAAATTGGTTAATAATTTATCATAACAGTATATGTAGTCCATTAGTTAAAACACTTATTGTAATATAAAAGGACACTTGTTTAAATCTGACTTAATACAATTAATGAACTAGAACTGTCGTGGCATTTAAGTTACTTTGGGTGCCACGGAAACCCACCTATGTCAATCTTTCTCAGTCATGTTTATTGTTTACAAGGCCATAGTAGTCACAAGCGCAAATTCTCTTTTACCCCCAAGTCTACTGCGAGCCTGCCAGATAAGTGGCGGACCCTGGGGCATCCTCCTTTCCATGGCTACCAAATAAGTCCATTACCCATTATATTAGATAACCTCATACTTGTTATGGCCTCAAGTATATAGTAGTAAATTGAAAATTATGTATCTAACTACCTAAAATGTTTGTTTCACATGCTCGAACAAATTTAAGAGATTTAGGAAACTACATCTTTGTTAATTAAGAAAAGAAAATTAATCTAGACATTAAAATCACATCCCTCTCCTCCCTTGATTTGTGTGTATATATATATATAAACCTCAAGAAATTTGGAAAAGAAAGAAGAAAATATTTTTTTCTATTTGCAGAATAAAGAAGAAGAAACTCTGTACATTAAAAATAATAGATAACATATAATTGATTAAAGCTGTCAAAAATTTCAAGTATATTTATTAAACTCACAAAAAAACTATTTCTTGTAAGGTTAAGAGCGAGTTCTAACTATATTTCCTTTTTTCATATATCGATTGAAACTCATCGAAGATAGATTAAAAAAGAATAACAGAAAATTATCGATTAATTTAATCAGTTATTATAAAACAACATCATATTCTTAAACTCTTCAAAATCGAGCTTTCCATCCGAATTAACATCATAAACACTAATCATACTCCTACAGTCTCCGCCACATCGTTCATCCCATAGGCCTAATCTGAGCAGTGCACTTTGCAATTCCTCACTGGAAATAAATCCATCTCCGTTCTCATCAAATACCGCAAAAGCTTCACGAAGATCATTCTCCAAAACGCTATACTCACTCTTATTATTATTCCCTTTGATAATTGTTTCATGAAAGAATAAGAAATCAATCCTGTCTAGACTTTTCTTCCCCACCAACAACTCCAATTCATCTTCACTTGTGTGGATGCCAATTCCTTCGAGAGCCACCATTAGTTCCTCAAGGCTCACCAGCCCATCGCCATTTTTGTCGAGCTGGTCGAAAATTCGGTACAAATCTCCAGCTTTAATCGACGACATGATTGGGAAAATGTAAAAGAACCCTTCTTCTCATATATGTTCACATGGCTGTGCTTCTACATATAATCTCGTAAATATATAGATACATACATGGGATGGAACTCGGTTTTTTTTTTCTTTTTTTTTTCTAAGGATACGAAGTTTCGTGACGGAACCAAAAAAAATAACAAATTCGTGGTGGAAGTATATTATCAATCTTTAATATATATTCATTATATAATTAAGTTCAAACTCTATAAAAAATATTTTTTTTAAAAAACAATCATGCATTGATCATAAGTTAAATTCCTGAAAAATTGTATTATGGCCACCTATATGTTCTTATGTGCCTACTTATGGACCTCTTAAATTATATTAAGCTGAATAACAAAAAAAAAAAGTTATGCGATTCAATATAATTCAAGAGGTTTATGAATATAAATATAGAAATGAATTTAGTTCATTATAAAAATTTTCAAAATTTCTAATCTTTTAATTAAGATTTCAATTCTTAACGAACAAGGCCTCGTGGGTTCGGGGGATGGTTGGAATCAAGACTTTAAACGTGATTACAGATTCTTCTTTGAATTATGCACAAAAATTAAGATTTTGAAAATAAAGTAAGTTTTTATTTACAATACTTAATATATTTTATAATGTTAATAAGTAAAAAAAAGATGTATAAAAAATGGGTAAAAGTAAAAAAATTTAATAAATGTAAAAAAGTTAATAAATGTACATTTAAAAGCGTGAAAGAACTTAACCTTAGTTTGGTTGGGTTGAAATCAATGAAAGAAGTAGAAGGGAATATGAATCAGGACGGAAATGTCCTATTTATATCATTTGGTTGCAACGTAAAAGTGGAGGGGATATTAATGTGAGGGGACTCCCAAAACGAATAGATTGTGCCGTAAATGATGTTAAAAAGTATATTATATCCTCTAATTAATAAGTTTATTACAAATTTATCCTACACTAAACTCCTACCCTGTATATATAACATCTCTAACTTTGTTAAATAGATATAAGAGTAAATTATGTATACTAAAAACTATTTACGTTCCACTTTTTACCCCAACCGAACGGAGGGAAGTAAATGTCCAACTCTATCAGACAATTGAAGTAAACGAATATACTTCTTACAGTGGAAGTAAATGGTGCCACTTTACGAACCAAACTAGGGCTTAGATTTTGAGTAATCCTCAATCACTACACAAAAAATAATAATAATAATAATAATAATAATAATAATAATAATAATATGCCCCAGCCACTAACATAAACGTCAACCAACAACTGGGATGGGTTGAAAATAACCATATTCATGAATCAACCCGAATCATTATCATGTTGTTTCGTCCCATTCAAGTCACGAGTTGGCACTTAGATTAGTGGTTGGACAATTTTACTCCTTACTAAAAATGACATGTGAGTGTAATGTGAAACAAATTGTCGAAAACTATCTATCGCCAACATATAAGAGCATTTGCAATCCATGTAAAAAGTTATTAATCAAAAATGAAAAATGAAATAAATAATGTCTTTACGTGACAAAACGTAAATTATGTCTGACATTTTTGGCTAATTTCCCTAAAATTAAAAAAAATTATTTTTTAGATCTCTACCTTAGAAAAAGAAATTCTATTCTTTTGAAAATCTAATCCAAGTGTAAGCCTAAAGAAAAATGAAAAAGAAAAAAATGGTGATATATGTCCTTTGTTTGTACGGATTCCCAAAATAAGATCTTGAAGAAACAGACTCATCCATTCAAAGTCTTCATGATTGGCTGAGAATATGTGAAGAAATTTGAAGGAAACTTCGTGAGAAAACGAAATTCGGAAGGATGTGTATGAATCATACCATTTTCTTTGTTGTTTTCCAAAAGCTCAGGGAAAGAAAATTTCGTTGGTATTCATATAATTGCGGCTAAAGGATGAGAACCAGAAATATCTGGAAATCTTCTTTGCCATTACTCATTTGCTCTTCTGATTCTGTGGGTATGGTTAATTCCTGCAACTTCATAATAAATCATACATCACAAATATATGTCCACAGAGGAGCCCACTCGAGCATATCTATCTTTTTTTTTTTTTTAACTAAAAAAATTATATTCTATTAAGATCAAATAAAATATCTTGAATTACATAATTAATTTATAAGGAATATTTCTATACCATGTTAAAGTTCTTTCTAATGGATTAGTAAGAATACTTGGTGCCTTTTTTACATGAATACACTAGTAAAATTCTTATCTATATTGTCAATTAAATTATCATTTTTAGACAAGTCAGCAGGAAAAGACAAAAGGAAATTCCTTGCATCAAGGAGTGAGTCACCCTCAAATAGCAACTTGTAATTATCAAACCCATTTGCTTTTAGTAATTAGGCTTAGCAACTTGTAATTATCAAATCCATTTGCTTTTAGTAATTAGGCTTTTCCAGTTTAAGACTAAGTGCAATTATTAGAAAATAATAAAAGAGTTGTTAGTTGAATTTAAGGAAGAGTTTAGTATTAGGGTTTAACTAATGTTTCTTGCTTAGTCTAAGGGTTAAAGTGTAAAATATGGAGAATTGTCTTAAACTATTGATCGGTGAAAATGTACATTTGCTATTTTCTAAAAGGTTCTGGAGAGGAGAAATGACAAAGCTTCTCGTGAATTAGGAATTCTCTCCCTCGAGGGTATTGAGGTAAGATTATGACTTTCAGTACTTAGAAACTTCCATACGAACCACCTATTTAGATTAAAGTATTTTTGAAATATTTTAAAAATTGTATGAAAAGTCTGTGAGTGATTTAATTTTCCATCTTCTAATTTTTCTCATAAATTATCCCCACAAAGGCGAAAGGGTCTGCATCCGAACTTACACTATCTTATTGACTCCTCCATGCGTGATTATACTGTGCACTAGAGCACTTTTTCCCTTCTTTGATTAGGAAAACAAAATCTCCAATCAATGGGTATTATATATTAGTCAAAAGACTCGTACTATATACAAAAATGAAATTTTTGTAATAAAAAATTATCATTATTTTTTTAATAAAATTTCAAATCAATATATATTATTTTTGTATTTAGCCTTACAACTTAAAGTATAAATAATTTTCAAGCTCATGTCATGCATAAATACATTAAAGATTCTAACTATTATTTAAAAATAAAGATGTACTAACCCTTCTTCTTCTCCATCTTTGAAAGCACATCTAGTAGCATTAAGTTACTATAGTTATACTTTTTAAATACACATTAAGGAAAGAAGACATAGTTTCAACCCAGAATCTCTGTTCAATTAAAACTATATAAATTAAAAAAAAAGGGAAAAAACTAATATTAAAGAAAAGAAATATAAGACTAAAATGAAAAAAAAAATTGAACACTAAAATAAAAAACACGTAAGAATTCATACTAATTATATTCTCCTATTCCTAAAAATGAAGCTAAGATTTGTAACTAATATCCCTCACTTACCTCATCCCCTACCAAAAAAGAAAAAAAAAATCCTTCTTTCCCCACACCCCTACCCAGAAAAACACCCCTTTTTGCCCACATCTCGAACCCCCTCCTTATATATATATATATATTAAGGAAAGAAGACGTAATTTGAATCAAGAAAAATCAGTACAAGTAAACCTATGTAAATAAAAAAAAAAAAAAGGAAAAAGCATATTAAAGAAGAGAAATATAAGACTAAAATGAAAATTTCGAATATTAAGAAACAAAACATATAAGAATTCATACCACTTCTATTTTCCTATTTCTAAAAAGGGTAAAAAGCCCTAGTGCCCCCTGAACGTTTTTAAATTTTGGTTTTGGACCCTAAACTTCAAAATGGTAAATTTTGGACCTCGAACTAAAAAACTACTAAAACTCAACTCTCCGTGAAATGTGACTGTTAACTCATTAACAGTTAAATAAGTCAAAGGATATAACTAGAACTTCACTTATAAAAGTTCTTTTTTGTAATCCTTTATAATATAACAAAATTCAATTAGGTCCCTATTTTTAATTATTAACTTTACTGTTAATTTATGAAAAAACCTAATCTATATATTTATCTTCTTCCACACCTTCCACACATTATCACCACCACCACTACCCTAGAGCCACAGTCATAGAACTTCTCCTCCTCCTTCCTCCTCCTCCTCCTTCTTCCTCCTTAAGGTTCTTCTTTTGCTACTGATTCTTCTCAATAAATTAAATAGTGGTCTCCTTCTGTTTGTAAAAAAGAACCTTAATTATAATTTCCATAATTATAATCTTAAGATTCTTCTTTTGGTAAATTATAATTCACCACTATTGTTTGGTAAATCAATGATTTTTTGGGAAGAATAAGAGGAAGAAGAAGAAGGAGGAGGAAGAAATATGAGGAAAAGAAGTAGAATAAGAAGAAGAAGAAGAAGAAGAAGAAGAAGAAGAAGAAGAAGAAAAAGGAGGAGGAGGAAGGAGAGAGAAGAAGACGAAGTAAGAGGAGAAAGAAGGAGGAGGAGAAGTTTGCCAGCGCCGGCGGTGGTTGTCCAGCAGAGGCGGCAACTCTAGGGTAGTAGTAGTGGTGGTAGCATGTGGAAGGTGTGGAGGAGGTTGAAGAAGAAGATAAAAATATATATGTTAGGTTTTTTATAAATTTAAGATCCTTGAAAGAGTTAATAATTAAAAATAGGGACCTAACTGAATTTTGTTAGATTCTAAGGGATTAAAAAAATAATTTTATAAGTGAAGTTCCAATTATGCCCTTTGACTTTTTTGGTCGTTAATGATTTAACGATCAAATTTGATGGAAGGGTTTATTTTAGTACTTTTTTAGTTCGAGGTCCAAAATTTACCATTTTGTCCTTTTGGTCACGTTGGCTCTGTCTTGTTTGTTCTTGTCTCCTTTTTACCTTCATTTGGCACCTTTTATGTCCCAAGCCTGACATCAAGTCAAAAAGTCTTACCTAATCCAGGAACGACTTAGGATAAGACTTGGAACGAATAAGAACTAGAGGAACGTGAGCTTGTTGTGCATTGTCTTTTGAAGGATTTCACTTCGTTAATTACGTAGCATTTCTTAGTTTCTATGAAAACAAATGAACAGAACACACACATACTATTGGCATGTACCATTTATTTGTCAGTGTGGTGGACTAAGTGTACCTTATGCTCGGTCTTTCGTTTTGTCTTGGTGGTTTAGCGGTTGAGTATTCTTCTGAAGTGGCGATGTTTTTAGTTTCGTTTTCCCTTTATTTGGTTTTGCTTTGTTTTCTTTTGTATTGTTGTTTTTTATATCTTCTGTCTTCTTATGTGCTAAATTACTCAGGGTCGGTTTATTTTCCATTTCTGTGAACTCTATGCCTGAAAAGAAATCTTTTGAACTATTTCACTCCATCTATTTAGTTATGTTGCTTGAGGGCAAGTAATAGATAAGTGTGGGGGTATTTGATAGTCATTATTTTCTCTGTTATTTTATATGTTGATTTCATTGTTTTTCGGTGATTTTAAGGTATAAAGTATGCATTTAAGTCTAATATCTCCCATTTATGTTGTAGGTTCTTGTCGAAGGAAGTATGACAAAGAAGAACTAAAACGGCTTGAAATATAGCAAAAATGACGAAAAACGAAGCAAAACAGTGACCAGGTAGCAGCCTACCGCCAATGGTAGGCCATCCTACTTGCCGCGGTAGGCCTCTTGGAAACAGAAGAGTTGAAAACAGAAGCCTACCACGGATGGTAGGTGCTGGGCAACAAAAAAGCAAAGAAGGATAAAGACCTACCGAAGATGGTAGGTTCAAACCTAGCGTTGTGGTAGGTCCCGAATTTAGCAAATTTAAGTGATTTTTTACAGCTCTTTGAACATAATTCATTCCTTAGTTTTTAGACTTACACCAATAGGGCTTTAGGAGGCGAATTGAGGCAATTTTTCCTAATTCTCACCTCAATTAGGTAGGGTTTAGAGTAGAAGACACAAATTGTAGGATTACAAGAGGAATCACTGATCGAAACAACGAATTTGGACTTCGTTGGAACAACTCGAGACACAAGCTCGGGCGCAGTTCGGGATCACATTTCGGCCTGCAATTCTACTCCTAAGCCTTTATTTTCCCTCTCTATTAGTTTTAATTTAGTTTTATTTCAGTTTTATACAAATAAATTGTGATTAGTTTAATTGTTTGGACTAAAGGTTGAACTCTAACTTTTGGTATTATGACATTGACTTGAAATTGATGAAATTGAATGTTGCTTTTGAATGAATTGTTCTTCAATCTTTTTATTTCCTTGCAATCTGAGTATCATGAGCTTGAATTAATCACATGGGTGTTTGGAATTGAAAAAAGAAGAACACCCGAGGGCTCCTAATTTGAGGATTAGTTACGGTATTGAACTAGAGATAGTTAATGCACTTTTTGGTCTGTTATCACCTGCATTTATTGCATTCATAACTTGTTAGGGAGAGAAGAGATTATCGTCTAAAAGTTATAGTGAATAGAGCGGCATTCGCCTAGAGATAGGGATTGCCCAATTACGAGTGTGATGACCAAATTCGTTAATGCAACTACAATTTTCATTAATTCCAGTTAATTAAAGTAGTAACAAGATTAGGGGGATCCCGAGATCCAAACTTCCATTTTATATATTTTCTTAGAATATTTGCTAATTAGTTTTTACATTTATAGTTTTGTTAGTCACAATCGTTCAAACAACATTTTTAGGCTAAACATTGAATAAACGGTAGAGTAGTTGAACCTTGTCGTCCTCAAGAAAATCGACACTCGAGGTGAACCCACTTCTATAGTGTTAGGTTCGCTTGCCTTGCACTGTAGCTTTAGGATTCCCATTCCTGTTTTATTTCATACACAACAAGTTGATAGAGCTAAAATAGAGACAATTGAAAGGTTGCCTTCGCCTTCCTTTGTGAAGATGATTAGGAGTTTCTTAGAGCATGCGGAGTTTTATAAGAGATTTATAAAATATTTTTCAAAAATTACTAAACCTCTTACTATGTTGCTTAAGAAAGATATGCTTCTAATTTTGATGATAATTGTTTAGCTACTTTTAATTTGCTTATAGGAAAGCTCACAAAGTCTCCAATTTTAGTCTCACTAGATTGGTCTCTTCCCTTTGAACTTATGTGTGACGCTAGTGAATATGGTATAGGCGTTGTTCTAGGCCAAAGGAAAGGTAAGTTTTTCCAACCGATATACTATGCAAGCAAGACTCTAACAGACGCCCAAGTGAATTATACAACAATAGAGAAGGAGTTGCTTGCAATAGTATTCGTGTTTGATAAATTTCGTCCTTATCTAATACTTTCTAAAGTCATAGTTTACATTGACATTCTGCTTTGAAGTACCTCCTTTCGAAGAACGATGCTAAACCTAGATTCATTAGATGGGTGTTTTTTTTTATAAAAATTTGATTTTGAGATCAAAGATAAAAAAGGAGCTGAAAATATGGTGGCTGACCATCTCTCTAGATTAGAGAATTCCTGTTTAGAACCACTGAACGAAGAATAAATTGACAACACATTCTTGAATGAACAACTTCTTTCTATAGTGCTATCATTGATAACTCAACTTGGTGTGCTGATATAGCTAACTATTTGGGTTCTAATGTTATACCCGCAGGTGACACCCAGAAGAGGAAGAAGTTCTTTGCAGATTTGAAGTACTATCTTTGGGAGGACCAGTACCTCTTCTGTCAGTGTACTGACCAAATTATTCGACGGTTCATAGCTCACCCTAAAACACAGGAAATCCCGAATCATTGTGATAAGGGTCCAACCAATGGGCATTATCAAGTCAATAGGACCGCTCAAAAGGTACTCAAGTCGAGCTTTTACTGGCCGACTTTGTTTAAGGATGCAAAAAAGTACGTTATAGAATGTGATAATTTCCAACATGCAGGTAATATCTCAAAATGCAATGCTAAGCATATGTCTACTTTCCAAGTTTGTGAGGTGTTTGACTGTTGGGGTATTGATTTCATTGGCCCTTTCCCTAAGTTTTTTGGTAATCAATATGTTTTGGTTGTTGTCGAGTACGTGTCTAGATGGACTGAGGCTTAAGCCTTACCTACGAACGATGTTAAAGGTGTGGTTGAGTTCTTAAAAAAGTTATTTTCTCATTTTGGTGTCCCTAGAGCTATCATAAGTAATAGGAATACTCATTTCTGTAACCAACAACTCGAAAAAATGCTTAAGAGATTGGGAGTAACTCATAAGCTAGCTACTCCCTCTCATCCTCAAACTATCGGTCAAGTAGAAGTAGTGAATAGGGAAATCAAATGCATACTTGAAAAGATCATTGATAGTACCTAGAAAGACTGGAGCATTAAGTTAAATGATGTTCTTTGGGCCTATAGAACAACTTACAAGACGCCACTCAGTTGTACTCCCTTTCGGCTGTTATATCGGAAGTCGTGTTATTTACCTGTTGAAGTTGAGCATAAAGCTCATTGGGCAATTCAACTAGTTAACTTTGACTATGTTCGTGCAAGTAAACAAAGGTTACTCTAGCTAAATGAGCTTGACGAATAGTGATTGCAAGTATACGCGAACTCGAGTTTATACAAAGAAAAGATGAAGAGATGGCATGACAGTCACCTAGTCAAAAAAGAATTCAAAAAAGGAGATTTCGTGCTCCTCTACAACTCCTGTCTTTGCTTCTTTCCTGGGAAGATTAAACCTCGGTGGTTCGGACCATTTAACATAAGTAAGGTTTTCCCTTAGGTCACCATCGAGGTAACACACCCCTACACATGGTACATTTAAGGTAAATGGTTATCGCCTTAAACCATATTTCAGTGAGGATGTGGGAACCTTTCACAAAGAGTCCCTCATTCTCCCAAACGAGTGAGACTAGCCCTTAATAATGTTTTGTAATTTGTGATTGTATCATTACATTCCCCAGTTTTCTTTCTTTGTTTTAATTTGAGAATTTTAATCATTTATTTGTGATGTGTAGAAGTTCCTTGGAATAGTTACTTGCTTACTTATGATAACCCTTGTTCCTTGAAAGTTTCATTAGATCGGTCAAGAGTAAAATGGAGTTGCATTGTACCCCATAGAGTAATTTCTAGCAGTAGGTAGAACCCTACCACGGTAGGGTCACAACTAGGGAAATCTATCAAAGCAGAAGCCTATCGTGGACGGCAAGCTTGACCTACTGCCCACGGTGGGTTCACACATCAGGAATTGGGACGAACAGAAGCCTATTGCAGACAATATGCTTGGCCTACCGCACACGGTAGGGTGTCCTGGTAGCTAGGTTCTAGAAATTTTTAGAGTAAAACTTTCAAGCGGAGCCCCAGTGATCATCAATCAAGGAAATAGCCTACTCTTTCAGAATCTGGGACGAGTTGTTTGTTCAACAAACCAAAGGATAACCTCTAAACCTCTCATCTCCATTTTCTTTCTTTTTCTTCTCCTGTCTTTTTAGTATTCTTTTATGTTTTGTTACAGTTTTTTTTCCTTCCTTATTTTCTTGACTATTGTGGGGATCGCTTCCTGATAGGTCCACTTGTTAGTATATGCCCTAAGACCAATTGACTCAAATTTATAATTTATGGAGCATATATTTTTTAATTGTATTTTATGCTCTTGTTCATCAAGTATGTGACTTGATAGTAAAACCCTTATAGCTAATAAAATACTATTCTTATTTGTCCCTAGTTTATTACATCTTGTAAACTAGTGTGAAGTTGATTGATGGTCAAGTTTTACTGATCATGAATATGAGATATAAAATCAATTCAAATACATATTGAGAATATTGTATTGGACATGACCCAAAGTGAAGAAGAAATATTGCATGGGTTTAAGTTATAAGTATTTCTTCTCAGTTTTATATTTGGTGTCCTTTGACCTAATGTTTCTAATGTTTCTTGCATGGGGAGAAAATATGTTTTGACATAGTCAAACATCACTTTTAATTAGGTGATTATTATGACTATTGGTTGGCTTATTTTCTTGTCATGGCTTGAATATTGGAGATAGTGAAAGGGATTTGTCCCTCTCCTTTTAGAGAGAGATATCCATGGGCCCCTTGATAAGGAAGACCGGAAAATATGCATGGCCATGCTCAAATAAGTATTAATAAGGTGTTATTAATATTATTTGTTGGAACAGTCTGCTTGGGTTATTATTGCATTTACCTAACTTGGGTAAGCATAATGTCTTGCTAGAGGCCGCTTATGTTTTGTGAATAAATGTCTAGGACATTTTTCATTCACTATCAACGTTAAGTGAACCTACAGAGTCACACGCATAGACGATCTTGTGAGCATAATGTCCACGTTCAATGGATCTAGATTGTGTCCAGATTCATTGAACGTATACAAAAGGGGAATCAGATTCTATATTGTATTTTCTGGTAAGTTAATAAGTAATTAATTTTATTTAATCGAATAAATGAAATTAATTACTTAATATTACTCATCCAACCGTTGGATGATTATAGGAATAGACGGTCGAGATTAAACTGTCATTAGATGACAGTTAGGGTTTTGATATTTACAGATATAAAAGGTTATGTTCACCTTTTCTTGGCAGCCGTCCTTTATCTAATTAAAGAAAAACAAAACCCTAAACCCTAGAAGGCGATATAGTATCTAGCCTCCTCTCTCCGAAATACGACCGATTATCAGTTAGTCAGGATCAGTTCTAAACAGTTTTCAGAACACAGAAGGGGCTAGCATCCCGATCACTTACAGAGGAGTTCATCTCGTGGATACAAGTAGAGGGCTAAGAGTAAAAGCAGCGCCTCTACACCGAACAGTTAAAACATTGAGGTAATTTCTATCCAATCGGTTTTTCTAGTATGTGCAGATCTTGTTGGTGGATTTTCATAGTTTTATTTTATTTTGTTTTTGCCTACGGATTCCAACACCACTTGCTTGTTACTCTAGTTGTTAGGTGAAAATCCCCAGTTATTAAAATTGTACACATCATATACCAAACTAAACCCTAAACCAGAAATTAATACATAGGTAGCAAAATTTAAACTAAAAAAAACACATACAACACTCACCAAATTTTTTACTATTGTATCAGCAGCGAGTGGCAACAATAGAGGCAAAACAGAGAAAGAGAGATAAAAAGAGAAGGAAAGAAGAGAGAAAGTGGTGGCGCAAGTAGTCTAGCAGTCACTGGCAAAGGGGAATCGGTCGCCCAGGGAGGGGGCGGTTGTCACGGGTTAGTCGCTGGCAAGACCTCGGTCGTAGGGGAGATGGAGAGAAAGAGAGGGAATTTTGAGAAGAGGAGTAAAATAAGAAAGGCTAAGTCACGATGACCTAAATTTAGGTCACACTGCAACCGATTTACGACCTCGTGGTTGAAACCAAAAAACTTTGCAACCGAATTGCACAGTCTTTAAAAATACCGACCGAATAAAATTTTGGTCACTAGTTTAGCGTGTGACGTACTAGATTGCAAGTCTATCTGTAAATGTGCTACCAAGACAGTCGATCGCTATTTGATAGTTTTTTTGCAGTGACTTGTTCACTTGCTAGGGTTTTGCGCATCATGCTGCTACTGCCGTAGTCTTTCCCAAATCACGGCATCGGTTGTGTATTTGGCATATTGGTGAAATTTAAAGAAGCTTATTATGAGATTAAGTCCAAACAAGACTTCATTAAGTTTTTTAACTATGTGTTGAAGGATACCGATACAGTTCCTGTATTTGAGTTTCATTGGAAGAGGTAATATATACTGCTGTTGTAGTTTCATGTAAGACATGTCCTTTTTTAATTGCGTGTTATGTTGTGTGATTCGGTATGCAAGTGTGCCTATTTTATGAACTAGGAGTGCCTAGTTTCATAAATTGTAGTGCCTAATTTTTAAACTAAGAGTGCCTTTCACTATTTTGTGATGTTAAAGTGGCATTTTTCTATTATTTTTCAATTCTAGTTTTATTGTTTAATTTGTGCTAGTTTTTATTGTGCTTTTACTGTTGTATTGTTAGTTATATGCCCTAGACCAATTGATTTACATTTATATTGGTTATTTATGAGGCATGTATTTTGGATTGTATTTTATGCTCTTGGTAATCAAGTATGTGACTTGATAGTAAAACCCTTCTTGCTAATAAAATACTATTCTTGTTTGTCCCTAGTTTTATACATCTTATATTATTAAACTAGTATGAAATTGATTGATGATCAAGTTTTACTGATCATGAATATGAGATATAAAAATCAATTCAAATATATATTGAGAATATTATATTGGACATAACCCAAAGTGAAGAAGAAATATTACATGGGTTTAAGTCATAAGTATTTCTTCTCAATTTTATGTTTGATGTCCTTTGACCTAATGTTTCTAATGCTTCTTGCATGGGGAGAAAATATGTTTGACATAGTCGAATATCACTTTTAATCAGGTGATTATTATGACTATTTGTTGGGCTATTTTCTTATCATGGCTTGAAAATTAGAAATATTAAAAGGGATTTGTATCTCTCTTATTAGAGAGAGATATCCATGGGCCCCTTGATAAGGAAGACTGAAAAATATGTATGGCCATGGTCAAATAAGTATTAATAAGGTGTTTATTAATATTATTTGTCGGAACAGTCTGCATGGTGATCAAGTAAAAAGTTAATTAAGTTTTATAAGGATGACTCGGTCCATGACTTATACTTAATTAGGATATTGTATGACAAAAGGACTAAATATTAAAACTGATGTTAGGTTATCATATCTTTTACTTGGATAAGCATAATGTCTTGCTAGAGGCCACTTATGTTTTGTGGATAAATGTCTAGGACATTTTTATTCACTACCAACGTTAAGTGAACCTATAGGGTCACATGTATAGATGATCTTGTCACATGCATAGATGGATAAATGTCTAGGACATTTTTATTCACTACCATCTATAAATGCTTTTGTTTCATTGACTAAAAGACTATAAAGTCCTAAGAAAAGAAATTCTAATTACAAAAGAAACCTAATAAATATAGAAGATATCTATAGATTTATAGCACATGTCTATATACCTAGAAGATATGATACACTAATACACAATATATGAGATAATATAGGGGAATATATACATAGCATATCTCTAACTGTAGAACTGTTCTGCGACCGTGAGAGCTGCCCGACGGTGGGAGGAAAAGTCGTCGGAAGAAGAAGAAGAAGAAGGAAAGAGTGAGAGAGGGAGATAGAGAGAGGAAGGGGAAGTTGTGGTAAGGAGAAAAGAAGAAACAAGGGAGAGAAGGGGCAATCCAGTGGCGGGGAGAAGAGGAGTAAAAAAGGAAGAAAGGGTTGCGGTGGTTGGAAGATAGGAAGAAAAATGGAAGAAGACAGGGAGAAAAGGGGGTCAGCAAGGGAGAAGAGGGACTGCGCGTCTACGAAAATCGGGAGGAGGAGGAGGAGAGAGGGAGTAGTGAAACCTTCTTAATGGTGGTGAGAGGAGAGAGAAAGAGATGCGATCTTTATGTTCTATCCTAAATGGTGATCTAAGCTTGCTCGGGACTTTTCTCTTTCGATGTAATGTGCTTGGCTCAATACGAGTCTCCTTGGTGAAGTCCCCATCATCCTCTAGCAGTGTACTATAGAGGATAAAGATTGAAATGTTGATTAAAACATTAAAACATGAATTTTATTTGGTTTTACTAGTTCTTGTCAGTGTCATCGTCATCTGTAGCTTGTCTTAAGTTTACGAGGTGTATTCAGACTTTTAGATCAGCCTCAGTTTCTGCATCCATGTACAAGTTGTCTTTTGTGTGTTGTGGTTGTGGGCAGAAGTGGGTTGTGCTTGTGATGCGTCTGGGTTTGTACATTATCATCCAATCCAAGATCAAAACGAGGCACTGGTTTGTCTTTTAAGTCCTTAGCCTTTACGATGTTCTTGTCAAATTTATCAATAGCATTTAAGAAATCGACATTTTTGTGGAATCTATCTTCGTAGTTTTCTAATGATCCATTGGATGATGAAGCACCAAGACATTTTCGTGTTGATTGCATTTCCTGGCCTGGTGCAAGATAAGAAGCATCCCAGAACATATCTTGATGATATGCCGGTGACGTCCTTGTCTTAGCTTTTAGCTCCTGACATGCCTAAAAAACATGAGGGCGTTGCTTCCCAATCTCATTATTGTTCTTGATGCCTTTTCGATAAGCTCCTGCAAGTTATAAAAGTTTTTTTAGTATGGCTTGGTCACTGAGAGTGCCTATTTTATACCTAGGAATGCTTACTCTATATAACATGCATGTTCATTTTTCTGTAAGCAGGTGTACCTTTTTTTAATAGACGTGTGCACCTAATTTACAACTGGGAGTGCTTACTTTATTAATTGGGGGAACTGTTATTCTTAAACAAACAGAGAAGGCTAGAAGCAGATTTGTGTGTACTTTTGACTTATCAGTTTGAACGGCTGTTTGTGGTGGCAACAGAACTAGTGTAAGCTAGTTTGTTGAACATTGCTTGTCGATTGCAGTTGTGGTTTTATGCTCCATTTTAAGTTGTTCAAGCACCGTTCCTAAGCCAAAACCTCCTTTCGCTTTCTCTTGCTTCTACCTTTCCATAACAGAATTATCATCCCAGCAATTTATAACTGGGATTGCTCACTCTTCTTCAAGTTTGAATTTCACGCTATCTAGGTAGAAGAGTTGCATTATGTAATTTTACAACGAGTTAGCGATAATGTAATATTTTAAGTAAACAATGGACGATGTATTAGAATAAAACTTATCGCTAGGAAAGCGACAGGTCCAACAAAGTAGGTCTTGTTTGAAGGATTTTTCTTGAACTTTTTTGCACTTGTTAATCAATATTGCAAGTGTGTACTTGCATTAGTTATAGTTCCTTATGTCATTGTTATCAACTAAAGTTCTGAGGAGGTTATGGAGGATTTTCTTCTGTGAAGTATGATGGATAATACTAATGATGTAGTCGAGGAGGAACTCTATCTAGAAGTAGTCTCTCCCCTCTGTACTTTCAATTAATCTCTTTGAACACATGATATTTTTAGCGGGAAGTTAGGATAGTTCTTCTTCATCTAAGCTATGAAATCCTTGTTATGTTCTATTTCAACTATATCCTCGTTGCACTCGTTAACTGTCTTTCTCCCTCTTGGGAATCCCAGGACTAGATACACATCCTCCTTATCGATATTGATTGTGTCAAGCTCAAGGGTTGGGCTTATATTCTCTGTACACTGAACTTCTGCATAAGGTACAGTGCGAGGCTCTTTGGCAGCTTGGTCAAACGTAGAGAGAGTGCGGATCCAAATCCTATCTCTTTGATTGCTATTGTTTGGTCTTCGCTCAATTGTGTGACCACAACATGTACTCTAGAGTATGCCATGTTTGTTTTTAACAGTTGGAATTGCCCCTCATTTGCATCGGGTTCTTGTTCATGTTCTGATTCATCTTCGTGTTCTTTTAGTGGTTCATTGTCATGTTTCTTTTTCGGCTACCTAAGCTTTTTGCAGCTGGTTTGTCAGTTTTTTCATCTGCTCTTGTTTGTTTTAGCTTACTCAAGTTGTCTTGTGCCTTGTTCTTCTGTGATTATGCATGTGTTGTCTTTTTGGTAAATGATGTAAAATATAAAGACTTGTTTTCATTCTTTTTTCTTTTCTTCATATAAATATATCGGTTCCACTAATATTACACCAGACTCTCGCATATTGCCCTAATTTAAACAAGAGTACGTTTTTCGTCACTAGTCACTCACGTACCCATTACTAGAAAATAAGGCTATACACTACAAGGAGAAAACTTTTAGAGATGAACTTTTAGAGTCAAGGCAATATCCATCTCTAAGTTCATTTATTTATCTTAAGTTGACATTTCTAACTTTTGACCATTGATATAAAAATAGACAATTGGATATAAATATTATATAATTTAGATCACATCAACAAATTTGTGTCTTGATTGGAGTCGTATGTTCATACCATCATAAAAAGAATCACTTTATAAAAACTTGCTGCTAATATAATATATGATTTTTATCGGCTGTCAACTTAAGTTATTTCTTAATGAAATTTTATCTACTTTATCCTAAATGATTTAGTCTTATTTTAATGGGTGAAAATTCTTGAAATTATAATATAATTCATTGAATAAGTAGGCTTAAAATGCATAGCTACTTTATTGTAAACTTTTTTTGTTTTCTGAAATACTTGATTATAAACTAACACTTGTGTTTATTTTAGAATAAGAATGGAATTTATATACCAAGAGATCGTTATCTGCAGGAAGAAGCAGAGAAAAAGGTGTTGTATTTAGTCTGATAGCATAATTGGGTGACAAACTTGATAAAACTGAGGTAACATCATATCAACTCTATTTCAATGGCAAATAGTTTCTTGTGTTCATTTCCTTAATTTTTCTAACTATGTACCAACTATTCTCTTATCTCTCAAAGAAAGCTACAGGAAACTGAACATGTTTTGGTTGATCTTGAAGAACGATATAGACAAGCTAATGCAACGATAAAGAAGAAGGAATATCTTATATCCAATCTTCTTAAGTCAGGTGAGGCTCTCATGTAGTTTCTCTAGCCGAATACTTTCTTACGATCTTCTTTTTTCTAATTATTTTCTTATTGGAGTAGTATAATTCTTGAATATCTATTCCGTTTGTATTTTCTTCTTGGCTGCTTAGACCACTAATTCATGTCATCCAAACTCTAGTCGTTAATACAATTCCATCTGCTTCAGATTTTAGGGTTTAGTTAATACGATTCCACAATTTTAGGAACTGCCTTTCATAAACTAATCTATTTAATTCATTCTTCGTTTCCTTTGCTCCATGTAATAATTGTGTCCATGGACAAGTTAACTAATTGCTAACAATTTGGCATACAATGAAACCAGAGAGAGAGAGAGAGAGAGAGAGAGAGAGAGAGAGAGAGAGAGAGAGAGTTGACGACTGAAGAAGTTGAGTGGAAAACCTTTAATACTTCCAATATATGTTTGAGTACCACATCTCACCTTTCTTGTTAAGTATGCATCCCCTACTAGATAAATTATAAGCAACCACAGTTTTTTATCATGTGATAATCAGTTTAGCAGCGGTCATGGGTCACCACACGTAAATGAAGCATTGTAGATCCTATTCTAATGAACTTATGTTGGGGTGATAGATTGTTTTCCTTCCTCATTTATAGATTTCCCATTTTGATTAGTCTCACTATCTGCACCATTTAGAGTAGCTTTTTGACATAGCATGTCTTTTTTCTATTAGAGAGTTGAGCTGGCATTTGATCTTCGATGGGAACTGGAGAATTCTACATCAGATGTCTCTACTTGTTTGCCAAGATTGGTAAGTGGTTGAAATTTTCATAAGTTGGAAATAACAAATTACTCTCTGTAAATCTTGTCTTAGTTTTTTTTCATTTATTTTCTCTAGAGAGTGAGGACAAAATTATAGATGAAAATAGAATTCTCATCCAGAAGTTTCAATCCCAATTAACCCAACAGCTTAACATAATGCATGAGGCAATGGCAGCATCGGCAACACAACAAGAGTAACAATTAAAGAAGATGGAGGAAGATATGTAATCCTTTGTATCCAAAAAGACAGAGGTATTGATATTATATGGAGTCCAGAACCCTTTTGCTGCCTAGATTTTAAGTCAACATATATGTAATCTTTTATGTTCTGGTAGGCCACTGAAGGGCTTCGCGCCAACCTGGAGAAGTTGAAAAACATGTGCGGTAGTGTCATAAAAGCTCTGGATGACATAGCTGAGGAACTCAACAGTAATTCATACTCAACCTTCACGCACCCAAATTCTCAAGTCACCGAGCATTCATCTGCTTTAGGCGATGTATGTGTTTCTCTTGCAATATTATAGTGAATGTTGTTTATCTTTTCTTTCTTTTAAGCTTTGTTTGATCTATTTTCATGTTGTTAAACCTTTCAAGGGCAGTGCTTCAGAGGCTGATACGTTGCTTAATGACCTTCAAAATAGTCTCCACATTCGATCACTATATGATAGTTTTGAGAATACTATGATGTGTAGATACATTTTTTAATGAAACTTTACCTACTTTATCATTAATGGATTTAGTTTTATTATGTTGTGAATTGGGTTTAATTTCTATTTTGTAAGTTTGTTGGATATATTATCATATATACAAATGTACTAAATATATGAATTTGTAAATTTTTTAAAGAAATACCGGGGTTTGAAATCCCGCAAATAATAAATTTTTTTTAAAACAAATTATTATTAGCAGAAAGTTGAAACCGCCACAAAATAATTTTTTAAAAAGAAACAAATATTTTATCAGGGGTTTGAACCTCCGCAAATATTTATTTTTTCTAAAGAGGAATTATTATGACGGAGGTTCAAAACCACCACAAAATAGAAAAAGAAACCACTGCTACATTTAACGGTAGTGTGCGCAACATTTTTCAAAAAACTGCCACTATCATTTAGAGGCATCACTTCTAGTAGTAGTTTTCCAAACGGCCACTAAACCATTTTGCGGATGTTCAAAACCGCCGCTAAACGCAAAAAGCACCCCCACGATTTTTACTATTTTTTGTAGTGTTTTAATAATAATTGGTGCTCATTTTTACAACTAGGATATAATTTTTTTATAGTCAAGAGTGACTATGATATAAAATATGCAAAATGGTTGACTATAAGTAGGTGTACCTATTTTTGTAACTTGGAATGCCTATTTTTATAACTATGAATGCCTACTTTTAAAACTATGTATGATATACAAGTTGACAACTAGAGGTGCATGTTTGCATAACTAATGGTGCTTATGCTATTAAACATGCAAAATGGTGACTGTAAATAGGTGTGCCTACTTTTATAATTTGAAGTGTCTCATTTTATAGCATAGTGTGCCTACAATGTATGAAATGCAGGTAAGCATTCTACACACTTAATGGACAACAAATCACAAGACACTTCTATTACATATAAGAGCATAGAAAATGTGCATGAAAAAGTGTGAAATTGACAAATGCAATAGTGTTCCCCTATTACAATATGGTGTGCCTATTTTTATGACTATGAGTGCCTAATATTTCAATTGCAAGTGAATCTTCGTACAGGAAGGCATGGTTATTGTGAAAGAGGGTGAAAAATGCATGAAAATTTCACAAATACGAACATGCAACAGGGAATCAATTAGTGATTTTGTCACTTTATACACTTAATGGACAGTAAAACATTAAAAAAAATGAATCTCGAAGTTCAAAACACGCAAATAAGGCACAAAAACACATAAATACGATTTCAAATACAAATATATGAAACAGAAACTATGGATGATGAGTGAAACAGATCATAAACGGTGTAAATTACTTTGTTGTAGTATTTTTTTTATTGAAAACTACAATTTTCAAGTTGATTTGAAAAGTTTTCCAAGTTAAAATTTACCTATTTTCATCACTGTTGCTTGAAGAACCCATTCTCGATGATTTTTGCTCGTGAAGATATAGGAAATAGTGTAGAATCGAAGTGAAGAGTAAAGAAAATTGAAGAAATTGGTTGATGAGATTAAATTTTGATAAAAAAAATCGTCTTGAAATCGCCTTGTAAATAGCTGAGTGAGAATTTTTAGAGGGATTGATGGTTTTTGTTAAATGGCTAGTATATTCTAGGTGCGGGAGGTGAGAGTAAATTTGTTTTTTGACTTATTTATGGCACTAAATAAAACTCCATAATTTTGATATTAGACACACTATAGACATATGATATAACAACTCTGAACTCTATTCATTAATCAATGAATTCATGCGTCCCTAATAATTTGTGTTTTTTTTTTTTTTTTGGAAAATGGTTATAATTGCTATTCAATTATTTTTCATGTCAATAAATTTGACGTCAGTGTTTTCATACACAATATATTTTCATTTCTTTAATCAATTCGGCCACTTATAAACCAGCCGACAGTAAACAATATACAATATACATATATATATATATATGAATATATGTGTATATATATATAAATAGTCAAAAATGAAATATTATGACATAGTGCATTTAGAGAAATGAAAAATAATTGTGTATTAATATATAGGAAAAATAACATATTTGGTTCCAAAAATTTGATCTTTGACATAATATCACACTTAAAGTTCATTTATATTATGATTCCTAAATAATTTATATTTATTTTATAAGATCTTTTTACCATTAAATAATTAACTTCTCTGCTCAGTTGAATGAAGTAATCTAAAGTGTAAAATTAGATCATCACTTAGGATTTTTTAAATTTATTTGAGATACTAGATCATCATTTTTAAATTCAAATTTGTTAAGAAAGAGCTTTTATAAAACTCAACCAGCATTCCTATAAATATTTCTAGCAATCGGTGCATTTGCAAAAAAGGAGAAGGGTCTACAAGGTTCATCAGAAAAGTGATTATGCATTGAGAATCTCGATGTAATCATTTATTTTTTTACCGGTTGTTCTAATTCTGCTTTATGTGATTTATAGGAACTTATGAAGGTTTGAAGGTGATTTCTACATAAAGGTAAGAATTATGGTTAACTATATTTATTTGAGTTTTGAACTTAATTTGTTAGATATCTTTTTTTGGGGCATGAATATGTAATTTTTATAATTTTCAATATTATTATAAATATTAAATTCCAGTGAATAGTTGCAGGTTACTACTTGGAATCTTTATTCAGGATGCACTAAACTTGCAAGTTAATGAATTTATCTCGTACGCCTCTTTTTTTCCCTAATTCTACAAATTTAACCCTCTAAATTGTTTGGCTATTTTTCAATAAATCGTTTTTTTTTCCATGATCCCACAATGAAGACTTATGGCACAACCTTCATGTCACCACGGTCAAACCAAAAGGTTGGCTTTTACGTGACACAGAAGTTTCTGAAATGTTTAAAGTACAAGATAAACATGACAAGCAAGGTGAGTATTCAAGGAAACAGTGAACTAACACAAAAATATTTACAAGTGAGTGCAAAAATTAATCCTAATAAATCTATTAGGTAAAATGGTCATAGTCCTCAAAGTTTTTTCACTTAAAGTTTTTTCACATAGATCTTCAAAGAATCTTTTTATTTCCAATCGATATAAAATATTTCATGTCAATGACTTTTCTTGGCCTATTTTTGCTCAAATATAGCATGTTCTTATCAAGTGCAACATTTATTAAGACATTTATTAAGGTATATATATTTGACAAAAGTGTAACATATTATTGGGTATTCTTTTTTCATGTTAGAAATCTTTCAAGAAATATTAATTTAAAAATATCTTTCAAAAAAATTACGAATATTGCCAACACGTAACTTGAGAAAAAAAACCCCAAAAAATATATTTTTACGAAATAAATATGAAAATTTTATAATGTGGAAATTTGAAAATGTGTAAGATTTTCGTCCTTCAAATTTGTAAGAAAAAATCTAATAATAGTTTAAGTCTATATAGATGACTTGAGAAACAAATATCATATGTTTGACTTTGGAAATTTCCAAATTAACCCATATTATTTAAGATATTGTGCATAAAAGTACAGAAATTGATGATAATATTTTGAGGCGGGGAAGGAGAGGGAAAATTGATGTGGGAAAAAAAGGAATATTTCTTTGGGAGGCGGGATGGGATATGGAAAAAAGAGTTTTTTTTTTTTGGGAGAACATTGGGAGTTAGGTAAAAGAGCAATTTTTTTTCTTAAGAGGGGGGCACCTGGGGAAGAGAGAGGGGTAGCGGTTTGGGGAAAAAGAGCTATTTTTTTCATATATATATATATATATATATGGGGGGGTGAGTTGGGGTGGGGTGGGAGTGGGGGTTAGGGTGGTGAGAGTGTGTGAGAAAAGATGGTTCCTTTTTTTTTTTTTTTTTTTTGGGAGGAGAAGGGGGTGAGGGTGTGGGGATGAGGAAACAAGTATTTTTTTTTTCTTGGTGGGTGGGTAGAGAGGTGGGCAGAAAAAGTCTTTTTTTTTTTTTTTGGGAACACATCACCGTGTGACAAAAGAAGGTTTTTTAAGGGGTGAGGCCATGTATATAGGAAAAGAAGTGTGTTTTTTTTTTTTTTAATATGGTGGAAAAGGAAGGTTTCTTGAGTGTTTTATTTTTGAGGAACGGAAAATGGTTTTTTTTCCTTGTGGGGTTGTTGGGGGAGGGGGTGCGGGGTTGGGAGGAATGAGGGTCCTTCTTGGTGATAGGATGGGGGGCGCAGACCGAGATGGAGTTGCGGTTGTGGATGTGAGCGTGGGGAAGGAGGTAAATTTTTATACTAATTATTTTATATTTTCGTATTTAAAATTATTTTTTTCATTTTTATTCATATAAGTTCACTTACATATCTTATATAGCTAATAATATCATGGTGAAAATAACTCTTAGAAATAGAATGTTATATATACATTAATTTTTAATTAAATAATAATTTTATTTTAATAATAAAATATTATAATGTTATAAATTTATATATTTTATGGTGTTTAGGTTTAGCCTAATGACAAGCTAAATCCTTTCATGTTAAACTATGCAATCATATATATCATTGTAATTATGTTGTGAATATCCTATTTTGTCTGGTTGGACAGTAGCCTAATGTAAGGATCCAAGGTTTGTGTTAGAAGATCTAGAACTGGCCATAATTATTAGAAGATGAGGGCTAGCCTGTTTAAAGCCATTGTGAAGGCGTGTTAAGGCGTTGATCCCGGTTTCATCTTTTTGTAATTATGCTGACGGATCTGGATTTTCTGTAAAATCTAAGCCTTATAATCTTGGTTCTTGCATGTCTGCATACCACCGGACCTAATTGGTATCAGAGCCATGTAGTTATGTGATATATATGGTGTATAGTTTAACATGAATTTATTAAATTCAAATGAATTTATTAAGTAATAATAAAAGAAAAATTAAAAATGCTCATAAACAAGAAATGGAAATTCCAGATAAATTAGAAGAACTTAATAAGTGGACAATTCCTAGGATTGAATTAAAAACTGTATATCAGTTAGGAACTTTTGAGAAACGATGAAGAAACTGAAATCAAATTGTTAACTTTTCATGACATAAATCGTTATAAAGATTTATATAAATTTATCCATATTGGATTAGTGCAAATTGCATTCAAACCTTTAACATTAGAAGGTTTACCAGAAAGTTTCATTGCATGTCTAAGAGATGCAAGAAATCTTAATTGGAAACAATCACGGATAGGTGTAATTCAAACAAGTACCTTAACATTAAATGTTAAAACCCATGGATATAATTATATTTCTGGATCAGAATTAATTTGTATTTGTTATAAAATTTATTATAAACCATTGTTTACATTAAATCCTAATTGTAAAATAATGGATAAACAGATAAATGAAACTGTATTACTTGAAACTAACTTTAATAGATCTAAAATTTCTACTAGAAGAATTATAAAATGAGATGAAATCTCTATGCCCCAACAATGGAAACTTGAAAAAACTGGTCATATCCAGTCCAAGACTGAACAGAATATTGACCATATTGAACAAACTCCTGAAGGAATTGTTTACATACAGATGGATAATATTCCATCCAGATTGGGTCATATCCCAAGAACTTATTCTACTAGACCTGAACATTCTTTTATTTCACCTCTAATAGAGGAAATGGATCATATTCCTTATAGAGTTTCTACTTCACAAGTAAGTGAACGAGATGAGCATAATCATCATGTATAAAAATTATTTAAAAATAAAGAAAACATTGCAAAAGGTGTTTATAACACTAAAGATGCGGAAATAACCGAATCAGAAATGAATTTTTCATTATGAATAAATCTAAAATAGATTTTAGCCGTGGATCTGAGGCCAGGCAAAAGGTAAAAACAGAATTTAATTTGCCAAGATGGGAACCATTTAGAAAGTGGTTTTACCCTAATTTTACTATTGAAATAAGAAATTATATTTCTGATGAATTTTATAAATTTTTATCTGCTCATAATATTTTATTCCCTTTTGTTCCTTGGTTCATGTCCAATTATATTGAGCCATATATTTCTGTATTAGAAAGAGATTATAAGCTTTTAAATGGAAATATCATAAAAGGAATATTTCCTCCTCAACAATCCTTTTATATGGAAAAGGAAAATAATATCGTAAGTTTTACAGCTTTTTCAAAAATATTTGAAAATGAGACTTTAAGCATAACTGTAAAACAGATTAATCAAATAATAGAACAACAAAATCATACAAACATCTATTTAAATGTTTTAGGAGAACAAATAATATCTCTCCATAAAAGGATAGATACATTGATACAAAGATTAGATAAATCTAATATATAATTTTCAGGAAAAAAGGCAATCCTAGCCACACCAAATCTTCAGCCTCCTCCTGAAATAAAAAATTATAAATTAAAAACTATGTCACATCTTGAAATGTTAATAGATAATAAGTTTAAAAAACTAAACATTAATACTTTAGAAAATAAATTTGCAGAAAAATTAGAAGAAACTAAGGATTTTAGGCATGTTATAAATGATGAAATTAATAAATTATATAAATTCGCTGATAGACCAACTCAGAGAATAAATTATTATAGTAGACCTTCTCCTGTAGATATTCTACATGAAGAACAGGAATACATAGGTAATAATAGTTACAATGGAAAATGTATTTATGAATGGAATTTAGATGGTTATACAGAAAAACAGATTTATAATCTAGCCCATAGAATGTTAATGTATAGTTCTATAAGTAAAACAATTGGTAATAGTGATGTTAATATAGCAAAAATGATAGTTGCAGAATTTACTGGCCAACTTAAAGGTTGGTGGGATAATTATTTATCCTTACAAGATAAAGAAGAAATTTATCATAGCATGAAACAAGAAGATAATCAAATTAGTGAAACAGCAGTTTATACACTGGTAGTTACTATATTAGAACATTTTACAGGAAGAATATCTGATAATAGTGAAACTATTAGAACTTTATTACAAAATTTAAGACGTAAAACACTATCTGAATTTAGATGGTATAAAGATGCTTTCCTTAATAGAGTCATGGAATTACCTGAAAGTAATAATTCTCATTGGAAATCCAAATTTATAGATGGACTACCCAATTTATTTGCTGAAAGAGTTAGAAAAACCCTTAGGAAGGATAGAATGACTATTCCTTATGAAAGTTATACTTACGGAAACCTTATAGGTACTTGTATACAAGAAGGTATAGCCTTATGTAATGAAATTAAATTAAATCAACAAATTAAAAGACAAAGATTAACTAAAAGAAATCAATTAGGACAATTTTGTAGTCAATTTGGGATGGAAATTCCATCACAAAGAAAAATAATAAATAATTATAGAAAAGATGATAAATATGTTAAAAAGAAAAAGAGAAGATATTCTCAAGAAAAATTAGATAAAAAATTAAAAAGAAAATCTGATAGATTAGAAAGAAGAAAAGATAAAAATAATATTGTTTGTCACAAATGTAAAAGAATAGGACATTATGCTAATAAGTGTAAAATGAAGAAAAAGATTAATAGTTTAGATATTAGTCAAGAATTAAAAGATTATTTAGAAAAATTATTTATAGAAACTGATGACTCTGAAGATACTACTTCAGAATCAGAAATAGATCAAATGACTGATTATTCTGAATATTCAGACAATAATGAATGCTGCATTCCTTGTAAAAAGGAAAAGAATTCTGATAAGGATTAAGAAGATTATTATAGGATAATATCTCAATTTAAAGATTCAGATATAAATATTTTGAGTAATAGTAATATCTTAGAATTCTTGAAATTAATAAAATATCAAGAACTAAGATCTAGAATAATTGAACAAATAGATAATATTCCCTCTTCTAGTAATAAGACAGAAGAATTAGAATTAATAGAAAATAATAATCCTTATACAATGTCAGAAGTTTATAAAATAATGAAACAAAAGAATAATAATTCTCAAAAATCTCCTAGTACAATAAATGACTTATATGAAGAAATTAATACACTTAAAAATGAAATAAAATTGTTAAAACAAGTTAATAAAAATTTAGATATTCAAATTTCTAATTTAGAAATAAAGAAAGAAACTACCCTAATAACACCAAACCCTTTTGAAAATCTTAATAAGATTGGAGAAGAAAATTTTCTATCTGTTTTAGATATAATAACATCTTTTAAAATTTAATGTTAAGATAACATTACTAATAGATCATGATGAAATTATGGAATTAAATGCATTAATAGACACAGGAGCAGATATTAGTGTCATACAAGAAGGATTAATTCATACTAAATATTTTCAAAAAACCACTCATAGTCTGAGACATGCAGGTGGTCAGAAATTACAAATTAATTTCAAATTACCACGTGCATATATTTGCAATAATAAGGTTTGTATTCCTGAAAGCTTTTTAATAGCCAAAAATATAACTAACCAAGTTATACTTGGCACTCCTTTTATAAAGAAGATTTTTCCTATTACTCATATAGGTACAGATTGCATCATAGGAACATTTGAGGAAACTCCGGTTTCTTTTCAGTTTATAACTGAACCAAATACTAGATTTGTTAATGAGATTAAAGATTTTATCTTAAGAAAACAAAATCAAATCAATTTTCTTAATTATGAAATAAATTCTTTAAATATTGAAGAAGTTTTAAAAAATCCTAAATTACAGGATAAGATTAGAAGGATTCAAAATAATATTTCATTAGAAATCTGCAATGAACATCCTAATGCTTTTTGGAATAGAAAAAAGCATATTGTTAATCTCCCCTATATTGATAATTTTAATGAAGATAATATACCGACAGAGGCAAGACCTTGTTAGATGAATTCTAAATATTTAGAGTTATGCAAAGAAGAGAAATAGCTTCTTTATTAAAAAAAGAATTAATAAAAGAGTCAAACTCACCCTGGTAATGTACAGGTTTTTATGTTAATAAACATAGTGAAATAGAAAGAGGAGTACCAAGATTGGTAATAAATTATAAACCTTTATATTAAAATGGATCAGACACCCAATCCCTAATAAGAAGGATTTGCTAGATAGATTATATGAAGCAATAATATTTTCTATATTTGATTTAAAATCAGGATATTGGCTAATTCAGATAGCTGAAATTGACCAATATAAAACAGCTTTTAATGTTCCCATTGGACACTTTGAATGGAAAGTGATGCCTTTTGGATTGAAAAATGCACCTTCTGAATTTCAGAAGATTATGAATGTTATTTTTATTCCTTATAGTGAATTTATACTAGTCTATATAGATGATATTTTAGTATTCTCTAAAAATGTTCAACAACATTTTGAACATCTTGATATATTTAAAAAACTAGTGATACAAAATAGTTTAGTTATTTCCAAACCAAAAATGATTTTATTTCAAACAAATATTACATTTCTAGGTCATAATATTGACAAGGGAAAGATAATTCCTATTAACAGGAGTATTGATTTCGCATCAAAATTTCCTGATGAAATCATAGATAAATCTCAATTACAGATATTTTTAGGAAGCTTAAATTATATTTTACCATATTATAAAAATTTAGCATATGATACAGCTATATTATATGATAGGTTAAGAAAAAATTCTAAACCTTGGACTTCTAAGCATACTGAGATAGTCCAGAAAATAAAAGAAAAAGTAAAAACATTACCTTGCTTAATATTAGCAAATCCTAATTGGAAAAAAATTATGGAAACAGATGCCTTTGATATAGGCTATGGAGGTATCTTAACTCAAGTATGTCCTGATGATAAACAGGAAAAATTAATTAGATATCACTCTGGAAAATGGACTGATAGTCAGAAAAATTATGCAACTGTTGCTAAAGAAATACTAGCAATATTAAAATGTATTTTAAAATTTCAAGATGATTTATATAATCAGAAGTTTATAATAAGAACTGATTGCCAAGCAGCGAAATTTATGTTTAATAAAGATTTCAAGCATGATGTTTCTAAACAAATGTTTGCAAGATGGCAAGCTCATTTAGCTCCCTTTGATTTTGAAATAATTTATAAAAAAGGTGAAGAAAATAGTCTTCCTGATTTTCTCACTCGTGAATTTTTGCAGCATGATACCGCGGGGAAGAGGTAATCATTTCCGTGGACGTGGGAGAGGTAATACCTCTCACAATACAGAGAAAAATGTTCTTGTCCAATTGGGCAATAAGAAGCTTATAGCTGAAAACATTGCGGATACGGATGCCTCATTATATGAGGAATTTAAAAAGTTTATTGCTAATAAGAAAACACAGGCAGCTGAAACCTCCTCATTTGGGTCATATTCCCAAGTTATATCAGAAGAGGATAATATAGCCTCATATCATACTAATACTCATAAAGAAATTATATTTCTTTTGGATAATAAAGATCTTCAATGGAAGAATGATCCATGGATATTAATGAATAGATATCTGGACACAGCATCATATGCTGTTACATCATATAAACAAAGACCATACTATGAACATATACTTAAAGTTAGCTCGTGTGACATTACACATTTTTATCCTAATACGAAAGTTACTAATATTTATAATTTTAGTAAAATTACAATCAAATGGATTATATCTGTTGAAGAATGGGGTCTATCTCCTCTTAAAGAGAAGGAATTCATACTTTCCGACTCAAAATTATCATTTAAATATAATTATTGGGATTATATCGATGCTTTTCATAAAGCATTTTTGTATGAAAATCCTAATAGGAAACATACATGGCTTATAAAAATTTGCGGGGACGTTTATAACAACCCCATACCAAATTGGTTCATACAATGGTGGAATATTTATGGCACCTCGGGAAAAATACTTCCTGAAAATTCAAACCATTATATGGTGAATGGGTGAATATTTCCCCAAAAATAGCAGATTACATCGCTTCTAATCAATATACAGAGGAAATAGCCTCTATGATATTTTTTATTGAATTTTCCATACCATGGGTGTGGAAATGGACACCAGAAGTGGGTCATACCCAACAGAATTTACCATGTCTCAAGAGAGTTACTCATAGTAGATTTTGGGACAGGTTGATTAAAATCAACCCAAACACATAACAAATTTTTGGACAGAATATACTGGATGAAATCCATGAAAAAAATGATACATATCATACCATGAAAGAAAAATGAGAAATAAAGGAAATAAGTCCTTTTCATCATATCTCCACAAAATTAAAATTGCAAAAAAAATGTCATAACAAAAGAAGATTTAATCCGATCTTATATGGAGGAATTAAAGAAAGATCTAGTCAAGAATTTGATTGAAGATAATAAATCAGATGCGTCAATGACAGGCTCTTCAAATGAAGATTGCTTAGCTGGAGAGTCACAAGATCCTAATATGGAGGACATATCAGAAGAAGACATTGACCAAATGGTCAGGGATATGGAGGCACAGGCCAGGAAAGAAATTTGTAAATAAAATTTTTTTGAAATTGTTGTAATAGTATAGGATTGTAATAACAATTATTGTACCCTTATAGGGACCACAACAATAATGTAATAGTAATAGTACTATTCGGACTCAAAATTCGAAACTAAATAAGAATAGATAGAATAGCTGAAGTCCGGCCCTTCCTTTGTCTATAAAAGGATGGAAACTCATCCCAAAGGGCAGAGACTTAAGCCTTTAGATATTAGCTAGAAATCTCTCCCTCTCTCCTTGTAAAAATATTTTTCAATAAAGAAGTTTGAAGTTTTCTCTTCACATATCCCTGGTAAGTTTTAAGAACTTTCTTATTTTAATTTTTCTTGTTATAAATTTATATATTTTATAGTGTTTAGGTTTAGCCTAATGACAGGCTAAATCCTTTCATGTTAAACTATGCAATCATAAGAATTCATCTGACAAGGTCTTGCCTTTGTCGGTATATTATCTTCATTAAAATTATCAATATAGGGGAGATTAACAATATGCTTTTTTCTATTCCAAAAAGCATTAGGATGTTCATTGCAGATTTCTAATGAAATATTATTTTGAATCCTTCTAATCTTATCCTGTAATTTAGGATTTTTTAAAACTTCAATATTTAAAGAATTTATTTCATAATTAAGAAAATTGATTTGATTTTGTTTTCTTAAGATAAAATCTTTAATCTCATTAATAAATCTAGTATTTGGTTCAGTTATAAATGTTATATAACAAATGTTATATATACATTAATTTTTAATTAAATAATATTTTTATTTTAATAATAAAATATTATAATCGCATATATTTTTCATTACAAAAAATTACATCCCATATATAGTACATATTTTTTACTAATTATTTGATTTTAAATCACATCTAATAAATAAATAGAATGTTATATATACATTAATTTTTAATAAATAGTATTTTTATTTTAATAATAAAATATTATAATCGTATATATTTTTCATTACAAAAAATTACATCCCATATATAGTACATATTTTTTACTAATTATAAAAGAATAATAAATTATGTGGTATCAAAATTGATGCTAAATGAGGATAAAATTATAAACAGGAAGAAAATTCTCACACTATGGTGTCATGCACAATAGTGAATTATTATTTATTTTTATTAGATTCTTGTTAAAATAACTGTGATTAATTTCGAATTGTTATGAAACTAATGAATATAATTTTGTAATCCCTGTATCTTGAGCCTATAAATAGGCTTTATAAGAAAATATTAATAAGACAATTCAAACTTGATTATTGAGTTATATTTTTCTCTCTCTTGTACTTTTCTTTCTCTATATTCTTCCTCTTTATATTATATTTTATTATGAGCAATTTGTCATATCGCGATCATCAAATTCATAACACGAATTAACTTATTATTTATTACTTTCATTAAGTAGATTTAATGTTAAATATGGCTAACGGGTTTTGGTGCCTTAAAAAAAAATACTTTGGTAACATTATGTATGATGATACATCAGAAATAAAAGTACTCCTTATGAGATTAGTCGAGACCTTGGGTTAGAATCACATTCTTTACTCCAAGGTATAATATATATATATATATACACTAGTTTAAAAACTCGTAATATGCACTGATAGATGTATTGTATATTTTTTTAGAGAAATATTAAAAGAAAAAATAAAATTATATTATATGTATTTTTATAATATGTTTTAAAATTTATATGCTATTCTACAATTTTATGAAAGTAGATAAAATTAAAAAGAAAGTAATTATTTTTTTAGGGAAAATAACATAATTATTATAAACCTAAAAAAAGTTTATAAAGAGAAATAACTTAGTATATAAAAAAGTAGAATTTTTAAGGGAAAAATAAAATATGTAAATGTTTGTTTCTTTTTAGAGATAATTTTATTAGAAATAAAAAAAAGAGGAAATTAGTTATTATTTAAAAAAATGACAAATTTAAAAATGTGAAATCGTTACAAACTTTAAAAAATTATGAAAAAAACTTAGGCTAAAGATTTACATTGTGAATATATAATATTCTATTTTTAAGAAAAAAGAAAAAATTATTTAGTAAAAATAAAAAGTATTATTTGACAACCGACCTCAAGAAAATGATCTAACATTTAAAAAAATTGAAAAAATTTAAAATTTTGTATGAATTCATAATACTTTCTGGAAAACAAAAATCCCTCTTCCCCCATACTATTTCCCTCCCCAAAATATATATTCCCTAATCCAACCCTCCTCCCTGAAGAAAAAAAAAAGTTCCCCTCTCTAGTGAATAAATTATAGAGCTATGGAAAATGTTGACAACATCACTATATATAATTAAGGATTAAACATTGGAAAAAATTTGTTCGTATATGTCTTCGAATTCAAGTAAAGAAAGAAAGAAAATGAAGTTACGTTAAGATGGTGATTATTAATTGATGGTTTACATTAGTACTGTCAATACGGGTCTGAGGGCTCAAACCGTTCGCGGTATAGACAGATATGAATTTTGTAAAATTAGGCTCGTCAAAAATGAGTTAGGACAGGACCAGACTGTTTTGAATGCGGACTTTTACAGGTCGGTCCGATCCGGTTCACGGACTGGCCCGTTTTGTTTGTTTTTTTTTCATATTATTTTAGAACCCTAACTCTCTCTTCTTGAATCTTGTTGACTCTCAACTCATTCATCCTCCTCCTCACTTGACTTGAGACTCTCAGCCTCAGCCACCAACCACAGCGGCATGCCGCCCCTTCATCCCACTTTGTTCTTCTTCTTCCTCAATCCTCACACAGTACTCACCCACCCAACCATTGCATCCAGCCAGACGAAGCCACCTTCTTCCTTCCTCAATCCTCCTCACCACACCGAGACGACCCTCCTCTGCTCCTCACCTCACCTCACGTTGCCGCACGGCCCTCACCCATCCACCGGCCGTCACTCTCCACGACTATCGACTCCTCCGCACCTCTGCGCTCCTCTACAGCCGTCAGCCAACAAGTCAGATCTGGTAAGATCCACTTTTTTTCATCTTCTTCTTCTTCCGTCTATGATAGTGATATGGCTAGGGGTATCCATCTTGCCTTTGGTTCTAGGAAACGGACTAGAACAAATATTATGATGAGGTTTGATTTTCATTAACTTTTTTAATTTGTTCGATTTCAAGAATTTCAGTTCTTTTTTTTAACAAATTTAGTTCTTTTTAAGATTTTGAGATACTCTTCTTACTTTTTGCTTCTTTTTCTTCCCCTGCTTTCTTTGTTCTTTTTTGGGAAGCCTCTTTTTTTCACCTTTGCTCTAAAATATAGTGGCCTTTAAAGATTTAAGTATTGTAGTTGAACTGCAACAACAATTACTGTTCAAGATTGAAACTTCGGCACTTAAAAGCTTGAGTTTTCTGAAAGATGAGTGCTTCAAAATTCATAAAATGTATGACTGTAGGAGATGGAGCAGTTGGAAAGTCAGAAAGACTTGCATCATTATGTGTGTGAATAATGTGTGACTCTGTATTTGTTTCCCTTTTTTGCATAAATGTTTAAATGGCTGTATATATGTGTGATATATAAATATAACTTAGTTTCATGTTTGTGAACTTCCTTATTTAATAATAGTATAGTTAATGTATAAAATCCAGTGATGTAGAAGTTGTTGCGAAAGAGTTTGTGACCAATTGGGAGAAGAAGAAAAGAAGAATGAAGAAAAAGTGAAGAACACGGGCAGCAACATGACCAACAACATAATTAGCGACACGGTCACTGCTGAACGTGTCAGTGACCGTGTTCTCTTCTGTTTTGGGCATTTTTATTTAATTTTTTTCAGCTTTTAACTATTTACTTGTTTTATTAGTTGTGGGCATTTTTTCTTTTACTTATTTGGGTTATTAGGGCTTTGGATAAACTATAAATAACCACCTTTTCATTGTTGAAAGGGATGATGATTTTTATTCAATTACAGACCTTTTGTTCCAAATTTAAGGATTCTCACTTGGAATTCCTTATTGAACGTTTTACGATGCATTAGTTGGTATTAGAGCTTAAATTCCGTTCGTACTAACGATGTCTGGTGGAAACGGTGATATCCAGAATGTCATTCAGGATGTTGAAGCCTTGCGAACCTTGGAAGTAAATCTAGATCAACAATTACAGCGTTTAGATCAACGCTTTGATGAGATGATTAATAGATTTGACACCTTTGAGTGAATGCCAACAGAAACAGAAATGATGGAGGATAATGACCAAGAGATCAGCTTGCTCGAGACGGTTTTGCCAATGTACCTGTAGCTGCTAATGTCTAAAACCAGATTTGCTAGTTATAATTCCAGTGATGAGAAGGAGGATCTAATTTTGGCTGAAGATCAAAACAGACCTGCTAGGAGAGGTCGTGCCAAGTATACTAATAATTATAATATTCAACATAATAATGACTATGATGGTGGTGATTTTAGATTGCAGGTGGGTATTCCTAGTTTTTATGGTAATCTAGGCATTGAGGACTTTGTTGATTGGATTGTCGAAATTGATCATTTTTTTTGAATATATGGATATTCCACAAGAGAAGAGAGTGAAGTTAGTGGCATGTAGATTGAAGGGTGCAGCATCTACCTGGTGGGAGAGGTTGTTACATAGACGACAGAGAGAGGGTAAAGAGCCTGTTCGGACGTGGTTCAGAATGAAACAGTTGCTGCAGAGTGAATTTCTACCTCCAAACTATGAATAGATCCTATTTCAGCAGTATCAACGCTGTCAGCAGAATCAAAGATCTGTACAAGAATACACAGCAGACTTTATGAGGTTGGCAGAGAGGAATGATTTGTGGGAGAGTAAGGTGCATTAGGTCGCTCATTACTTGGATGGTCTGAAACCGCAAATTAGAGATAGAATTGGGGTACAGGTTGTAAAGAGTGTGACGGAGGCGAAAAATATAGAGATTAAAGCTGAGTTAATGATCCGAGGTAGAGGTCGAAGTACATTTGAAAGTAATAGGTGAACGTATAGAAATGATAATTTTTAGAGGAGTAATAGTGTGAAGGTACACCAAGGAGTTTTGTAGATAGGAGGAAAGCTGCACAGGGATGGAATCAGGGTACTGAACGGAAGGAAGATAAGGGGCCTGGGAAGAAAGTTGTTGAAGCAAAGGAGGGACAAAAGACAACCACTAATCCTTATGGAAAACCTATTTTAGGCAAGTGTTTTCGTTGTGGATAACCCGGTCACAGATCAAATGAATGTCCTACTAGAAAACCTGTTAATGTAGTTGAACAGGACGAAGAAGAGGTGTTTTGTGCTCCTGATGGAGAAGATAATGACTATGAGGAATATGCAGAGGAAGAAGAGCAGAATTGTGTGATACGCAAGTTGATGTTAACTCCTAAAAATAGAAGATGGAAGCCAGAGACACAAGCTGTTTCGGATCAGGTGTACTATCAATGGTCGAATGTTTGAGTTGATCATAGATAGTGGAGCTATGAAAACATTATTGGCAGAGCTGCGGCTGAGTCATTGAAACTAAAGATGGAGAAGCATCCCAGTCAATACTCTATAGGCTGGATTAAGGCAACAGAGAAGGTTCAGGTGACAGAACGATGTAAGGTACCATTCTCTATAGGTACTTACAAAGATGAAGTGTATTGTGATGTTGTGGATATGGATGCGTGTCATTTGTTGTTTGCGCGACCTTGGCAGTTTGATGTTAATGCACAACATGGGGGTAGAGATAATGTATACAGGCTAGAAAAAGATGGGGTGAAGATTAATCTACTTCCCATGAAGGAGAGTTACCGTGCCAAAGCTTCTAAAATAGAGGAACGGTCTTTCCTAATTATTACGTAATCTGGGCATGAAATGGAGGAGTCTGCTAAAGAGTCACAGGTGGTGCATGCTTTGGTGGTAAGGCAAGTCTTTGCAGCTGATGAGAAGAAGTAGATTGACGAAGTACCAGAACAGGTTAAACCATTACTGGAGGAGTTTGCTGAGATCATGCCAAAGGAGCTTCCGGTTGAATTACCTCCTATGAGAGACATTCAAAATCACATTGATCTGATCCCCGGAGCTAGCTTGCCAAACCTTCCACATTACAGGATGAGTCCGAAAGAGAGTGAGATTCTGCCAAAAAAGGTGTAGGAGTTTCTGGAGAAAGGGAATAGTAGGGAGAGCATAAGTCCATGTGCTATTCCTACTTTATTGACGCCTAAGAAGGATGGAAGTTACAGGATGTGTGTTGATAGTAGAGCAATCAACAGGATTATAATTGGGTACAAATTTCCCATTCCTCGTTTGGAAGATATGCTGGATAGACTGAGATGAGCTAAAGTATTCACAAAGATTGAATTGCGGAGTGGATACCACTAAATTTGTATTAGGATGGGAGATGAACGGAAGACAGCTTTCAAGACAAAGAATGGTCTTTATGAGTGGCTGGTAATGCCTTTCGGATTATCTAATGCCCCTAGCACTTTTATGCGACTTATGAATTAGGTACTTAAGCCATTTAGTTGTAAATTTGTGGTTGTTTATTTCGATGATATCCTTATTTATAGTAGTTCAGAAGAGGAGCATTTAGATCATTTGATGAGTGTGTTGACTGTCTTGCATGAAAATAAATTGTATATGAACCTGAGGAAATATAGTTTTATGGCAAGGAAGTTGTTGTTTCTTGGGTTTGTTGTTAGTGCATATTGTATTCGAGTAGATGATGAGAAAGTTCGGGCAATTAGAGAATGGTCAGCCCCAAGAACAATACCTAAGTTGAGGAGTTTCTTGGGTTTGGCTAGTTTCTATAAGCGTTTTATTAAGCACTTTAGTAGTGTTGTAGCCCCTTTAACTAAGTGTCTGAAAAAGGGTAAGTTTGAGTGGAGTGACAAAACTGAGTCAGTATTTGCTCTGTTGAAAGAGAAGTTATGTACATCCCCTGTTTTAGCTTTGCTAGATTTTACTAGGCTGTTTGAGGTGGATTGTGATGCGAGTGGAGTTGGAATTTGTGTAGTTTTGTTGCAGGAAAAACAACCAGTAGCATTCTTTAGTGAGAAGCTTAGTAATACTAGACTTAAGTGGAGTACTTATGATAACGAATTCTAGTCTGTTGTGCGTGCTTTACGGACTTGAGAATATTATCTGGTTGGGCAGGAATTTGTTCTATATTCTGATTGTGATGAGCTAAGACATCTGAATAGTCAGAGTCGAGTTGGTAAAGATATGCATATGCTAGATAGATTCAATTTTTGCAGAAGTTTCCTTTTAAGTTGAAGCATAAGGCGGGAGTTCAGAATAAAGTAGTTGATGCTTTTAGTAGAAGGGTTACTTTACTGGTCACTTTGAGTAATGAGATTGTGGGTTTCGAGTGTTTGAAAGAGTTGTACTCTGGCGATGTAGAGTTTGGACATATTTGGGAGAAGTGTAATGAAAAGCAGCCTTGTGATAATTTTCATATTAATGATGGGTTTTTTTATAAAGGGTAATCAGCTTTGTATTCTGTTTTTTCTTTAGGGGAGAAAGTGATTCTTGATTTGCATGGCGGAGGATTAGCTGGTCATTTGGGTAGAGATAAAACTATTGCAAGTGTTTTTATTAGCAATATTTACGTAAGGATGTGAACAAGATTGTGCAGATATGTTACATCTGTCAGACAGCTAAGGGACATTTGCAGAATACTGGTCTATACACACCTTTACCAGTGGCACACGACATTTGGGAGGATGTGTCGATAGATTTTGCTCTTGGCTTACCTCGTACTCAACGAGGTTTGGATTCTGTTTTTGTTGTTGTTGGCCATTTTTTAAAAATGGTCCCCTTTTTCCTTGCAGAAAAGTTCATGATGCACGAAGTATTGCCAAGCTATATTTTGAACAGGCGATTCGTTTGCATGGGGTGCCAAAGTCTATTACATCATATCGTGATAGCAAGTTTCACAGTCACTTCTGGAGATTACTTTGGCACAGATTTGATTCTTCTTTGAATTACAACAGTACAGCTCATCCACAAACTGATGGATGAAGGTTACCAACATATCATTAAGCAATTTGATTCGCAGCATTATTGGTGATCAACCAAGGAAGTGGGATGATGCTTTGGTGCAGGCTGAGTTTGCTTACAACAGTTTCATCCATTGTACTACAGGTATGACGTCTTTTTTGTAGTGTATCGGAAGGAACCTGCACATGTTTTTTATTTGCTTAAGCTGCCTAAAGTGCAAGATAATAGTGTAGCAGCTATGCATATGGCAGAGAATTGGCAATCTACTACAGAAGCTATTGAAGAGTCCAATACAAAGTACAAACAAGCAGCTGACATGCATCGCAGGGGGAAGCTTTTTGTTGATGGTGATCAGGTTATGGTATTCTTGCAAAGGGAGAGATTTCCAGTTGGCCAGTATAGCAAGTTGCAATCTAAGAAATATGGGTCATATTCGATTGTGAAGAAGATTAATGCCTATGTTGTTAGTATGCCAGACATTATGAGGATATCCAAGACGTTTAATGTGGCAGATATTTTCCCATTTTATCCCGTTGATGAGCCTTTGTATCCAGAAAACTCGCGGACGAGTTTTTCTCAGGTGAGAGAGAATGATGTAGAAGTTGTTGCGAAAGAGTTTATGACCAATTAGGAGAAGAAGAAAAGAAGAATGAAGAAACAATGAAGAACACGGGCAGCAACATGACCAGCAACATGATCAGCGACACAGTCACTGCTGAACGTATCAGTAGCCGTGTTCTCTTCTGTTTTGGGCTTTTTTATTTAATTTTTTTCAACTTTTAACTATTTATTTATTTTATTAGTTGTGGGAATTTTTGTCTTTTACTTATTTGGGTCATTAGATCTTTGGTTAAACTGTAAATAGCCACCTTTTCATTGTTAAAAGGGATGATGATTTTTATTCAATTACAGACCTTGTGTTCCAAATTTAAGGATTCTCACTTGGAATTCCTTATTGAACGTTTTACGCTGCATCATCAAACTATTGAATTGAGTGTTTTCTTCATTAAAAAAAAAAGTCCAAATATGAAGGAACTTATGAATTCATATGATATCTAGATTCTAGAACAATTGGCAGAAAGAAGAGAAATCTAATTTCAATTTTCCTCTTGAGGGAATCATCCATTTGATTCTGATATATTGAGTGAGACTTTAAATATCTTTTACCATTCATTCACACAAGAAGTAGAGAAGAAAGCCATAGCTGTTGCTGCTTTTTATGCTAAGCAACAAGAAACAGAGTATTGATATTTTGGTCTCTCTCTCTAATACTATTTCTGGATCAAATCTGTTTATAATACTAATACTATTTCCTCCCCAATTCTTGTATTGTTTTGCTATGTATGTAATTGTATAGTGTGTGCTATGCCTATGCGATTGAGAATTAAAATATTACAGAAAATGGATAAAAATGTTGTTGATGATACTAGTGATAAATATGATGAATCTGCACAATCTTCAAATAAGGCTAAAAAGTCCTTTAAGTGAAATGTATGGATTCGTACCAGGAGGCTTGATATTAGTAAAGATGGAGAACGTAGGGTTGAATGTTTTGATTATGGGAAGATGTATATTGCAGGAGGGAAATATGGAACATCTAGCATTTCACGTCATATAAAAATTTGCTTTGATATCAATGAAATGCACCAACTTTAACTTTTCCTTTGTTTCACAGCTACTTAGAGAGTAAGTATAACTTTTTCTTCATTTATATTTAATTTATGAATATTATTTATTAACTCTTTTATTTACTATATATTCTATGTTTTGTGCCTTATAGGTAAAGATGATGAGGAGAGGATGTTATGGAGTTGAAGATGAGTCCTCAAGATGAAATGATAAAGAAGTAGAAATTGGTGTTCAATTTTTCATATTGATTTTTTGTTAAATAATTATTAATTTATTTTTTTGGATAATTGTTGTCACGTATTAATTTTTTTTTATTTGGGCTTTTCTCTATTTTCATTGATTAGAATTAATATAATTATAGTTATAGGCAAGATTTAAAAAAAATTAGAAAATTAGCCCAAAAAAAAAAAGAGCAAAGTCCGCAGGCTGGCCGGTTTACCCGCGAACTGGCTGGGGGCGGATATAGATTCATATAATTTAGGTCCATAAAAAACGAGCCCGGACCGAACTTAATCATTTAAGCCCGGTCTTGACGCAGTCCGGTCCGGTTTGGCCGTTGGACAGTGCTACCTCTCCTCACACCCTTACCCAAAAAAATCCCCTCTTTTTCCCCGCCCCACCCTCCTCCAAAAACAAATAAAAGAAATCCCCCTCTTTTTCCATTCTATCCCACCCCATCCCTCCCCCAAAAGAGTTAGCTATGTAAATAAAAAAAGAAAAGAAAATATTAAATAAAAAAAGTATAAGAATAAATGAAAAAGTTGAACGTTAAAAAAATATACATAATAATTCAAAATACTTCAATTTTCCTACTCTTAGAAATTAAGCTAACATTTGTAACTAATAGCTTTCTTCGCCTTCTCCCTTCCGACCCTCTTCCCCCACACCCCAACCCCTCCTTCCTCTTTCCTAAAAAATACCCCACATGTACATATAAATACATATATATACATATGTATATATAATGTATAAATATATATATATGCATATATACGTATATATGTGTATATATATATATTAGTAACAATATAAGTGATATTTACAAACTAAAATAATTTGGTTAAATATGATTATTAACTATGATTAATCAAATAATTGTAAATAATTTATTTCAATTAGAATGTTATTGAAATACTTACTATAGTCATTTATTATGATTTAATCAATAATTCTATGGATACTTAAATGGGTTATAAAACACAATTTTTTTATCACCTCTTTATTATTCTATGATTTAATATATTCTCTCATAAACAATATTACTTTCATGAAAGACAATGAAAATATTTCTCCTTTTAAATTTAGAATACAATTCAATTTAAGTTGCTTACCTTAGTTAATAGCTATAATTAACAATTGTGAATATACTTTAACTTCGGTGGATTAAATAGGTTACAATAATTTGATTAAAATTTACGATAGTAGTTAAAATGTTGAATATACTATAAATATAAATATAGAAAATAAATCTTGAAATGTAAGAACGTTTATACAAATTTTAAAAACTGTTTGTTGACAAAATAAATTCATAATAAAGAAAAGTAAAATTTTGAAAAGTTTTTATGAGTGAAATAAATAAACGATCGACTAATAAACCCATTGCTAACATATGTATTTTAATAACACTTTCCTCCCTTAACATTTTGCTCACACAAGAGACTAGAGAATTATCTGGTTCAAAAACCAAAAAGAAAAGACCAGAGAATTATCACCTTTTCTTTTTTAAAACAAAAGAGAATTATCATCTTTAAATGACAAGCATGACTGGAAGCGTTCTAGTCCTTAAAAAAATAATATATGTATATACTGTTAGTATATGCCCTAAGACTAATTGACTCACATTTATAATTTATGAAACATATATTTTTTAATTGTATTTTATGCTTTGGTCATCAAGTATGTGACTTAGATAGTAAAACCCTTATAGCTAATAAAATACTATTCTTATTTGTCCCTAGTTTATTACATCTTGTAAACTAGTGTGAAGTTGATTGATGGTCAAGTTTTACTGATTATGAATATGAGATATAAAATCAATTCATAAATACATATTGAGAATATTGTATTGGACATGACCCAAAGTGAAGAAGAAATATTGCATGGGTTTAAGTTGTAAGTATTTCTTCTCAATTTTATATTTGATGTCTTTTGACCTAATGTTTCTTGCATGGGGAGAAAATATGTTTTGACATAGTCAAACATCACTTTTAATTAGGTGATCATTATGACTATTGGTTGGCTTATTTTCTCGTCATGGCTTGAATATTGGAGATTGTGAAAGGGATTTGTCCCTCTCTTTTTAGAGAGAGATATCCATGGGCCCCTTGATAAGGAAGACTGGAAAATATGCATGGCCATGCTCAAATAAGTATTAATAATGTGTTATTAATATTATTTGTTGGAACAGTCTGCCTGGTGATCAAGTAAATGGTTAATTAAGTTTTATAAGGATGACTTGATCCATGCCTTATACTTAATTAGGATATCGTGTGACAAAAGGACTAAATATTAAATCTGATGCTAGGTTATTATTGCATTTACTTAACTTGGGTAAGCATAATGTCTTACTAGAGGCCACTTATGTTTTGTGAATAAATGTCTAGGACATTTTTCATTCATTGCCAACGTTAAGTGAACCTAAAGGGTCACACGCATAGACGATCTTGTGAGTATAATGTCCACGTTCAATGAATCTAGATTGTGTCCAGATTCATTGAACGTATACAAAAGGGGAATCAGATTTCATATTGTATTTTGTGGTAAGTTAATAAGTAATTAATTTTATTTAATCGAATAAATGAAATTAATTACTTAATATTACTCATCCAACCGTTGGATGATTATAGGAATAGACGGACGAGATTAAACTGTCATTAGATGATAGTTAGGGTTTTGATATTTACAGCTATAAAAGGTTATGTTAGCCTTTTCTTGGCAGCCGTCCTTTATCTGGTTAAAGAAAAACAAAACCCTAAACCCTAGAACGGCGATATAGTATCTAGCCTCCTCTCTCCGAAATACGACCTATTACCAGATAGTCAAGATCAGTTTTGAACAGTTTTCAGAACACAGAAGGGGCTAGCATCCCGATCGCTTGCAGAGGAGCTCGTCGCATGGATACCAGTAGAGGGAAAAGCGTAAATAGCAGCGTCTCCACATCAAATAATCAAAACATTGAGGTAATTTCGATCCATCCTTTTTTCTAGTATGTGCAGATCCTGTTGGTAAATTTTCGTAGTTTTATTTTATTTTATTTTATTTTTTAGCCTACGGTTTCCGACATATATATAAACAGACTGTAAGCGTTCTTAATTTAAAAATAAAAAAGCTGCCAGACGCATAGTCCATCCAAACGATTTGGGAATGGCCAAAAGATGTTCTACAAAGCTTTGGAAATGGCATGCTTTTTTTTTTTTAATTCAATATTGAAAAATTGTCATCTAATTTAAAAAGAATTAGAGTGCCGACTCTCAAATTTTAACGTTATACTGACATACTATATTAAATCGCCACATGAGTATCGAACTTAAGATCTCTCATTTAGTATGTCAGGTAGAGGATCCTTAGTTAAGGGAGTTGCACTATTAGACCACAGACCTCTTGTCAAAAATTTTTGTAAAAAATGTCATGCTTCTGCATTAAATGATTTCATAAATTTAAATTTTCATTGAAAAGTTAATAAAAGGGCTCATATGCAATAATACATCATAATATTGAACAATTTTACATAAATATTTTTCTTGATCCACATTATATTATGGATTAAATTGATCCATATAACACTACCCTTCATCTAATTAATTGAATCAATAATGATTATTATAAATTAGAAATAAAAGAAATATCACATGACAATATATTACTCCCTCAGATAAAAAATATAATATAATAAGTTTTAAAATGTTTCAGGATGGTTAAGGATATAACTCATTTTACATTGAGTATTTATTATATTTTTTTATCTTTATCTATCTCTTTATCATTTTATTCCACTTATTTTTACTATATCTTTCCTTATTTATTATAAGTGTAAAAAATATTTTATTTTAAAATTTATCATATTTTAATATCTTTAATTTTTATACATAAGTACACAAGAACTCTTAGATTTATGAGCCGAGGGTGTACAAGATGTATGGTTAGTGATGCCTCCCTAACCCCCATGCACACATATCCAAACCACACGGTGAACACCTACACCCCTCCTCTCTAAGGCTGTAAATGGGTTCAGACCCTCAGGGTGCACCTAGATCCAGACCTAGACCATTATAGTGAAACTTGGATCTAGACTCGGACTCATACCCTCCAGGTATAAAATTTTTTGACCCAGACCCGACCCTCCTGGGTCCAGGGTAGGGTCTGGTTATACCCGTGCCCGTATGACATTTTTGTATTTTTTCCCTATTAAACAAATATATAAAACAATGCATAGCCCTAAAATAAAAATTTTATCATGATTAACATAATCTCCTCAACATTTCTTTTAACAAATACAATCATTTAACATCTCTAATTAAAAAAATTAAAGTTCAACTACACACAAAATCTTCACAGTACATTAATCCAATGAGAACAAAAGTTCTAATTCAATACAATATATTAATCAAAGCGTTTCTATTTTTGATACCGCTTGATCCTATTTGTCTCCTACAAAGAAATATAGAAGTGAGTATATATTACAAGTGTATGTAAAATAGAGATAATTATGAATATATAGCTAAAGATAAAAAACTCACATCAATGGGTATTAATATAATATATATAATATAATATATAAATAAATAATATAATATAAAAATTTATAAATTATATATTAATATAATATTATATATTATTAATACGGGTATATAGGTTTGGGCATCAACATATCCTGCCCAGACCCATATAACATAATTAATACGGGTACGGGTCCGTGGGTATAAAATTTCAACATTACCCGTTAAAAACAGGTATAGACCCACACGAGTACGGGTAAGACCTGTCTCGTTTACAGCCCTACTCCTCTCCCCATGCCCCCTTCTCCTAAAAAATTGCGTGCAGCAGATTACAATTGTAAAACGTCTGGACGGAATTCCTTAAAACAAATCCAATAAATTGAGACAATGTATGTTCGAACTTTAAGAAATGTGGGAATAAGACATCTTGTAAACACTTTACAAAGTTATTTTTTTTACTATTTTATTTTACCTCACCGATATATAGTTATGTAAAAAATTTCAGCAAAATATATTTTCTAGGATAAAATGAAGCAAATTGTTTAATAGCGTTTTACATTAACGAGATCAAATCTCAAAATATTCACCAACTTATACAGAAATATGAAAGCCTTTATGAAAGCTTATAGGAGGAGTTTAAATCTTCATATCTCATCCTTATGTAGACTAACTTATACCTCTAATTTAGAGACATAACCTTGTGCCATAAAATATAATTGTTAGGTTTTAATATCTTGGTGAATAATCCTAACGATATCATGTATATTCATTCTTGATGAATATTCATCTATGTACATAAATTATTGGTGAATGTTCATCTATATATATTTATTCCTGATGAATGTTCATCTATGTATATTTATTTTTCATGAATAACTTTATGTACAATCATTTATTAACAAACCTCAATAATTATATCTCTTACCAGATTTTAAGTAGCTCTTGACTAACTAACTACAAACATAATTTCACATTATTTTGTAAAACATTCCAACAATCCTCACTACAGGAGAGCAGCTTAATAAGGACAGACTTTAGAGGTGGAACCATAGTCGTCTCTAAACATCGACGGATTAGAAATGCAATAGAGACGGATGCAAAAAGTCAAATTTTTTTGTAGAGACAATTTAGAGATGTAATGATTCTGTCTAAAAAACTTTCGTCTTTGATCTGCCTCTAAATGTTTTCGAGATGAAAATCATAGATGGATTAGAGATTCAACATCCGTCTCTAAATCTAAAGACGGATTGGAGAGGGAATGATTCCTGTCTAACTTTAGAGATAGAATGGAGACCAATATGTGTTGTCTCGAAAGTTTTATTCAATAATTTATGTCTCTATTTAGAGATGCAATAAATCTGTGCCAATGCTGTCTGTAAGTGGAGTGAAATAGATGCGGATTCGTATCGTCTCTATATCTGTTTGTACACATTTGATACAAAAACCTTTGGTCGCTAAACTCCTTTCGTCTCTATATCAGCTCAAAGATTATAGAGAAAACTCCTTTCATCTCTACTTTGTCTCAACTATTTAGAGAGAAGACTTTTTTTGTCTCTATATCATCTCTAATTTAGAGAGTAAACTCTTTTCGTCGCTATGTCGTCTCAAATGTTAAAGAGAGTTTCTTTCGTCTCTATATTGTCCTAAATTTTAGAGAGCATATCTTGTCGTCTCTACTATTTAGGGGGAAAACTTTTATCATCTCTAGCTCGTCTCTACTATTAGAGAGAAAAGTTCTTTTATCTCTACATCGTCCCAGATATTAGAGAGAATACTGCTTTCGTCTCTACTTCATCTCTACTATTTAGAGAGAAATCTTCTTTCAACTCTATGTTGTTTCAAATATTAGAGAGAAAACTCCTTTCGTCTCTAGCTTGTCTCTACTATTTAGAGAGAAAAGGTTCTTTCATCTCTATGTCGTCCGAAGTATTAGAGAGAATACTCATTTCGTCTCTACTATTTAGGGGGAAAGCTGTTTTCGTCTCTCTATCGTCACAAATGTTAGAGAGAAGACTCCTGTCGTCTCTAGCGCATCTCTAATTTTTTAGAGAGAACTTATTTTGTCTATGTGTCGTCTCAAATATTGGAAAGAAAATGTCTTTCGTCTCTACTTCGTCCCTAGTATTTATGGAGAAAACACCTTTCGTCTCTATGTTATATCAAATATTAGAGAGAATACTCATTTTGTCTCTACTTCGTCTCTATCATTTAGAGAATACACTTCTACCGTCTCTATGTCGTCTCAAATATTAGAGAGAAAATAACTTTCGTCTCTATCTCACCTCTAACTTCAGAGAGGAAGGATCATCCTTCTCTATGTCATCTCTAAGGTATTAATTAGAGACAAATTTAGAGATTTATTAGAGACGAAATATTTTGTTTTAAATAATTTTTAGCAAAATTGAACTATATTTAATATTAATTTTTATTTATTTAGGTAGAAATAATAACATTTGATTATAATCTTACATAATTAGTAGTTTCACTTTTTTTTTTTGTATTAAAGCTTTATAAATTAAATATTAAGAAATAGTACATTGTAAATTGAATATATATAACTATAACAAGAAATGAGTACTCCATGTAACTATTTATTCAAATATTTATTTACTTTATCATAAAGAATAATATCCTATGAGGCCAAAAAATTTGAAATGTTATAAATTTTATCGGTTGTACCCATGATTGTATTTTGTTAACTGAAATGAAATTACATTATATGAGCTATTTTTTCTTAAAGAAAACAAAGTACTGTTTTGCAATTTATAATATTGTGTTACTTTTTTTTAGATATGAATGATTCAACATATTAATTACTTATGGTGATAAAAAGTAAAACTCAATATACCCATGAACGAATTTTGAATAATTGATTTTGACAAATGACTACTTCCAGTGATAAATATAGGTCATTTTGAACTTGTGCAAAAGTATTAATGACGTTGAATACAAGATTACTTTTGAGTCAAAATACCCTTGATGCCTTTAATAAATAACGAGAAACATAACACTAGTAGTAATAAATGAATGAAAAGATTGGTATATATGGAATATATGTAATAATTAAACATCAATTGAAAAGTATATAACCTCTTATATTTTTTACCATTCTCAACTCTTTTAAAACCCTTTATATTTTTTATTTGAGGTAGTATATATCTTGTGATTAAATTTAGTTAAACTAATATTATTCAAATCATGTAAAGATCATCAGATATAAGAACGTAAATGGAAATTATACTTGTAAAAATGGTTTTGTTTTTCTTCTTCTTCTTCTTTCTTTTTTTTTGGCTAAATAAATGACTTTTTCCATAGGAATGATTATTTTAGTGATATTTTACTACATAACACATATTTTATCAAAATAAATTCTTTAAAAATTTTTATAGATACAAAACATTGAAATAAAAGTTTATGCATGTATTTGAAAAAAAAACTAAATTTTTTATGAGCATTATAGGAATTTGATCTATTTATTATTTTACAAATTATAAAAAGGGAGTTTTAGAAAAATACTTTTCTTTATTTTCTCTATTAAGTATTTTTATAACTATTTGTCTCTATATTTTAAAATTTTGATGAACTATAATTTTAAAAAAAATTTAGACACGAAAATCCCGTCACAATATTGTGTCTAAAACATACTTTCTTATAAAAAAATACCGGGAAGTTTGACCGGGAAACCTCACAATCCCGCAACTTTTCCCCCTTTCTTCTTTTGGCTGAACCTTCTAACTAAGCAAAGGAAAAAAAGCAAAAGAAAAAACGACCGACTCTTTCCCCTGCCTTGCTTTCTGTATCTCTCTTTCCCCTGCCTCTTTGAAATTCTCTTCGAATTCAAACCATGCGACAGACGGTGGTGCAGGGTCGACGCCCGTGCGACTGGTGTGAGTAGTGGTGTCCCTCTCCGTGTGAGATTGCTGCTGATGTGATTTGAAGGGTTGTTTATTGAGGTAAAGATTTGTTGTTTCTCACAAAATCTTCCGCTAAGCTTTTTATGTGGTTTTTGTTTTTGTTTTTTTTTTCTATGTGTTTATTGGGTGTTAGCAAATTGCTCTTCTACTTCTACATTACATAAGGTAGTCTTGGGTTACCTCACTCTAAAATGTACCTCAACAGACTCACGCCCTCTGATGATACCATGTGAGAATTTTAGAATTTTGGGCTTGGTCTAACTCACTCCAAAAGGTATCATAAGAAGAGGAGGATTGCTCAAGTTTATTAAGAGTTAATTATTTAATTTGCCGACTTAGGATTCTCAACAAAAACAAAATATGTAAAAAAAACCCTTGAAATATTTATGTTATGTTGTCGTGGGGCTGTTCAATTTCGTATCTGAACACTTGAGGTTTGTTTATAATTGTTTGAGTATGAATTAGAAATTTTCTTTTGCAGTTTGTTGGGTAGGTGTTTTGTCTGTTTCGTATCTGAAGAGTTCAATTTCGTATTCGAACAGTTGAGGTTTGTTTATAATTGTTGATGATTATTTCCAAAAAGAGAAAAAGAAGTAGATGAAGGAATTGGAAAATTACCTGTAAGCAAATAAGTTTACATACTCAGACCTATCTTTCGAAACAAAAACCTTTCCTCATTAGTTAAGGTTTCCAAATCATTAGGTAGGTCAGCAGCTTTCAGTTTCTCCTGCACCTTTGGTAAAGCCTTTTTAGCACCTTTCATCTTCCCTTTTGCCTTCATAAGCCAGAATGTTGAAACAGAATCAAGTATTAGGATTGTTAAAAACTATAGATAATTTTTTGAAAGTTATTCCCCCAATTTAATTTTTTCAACTTACAATAGCTAGCTTGTTTTCAAGAAATTTAACCAGTGAAGCATGTCTTGCTACAACTTGTTCTTTCATCATTTTCTCCAAGTCTTCACTGCTTTGTTAGTTGGCCCAGCATGAGGTTGCAGCCTTTGTCTCCAAAAGGGTTCCTGCAACTAAAGGTCCTTTCACCATTTTTCTACTCATTGCTTCAAGATTCCCGATTGTTTTCTTCATTTCTTGGCACTCAATGGGAGGAAAATGTTGTCCAAAATTCATTCCAAAAGGAAAATTTTGATTTGAAAATGTTCCAGCAGTGGCTGCTGACAACTGTCCTGTTACTGCAGCAGCAATTCCAGGTTTATTCATACCCTCACCAGCATTTCCCAGGTTGTTTCCACTTGTTCCAGCGCCCTACTTCATAATTTCAGCACATTGACACCCCATTCCAGCAGCCTGAATCACAGCAGCAGAATATTCTGTATTTTAACATTCCTCGTGAATGTTCCGATGCAATTGCTAAATTAATTTCAGAGATAGTACCTCCTAAAATTAAGGTTCCGAAGAATTTCTACAATGCTAAAAAATTGACAGCAGGCATTGTTGCATCAATGGTTGCATACTGTACCGAGGGGAGTACGAGAATTGCAATAAATGTCGCTTCTGTGAACATCCAAGATGGAAACCAAACATCGGGTGTTCAAGGAAGGAAAAATCTGTACCTTATGCTTTAATGCATTACCTTCTACTCACTCCAAGGCTTCAACGCCTATATGCCTCACCAGCTACGGCATCTTACATGAGATTGCATAAAGAGCATTCGCAGATTCCTGGTGAAATGGTCCACCCATTTGATGCAGATGCATGGAAGGCATTTGATGAGAGTCACCCCACATTCTCGGCTGAACCGCGCAATGTGAGGCTTGGTCTTTGTACTGATGGATTTGAACCATTTAGCCAATCTGGCAAGCAATATTCTTGCTGGCCGGTAATTCTAACTACATACAATCTTCCTCCTTGGATGTGCATGAAGAAACAGTACATGTTCCTTACATGTATCATACTAGGTCCTCAAAATTTGAAAAAGAACTTAGATGTTTATTTACAGCCTTTGATTGATGAATTGAATCAATTATGGGCTGAGGGAATTAATACCTATGATATTTTCCTCGAACAAAACTTTCAACTAGAGGCAGCTCTATTGTGGACTGTAAGCAACTTTCCAGCATATGGGATGCTATCTGGGTGGAGTACAGCTGGAAAATATCATGCCCATATTGTATGGAGAATATAAAAGCTTCAGTCTCAAACATGGTCGGAAGGTGAGTTTCTTCCATTGTCACCGACAATTTCTACCTAGTGGCTATGCTTATCGAAGAAAAAAGTATGCGTTTTGGAAAAATAGGACTGTACACTCACCACCTCCTCCACGCTTGCTAGGTGAACAAGTGCGGGAAAGAGTGAAAAAGTTTCCAAAAATAAAAGATACGAGAGGGAAGCATAAAACTACAGGATATGGTGAGTTGCATAACTGGACAAAACAAAGTATATTTTGGGAATTTCCTTATTGGAAAACTCTTTTACTTAATCAGAAATTGGATGTTATGTGTATCACAAAAAATTGCTTTGACAACATTATCAACACTATAATGGATGTGAAGGATAAGACGAAGGACAACCTCAAAGAAAGAAAGGATATAAAAGAGTATTGTCGAAGGCGTGATTTGGAGATCGAGAAGGGAGTGAGAAAGAAACCGAAGGCTCGCTATTGTCTTGATAAAGAAGGAAAAAAACTTGTGTATGAATGGGTGAAAAGTTTAGCTTTTCCTGACGGCTATGCATCAAATTTTTCAAGGTTTGTTGATGTGAATAAGGGCAAGTTGCAAAATATGATAAGTCATGACTGTCATATTTTCATGCAACGGTTGATCCCAATAGCTTTTCGAGACCTTCTCCCTAAACCTGTTTGGAAAGCATTGACAGAGTTTAGCTTGTTCTTCAAGGACAAAAGGTTGTTATCAAAAGAAATTGAAGCTATGGAGAGAGAAAGGCATCCCTATTATATTATGCAACCTTGAAAGATTATTCCTTCCCCGTTTCTTTGACTCAATGGAACATTTACCAGTCCACGTACCATACGAAGCGAAAATGGGTGCTCCAGCACGATTTAGGTGGATGTTTCCATTTGAAAGGTAAACAATTTTCTTTTGAACATTACATAATGTATCTTCAATACTAAAAAATGCTTGGTTTTCATTTGCGAAGGTTCTTGTATCATCTCAAAAAGAAGGTGAAAAATAAATCTAAGGTGGAGAGTTCGATTTGTGAAGCTTATCTTGTTGAAGAAGTCTCTACTTTTTGTAGCCACTACTTCGAGGAAGATGTAATAACAGCCACAAGAAGGGTTCCTCGGAAAGATGATGGTGATCAAAGTGAAGAGACGTAAAAAATGTCTGTTTTCAACCTTTCTGGGCGTGCATCAGGTCAATCGACTGAACGATTTTTGAAATAGCAAGAATACAATGCTGTTTCTCTATATGTATTGTTAAACTGTGAAGAGGTGCAACCATATATGAAGTAAGTTCCATAATATATATACACATATATATATACACTTGGTACATTTTGATTTCACAACTAAATAGTTTCACCTTTTGTAGCATATTTACGAGTGAGCTACGCCTTTGTAGGCCAAACATCACCTTGATTGAGTCTCACGGGATTGAGGCAAAAATTGCTGAATGGTTGAAGAAAAATGTCGGTGTTTATGTCATCGTATAGATTCTATATATTACTTGAAAATATAACAACATAGTACTCATTAATTTCTTATATTAACAGGTCCATGATCCAATTAATAATGTCAATGATCAATTAATCAAGGATATTTCATGGGGACCTGTAAGACAAGTTAAAACATTTCCTATGATGTTTTTCAATGGATACAATTTTCACAGTTAAACATTCCACTGGAAAAGCAAGTACAAACTATGGTGTCATGGTTAAAGGTACCAATAGTGGAGATTCTTCTGGTGACTTCTATGGCGTGCTTGAGGAGGTTGTTGAGTTTGAATATGTTGGAAATCCAACTAAGGTCACATACCTTTTTAAATGTGATTGATATGATACAACTACCGTGGTTGGGATGAAAGTACACTCGAGCTATAAAATTGTTGAGTTGAATAAACGAAAAAGGTGGCCAAAATACGACCCTTTTGTGTTAGCAAATCAAGTTGTTCAAGTATACTATGTCCCTTACCTAAGTAAAAAGAGAGAATGAGCAGATTTGTTGGTGGCTTGCACAATTAAAGCAAGAGGGCACATAGAACTTTCAAGTATTGATCATGCTTTCCAAGAGGATTCATGGGTGCTGTGTTGATTCCGAATGAGTTAAATGAAGGCCTAGCATTAGCAGACCCAAGCAATGCTCAAGAAGACACGATCGATGTAATAGATGAAGATGAAGATCTTAACATTGATATGCAATCTAGTTTTGAATCATACAATGATGAACAATGAGTTTGTTATTTTCTTTTGTTATTGGAAGATTACAATTTAGCTTTATTACAATTAAAAAATAGTTAATTTCCTTTGATTTTTTGCTGTTGTTTTGTTACCTGAATTTAGTGACAAGTTCCTGTCTTTTAATCGCTTTGTGAGTCATTAATATTTATTGTATGAAGAGAAATATTTGATATCAAATACCTTGCTGTAATTTATCATTTCTCAACTAATAATGGTTGAAAATTGTGATGCAAATAGGTATAATGCCTAAAGCAAAGGGTAAGTGAGGTGGTAAGCAAACAAGAAAGGATGGTCGAGCAGTCCCCTTAGCTGCATCTTCTCCCCAGCAGGCTGTTTCAAAATCTTTTGCTATTGGAGATATCGCAGCAAGGCCCACATCTCTATCCAATGGGGGCAGAAGAACACAATTCACAAGGTAGAGCTACTGAGAATAGTTTTGAGACAAGCCATTTGCCTTTAAGTTATGACTGCACCGGATATGCTCCGAGGTGCAATCAGTACTCCAAATCTTCCCTCACACGATTCACAGCCATCCCCACATTCAACCGGTACTCCAAATCTTCCCTCACCAAATTCACAGCCAGCCCAAGGTTCAACCGGTACTCTAAACCCTCCTTCACATAATTCTCAGCCAACGCCTCATGAAGGATCTAATGAGCAAAATGGAACCAGCAATGAAGCACAAGTTTCAGAGACTAATGTTATTCCAAGATTATTCTATGACAAGGGAGTGTAAGTTTTAAACTTTTTTTGTTTCAATTCTTGAAATATTCCCAATTATTATCTTCTACTTTACAAGAAAAAATGTAACAATTTTATGTGCATTTTAAGGTTCTCATAAAAAGATGTTTCAAATGTTATTTGTAGGCTATGTTCCAGTCCTGATGTTCAGATTACTAGTGAGGTCACTAAGTCATGGAAGTCAAAGTTTGATGATGCTTACGTGCAATAGCAGCGTGTTCCATTACTTGTAAGGGATATGTGGTTTGATCGATTTCGGGTAAGATATTTAGTTAGTATTTGATAATATTCTCGGATTTGGATATTTTTGCGTGATATGTTGTGGTTTATTGTTCTAAATCTGTAATACCAATGAAATGTACTAAGTTGTTGTACCAACCTTATAATTTTGTTAATCATAGAAGTTACTTGCAAATTCTCATAAATGATTTAATGAGATGCCAATAATGATTCATTCTATTCATCATTGCATTATCCATAACTTCTCTGATCAATTTGTTACTTGCTATTTATTCGAACTAAATTAATTAACATGTTTATGCTTACTATTCAATTGAATGTCCACTTTTACTTGGATTTGTTTTTCGTTTCTCATGTGGTCGTTTTTACATTTATTTCATCTCGTAAATTAGTCTAAACTGATTGTGTTTCTACTATCTATAGTTATCCATATAATACTCACCATGCTTGTTTATGCTATGTTGAATTCATGAACCTCCATCGATGTCGTTCTGTTCATAAGTTTAGGAAGGGTTGATTGGATGGTTACCTTACCTTATAGCTCTAAAATTGGGAATTTTCATTGTTACTCACTTGAAAAAAAAAAATTTGTGAAAGGCTCGTTTCCTGATATTGTCAAGAAATAAAAAGTTAAGTCTGTTTTTATTGTTCTTGTCTCTTTCATGATGTAAATGAAACAGAACAAAAAATACAAAATAACGGAGAACTAAACTTAACTACAGTGTCTTTTTCTTTCACTTGCCCAACAACTTTCATATGTTTCTCTGCAGAACTTTCCAGTCAGGTGATTTAGAGCTATCATAAATTTGAAAAATTAGAAAACAACAATTGATAAATAAATCTAAAAGATATCCTAAAGCTGACAACTCACATGTTTGTATATCTGTTACACTATGCTTGTGGTTCTGTAAGTACTTGCTAAAGTGTATTAAGCTTGCTTAATTGTGGAACCACTTCCTTTGTCATCATCCTTTGGCATGTTAAAATCTGGATGTAACTTGTTCAAAGTACTCTTGGATATATGCTGCAAAATGCCTTTTTTTTTTCTGTCATTTGCTATATTGAGCAACGGGGAGAAGTTTTGACCATTGCAGTATTAGATGTTATAAGTTCTGCAAAAATGGTTTTTTTCTGTCATTTGCTATATTGAGCAAGTAGTTCATAGTGATTAGTTTGAACTAATGCAACAATTTACTGTTAATTTTGTCTCTAATACATGTCGAACTTGAACTATCTAATAAAAGACTCATTAAAATTAGTCGCAAATATGAGCAAAACCATGAGGAATCTAGTTATACAACTGAATGATGGCATCTAGTGCCATACTAATTTGACTGTAGGATTTCATTACGTCATTATTTTTTTTAGGGTTAATTACATTTACCTCCCCAAGGTATATTATCAATCCCTCTGTTATAATGAAACTGCAAAATGTCCCCTGTAAGTAACTTTAAGTAACCAGAGTTAGAATAACAAAGTAAAAAAGACTAAGTTTATCCCCAAATTGAATTATCAAGAAAAAATAAAAATGAAAAAGGAATTATTCATAATTAATTTCGTTTTATTTGTGATATGTTGTGGGTTATCTTCTAAATCATTACCCTTTTTGCAGCTTCATAGTCTCCAAAAGCAGGGGCAAAGAAATTGAGAAGTATATATTTTAAAATAATAGCCTTTGCCTAAGTCTTTACAATAGCATTTTTTTTCCTAAATGATGAAGTATAGCCTTTGTATAAGTCTTTATTTGATAACTTATATCAATTCTCATATCAATTCTCCAGAAGAAGTTTTCATGGGAATCACTTATAGATGCTTCAAATAAGGGATTCATTTGAGAAAATTGGATCTAGAAGCTTGTCCAACATATTTAACAAAATAAATTCTAAAGGAGAAAAATCAGATTTTATGAGTGATACAGTGTAACAATGTAAAGAAGCACTGAGAATCAGATGGGCACGAAAGGCTATCTCAGATAAATAAGGCTAATCGCATGAAGGAGGATTTCCTATCAAGTCCTTCAAGTCACTGCGATAGTTTCTATATCTATTGCTAAGAGGATTAGAAAACTTGTAGATTTTTAAATTTATTCATTTTTATGAATTAATGTTATGTTCTTCTTATAGTATAGTGTTAACGTTTTAAAACGTAAATTTTACAGGAAGAGCAATTGGGTATGAAAAACCAACTATTTTTGAGATTGATAAGTGCATATTTGTCTATATTTTTTATATGTTAATTTTATTGTTTTCGGCATTTTTTAATATGTAAAAGTATATATTTTAGCTAAATACCCCTTATTCTTGTTTTAGGTATCCTCCGGAAGTAGAAATGATGAAAAGGAACAAAAACGGAGCGAAAACGACAAAAACAAAGCCGTCGGCAAAAATACAGCACCTATTGTGCGAGGTAGGTTGACCTATCATTGTCGCTAGGCAAGATAGAGACCTACCGGGGATGGTAAGCCTCGCCCTACTGTTAGCTGTAGGTAGTGCTGGCAAGGGCGGTTCAAGCCCGATTCAAACTCAATTTTTTTGTTTTCTTTTCTAATTTTGATTTGGTTTTCTTGTATTTTTCACCTCTATATAAGGGGTTTTATTTGCAGCTATTGTAACAAGTTGTAGACATAATTAGGTTAGATTAGTTTAGTTTAGATTAAGAGTAGTTTAATTAGATTAGATTAGTTAAACACTATTTAAATTTCCAACTTTTATATTTTCTTTAGTTTATAGAATTTCAAGATTCGTGCAATATTTAGTTTCTTGGAGTCAAGATTTGAAGACATTAATTCAAGATTTCGATCTTCGACTTGGTGACTAGAGAGACAATCTTAGAAGACATTCGGGATTCAATTATAGCTTCAAGACTTAATCTTAGGCTTTTTTTTCCTTTTCTTGTTATTGAATGCTTTTATTTATTTTCAATTTTATTAATATAAATAATGAGTAGTTTTTATTGTTTGGTTTGGGGTTGAACCCTAATTTTTTATTATGAAATTTTTGGTTTGATTTCTTAATTTCGATGTTTGTTTTAATTTAAGTTGTCTTGGAATTGTGTTTGTTTGCTAATTTAATTGTCGCGAGATTAGATTATTTGCAAGGTTATTTGGGATTGGAAAAGAAAGAACAATCTAGGGCAACCAATTAGGAGTTAATTGGGCAAATTGAGTAGAGATATGATTCTGCACTTTTAGGTTTTTTAAATCACTTAAGTTTGTGATACTCATAATTTGTTAGGGAGAAAAGAGATTTTCCTCTGAGGGTTAGTGAGTACAGTGGCTTTTGTCCTAGAGATGGGGATTGCCTGCTTTTTGAGTGATGACTCAACTTAATTAATTCAACATCGTTTTCATTAAAGTCTTTTCCAATTGAGGTAGTACCAAGGATTATGGGGATTCTACCAAACCAAACTCTTGTTTTTATCAATCTTTTAAGAATTGTTTTTATTATTGATTTCTTTTAATTGCTTTTATCGTTTTTAAGTTTTTCTTAACATTTTTCTTTTTTCGACTAAACATTAGAAACACGATTGGTAATTGAACCTTCGTCCACCCCTGAGAGATTCAACACTCGGGTTGAAATTCATCTCTACCTTGTTAGGTCCACTTGCCTTTCATCGTAGTAATTAGGATTTCACATTCCCTTTTATTTTTAAAATCACATCAGAGATATATCATGATGAGAAGTTCTCTAAGAAAAAAGGAAGATTCGTAAATCAAAAGGCTCAAAATATTTGTGTAATATTTATTGAATGTTTTTCTAATATCTATTACTAGTATGCCTGATTAGGCTTGTCATTAATTATAAGTTTTTTTTTGTGCTTTTTGATGTTGTGCTTTCTAGGGTTTTTTGGGAATAGATAAATAGATTTTTACATTCATGATATGGAATAGATTTTTACCGCTTTAATGAGCTTTCTTCGGTTTTTATTTTTCGAACTTATGATGTACTTTGATTATTTGAGTAGTTTGCACCATTGTTTAATTGATTATGTTGAGTCCATGGAGTTAAATTTTTGTGCCGATTTCGCCTCTTAAATTCAATAATCTCTGCAACTTGATCATTAAAGCCAATTTCTTCTGTTTTTTCTGTAGGAAGCTTTCTTGAACATTATCTGAATTACTTTTTCTTTATAAAGACGTATCTTGGCTTTTCTTGATTCAAATATTGTTTGTCTTTGTCAATTCCTTCTTGGTGCAATAAGCATGGACTAAAGAATATAGGCAATGTTTGCTTGTACCTGAATCTATAATATGTACTTTTTTTCATTTGATTTATTTAGTCTCTGTCAATATCTGCTAACTAGTGCAATTTTTTTTTTTAAAAATTCATGGGAACATGCATATATATTACTGTTATTTTCCCTATTTTCTCCTCTTTGTAGTGTACATGCATTTTTAAAAGCTATCATTCTTTTGAGTAACCTCCCTACCAGTAGGCTTACATGCTTTCAAAATGATGGCTTTTGAACACTAGTTTTGATTCTCTTTTATTAATGTGTATGATGCTTTTTTTGTTCAATGCAACTAGGACAATTTTGTTCAAAAGGTGAAATAAACGGATAACTCACAGGAATGCCAAGGGGAAAAAGGGACTAGCAACTCAACAATTGAACGTACTGCCAATGTTTAGAATGAAGCTAAAGTACGGAGGGAGTTAGTGGAGGAATACAACATGATCGATTTTTTGGTTTTGGAAATTGTGGTAAACAATTTCTTCATCTAAATTCAAGTAAAATTCCTATGCACACACCTTCCGTAACCAATCTTGATGATATTGTTCAATGTGAGTCCTTCCAAGAAGCACTTTGTGCACAAGTTCAACAAATGAAAGATCAACATGCACAAGAGCTCAATGTGATGAAAGATGAGAATGACAAGTTATGAGCAGAAAGTGTTGAGATGAGAGAACAATTCCACTCTCAGTTTGATGAGCTAATGAAGCAACAACAAACTCAGATGGAGGAAATGAAAAGAATTCAAGAAGCACAGTACCGTAAGTTATGCAAGAGACTGCGAGTTAAGCCTCTGAAGATTCAAAGCAATAGTGGAGGTGTCCATACGGAGCATCACACTATTGACAGTGTTGATGATAATGATGATGATGATGCCGATGATGACGAGGATGATCAGAGTGAAGCGGAGTAAGGTTTATGTCATTTTCTTTTATTTTGCAAAATATTAAAATACTATATTCTGGATTATATCTCTTAGATAACATTTCAGACAAATATTATGCATTGTTAATTTGGAGAATTAAATATTTGATATAAGTTGTTTTAATTGTTCATTTGAATTTTGAGTTGTATTTACATTTAAAGGTGATTTTCAATTTATACTAAAACAGAGAATAGAGAAAATACAATAATAGAGATGTAAGAGATGAAATGTTGTAACTAAAATCTAAAGCCAAATTAGAGACAGATTTGAAACTAAGTTTCGTCTCTAAAAATATGGTAAACTAGCAATAGATTAGAGACAAAACATTTGTCTCTAAAATAGATAGGGATTATTTGTCTCTAAAATAGAGACGAATGAAAATTTAATTTTGTCTCATAAATCATCTCTACTTGGTGATGGATTATAAACGAAATGTTATCTCTAAATTAGAGATGGAATATACTAGTTTCTACCATTAGAGACAGCTTAAAGACGAACTGTTATCTCTAAACTAGAGATGAAATGTATTCCTTTCTACTATTAGAGACGGATTAGAGACACATCATTGGCTAAAAGTTAGAGATAGAATGTATTTGTGTCTAATGTTAGAGGTGGAGTAGAGACAAATTTCTCTTTGGTATTGACCAATTAAATTAGAGATGAATATAAAATTGAGAGACAGAATATTTCGTCTCAACAATTTAGAGACGGGAAAAAGCATTTGTCAAACTATTTAGAGACGAGGTCTATAGTAACAGATGCTTTCCGTATCTAATATGTCTCTAAATTAGTTTAGAGATGGATTTTATCCAATAGAGACGAATTTTGACTTTCTCTAAAGGCTGCTTTCCTATAGTGCCTCCACCATTTCAAAATAATTGAAAATATCATATATCTTGAAATCAAATGCATAAATAAAGGTATCTTGCGATTTGAACCTTTACATAGTATAGTACATTATAATTAACCAGAAAGGCATGGTAGATGCAATCTTTGTACCAACGATTCTATAAAGATTAACTAAACACATAATACACATAGACTTCAAAATCAATGAATATTCTAAAAAAGCTGACACTATTTTACCATATGTTTGTATCTGATTCATGAATGTTGTGCGGCCGCACTTCACATTCATATAGGTGGACTATTTTTTGGAGTGCTCCAATAGTAAACACTCTTCTTTTGTTGATCTGGTTCATCCATTAAGAGTTAAAACTCATCCTTCTAGCTATAACCTATGGGAAACCAAATACTTTGCTTAAGATGGAAGAATGATATTATAGTGCTTGCAATCATACATATATAGTTTTACTCATTGACTTAAGACTTGATGTTGTATCAAAATGTTGAGTTGAGCTCCATTATTCATGATCTTCTGATGTTTACTTGAGACCCATCCCTTTTAATATTTGAAATACAAGAGCTCTTGTAAGACCTTTTGTCAGCGGATCTGCTAAGTTCTGACTCGATCTTACAAAATAGACAGTAATCACTCCATCTTTATTAATTGTTTAATGTAACTATGACTCAAACCAACATGTCTGGACTTTCCATTGTAAACTTGAGTATAAGCTCTGGAAAAGTGTAGCTTCACTATCACAATGTATAGATATAGGTGGTATTGGTTTATCCAACAAAGGAATTTCATTTAATAAATTGCTCAACCATTCTGCCTCTTTGCTAGCAAAAGTTAAAGCAATAAATTCTGCAGCCATAGTAGAGTCTGCTATACATGTTTGTTTCTTGGAACCCCAAGCTATTGTAGCTTCACCATACATGAAGATCCATTGATGTGAATCGGTTAGACATACAAGAACATCAAGGAGTTGTGACAAGAGCAAAGGCAAAACAACTAAAGAGTCACAAGGATCAAATTGAGCAAGAGAAGTTTCAAGGCTTAAATTTTGATGTCAATTTTGATGTCCAAGACTTTATGGGGATTAAATTTTGATGTCCAAGACTTTATGGGGCAATATCCTAATTTTGAATAAGTTAGAAATTGAAAATTTACCTTGGTAGATAGTTGGAATCCCTTTTTCCCCAAGCTGAAAAATTGCCTCCTACTTTTGGCAATGTGTTGACTAGTGCTCTAGAATAGTCCAAATGCAATTAAAACACCTCTATTGTCTTATCAAGTGTATGTATAGGTTATATCTATCCTTTGGGCTGAAAATATGAGAGGGAAAAATTCCTATTTTCTCCCTCAAGTCGCTATAAATATGTAGTCTTCCATTTTGAAGAAGCAATAAAGAAATTTTTCAAGACAAAGGTTCTTCTCTTATCATTCTTAGTTCTTAGCTTAGTTTTTCTATCTTCTTCAAGGGTGAACTTCCTTGAAAGAAAAAAAAATCACTTTGAAGACTTGTTGAAAGTTCCAAGAGCTTCAAGGTTGATCATAAAAAAAAAAATTCCTTCATACTAGTTACTACACTCTTGTAGAAAACTAGTCTTGAGGTCTTCTTCTTGTTTCATTGAGGTCTAAGGTTCAAAATACCTTAGGTTGCTTGAACTTTGAAGAAAAGATTTTGTTTAAACCTTCTTGAGGTCTTGGATTTGATATATCCAAGGTTGCTTGAAGTTTAACATTTTCAAGTCCTTTCAAAGGCACTTTCTTCTACTTATTACACTTGTTTTGTTTGTTCTCTCCCTCACTTCTTGGACAAAATTTTATGCTCTTGAAGATCATTCCACATCATCCATTCACTTCTTGATGAATGATCTTCTTTATGGGTTATCAAACTTACATCTTAAAAGCATTCTAAAGTTGTAGGAAAACCATTATAACATAAGCGATAGTATATTGTCTTTTTGCAAGTACTTTAATATTCTTTGTACTGCTTGCCAATGTAATCTACTTGGATTACTTGTATACCTGCTTAGCTTTCGAACAACATAAGCTATATCCGGTCTGTGCTAGTCATGATGTACATTAAACATCTTATGGATTTAGCATATTCTAACTGTTCAACCAAATTTCCTTTATTTTGTATTGTTTTCAAATGAGGATCAAAACATGTGGAACCTGGATTACAATCAAAATATCGAACTTCCTTAATACTTTTTCCACATAATGTAACTAAACAATCTGATACCATTTTTATCACAAGTTATTCTTATTCCAAGAATAACATTTGCTTTTCTCATATCTTTCATGGTGAAATTATTAGAGAGAAATCTTTTTGTTTCCTCTATTTGTTGCATATCTGACGCAAATATTAGCATATCATCAACATATAAACAAATTATAATACATTTGTTTCCACAAAACTTTGTGTAAACACACTTATTAGAGACACTTATTTTATAACCAATAGCCAACAAAACTTCATCAAATTTTTTATGCCATTGTTTGGAAGTTTGTTTTAATCTATAAAGTGACTTTACAAGCTTGCAAACTTTTTGTTCTTGTCTTGGTATCACAAATCCTTCTGGTTGTTCCATATAAACTTCTTCTTCTAATTCACCACTTAAGAATGCGGTTTTAACATCCATTTGGTGAATTATCAACTTGTATATGAAAGCTAATGCAACTAAGACTCTAGTAGTAGCTATTCTTGCTACAGGAGCATATGTATCAAAATAATTAACTACATGTTTTTGAGTAAAACCTTTTGCCACCAACCTGGCTTTGAACTTATCTATTCTTCCATTCTCTTTCATTTTTTTTTGAAAACCCACTTACCACCTATTGGCTTACAACTTGGTGGAAGGTCTACTATCTTCCAAACTTTATTTGACATGATTGAGTCCATCTCATCTTGTATTTGATTGTGTACATGTTCTCTAGTACCTTCAACAAGAAACATGAGGAAGTTTGGACCATATGTTTTGGTCTCTTATTCCTTTGACTTCTTTTGAGATTTATTGTTTCTTCTTGCTCATTTTTTGAAATTTCCTCTTCTGAATTATAATATATAATTTTTTATCTCTAGGTCTAGGAATCGAATTGAATTGTTGTTCATCAATATGGCATCTCTTGATCCAATAATAGTGTTAACTGCGATAGAATCATGTGGTTCTATGACCATAAAACGATATGCTTTACTATTTTATGCATATCTAAAAATATACATTCGATTCTCCTTTCACCTAATTTTTTTGTTTACGTTCAGGAACCTTCACAATAGCCTTACAACCCAAAACTTTTAAATATTTAAGGTTAGACTTTCTTTTATTCCATATCTCATACGGGGTAATTTTGTTCCTTTCATTTGGAACCCTATTCAAAATATAGCAAGCTGTTAAAACAACTCCTCCCCATAAACCTGATCCAAGACTAGAGTTAGACATCATGGAATTAACCATTTTCATCAAAACTCTATTTTTCCTTTTAGCCACACCATTCTGTAATCCGAGGAGTTTTAGTTTCATGGATTATTCCACTTGATTTAGAAAATGATGGATTGTAGAATTCTCCACCTCTATCAGATCTTAAATATTTAATAAAAATGACTCGCAATGTAACTCGACTTCAGTTTTATAAATTTTGAATTCCAACAGTTCATCTTTAGAATACAAAAGATAACATAACAAAACTTGGAACAATCATCAATAAAAGTAACATAATATTTTTTTCCCTATAGTTGGAGTAGAATATAAGTCACGTACATCACTATATATTAATTCCAACCAACTTGTTTTCCTTTCTATTAATAGGAAATAGATTTCATATTATTTTGGCTAGCATACATGTCTTACAATTATATGCATTTTTATTAAAATCAAGAATGACACCTAACTTCACCATATCATGCATTCTTCGGAAATTGACATGTCCTAAACGATTATGCCATAAACAAGAAGACTCAACAATATAAGCATCAACAATATCTTTATTAAAATTAAGTTTAAACATCTCTTCTTACAAATAGCCTTTTCCTACAAAGATACCACCCTTAGACAGACTAAGTCTTTCCTGACTTCTGAAACATGAACTACATAAGTTAGAGTAATACATTTTCAAGAAGTGAACTTAATTACCACTGTGTGTTTTCCTTGGACCAGTACAACATAAGAGTTTTCCATATACACTACATTTCCATCTTCTAAAGATTGAAAAGTTTTGAATAAACTCTAATCTTTACATACATGTCTTGTGGCACAAAAATCAACTCACCATGCTCCATCATAATTAACCACATTTATTTCAGATAATATTGTCACAAAGTTTTCCTTTGTTTCAGGTGCATCCTTCTTGTCTTTCTTTTTCAGAAGACGACACTCATTCTTGTAGTGTCCTGGTTTACCACAATTATAAAATGCACTTTTTTTTTTCTTGTTGTTGGTTTTGGAAGCATTGGAAGATTCAAAAGGGCATTTCTTTGAAGGCTTACTTGCACGGCCTCCCTCTACCATGTGGACTTTTGGCTCTTGCACATCCTGCCCTTTTGCATCTAGTTGAAGTTTTCCTTCTTGTTTACACACTTCCTCCTCTATCTGGAGATGACTAGCTAAGTCTTCAAAAGAGATATCTTCCTACATCTTTCTATGAAGGAGGAAGTTTATCAATGGCAGAAGAGACAATGATAGCATCATCCATATTCAAATTATGTTGCTTAAGTTATTCATGATACATTCAGTCTTACTTAATTATTCCATAATAGATCTAGAATCAACCATTTTATAATTGAAGAATCGACTAACCATAAATTTCTACTTGTTGCATCTTCTTTCATATACCTTGCCTCCAAGTTATCCCACAACTCTTTGACGGCTGAAATATTCTGATATGCATCAAAAAGAGCTTTAGACTTTCCATTTAGTATGTGCCCTCTGCATATAATCATCATTGTCCCAATTTTGTATGTATCTCTGCTTCAGTTTCATATTCATTTTCTGTCGGTTTTGCTGTGTTGAGAACGTAGAAAACTTTTGAAGTTGCAAGAAGGGAATGCATCTTCTTTTTCCAACGTTGAAAGTTACCTCCATCAAACTGTTCCAACTTGATGAATTCGTTCGCTATCTCTCTCAACGATGCAAGAGCCATAAAGCCTTCAGGTTGTTAGAACATTAAGAAATGTAGGAAAAAGACAGCTTCAAGGCACTTTATAAAGTCATTTTCCTTAAGGCTTTATTTCGCCCCACCAATATATAGGCATGCAAAAGGATTTAGTGAAAATATCCTCTAGGATACCATGGGCTACTTGTTTGACGGCATTTTGCACTGATGAGATCAAACCCTAAATATTCATCGACTTATACAGAAATATGAAAGCCTTTAAGGAAAACTTATAGGAAGAGTTTTATAGAACTAATATGAGGTAGAAAGCCTTTAGAGAGATAATAGAGAATTTTCATATGTGTTTAAATCCTTATATCTCATCCTTATATAGGATAGTGTGTACCTAATTTAGAGACAACCTTATGCTATGAGATATAATTGTTAGGTTTTAATATCTTGATGAATAATCCCAAGCATATCATGTATATTCATTATTGATGAATATTCCTCTATGTATATACATTCTTGATGAATGTTCATCTATGTATATTCATTTTTCATGAATAACTTTATGTATATTCATTTAACAAACCTCGATAGTAATATCTCTTAGAAGATTCTAAGTAGCTCTTGATTAACTACAAATAGATTTCACATTATTTTGTAAAATCTCCAACAATGTCTTCCTCTCTCATAAAATATAAAAAAATCTACACAAATATATCACATTATAAAAAGAGTAGTACCTTCAAACTGGTGTAAATTTCTTGTCGTATATGTTTGAATCGATTCGATTCTATTAGTATTAAAAAAAGTATATACTTCTTTTACTTTGGCTTTCTCATCATTTTTTTACAAATAACTAATCTCTCACAAAATTTAGGAAAATAACATTTTTTTTTCTAAAATCAGTCCGAAGTTTCAGTCCAAGAAATAGTAGTACTATTCTTTAGCTTTTAGCAGTTTTTCCTTCAGAAGTTTTGCTATTCTTTTCCACGTACAACACATAAAAGAAAAGGCGGTTTTTAAATGAAACACATCTTTAGTGGTGCAACCACTTTGCTCTTTATTCTTTCTATATCTCTTTTTTCTCTCTATAATAACTCTTCAAATTTTTCTCTTAAAATTTTTTCAAAAGAATATTCTTCAAATCTTCTAAAAAAACACAAGTAGATCTATAACAAATCGTCATAATATACGGTTACTATATGAATCTTTAAGTATATTTCTTTATTTTTACCCATTAATTTTTTCAAAAGAAAATTCAAAAAATCGGCCCCAAAAAATCTGAGAAATTTCTACCCAAAAACATGAATTCCCTGCCACTCAACCAGGGGACTTTCACTCCTCTCTTGGCGGCTAACTAGGGTGGTTCCGTTTGGTCCACTGGTCGGCTACTAGGGGGTTCAGTTCCAGCGCAGTTCGATTTTTCTGTAGGTTGTTTTTAGTTATTTTCTTTATTCATGTTAGTTATTTGGTTATTTGCTTTACTTATGTTAGTCATTTAATTAGTTTTTAATTCAATGTGCAGTTTGTGTGCCTATTATGTTTTATATGTTTAATTAATTATATGTTTTTTAATTGTTATTATTGTATTTTGTTGTTTAAATGTCTATCATATTTTGAGAGAACATTTTGAAGGGTTGTTATAGAGAGAGAAAGAGGAATGGGAAGAATGAGGAGGAAGTGGTTGCACCACTAAAAAGGAGTTTTATTTAACAATCCCAAACAAAATATCCACATAAAATAAACACCTTTGATGGGACCTAGTCTTTTCCTTCTATTTCTCGGGCAATCATTCCACATGACTTACACATATACACAACAGTGATTTTTTTTAAAAGGAAAAAAATATAATTCCAAAATTTTCAATAGTGACAAGCAAAAGATTAAGTCCAAATTCTATGATTCTCATTGGTTATATTTTTTGTCCATTATTTGCATATTTTGTGTTATGTTAAGGAAAATAAATGAAATTGATCAATTATGTTATGTCGAGAACGAATTCACCAAAATAGATTACAACAAAAATCTAATATAAGCTTTCAAATAATTCTCTATTATAAGAATCGGAACAAATGAAAAATGAGTTACAGATTTAGAGTAATTGAACATAAAATAAACAGTGAACAGAAAAATGAAACCCTCAAGAAGGAATAGACTTCACTGTCAACAAACCCTTGACATAACCACAACTCTTAGTCTTAAAGAAGGCAACCTCAGGCATCGGTCTATTAAAAAGAAGCAGAAAAGATGTCAAAAATCAGTAAGGAAAGCCAGAAGACAAGAGAGAGAGAGAGAGAGAGAGAGAGAGAGAGAGAGAGAGAGAGAGAGGGCGGCATGTGTGTTAGAGAATGAGAGAAATTAGATTTGGAAAAAGAATAGGAGAATGAAAAGTTAAATAGAGTGGTCATCTGGGCGGGTTTGGTGAATCTGGCTTGCTCGGTATCCACGATAGGTAATGAGACAGCCCACATCAAAGTATGAGGCACAGTCCCAACAATCGTCATTAGGCTATAGATTCGGCTAATAGAGATATGGGTACAAAAGCCTACAAACTCCACCTTGACCATATCGAAAACGAATCCAACTAAAATGACTCAGCAGAGTCAACCTTCATCAACATGAAGTAAATCCCTGTGCAAAGCAAACTTGTCAGTGGTGACAATCTTAGTGTCAAAATCAGCAGGATTATCCTTAGTATTGATCTTATTAACATCTACAATGCCATTTGTGACTTTATTTCTAATAAAGTGATATTTAACATTTATATGCTTAGTTCTTTCATAGTAAAATGAATTCTTACAAAAATACAAGAAACTTTGACTATCATGTAAATAACAACTTTAGAATGAAAAAGATGCAGTTCAGACAAGAGGCCCTAAAGCTAGAAGGCTTTCTTAATACCCTCAGTTGCAACAATGTGCTCAACTTCAATGGTTGAGAGAGCAACCACAGATTGCAGCTGAGATTTCCATGAAATGTAATTACCAACAAAAATGAAGAATTAACATGTAGATTTTCAAAAATCTCTATCACCAGCAAAGTCACAATCAACATATCTAACAAGGTCAAAAATTTAGTCCACTTATGATAATGCAAACCTCTATTAACAGTACCTTTAAAATGCCTTAATAACCATTTAAGGACATACCAATGGTCCCTACCAGGATTTGATATAAATCTTCTTAGTAGGCTTATCGAATAGGCTATGTTAGGTCTTGTGAAAAAATCATGGAATAAATCACAGATCCTGTAACCATCTTATAATGTATGTTAGCCATTTTTTTCTTCTCAATTTTAGTCTTGGGACAAGTTTTAGAGGACAATTGAAATGGATAGCAAGAGGGCTACTAACAGGTTTACATTGGTCCATAGAAAAATCTAGAAACAATTTTCTTTAAGAATGATTTCTGGGATATAAAAAAAGAATGGTCAGCTTTATCCCTATTTATGTTCATACCTAGGATTCTAGAAGCAGAATCTAATTCTTTCATATCAAATTCAGATTTTAACAAAGATTTCAATTTTACCAGTTTATCTTTGTGTTTACAAGTACAAGCATGTCATCAACATATAGCAGAAGATAAACAACAATGTCAACAGAATCACCACAAAAGTAAAGACATCTAATCATAGCTACTCTTTACAAAACTAGATTTTAATATAATGGTCAAATCTTTCGTACCTTTGCCTAGGTGATTTTTTAAACCATACAATATCTCTTTAAGAAACAACACCCTATTTTCTTTACTTTCACTTCAGAACCAGGTGATTGATGCATACAAATAGTTTCATCCAACTCGTTGTGCAAAAACGCAGCTTGAACATCAAGGTGTTCAAGTTCAAGGTCAAAATATTCAACTACAACAAGCATGATTCTGATTCTCTTGTATTTAACATTTAGAGAAAAGATTTCATTAAAATCAATGCTTTCTACTTGTGAAAAACCTTTTGCAAGAATTCTAGCCTTAAATCTAAAAGCTTCATAAACCAATTCAGATTCTTTGATTTTAAAAATCCACTTACAATCAATCAACTTATGTTTAGAGGTTTTTTGGTACAAGCACCCACATTTCATTCTTATGCAAAGATTACATTTCATCTTTCATGGCATGCATCCATAAAGAGTAATTAGAATTCTTAAGAACATCATTAAAACACATTGGTTCTTTTTCTTCAACAAATGATGCAACAATGAAGTATAAGAGACAAAATATGAACAACCATATCTAGAAGGTGGCTTAGTAGTCCTCCTAACCATATCTCAAGACAATTGGTAATTACTAAGAGCATGGGATTGAGCTTCATGATCCTTCTCATCACTGTCAGAATTTTCTAACTCATGTTCATCATTTTTAGGTACAACACCTGACTAATCAAGGATTAAAACAAAATTAATTAGGGGCAAGGTGTACTCAATATTATGACCAGAGGTTTCCACCACCTTAAATGGAACACTCCCAATAGAGGGAAAATAAGTAATGGGATCAGTGACAACATTAAAACAAGGCATGTCAAGCTCCTTAAAAATCACATCCCTACTAACAACTACCCTCACTCCCGGTTCACCCCAAAGCCAAACCTTGTACCAACCCCATTAGGATGTCCTAAAAAGAATCCGTCTTTAGACCTAGGGCCAAGTTTACCCTCTTTTTAGCGTGCAAGGGCAGCACAACCAAAGAATATAAGGTTGGACAGATCTGGTGGTGTACCAGTCCACAATTTAATAAAAGTTTTAAAATTTATAGCTGTGGAAGGTGACAATTAATAAAAATTAAAAAAAAAAAACAGCTGTGATAAAAGCTTTCCCCCAAAAGTTATAGGAATCCTATATGAGGCCATAAGACACCTAACTTTGCCCATTATAGTTCTATTCATCCTCCCAGCAATACTATTTTGCTTGGGATTGTGCCTAATAGTCCTATGATGCACAATGCCACAAGAAGCACACAAATCATCAAATTTCTTGTTACAAAAATCCAAATCATTATCAGTTCTTATGAACTTAGGCTTTTTACCAGTTTGGTTTGCAGCAAGTATTTTCCATTCCTTAAATTGTTCAAAAGTTTGGTCCTTAGTTTCAAAAGAAACACCCAAACATGTCTAGAAAAATCATCCACAGTAGATAGGAAATACACAATACCACCATAGGTTGGAACCTTTTCAAAGCCCCATAAATCACAATGCACATAATAAAAAACATTTTAGGATTTCTGTGTGCCAGTGAATACATAACTTGTTGATATGAATGTTGGACTCCGTAGGCAAAAACAAAATAAAATAAAACTACGGAAATCCACCAACAGGATCTGCACATACTAGAAAAACCGATTGGATAGAAATTACCTCAATGTTTTGATTGTTCGTTGTGGAGGCGTTGCTTTTTATGCTTCGCCCTCTACTGGTATCCACGCAACGAACTTCTCTGCAAGCGATCGGGATGCTAGCCCCTTCTGTATTCTGAAAACTGTTCAGAACTGATCCTGACTATCTGGTAATCGGTCATATTTCAAAGAGAGGAGGCTAGATACTATATCGCCGTTCTAGGGTTTAGGGTTTTGTTTTTCTTTTATAAGATAAAGGACGACCACCAAGAAAAGGTTAACATAACCTTTTATAGCTGTCAATATCAAAACCCTAACTGTCATCTAATGACAGTTTAATCTCGTCTCTCTATTCCTATAATCATCCAACGGTTGGATGAGTAATATTAAGTAATTAATTTCATTTATTCAATTAAATAAAACTTATTACTTATTAACTTACCAGAAAATACAATATGGAATCTGATTCCCCTTTTGTATACGTTCAACGAATCTGGACACAATCTAGATTCATTGAACGTGGACATTATGCTCACAAGATCGTCTATGCGTGTGACCCTGTAGGTTCACTTAACGTTGTTAGTGAATGAAAAATGTCCTAAACATTTATTCACAAAACATAAGCGGCCTCTAGCAAGACATTATGCTTACCCAAGTTAAGTAAATGTAATAATAACCTAGCATCAGATTTAATATTTAGTCCTTTTGTCACACGATATCCTAATTAAGTATAAAGCATGGATCAAGTCATCCTTATAAAACTTAATTAACCATTTACTTGATCACCAGGCAGACTGTTCCAACAAATAATATTAATAACACATTATTAATACTTATTTGAGCATGGCCATGCATATTTTCCAGTCTTACTTATCAAGGGGCCCATGGATATCTCTCTCTAAAAAGAGAGGGACAAATCCCTTTCACAATCTCCAATATTCAAGCCATGACGAGAAAATAAGCCAACCAATAGTTATAATGATCACCTAATTAAAAGTGATGTTTGACTATATCAAAACATATTTTCTCCCCATGCAAGAAACATTAGAAACATTAGGTCAAAAGACACTAAATATAAAATTGAGAAGAAATACTTACAACTTAAACCCATGCAATATTTCTTCTTCACTTTGGGTCATGTCCAATACAATATTCTCAATATGTATTTATGAATTGATTTTATATCTCATATTCATGATCAGTAAAACTTGACCATCAATCAACTTCACACTAGTTTACAAGATGTAATAAACTAGGGACAAATAAGAATAGTATTTTATTAGCTATAAGGGTTTTACTATCAAGTCACATACTTGATGACCAAGAACATAAAATACAATTCAAAAATACATGCTTCATAAATCATAAATGTGAGTCAATTGGTCCCGGTTAGACATGCAAGAACATCAAGGAGTTGTGGCAAGAGCCAAGGCAAAACAACTAAAGAATTACAAAGATCAAATTGAGCAAGAGAAGTTTCAAGGCTTAAATTTTGATGTCCAATATTTTATGGGCAATATCCTGAAGTTTTGAATAAGTTAGAAATTGAAAATTCACCTTGGTAGATGGTTGGAAGCCCTTTTGCCCAAGCTTGAAAATTGACTCCTATTTTGGCAACGTGTTGACTAGTACTCTAGAATAGTCTAAATACAATTAAAACACCTCTATTGTCTTATCAAGTCTATGTATAGGTTATATCTATCCTTTGGGCTGAAAATATGAGAGGAAAAATTCCTATTTTCTCCCCCAAGTCTCTATAAATATGTAGTCTTCTATTTTGAAGAAGCTAATCAAGAAATTTTTCAAGACAATTCTCTTAGTATTCTTAGTTCTTAGCTTAGTTTTTCTATCTTCTTCAAGGATGAGCTTCCTTGAAAGAAAAATCACTTTGAATACTTGTTGAAAGTTCTAAGAGCTTCAAGGTTGATCATCAAAATTCCTTCATACTAGTTACTACACTCTTGTAGAAAACTAGTCTTAAGGTCTTCTTCTTGTTTCATTGAGGTCTGAGGTTCAAAATACCTTAGGTTGCTTGAAATTTGAAGAAAAGATTTTGTTTAAACCCTCTTGAGGTCTTGGATTTAATATATCCAAGGTTTCCAGAAATTTAACATTTTCAAGTCCTTTCAAAGGCACTTTCTCTCTTCTACTTGTTACACTTGTTTTGTTTTTTTTTCTCCCTCACTTCTTGGACGAAATTTTATGCTCTTGAAGATCATTCCATATCATTTTGTATGAGAGCCACCTTCAAGTAAGTTTTTTTGAGATATCTTACGTACCGAAAAAAAAAAAACCAAGGCCCAAAAAAAAAAAAAAAAAACCAAAAAGAGACAAGATTGCTGGAAAATGGCATCACAAAAATAGAGTGCTTGAACGACCTGGAATATGAATAGAACTTTGCAATATGTTTACATGGAGTTATACTCAATTGACCTGGGAAACAAATGAAACAAGTCACATCTAATGTGGACTTGATTTGACATCTCAAAATAGTCAAAACTTGCAGGTACACCTAGCTTTTCTACAGACAAAAAGTACTGAAATGATCCGAGTATATCTTCTGTTTTACTAATCCTTTTTCTTTGATTCTTGAGCCTAAACTCAAGAGTTTTGAGTGAGGATTATTTATAGACAAACCTCATTTATTTTAGACTTGTGTTTCAACACCATTTTTTTTTAAAAAAGTTGAGTATGTCATCTACTTTTCTTGCTGGAAACTTTTGTTGTGTGTTCTTTTGCGTTGTTGAAGTATCCTAGCTTTGTGTTCGTATTTGTGGTCGAACTTTTTTCCTTTTTCAGTACTTATTTCTTTATTTGGTCAATCTACCATTATTGACTCAAATTCTCTTGGAAATGTTGTTGAACTTCCTCTAAATGAATGGATGACTCAATATCATTTTCCTTGCTTCTCATATTTCTCAACTAGTTTTTGTTTGTGATTTTTTTTATTTTGATTGTTTTAAACTTGAATAGAGGTGTTAAATCTTTGTTAAGAACTCATAGAACTCTTTGAGACTTGAACCTTTAGAAAAAGGCAGGAGTTGTGAGAATATCCTTAAAAAAGGCCAAAGAGAGTTAAATAAGAGAGTTTTGTGAGGTAAAAACTATCAAGATGTCAAAACAAGCTCAAGCGCCAACTCCTTTTTGAGAAGAGTCTAGCAACTCCAAACATGATGACCATTTGAGGCTCATAATACAAGAGTTACGATCTCTAAGAGATGAGATGAGGAATATTAGAAGGGATGTCACTAGTATCTCTAATCAACAAAGGGAGGTTAGTACTCATGGTAGTCTCAATGGTGCTACCCCAAGGAGCAGTGGACTATTCAACTGCTCTAGGACAACCGAGTTCCACCAACCCTCCATATTTTGATGAAGAACTTCATCCACCTCCTTAAGGTGCTAGAAGAGGCGGTTTTGGAGGAAAAAGCATGCCTAGTCACATTGAAGAAGTTCCAAGACCACAAGCTAGGCATGGAAAGCCATTGTATGTTGATCATGAACATGTTTCATTTGTTGCCAACCATGGAAGAAACCAAGGTGATCAAACATTGGACCGAATGAAGAAAAAGCTCCATAGTTTTAAGGGTGAGAATGACCCTAACATTTTCTTAGATTGGGAGAGGCAAGTAGAAAACATGTTTACGTTGAAAAATTCTAATGGCTTCTTAAAAGCTAGACTTGTAATAGCAGAATTTTCTGGCTATGATTTACATTGGTGGGAAAGGATAGTAAACCAAAGAGTTAGAAGTGGTAGACCACCGGTTGATACTTGGAGAGAGTTAAAAGCTTTGATGAGAGAAAGATTTGTGCCTGAGCACTACTATAGAGAGCTTCATTATAAGCTCATGACTTTAAAACAAGGTGCAAAAGTGTAGAAGATTATAGGCAAGAGCTTGAGCTCTGCATCTTCAGGTTGAACTTGGAAGAAGACAAGGATGCTTTAATGGCTAGGTTCCTTAGTGGTCTCAATAGGGAGATAGCCAACCAACTTGAGTTGTATCCACATACAACTTATGAAGACATGTGCCACCTTGCCAACAAGATCGAATCCCAAAGGAAAAGAAGTGGGATGATGTGATCCTCATTTCCCAACCAAAGAAAAGTTGCAACAACAAAACCACCTACTTCCAACTTCAAGCTATGGCCAAAAAAGGAGGAGGCTCGCTTGGTATTTTCCAACCTCTGACCAAACCAAAGATGGAAGAGAGAGGTAAAATAATTTCTAACCCTCCAAAGTGCTTTAAATGTAATGGTATAGGACATTATGCAAGTAGTTGTCCGACAAAGAGAGCTTTAATCTTTAGGGAGGATTTGAATGGTTGGATTGAGAAGGAGGAAGATGGAAGTAGCGAATGTGTTGAGGGTGAAGAAAATGGTGAAGATGATGAACATGTTGATTTGAATCCTTTAGAAAGTGATGCTGATGTCTTGAGCTCAGTTATCATAAGAGCACTAAGTTCTCAAGCTTTTGATGATAACATGATTGAACAAAGAGAGAACATCTTCCATTCTAAATGTAAAGTTGAGGGAAGGATTGCCAACCTTATCATTCATAGTGGTAGTTGTGTAAATGTGGCTAGTGCTTATCTTGTTGAGAAGTTGAAATTACCTATTACAAAACATGATAAACCCTACAAACTCCATTGGCTAAATGATAGTGGAGAAATTAAAGTGTTGAGACAAGTAGTGGTACCGATAGTAATGGGAGCTTATAAAGATGAAACACTATGTGATGTGGTGCCCATGCAAGCATGCCATCTCCTCTTGGGAAGACCTTGGCAATTTGATAGAAAGTCCCTATGTAATGGGGAGAAAAATACTCATTCTTTAGTGAAGGATAGGAGAACATTTACTATGAATCCTCTTATACCTCAACAAGTGAGAGATGAACAAAAAAAGATGAGAGAGAAAGAGAGGGCCAAAAGTGAGCTCAAAACAAAAAAATCGAGGAAGGAAAGAGAGTTGAGGAAAAAGAAAAGTTTGAAGAAAGAGTGATGAAGAACAAGAGTGAAAAGATAAAGAGTGAACAAAAAAAAAAGAGTGAGATGAAAGAAAAGAATTGTTTCTTTGGCAAATCCTAGTGAGGTGATTGAAGCAATTGAAAGAAAAGAAGTGGTGTTGCTCTTGTTTGTAGGGAATATTTTACTTCATCTAAAGAACACTTACACTCTTTTTCAAGTGAAAATTTGCAAGTTATTGAAGATTACAAAGACGTATTTCCCGATGAGATGCCTAAAGGTCTTCCACCAATTAGAGGAATCGAACACCAAATCGATTGTGTCCCCAGGGCAGTCTTTCCAAACCGACCGGCCTATAGGAGTCCACAAGAAGAGACTAAGGAGCTAAAAAGGCAAGTTGAAGATCTAATTTCAAAAGGGTATGTGCGTGAGTCCATGAGTTCTTGTGTGGTTCCGGTTTTACTTGTTTAAAAAAAAGATGGTACATGGAGATGTGTATAGATTGTAGAGCCATAAACAATATTGCTATTAAGTATAGGCATCCTATACCTAGACTTGATGATTACTTGATGAGTTACATGGTTCTAATCTTTTCTCTAAAATTGACTTGAAATCCGAATACCATCAAATTAGGATGAGAGAAGGGGATGAGTGGAAAGCCGCTTTTAAGACTAAATGTGGTTTGTATGAATGGATGGTTATGCCCTTTGGATTAACTAATGCTCCTAGTACATTTATGAGATTAATGAATCATGTGTTGAGGAATTTTATTGGGAAATTCGTTGTTGTATACTTTGATGACATTTTGGTCTATAACAAGACATATGAAATGCATGTTCAACATCTTAGGGAAGTGCTAAATGTCTTGAGAATTGAAAAATTTTTTGCTAACCTTGACAAATGTGAGTTTTGTTTGGAGAAATTTACATTTCTAGGTTATGTGGTGAGCTCACAAGGACTTCAAGTAGATGAAGGTAAGGTCCAAGCAATTAAGGAATGGCGAACACAAAGAAATGCACTGGAAGTGAGGAGTTTCCATGGCCTAGCAAGTTTCTATAGGCGGTTCATCAAAAATTTCGGCACACTTGCTAGCCCTTTGACCGATGTGATCAAGAAAACCGGAGGATTTAAGTGGGACACAAAGCAAGAAAAAGCATTTCAATTGTTGAAGGAAAAGTGGTGTAGTGCACCCCTTTTGTCACTACCAAACTTTGAGAAAACTTTTGAGGTGGAGTGTGATGCATCCGGCATTGGTATAAGTGGTGTATATATGCAAGATAGAAAGCCCTTGGCCTATTTTAGTGAAAAACTTAATGGGGCAGCCGTGAGGTACTCAACTTATGACAAGGAACTTTATGCTTTAATAAGAACATTAACGCATTGGCAACACTACCTATGGCCAAAAAAGTTTGTTGTGCACACCGATCATGAGGCTTTAAAGTTTCTTAAGGGCCAACATAAACTCAATAAGAGACATGCAAGAATGATGGAGTTGATTGAAACATTTCCATATGTCATCCGTTACAAGAAAGGTAAGGAGAATGTAGTGGCTGATGCTCTATCTAGAAGGTATACTCTCTTATCCACCCTTCAAACAAAAATTTTGGTTTTGAAATGCTTAAAGAAATGTATTCTAGTGATCATGACTCAAAGGAAATTTTTGAGAAATGCTTGTTAGCACCTTTGGAAAATATTTTTTGCATGAAGGATTTCTTTATTGTGAAGGTAGATTAGGCAAGCCATCCTGTTCTACTCGGATTCTACTTGTCAAAGAAGCATATTGTGGGGTTTAATGGGACATTTGGTGTCACTAAAACCTATGAAATTCTTCATGAACATTTTTTTTGGCCACATTTAAAAAGAGATGTAAAAAGATTTGTTGGAAGTTGTATTGAATGCAAGAAAGCTAAATCTAGAACTCTTCCACATGGACTTTACACACCATTGGAGGTTCCTAAAGAACCTTGGGTTGATATTTCTATGGATTATATTCTTGGTTTACCTAGGACCTCTAGACGTATGGATTCTGTTTGTGTTGTTGTGGATAGGTTCTCTAAAAGGGCACACTTTATTCCTTGTAGGAAATCTAATGATGCTAGTCATGTAGCTAGCTTGTTCTTTACTTGGATAGTTAGATTCCATGGAATTCCAAGGTCTATTGTGTTGGATAGGGATATCAAATTCTTGAGCCATTTTTGGAGGGTTCTTTGGAAGAAACTTGGTACTAACTTGCTTTATTCTATAGCTTGCCATCCACAAATGGATGGACAAACCGAAGTGGTAAATAGAACGATTGGCGAACTTCTAAGGGCTATTTTGAAGAAGAACTTGTGGCAATGGGAGGAGTATTTTCCACACGTTGAATTTGCCTATAATAGGGCACCTCACTCTACTACTTCTCATTCTCCATTTCAAGTTGTTTATGATTTTAACCCTCTAACTCCCGTTGATTTGGTTCCTTTGCCAATAGATCAAGCATTAATCAAGGATGCCAGCAAGAAGGCTGATTTTGTGAAAGCAATTCATGCAAAGGTCCATGAAGCCATTGTCAACTCCAACAAAAAGCTTGTAGAGAAAAGAAATGTGGGAAGAAGAAAAGTAGTATTCAAACCCGGTGATTGGGTTTGGGTGCATTTTAGAAAGGAAAGATTTCCCCAACAAAGAAAGTCTAAGCTTGATGATAGGGGAGATGGGCCATTTCAAATCCTTGAGAAAATTAATGACAATGCCTATAAAGTTGATCTTCTGGGACATTATAGTGTTATGCAACTTTTAATGTATCCGATCTCTCTTTATTCGATATAGGTGATGGAGATTCAAGGACGAATCCTTTTCAAGAGGGGGAGGATGATGTGAACCTGTTAGACATGAAAGAACATCAACGAGGTGTGACAAGAGCCAAGGCAAAACAAGTAAAGAATCACAAGGATCAAATTGAGCAAGAGAAGTTTCAAGGCTTAAATTTTGATGTCCAATATTTTATGGGGCAATATCCTAAAGTTTGAATAAGTTAGAAATTGAAAGTTCACATTGGTAGATGGTTGGAAGCCCTTTTTCCCAAGCTGGAAAATTGACTCCTATTTTGGCAACGTGTTGACTAGTACTCTAGAATAGTCCAAATGCAATTAAAACACCTCTCTTGTCTTATCAAGTGTATGTATATGTTATATCTATTCTTTGGGATGAAAATATGAGGGGGAAAAATTCCTATTTTCTCCCTCAAGTCTCTATAAATATGTAGTCTTCCATTTTGAAGAAGCTAATCAAGAAAATTTTCAAGGCAAATGTTCTTCTCTTAGTATTCTTAGTTCTTAGCTTTTTATATCTTCTTCAAGGGTGAACTTCCTTGAAAGAAAATTACTTTGAAGACTTGTTGAAAGTTCTAAGAGCTTCAAGGTTGATCATAAAAATTCCTTCATACTAGTTACTACACTCTTGTAGAAAACTAGTCTTGAGGTCTTCTTCTTGTTTCATTGAGGTCTAAGGTCTAAAATACCTTAGGTTGCTTGAACTTTGAAGAAAAGATTTTGTTTAAACCTTCTTGAGGTCTTGGATTAAATATATCCAAGGTTGCTAGAAGTTTAACATTTTTAAGTCCTTTCAAAGGCACTTTCTCTCTTCTACTTTTTACACTTGTTTTGTTCGTTTTCTCTCTCACTTCTTGGACGAAATTTTATGCTCTTGAAGATCATTCCACATTACTTGTATTGCTTGCCTAGCATACAATGATCACAGAAATCCAAGGTGTCAATTTTATCACCATTTAAAAGATTTTGTTTGCTCAAGTGATGCTCCTTTTTCACTAATATGGCCTATTCTCCTATGCCACTCATTAATTGTTCAAAAACACATTTTGCCAAAAAAAAAAAAAAAAAAAAGATGAGTTACAAACAGTGTTTCCATGTAATGTATAAAAGCCAAATTTCTTAAAACCTTGAAGAATGACAAAAGAACCTTCGCTAACTTTCAAACAACCGGTTTAATATTTTTAAGAATATCCAGTAGTATAAAAAACGACAAAAGAAATCAAATTTCTCATAAGACTAGGCACATACCTAACATCAGTTAGTTTCTTAGTCACACCATCATGCATTTTGATAAAAATGGGCCAAATGCCTTTAATTTGGCAAATTTCATTGTTTCCCATAAAAACTTTATCAGAATCTAAAGTTAATAAAATAAAAGAACCACTCCCTATTTAGACTCATTTGAAAAGAGCAACTAGAGTCAAGAATCCGTTTATCAATAATGCAAGATGAAGAGGCAAAAGGGGAGTCACATAAAATCTTATAATACATGGAATTACCATTAGATTCAAATCATTAGTTTCTTTGTCAATGTCTTTGTCAGTTTTTCCTTGTTAATTCTTTTAAAACATTTATTTTTCACATGGCCTTCTTTACCACAGTAAAAAATTTTATTTTACTCTTGTTCTTTTCCCTACACTTAGACCTACCCCTTGCTTTTGGATTTCCTCCTGTTATTGTTAGATTTCCTCGTTTCTGATCTACAAACCAGTTCCCACCATTACTGCTATTTTCTTTACTAAAGTAAATCTTTAGATTTTAAGACAAATTTAACTTCAGACAAGGACAAATCCTCATGACTATATTTAATAGTAGATTTAACATCATGAAATGATTCAGGCAGAGAATTTCAACAAAATCACGACAACATTTTCAAAAAAATTTTTTTCATCATCATTAAAATCCAAGACAATTTTATTTGAATCATCCAATTTTCATCAAGATAATTGGCATTCATTTTTAAAACCAAAAAGTTGTTCTTTCAAATAAATTTTATTTGAAAGAGATTGTCCCAAATATAATTTTTCAAGTTCAGTCTAAATCTCAAAAGCAGTATCCTTTTCATCTATTTTCAAAATACTATCACATAGGTAGAAAGTAAGTGTATTGTGTGCAAGATCAAGCTTTTCCCCAAGAATTTTCTCTTTCCAAGAATCAGAGTACTTTTCAGGACTAAGAACAACAGGTGCAACTTTGTTTTTGTACAAGAACAACTTTCATTTTTCTTCTCCACATACTAAAATCCTGATGACTATCAAATTTTCCAGTGCCAAGTTTAGCGGAGGCCATAATGGTTATAAATAAACAAACACACAGATAAAAAATATTGGAATGGTAGTATCAGAGTCAGGAAAAAACAAAGCCATAGAAATGCAAAATATTTCACAAAACAAAAGTGCACCCAAACATTTGTCACAAATATCTAGTAATCACAGACTGGAATACACAAAGGGATAAACAATAGCACAAAAGTTTCAGCAATCACATGCTGAGTGATTACTAAAACCAACAACGGAAATAATGAAAGAGAAAACTCCAATAATAACAGACTGGAATAAAAAATGCTTTTTGAATTCAAGAGAAACACTGAGACATTGATCGGGATTTTTATAATAAAGTTTTAAACCCAATACTTGCAAGTGCACAAGATCAATGTAATACGGAAGTATTAGGGTATCGAATAACAGAGAAATGCTTAACTACCTAAATTATTATCTTCCTAAATTAATTTTATATTAAGAAGAAGCAAATTTTATTATCTAAGAATTATTCCTAAATTAAGTAAAAATAATAAATAAAATAACAAAATTAAAAATAACAAGAGTTTTAACCAAAGAGATGATTTAGAACCTTGAATCCACCACTAACCTATATAAAATGATTTAATTTTACTTAGGAGAAAAGATTACACCTTCACGTGGTGATCTAGGCTACAAGCTTCAATTCACTAAAGAAATATATTGTGTTTAAATGCATGACATAATCCATCTAACCATTAGCATGACTTATTCAATTCTATGACATAAATCATCTAAATTAGCATTAGCTATTCAATTCTAAAACCCACAATATACTTGCAGAAATCACATATCTCTCACACTCAAGACTAGAAGAATTAAGCATGGATAAAAAATATCAACTAACCCAAATAATTATTCTACAAGAACAATCACAAAGAATTAATTGCATCAAACCAATAAACATCCCAAAACATGTAATCACATAAATAATATAATAAATCCCCAAAAATAAAATAAACCAACATTCCATGGCTAGAGTTTTATCAAGATTTTGAAAAGAAAATTAGTTCATGGTTAAAGGGAAACAAGGAACCAATTTGTACATCATGGCCTTTTTCTTCCAAATAATTTTTCGTTTTTGCTCCTTAGATTTGCTGCTTCAAATTGTGGCCGTCTTGCGGCTGCTTTTCCTTTTCTCTCGTTGGAACTCGGGCAGCTGCCACTGTGCATGACATAATCCATCTAACCATTAGCATGACTTATTCAATCCTATGACATAAATCATCTAAAATTAGCATGAACTATTCAATTCTAAAACCCACAATATACTTGCAGAAATCACATATCTCTCACACTTAAGACTACAAGAACTAAGCATGGATAAAAAATATCAATTAACCCAAATAATTATTCTACAAGAACAATCACGAAGAATTAATTGCATCAAACCAATAAACATCCCAAAACATGTAATCACATAAATAATATAATAAATCCCCAAAAATAAAATAAACCAACATTCCATGGCTAGAGTTTTATCAAGATTTTGAAAAGAAAATTAGTTCATGGTTAAAGGGAAAGAAGGAACCAATTTGTACATCATGGCCTTTTTCTTCCAAATAATTTTTCGTTGTTGCTCCTTAGATTTGCTGCTTCAAATTGTGGCCGTCTTGCTGCTGCTTTTCCTTTTCTCTCGTTGCAACTCGGGCAGCTGCTTGTGCAGCTGCCGCTGTCTCCCCCTGCAGCTCTCCTCTTTTTTTCTTGATCTTCCTCCCCTTCCACCTTTCTTGTGTGGCTCTTCTATATATAGACAAAAGAGAAACAAAATCATAATCCTTAAAGGATTCAACTAAAATCCTAATCCTTAAAAGATTCTACTAAAGTCCTACTCCTAATCCTTAAAGGATTCAAATACTGCAGGTTCCCTTTACCAAATTTGATATGAAATCTTTATTTTCCATTCTTTTTTTAGAAATCTGAACAAAGATAAACAAAATAAATTAAATATAATAATTATGGCTAATAAATAAATAAAATATTTTCAAAGACTAATAATTAAAGCTTAAGGTGTTTATTTGTAGCAAAAATGGTCTTTATCAGACATAGATAGAAAGAGTTTTAATAAGACTCTTTCCAGGCTCTGGTTTTAGATTTCAAAAAGCCGAAGGTAGTCAGAAAACAAACTTCGTACCAAGAAAATTACAAAAAATAAATTTTTGGAATTTGACATAAACAAAGGATAAGAGAAAAGAATCACTTCCCTAATGCGGATCTCAAGGTTCTCGCTGGAGTTCAATAGCAACAATTCAAATCGAAAAAAGTTACCAGAGGAGATAAAAGGTCTGCAATAACCAGAGAAACAAAGGAGTCACTCAACATTCGAAGAACTTCTACAATAACAAGTTTGCAGGAAAAACAACAACCTAACGATCGTAAAGAGGCTCTGATACTACTGTTATGTCAAGAATCGATTCATCAAAATAGATTACAACCAAAATCTAATACAACCTTTCAAATAATTCCTATCTATTTTAAGAATTGGAACAAATAAAACATGAACTACATATTTGGAGGAATCAAACATAAAATGAACTGTGAACAGAAATATGAAATCCTCAAGAAGGGATCTATGGACCTCACTGTCAACAAACCCTCAACACAACCACAACTCTTAGCCTTAAAGAAGGCAACCTCAGGCATCGGTCAAGCAAACAAAAGTAGATAAAATGCAGGAAATCAGGGAGGAAAGGCAGAAGACAAAAGAGAGAAAGAAAATCCTAGAGGGGCGGCGTGTTTGTTAGAGAGAATAAGAGAAGTTAGATTAGGGCAAAGAATAGGAGAGTTATCAGAGGTTAAATAGAGTTGTCACTCGGAGTGGGTAAGGCAAAATTCGACTCACCCGACATGCACCATAAGTAACCAGATAGACCATATATATCAAAGTGTGAGGCCCAGTCCCAAAAATCATCATTGGGCTATAGATTGGGCTAATGGATATGTGGGCATAAAAGCTTACAAATTATGCTCCTGACGTCTTTTCTTGAAATCAATCTAGACTAGTATCTTTTTCACTAATCACTTATGTTTACTTGTTTTTAGCAATTGGATAAATGCCCTTACACAATGGAGAATTATGGTTTTCAACCTTGTTTAGACATGTGCTTTCTCATATGTATAATGAGGGTTAAAAGTCCAAGAATTCATTCCCATCAACATTTTCTTCTTGTTTAATATGTTTCCCTTAGAATTTACATGGATAGATTTTGAAGGGGATTTGTTGGATCTAAAATAAACAGATGAGATAATGCAAAAAAATAATATGCATTAAAGCGATAAAGAGAAGACACAAATGTCCAGAAGTGGAGGAGAAGTATGACGAACTCACTATAGAGAATACAAAGTAGCAAAAAACTCTCTCAAACCTACAAAGCCTAAAGTGGAACTACGTGCTAACCCAACTATAATTACAACTACAACTACAACTAGTCTACCAAACTAACTAACTTAGGCTAAAGCCTAGAAGTTAAATATTGGTTGAAGCTCAAGTATCTCTTGCACTAAAAGGCTTAACCCAAGTCCCCTTATATGGAGACTCCTGCAAGAGTAACTTTTCTAAAGAAGCAATGTGGGATTACATAAGGTTCCATAATCCTAATTAACTACTATGCTTAGGAATCCAAGTAATCTATTACAAATGTTCAATTTGAATTAAGAATCCAAGTCAAACACTAACAAATCTCCACCTTGACTTGTATTTCGAAGAACATTTTAAATAACTTCTGGCATGCTCCACCACCTCCAAATAAACCCGAATAGTGTCAACCATTTAGACATCAATAGAATCCTAACAATGGTTGAACTTGGAAATTGGAACTTGCTTCGTCAACATCTCAATAGGATTGTCTTTTATGTCAATAGCCACGTCGCCTCGCGAAACACAATCTCGTACAAGGTGAAATCTCAAATTAATGTGCTTGGTCTTTTCATGATAGATCTGATTCTCAGACAAGTCGATTGCACTTTGACTATCACAAAATATCAAAGTCTAATCTTCTATACCCAAACTTCTAATAAAGTCTCTCATCCATAAAACTTCTTTCACACAGCTTCAGATAATGTGTTATACTCAGCTTCTTTTGTATATAAAGCAACAATAGATTGTACACAACTCTCCAACTATTGACATCTCCAAACAAATTAAAGACGAATTTGGTAGTAGATCGTCTTTTATCTAAGTCACCGTAGTAATCAGAGTCCACATAACTAGTAATTACATTTTGAGTGGATAAATTTCCCATCATAAGTCGAAATTATGGGTTTTTCAAATAAATCTTGGTGTTGCATTTTTCTCTATTTCTATTGCCATAATTTATTTTCAAAATGGCTATTAATAAAATCTCATTTTTATTGATACTGGTTTTTTTTAAAAGTAATTTTATTCATGGTTATATTTTTATTTGTCATTTCTCCCAACAACTCTGTAATAGGCCTGAAGTTGTGACATATTCCAAAGTAAAAATATGCAAAAGAAGAAATCAGAAAAAAAAGGGCAACCATGAATAGGATCTTAAGGGACAAGGCCAACCATTGCCTAAGGCAATCAGTAAACATCATTTTGAAAGCTAGTTTTAGATTAATTGATCTCTTATAACATAAAGAAATTACTCAAATTACAATATATTCCATTTGTCTATTATTTTTGTTCCAAAATAGATCTGGTGACCAAAGCCCTATTTACTATTACAAATCTCCTATTTACTATTACAAACCAGTGGAAGAATAAAAGAAAAATGAGATCTAATCTATTACGGAAGAGCGGAAGGCATAAAGTCAACACCGAGAAAATCGGATCACCAAATCAGACACGGAGGGTGAAAATTGGTTGAACGATTTTCGCTAAAATAAAGGCTTCGCAGAAATCGGACGATGAAATTAGATGACCACTGATAAAGTCGATACTTGGTATAAATAAACACTTTAAATTTTAATTATTAGCTTTTGAAAATATTTTATTTATTAATCTTAATTACTATATTTAATTTATTATATTTAATTTATATGAAGGTCGGTGGTGGCCTGGTGATAAAGAAAAAGAAGCCCACAACTGCAAGAAAGAAAGAAAGCAGCCATGGTGGACAAGGAAGAGAAGAAGCGACTCGCGGTGAAAAAAGAAAAAAAGAGAAAGATGGCTAAAGAGAAAAGGAAAAAAAGAAAAGCCAGCCCACCACACAAAAAGCAGTTGCTACAAGGAGTCACAATTGGAAAAGAAAAGAAGGAGCTGCTTTAGAAATAAGGAAAGGAAGCAGCTGCGTAAAAAAGAGGAAGAGGGAGATGTGCTGCAAGAGAAAAAAAATACAGAAAGAGTTGCAGGAGCAAGAGGAAGAAACAGAAGAGATGCTGGGAGAAAGAAGCTGCAGCAGCTTTAAAAGAGGAGAAACGACAGCAGTTGAAGAAGAGAAATCGAATGCAGCAGCTGAAGCAGAAAGTCCAAAGCGGCAGTAGAAAATTTCAAAGAGAAGCTGTAGAAATTCAATTTAATTGGAAGAAATCCATGATTTACTCCAAGAAATTGGTTCCTTCTTTCCCTTTAATTATGAACTAATTTTCTTTTTAGAATCTTGATGAAAACCTACCCATGTGACTTTGGTTTATTTTATTTTAGGAGATTTATTATATTATTTATGTGATTGCATATCTTGGGATGTTTCTTGGTTTGATGCAATTAATTCTTTGTGGTTGTTCATGTAGAATAATTATTTGGGTTAATTGATATTTTTATCCATGGTTGATTCTTGTAGTCTTGAGTATGAGAGATATGTGATTTTTGAAAATATATTGTGGGTTTTAGAATTGAATAGTTCATACTAATTTTAGATGATTTATGTCATAGAATTGAATAAGTCATGCTAATGGTTAGGTGAGTTATGTCATGCATTTAAGCACAGTATATTTCTTTAGTGAATCGAAGCTTGTAGCTTAGATCACCACATAAAGGTCTAATCTTTTCTCCTAAATAAAATTAAATCATTATTATATAGGTTAGTGGTGGATTCAAGATTCTAAATCATCTCTTTGATTAAGCTCTTGTTATTTTTTATTTAGTTATTTTATTTATTATTTTTACTTAATTTAGGAATAATTTTTAGATAGTATAATTTGATTCTTCTTTTTATAAAATTAATTTAGGAAGATAATAGTTTAAGTAGTTAAACCTTTCTTTGTGGTTCGATACCCTCATACTGCCATATTACATTGATCTTGTGCACTTGCAAGTATTGGGTTTAAAGCTTAGTTAGAAAAATCCCGATCAAGTTTTGTTGCCGTTGGCGGGGACAGGTTAAATTAATTGCTTGTGTTATTTTCTCCTAAATTTGTTAGTATTCTTATTGTATTTATTTTATTTTTTTACTATTCTTGGAAAAAAAAGAAAAAAAGTTTGATTGTTCTCTTAGTTGTCGTCATTGTGTTTTATTATTATTATTTTATAATATTCTTCTATTTAGTAATTTATTTTTTATTATTAACTGTAGTGAACTTTTTTCTTTCTTTCTTTCTTGAATTTGTTTATTAATGAATGGTCGTTGTTCCCTCTCTATTGATTTAAAAGAATTTGACCCTGAGATAGAGCGTATACTTAAGGCACTTAGAGCACAAAGAAAAATCACTAACACTCGTGACATTAAAATAGCTAAAAATTCACGAGCATTAAGAGAGTATTTTACTCCCAACACTTATAACTCATCAATAAGTAATAGACTACCTGAAATGGAGGCTAATCACTTCGATATTAAAGCTTCTACCATCCAAATGTTACCATCTTTCTATGGGCTTGATTCCAAAAATTCTTATAAGCTTATTGATGAGTTTCTAGAAATTTGCTCAACTTTTAAACAGTCTAATGTTACTGATGATGCTATTAGATTGCGCCTTTTTCCTTTTTCTCTGAAGGATAAGGCTAAACATTAGTTACATACACATGAGAGAGTAGGCACATAGGCTGAGATGTCTAAGGAATTTTTAAAAAAATACTTTCCGATGGGTAAGATTACAAGGTTAAGGATAAAAATCACCACTTTTTCCCAACAAAATAATGAACAATTTCATGAGAGTTGGGAGAGATTTAAAGAACTTCTTGTTAGTATATGCCCTAAGACTAATTGACTCACATTTATGATTTACGAAGCATGTATTTTTAAATTGTATTTTATGCTCTTGGTCATCAAATATGTGACTTGATAGTAAAACCCTTATAGCTAATAAAATACTATTCTTATTTGTCCCTAGTTTATTACATCTTGTAAACTAGTGTGAAGTTGATTGATGGTCAAGTTTTACTGATCATGAATATGAGATATAAAATCAATTCATAAATACATATTGAGAATATTGTATTGGACATGACCCAAAGTGAAGAAGAAATATTGCATTCGTTTAAGTTATAAGTATTTCTTCCCAGTTTTATATTTGATGTCCTTTGACCTAATGTTTCTAATGTTTCTTGCATGGGGAGAAATATGTTTTGACATAGTCAAACATCACTTTTAATTAGGTGATCATTATAACTATTGGTTGGCTTATTTTCTTGTCATGGCTTGAATATTGGAGATAGTGAAAGGGATTTGTCCCTCTCTTTTTAGAGAGAGATATCCATGGGCCCCTTGATAAGGAAGACTGGAAAATATGCATGACCATGCTCAAATAATTATTAATAAGGTGTTATTAATATTATTTGTTGGAACAGTCTGCCTGGTGATCAAGTAAATTGTTAATTAAGTTTTATAAGGATGACTTGGTCCATGCCTTATACTTAATTAGGATATCGTGTGACAAAAGGACTAAATATTAAATCTGATGCTAGGTTATTATTGCATTTACTTAACTTGGGTAAGCATAATGTCTTGCTAGAGGCCGCTTATGTTTTGTGAATCAATGTCTCGGACATTTTTCATTCACTGCCAACGTTAAGTGAACCTACAGGGTCACACGCATAGACGATCTTGTGAGCATAATGTCCACGTTCAATGAATCTAGATTGTGTCCAGATTTGTTGAACGTACATAAAAGGGGAATCTGATCCATATTGTATTTTCTGGTAAGTTGATAAGTAATTAATTTTATTTAATCGAATAAATGAAATTAATTACTTAATATTACTCATCCAACCGTTGGATGATTGTAGGAATAGACGGACGAGATTAAACTATCATTAGATGATAGTTAGGGTTTTGATATTGATAGCTATAAAAGGTTATGTTAACCTTTTCTTGGTAGCCGTCCTTTATCTGATTAAAGAAAAACAAAACCCTAAACCCTAGAACAGTGATAGAGTATCTAGCCTCCTCTCTCTGAAATACGACCGATTACCAGATAGTCAGGATCAATTCTGAACAGTTTTCAGAACACAGAAGGGGCTAGCATCCCGATCGCTTGCAGAGGAGTTCGTCGCGTGGATACCAGTAAAGGGAGAAACGTAAACTGCAGCGCCTCCACATCGAACAATCAAAACATTGAGGTAATTTCTATCCAATCGGATTTTCTAGTATGTGCAGATCCTGTTGGTGGATTTCTGTAGTTTTATTTTATTTTGTCCTACGGTTTCCAACGCTTCTTCGTTGTTGCCCTCACCATGAAGTCCCTAAATGGGAACAAATAAAAAGTTTTTATTCAGGATTAGATGAGTAAAATTGCCAAAAGGTTGATTCCTCTTGTAGTGGTACCTTTCTTTATAAAACTGCAGATGAGGCGTGGGATTTATTTGAAAATTTGAGTGATAATTCACAACAACACGCCACATCCTCACGTATAGGCATATCTAGACAAATAGGAAATAGAGGAGGAATGTATGAAGTTTCTCAAAATGTTGATATTTCTTGAAAGTTGACGCCTTATTTAAAATGTTTGATCAATTGTTAGCTTTGAATACAATCCCTACTAATTCTCCTAACGTGCAAGGTATTTGTGCAATTTGCTCTAGTCCTTCTCATATTATCTATGACTATCCTAGTGCTTCACTATTTCTAGAATTTGTGCAGGGACAAGTCAATGCAGCCCAAGGATTTCACAGACAAAAAGACCCATATTCAAACACATACAATCCGGGCTGGAGAAATCATCCTAATTTCTCCTAGAGGCAACAAGGAGGGGAATGTCAATTAGGCCAGCAACAATATCAATAGAATAAACAATCTGGTATGACTGCTCTCCTCGGTTTTCAATCTCAAAGGTATATACCTCCTCACCCTTCTCAAAGTGGAAACTCTATTTTTGAAGAAAAAGTCGTATCTGCTTTGAAAGGTTTAGAAGCTATGACACAAATTTTAGACTCACACACGCAATCTATTGCTAAGTTAGAAACTCAAATAGGGCAACTAGATAATGCAATAAGTAGAAAAGAAGAGGGTAAGCTTCCTAGTCATCCAATAGAGAGCCCTAGAGCTAATTATCATGAGTAAGCTAAAGCTGTAATTACTCTTAGAATGGGAAGTTGGTAGATAATAAAGTAGGAGAACCTATTAAAGATGATAAATTAAATGAAAACGAAACTGAGGAAATTGATATGAGGACTAAAATTAAAAGAAAGATAGAGAAGGAACTTGTTTCTTCCTCTAATTCTAAGACTCTAGAATCATCTCCTACGGCTTCATGTTAAGCCAAAGGTTCCTTATCCGCAAGCTTTATTGCCACCCCACATCTTAGAAAGGATAATAAAAGGGAAAATATTTTAGAAACTTTCAAACAAGTTAAAATTAATCTTCCACTTTTAGAGGTTATTAAGCAAATCCCATCTTATGCAAAATTTCTTAAAGACATGTGTACTTTTAAAGAAATTCTAAAAGAAATGTTTCTAAGAAAATCTTCTTAATTGAACAAGTGAGCTCCATTTTGCAACATAACACTCCACTTAAATATAAAGACCCTGGTTTCCCTACTATTTCTTGTCTTATTGGTGATCATAAAGTAGATAGGGCACTCTTAGATTTAGGTTCCAGTGTTAATTTGATTCCTTACACTGTTTATGAAGAGTTAGGATTAGGGAAATTGCAACTAACTGATATGACCTTACAATTAGTTGATAGGTCTATCAAGGTACCTAGGGGCAGATAGACGATGTTTTAGTTCAAATTGATAAAGGTGTCTTCCCTATAGACTTTATAGTCCTAGATATGGAACTTGGTAGATCTTCCAAGAATCATATCCCTATTATTCTAGGTCGTCCTTTCTTGGATACTGCAAATGCGACTATTAATTGTAGAACTGGGGTCATGGATGTCTCTATGATGAATATGAGGATTAGATTGAATATTTTCAAACCTTCTTCACAACCTTTTATGGAAGATGATTTTGATTCTTATTTGGTAGATGTAATCGATCAATTAATTGAAGAAACTCTACCTCTAATGTGTTCAAAAGAATATACTTCTATTGAGAAAGAAAACCTAATATACACTGAGGATGTTAATTCTAACCTTGATTGCATTGCTCCATTAGAAAACTATTCTTGGATTGTGAATCATGAACCTAATATGAGAAAAATATATCCTGGCTGAATGCAAAAGAATTAGGGAGTCTGGCTGAAGACTTTAAATTTAGCGCTTTTGGGAGGCAACCCAAAGTTTATTTTGTTTACTTTGCTTATACACTTTTATTTATTTATTTGTTTTTATCTCACTTGATTGGTAGAAAGGTATGAAGTGTGTATTTTGTAGGGTAATCAGACAACATATCATGGAGACTACAGAGATAGTCTACTACTCTTCTGAACATGCATCAATATTGCTTCTTCTACCAGGTTGTTGGTCGGGATTTTTATAACTAAGTTTAAACCCAATACTTGCAAGTGCACGAGATCAATGTAATGCGGAAGTATTAGGGTATCGAACCACAGAGAAAGGCTTAACTACCTAAATTATTATCTTCCTAAATTAATTTTATAAAAAGAAGAATCAAATTTTGTTATCTAAGAATTATTACTGAAATAATTAAAAACTAATGAATAAAATAATTAAATTAAAGATAACAGGAGCTTAACCAAAGAAGATGATTTAGAACCTTGAATCCACCACTAACCTATATAACAATGATTTAATTTTATTTAGGAGAAAAGATTAAACATTTATATGGTGATCTAGGCTACAAGCTTCGATTCACTAAAGAAATATATTGTGTTTAAATGCATGACATAATCCATCTAACCATTAGCATGACTTATTCATTCTTATGACATAAATCATCTAAAATTAGCATGAACTATTCAATTCTAAAACCCACAATATACTTGCAAAAATTACATATCTCTCATACTCAAGACTACAAGAATCGAGCATGGATAAAAATATTAACTAACCCAAATAATTATTCTACAAGAATAATCAGAAAGAATTAATTGCATCAAACCAAGAAATATCCCAAGATATGTAATCACATAAATAAAATAATAAATCTCCCAAAATAAAATAAATCAAAGTCACATGGCTAGGGTTTCATCAAGATTCTAAAAATAAATTTAGTTCATGGCTAAAGGGAAAGAAGGAACCAATTTCTTGGAGTAGATCATGGCTTTCTTCTTCTCTAATTGAAAAGTCGCCGCAGCTCTTCTCTTTTTTTCTTCTTCTTCTTGATCTTCCCCCTCCCACCTTTCTTGTGTGGCTCTTCTATATATAGACAAAAGAGAAGAAAAATCCTAAACCTTAAAGGATTCAAATACTAAAGTTCTAATCCTTAAAGGATTCTGCTAAAGTTTTAATTCTAATCCTTAAAGGATTCAAATACTGCAGCTTCCCTTTACCAAATTTAATATGGAATCTTTATTTTCCATTCTTTTTTAGAAATCTGCACAAAGATAAATAAAATAAATTAAATATAATAATTATGACTAATAAATAAATAAAATATTTTCAAAGGCTAATAATTAAAACTTAAGGTGTTTATTTGTATTAAAAGTCGACTCTATCAACTCCCCCACACATATGTTTTGCTAGTCCTCAAGCAAAAATAAAGAATAAAAAGAAAAACTAACTAGTCACTTTCGTAGGACTCACGATTGCACTTAGCATGTGCAACAAGCCCTTTAAACCCCTAAGTTACCCCTAGTGGACGAGTATGGTCTCGTGAGGGTTAGCAAACGACGTACCCACAAAGTCAAAATAAACAACAAACTTTAGAAAAGATAGAGAATAGCCCAAATTAAGTATCCTCCATCAATATCTCAAACTTATCAAGACAAACACTTTTCCTCTCATTTTTAAACTTAAGTAAACAAACAAATATTCAATTATGTCCCATAACTAATGCAAAACTTGTGTAATGTGTGATCGTGGTCATCAGAGAGTATGAAATAAAAACTCCATAAAATTTTCAAATTACATATAGAGAACAAATCTCAGCAAGAGTTCATTCCATAAGCTCACTCTTCGTACCTTCTCTCCACTAATCAAGGATTCTAAACTTCAACTCAGATCAGGTAGGACTTTAAAGATTGTAATGTAAGGTTAGGGTGTTGGTTATCAAACGAAGGTAAGGAATTCAAATTCAAAGAGAAGAGAGCTTACAAAGAAGATGAATACTTTAAAATTTCGACAAACTTTCTAACTTTGTTTTTGCTCTTTTTTTTTCCAGTAATACATTCACCAACTACCATCTTCTTTTCCTCAAAATTTTATCATTTAAGGCCATTCTTTTTCTTACATTTATAAATTCGGGCCTCTTGAATTTTTTTTTCTTTGCACCTTATGACTTGTAACAATCATGTATCAACTTTTTTTCTTAGCACAACAAGTCATATATTGATCTATATATATTTTCTTCTCCCCTTTGTCAAAATAACTTATTCTCTTTTCCATAACACAAAAATAGTAACCCATCATGGAAGCACAAGTTAGAAGTTTGCATTAAGCTCTCTACAAGATTAAGGATTAATATTTAAGTGGTTTAAAGAAAGATATAACATTTATGCTCAAAAGGGTACGAAGGTAAAAATTTATGAAATTTGGTAAGCTTGAAAGGCACAAACGATTTAAAGAAGGCCTATGACCTTCGTCTCTGAGTCAAATAAGGAAAACCTTTCTATTTCGCCTCAAGAGGTACTCAAGTAAGTTCTAGAATATACGGAAGAGATTCATCAACTTTATGTAGCTCAAAAATAATGTAAAGGATTTATTAAATACTAACAATGACCCATGTGCTCAAGTGTAAGTCATGCAAAAGTTATAACAAATATAGAACATAAGTCCGTCACCCTAATTAAAAACAAGAAAACAAGTACTTTTCTCAACTCATTAAGACATTTTTAAAGGAACTCAAAAAGAATTATTCTTTACGTGAAATCATATTTTTTGGTTTTTCTCAAAATAATGAAAAAAATAATAATAAAATAAAAAAAAATCAGCAAAAATTGAAAAAAAATAATAAAAATAAAAAAATAAAAAATAATTGGACCAGAATAAAAATATCTTCTCCCCAGAATAAAAGCATCTTCTCCCCCACACCTAGACCTTACATTGTCCACAATGTAATAAAAGAATGCCAAGAGTAGAGAAGAGACAAAGAAAATAGCAACACAACCTGGTAAAAGAAGCAATATTAATGCATGTCTGCAGGAGTAGTAAACAATCTATGTAATCTCCATGATAATGATAAGTTGTTTGATTACCCTACAAAACAAACATTTCATACCTTTCTACCAATCAAGTGGAATAAAAAAATAAAAATAAAATAAATAAATAAAATAAAATTTGGGTTGCCTCCCAAAAGCGCTAATTTTAAAATCTTCAGCCAGACTCCCTAATTCTTTTGCATTCAGCCAGGATCTATTTCTCTCATATTAAGCTCATGATTCACAATCAAAGAAGAGTTTTCAGGTGGAGCAATGTAGGCAAGATTAGAATTGATATTTTTAGTGCAGATAAGGTTTTCTTTCTCAATAAAAGCATAATCTTTTGAACACATTAAAGGTAGAGTTTCTTCAATTAATTCATCATTTACATCTACCAAATAGCAATCAGAATTATCTTCTATAGAAGGTTGTGAAGAAGTTTTAAAGATATTTAATCTAACCCTCATATTCATTACAGAGACATCCATGATCCCAGTTCTACAATTAATAGTGACATTAGCAGTAGCCAAAAAGGGACGACCTAGAATAATGGTGATATGATTTTGAGAAGATCTACCAGGTTCCATATCTAGGATTACAAAGTCTAGAGGGAAGACACCTTTATCAATTTGAACTAGAACATTATCTATTCTCCCCCTAGGTACCTTGATTGATCTATCGGCTAATTGTAAGGTCATGTTAGTTGGTTGCAATTCCCCTAATCCTAACTCTTCATAAACAGAGTATGGAATCAAATTAACACTAGAACCTAAATCTAAGAGTGCCCTACTTATTTTATGATTACCAATAAGACATGAGATAGTAGGAACACCAGGATCTTTATATTTAGGTGGAGTGTTGTATTGCAAAACAGAGCTCACCTGTTCAGTTAAGAAGATTTTCTTAGAAACACTAGTTTTAGATTTTCTTTTAAAAGTACACATGTCTTTAAGAAATTTTGCATAGGATGGGACTTGCTTAATAACCTCTAAAAGTGGAAGATTAATTTTAACTTGTTTGAGAGTTTCTAAAATATCTTCCCTTCTATTATCCTTTCTAAGATGTGGGGGTGGCAATAAAGCTTCTGGATAAGGAACCTTTGGTTTATATGAAGCCGTAGGAGATGATTCTAGAGTCTTAAAATTAGAGGAAGAAGCTAGTTCCTTCTCTATCTTCCTTTCAATTTTAGTCATTGAAATTCCCTTGGTTTCATTATTATTTAACTCACTATCTTTAATAGGTTCCCCTACTTTATTATCTACCAACTTTTCATTTCTAAGAGTAATTACATCTTTAGCTTGCTCATGGTAATTAGCTCTAGGATTTTCTATTGGATGACTAGGAAGCTTACCCTCATCTCTTCTACTTATTGCATTAGCTAGTTGCCCTATTTGAGTTTCTAACTTAGCAATAGATTGAGTGTGTGAATCTAGAATTTGTGTCATAGATTCTAAACCTTTCAAAGCAGATAAGACTTTTTCTTCAAACATAGAATTTCCACTTTGAGGAGGATGATGAGTTACATACCTTTGAGATTGAAAACCAGGGGAAGTAATCATACTAGATTGTCTGTTTTGTTGATATTGTTGTTGGCCTAATTGAACTTCCCCTCCTTGTTGCCTCTAGGAGAAATTAGGATGATTTCTCCAACCTGGATTGTACGTGTTTGAATATGGGTCATTCTGTCTGTGAAATCCTTGGGCTGCATTGACTTGTTCCTGCACAAATTCTGGAAATAGTGAAGCACTAGGATAGTCATAGGTAACATGAGAGGGACTAGAGCAAGTTGCACAAACACTTTGCACATTAGTAGAATTAGTAGGCAATGTATTCAAAGCTAATAATTGATCAAATTTTTTAGATAAAGCATCAACTTTCACAGAAAGATCAACATTTTGAGAAACTTCAAACATTCCTCTATTTCCTATTTGCCTAGATGTACCTACTCGTGAGGAGGTGGCGTGTTGTTGTGAATTATCACTCAAATTTTCAAATAAATCCCATGCCTCATCTGCTGTTTTATGAAGAAAGGTACCACCACAAGAGGAATCAACCATTTGGCGATTTCTCTCATCTAATCCTGAATAAAAGCTTTGTATTTGCTGCCATGTAGAGACTTCATGATGAGGGCAACTACGAAGAAGTTCTTTAAATCTCTCCCAACTCTCATGAAATTGTTCATTATTTTGTTGGGAAAAAGTAGTGATTTCTCTCCTTAACCTTGTAAGTTTACCCATAGGAAAATATTTTTTTAGAAATTCCTTAGACATCTCAGCCCAAGTACCTATTCTCTCACGTGTGTGCAACCAATGTTTAGCCTTATCCTTCAAAGAAAAAGGAAAAAGGCGTAATTTAACAGCATCATCACTTACATTAGACAGTTTAAAAGTAGAGCAAATTTCTAAAAACTTATCAATATGCTTATAAGGATTTTCAGAATCAAGGCCATAAAAATATGGTAGCATTTGAATAGTAGAAGCTTTGATTTCAAAGTGATTAGCCTCAATTTCAGGTATTCTATTACCTATTGGTGAGTTATATGTGTTGGGAGTAAAATACTCCCTTAATGCTCGCGGATGTTCAGCCATTTTAATGTCAAAAGTGTTAGTGATTTTTCCTTGTGCTCTAAGTGCCTTAAGTGTACGCTCTATCTCAAGATCAAATTCTTTTAAATCAACAGAGAGCGAACGACGACCATGCATTAATAAACAAATTCAAAAAAAAAAAAATTACCACACATAATAATGATGAATAAACTATCAAATAATGAAATAAAAAATAATAATAAATAAAAAAGAACGTTGAAGACAAAAAAAAAATTTATATTTTTTTCAATAATAAAAATAGAATAAAAAAAATACTAACAAATTTAGGAGGCAATAACAAAAGCAATTAATTCAACCTTTCCCCGGCAACGGCGCCAAAAACTTGGTCGGGATTTTTATAAGTAAGTTTAAACCCAATACTTGCAAGTGCACAAGATCAATGTAATACGGAAGTATTAGGGTATCGAACCACAGAGAAAGGCTTAACTACCTAAATTATTATCTTCCTAAATTAATTTTATAAAAAGAAGAATCAAATTTTGTTATCTAAGAATGATTACTAAAATAATTAAAAACTAATGAATAAAATAATTAAATTAAAGATAACAGGAGCTTAACCGAAGAAGATGATTTAGAACCTTGAATCCACCACTAACCTATATAACAATGATTTAATTTTATTTAGGAGAAAAGATTAAACATTTATATGGTGATCTAGGCCACAAGCTTCGATTCACTAAAGAAATATATTGTGTTTAAATGCATGACATAATCCATCTAACCATTAGCATGACTTATTCATTCTTATGACATAAATCATCTAAAATTAGCATGAACTATTCAATTCTAAAACCCACAATATACTTGCAAAAATTACATATCTCTCATACTCAAGATTACAAGAATCGAGCATGGATAAAAATATCAACTAACCCAAATAATTATTCTACAAGAATAATCAGAAAGAATTAATTGCATCAAACCAAAAAATATCCCAAGATATGTAATCACATAAATAAAATAATAAATCTCCCAAAATAAAATAAATCAAAGTCACATGGCTAGGGTTTCATCAAGATTCTAAAAATAAATTTAGTTCATGGCTAAAGGGAAAGAAGGAACCAATTTCTTGGAGTAGATCATGGCTTTCTTCTTCTCCAATTGAAAAGTCGCCGCAGCTCTTCTCTTTTTTTCTTCTTCTTCTTGATCTTCCCCCTCCCACCTTTCTTGTGTGGCTCTTCTATATATAGACAAAAGAGAAGAAAAATCCTAAACCTTAAAGGATTCAAATACTAAAGTTCTAATCCTTAAAGGATTCTGCTAAAGTTTTAATCCTAATCCTTAAAGGATTCAAATACTGCAGCTTCCCTTTACCAAATTTAATATGAAATCTTTATTTTCCATTCTTTTTTAGAAATCTGCACAAAGATAAATAAAATAAATTAAATATAATAATTATGACTAATAAATAAATAAAATATTTTCAAAGGCTAATAATTAAAACTTAAGGTGTTTATTTGTATTAAAAATCGACTCTATCAGTTGTATTGTTCTTTTCTTTGTCTATTCCCTACTCTTGGTATTCTTTTATCACATTGTGGGCAATATATGGTCTAGGTGTGGGGGTGAAGATGCTTTTTCTGGTGTTAATTATTTTTTTATTTTATTTCGTCTTTCTTGTTCAATTTTTGCTGGATTTTTATTTATTTGTTTTATTTTATTTTATTTTATTTATTTTTCTACATTATTTTGAAACAAAAAACCAAAAATATGATTTCACTTAAAGAATGATTCTTTTAGAGTTCTTTTAAAATGTCTTGAATAAGTTAGGAAAAGTACTTGCTTCTTGTTTTTAATTAGGGTGATGGACTTATGTTCTATATCTTTTATAATTTTTGCATGACTTACACTTGAGCACATGGGTTACGGTTAGTATTTAATAAATCCCTTTACATTATTTTTGAGTTGCATAAAATTGATGAATCTCTTCCCTACATTCTAGAACTTACTTGAGTACCTCTTAAGGCGAAATAGAAAGGTTTTCCTTATTTGACTTAGAGACGACGGTCATAGGCCTTCTTTGAATCGTTTGTGCCTTTCAAGATTACCAAATTTCATGATTTTTACCTTAGTACTCTTTTGAGCCTTAAATGTTATTTATTTCTTTAAACTACTTGAATATTAACCCTTAATTTTGTAGAGAGCTTAATGCAAACTTCTAACTCGTGCTTCAATAATAGGTTGTTGTTTGTGTGTTATAGAAAGAGAATAAGTTATTTTGACAAAAGAGAGAAGAAAAAGAAAACAAATATATGACTTGTTGTGCTGAAAAAAACAAATGTATTGAGCTGAAAAAAAAGGATAAAGAAAGAAAAGGTGATACATGATTGTTACAAGTCATAAGGTGCAAAGAAAAAAATTTCAAGAGGCCCGAATTTGTGAATGTAAGAAAAAGAATGTCCTTGAAGGAGAAAATTTTTGGAAAGAAGATGGTAGTTGGTGGATGTATTAATGGAAAAAAAAAGGGGAGCAAAAACAAAGTTAGAAAATTTGTCAAAATTTTATAGTATCCATCTTCTTTGCAAGCTCTCTTTTCTTTGAAATTTGAATTCCTTACCTTCATTTAATAACCAACACCCTAGCCTTACATTACAAGCTTTAAAGTCCTACTTGATATGAGTTGAGTTTGAGAATCCTTGATTAGTGGAGAGAAGGTATAAAATTGAGCCTATGGAATGAACATTTGTTGAGAGTTGTCTGTTATGTGCAATTTGAAAACCTTGTTTAGTATTTATTTTTACACTCACTTATGACCACGATCACACCTTACACAAGTCTTGCTTTAGTTATGAAAGATAATTGAATATTTGTTTGTTAACTTGAGTTTGAAAATAAGAGGAATAGTGCTTGTCTTGATAAGTTTGAGATCTTCATGAAGAGTACTTAATTTGGATTATTCGATATCTTTTCTAAAACTTTTTGCGTAATTTGACTTTGTGGGTACGTCGTCTGAAAACCCTCACGAGACCATACTCGTCCACTAGGGGGAACTTAAGGGTTTAAAGGGCTTGTTACACATGCTAAGTGCAATCGTGAGTCCAACGAAAGTGGCTAGTTAGTTTTTCTTTTTATTCTTTCATTTTTGCTTGAGGACTAGCAAAACTTAGGTGTGGGGGAGTTGATAAAGTCAATTTTTTGTAAAAAGAAAAAAAACCTTAAATTTTAATTTTTAGCTTTTGAAAATATTTTATTTATTTATTAATCTTAATTACTATATTTAATTTATATGGAGGTCGGTCGTGGGCCTGGTGATAAAGGAAAAGAAGCCCACAGCAGCAAGAAAGAAAGAAAGCAGCCCATGGTGGACAAGGAAGAGAAAAAGCAGCCCACGGTGAAAAAAAAAAAGAAAAGAGAAAGGCGGCTAAGGAGAAAAGGAAAAAAAAAAAAGGCCAGCCCACCACACAAAAAGCAGTAGCTGCAAGGAGTCACAATTGGAAAAGAAAAGAAGGAGCTGCTTTAGAAATAAGGAAAGGAAGCAGCTACGCAAAAAAATAATAATAATAATAAAGGAAGAGGGAGCTATGCTGCAAGAGAAAAAAAATACAGAAAGAGTTGCGGGAGTAAGAGGAAGAAACAGAAGAGCTGCTGGGAGAAAGAAGCTGCAGCAGCTTTAAAAGAGGAGAAATGACAGCAGCTGAAGAAGAGAAATTGAATGCAGCAGCTGAAGCAGAAAGTCCAAAGCGGCAGTAGAAAATTCCAAAGAGAAGCTGTAGAAATTCAATTTAATTGGAAGAAATCCATGATCTACTCCAAGAAATTGGTTCCTTCTTTCCCTTTAATTATGAACTAATTTTCTTTTTAGAATCTTGATGAAACCCTACCCATGTGACTTTGGTTTATTTTATTTTAGGAGATTAATTATATTATTTATGTGATTACATATCTTGGGATGTTTCTTGATTTGATGCAATTAATTCTTTATGGTTGTTCTTGTAGAATAATTATTTGGGTTAATTGATATTTTTATCCATAGTTGATTATTGTAGTCTTGAATATGACAGATATGTGATTTTTGCAAATATATTGTGGGTTTTAGAATTGAATAGTTCATGCTAATTTTAGATGATTTATGTCATAGAATTGAATAAGTCATGCTAATGGTTAAATGGGTTATGTAATGCATTTACGTCACCACATAAAGGTCTAATCTTTTCTCCTAAATAAAATTAAATCATTGTTATATAGGTTAGTGGTGGATTCAAGGTTCTAAATCATCTCTTTGGTTAAGCTCTTGTTATTTTTAATTTAGTTATTTTATTTATTATTTTTACTTAATTTAGGAATAATTTTTAGATTGTATAATTTGATTCTTCTTTTTATAAAATTAATTTAGGAAGATAATAGTTTAAGTAGTTAGCCTTTCTCTGTGGTTCGATACCCTCATACTGCCACATTACATTGATCTTGTGCACTTACAAGTATTGGGTTTAAAGCTTAGTTAGAAAAGTCCTGACCAACCACTACAAAAAACGAACAACTGGTTTTATATATAAAACTGATTCTCCACGAAAGTGGACGACCGAAATGGTTTATCACTTAGGAATCGGTCGTTCGGTTTCAGAGATCAACAATAATCCCTCAGAACTTTGGGCGAGACTTTCATACATAAGAATATCTAAACTCTCACTCTCGGTTCTCTCTTTCTCAAGCTAAGCCAAGCACACAGTTAGCTAAAGGCTACTAGCGGCGGTAGCAATAGGAAGAGAAGTCACAGAACAAGCAGCAAGCTACAGAAGAAGAAGCTGCAGAGAAGGAGAAGAGAGAAAAGAAAGAGAAAAGGCTGCTCCCCAAAATTAGGTCAACCAGTAGTGAGAAAGAGAGTATTTATAGAAGCATCCAAGTCACCCAGGGTGGGCCGGGTTCGGCCCACCTTGCTCGACATATTGCGCCAAAAAGTAAACTCAATCCACTTTAGTGTGAGGCCTAGTCCATCTCATCATAGGACAATAAAATGGGCTTGGAAAGAAAAAAAAATGTGTGAAAATTAGCCTAAAAAGCTCTACAAACCCCACCTTGAACATATATTTAGTTAATTTCCCAACCAAAACAGACTAAAAAAGAGTCAACATTCATCAATATGAAGGAGATCCCTACACAAAGCAAACTTGTCAGTTGTGACAACCTTAGTACCAAAATCAGCAGGATTATCTTTAGTACTAATTTTATCCACATTAACTAAACCATTTGAAACCTTTTATCTAATGAAATGATACTTAACATCTCTGTGTTTAGTTCTTTCATGATAGACAAGATTTTTACAGAAATGAAGACAACTTTAACTATCAGTAAAGATGGTTGCTTTAGAATGCAAAAGATGCACTTTAGATAAAAGCCCTTGAAGCCAAATAGCTTCCTTAATTGCCTCTGTGGCAGCAATGTATTCAGCCTTCGTAGTCGAAAGAGCGACTACAGACTGCAGCTGTGATTTCCATGAAACACAATTACCAGCAAGGGTAAAGAAATAAGATGTAGTAGACTTTCTACCGTCTTTGTCACCTGCAAAATCAGAATCCACATAACCAACCAAATCAAACTTTTTAGTCCAGTTATGATAATGTACACCTCTATCAATCATCCCATTAATGTACCTCAACAACCACTTAATGACGACCCAATGATCCCTACCCGGTTAGACTAAAACAACTCAAAAGGCTTATGGAATAAACAACATCTGGACGGGTGGAAATCATGGAATATATAACAGATCCTATAGCCATTCTGTAGGGGATGTTGGTCACATCTTTCTTCTCATTTTCAGTTTTGGGGCAGGTTTTCGAAGAAAGATGAGAATGGCTCGCAAGAGGGGTACAAACAGGCTTACACAAATGTATAGGGAATTTCGAAACATAAGAAAGATTTCTGGGATATAAACAAAAAGTGGTCAGCTCTATCCCTATCTATGTTCATGCTGAGAATATGAGAGGCAGATCCTAAATCCTTCATCTAAAACTCTAATTTCTACAAGGATTTCAGATTCACAATCTTATCTTAATGTTTGTAGGAAATCAGCATATCATCAATATAAAGCAGCAAATAAATGGCATTATCAACATTATCACCATAAAAATACAGGCAACTATCATAATCGTTCTTAACAAAACTTGCTTTAAGCATAAAAGAATCGAACCTTTTATACGACTGTCTAGGTGATTGCTTAAGCCCATACAAGGACTTCTTCAAAAGATAAGCCATATGCTCCTTACCTTTCACCTCAAAACCAGGTGGTTGGCGCATGTAAATGGTTTCATCAAGTTCACCATGCAAAAGGGCAGTTTTAACATCCAACTGTTCAAGCTCAAGATCAAAAAAGGCAACAATATCAAGCATAATCCTAATCGTTTTGTACTTAACGACGAGAGAAAAGATTTCATTGAAATCAATACCTTCAACTTGAGAAAAACCTTTTGCAACCAATCTGACCTTGAACCTTGGAGGTTTATTAACAGATTCAGGTTTTTAATTTTGAAAATCTATTTACAATCAATTAAGTTTTGTTTAGGTGGTCTAGGAACAAGCAGCCAAGTTTTATTGTTATGCAAGGAAGACATTTATTCTTTCATAGCATGCATCCACAAAGAGCGATTAGGACTTTTTAAAACATCAGAAAAACACATAGGTTCTTTCTCTTCAACAAAAGATGCAGTAGCAAGAACATAAGAAACAATGTATGAATAACCATTCCTAATAGTTCTCTAGACACTCTTCTAGCCCTATTCCTAGACAATTGGTACTCTCTAAGGGCTTGTGCTTGTGCCTCAGGATGATCCTTATCATCATCAAAATTTTCTGATTCGGGCACATCAGTTTCGGGTACACTAGCCGGGTTATCTGACTCTTCATGGGTTTCGGGTTCTAGTATGTGCTCTTGTAAGGGTCTGGAGGTGTCCTCACCTCCATAGAAATATTCCCAACTGTGGAAATATTGGTAGAACTCATGAGATCAGTTTTAACTTTAAGACAGGGCATGTCAAGCTCGTTAAAGACCACGTCTCTACTCACGACAACCCTCACACCCGGCTCACCTTTGAGCCAAACTTTGTAACCCTCCACCCCACTAGGATAACCTATAAACACTCCCTTATTAGACCTAGGTTCTACCTTCCCTTCCTTTTTATGTGCAAAGATAGCGCATCCAAACACTCTTAGGTTGGACAGGTTTGGTGGTTGACCAGACCATAACTTGATGAGAGTTTTGAAGTTTATGCCAGTGGAAGGAGACCTATTTATCAGGTATACTCATGTACTTACAGCTTCTCCCCAAAAAGGCTTAGGAACACTAGATGACACCATGAGACACCTAACTTTGTCCATAATGGTTCGGTTCATCCTCTCATCAACACCATTTTGCTGAGGGTTATGCCTAATGGTTTTATGATGCACAATACCATGAAAAGCACGCAAGTCTTTGAACTTTTTGTTACAAAATTCCAAACCATTATATGTTCTTATAACCTTTAGTTTATTTCTGGTTTGATTTTCGGCAAAACGTTTCCACTCATTTAACTTTTCAAAAGTTTGGTCTTTAGTTTTCAAAAGAAACACCCAAACATGCCGAGAAAAATCATCAACAATAGAAAGAAATAAACATGCCACCATAAGTGGGTACCTTTTCAAGACCCCATAAATCACAGTGCACATAATCAAGAATAGCGATGGACTTGTGTGTGCCAGTGGAAAAACTGAGTTTGTACTGTTTGCCAAGAACACAATGATCACAAAAATATAAAGAATCAATTTTAGCACAATTCAAAAGATTTTGTTTGTGTAAATAATGGAAACCCTTTCCACTAATGTGGCGCTGATGCCACAACATGGTCTTTTCAAGAACAGTTTTTTAAAACAATGCAAATGATTCACAAACGGTTTTTCCAAGCAAAGTGTACAAGCCATTTTTCTTAAAACCTTTAAGTATGACTAGAGATCATTTGTAAACACGTAAAATCCCATTTTCAGATTTATAAGAATAATCATTTGTATAAAAAACACCAAGGGAGATTAAGTTCCACCTAAGATCAGACACATATCTCACCTCGGTCAATTTTCTAGTCACACCATCATGCGTTTTTATAAAAACATTTCCAATTCCCTTGATATCACAAACCTCATTGTTTCCCATAAAAAATTTTCCATGATCAAGGGTTTCAAAATCAGAAAAACAATGCTTGTTTGGAGTCATATGAAAAGTGCAATCAGAATCAGGAATCTACTAATAAAAAACATTAGAGGAAGATGGGAAAGGGGATACACATAAAACCTCAGAATACATAAAATTACCATCTTGTTCAAAATCGTGGGTTTTGTAGGTTTTATCACTCCCATTACCTCGTTTATATTGTTTCTCATGTTTGATCCGTTTAAAACACCTATTTTTCATATGACAATCTTTGCCGCAGTAAAAACATTTCATTTTGTTCTTATCTCGAGATTTGGACTTCCCTTTACTTTTAGAACGGTGACTAAAAGATTCTCTCAGTCAACCCTCCAACGCACGTAAAGGTTCTCTCCGTTTGTTTTATTTTCTTTTCGTAAATCCAAATCTTTTGATTTGAAAGCCTTTTTTGCATCAGAAACAGTCAAATCATCCCTGCCATACTTGATAGCAGATTTCACATCATTAAAAGACTCAGACAAAGAGTTCAACAAAATAACAACAATGTTTTCATAAAAAATCTTTCACCAACATTTTGGAGTTCTAAAACGATTTTGTTCAAATCATCAATGTTTTCAGAAAGAGATTTTGTCCCGCTCATTTTAAAACCAAAAAGTTGTTTCTTTAAATAAATTTTGTTTGACAAAGACTTTCCCATATAAAGTTTTTCAAGTTTTGTCTAGATTTCAAAAGCATTGTCTTTTTCATCTATTTCTCTCAAAACGTTATCATTCAAATGCAAGGTGAGATACCTATGTGCATCACCAAGTTTTTCAGTAAGTATTTCACCCTTCCAAAATTCCAGATACTTGTTAGGGCTACAAATAGCGGGTGCAATTTTTGTTTTGGACTAAAACAACTTTTATTTTTTTGCGCCACATTACAAAATCAAATTTGTCATCCAACTTATCCGTTTCAAGTTTTGGAGTGGGCATGATGTGCATAGGCAAAGCAGAGTAATCAGAGGTGCGAAAAATAAAGGATAAAAAGTTTGTCACGCAAAAAACAGTGCGGATATTTTTCGAAAAACAATACAGCTAGAAAAACAGGTAATATGCAGATAGAGAAAATAAAATCTCAAAACAGATAGCACCAGCTGAGCAGTAGTCACAAACAGATAACCAACAGAGAAATAAATAAACATAGGTTGAGCAACAGCGCCCCAAACAGACAATAAACAGATCTCAATGGACATGAACAGTAAAAAGGAAAAAATATTTTGCAATCAACGAGAAAAACACCAAGACATAGATACTTAGAGTCTTAGTAGGACTTAAGCCGGGTTTCGGTTTTGGTTTTGAAGAAAAACAGAAAATTACAAAAATATTTTAGATCTGTGACCAGAAATAACAATAGCAATAATAACAAATATAGATTTGAACAGGAACTTTAAAAAAAAAATAAAACAAGAAGGAAAATAAAGAGGACTTCCCTGAGTCACTTTCACAGAGCTCAACAGCTCTCGCAAAAGTGAAATGAAACTAAGAGGTTTCAGATCTGGAAATGGAACACTGACGGCCGTCTCCGGAGCAACAACACTGCAAGTCGCCGCTTCCACGAGCTGGAAATCACAACAGTCACCAGAAAGATCAAATCTTTCTAGCTCTCATATCATTGTTACAAAATAGATCTGGTGACGAAACCCCTATTTATTATTACAAATCTCCTATTTACTATTACAACCCAGCGGAAGAATAAAAGAAAAAGGAGATCTAATCTATTGCAGAAGAACGGATGGCACAGAGTGAACACCGAGAAAATCGGATCACCAAATCGGATCTCGCCAAAATAAAGGCTTCGCAAAAACCGGACAATGAAATCAGACGACAGGTTTTATATATAAGACTGGTTCTCCAAGAAGCAGACGAAAACGGTTTATCACTCAAGAATAGGTCGACCAGTTTTAGAGATCAACAGTAATCCCTCATAACTTTGGGCGAGCCTTTCACACAAAAGAAAATCTAAACTCTCACTCTCGATTCTCTCCTTCTCAAGCCAAACCAAGCACACAGTCAGCCAAAGGCAACTAGCGGCGGTATCTACAAGAAGAGAAGTCACAGAGAACAAGCAACAAACAACAGAAGAAGAAGCTGTAGAGAAGAAGAAGAGAGAAAAGAAAGAGAAGAGGCTGCTCCCCAAAATTAGGGCAATCAATGGTGAGAAAGAGAGTATTTATAGAAGCATCAAGTCACCCAGGGTAGGCCGGTCAAAAACTTGATCGGGATTTTTATAACTACGTTTTAAACCCAATACTTGCAAGTGCACAAGATCAATGTAATAAGGAAGAATTAGGGTATCGAACCACAAAGAAATGCTTAACTACCTAAATTATTATCTTCCTAAATTAATTTTATAAAAAGAAGAATCAAATTTTGTTATCTAAGAATTATTACTAAAATAATTAAAACTAATGAATAAAATAATTAAATTAAAGATAACAGGAGTTTAACCAAAGAAGATGATTTAGAACCTTGAATCCACCACTAACATATATAACAATGATTTAATTCTATTTAGGAGAAAATATTAAACATTTATGTGGTGATCTAGGCTACAAGCTTCGATTCACTAAAGAAATATATTGTGTTTAAATGCATGACATAATCCATCTAACCATTAGCATGACTTATTCATTCCTAAGACATAAATCATCTAAAATTAGCATGAACTATTCAATTCTAAAACCCACAATATACTTGTAAAAATTACATATCTCTCATACTCAAGACTACAAGAATCAAGCATGGATAAAAATATCAATTAACCCAAATAATTATTCTACAAGAATAATCAGAAATAATTAATTGCATCAAACCAAGAAATATCCCAAGATATGTAATCACATAAATAAAATAATAAATCTCCCAAAATAAAATAAATCAAAGTCACATGGCTAGGGTTTCATGAAGATTCTAAAAATAAATTTAGTTCATGGCTAAAGGGAAAGAAGGAACCAATTTCTTGGAGTAGATCATGGCTTTCTTCTTCTCCAATTGAAAAGTCGCCGCAACTCTTCTCCTTTTTTTTCTTCTTCTTGATCTTCCTCCCCCCACCTTTCTTGTGTGGCTCTTCTATATATAGACAAAAGAGAAGCAAAATCCTAATCCTTAAAGGATTCAACTAAAATCCTAATCCTTAAAGGATTCTACTAAAGTTTTAATCCTAATCCTTAAAGGATTCAAATACTGTAGCTTCCCTTTACTAAATTTAATATGAAATCTTTATTTTCCATTCTTTTTTTTTTAAGAAATCTGCACAAAGATAAATAAAATAAATTAAATATAATAATTATGACTAATAAATAAATAAAATATTTTCAAAGGCTAATAATTAAAACTTAAGGTGTTTATTTGTATTAAAAATCGACTCTATCAACTCCCCCACACCTACGTTTTGCTAGTCCTCAAGCAAAAATAAAGAATAAAAAGAAAAACTAACTAGCCACTTTCGTAGGACTCACGATTGCACTTAGCATGTACAACAAGCCCTTTAAACCCCTAAGTTACCCTTAGTGGACGAGTATGGTCTCGTGAGGGTTTGCAAACGATGTACCCACAAAGTCAAAATAAACAACAAACTTTAGAAAAGATAGAGAATAGCCCAAATTAAGTATCCTCCATCAATATCTCAAACTTATCAAGACAAATACTCTTCCTCTCATTTTAAAACTTAAGTAAACAAACAAATATTCAATTATCTCCCATAACTAATGCAAAACTTGTGTAATGTGTGATTGAGGTCATCAAAGAGTATGAAATAAATGTTAAATAAAATTTCCAAACTACATATAGAGAACAAATCTCAGCACGAGTTCATTCCATAGGCTCACTCTTCGTACCTTCTCTCCACTAATCAAGGATTCTCAACTCAACTCAGATCAGGTAGGACTTTAAAACTTGTAATGTAAGGTTAGGGCATTGGTTATCAAGCGAAGGTAAGGAATTCAAAATCAAAGAAAAGAGAGCTTACAAAGAAGATGGATACTTTAAAATTTCGACAAACTTTCTAACTTTGTTTTTGCTCCTTTTTTTTTTCAATAATACATTCACCAACTACCATCTTCTTTTTCTCAAAATTTCATCATTAAGGCCCTTCCTTTTCTTATATTCACAAATTCGGGCCTCTTGAATTTTTTTCTTTGCACCTTATGACTTGTAACAATCATGTATCAACTTTTATTTCTTTGTCTTTTTCCTTTTTTTTTTTCAGCTCAATACATTTTTTTTTTTATTTTTCAACACCACAAGTCATATATATATTTTCTTCTCCCTTTTTTCAAAATAACTTCTTCTCTTTCCCTAACATAAAAAACAATAACCCACAATTGAAGCACAAGTTAGAAGTTTACATTAAGCTTTCTACAAGATGAAGGGTTAGTATTTAAGTAGTTTAAAGAAAGAAAATAAGATTTAAGGCTCAAAAAGGGTACTAAAAAAAAACCATGAGATTTGGTAAGCTTGAAAGGCACAAATGATTCAAAGAAGGCCTATGACCATCGTCTCTGAGTCAAATCGAGAAAACCTTTCTATTTCGCCTGAAGAGTTACTCAAGTAAGTTCTAGAATGTAGAGAAGAGATTTATCAACTTTATGTAACTCAAAAATAATGTAAAGGATTTATTAAATACTAACAATAACCCATGTGCTCAAGTGTAAGTCATGCAAAAGTTATAACAAATATAGAACATAAGTCCGTCACCCTAATTAAAAATAAGAAAATAAGTACTTTTCTCAACTCATTCAAGACATTTTTAAAAGAACTAAAAAAGAATCATCCTTTAAGTGAAATCATATTTTTGTTTTTTTTCAAAATAATGTAGAAAAATAAATAAAATAAAAAAATTTAGAAAAAAAATTGAACAAGAAATACGAGAAAAAACGAAAATACTAAAAAAATAGTAGATATCAGAATAAAAGCATCTTCTCCCCCACACCTAGACCCAACATTGTCCACAATGTGATAAAAGAGTACCAAGAGTAGGAGAAGAGACAAAGAAAAGAACAATACAACCTGGTAGAAAAGGGAATATTAATGCATGTCTGCAAGAGCAGTAAACAATCTCTGTAATCTCCATGATAATGATAAGTTGTTTTATTACCTTACAAAACAAACATTTCATACCTTTCTACCAATCAAGTGGAATAAGAAATAAATAAATAAATAAAAATAAAAAAAAATAAAAAAAAAAATAAATAAATAAAATAAAATTTAGGTTGCCTCCCAAAAGCGCTAATTTTAAAGTCTTCAGCCAGACTCTATCACCAACTAGTCCTGATATGTAGGATCTACCAATATAGTAGATTCAATTTTACCTTCTCCAATGTCATTGGTAATAGCAGGCTTTAACCGTTGTCCATTAACAATTAAGATTCGGTTGTTTTTAAGATCTTCAATCTGAACAGCACCTGGGGGAAAAACTTGTTTGACAATAAAAGGTCCATCCCAACGAGATCTCAACTTACCAGGAAAAAGATGTAATTTAGAATTAAAAAGCCAAACTTTTTGGTTAGGTTCAAATGATTTTCGAGAAATCATCTTATCATGAAAGGCTTTAGTTTTAGCTTTATAAATCCTAGCATTCTCATATGCCTCATTTCGTAATTCATCAAGTTAATTTAATTGAAACTTTCTCTTAGAACCAGCTTGCTTCAAATCAAAATTAAGAGCTTTAATAGCCCAATAAGCTCTATGTTCTAATTCTATTGGCAAGTGACAAGCTTTCCCAAAAAAGAGTCTAAAAGGAGACATTCCTATAGGAGTCTTATAAGCTGTGCAATAAGCCCAAAGTGCATCATTCAATCTTTGAGACCAATCATTCCTATCAGGTTTAACAGTTTTCTCAAGAATAGATTTAATCTCTCTATTAGACACTTCTACTTGACCACTTGTTTGGGGGTGATAAGGGGTAGCCACTTTATGAGTTATAGAATACTTCCTAAGAAGTGCTTCAAGAGAACGGTTACAAAAATGACTTCCTCCATCACTAATAATAGCTCTAGGGGTACCAAATCTACAGAAAATATGATCTTTAACAAATTGAACAACTATCTTATGATCATTTGTTCTTGTAGCTATAGCTTCCACCCACTTAGACACATAATCCACTGCTACCAAAATATAATGATAACCAAAAGAAGACGGAAAAGGACCCATAAAATCAATTCCCCAAACATAAAAAATCTCAACAATTAAAATAGGTTGTAAAGGCATCATATTACGTTTAGAAATAGAACCAGTACGTTCATCTTTCACATGCCAAATAGAAATTATGAGCATCTTTGAATAAACTAGGCCAATAAAAACCACTTTGAAGAACTTTAGCAGCAGTTTTACGACCTCCAAAATGTCCACCACATGCATATGAATGACAAAAAGTTAAAATACTATGAAACTCACATTCAGGTATGCATCTACGAATTACTTGATCGGGACAATGCTTAAACAAGTAGGGATCGTCCCAATAATAATATTTAACCATGAAAAGAATTTATCCCTATCTTGTTTATTATAATGTGTTGGGATTTCACCTGCAGAGAGATAGTTAACAATAGGTGCAAACCAAGGGACAAGAGAATGTGATAAAGAAAATAATTGCTCATAAGGAAAAGTATCTTTCAAAGCAATGGATTCATCATGATTATTATCCCCGAGTCTAGATAAATGATCAGCTACTAAATTTTCAGAACCTTTCTTATCTCTAATTTTAATATCAAATTCTTGCAAAAGTAATATCCATCTAATCAATCTTGGTTTAGTCTCTTTTTTAGACAATAAGTATTTTAAAGCAGAATGATGAGAATAAATAGTTACTTTCAAATGTAAGAGATAAGAACGAAATTTCTCAAGTGCAAAAACTACAGCTAATAACTCTTTTTTAGTTGTGGTATAATTTCTTTGAGCATCAGTAAGAGTTCTACTAGTATAGTAAATGACATGAGGTTTCTTTTCAATCTTTTGCCCCAAAATAGCTCCCACAGCAAAATCAGAAGCTTCACACATGATTTCAAATGGCAATGAAAAATTAGGAGCCTGAACTATAGTGAAGATATAAGAAGAGAGCGAAGTCTTTCAAAAGCTTTCATGCAAGATTCATCAAAATTGAATACAACATCTTTGCTCAAGAGATTAGTTAAAGGTCTAGCAATCATGCTAAAGTCTTTTATAAATCTTCTATAGAATCCTGCGTGCCCCAAAAATGATCTAATTTGCTTGACAGATTTAGGTGGAGGAGGATTAGCAATTAAATCAATTTTAGCTTTATCTACTTCAATTCCTTCTTTAGACACTTTATGTCCCAAAACTATTCCATCTGTAACCATGAAATAACTCTTTTCCCAACTTAAAACTAAATTGGCTTCTTCATATCTTTCCAAAACAGCAGACAAGTTATTAAGGCAATCTTCAAAGGTAGGTCCAAAAACAGAAAAATCATCCATGAAAAACTCAAGAAACTTATCAACCATATCAGAAAAGATAGCAAGCATACATCTTTGAAAAGTAGTAGGTCCATTACATAATCCAAAAGGCATTCTACAAAAAGCAAAAGTACTAAAAGGGCATGTAAAAGTAGTTTTCTCTTGGTCTTCGGGGTACACTGGAATTTGGTAGTATCCTAAGTAACCATCTAAGAAGCAATAAAAACTTTGACCAGCTAATTTTTCAAGAATTTGATCAATAAAAGGTAGAGGGAAGTGGTCTTTTCTAGTTGCAACATTTAGTTTTCTATAGTCCACACACATTCTCCACCCAGTAGCCTCTCTAGTAGAAACTAACTCTCCTTCCTTATTCTTAATTACAGAAACTCCTGCCTTCTTTGGTACAACCTGTATAGGACTAACCCATGGACTATCAGAGATAGGATAACAGATACTAGAATCTAAGAGTTTAACTACCTCCTTTTTTACTATTTCTTTCATGTTAGGGTTTAACTTTCTTTGTAATTCCCTAGAAGGTTGCACATTCTCTGTTAGATGTATTCTATGCATGCATACAGATGGGTCTATTCCCTTTAAATCAGCTATGGACCACCCTATAGCCCTCTTATGATTGGAAGAACTTTAATCAAATCTCTTTCTTGGTCAGATTTTAACTCAGATGAAATTATCACAGGCAAAGTTTTATTTTCACCTAAGAAAACATATTTAAGTTTAGAAGGAAGGGTTTTCAATTCAAGCTGGGGTGGGCACACAAGAGAAGGTACAGTAGGGGATTTTGCAAGCACAGGCAAAGGCTCATGATTTCCAACCCACGAAGAATTTTCTAGTGGTGTAATAAAAGTAAAATTAGAATTTATATCATCCATGAACATAGTATTCTCATTCTCAATAGAAGCAGATCCTTTAGAATATGTTAAAGGTAGAGTTTCTTCAGTTAATTCATCAATCATATCGACCAAATAACAATCATAATCATCTTCCATAAATGGCTGTGAAGAAGTTTTAAAAATATTTAATCTAATCCTCATATTCATCACAGAGACATCCATTACCCCAGTTCTACACTTAATAGTAGCATTTGCAGTAGCTAAGAAAGGACGACCTAGAATAACATGAATATGATTCTTGGAAGATCTACCAGGTTCCATATCTAGGACTACAAAGTCTACAGGGAAGACACCTTTATCAATTTGAACAAGAACATCATCTATCCTCCCCCTAGGTACCTTGATAGACCTATCAGCTAATTGCAAAGTCATATCGGTTGGTTGCAATTCTCCTAATCCCAATTCTTCATAAACGGTGTAAGGAATCAAGTTAACACTAGAACCTAAATCTAAGAGTGCCCTATCTATTTTTTATCACCAATAAGACAAGAAATAGTAGGAACGCCATGATCTTTATATTTAGGTGGAGTTTTATGTTGCAAAATGGAGCTCACCTATTCAGTTAAGAAGATTTCCTTAGAAACATTACTTTTAGATTTTCTTTTGAAAGTGCACATGTCTTTAAGAAATTTTGCATAGGCCGGGACTTGCTTAATGGTATCTAAAAGTGGAAGGTTGATTTTAACTTCTTTGAAAGTTTCTAATATGTCTTCTATTTTATTGTCCTTTCTAAAATGTGGAGGTGGTAATAAAGCTTGAGGGAAGGGAACCTTTGGCTTGTATGAAGTCATGGGAGAGGATTCTAGAGTTTTAGAATTAGAGGAAGAAATTAGTTCATTTTCTACTTTCTTTTCAATTTTAGTCTCTATATCAATCCCCTCAATCTCGTTTTCATTTAAATTACTATCTTTAATAGGTTCTCTTACTTTATTATCTACCAACTTCCCATTCCTAAGAGTAATGACAACTTTAGCTTGCTCATGATAATTAGCTCTAGGGTTCTCTATTAGATGACTAGGAAGCTTACCCTCATCTCTTCTACTTATTGCATTAGCTAGCCACCCTATTTGAGTTTCTAACATAGCAATAGATTGAGTGTGTGAGTCTAGAATTTGTGTCTTTACTTCCAAACTTTTCAAAGCAGATAATACTTTTTCTTCAAAAATAGAGTTTCTACTTTGAGGAGGATGAGGAGGTACATACCTTTGAGATTGAAAACCAGGGGGAGTAGTCATACCAGATTGTCTATTTTGTTGATATAGTTGTTGGCCTAATTGACCTTCCCCTCCTTGTTGCCTCCTGGAGAAATTTCTCCAGCCTGGATTGTACGTGTTTGAATATGGGTCATTCTGTCTGTGAAATCCTTGGCTGCATTGACTTGTTCCTGCACAAATTCTGGAAATAGTGAAGCACTAGGACAGTCATGGATAACATGAGAAGGACTAGAGCAAATTGCACAATCACTTTGCACATTAGGAGAATGAGTAGGTAATGTATTCAAAGCTAATAATTGATCAAATTTTTTAGATAAAGCATCAACTTTCGAAGAAAGATCAACATTTTGAGTAACTTCATACATTCCTCTATTTCCTATTTGCCTAGATGTGCCTACACGTGAGGAGGTGGCGTGTTGTTGTGAATCATCACTCAAATTTTCAAATAAATCACATGCCTCATCTGCAGTTTTATGAAGAAATGTACCACCACAAGAGGAATCAACCATTTGGCGATTTCTCTCATATAATCCTGAATAAAAGCTTTGTATTTGCTGCCATTTAGGGACTTCATGGTGAGGGCAACTACGAAGAAGTTCTTTAAATCTCTCACAACTCTCATGAAATTGTTTATTATTTTGTTGGGAAAAAGTAGTGATTTCTCTCCTTAACCTTGTAAGTTTACCCATAGGAAAATATTTTTTTAGAAATTCTCTAGACATCTCAGCCCAAGTACCTATTCTCTCACGTGTGTACAACCAATGTTTAGCCTTATTCTTCAAAGAAAAAGGAAAAATGCGTAATCTAATAGCATCATCACTTACATTAGGCAGTTTAAAAGTAGAGCAAATTTCTAAAAATTTATCAATATGCTTATAAGGATTTTCAGAATCAAGCCCATAAAAAGATGGTAACATTTGAATAGTAGAAGCTTTGATTTCAAAGTGATTAGCCTCAATTTCAGGTAATCTATTACCTATTGGTGAATAATAAGTGTTAGGAGTAAAATACTCTCTTAATGCTCGTGGATTTTCAGCCATTTTAACTTCACAAGTGTTAGTAATTTTTCCTTGTGCTCTAAGTGCCTTAAGTGTACGCTCTATCTCAGGATCAAATTCTTTTAAATTAACAGAGAGCGAACGACGACCATGCATTAATAAACAAATTCAAGGAAGAAGAAAAAAAATTTACTACAAATAATAATAAGAATAAATTACTAAATGGAAGAATATTAAAAAAATAATAATAAATAAAAAAATGAAGACAACTAAGAAAACAATAAAAAAAAAAAATTTCTTTTTTTTTAGAAATAAAAAAAATCAAAATAAAAAAAAATAAAAAAATATTAACAAATTTAGGAGACAATAACACAAGCAATTAATTCAATCTTTCCCCGGCAACGGCGCCAAAAACTTGATCGGGATTTTTATAACTAAGTTTTAAACCCAATACTTGCAAATGCACAAGATCAATGTAATACGGAAGTATTAGGGTATCGAACTACAGAGAAAGGCTTAACTACCTAAATTATTATCTTCATAAATTATTTTTATAAAAAGAAAAATCAAAATTTGTTATCTAAGAATTATTACTAAAATAATTAAAACTAATGAATAAAATAATTAAATTAAAGATAACAGGAGCTTAACCTAAGAAATGATTTAGAACCTTAAATCCACCACTAACATATATAACAATGATTTAATTCTATTTAGGAGAAAAGATTAAACATTTATGTGGTAATTTAGGCTACAAGCTTCGATTCACTAAAGAAATATATTGTGTTTAAATGAATGACATAATCCATCTAACCATTAGCATGACTTATTCATTCCTATGACATAAATCATCTAAAATTAGCATGAACTATTCAATTCTAAAACCCACAATATACTTGCAAAAATTAAATATCTCTCGTACTCAAGACTACAAGAATCAAGCATGGATAAAAATATCAATTAACTCAAATAATTATTTTACAAGAATAATCAGAAAGAATTAATTGCATCAAACCAAGAAATATCCCAAGATATGTAATCACATAAATAAAATAATAAATCTCCAAAATAAAATAAATCAAAGTCACATGGCTAAGGTTTCATGAAGATTCTAAAAATAAATTTAGTTCATGGCTAAGAAGGAACCAATTTCTTGGAGTACATCATGGCTTTCTTCTTCTCCAATTGAAAAGTCGCCCCAACTCTTCTCCTTTTTTTTCTTCTTCTTGATCTTCTTCCCCCCCACCTTTCTTGTATGGCTACTAAAATCCTAATTCTTAAAGGATTCTGCTAAAGTTTTAACCCTAATCCTTAAAGAATTCAAATACTGCACATTCCTTTTACCAAATTTAATATGGAATCTTTATTTTCCATTCTTTTTTTTTTAGAAATATGCACAAAGATAAATAAAATAAATTAAATATAATAATTATGACTAATAAATAAATAAAATATTTTTAAATGCTAATAATTAAAATATAACGTGTTTATTTATATTAAAAATCGACTCTATCAACCGGTTCAGCCCGATCCACAAGGCATCTTGAGCAAAAAATTAAACTCAATCCACTTTAGTGTGAGACCCCGTCCATCTAATCATAAGGCAATAAAATGGGTTTGAAGAGAAAAATAACTGCGTGAAAATTGGCCAAAAAAAGGCCTACAATTTTGTACACAGTTAATTTGAGAAATATGAGTCAAAGCCTAAATTTAATTCCATATAGAGCTCCAGCATATGTGAGGTGAAGAAATGTACAAGAACACCCGGAAGAAACAGTAGAGCAGAGCAAGCTTTTTATGTTTTCCCTGATTTTAGAACTCAGTCCACTGTTCTTTGAATGTCATATCAGAATTCTTTCATGAACCCAATTAAACCACATCATCATCTGATAAATGTATATGATCCCCCTTCATACCAGAATTTCAAGACTACACAGGCACATCAGTAGGGTAGTCCTTGGGGTATCTCCCAATACTTTCTTTAAGTGATCTCTCTTGCTCATGAAGATTTAATGGCTTCTCATGATACACATCGCTAAACAAATCAGAAATAGCAGGCTTCTCTGTTCTATCTGCCACTTGAATTGCTTGCAACAACTGCAGATGAAGAAGAAGCAAATTTTCCAATCATTCATTGTACCATATTAAGCATATAGAAAGGTGACAAATTAAAATTCCTAACTGTTTGTGTTGCATTTGGAATGTTGTACCTGTTTCCTGATGTTTCCTCGATGTTCAGATTCATCTTCTTCGCTCCACCATCCATTTCTTTGAACCCATTTTCTGAATCTAGCTATAGGATTCCTAGCTGTTTTCCAGAGTTCAATTTCATTCACTGGTCGATATTTGGTTGAATCATCCGACGTAGAATGATGACCTACTCTGTACGTCAAGGCCTAAAATTCAAGAAAGCACATGAGGCCATCATAATTGATGCTGAGTTACTTATGTTGCAAAAAATATAATACTTTTGAGGAGTAGTCTAATTTTTACCTCAATTAAGATTGGTTTTTGTTCATTAATTGCCATTTCACGAGCTGCACGAACTGAATTATAAACAGCTAGAGCATCATTTCCATCCACACGAATAGCTCGGATTCCGTAAGCTTGTCCCTTCACAACTGTACCATCACCTGTGATATTGCAGGTTGAAAAACATTCCGATGTCATTAAATTTATGTCAAAATGGCACGAATAAGATTTAGTAAGTTTATGCGGGTTGCATAAATATGCCAAATTACTTCGGAACTGCTCAGTAACAGGAGTACTAATTGCCCACCCATTGTTGCGACAGAAGAAGATCACTGGAACTTCCATCACTGCAGCAAAGTTTAAACCAGCATGAAAATCCCCCTGCAAGCATTTTGGAACAAATTAAGCATATTACAAAAATATTCCATGTTTCAGAGGAAAAACAGGACAGATGAAAGGTAACAAGTTTTATTTTCTACCACATGGAAACGATGACATTACCTCGCTGGTGCCACCATCGCCTATGTAAGTGATAACACAAGCATCCTTCTTATCCATTTTCAAGGAATAAGCAACACCGGCTGCCTGAGGAATCTGTGTACTGCATGAGGAACACATTGATTTTGATTCTATCAAAGTATTTATTTGAATTTCTTCTAGCATATAAATAATGTGAATGTGTATATATAAAAGTTTACGCGATAGGCGATGAAACAGTAAAATAATTGTGCTTCATAGTTCCATAATGTATTGGCATTTGTCTCCCTTTCCCATAATCAGCCTTGTTTCCAAACAATTGGTTTGTAAATTCTTGCAAGGTAAATCCACGCCATAGCAAAACTCCAGGCTCTCTATACTGCAAAAGACAAGATATGTCAATTTGAATCCCACAATTTCAGAACCTCTATGCTGATTCAATGTATATTTTTCCAACTTGACGGGTGGCCTAATCGTTTCACAAGTTCAAACCCCCAAATTAGGACCTGAGTCTAGCAGGAATGAGAACCGGAGGATGTTTAATAATGCATTCTGGAAACAAATTGCTGACCTGAGGCAATACAACATCCTCTGGAGCAAGTGCAGCTGCTGATGCAATATTGATAGCCTCTTCTCCAAATGAGGTGAGGTAGAAGGATATTCTTCCCTGTCTTTGTGCCTCATAGAAGATAGTATCCATCATGTGAAGAGTAACCATATCACTGTAAATTTTCACTGCTAATTCTTTGCTCGCCTGTTAAAGATTCCTTATGGATCAGCGTAATGCATATAAAATTCTTTCTAACAACGTTTTATGATTGAAATGGAACAAAATCAGAACTACTGTCAGAAAAGGTTTATAAAAATGTATCTACCTGCACAATTGTGCTACCTGTAATTGGGTAGCCATCATCATCAAGTACACGGTAACATGGTATCCTCTTATCAGGTGAGTCGGGAAGAAATTTCATCTGGGAAGTGTATCCAATCCTTCCGCCCGGAAAATCAAAAGCCTGTTATATCCACAACAATAACATGAAAAGTATTAAAAAGAATTATTAGCCTTGTATCATTTTCTTCTATTAGCCTTGTTCAAAATTTATGCAAAACCATTCCAGGGAAAAAAAAACATTTATACAAAACCAAGAAAACGGTAAAACCATTGGATTTCAATTCAAGTAGATCGAATATCCATATACATATTTCTAATCGAAAATCTTCATTTTCTCAAGAGTTCTTGAGCATATTTACTTTTAAAATGCTTCAAATTTGTTAATTTGCATCGCCTTCCTAAGCTGCTACCATTTTTTGAGCAAGTAAAAATTAAACAAAGGTTTTATTCTTAATTATCACCTAAACAATGTTACAAGAGTATAAGAAAAGTTATCCTGAGCATTTCAGTCCTAATTTGATTCAAGGGACTTTTTGGAGGGCGAGAAATAGATTAACATAAAAAAAAAAAAATAAGTCAGAACTATACTGTTAAATAGAATAGATAAACTAGAAATAAAGAAATAATCATGTTCATCGTCATTATTTATTAAGTTCATCACATTACTCTCATTTGTTTTTATTAGGGGAATTTCATATCTAGTCTTCTACGAAGGCAGGTTTGTCTTTCAAATATGCGACAAAGTAGCTAATTTGGCAAACCTAAGTTTGGTACCTCAAGAGGGGTAATTATTTTTTTTTTAATTAGCTGATGTGGGATTCTCAACACACCCTCTCACGCCCAGGAATGAAACAATGTTAGCATTTGGGCTTGGACCTAACTCACCCAAAAGATACCTCAACAGGAGAGGACTGCCCAAGTGTTTATAAATTATAATTATTTTCTTTAATTAGCCGATGTGAGATTCTAAAAAAAATAGTGTGTTTGATTTATACTCTTGTATCCTAACACTATTTCGCACATATCTGCATATTTCTCGCGATAACTCATTGTTTTCTATTTTTGATTTGTATATATAGATATAGTGTTGAAGCTGAATGTAAAGGATGGCTAGGGAAATATGTAAATTACAATGGGATTAGCAATCTAATGGAAGAAGTGGACAGAAATAGTAGAGCTATCAGTGTAGTGTAGTGTAGAAAGAAAAACAAAAGAAATTAAGAAAGAGAAAGAAATCTTGGATTGATCCAATACTGAATAGAAGACAAGAAAAATGTAGACAGCAGTCACAATAAGACTAAAATGCAAAGAGTGAGTGGGAGAAAGTGTAAGAATTGAAGACATGGCAAGAGACACATGTCAAGTATCAGTACAATGTATCAAAGTTCATTATATGGCTCTCATTTGTTCTCATAGGCTTGTCACGTCTTCTCTAGTTAAAACAAATTTGTATTTGATATACACTAAGGAATACCTTATTTTGCATACCTAAGTTTGGCTTATTACTTTGCTTGGATTTCTTGAAAATTGACTTTCCGAGCTCGAGTGTATTACAAATTAATAGCTCGCTTAATCATAAAGTACTTTAACTACATATACCAAACATAATTAAATTTGATTTGAATTCTCATATTTCTTAACAAGTTATTAGAAAAAAAATAAGTTATTCGAAAAAAACTTATATTTAACCTATTTTATAATTATAAGGATCTAATCTGAGAGTGATATTAAAGTATAAGATTAGCATGAGATATTAAATCATTTTTTAAGTAACTCGAACTCAGAACCTCCATATGAGATGTTAAGTGAAAATACCACATACTTCTTATCTTTTTAAACTATTAAGGACACGCAATTTAAAAATTCCTTTTAAATTATAAATTAATTAACTCTCTTTAATGGCAAATCTCCCACTCTTCCAGGAGATTTACTGTCAACCACAAAGATTAATAATAATAATTGATACCTGAATTATTTCAAGTCTTCACTTGAAAATAATTACACTACACTTAGCAAAAGGAAGGATTTCCTTATGATGGAAACAAAAAGAAAAAACCTTTACCAGTGGGAAAAGAAGCACAAGAGATATATATGGTGAGGAGAAAGTCCATACAGATTGGAATTCGAAATTCAGCCAAACACTTCCATTCATGTGGTCCATCATCTTGAAGTACACAGTACTTTATTTCCTCTCATCTTGTTTTGTCATTTTCTTCCTATTTCTCGTTTCATTTTCTCACTCTATTTCAAGTCTCATCAAAATCAAAGATATGGACAAGTTTTGTTACCCATACCGTGTTATTAACTTTAAAATTAAAACACAACAATAAATTATTAATGTAATGCTTAATAAATAATTTAGTTTCTTTTTATTTAACGTCCGTCTAAAACATAAAGTGCTCTTTATAGAAAATACTTAGAAGTCCAAATTTTGACCTATAAGGAAGCTTGAAGACTATAATCTATAAGGAATCTTCAATGTGTTTTTTATACTAAATTCTAAACATGCTTTATAAAAAAATACAAACATATTTCTATAGAAAAGAAAAATTAATAATAAATTACATTTTCAAAATATAAAACTGAATATCTATTTTTATTTCATATAGTTAAATTGGTTTAAAAAAATACATTATTTGGTCATGGACAAGATAATAAATTATACACAAATTTATAAATAGAAAATAACATGGTTTTTTAATCTTAAGTCCCAAATAATAATAAACTAAAATGATATTAATTATTCAAAACTAAAATAATAAATAATATCTAAGACTATAACATAAAAAAGCCGAGCTGCTAAATAATATATATAAAACCAAAAAAAAGAAAAATTGGTCACTAGAACCATCCTCATGGATAATCAAATCGCTCTTTTAGAGGCTGATTTTTCTAACTAATTTCTTATGTATATTGATGAAATGATAAGTAGAGTAGGGTTACAAATTATAATTTGCATCAAAATTATCAGATTTGAATGATTTATGCTGTTTTCTAGTGAGAAATTCCAGTTTCAGAAAGACTGAGGAAGAAGAAATGCCAGATATAGAGTGTTACTCTTTGTTTTTTTTTTTTATATATAAGAAATAAGGTTTTTTTGTTTTCTTGATAGGTTACTCTAATATTAATAATTTATAGTGTTGCAGATAACAGCCCCTTAGTAAATATCCAAACTTAAAGAATGTGTGTCATAAAAAATGATGGATTCTCTAGAAAAGAAAAAAAACGTGTTTATCACCTAATTTTGATTATTTTCTCTTCTCCAGTGCATGTCTATCCAAAGGAGGTGATGCGTTTTGGCCGAGATTTGTCTCCATTGTCTCCCTTTTTTTTTTAATTTCGAAATAAATTATAAATAACTGTCAACTATTTTACTTTTTCTATTTATAATCATAAATTTTTATTTTATTATTTTCTAATTACGAATTATTTTTGACTTCTCAAATATTACCATGATTCATGGCTATATTGGAGAGGTAAAAAATAGCTTATGCTTATTTTTAGAGAAAAATATTTCATGATAAAAATAAAGTGTGTCTATAAATAGAAAAATAAAAATAATCATTGTTAGGAAAAGATGAAATAAACGTTTATAATTATAAAGAGAAAAATTAAAAAGTTCATTTATATATATAGCTAATTTCTCTTTATTAATTTTAGATATTTCTTCATTCATTCTGCTTTTTAAGGTAATCAATTCTCATTTTGTATTTAAATTCTGTTTTTAATAATTATTTTTATAAATCTTATATTTTCTCTCATAATTTCCTTTCATATAAAAAGTGATTGTTGAAAAAAGAAGAAAAAAAGCATGATTAAGAAGCTTATATGAAGATGTCTAATTCAATCTGGCAAAATAGTAGTTTAAGTAATAGAAAAATTATTCAAGCAAAAGTTTTGAATTTAAAATATATTCTTTTCTTCAAATGTGAAAGTAAATAAATAAATAAAAATTTTAGTATAGATAGGAAAAGTTTATCCACAACCTACCGAATTGGACAACTTATCATACGTTCACATTTATGATTAGTGCCAGAAAGGAAAACACAAAGCAAAATGATAAATCCTCCCAGAACTCCATCTTATCTTATCAAACAACATTCAGATGTATATACTCTTAATTAATCAAGATTTTTATCCAAAAACTATTATATGAAAAAAAATCAAGATCTTCTTTCTTATCCTATACTACCTCATTTCTATCCTATTATTACCAGACTATCATTTATGAATCTTTACTTAATCAAGTAAAACTTGGAGGAAGTATAAATAAAAAAGTCAAACATTTGCCGTTTTTAATGAATATTAAGAAAAATGTGAAACAAGATAAAATAAATGTTCATCAAACTCCTTTAATTTTGTTAATTAGGCACCAATTCTCGTTGTGAGTTGTATATCTTCATTCACAAACGATATAATGAATAATCAATCTCAACATGATAGTAAATTTGCACCAATATAGCTTAGATTAGTAACGATTTCTAGTTACACCTTATAAGGTGGCGACTTCTAAGTGGTCACCAACGACCACTGATCGCTCACAGACACCCGAGCATCATACTTCTGAAATTTAAGTAAAAAATTAAAATTATCACCATTAATTAATAGTTGAGAAATCTGGATTAATTACCTGGGTAATTTCATCATCATCGCCTTCGTCCAGATGTAAACATGTTCGTTCTTGTGCTTTTGTTGATTCGAAACGGCGAGAAGTGTGGAAAATTTCTGAGTTCTTCGAAAATGCAGGTCGGCTTTCTGAAGAGTTCCCAAGGCCGATGCCGCGGGTGGTAAGGTAGATAGAAGGTTGAGATGATGGTGATCTGCCGTGGAGAATTCTCGTAAAGAAATTAATTTTTGTGGCTAGAGAAATTGAAATGCTTCGTGATTTTGAGATCCAAATTGCCATAATTTTTCAGAGGGGGTGGGAGTTTGGAAGAAGATATGAACTAACAGGGAATATATTCGAGTGATGACACATCACAAAGATGTGTGCCCCACATATTTTGTGTAAATTATACCATGCATCGAATTAGGTGTATTCAATTAATTAGTGGAATTACGTCGTTTTGATTAAAGTTAGAATTTATATTTTTATTAAAAAATTATAATTAAAATTTAAAATTTATTCTTTTCATGTCTTCTTTTTTTGTGATATTTTTTTCGGCATCAAGTAGCGGATTTCAACAGTAACAATTAACAATAAGGTAAAATAAGGTACGACTTAAATATTCCTAAAGTTAAGTGTACTTTGAATTTATCATCGAGAACTCAGCAATCACGATCTCATCATCATCACCTAAATAAAGGGATTAAGTAATGGCCTAATCGTTTCACAAGTTCAAAACGCCAAATTAGGACCCGAGTTTACCAGGAATGAGAACCGGTGGATGTTTAATAATGCATTCTGGAAACAAATTGCTGACCTGAGGCAATAGAACATCCTCTGGAGCAAGTGCAGCTGCTGATGCAATATTGATAGCCTCTTCTCCAAATGAGGTGAGGTAGAAGGATATTCTTCCTTGCCTTTGTGCCTCATAGAAGATAGTATCCATCGTGTGAAGAGTAACCATATCACTGTAAATTTTCACTGCTAATTCTTTGCTCGCCTATTAAAGATTCCTTATGGATCAGCGTAATGCATATAAAATTCTTTCTAACAACGTTTTATGATTGAAATGGAACAAAATCAGAACTACTGTCAGAAAAGGTTTATAAAAATGTATCTTCCTGCACAATTGTGCTACCTGTAATTGGGTAGCCATCATCATCAAGGACACGGTAACATGGTATCCTCTTATCAGGTGAGTCGGGAAGAAATTTCATCTGGGAAGTGTATCCAACCCTTCCGCCCGGAAAATCAAAAGCCTGTTACATCCACAACAATAACATGAAAAGTATTAAAAAGAATTATTAGCCTTGTATCATTTTCTTCTATTAGCCTTGTTCAAAATTTATGCAAAACCATTCCAGGGAAAAAAAAAACATTTATACAAAACCAAGAAAACGGTAAAACCATTGGATTTCAATTCAAGTAGATCGAATATCCATATACATATTTCCAATCGAAAATCTTCATTTTCTCAAGAGTTCTTGAGCATATTTACTTTTAAAATGCTTCAAATTTGTTAATTTGCATCGCCTTCCTAAGCTGCTACCATTTTTTGAGCAAGTAAAAATTAAACAAAGTCTTTATTCTTAATTATCACCTAAACAATTTTACAGAGTATACAAAAAGTTATCCTGAGCATTTCAGTCCTAATTCGATTCAAGGACTTTCTGGAGGTCGCGAAATAGATTAACATAAAAAAATCAGTCAGAACTACACTGCTAAATAAAATAGATAAATCAGAAATAATCATGTTCACCGTCATTATTTATTTTTCTTATAACTTAGTAATACCAATAATCAAACTGATTTCTTGATCAATCTGATTCCAATTAAAAGTAATATAAATTCTTGCGAAGTCTATACCAAGAAAAGCAAAAGAGAAAATGAATATTGGACTCCAATATTGATTAGAAGAATACATGGAAGAGCCATATGTCAAGTAGTAGTAGTAGTAGTGCAAAGTATCAAAGTTCATCACATTACTCTCATTTGTTTTTATTAGGGGAATTTCATATCTAGTCAAGTCTTCTCCGGAGAAAGCAGGTTTGCCTTTCAAATATACAACAAAGTAGCTAATTTGGAAAATCTAAGTTTGGCTAAACTAGTTTTCTTGGATTCTTGATATCATTCAACTTTCAAGATAAAGATCCTGTTCGTACTAGAAATTAATAGCTCATTTGATTACAAAACTCAATTATCAAATATAAAATATTGAGTTTAATTTACACTCTTGTATCCTAACACTATTCATATTTTCTCGCGATAAGTTTGTATTTTCTATTTTTGATTTATATATATAAATATAGTATTGAAGCTGAATGTAAAGGACGGCTAAGGAAATATGTAAATTACAATGGGATTAGCAATCTAATGGAAGAAGTGGACAGAAATAATAGAGCTGTCGATGTAGTGTAGAAAGAAAAACAAAAGAAATTAAGAAAGAGAAAAAGAAATCTTGGATTGATCCAATACTGATTAGAAAAAAAAAAGACAAAACAAAATTGTAGACAGCAGTCAAAATAAGATTAAAATGCAAAAAGTGAGTGGGAGAAAGTGTAAGAATTGAAGACATGGCAAGAGACATATGTCAAGTACCAGTACAATGTATCAAAGTTCATTAGATGGCTCCCGTTTGTTCTTATTAGGGGAAATCAAGTCTTGTCACGTCTTCTCCAGTGAAAACAAGTTAATATTTGATACACCCTAAGGAATAGCTTATTTTGCATAGTTAAATTTGGCTTATTACTTTGTTTGGATTTTTTGAAAATTAACTTTATGAACTCGGGCGTTCTGCAAAAGAGTAGCTCGCTTAATCATAAAGTACTTAACTATATATACCAAACCTAATTAAGTTTGATTTGAATTCTCATATTACTTAAAATGTTATTAGAAAAAAAAGTAGGTTGTTTGACAAAAACTTATATCTAACATATTTCATAATTATAAGGATCTAATCCGGAAGTTATTACAGGGTACAAGATTGGTATGTAGCACTAAATCATTTTTTAAGTAATTTGAATTCAGGACCTCCACCTATCTTGTCTCTTTTAAACTATAAGGACACGCAATATAAAGGACTCTTTCAAACTATAGACTAATTAACTCTCGTTAATTGCAAACTCCCACTCTCCCAAGAGATTTACCGTCAACAAAAAAGATTAATAATAATAATTGATACCCGAATTATTTCAAATCTTCACTTGAAAATAATTGCACTACAGTTAGGAAAAGGAAGGATTTCCTTATGATGGAAACAAAAAGAAAAGGTGATCGATAAAGATAACTCGGAAATCTATAAAGATAACTCAAAAATAGTTCATTTTAAACATAAACCTTTCTCTCTAGAAACTTTCTCTCTAACTTCTCTCTAAAAAAAACTCCAACGTTGAACACTAAAATGAAATTAGAAGGAAATATGGATTATGTTGAAGAATTTTTGCAAGAAAATGTTGGTTGTGAGTTAAGAAAATCGATTGAATTTTTTTTTTCAATTTCCGGGGCACTTTCGCTTAGATGGGCGAAATTACAGGGTAACTTTTGCCCATCTAGGCAAAACCTGAACGCAATTTTCGCTCAGACAGGTGAAATTTCCTGTGCATTTTCGCTCCCCTGGCAAAAAGTATTTCAAAATTATTATTTTTTTGGTCTATGAATTTCTTTTTTTTTTTTATACTGCTAATATTTTTATTTTACATCAACAGGGTGATGAAGATCCAAATACGTTTGAAGAATTTTTATAAATGGAAGAATATATTAATCTTGGACAACAGACTGAATTTTTAGTTTGAAAGATGAGTTAGTCGACTAGGCAAAACAAACTACGATGAAAGCCGAGACATATTTAATCATCAATCGGTATCAAAGATCAAGAACAGCTGACCATCAACCGTATGTCACATTGGCTTGCGAGCGCGGAGGTGCAGTTAAAAAGAAACGAAGCCAATATTTGATAATGAGAAAGAAGAAATTCCAATAAAAAGGCGGGGACCTTATGGGACAAAAAAATGTGGGTGTTCATTTAAACTAAAGGGAGAGCAAATGGCAACAAGTGAAAATTGGCAATTGTTCGTACACAACGGGAGGCACAACCATAAAATTGTTGTTTGCAATCACGGTCATGCTCAGGCTGCAAGACTTACGGAGGAGCAGTTGCAACAGACTGAGCAGTTCAGGACGAGTCATGTGCCACTTCGTAATATCTTACGAATTTTTCGAGAACAAGACGTTAGTTGTGCAGTTAGGTATGTTAGTAGGGAATTATTTTTAATACTTTATAAAAATATTTTAGATTTGTGTTTCTTCCATTAATAAAAATAATTTTATGATATATGTAGTGCACAGAAAATTTACAATGTTGTTGCGAAGATTAAGAAGAACCGGATGCAGAGAAGAAACACAGTAGAGGAAGTTCTCTACCTAAGTGCACAAAGGAGTTACACGGTCTTCTATAGAAATTGTGAGGAGAGCAACGTATTTAGTGATATTGTTGTTGCACACCTAACATCAATTGCAATGATTAGAACCTAACTATATGTACTGATAATGGATACCACGTATAAAACGAATAAGTAAGTAGTTTAGTGGATCATTGTATTGTTAAATCTCTTTATTAATTTAAATGCATATTGCTTTTTTTTCATTTTTTTAAATAAATAGTTAAAAATATTTTGAAGTTCATTTAAAAAAGTTGTCAGGTTAATCATTAATTTTCTCATTTATTTTTTAATTAAGGTACAATATGCCATTATTGGAAGCTGTAGCATAACTCTGACCGGAAAGAACTTCACAGTGGCAATAGCTTTTATGTGCAATGAACATGCTACGATATACAGATGGGTTCTACAACAAATAAAGCACTTATATGTTACATCTGCTATGTCAACTGGGCACGGTTCAATTCTTAATGACGATGAGCCAATCGTGATTCTTACTGATGGGGCGGACTTATGCCGGTAATTGATGATGTGTTCAGAAATTCATATCATATGTTATGTAGAAGACACATCGATCAGAATATGTTGGCAAAGTTGACAGAGATGGTTAAAGATGAAGAGGTGGCACAACGGTTTGTGAATGACTCGTGACACAAATTAATAAATGAAATTGATAAGGCAGAATACCGGAGAAAGTTGGAAGTGTTGAAGACTAGGTGGAAAAGTAGGCCTGACTTTCTACATTACCTGTTTAGCACATGGTTGAATCTATTTGCGCTTAAATTTTGCAGGATTTGGACATCTCAAGTGATGCTTTTTGGGGTTGAGACAACGAACTGTGCTGAGAGCGAACATTTGGGGTTGAAGCTATGGTTCTCAACGTATCATGGTGATTTGGACACCGTGTTTCTTAGTATCGACTCTCTCATCGAAGGTCAAATTGCCGAAATAAAAACTTTATTGGAAATTTCTAAACTTAAAAAGAAGCATGCCGCGAAGAGTAATGCCATATTGATGAATATAAGTAATAAAATCAATCATTTGGCTTTCAAGAAGATACGGCTGGAGATAAAGAAAGCACGCGAGATGGTTGAAAATCCGGAAAATAAGTGCTTGCATTATTTAAGGAAGTTGCACGGTCTACCATGTGCATATGAGCTGGTTGGTAGGTGCCAATATTTACTTCCGCTCCAACTGGAAGATGTTTATATTTTTTGGAGAAAACTAGAAATTGGTGTTGATATCCCGAATGTACATGAGAGAGACATGGATTTTGAGATGCGTGATCTCACCTTAATGTTAGAGGAAATTGGTACGGGCCCAATTTTGAAGGTCCGAGAAGTGCGTCGTCTCATTAAAGGTGTTATATATCCGGTGTTGCCTGAAGATCCTTGCCCTCCGTTGACAACCCCCTCCCTCCTCTCTCGAAATCGCGGTCACGAAGGGATGACAGAAGCCCAATTCAACCAAAAGGGTTAAGTCTTACTGGGAACACGTGTCAATTGCACATAGGAAGGTAGGAAAGTCAAGTGGTTTCGGGTTTGGTTCGGTAGGCGGTTCAGGCTCCGGGTCTGGTCCTAGTCCACGTGGAAGAGATAGGCCGCCCCGTTCCGGAAGGGGTGGGGACGGAGGACGTAATAGTGGGAGGTCTAGTTTATCTTCTGTTGTAAATCCGGGTTCCCCATCAACGCCATTCCCATCCAATAATGCATTTCTTGATTTCATGTATGAGTTCATCCAAAACTGGAAGAATGTGGTAGGTGATGGTAATTGTGGATTTAGGGTTGTAGCCAATTTTCTGTTCAGGGATGAAAACCAGTGGCCTGAAATTCGTAGAAGAATGTCTTATGATTTGCACCATCCTATGAATATGTATGTGTAATTGTTCGAATCATTAGAAAGTGTTTACGAGCTGATAAAGAAAACGAATTGGGAAGAGGGTTCGGACCTTATGAGCACTGGATGGATACTCCTGATCATCTTTATGTCTATGCCAACCCATTTAATTTTTGTGTGGTTTTAATTGCACGATTAGGGTCGACACCCATCCTTCCTCTTTATTCTAATATGGATTATATTGCTGGAACGCTATTCATCGGATTCATATCGGAACAAGATCATTTCATATAGGTATTTATCGACTTAATTTTTTAATGCGATATTATTTAAGTTTAGGGTGTGCCGGAATACACCGCCTAAACCCGAACTGTCTCACAACCCTGTCAGGCAAGTACGGCTCAACGCAGTTAAAGTATGCAATGAATCCGTGCCACGTGGATACCCAACAGTCCTGAATCTCCTGCATCCTGTATGGTTTCTATCTAAACTCATCAGCTGTCATCATATCCAGTCGCAGACGAATGTCCAGCAGTTTATGTTCATTCTTATAACCCAACATGGGATATTGTTGGATGTAGAGCTTACAGGCTTGAGTTCCCGGTCTAACCGCAGGTGCAAACTTGGAAAAGTATATCTAACCGCAAGTATATGTAGGTATCGGACTCTATCATGCTCCTCGCCCAAACCCCTATCACCCTCAAAGCCCCTATCTGTAGAATGCCTCCCTTTGTAAGGCTTAGAAGATGAAACACCATAAGTTGTAGCAGTATGGCCATATGTGCTGTATGAAGAATCCTGAGGGGCGGCGCCCACCATTTGATAAAAAATTCTACCCCTATTTGCCTCGGCTGACCACTAAACTCCTGTAGAGGCTCTTGGGCTGCACATCTATATAGTATGTGAGGTTGTACAGTGGGAGCATGTAGGTAGGGATCATACACTGTGTTTGGGAAGTGTGACTGTGGATGTGCAGATCCATATGGCTCATATGGTATATGAGTGTAAGATAGATATGATGGGAGGTGAGGCTGAGATCTAAAAGGTACAGGCAGTGGTTAGGTAGAAGACCCGGGTGCACCTGTATTATAATGAAAACTAGCAGGAGGGGGTTAGGAATAGACGGGAAGTTGGATGTACTAAGTCGCCCCCTCAAACCTCTAGACGAAGCTGTGATAGTGCGCCCCTCAACTCGGCCTATCCTGTCCGTGACAGGACCAAGATCATCATCTCCTCTACGGCCGCTAAGTCGAACCACCTATTATTTATTCAAACTCATTAATATCTATTTATCATATATTTGAACATTTACTTTAACATCTACTATTATTTTATTATTCATTATTATTGGGATATGTTATTTAATTTCTACTATTTCTTTCATACTATTATTATTCATCACTAATATTACTTAGTAATAATAATATTAATTTATATATTATTTGATCTTATCTCCTAAACCCTAAAACTAAGGCCAAGAATAATGATGAATTCAAATTAAAATTCAAATAGTTGAGCAATTACATAACACATTTTCTTATTAAACACATAATTATAAGCAAACGATTTTAAACTAGTTACATTTACTCTATATAGACAAAATTAAATAACATTTGAAATAACATTTATTATTACTTTATTATTGACCTTAACGGGATTTACTATTTCATCTCTGTTATTTTATTTCTTCTCACTAATAATAATTCATTTCATATTGTTCACAAAAACATAATTCATAATCATATTAATAATAAAAATTATAACATAAAATATTTTAAACAACTAGTTATACTCATTCTACATATACAAAATTAAATAACAATTTAGATAAACATTTATGAAAAAATGAAATATATAATAAAAAATTTTTTAAAAAAATTAATTCAATCATTTTTGCCCGGCTAGAGACATACGAAGGTGATTTTCGCCCAGCCTGGAGAAAATCACCCGTGATTTTCACCCAGCCTAGAGAAAATCAACCCCTAGAATCGTCAGCCCCGGAGAATGTTTGCAGGCACTTTCGCTTGACCACCATCGACTTTCTCCCACCTGGGCAAAAGTGCAGTTTTTCGGCAGATAAAAAGTGTTTCTGAAATTGTGATTTTTTTTAAATTAAAGGTATATTTTCATGATCTAAACTGATAAATTTGTAAATAAATGAGAATAGATTGAAGAACTAAACTTTTTTTTTTTTTTTGTAATTTTGACGGTCGGATCTTCCAAGATCTGAGATTGAAGTGAAGAGTCCTAGAGAGTGTTTAAGGAATTTTTTTTTTTTAGAGAGAGAAAATTTTCAGGTGAAAATGAAATTTTTTAATTTTTTTTGAGTTATCCTTATAAATTTCCGAGTTGCCTTTATTAACCCCTTTACCCAGTGGAAAAAGAAGCACAAGACATATGTATGATGAGGAGAAAGTCTGTACATATTGGAATTCGAAGTTCAGCCAAACACTTCCATTCATGTGATCCATCTTCTTGAAATACACAGTACATTGGTACCAAAAGGCGAAATTCCTCCCCCACAGGGCCTCCACCAGACTGCCCGACGCCCAAGTGGAAGATGTAAATCATTCTGACTCAGCGGCTCTGCAGACTGGAGGCCAAGCACTGGTGCGCACAAGGAACTACCCCCCACATTGAAGAAGTTAAAATTTCCACACTACCGCTGCCAGCATTTTCTCTTCATTTTGTTTTGTCATTTTCTACCTATTTCTCGTTTCATTTTCTCACTCTATTTCAAGTCTCATCAAAATCAAAGATATGGACAATTTTTGTTACCCATACCGTGTTATTAACTGTAAAATTTAAAACACAAAACAATAAATTATTAATGTAACACTTAATAATTAATTTTGTTTATGTTTATTCAACGTCTCTCTAAAACATGAGGTGTTCTTTATAGAAAACACTTAGAAGTCACACCATTTAAATTTAAAAATTTCGTCGCAAATAATTCACCTATTTAAACTTTATAATTCCACTAGATCTATTTATCATTTTTCATAAATGTACCTCAAACTAAAAAATTTTGACCTATAAGCAATCTTGAAGAGTATAATCTATAAGGAAGATTTAGTATGTGTTTTTTATATTAAATTCTAAACATGCTTTATAAAAAAATACAAATATATTTGTATAGAAAAAGATAAATTAATAATAAATTATATTTTCAAAATATATAAAATGAATATCTATTTTTATTTCATATAGTTAAAGTGTTTTTTTAAAAAAATACATTATTTAGTCATGGACAAAATAATTAAATTATACACAAATTTTAATAAAAAATGATATAAATAGAAACTAAGATGTTTTTTTAATCTTAAGTCCAAGATAATAATAAACTAAAATGCTATTAATTATTCAAAACTAAAATAATAAAATAAATAATAAATAATATCAAAAACTATAACATAAAAAGCTGAGCTGCTGTTAAAATGTTGTTGTGGACAGTAGTTAAGATAAGTAGTAGAGATATTATAGTTGTTATTGAGATTTTGTAAGCTAATATTTTGTAACTACTTCCTAATTTGTAAGAAGACACCTGCTGTACATATTGTAATACAAACAACGAAAAAATACAGAAAAATTCTCAATAAAGTTTCATACTGAAAACTTTATGGTATCAGAGCCATCATCAGTCTCCTTTTTAGGATGAGCAGCAGAAGACATTTTAATATGACAATCATGGAAGATGATGGTCATATTAATGATCATATTCGAACGGATGCCTATCATCTGGCATCCTCAGATAGTTTACAATTGATTCTTACTAAAGTGCAGTTTAAAAAGGATAATTACGATGAATGGGTGAAGGCAACGCGTTTAGCATTGCGAGCAAAGAAAAAACTCAGCTTTGTAGAAGGATTGATTCCAAAGCCAAAATTCGGCACAACTGAAGAGAAAGAATGATGGACCATCAATACAATAGTGGGTTCATGGATTTTAAATACTATCGAACCTAATCTAAGAACCACAATGTCATATGCCGAAAGATGTGATGAATTGTGGGTCGATTTAAAAGAACAGTTTATATCAGATAATGCACCAAGAAAACAAGAACTCAATGCAGTATTGGTCAATTGCAAGCAATCTAGTACATCCGTTTCAATTTATTATGCTAAATTAAAGAAAATATAGGATGAAATAATTAATTACTAACAATTGCCTGATTGTACTTGTGGGATTTTAAATGAATTAATTAAACAGATAAAAGAGGATAAGATAAAGTATACCAGTTTCTCATAAGACTATTCAATGTTTGGAACTGTTCAATCAAGTATCTTGAAAATGGAACCAATTCCAAAATATTAAGAAAACCTATGCTATGATCATCAAGGAAGAAGCTCATAGAAAACTAATAAGAATTGCAGAAATTGGAAATGAAAATGTTGTGTTTGCAACTCCAAAATCAGTACAAAATACCTTAAATTACACCTAATGTATCAAGCAAGGATATGAAGCAAAAAATTGTTACTTTCTGGTGGGTTATCCAAAGCGCTCGTCGGAGTGATCAATGGAGAGGTGGATAGAACGAAGCATGGACTTCGGCGTAGTAGGTTGCAGGGGACGAGGTAGAATGAACAGAGGAAGAGGACGAGTCAGCAGAAGTGGGTTTGGCCGCAGAGCCCTACGTTCTTCTCCGACAATCTCCGGCTGGACAGCCGCTGTAACATTCTAGCAAACGGCATCGAGCTCTCCAGAAATTGGTGTACGATGCGACGCAGAAGAACAGAAAGGAACAGTAGCTGCCGTTGTTGGCAGTCCCTCTGTCAGAATTCCAAGGCTATCGCCGGAGCAGTAGAGCTCCTTCATCAACTTACTAAACAACCATTAGAAAGCTTCTTCATCAGATTGTGATACTCTCTCTGGTAAGATAGAAAAGGATTAGATTTTAGATAGTGGTTGTTCACACCACATGACAGACAGAAGAGATTTTTTGTCAGATACTAAACCTTCTCCTCCTTATACTATCACCCTTCCAAATGGGTCTAAAACTACTGGAGAAGAATTGGGTTCTATGTGCTTGCATTCCAAATTAAATATTAACAATGTGCTTTTTATACCACAACTTCGATGTAATCTTTTGTCTCTCTGTCAGCTTTCCAAAGCGAATAATTGTGTAGTCATAATTAAGAATTGTGTGTTAATGTTACATGACCATATCTCGGGGATGCCGATTGGAGTGAATGAGGAGAGAGACGAGATATACTATTTTAGACCTTTGCCTAAAATGTCGAATTTTGCTTATTGTGCTCAACTTTCTGATATGGGTACTTTATGTCATAATCGACTGGGACACCCTTCTAAATTTTTTGTAAATAAATTTTTGGGACAGTCCTTTAAATTTGATTCTTTGGATAATTTTTTGATTTGTTTGCGTGCTAAGAAAACACGTGAATCCTTTCCTGTTAGTTTAAATAATGCAACTGCTTCATTCAATTTGGTACATTTTGATCTTTGGGGACCATATAAAACTCATTTGTCTTGTGGTGTTTATTTTTTAACTGTAGTGGACGACTATTCAAGATGTGTTTGGATTTTTCGCTCACAGAAAAAAGAGAGGTAGCACAAACACTAAAAAAATTTTTTGTTATGGTTCAAACACAGTTTCATAAACCAGTGCGTACAGATAATGGAACAAAGTTGTTTGAAATCGTATTTTTTGAAAATAGTATGCTACATTAAACTTCTATGGTACATGCACCTCAACAAAATGGCCGTGTAGAGCGTAAGCATCGTCACCATTCTGAATGTGGCTCATGCTTTGCTCTTTCAAGCATCTTCCGATTCAATTTTGGGGAGAAAGTGTACTCACTGTTGGATATTTGCTTAACCATACTCCTTTATCTGTGTTGAAAGGAAAAACACTATTTGAAGTTTTATTTAACAAGGTTCCATCTTATTCTCATATAAAAACTTTCGGGTGTTTGACATATGCACACGATTACGAGTTGCCTATAGACAACTTTAGATCTCGGGGGCAGAAATGTGTTTTCTTAGGATATCCGTGTGGAAAAAAAGGGTGGAAATTTTTTGATTTATAGACACACGAATTTATTATCTCTCGAGATGTAGTATTTGTTGAAAATAAATTCCTTTTTTTTATCTGAGTTACGGATTGTTTTATCTCCTGAAAACAAATTGAATTGTAATTTCGGTGAAATACCCGAGAACCACTCAGCAGCAAGGGGGAGCAGCCCATCTCGGACTTCTGGAGCAGCCTAGCAGCTTGTTTCTTCACCAACCACTGGGCCACGTGTGATAAGCCCATCTCGGCCTTTTGGAACAACCTATCAGTGACCTTCTAGAGCAGTCCAACAGCTTGTTTCTTTGCAAACCTTTTGGCCACGTGTGTTATCTTTAGGTTGACCAACCCAAGACGAGGATAATGGAATGGCCCAAGGTGAGATGACTGGCCCGCCAAACTTCTCTTCAAATGGCGGCGGGTTAGTCCGGTCTTCACAGCCAGAAGCTGCCCACATGGAGGATATGTTGGTCCATTTTAACCATGAAAATGAGGATTGGGATCATGTGACTTCATACAATTCCAATTCCAATAGCTTAAATTCCAATTCAGGTTCGGTTGACTCCTCAAGTAGTGAACAACCAGTAGCAATTAATGTTGAATCTTCGTCGAAGTAACAAACCACATCAACCTCCTGGAAAATTGAAGGATTATATTAGTCATATGGTTTGGTCATCCCCTAGTATATCTCTCTCTCTCCTACTTGACCTTCTTTTCGGGTCCTACAGGTACTTCCTTGTATCCATTAACCTATTATGTTTCTTATGACAAATTTTACTTTCACATCGGAGTTTTGTAGTAGCTGTCAATGCAGGCATAGAACCCACCAAATATTCTGAAGCAGCCTCTGTACTAGAATGGTATCTTGCTATGAGACAGGAGATAGATGCTCTTGAGAAAAAATAATACCTGGACTATGACACAGCTACCCCCCAGCAAACGAGCACTTAGTAGGAAGTTGGTTTACAGAATTAAGTATAAGTCCAATGGATCTGTTGAACGGTACAAGGCACGATTGGTAGTGTTTGGGAATACTCAGAAGGAGAGAGTTGATTATACTGAGACATTTGCTCCTGTAGCAAAGATAGTGACTGTACAAACGTTGTTATCCATCGCAGCTGCTCGAAATTGGGAAGTCCATCAAATGGACGTTCACAATGCTTTTCTGCATGGAGATTTGAACGAAGAAGTTTATATGAAACTTCCTCCAGAATTTTGTGCATCAGACCCACATCAGGTTTGTCATCTCAATAAATCATTATATGGGCTCCGTCAAACACCGATGCTGGTTCTATAAACTTACGGCCTTTCTTCGTCACTGTGAGTTTGTGCAATCATATACAGAGTATTCTCTCTTTACATTTAGAAAAAATAATATTTTTCTCTGCATTCTAATTTATGTTGATGACCTATTAATTTCTGGTAATAATGCAGCCTGTATTACTAAATTTAAGTCCTACCTAGGATCGTGTTTTCATATGAAAGATCTAGGTCATCTTGAATATTTTTTAGACATTGAAATTGCATGTAGCCAAGCAGGGTTTTATCTCAGCCAGTGTAAATATGCTTTGGAAATTATTTTGAAGCTGGAATGCTTGGTTCTAAGCTTGTCTCTACTCCATTGGAACCAAATCACTAATTAACTAAAGCTTTTGGAGAATTTTATAATCATCCGGATCGACATTGTCGCCTTGTTGGGAAATTGATCTATTTGTCTATAACTCGTCCAGACCTTGCTTATATTGTACATGTCCTGGCTCAGTTCATGCAGAATTCTCGCAAAGAACATTGGGAAGCAGCTCTCCGTGTCATTCGTTTTCTTAAAGGCACACCAATCTAGAGAATTCTACTCCGTGCCAATGCCCCTCTATGATTACTTGCTTATTGTAACTCTGACTGGGCTAGCTGTCTAATTATTTGTTGTTCCATTACTGGATAATTTATCTCTCTTGGCCATTCTCTTATTTCTTGGAAGACAAAGAAACAACATACAGTTTCTCGATCTTCCGCTGAAGCTGAGTACCGATCCATGGCAATGTCACTATGTGAATTAAAGTGAGTCAACCAACATCTCATTGATCTTTAAGTTCCAGTGCGTCACTCTATTCCACTTCATTGTGATAGTCAAGTCGCTATTTACATTGCATCTAATCTTATTTTTCACGAACGTACCAAGCACATTGAGATAGATTGTCATTTTGTGCGTGGTGTGTTTCAAGTACGTTTGATCACTCCTGTTTACATTCCAAGTGCTTCACAGCCTGTCGACCTTCTTACAAAGGCCTTACACCTACCATAATTCCACAAGTTGTCTGAAAAGTTGGCAATTTGTAACCTTTATGCTCCAACTAGATGGGGAGTATTAAAATGTTATTGTGCACGGTAGTTAGGATAAGTGGTTGAGATATTACCACTGTTGTTGAGATTTTTTAAGCTGATATTTTGTAACTACTTCCTGATTTGTAGGAAGACATCTGCTGTACATATTATGATACAAACAAAGTGAATTTTTCCTAGTGAAAACTTTAGCTCCTAAATAATATATGTAAAACAAAAAAAATATTGGTCACTAGAACAAATCCTCATGGATAACCAAATTGCTCTTTTAGAGGCGGATTTTTCTGACTAATTTTTTATGTAGATTGATGAAATGATAAATAAAGTAGGGTTACAAAATTTAATTTGCATCAAAATTATCAGATTTGAATGACTTATACTGTTTTCTAGAGAGAAATTCCGATTTCAGAAAGACTGAGGAAGGAGAAAGGCCAGATATAAAGTGTTACTCTTTGTTTTTATGTTTTGATAAGAAATAAGGTGTTACTCTAAGATTACAAAGGGCAACACTTGAAATTCTTAATTTCTAGTGTTGCAGATAACAACCCCTTAGTAAATATCCAAACTTAAAGAATGTGTGCCATAAAAAATGAAAAAAAAAATATTTATCACCTAATTTTGATTATTTCCTGTTCTCCAGTGCAGTGTCTCTCCAAAGGAGGTGATGCGTTTTGGCCAAGATTTGTCTCCACTGTCTCCCTTTTTGTTTTAGAAATAACTTATAAATAATTGTGAACTATTTTAACTTTTTTATTTATAAACATGAACTTTTATTTTATCATTTTCTAACCATGAATTGTTCTCGACCTCTCAAATATAACCATGATTGATGACTATATTTGAGAGGTCGAAAATAGCTTATGCCTATTTTTCAGAGAAAAAATATTTCATGGTAAAAACAAAGTTTGTGCCTATAAATAAAAGAATAAAAATAGTCATGGTTAGAAAAATATAAAATAAAAATTCATAATTATAAAGAGAAAAATTAAAATAGTTCATATATATAGCTAATTTCTTTTTATTTTTTTAGATATTTCTTAATTCATTTTCTTTTTTAAGGTAATCAATTCTCATTTTGTATTTAAATTCTATTTTTAATAATTATTTTTATAAATCTTATATTTTCTCTCATATTTTCCGTTCATATAAAAAATGATTCTTGAAAAAAGAGGGCAAAAGCATGATAAAGAAGCATATATGAAGATGTATAATTCACTCTGGCAAAGTAGTAGTTTAAATAGTAAAACATTATTTAAGCATAAATTTTGAGTTTAAATAGTAAAAATATTATTTAAGTAGAAATTTTGAGTTTAAACTATATTCTTTTCTTTAAATATAAAATTAAATAAATAAATAAAAATTTTAGTATGGAACGGAAAAGTTTATCCACAACCTACCAAATTGGACAAATTATCATAGATTCATATTTATGATTAGTGCCGGAAAGAAAAACACAAAGCAAAATGATAAATCCTCCTAGAACTCCATCTTATCTTATCAAACAACATTCATATTTATATACTCTTAATTAATCAAGATTTTTATCCAAAAACTATAATATTAAAAAAAATCAAAATCTTCTTTCTTACCCTATACTACCTTATTTCTATCCCATATCACGGGCTGTCATTTAGGGATTTTTATTTAATCAAGTAAAACTTGGAGGAAGTATAAATAAAAAAGTAAAACATGTGCTGTTTTTAATGAATATTAAAAAATTGTGAAAGAGGATAAAATAAATGTTCTTCAAACTTCTTTAATTTTGTTAATTAGACATTAATCCTCATTATGAGTCGTATATCTTCATTCACAAACGATTAATTTTATATCCAATCACTATAAATGATTCCATGAACACAAATCATTCTTATTATCCACCTTTCTAATATTTTTGTAGGCCTGTTGGGCCAATTGTTCACACACTTTTGTTCCTTTTCTGCCCCATTTTTTACCCTATGATGAGATGGATTGAGCCTCACAACTAAAAGAGGATTGAGTTTATTTTTGACAAAAGATGTCGGGCGGGCCGGGCTTGCAACAACTCAATTTTGAATGAGTCTTCCCAGGTGACTTGGCTGTTTTGAATGAGTCCACCCTAAGTGCTCTATAAATACTCTCTTCCTTACTGTTGCTGACAACCAACTCTGTGGAGCAGCCTTTCTCTTGTTTCTTTTCTCTCTTCTTCTCTACAACTTCTTCTTCTGTTGCTTGTTCTCTGTGAATTCTGTTGCTGTTGCCGTTAGTCGCCATTTTTGGCTGACTACGAGCTTGGATGGTGTGTGAATGAGAGAACTGAGAGTGAGAGTTTAGATTAGTATTGTGTGAGGCTCATCCACTGTTCTGAGGGTTTTTTTTATCGAGAATCAGTGAGTACAGCAAAAACTAGTTGTTCGGTTTTTGCCTTCTTCATCCGATTTCATCGTCCGAATATCTCTATTCCCATCTTTTATATAGATACCGGTCGTCCAGTTTTTTGAGTCGGTCGTCCGATTTTGTCTAATGTGGCAAAAATTGGACGTCCGATTTTTGCCTACTTCTTCCGTTTTGCTAATATGATTTTGCAGGTTTGGAGAAGAATCGCTCGTTCATTTTCAGACTCCTCATCCGATTTGAAGATCCGTTTTTAAGTTGTTCATTCGGTTATTTTGTAATAGAATAGATTCTTTTATCTATTGTTTTCGCTGCAATCATAATAGCAAATAGGAGGTTTGTAATTTTATAACAGGGCATATCACCAGATTCATTCCGTACAGTCGTATCAGAGCCAGAAGACTTGATCTTTCTGGTGTCTGGTATCTGTTGTATTCCTCCATCGAAGCAGCTTCGTTTGAAATCTCTTTGGTTTCTTTCCAGACTCACGGGAACTGTTGAGTTCCGTGAATTTGGCACAGGAAAATTTACTATTACTGCTCTGTACTTTCCTTTCGTTTAAAGTTTATTTTATTTTCTGGATATATATTGCTGTTGATATCTCTAGTCACGGATCAAAATATTTGTGATTTTTTGTTTTTCTTAAACACCAAAACCCAAGCCTGGTTTGAGTCGTATTGAGACTCCAAGTATCTGTGTCTAGGTGTTTTTCTTGTTGATTGCGATTTTTTTTTTGTCCGTGATCGTTGAGATTTGTTTATTGTCTGTTTGGGGGGCTGTTGCTTAACCTGTGTTTATATATATTTCTCTGTTGATCATCTGTTTGTGGCTGTTGCTATCTGTTGATCTGTTGTGAGTTTTATTATCTACATATTGCCTATTTTTCTAGCTGTATTATTTTTTGAAAATATCCGAGCTGTGTTTGTCTGACAAACTTTTTAAAACATTTTATTTTTCACACCTCTGATTACTCTTGTTTGCCTCTGTATAACATGTCCGTTCCCAAACTTGAAATGGACAAGTTCGACGGTAAATCTAATTTCGCAATGTGGCGCAAAAAAATGAAAGTTGTTTTAGTCCAAAATAAAATTGCTCATGTTATTTGTATTCCTGACAAGTTTCCGGAATCTTAGATTGGCAAAATATTAGCTAAAAACCTTGGTGATGTACATAGCTGTCTGACCTTGCATTTGAAAGATAATGTTTTAAGAGAAATAGATGAAACATACAATACTTATGAAATCTGGACAAAACTTGAAAAACTTTATTTAGGAAAGTCTTTGTCAAACAAAATCTATTTAAAGGAACAACTCTTTAGTTTTAAAATGTGTGGGTCAAAATCTCTTTCTAAAAACATGGATGATTTGAATAGAATTTTTTTAGAACTCCAAAATGTTGGGGAAAATATTTCTGATGACAACATTGCTGTTATTTTGTTGAATGCTTTGCCTGAGTCTTTTAATGATGTAAAATCTGCTATCATGTACGGCAGAGATAATTTGACTCTTTCTGATGTGAAAAACGCTTTGAAATCAAAAGATTTAGATTTGCAAAAAGAAAACAAAACAAACAGAGAGAATCTTTACATGCAAGGGAGGGTTGACCGGAGAGAACCTTCTAGTCACCACTCTAAAAGTAAAGGGAGGTCTAAATTTCGAGATAAAAATAGAGTGAAGTGTTTTTACTGTGGCAAAGATGGTCATATGAAAAATAAGTGTTTTAAATGAATCAAAGATGAGAAACAATGTAAACAAGGTAATGGGAAGGATAAAACCGACAAAACCCACGATTTTGAACTAGATGGTAATTCTATGTTTTATGAAGTTTTGTGTGTATCCCCTTCCCCATCTACCTCTAAAGTTTCTAATGAGTGGATTCTCGATTCTGATTGCACTTTTCATATGACTCCAAACAAGCATTGGTTTTCTGATTTTAAAACCCTTAATCATGGAAAAGTTTTTATGGGAAACAATGAGGTTTATAATGTCAAGGGAATTGGAAATGCTTTTATCAAAATTCATGGTATGACTATAAAATTGACCGAGGTGAGGTTTATGCCTAATCTTAGGCAGAATTTAATCTCCCTTGGTGTATTTGATGCAAATGGTTATTCTTATAAATCTGAAAATGGGATTTTACGTGTTTGTAAAGGATCTCTAGTCATATTCAGGTTTTAAGAAAGATAGTTTCCACACTTTACTTGGAAAAACTATTTGTGAATCATCTGCATTATTTTCTAAAACTGTTCTTGAAAAGACCATGTTGTGGCATCGACAGATTGGCCACATTAATGAAAAGGGTTTGCATCATTTACACAAATAAAATCTTTTGAATGGTGACAAAATTACTTCTTTAGATTTTTGTGATCATTGTGTTCTTGGCCAACAACACAAACTCAGTTTTTCCACGGGCACACGCAAATCCACTGCTATTCTTGACTATGTGCACAGTGATTTATGGGGTCCTGAAAAGGTACCCTCTTATGGTTGCAATGTTTATTTCCTTTCTATTATTGATGATTTTTCTCGGCATGTTTGGGTGTTTCTTTTGAAAACCAAATATCAAACTTTTTAAAAGTTTAATGAATGAAAATGTTTTGCCAAAAATTGAAGCGGAAATAAACTAAAGTTTATAAGAACAGATAACGGTTTGGAATAAAAAATTTCATGATTTGTGTGCTTTGCATGGTATTGTGCATCATAGAACCATTAGGCATAACCCTCAACAAAACAGGGTAGCTGAGAGGATGAACCGAACCATTATGGATAAAGTTAGGCGTCTCTTGGTGTCATCTGGGTTTCCTAAACCTTTTTGGGGAGAAGTTGTTAGTACAACAGTATACCTTATTAATAGGTCACCTTCCACTGTCATAAACTTCAAAACTCCCATAGAATTGTGGACCGGCCAACCACCAAACCTGTCCAACCTTAGAGTGTTTGGGTGTGCTACTTTTGCACATCAAAAGGAAGGGAAGTTAGACCCTAGGTCTAAGAAAGGAGTGTTTATAGGCTATCCTAGTGTGGTGGGGGGTGGGGGGGAGGGGTGAAGGGTTATAGAGTATGACTCAAAGGTGAACCGGGTGTGACGGTAGTCATGAGTAGAGACGTAGGTTTTAACGAACTATACATGCCTTATCTTAGAACTGAAACCAATCCTTAGAGTTCTACCCATAGTTAGGAACATTTTTGTGGAGGTAGAGGACACATCTGAACCCTCTCAAGAGCACACACTCGAACTCGAACTAGAATCCGCGACACTAGAACCCGAAACCAATGAGGAGTCTGTAAAACCAGCTAGTGTACCCAAAACCGATGTGCTCGTATTAGATAATTCTGCTGATGATGATGATCATCTAGAAGCACAAGCTCAAGCCCTTAGAGACTACCAATTGTCGAGAAATAGGGTTAGAAGAGTGTCTAGGGAACCCACTAGGTATGGTTTTTCATACATTATTTCTTATGCTTTTGCTGCTGCATCTTTTGTTAAAGAGAAAGAACCTCTATGTTTTGCTGATGCTTTAAAGAGTCCTAATTGCTCTTTGTGGATGCATGCTATGAATGAAGAGATGTCTTATTTGCATAAGAAAAAAAATTGGGTGCTTGTTTCTAAACCACCTAGACAAAAACTAATTGATTGTAAATGGATTTTCAAAGTTAAAGTACCTGAATCTGTTAATGAACCTCCAAGGTTCAAGGCTAGATTGGTCGCAAAAGGTTTTTCTCAAGTTGAAGGTATTGATTTTAATGAGATATTTTCTCCTATTGTTAATTATAAAATTATTAGAATTATGCTTGCTATTGTTGCCCTCTTTGATCTTGAGCTTGAACAGTTAGATGTAAAAACTGCCTTTTTGCATGGTGAACTTAATGAAACCATTTACATACGCCAGTCACCTGGTTTTGTGGTGAAAGGTAAGGAGCATATGGCTTGTCTCTTGAAGAAGTCCTTATATGGGCTTAAGCATTCACCTAGGCAGTGGTATAAAAGGTTTGATTCTTTTATGCTTAAAAATGGTTTTGTTAAAATCAATTATGATAGTTGCTTGTATTTTTGTGGTGATACTGTTGATAATGCCATTTATTTACTGCTTTATATTGATAATATGGTTATTGCATGCAAGCATAAAGACAAGACTGTACATTTGAAATCTTTGTTGAAATCAGAATTTGAGATGAAGGATCTAGGTTTTGCTTCTAGAATCTTCGTCATGAACATTAATATAGATAGAGCTGACCACTCTTTGTTTATGTCTAAGAAATTCTTCTTGCAAAAAATTGTTTCGAAATATTCCATGCACTTAGGTAAGCCAATTTGTACCCCTCTTGCAAGTCATTTTCAGCTTTCTTCAAAAACCTGTCCCAAAACTGAAAATGAAAAGAAAGACATGGCCAACATCCCTTATAGAATGGCTATAGGATCTATCAAGTATTCCATGATCTCTACTCGTCTGTATATTGCTTATTTCATAAGTCTTTTAAGCCTTTTTATGTCTAACTCAAGTAGGGATCATTGGGCTACTCTTAAATGGCTGTTGAGGCCATTAATGGGACTATTGATAGAGGCTTGCATTATTATAATTGGACTGAACAATTTGAATTGGTTGGTTATGTGGATTCTGATTTTGCAAGTGTTAAAGAAGGTAGAAAGTCTACCACATCTTATTTCTTTACCCTTGTAGGTAATTGTGTTTCTTGGAAATCACAGCTATAGCCTATAGTCGCTTTTTTTACTACAGAGGCTGAATATATTGCTGCCACAGAAGTAATTAAAAAAGCTATTTGGCTTTGAGGACTTTTATCTGAGCTGCATCTTTCACATTCTAAAGCTGTCATATTTACTGATAGTCAAAGTTGTCTTCATTTATGTAAAAAAATCTTGTCTATCATGAAAGAACTAAATATATAGATGTTAAGTATCATTTCATTAGAGAAAAGGTTTCGAATGTTATAGTTAATATGGATAAGATTAGTACTAAAGATAATCCTGCTGATTTTGGTACTAAAGTTATGACAACTGACAAGTTTGCTATGTGTAGGGACCTCCTTCATATTGATGCAGGTTTACTATCTTGGCTGGTTAAAAAAGTGTTTAAGGTGGAGTTTGAAGGCCTGTTGGGCCAATTGTTCACACATTTTGGTTCTTTTTCAACCCTATTTTTTACCCTATGATGAGATGGATTGAGCCTCAAAACTAAACGAGGATTGAGGTTATTTTTTACCCAAGATGCCAGACGGGCCGGGCTGGCAATAGCCCAATTTTGAATGAGTCTTCCTAGGTGACTTGGCTGTTTTGAATTAGTCTAGCCTAAGTGCTCTATAAATACTCTCTTCTTCACTTTTGCTGACAACCAACTCTGTGGAGCAGCCTTTCTCTCATTTCTTTTCTCTCTTCTGCTTCTCTACAACTTCTTCTTCTTCTGTTGCTTGTTCTTTGTGAATTCTGTTGCTGTCACTGTTAGTTACCATTCTTGGCTAACTGCGAGCTTGGGTGGCGTGTGAATGAGAGAACTGAGAGTGAGAGTTTAGATTAATATTGTGTGAGGCTCATTCGTTGTTCTGAGGGTTTTTTGATCGAGAATCAGTGAGTACAGCAAAAACTGCGGTCGTCCGGTTTTTTCCTTCTTCGTCCAATTTCATCGTCTGAATATCTCTGTTCCCCTCTTTTATATAGAAACTGGTCGTCCGGTTTTAGAGTTGGTCGTTCGATTCTATCTATTGTGGTCCGATTTTTGCCTACTTCATCCATTTTGCTAATCTAATTTTGCAGGTTTGGAGAAGAATAGATCGTCCATTTTCGAACTCCTCATCCGATTTGAAGATCCGTTTTTGAGTTGTTTATCCGCTTCCATCATCCGATTATTTTGTAATAGAATAGATTCTTTTATGTATTGTTTTCGCTGCAATTGTAATAGTAAAGAGGTTTGTAATTTTATAACAGGGCTGATCACCAGATTCATCCCATAATAATTTTTAATTACGATGAATAATCAATCTCAACATGGTAGTAATTTTTTACTAATGTTGATGGAAATAATTTACGTCTAATAAGATTTGAACCTATACTAAAGGTTTTAAAAACTTCTGTCCTATCCATTAGATAATGGATGCCTTTCATTCTGATTTTCTTTTTATCTTGATTCTTAGCTAAACAAAGAATCGGATTGTATATGAGATAATTTTTCAAACTAAACCATATATTAAATGATGCACTAAGTCTAGAATATATAAGAATTTAAAGAATAGAAAGCGAGTAGCGGGAATCGAACCTGCATCAGTTACCGAAATTGTCTCATACATTTTTTAAAACACTTTTTTAATATTTTATTTATAATAGGAAATCAATATAGCCCAAATCCAAAATAAAGAGTCGAGGACCAAACCAAAGAAGGACAGGAGGAGGTTGGGGCAACACCACAGTTCCTCCTAACATTTGTAAACATTCTTTATAAACCCTTATTATTTAAAACTTGTAGACAATTTTACATCAAATTTTCCCCCAATATTTTGAATTTTTATGTAAATTATGGTTTTCTTGCCATAGTTTAGTTAGTTGTAATTCATTTAGTTGTGGAAGTGCATGGATGGTAATAAAAATATGATTTTGTCTATGTAGAAAGTACATATTACCAATAACGAAAAAGTAATTGTTGCCACGTCTAATGCCAATTGCTCTGCAAATTCCTTTTTTATTTTTTCTTTTTTTAATTGGGCTTACAATAGTAACGGTTTCTAGTTACACCTTACAAGGTGGCGACTTCCAAGTGATCTCCAGCGACCACCGATCGCTCGCCGGTAAGGCGATGGTAGTGTGGCCGAGATATGGGTAATGATAGACACGCAAGCATTATAGTTCTGAAATTTAAGTAAAAAATTAAAATTATCACCATAAATTAATAGTTGAGAAATCTGGATTAATTACCAGGGAAATTTCATCATCATCGCCTTTGTCGAGATGTAAATAGGTTTGTTCTTGTGCTTTTGTTGATTCAAAACGGCGAGAAGCGTAGAAAGTTTATGAGTTCTTCGAATATGCAGGTTTTCTATTTGAAGAATTCCCAAGGCCGACGCCGCGGTGGTAAGGTAGATAGAAGGTTGAGATTAGGGCTGTAAACGGAGCGGGTCTTACCCGTACCCGCGCGGGTGTGTACCTATTTTTAGCGGATAAGGTTTAAATTTTATACCCACGGACCCGTACTCATACCCGTGCCCGTATTTATACTGCTATATGGGTCTGGACAGGGTATAGTGATGCCTATTAATAAAATAATAATATATATTATATATTATATTAGATGAAGGGTAATAAATGTGCATAGGGAGATCAGGTCGAGTGGTTAAGGAGGTAAGCATAAATTCTTGTTTGGCTTGGCAGTGTAGCTTCAAATCCTCCTGCCATCAACCTTTTATTTTTTTCCTCCTTTTCTCTTCTTTTTCTCCTTTTCAGTCCTTTTCTCTTTTTTTCTCCTTTCCAGTCCTAAATAGAGTCTCTTTATTTGATGGATGGCTCAACTAACCTCTTTCAAATTATTTATTTATTTATTTTCAACTTTGTTTCAAATGTCATTTCACAAATAATTTATTTTTACTGAATATAAAAATATATTCTTTCATCCGTGTAAAAGCAATTTATGATAGTAATATTTTTGTCTTATTTTTTATTTCATAGAACTGCTGAAAATATGGAACATGACAAAAAGGACAATCTTTTTCTTCATTTTTCTTTGTCGTTCTCTATCTTATATGCTACTATTTGAATTATCTATTAGGCGACACCGTATTATTACATATATTCTTTGCTCAGAGGTTGTCCAAGAATTTGGATTACAGACTGAAATTAATATAGTTAAAGGGGTCTATATCCCTATTCATTTATGTATATGTTAAATGATTGTATTTGTTGAAAGAAATGTTGAGGAGATTATGTTAATCATGTTAAAATTTTTATTTTAGGATTATACATTGTTTTATATATATATATTTTTTTTAACAGAGAAAAAAAATAGAAAAATATCATACGGGTACGGGTATACCCAGACCCTACCCTGGACCCTAGAGGGTCGGGTCTGGGTCCAAAATTTTATACCCTGGAGGGTATGGGTCCGGGTTTGGGTCCAAGTTTGACTGTAAGGGTACGGGTCTGGGTCTGGAGGTACCCTGAGGGTCTGAACTCGTTTATAGCCTAGTTGAGATGATGGTGATCTACCGTGGAGAATTCTCCTAAAGAAATTAATTTTTGTGGCTTGAGAAGTTGAAATTCTTCGTGATTTTGAGAACCAGATTGCGATAATTTTTCAGAGGGATTGGGAGTTTAGAAGAATATATGAACTAACAGGGAATATATATAATTGATGACACATCACCAAGATCGTGTGCCCCATCTATTTTGTGCAAATTATACTATGCATCCGATTACACCTAGATATGTGTATTCAATTAGTGAGACTACATAATTTTGATCAAATTTAGATTTCATTTTCATAAAATAAATATCACATTTAGAATTTAAAACTTATCCTTGCCATGCGCTTCTTCTTCATGATATTTTTTCCACATCAATAGACGGGTTTAAGCAGCAGTAATCAACAAGGTAGGACTTGAATATTCCCAAAAATAAGTGCCGTTTAAATTTATCACCGAGAATTCAGCAGTCACGATCTCATCATCGTCACATGATAAGGGATTAAGTAATGGAATTAGTTTAAGAAGAAATAGGCAACATCATCATCATAGTAATAATTCAAGTATCTTGTATGAGTATATGGTGGTTTCTACGTGGACAAATCCCCAACCCCAACACTTGCTTATCCCTATGAATGATGGGCATAGTTCAAGAGCATCAAAATCAATCAATTCCTCGACGAGAACATGGATTCATTGGTTTTGAAATGAGTTGGTTTCACCATGTATATGTTATAATGATGATGGTGATAAGAATGGTCACGAGTCTCTTCATCTTTGTTAGTGATGCAAAGGAATATAGTAGAATAGTTTAAGTCAGTCTTGGCATTGTGAAGAAATCAAAAATTTTTCACTCTTAGATATTTATGGTGTTAAAAGTAGGTATTCTCAATTTAAAATTTGGCATTCTTAGCTTTAAAACTAGGTATTCCTAGTTTTTAAACTTTGGGATTCCAAAGTTTTAAAACTAGAAATGTCTAATTTAGAACTAGGCATTCTCTGTTATAAAACTAGGCATTCCTAACTTAAAAATTAGGCATCCTAGTTCTAAAATTAGGCATTTCCAAATTTCAAAACTAGACATTCTTAATTTTAAAACTAAGCATTCCTAGTTTTGAAACTCGGCATTCTCAGTGTAAAAGTAGGCATTCGTAAGTTTTAAAACTAAAAATGCCTAGTTTTAGAACTAGGCATTCTCAATTATAAAACAAGGAATTCCTAGCTTAAAAACTAGGCATTCCAAATTTTAAGATTAGGCATTCCCAAATTTTAAAACTAGGCATTCATAGTCTTAAAAATTAGGCATTCTTGGATTTTTTTCTTAAAATGGCCTCATTTTTTAAAAGAATACCTAAAGTGATCATGTTAATGTTCATCTTTGGCCAATCATCTATTTCATCTTATGCCTTCCTTTCAATTTTGCCCCTTTGTTTCTTTTTTTTTTTTTTTTTTTATTTTGGATGTCATATTTCTTTTATTTCTTTGAGAGACCATTCATTATTTTTTTTACTGAAATTGTTTTTTATTTAATTAAAGGAAAAATATTACTAATATATTATATTTATTCTATCTATATTCATTTCAGGAATATTTTTATCTATATTTAATTAAAAAATATTTTATATATGTAACTATGCAACATTCCCAAAAAAAAAAAAAAAAGAATTCAACAATTAGAAAGAAAATCTCATTAATTTCATTAATAAAAAATAAACCGCCTTTTATTTAGAGGGTTATGAAAATATAAATTATTTTTACTTTTCTGCATGTATCATTTTGTATATTGACTAATTTCATTTTTAGAAGATTAAAAGTTTAAAAAATATATATTAAGAGATTATTTTAATTTTTTCAGAAATTAATGTCTTATGTATTAGTATTGTTAGTTAAATTTGAATAGTGTGCTTCAAATTGTATTGGTAATGTTAGTATATATCAAACTTTAAAATGATTATAGATATTTTTTAATTAAATTAGAAAAATGCATTGTGATTTATTTTATTTTAAAAATTATAAATGAAAACATCGTTTAAAAATGAGGATTCGGGACCCTATAGAGTGGGGTACAAGAGTACAAATTTTAAATCAACACAAATTTAAATATAATCTAGATTTGATATTTTTATATACTTTAAAGTATAAATAAACTCGTCTCTAAAATACGTTACTTTTAATTTATGAAATGAATGATATTCTGAATTTTAATTGTTGAATCCTTGAATATATAAATTATTTTAATATTAACTTCCTAAATTGTTGAATAAAAGAAGGATTTCATAAAATAAAGAATTAATTATTTTTTAAAAAAATTGTAAAGAAGAAAAAAATAAAAGAGGTATGAAAATTAGAAATGGCAAAAAGAGAAAATTAAATAAAGGTAAATGATTAATAACATGGGGCAAGAGATCACTTTAGGAACTTTGACCAAATACGCACATTAGTCATAATATAGTCATTTTAAGACTACTTTAAAAAAAGGTCATTTTAAAATAATAAAAAAATTTGGCATTCCCAGCTTTGAAACTCGGTATTCTCAGTGTAAAAAATATGTATTTATAAGTTCTAAAACTAGAAATGCCTAGTTTTAGAACTAGACATTCTCAATTATAAAACTATGCATTCATAACTTAAAAACTAGGCATTCCTAATTCTAAACCTAGACATTTCCAAATTTCAAAACTAGGCATTCCCAATCTTAAAAACTAGGCATTCCTAACTTTGAAACTTTGCATTCTCAGTGTAAAAAGTAGACATTCGTAAATTTTAAAACTAGAAATGCATAGTTATAGAACTAGGCATTCTTAGTTATAAAACTATGCATTCCAAACTTAAAAACAAGGCATTCCTATTTCTAAAACTAGGCAATTCCAAATTTAAAAAATAGAAATTCCTAGTATTAAAAACTAGGTCCTAGTTCTAAAACTAGACATTTCTAACTTTGAAACTCAGCATTCTCAGTGTAAAAAATAGGCATTTGTAAGTTTTAAAACTAGACATTTCTAAACTTTAAAATTATGCATTCATAGTTGTAAAGCTAGGTATTCCTAGTGTTAAAACATGCATTCCTAGTTCTAAAATTAAGCATTCCAAAACTTTAAAACTAGGCGCTCCAAATCTTTAGAAACTAGACATTCCTAATTCTAAAATTAGGCATTCCCAAGCTGTAAAATTAGGGATTCCCAAACTTTAAAAACTAAGCATTCTAATTTAAAAATTAAGCATTCATAATATTAAAACTAGACATTTATAATATTGCGTGATCCTTGGGTAAGTTCATTACATTAGCACAAGCAGTCTAGACCCTTGCATAACAATGCATTACATTGATCGAACCATTCTGCTCTACACCATTTTCGCCATTGCCAGAAGTACAATCTCAGAAGTCAGAACAGTTAAAACCCGGGCAACCGTAGCAGGAATCAACCAATAAAAGCTATCCTATATATGCCTTTCTCTAGCCTGCAAATATTGAGTAGATTAAGCCTAAGAAAAATCTCCAGCATGTAAAAGCAAAAAGTCATGATATGTAGAGAAACATTTATAATAACAAAGAGACACAAAATGCACCTGAATTGGCCAAAGATATTCTTTTCTCACCAGAGAAAACTCCTTCTCGATGATGCACAAATAGCTAACAGCATGTTGAAGAACAATATGAATCACAAAGATCCGTCGCGCATATCTATATAGAAATAACTGGAGGCCATTATAAGCTTGAGGAATGTAAATGCGATTTCTCATATCATAACGAGAAGAAGAAGAAGAAGAAGAAGAAGGGAAACAGAAAGGTTGGGTCGACTATGAAGATGAGGGGGTGTGTCCGTGCGTTTGTTTCAATTGATTGGGTGAGAGTAGGTTTAACTTTTTTTTTCTAGTTGTTGGGTTTAATTAAAAAAATGTACTTTTGACATTGAGTAGATCTTGCATGATGTATCCGAGTGTATGATATAACAATCCCTTTTTGTGTACCACTTTTTTTTTATAACATATTTATTATTAAGGTTTATCTTTTTTTTCTTAAAGTTTATCTTTTTTTAATAGATTTTATTAATAAAATATATTAAATTAAGTAGTACCCAATAATGTAGACGATCCGAGCCGTCAACAATACAATATTCTTTATGTTCATATTCGTACTTTTTTCTCATATTTTTATAACCACTATTATCCAAGAGTTATCGATTAGTTCGGAAGGAATTTTAGGCACAAAGCCCCAATTCATAGTTCAAAACTAACTTACACTATTAAAACGCTCTCTAGATAACTCTAACTCAAAATTCACTTGACATAGTTCTATACGTACCTAATACCTTTTTTCTCCTTAATACTTCCTATCTGTCCACCTGATTTGGTCCATTTCAATTTCGCGCACACACACACTTTAAATTTTATTTTACTTTTTTATAATCTAATTTAATATTAAATAAATTTGAATTATTGTTTTAAAACTTTACAAATATAAATATAAATACAAAATTATTAGAGTAATGTGTATTTTATTATTAGTTCACTTGTTAAAAAATTTAGGATGTAGAGAAGAATAATATTGAATGCTTAAATTGATTGTCTTTCTTATTCATTATAATCTATTATTTATAGGTTACAAAATATCCTAATTCTAATCAATATAGGATTCTAACCCGCCACTAATAAAGAATATTGTTATAATAATAGCATAACACAAATTATCCTAATATAGAATCAATATAAGATTCTAACCAAATAATCTCTTATAGAATCCAACATAATTTAGGAGAATCATATACTGACGTGATATCTCTAACATCACGGAAAATATACATATTGAGTAATTAAATACATAATAATGATGGACATAAAATAAAATTAAAAAATTAATTACTATTCATAAAAAGAAATGAAATTATAGTTTGGGAGTTATAGTTTGGAAGGAAAGAAAAATAAAAGTGAGGTCATCATTATTGGACGGAGTGAATGTTTTATTTGGGGTCTGGGGTGCTTGGGGGGAGGGATAACACATGCTAACATGTCTGAGGAAATTTCTATGAACTTATTTACGCTTGATTAATGTTTCATACGTGCAAATTTCATCGGATTCCATCACATATAAAGTAATAGAATGACATAAATGTATAAAATTGTTCATTGAAAGAAAAAGTGGAAAAAGAATTCAATCACAAAAAGATAAATATAGCATTTATTCAGAGGCATTTTAAACTAAATTAATCTAAATAAGATTTGACAACGTAGATTTAATGAGATCCCTAAATAGTTTGATGATATTTTGAGGCAGTTTCCTATTTTAAATTCTTATACTATATTTCAAAAAGCACTCATAGGTTTTTCCTTTTCTGGAAGAAACACAAATATAAAAGAACACATGCTAATATATCAATAAATTATGTTATTAGATTTAAGTATATCAAAAATAAAACACGAGTTCGTTATTAATTATATTTTATTAGATTTATAAGCGAGGCATCTATGTCCTGCTGCTAGTTATGTAATTCGCAAATTCAAGGATTCTAGCCAATAAATTAAAACAAAAAAAAAATGTCCTTGATAAATGATTAACATGTCCTTGATCAGATGGTCAATGTCATTGGATGTTTTTACGAGTAAAAATGAGACATTTTCGGTTAATTCTAAAAAATTATCCCCAAGTTTGACAAACTGTGAATCAAGTACTCATTGTTTGATGATTGTCAATTGAAAGAGGTGTGGGAATGACAAGTGGATCGGTTCACGAAAAGATTAGAACCGGTCGGAATCACAAAAACTAGCATCATTAAGAAGTGAACCCATTGTACAGCTTAACTTTGATCCACGAAGATATGGTCCTAATGAGGTGGATCGTGTTCAGATTTAATTTTTTGAATTGAGGCATAAGCTCAGACCGTACATTTAACACTTAAATTGGTTCAGATCATGAAGAAGTTCGAACCAAACCCATGTTCGTGACCCAAGATTGGCCCAACATGTGAATAGGACCGGCCCAGACTGAGGATCGCGACCTAGATTTGCAGGCCTAACCTAAAATTTTGAAAAGAAAAATAAGGGGTGCACATTGCATGGGTGGGGGAATTTGGTGCTTCGCGGGCTGCTGGTGATTAATGGTCCAAATGATCTTACCGTTTGATTCCAACGATCCAGATTTTTTTAATTGTTTGACCTCTCTGACCGTTGAGATCCCCACGGTCTAGATCAAAGGTTTGTTGAGTTCCAAGGGCCAGAATTACTTTCCCGATTATTTTAAGTCTGCCAAATTTTATTTTTAAACCCAATACTTCTCCTATAAATACCCATATATCAATTTATTTTGAAAAGAAAAATTCATTCTTTCTTCTATCTTCTCTTAATCTATCTCTATGCTCTCAAGATCTCTTGCAATTTTTGCAGCTTCCACTTTTTGAAAATTAGGAATCAAAGAATCTCTAGCAAAAATCAAAGTTTATTTAATTTTTTGAGCTTCCAACTTAATCAAATTAGTTTATTTTCTTTACATTGTCATTTACTTTAATTTGTTTATTAATTTTTATTTTTATACTTTAGTTGTTTAATTATTTATTAGAATTTGTTTATTTTGATCTAAATACTTATTTATTTACTTTATTTACTATAATTTATTTATTTAGTTCTACTTATTTATTTACTCAATATATTATAATTTGTTTATTGAGCTTTAAACACTTATTTCTTTAAAATAAAGTTTTAAATACTTATTTGTTTAATTTATTTATTATAAATTATAATTGTTCATTTTGTTAAAATTTTTTACTTTATTAATTATTATGACTTCAATAAATGCATCCCACCCCGTAGACTTCCAAGATGAAGATGAAATAAATGAGATGCCTCATACTCCTTCCCAATCTCAAACCCTTCTTCCTCCTCAACTAGTGCTAGTGGTAGTAGAAAAAGAACTACTTTTATTTGGAATGTTTTTGAAAAGGTTGGTGACGAAGCAAGATGTAAACTTCATAGGAAAGTGCTCTCATATAAATCTAGTGGTAGTACTAGTACACTCTCAAGATATATAAGGAGTTTTCACTTTGATTAATATGTAGATTTAATTAAACAATAAGAAATTACTGGATATGCCAGAAGTGATATGGGAAATTATAAATATTATCATGAGATAGTAAAAAAAAGTAGTTAGATGGGTGACAATGACTAGACTTCCTTTATCTTTACCTTTTAATCAACCATTTACGAGATTAGTAAAAATTGAATTTTAACCTATTTATAAGGGATTTCTTAAATCTTCATTTAGAGTCAAACTTCTTAAGACTTTTGTGGAAGAAAAAAACATATTTACAGCTACTTTTGATATGTTCCTCGTAAATTTTCATATACTTGTGATTCTTGGAGTGCCGTTATTCGTGAAAATTATTTGCATATTATATATATGTCATTGGCTCGACAAAAATTAGATTTTAGAAAAAAAGAAAATTATTGGTTTTAAACTTTTTGATCACTCACATGGTGATTTAAATATAGCACGAAATATCACTCAAATATGTTGTGATTATATAATTGATAACAAATTTTTTTTCATTTCTTTTGATAATGCTTGAAGTAATGAAAGTGCAATGTCAATTGTAAAAAATAATTTTAGATCAATTTTAGATAGTAAATTATTTTATATTATATTTTTATGTCATATTTTAAATTTGTATGTTAAAGATGGTTATAAGCATGATAAAACTGTGGTGATTACCTCCAGAAATATTAAGTTCATTAAACCTTGAGGTATTAGAGAACAACATATTAAAACACTTCGTAGAAAACGAAAAATAGTATATAAAAGTAGAAATTAGATGTTGATACAATGGAAATTACATGTTACAAATTGGTTTTCATTTTAAACAACTTAATTATTCAATTTTCACTATCAAATGATTTCTGTCTGCCACTTGACTCAAATGGTTTTGATGAAAGTATAATTATATCTTTTTTTTAAAAAACTTTTAAATAACCAACTTAAATTCTATCTGTACAATACTATGTCACTACTCATCATATGCAACACACACTAATTAAAGTTGCGAGTGTTTTTATGACTTGTTGCAAGTGTTTCTTCGAAGTTTTTCTATAGGTTGTCATTATGTCTTGCCATAGTCTCCGCCGCCTCGACCTCTCCTATAATGGCCTTTTGGGGAAATTCCCAGACCGAGTGATGACTCAGTTGACTCACTTACTCACTCTCCGACTCAAGTTCAACTCGTTTAATGAAGCTTTTCCGTGGATTATTGAATATCTCTTGCTTCAAATTGGAACTTCAAAATCTTTGAAAATAGCGTCACCGGAAAAATCCTAGATGGGTGGGTTTTCGAATTTCTCAGCCTCGACATTTACCGGAAATGTTCATCTCTGCAGTAACCCATTTTCCGGAAGAAATTTTCATTGTATTTTACATGTTCAAATAATTGTGGCATTGAAAAAAGTTTGATCAAGAAAAAATTATAATGGAAAGGTATGAGATTCTGAAAGATAATGGTTCTGGATACTTTGGCATAGCCAAGCTTGTTAGAGATAGATGAGCTAGTGAACTTTATGCTGCTAAATATATTGAAAGAGGCCAAAAGTTTTGTTTTTTCTTCTCTTTTTTCTTTCAATTTCATTTCAATAGTGGTTTGGTTACCATAGAGAGATAGAGAGAGGCCCACATGGGGATGGGGTAACTCAGTTGGTTTTGGGACTGTAGAATTGGTACCAAAGATCAATGTTCAAATCCTGGCAGCAGCAATGTGGGAATTTCAATATCTTCAATGTGATGGGTGGTTCCTTGTGCGTACTAGTGCCTGGTTTCCAGTTTGCAAAGCTGCTGAGTAACTATGATTTACGTCCTCCACCTGGGCATCTAGCAGTCTGGTCGAAACCTTGTGGGCGAAGAATTTCGCCTTTTGGTACAAAGAGAGAGAGGGCTGGCCACAGGCCACATGAAGAAGAAGATGACAATAAGAAAAAAAGGAAAAATATTTTGGGAGAAAAAATTAGAATATAAAAGATCATTTATAAAAGGGGATAATAAAGTAACTCGGGAATCTAAAGAGATAGCGCGAAAAAATTTCATTTCTCACTAAAAATTTTCTCTCTCTTCAAGGAAAACCTTTACCTTCTCTCTAAACAAAAATTAGTACATCGATCTATATCATTTATTTACAATGTTACCGGTTTAAAATTAAAAAATATGCACCGGATCGAAAAAAACTGGTCGAATTTGGGTACATTTCGTCCAAACTGGCAAAATTGTCCAGAGAAGTTCGCTCGCTCAAGCGGAAATTCTCGGTCAACTTCACCAGGCTGGGTGAAATCCAGCTCTGACTTCTACCAGTCTGGGAGATTTTGTCATTTTAATTTTTTTAATTTTTGTATATTTGTTTATGTTATTTAGTTTTGTATTTATAAATGTTTAACATTATGTTTATTTGTTTATATTATTTAATTTAGTGTTTAAAAATGTTTAATTTCATGTTTACTTTGCATGTTATTTAAATTTTTTTATTTAGAGTATACGAAATTAGTTGTTTAAATGGTTTATTTTATAATTATCTATTTAATATAATTATGAATTATGTTTACGTGAATAATTTGAGTTTAAATATGCATTAATTATTTTGTTAGCATAAGTGTAACAATTTATATGTTTATGTTGATTATGTTTAACGATGGTATAGAAAAGAAATGGTGATGGTAGATTAGTGTTTTTGTTAATTAAGTGCATTATGTAGTGAATAATAAATTGATATAATAATAGACATTATTTAATACGAAAATATGAAGTAATCAATTTTAAAGATTAATGAATAATTTAAACCCAATAATAATTTAAATAATGATATTTAAATAATATTGTGAATAATAATAATTTCATAGTTATTATAATTAATAATAATTAATAGTACATAAAGAATAATGATAATAATTTAGAATAGGATCCAACCCTTTTGAAATAGTAATTTTAATAATAAATAATTATAATATTAACATAATAACTATTATTTTCATTATTAGTAATAAAAGGTAGTGAAATAATATAACTGAAATAATAAACTTATTTAATAAATAAATAATAAAATAATATAAATTAGAAAGTAAATATTGTTTTAAATTTAATAATAATTAATAATACATGAATAATAATAGTTTAAAGTCCATTTAAAGAATAAGATTTATCCCTTTTTAAATAGTAATTTAAATAATAAATAATTACACTAAAACATAATAACTATATTATTATTAATAAAAAATAAAAAAAATATAAATGAAATAATAAACTTAATTATTTTAAAAATAAATAATAAAATAATATAAATTACATAGTTAAGAAATATAATTTAAATAATAAAAAATTATAAAGAACGAAGTTAAATAATACAATATAGACAAATTGTTACATGTACTGTGTAAAAGGATTTAAATAATATAAAACATGGATTAGATAAATATATGATAATTTTTTATGATTATGTTGGGAAATTTGTATAGATGGATCGACCCGGAGCACGTAAGGGAGATGATGATCTAGGTCTTGTGGCAGACAGGACAAGTCGAGTTGAGGGGTGTACAGTCACTCTGCTTCATCTCGTGGTGTGAGGGGTCATCATAGTACCTCTGACATCCCTAGTACTGCTGCCCTACTTAAACTTCGGATATATTATGACCCTGGTGTACTGGGGTCTTCTACTCAGCCACCTCATATACCGACTAGAACTCGTCCTTTTCTCCCATCACACGATCCATATATTCCGATACCTTATGAGTTATATGGATCTTCTCAGCTACAATCTTAGCCACCACCTACATCATATGTCCTATATGCACCTGGTTCTTTTGTACCTCCCCATATGTCCAGTCAGGATCCTATATTGTTTACACATAAATTTCAGGCACAATTAAATTTGGTTAGGAGTCTAGGGGCACAGTTGGAAGCTTCTTTTTTCAAGCAGATCGTTTCAGGAGTCCGAGCCGACTCATCTTATAGCACAGCTGATTATACAACAACTAATTACGGTATTCCATTATATTTACCTTGTTTAAGGAGGGATACTGGTGATATAGGGTTAGAGGTAGACAGGGGACGATCTGAGGGGCATGACGAGATTGGATCCCTCCACATCGGCAGGGAGGATGTTAAGGTTGAGGGAGAGGATGATGATGTTGAAACCACTGAGGATGGTAGTGATGGTGACGAGGATGAGCCTATATTTGTGGCCCTTGCATCGTCATCCAACATCAGGCCAGGACTAGAAAAAGGTAAAGGATTGACTGGCAGTTTCAGATCTATGATGAGTAATTTTACTGGGTCTCGACAAAAAAGACCCGAGAAGTCCATTCCTCCTATGATGCCTTCACAGAAGAAAAAGGCAAAGCATACAGGTTGGGAGCAGACAGGACCAGTTGAGGGAGGTCCAGAGATTCCAGAGCTTATTCCTTCATACAGTGAGCATGTTGCTTGTTCTATATGGTGTGGACAAATGAATTTATGAATTAATTATTGCTCAATTTTGCCTTTATTTTTAATATTATTTACTATTTGTATTCAATTATTTTCTTAACATACAGAAGCGAGGTATATTGAAGTTGCGGTCGCGCTTTGTTTCACTAACAGGTTGGACCCCTAGTTTACGAGATGTGACAGAGTTGGCAAAGGGGAAAGGACTCGTCCATTTGAGGTCTTGCATCTTCTAGCAATCACATTCAGTTCTATTATCTGCTTTTGTTGAGAGGTGACCGCCAGACACCAATAACTTCCACATGCCCTGGGGAGAGATAACAATTACTTTACATGATTTGGAGTTGATATTTGGCATACCTGCTTATGATGGTGTTGTGGATGTTCAGTATTCTCGGGAGCAGCTGGTCGGATTGTTTAGAGTGATTTGGGTTTCACCTACTTAGGAGGTGGTATAAATGCTCAGGAGCTTGCATACGTTGCAGAGGATCCCAATATTGGACTTTTCCCAGATTTGAGGGCTGCATGTTACATTTTATATATATTTGGGAGTTCTCTCTTCACCGATAAAAGTGGGAACATCGTCCATGCCAAGATTTGGCCGCTTTTGAAGAATGTTCGAGGAAGGGGGAGGTTGGCGTAGGGTGCCTCGACCCTTACATTCTTGTACTGGAATCTAGGTCAGACCTCATGTGTGGATGCGAAGGAGTTGGCTAGGTGTTGGTCATTGCTTGAGGTATTATTTACTTTCTTATGGGTTTATTTACTTTTAATATGTTTAAATGTGTTTCAATTTATTATAACTTTTCAGTCTTTCTTTTATGCTATTTGTTTTTTAAGTGTTTATTTACCCTTTTCATGTGTTATTATTATTTACATATCTTTCTTCATATTATAATTATTCATTAGGTTCAAACACACAATATTCGTATTACATGTGTTTATTTACATTTTAAAATAAGTTGTTAGTCTGTAAATATTTACATTGTAGGGCAGTGTTTATTTACACTTTAAAATAATTCATGTGATTTTTAAGTGTTTACTAGGCATAGATATATATGTATTTTCCTATATTTGCCCCAATGGTGAGACTAGGAGCGAAGTTTGGTAAGCCCTACATTAGGAAATGTTGGGTACGAAATCTGAGCATAAGTTGTGAGACATCCGCCTACGGTTAGATGTGATGACTACAGAGGAGGTACGTTTGACTCCGAACAAGCCTTTTGAGATACAGGTGTATGGGTTTCTACTTGGTATGGGATGCTTGCGTAATGCGAGTATATTAAGCCATACATGCCCGATAGAGTTGTCTGACAGTTTGGGTGGTAGCAGCGCATTCCAACATATCCTATTCGACCATTGGAGGCTCACAGGCTAGCAAATAATAGGATGTACGTCGTCAAGAACATATTTATACAGACTTTGTGGCAAGAGGCACTATCACATCTACTTACAGAGTCTTGGACTAGTGTACATGCCTATACCCCCGAGTCGATGCACACATGATTATATACCGTAGTTTATCCGTCACACTTATTCAGAATACATAATCCTGACAGACTCCACGTGGCGTATAGTACCTAACATCTAGTAGGCCATCACCCTTGGTTATCCTCGACATGATTACTCCTTTCATAGATCCCGATACCACTTATGAGTCCGGGACGTACAGACAGATGTGTCGTATCATGAAGGACTTTTATCTGAGTAGTGATTAGATATCATATGATGATGATTTTATATTCTGTATTTTTATTCGGATACTTAGACCTTTCATTTAGTTTGTAATCGTAGTTGTATAGGACTTTTTTTCTATTCGTATTATTATGTGCGATTATTTTTACTTATTCTTATGAATTTTCATGTGATTATTCATGAAGACTACGATTTATTCTTTTTGTGCTATACTTTGAAGTAAATATACTTATGAATGCTTATCAAATAAAGTCAATAAATATGATGATAAGGAAAAATACAATTAGAGGAAGGTAGTGATAAAATTAATTACAATAACCACTTAACGTTAATGTGCATGGGATGTCCTACTAGATATGCCCTCGTATTCAAATTTGGAATCCTGTACAAATAAGGAGCGGGCCAGCCACTTACTCGATCATTACAATGGTATTGCCATTGCAAGTGTAAAGGGACAATGGGCAGTTATATCGCATGTGCTGCTGTAAAACACAATAGAAATATAATATTAATTTTATAATATTATAGATTTTAAACTTAAAAATAATCTGAGAAAATAAAGTTTCACTAACCGCAGTAAAATGCTTATGTTCTGCCAGATGACTAACAACTATTATACCTCCAGTCCGATCCATCTGGGAGTATAAAGGTAATACAATCGTGGACCCTATTCATGCAATTAAGACCATATACAAATTGAATACATTTGCAATGACATAAAGAGAATCAGGTGTATCCAACAAATGTGATGAAATGCACATGTCCTTTCTGCCACTGACATTTCTGTATGAGTTCATAATACCATTCCATTGATCCAAATAGTGAAACGTACATGTTCGGATTATGTTCCAACTCAAAACACATTCACCTACGGACCTCAGGACATTAATGTTCATATTTGTACACAAAGTACACTACTACTCTATATTCGCAATTTTCATCCCCTTCCACGTTCTTCCAATTCTCAATGAAATGATAAACAAAACATGGGAAAGCATCGGGTAAAGGGAATGTAGAACCAGTAGGTGGATCTATGATGGAGCCTGGTGATGATAAACTACTTTATCCACTACTACGCCCTCTACCTCTACCCCTAGGGGCTGGTAGCGGTCTGCCTCTCCCACAGGATCCTGAACTAGATCCTAATCCGAACCCCAAACTAGATCTACTTGACTTCTATATCTTTCTATGAGAATTAGATACGTGCTCCCAATATGACTTGTCCCTTTTCATTGAGTCAATCTTGTATCGTCCTTTCGTAACTGTAACCTCAGGGGTAGATGGCAATGCCATACCAGGATTTGAGGTTAAAACCCCTTTCGCAAGACGATGCATCTTCCTAACTTTGGATATGGGTCCTGTACTTATCTATTCTAAGAGAAAGGCAAGATCATGCATCTCAACATCCATGTCCTTCTCTTGAGATACAGGATGGGCACCCCTAATTTCTAGTGTCGTCCAAAAAGAGTAAATATCGGCAAATTAATAGGGAGAAGGTGTTCGTACTGTGTAATCAACTCGCATTAACTTGGAGGCTGTGTGATATCCTCAAATAGTGTCCGCACTTATTCTTCGGAGCATCAATGATCTCTGGAGCTCTCTTTTTAACTCAACCCAAATTTTCTTCAATGCTAAATGACTAATGTTATTACTTATATTTTTCAATATCAGATTACTCTTGGCATTATACTTTAACCTTCAATAACAGAATCAACATTAAGGAACACTGTGTCTAGATCATCATGGCATGTTGAAAGCCATAGCTTCAAAATTGAATGTTCACTCTCAACTCGGTTGGTGGTATCTACCCGAAATGCAGTACTTTACTTGTCCAAACTCTAACAAATTTATGAGCAAGAGGATTCAACTAGGTATTAAACAAATAATGTAAGAAATGTGACCTTTTATACCACTTCATCTTCAAATTATCCAATCTTTTATAGTACTTTGCCTCATCGATTTTATTGAGCAATTTGTGCCATATGCCATTATGAACCGTAAGGCCACCTCTTTATCTTTAATCATCTCAGTTAATTCTTCCAAGACATTTTGATTAACGTGCCTTTTACATAGCATGTGGTAGGATCTATTGAATACCTCCTTGATCACAGGCGTTAAACCACTTTCCCTATCCGTAATAATCACCACCGGTTTATGTACATTAATATCTTCCTCATTCTCTAATGACACAACTGATGTAAAATATAAGTGCTTAATCTGTTCAGGTACCCATCTATACATTGTAGCTTGATCATTCTGCATGAATGCAGTTGCCACAGTGAAGTTCTTACCAGTCGGAGTCATCCCGACAGCCTGCAACAATGACATATTGTACCTAAGTAATAAAATACAAATATGATATTTACAAAAATGGACATCATAAATTTAAATTTAAACCCACCGCACATGAATTATTAAACTTAAACTAAATTAATAAATATGGACTAATTCATTTAATTATTAATTAAATAATAACAATTTTCAACATAGTTAAACCCTCGGAAAAAACCATGAACCCTAAAAAAACTAAACTCAACATAAATTAAAGATATTAAAATTACCCCAATATAAATTAATAAAAAAATTTAACTAATTCAACATATGTTTATTATAAATATTAATTAAACGATCACGATTCTTTTAAGATAATCCTATTCATATTATAACTTAAACAATCAATATATATTTAATATTCATATCTACACTTAATAGAATATATACGAACAACTTACTTGTTTGTTTTATATGTCGTATCCATTATCAGTACATACATCCTCATTATTTGATTCGATGTCAGGTGTGTAACAATAATATCACTGAGTACGTTGCTTTCGTCACTGTTTTTGTAGAAGAACGTATAACCCTGTTGCACTGAAACAAAGAACTTCTTCTACCGTGTTGTGCCCCTACATCCTTATCTTCTTCATCTTGGCGAGGACATTGTATATAGTCTGTGCACTACATAAATCATATAAATTATATTATTAAACCCTAAACACAAATTTAAAATATTATAATAAATGTAATGCGATATAGCTCACAGTACAATCCAAATTTTACTCTCGAAAAAATCGTAACGTATTAAGTGGTGGCATATGACTCTTCCTAAATTGCTCAGTCTGTTTCAGTTGCTCCTTTGTCAGTCTTGTAGTTTGAGCGTGACCGTGATGATAGATACCTATTGTATAGTTGTGTCTTCCATCATGTACGAATAATTTCCAGTTTTCACTCATGGCTAGTTACTCACCTTTTAATTTAAAGGGACAACAAAACTTTTTAGTTCCATAAGGACCCCACCTTTTTATGAGAACTTCTTCTTCTTCATCATCAACTCTTGGCTTCATCCTTGATTTCTTTGCACCTCCATGCTCACAAGCTAATGTAACATACGGTCGACGGTCGAAAGTTCTTGATCTCAAATATCGAGTGATAATCAAATATGTATTCACCTTCATCGTTGTTTCTCTTGCCCAATCTACCAATTCTATTTTTGAATTAAATATTTGATTAGTTGCGAGTAAATGACCGTGATCCACGTATTCCTCTAGTTCTAAAAATTCTTCAAATGTATTCGGATCTACGTCAGTCTATTACATTAAAATATATTACAAAATAAATTAATAATTCATCTTATATAATTAAAAAATTATAAAAAACATAAACATAACAATAAAAAAAACACACTGACTTGAATTTCTCCAAGGTGGACAAAATTCTCCAAGAAATTTTGTCAACCTGGGCAAAATTGCTCTATACATTTCGCCAGGTTGGGAGAAATTCCTTTGAAAATTTCTCCCATCTAGGAGAAATTCAGGTCAGTTTGGAAAAATTCAATTTTTGGTGTTTTCTTAACTCAATCGATATTTTCTTGCAAAAAGTCTTCAAAAACATCCATATCTATCTTCAATTTGTTTTGAATGTCAATGATTTGAGTTTGGGGTTCGAGAGAAGTTAGAGAGAATTGATTAGAGAGAGAAACTTGGTGGGAAAAATAAATTTTTTGCACCGTTCTTTTAGATTCTCGAGTTATCTTTATTATTTCCCTTATAAAATATCGAATTTGTCCTTGTTAATATAGTCATGTGCAAGGAATGTTAATATTTAATAGAAAAAATCACAAATTTTAGGAAAATGACACTTTATGCTAATCGTAAATTGTTGAGGGATTACGATTGTTTGAGGTAAAGTTTAAGAATTATTAATAAAAATGTAAATATATAGTTGACGGACCGTATCAAAATTTCACATCTCCCGCCAACTTCACTTCATCTTTCAATTACTCTCTTTCTCTTTATCTCTCTTCTCAACTCTACTCTCTCCAACAGCAAACAGCAACCCATCCCCAAAAACAGAAACCACCCTAATTGCTGTCAGACCACTGTATAGCGTAATTATTATATTTATAAATTCTCACGGCAAATCATCAACATGTCGAATATGTCGGCATGTTTTTTCTACAATGAAGGCGGAGGTTCCAAGACTTTTGTTAAGCACTTGACGATGTTGCACGGAGAAGAATTAAATAATATTCAACAAAGAAAACCTCCAACGGCAATGCCAACGCCACCCAGGACTGCTCCAAGAATGAAACATTGATCCGTGTATGTGTATCATCCATCGTATAAGTTTATTATGTATCTTATCTATTTATTAAGTGTACCATAAAAAAATACCATGAAAATATGGCACAAACTCAAATGCCACAAATATGCCACAAACTCAAATACCACTAAAATATGACATAAACTCAAATATTACAAATAATGTTACAAAAATATTATACAAATTTTCAAAGGCCACTAATTAACACACAGATATATATATAACTAAATTTTTACGTTAAAGTTTTAGTTTAATAATATGTACTTTATAAATTTATGTTATAATATTTATTCAAATAGAAAACACTTAGAAGAACTTAAGTGTTTTTTAATAAAAACTGATGTTTTAAATAATATATCAACTCTATTTTATAAAAAAAATTTTACTAAGATTCATATATTATTTCAAATTTATGAAAAAATGTTTTAGATATAAAATAGGAAGAGAATATATTGATACTTTGCATATTTTACGTCTTAAATTTGGTATCACATTTTTGTTAATTTTGCTGTTGTGATCTCTCTCAAAATTATTAAACGATTTGAACAATTATGTTGGTGATAATTTTTTGAAAAGTACTTTTTACATTTATGAAATCTATAACATCATTATACAATTGAAATAAGAGATAAATATTATTAACTCAAAAATTATTCTAGATATTGAAAAGTTGCATATAGTTTACTGAAAATCTGTAAAAAATTTGTCTTTATGTGAAAACTTTATTTTTTATAACTTTTAAGTAACGACAAGTTATTAAATAAATATGCTATATATAATTAAGTTTTAGTTTATTGATATATAATATAAAGAAAATTTATTGAGAAATTATAACAAAAGTGTATGTGGTGTACTGGTTGAAGCATTTATGATATGAAGAAAGGTTGCATGTTCTGAATCCTACTTACTACAAATAATAAATAGTAGGTAATATGAGGGTTTGAGATATGTATGTATTTAATTTTGATTTGGATCAAATTTTTTAATAAAATAAAATTTATTATATTTTATTTCATTAATACGATTAAAATACTTTTGTGTCATTTAACAAAATTTGCCGCAAAAAGTATCATATTTTACAATATATTTGTGGCATTAGATAAGTGCTACTAGTTGTGCTACCAAAATATCTGTGGCCTTTATGAAATACCACAAAAAATTGACACAACTTTCATTAGTATTTTCGTGAAGTGTCGCATAAGTGCTAGAAATGAGCTTTTCTGGAACTTAAGTAGCTTTTGGTGGCACTTATTGTGTGCCACCAAAGCCCAATTTTTCCATAGTGGGGTTAACTACATTTTTTCCTTGAGGTTTGTTAAAATTACAATTTCATCCCTCTATTTTTTATAAATTACAAAGACATCCTTATTGTTTGTATTTCCAAAACTAATTAATCCTTATTACCTACCACAAAAAATAAATAGTAGGTAATATGTGGGTTTGAGATATGGTTACATACTTAATTTTGATTGGGATCTAATTTTTTAATAAAATAAAATTTATTATATTTTATTTCATTTAATACAATTAAAATGCTTTTGTGTCATTTATCAAAAAGTGCCACAAAAAGTGTCATATTTTCAATATATTTGTGACATTAGATAAGTGCTACAAGTTATGCCAACAAAATATCTGTGGCATTTATGAAGTGCCACAAAAAACTTATACCACTTTCGCTGGCGTTTTTTTGAAGTGCTGTATATGTGCCACAAATGAGCTTTCGTGGCACTTATTGTGTGCTACCAAAGCCCAATTTCGCCATAGTGGAGTTAACTACATTTTTTCCTTGAGGTTTTGTTAAAACTACAATTTCATCTCTCTATTTTTTATAAATTACATAGACGTCCTTATTGTTTATATTTCTATAAGTAATTAATCGATACTAGTAATTTAAATAAAAAAATTTATCAGAAAACAATGATTGTGCAATAAAAGGTTTAAAATCTTCCTAAAATATCAAGTTGCGAGTTTAGTTCTTATTTATTATCATATATTATCATTCATTACAGAAATTAGACTAATAAAAATATTTTTTAAAAGTCAACTATGCTCTTAGTATGTGGTAGTAAATAATAATTAGACACTCGAACTGATATTTTGGTAAACCTTTAAACTTTTTTGTGACCAAATCTTTATTTTCTGATAATTTTTTTTTACTGAAATTAGTAATATAACTTAATTTGTAATGAATATATAAACGATAAGAATGTATTTAAAATATGTGCAAACTAAGGGGATGAAATTATATTTTGAACTAACCTATAGGGAGAAAATGTAATTAATTGTTTTAGATTTATATGGATATCTCAATTGTTTAAGATTTAGGGAATTGTAATTTTTTCGGTTTTGGGGATGATTTTAGCTTCTTGTCTTCAGTTTAAATCTTTGATGTCTTATGCAATTCCTATATATATACATATATATATATATATGTATATAAGAATGTTCTTCAGATCGGCTGTGCAGAATCCATGTGAGAGGGAGAATTTTTATGGGAGAAGCATGATCAAAGAACCTATGGCTGACTAGGTCAGTCGATTGTTGTTCCTAAAACACCAACATTTGGGCTAAGCATTTCGGGTATGGATTGCAAATCCTCTGTTTCAGGCGTTAGTCCGGCCGTGTATCGCTTGTCTCATATTAGAGTGTCTCTTTCTTCATGCGATAAAGTTTCCTTTCTTTCCGAGCAAGACAGTGGCTAGTATAGAGGCAGATACGTTACCGACTGAAAAAGCTAGACTTTATATTCTCTAGGGCATTAACCATAAGTTTGATCACATCACATTTAGTTCAAGCTAGGAGTTCAGAAATGCCGTACTATGTGAGATAATTAAAAATCTCTAGTGTCTAAGCCTTACAAAGTAGTATATATATTTTGTATTCCTTCATCTATATGTGTGGGAGTTTGAAATTTTTGCTAAACTCGTACTTTTCTTCAGTGAAAAAGTCCTTTGATTATTTTCTTAGTTTTTTCACTGAAGAATCTGAAGATTGTGAAAATTTTGGGTTTTTTCCTTTAAATTCTTCTGAAATTTCACTTTTACATGCAAGTTTGTTAAATGAATTTTCATGAAATAAATTTTATACAGGAAGATGATTGAAGAGAAGATCAATATTTTATGGGTTATGGTTTTGGTATGACCCGGGACGTGCAAGAAACCGTAGAGTTGATGCAAAGGCCAATCACAAGAGCAAAAGCAAAGAGAAAAGAAGAGTAGTACAAGTAGTTTTGTTCGAGAAGATGTTCTAAGACCTTGCTTGGCACGTGCTAGAGGATCAATGAGAAGACTTTGGAGGATCCAAAACCTTTCTATTTTCAAGGGCACAAACGGAAGAATCCAAGAAAGCAAGAATGGGAGGTTTTGTAGCTTCAAAACCAAAGGGAGAGACTATTCTAGACTCTACCGCCAATTGTTGGAAACACCCCTACCGTCTACTGTAGGGTTTTGACCTATGGAGGAAGAGAAAGTCTAGTAACCTACCGCCGACGGTAGGTCTCAGCCTGCCATCGCTGGTAGGTCTCACTGGTGAACTTTTGGGGGAGTTTTTTTTAACTCCCTTAACTTTTCCATTTGTGTTGTAAACTTGTTTGACTTATCCCTAAATGGTCTTATCTTTCTATAAACTATTTCTAAGCTAATCTAATACCTAGGGTTGGAAATTAATTGTGAAAACCACTATAAATACTCTTATTGCAGCTATTTGTTGGAGGTTTTGACATATTGAGAAATCAATGAGTGAAGAACTAGGGTTCTTGAGTTTTCTTCTTCTTCCTTTTAAATTAAGAGTTCCCATTGTATAATTCAAGACAAGGAACTTCTTGAAATTTCAATTCAAGAGTCCAAGTCTAATTTCCAAATCCTATCTATCTCTTGAGGTGCCAATTTTCTTATTGGTGTTGCTTGGGAATATAGGTTCTTCTTAGAGTGTGGAGGGTAGGTAAGGCTTATGCCAAGCCTTATTGATTCTCCCATTCATATAAGGTCTACTTGTTTTCTTATTTATTTTCCTGCAATTTGTGTTTGTGTTCTTCAAACTCTCCAAAACATCTATCAAAGAAATCCTCTAGAAGTGAGTTGCTTCTTGGGAGTAAATGATCTTCTATAGAAGCTAAGGAGGATCATACCATGTGGTATCAGAGCAAATCTCTATTTGAGGTGAAGTCTTATGTATTTATTTGTTGATTTTTTGTTTAAGAAAAAGCCATTGATAGTATTTGAAAAAAAAGGCAAGTAATCTGGAAACTTTTCGGCCAGAAAAGTAATGAGTAAAAGTTGAATTAAAGAGTATACAAATGAACTACAAATTGTATAAAATTAGTCTTTATTGAAAGAATACTAGATTCTGAAGATTTTTCAAGAAATTTTAGTCTATACGGTTGAGAATTGAATGAGTTATATTCAGATTACCATAACTTGTTTTCATGCTCTGTTTTTCCAGAATTATTTCTAGTAATCTACACATATTTGATTTTTGAACCAATTATCTTTGTTTTGAATTTGTAACTTCTTTGGATATAATTATAAGTGTTTTTCGGATCGTTTGGTGGAAATTAAACTCATTCATTGGCTCATGCTCTTGAATTTTCTTTGACATTCTATGCCTTCTACATGCTCGACAAAAGTTCTCTTTGAATTCTTTTGCTTATCTATCAAGAATTACTTGTGTGAATTTTTCTTTGGGAATTTCTTATAACTTGGAAGTTTTAGAAATCACTAAGTAACTCTAAAGGGAGAGAAAAGTAAAATGCAAGAGGGTGAGCACATTGATATAAAAGCCGTAGAGAGTGAGGGTAAACACGAGGGTTGACAGCAATTACCATTGAGCGAAATACTTAGGGAGCAGCGAGGTCCTTTTTTCTATTACTTGTTTCTTGTTTCGTAGGTACCTTTTGATCCATCCATTTTAAAGATGTCTCATGAAGAAGATCAAAACGGAAACCGTAATGAGAGACCTAGTGATCCTCTTATGCAAAAGGTTGTTGGTACTTTGAGGTCTTTGCAATAACAAATGGGAAACACTGAACGGAATGTGGGAGCATTGTCCGCCCACATAGATAAATAAGAATTGATGTTGGGTCGAAGGAGGAGGTTCCACAATATCGATAACCTTACCCCGATATGAACAATGAGTGATGAAGATAGTTCCACTCATGTAACGTTTAGAGTAAGGAATGACCTATCCCAAAACTTTCAAGAGAGTTTCCAACCTTTGGGGACCCAAGTTGGAGGAAGGTTTGGTGCTAGAGGGGGAAGAAATGGGCATGGGAAGAGGACTTGAACAGAATTCATGAGAAGGCCAAGAGAACAAGAAAGATACTACGACAACCAAAATGGATATGACCAAGAATTAGAAAGAGATGAAGAGGTTTACTATGAGAAAAAGGAATTTGGGAATATTAAATTTAAAATCCCTCCCTTCCAATGGAAAAGTGACCTGGAAGTATACCTTGAATGAAAGAAGAAGGTGGAGCTTGTCTTCGATTATCACAACTACTCGAACCTTACAAAGATGAGATTAGAGTGGTAGAGTTCATCGACTATGCTGTCATATGGTGGGATCAATTGAGAACTTTGATGAGGAAGAGATTTATTCCCCCACATTTCCATAGAGACCTTTATAACAGGCTTCAAAACCTCCAAAAATAAAGCAAAAGCGTAGAAGATTATAACTAAGAGATGGAGGTGGCTATGATAAGGGCCAACATTATTGAAGATAGGGAGGCTACAATGGCAAGGTTCATGAGTGGGTTGAACCGGGATATTTCTCACACTTTGAAGCTTCAAACTTGTGTAGAATTGAAAGAGATGGTTCATAAAGCCATGAAGATAGAGAAGAAATTGAAGAACAAGGCATCTTTCAAAGGTCCTTTTACTACTTCTAAGCCGGTGGCCCCAACCTACAAATATAATCCTTTGAGAAAGGATGACACACCTAAAGTATCATTCAAGGAAGGCTGTAAGGGGAAAGAGGAGCACAAGGATAAGAGCAAGGTGGAGGGCTAGAGATATCCAATATTTTAAGTGCAAAGAATATGGGCACTATGCTAGGTTTTGCCCCATCAAGAAGGTCATGATCATTAGGCCAAATGGAGAAGTCATTTCCGAAGATGAGGCCGAAGTTGAACAAGAGGTTGAAGAATCGGAAGAAGAGTCTCCATATGAGAGGGAAGTCTTAGTGGTCTTGGGGGCTCTTAGCTCTCAAGCTTTTGAAGATGGCTCAAGTGAACAAAGAGAGAGCATTTTCCACACAAGGTGTAACATTGATAACAAGGCTTGCAACGTCATCATTGGCAGCGGGAGTTGCACCAACATAGCAAGCACATACTAGGTGGAAAAATTGAGTTTGCCCACCACCAAGCACCCTAGACCATATCAGTTGCAATGGCTAAACGATAGTGGGGTAAGTGCGAGTGACAAAGCAAGTGTTGATGACTTTTGCTATAGGGAGATACAAGGATATGGTCGTTTACGACGTTGTACCCATGCAAGAAGTGTTAGTATATGCCCTAAGACCAATTGACTCACATTTATGATTTATGAAGCATGTATTTTTGAATTGTATTTTATGCTCTTGGTCATCAAGTATGTGACTTGATAGTAAAACCCTTATAGCTAATAAAATACTATTCTTATTTGTCCCTAGTTTATTACATCTTGTAAACTAGTGTGAAGTTGATTGATGGTCAAGTTTTACTGATCATGAATATGAGATATAAAATCAATTCATAAATACATTTTGAGAATATTGTATTGGACATGACCCAAAGTGAAGGAGAAATATTGCATAGGTTTAAGTTATAAGTATTTCTTCTCAGTTTTATATCTGGTGTCCTTTGACCTAATGTTTCTAATGTTTCTTCCATGGGGAGAAAATATGTTTTGACATAGTCAAACATCACTTTTAATTAGGTGATTATTATAACTATTGGTTGGCTTATTTTCTTGTCATGGCTTGATTATTGGAGATAGTGAAAGGGATTTGTCCCTCTCCTTTTAAAGAGAGATATCCATGGGCCCCTTGATAAGGAAGACTGGAAAATATGCATGGCCATGCTTAAATAAGTATTAATAAGGTGTTATTAATATTATTTGTTGGAACAGTCTGCCTGGTGATCAAGTAAATGGTTAATTAAGTTTTATAAGGATGACTTAGTCCATGCCTTATACTTAATTAGAATATCGTGTGACAAAAGGACTAAATATTAAATCTAATGCTAGGTTATTATTGCATTTACTTAACTTGGGTAAGCATAATGTCTTGCTAGAGGCCGCTTATGTTTTGTGAATAAATGTCTAGGATATTTTTCATTCACTGCCAACGTTAAGTGAACCTACAGGGTCACACGCATAGACGATCTTGTGAGCATAATGTCCACGTTCAATGAATCTAGATTGTGTCCAGATTCGTTGAACGTATACATAAGTGGAATCAGATTCCATATTGTATTTTCTAGTAAGTTAATAAGTAATTAATTTTATTTAATCGAATAAATGAAATTAATTACTTAATATTACTCATCCAACCGTTGGATAATTATAGGAATAGACGGACGAGATTAAACTGTCATTAGATGACAGTTATGGTTTTGATATTGACAGCTATAAAAGGTTATGTTAACCTTTTCTTGGCAGCCGTCCTTTATCTGATTAAATAAAAACAAAACCCTAAACCCTAGAACAACGATATAGTATCTAGCCTCCTCTCTCCGAAATACGACCGATTACCAGATAGTCAGGATCAGTTCTGAACAGTTTTTAGAACACAGAAGGGACTAGCATCCCGATCGCTTGTCGCTTGGATACCAGTAGAGGGCGAAGCGTAAAAAGCAGCGCCTCCACACCGAACAATCAAAACATTGTGGTAATTTCTATCCAATCGGTTTTTCTAGTATGTGCAGATCCTGTTGGTGGATTTCCGTAGTTTTATTTTATTTTGTTTTTGCCTACGGATCCAACAAGGACACCTTTTGTTTGGAAGACCATGGTGATTTAGTAGAAAGACCATCCACGATGAATACAATTTCTTTTGAGAAGGAACGGGGCAAGATATGTCTCAAACCTCTCACCTGATTCCAAGTGTATCAAGACCAAGTGAAAATGAAGGAAAAGGAGTTGGAGAACAGAAACAAAAACATAAAAGAGGGAAAGAAATTAGAGGAAAAAGATAAGGGAGGAGAGTCCCAAAAGAGTGAGAAATTTCAAGCGGAAACAAAGAAGAATGGAGTGGTAATAAATGAGGGAAAGGGAGAGATTAGGTTGAGTATCTTTGCTAAGAAGAATGAGATTTGTGAGACCATTGAGCGAAAGAAACCGTCTTACTCCTTATATACAAAGGGACTTACGTGTCTTCTAACAATGAAATTGTTACTTCTTTGTCTCAAGCTATTGTAGGTGTCATCAAGGAGTTTGAAGATTTTTTCGCATAGGAGATGCCCTGAGGATTGCCACCCTTAAGAGGAATTGAGCACCAAATTTATTTGGTTGCTGGAACCGTTTTGCCAAACTGACCAGCATATAGGAGCTCACCCAAAGAGACGAAGGAACTTCAACGGCAAGTGGAAGAGCTTCTTGCCAAGGGCCATATTCGAGAGAGTCTTAGCCCATATGCGGTATCGGTACTTCTAGTCCCTTAAAAAGGATGGTAGTTGGCCTATGTGTGTTGATTGTAGGGATATTAATAACATAACCGTGAAATATCGTCACCCCATTCCTAGACTAGATGATTTACTTGATGAATTGCATGGTTTCATGATTTTCTCTAAAATTGATTTGAAATCGGGTTATCACCAACTCCGAATGAAAGAAGAGGATGAATGGAAACCACTTTTAAAACTAAATATGGTCTTTTTGAGTGGCTTGTTATGCCTTTTGGTCTTACCAATGCGCCTAGCACATTTTTGAGGTTCATGTATCATGTTTTGCATGAATTTATTGGGAAATTTGTTATTGTATATTTTGATGACATTTTAGTTTGTAGCAAAACGTATGTGGATCATTTGCATCATGTTAGACAAGTTTTCTTGGTCCTTAGGAAGGGAAAATCACATGCCAATTTGGGAAAATGTGAATTTTGTTTAGAGAAGATAACCTTTCTTGGCTATGTTGTTACTTCCCTTAAGAGGGAAAAATCATATGCCAATTTAGGAAAATGTGAATTTTGTTTAGAGAAGATAACCTTTCTTATCTATGTTGTTAGTTCCGAGGGATTACAAGTGGATCTTGACAAGGTGAAGGCTATAGAGGATTGGCCAACATCCAAGAGTGCCACCGAAGTTAAAAGCTTTTATGGGTTGGCTAGTTTCTACTAGAGGTTTGTAAAGGGCTTTAGCACCATTGCTAGTTCTCTCACCGAGGTCATCAAGAAGACCAATAGGTTTAATTGGGAGAAGCTCAAGGGCTAGCTTCAAGACTTTGAAGGAAAAACTATGCAACGCTCCACTACTCACCTTACCCAACTTTGACAAGACGTTTGAGATTGAGTGTGATGCTTCAGGAGTGGGAATTAGAGGGGTCTAATGCAAGATAAGAGACCTATTACTTACTTTAGTGAGAAATGGTCGGGAGCCATGTTGAACTATGCCACGTATGACAAGGAGTTATACGCCTTGGTAAAGACCTTGAAGTATTGGCAGCATTATTTGTGGCCAAAGGAGTTTGTCATCAACACCGACCATAAGTATTTGAAATATTTGAAGGGTCAACAAAAGATCAACAAGAGGCATACACAGTGGATGGAGTTCATTGTGAAGTTTCCCTACGTCATCCACTACAAGAAAGAAAGGAGAATGTCATAGCCAATGCGCTTTCACGAAGGTATACACTTTTCACTTCACTATATTCTCATTTACTCGGGTTTGATATGTTGAAAGATTTGTATGCTAGTGATGTTGATTTTTGTAGTATCTTTGATGCTTTCTTGATTGCTCCTTTCGATAAGTTTTATGTGAAAAGATGGATTTTTGTTTAGAGAAGGGAAACTTTGCATTCCTAGTGGATTCATTAGGCATTTTCTTGTTAAGGAAGCTCATAGTGGTGGACTTATGGGTCATTTTAGCATAGCTAAAACATATGACATTTTGCATGAGCATTTCTTTTGGCCTAAAATGAAAAGAGATGTTGAAAGATTTGTGGGTACTTGTTTGGATTGTAAGTGTGCAGAATCATCTTTGTTGCCTCATGGTCTGTACACCCCTTTATCGGTTGCCAAAGCTCCTTGGGAGGATGTTTCCATGGATTTTATTTTGGGACTTCTGAGGACTTCTTCTGGAAAAGATTCTATCTTTGTTGTTGTTGATTGTGTTTTCAAAAATGTCTCATTTCATTGCTTGTCGAAAAATAGATGATGCATCTCATATTGCTAGTTTATTCTTTAAAGAAGTTGTGAGATTGCATGGCATGCCTAGAACTATAGTTTCGGACGGGATACCAAGTTTCTTAGTCATTTTTGGAAAGTGTTACAGAAGAAACTATGGACTAACTTACTTTACTCCACGTCTTGTCATCCTCAAATGGATGGTCAAACAGAGGCAGTGAATAAGACTATACGTAAACTTCTTAGGGCTATTCTTAAAAAGCACATTAGCAAGTCGTAAGAGTGTTTTCTATTCAATGAATTTGCTTATGATAAGGCTTGTCATTCGATTACTATGTTTTCTCTATTTGAAGTTGTCTATGGTTTTAACCAAGTAACCCCTTTGGAATTGATTATTTTTCCAATTGACCATCAATTGAGTTTAGATGGTAAAAAAAAAAAAAAGGTCGAACTTGTTAAATCTATTCATGCCAAAGTCCGTAACCAAATTTAAAAGAAGAACGAAATGGTGGCTTCTAGAAAGAATAAAGGATGGAGGAAAGTGACTTTTCAGCCTGGAGATTGGGTATGGGTGTATTTGAGGAAAGAATGATTTCCTCACCTTCGCAAAGGCATATTGGATGCTAGGGGTGATGGACCATTTCAAGTCCTTGAGAATATCAACGACAATGCCTATAAGATTGATCTTCCCGGTGAGTATAATGTTAGCGCCACTTTCAATGTTTATAACTTGTCTCTTATTGATGAAGATTTGGATTTGAGGGCGAATCCTTTCAAAGTAGGGGCGGATGGTATGACCCAGGATGTGCAAGAAATTGTAGAGTTGATGCAAGGACAGATCACAAGAGTAAAGGCAAAGAGATTGGAAAAGGAGTACAAGGGTGAAGTAGCCTTTTCAAGAAGATGCTCCAAGTCCTTGCTTGGCATGTGCTAGAGGATCAACGAGAAGACTTTGGAGGTTCCAAAACCTTTCTATTTTCAAGGGTACAATGGAAGAATCCAAGGAAGAAATATACGGAGGTTTTGTAGCTTCAAAACAAAAGGGAGAGACCATTCTGAACCCTACAGCTGACAGTAGGGCAAACCCTACTGGAAAGTCGAGCAACCTACCGCCAACGGTAGGTCCATCCTACCGTTGATAGTAGTGTTCTGGCCAAGAAGGGACTGAAGACAATTGACCTACCACAGATGGTAGGTCGAGACCTAACGTCGCCGGTAGCTCTCGGTTGGTGACCTTTTGGGGGAGTTTTTTAACTCCTTTAACTCTTCAATTTGGGATGTAAAACTTATTTGACTTATACCTAAGTGGTCTTATCATTCCCTAAACTCTTTTTAAGTTAGTCTAATACCTAGGATTGGAAAATAATTATGAAGACCACTATAAATACTCTTATTGCAGCCATTTGTTGGAGGCTTTGACATATTGCGAAATCAAAGAGTGAAGAACTGGGGTTCTGGAGTTTTCTTCTTCTTCCTTGTAAATTATGAGTTTCCATTATATAATTCAAGGCAAGGCACTTCTTGAAACTTCAATTCAAGAGTCCAAGTCTAATTTTCAGATCCTATCTATCCCTTGAGGTTCCAAATTTCTAATTGGTGGTGCTTGAGAATATAGGTTCTTCTTAGAGTGTGGAGAATAGGTGAGGTTTATTTCAAGCTTTGTTGATTCTCCCATTCTTATAAGAAGGTCTATTTGTTTTCTTCTTATTTATTTTCTTCTTATTTATTTTCCTGCAATTTGTGTTTGTGTTCTTCAACTCTCCAAAACATCCATCAAAGGAATCCTCTAGAAGGGAGTGAAAATTAGGTGGGGGAATTTATTTGAGAGACAAAAATAAGTGTGTTTATTTCAGTTGTCAACTTGTTTTTTTATATAAAGTATATAACTAGCTAGCAAAACAAGTCATTCTATACAAAGGGTTAGTAATCAACAAATAAATTATAAATAATTCTTCAAAATAATAAAAGTTAATAAAATAGACAAAAAAAATATTAAAAATTTTCAAAAATAAATACAATACTCCTCCTATAATACATAAACACAAAAATTAGTATACTTTAAAAAAAAATATTAAGAGAGAATAAAATATTCATATTATTCTTTTACAAGCATAATTTTTTATAGGAAGATATTTAAATTTCTTCAGTATTTTTGGTTACATTTGTAAGTCCCAGAATAGTCCACTTGATGTGAATCCCCAATTGATTGCAAATTTGATTCAACACCTTCCCAAGATCACCTCCTTGATGAATAACTTCTATTGAAGATTTTCTAGTTCTAGCACTCCACTGGAATACCTATGAGCAACTAAGCCTCATAAACCCATTATTGCAAGGAGGAACTCTTTCCAAATTTGATAGCAAGAACCTTAGGGAGACTTTGGCCCTAAAACAAACTTTTATTGTATGTCTTGATCTTCTTTGTCATTGCTCTAGTGAGTGGTCCATGAATCAACTCATTAGTTTCTTGGCCTTCTCGGTTCATATCATCGCCCCTCTTTTGAAAAGATTCTTCCTCGAATCTTCACCTACTCAAACAAAGATAAATCAGAAACATTGAAGGTAGCACTAACATACTAACATTGCATTCACCCGGAAGATCAATTTTATAAGTATTGTCACTAATGCGCTCAAGAACTTGAAAAAGACCATCACCACAAGCATCAAGTTTAGACTTTCGTTAAGAAGGAAATCGTTCTTTTGTAAGATGAACCTAAACCCAATCTTTGGGTTCAAAGACTACTCGCTTGCTTCCAATATTTCTTTTAGCCACTAGCTTCTTGTTGTTGGCTTCAATAGCTTCATGTACTTTCGAATGGATAGACTTGACAAACTCCGCTTTCCGCTTTCCATCAAAACTCAAAGCAGGTAAAGGCACCAAATCAAATGAACTTAGAGGATTGAAGCCATAAACAACTTCAAAAGGAGAGTAAGAAGTAGTAGAATAACACACTCTATCGTAAGCAAACTCGATGTGAGGTAGACAATCTTCCCATTGGCACAAATTCTTCTTAAGGACGGCCCGAAGAAGTTGTCCAATGGTTCTATTAACCACCTCCGTTTGGCTATCGGTTTGTGGATGGCAAGCTGTAGAATGCAACAAGTTAATTCTAAGTTTCCTCTATAAAACACGCCAAAAATGACTAAGAAACTTGGTGTCATGATCCGAAACAATAGTTCTAGAAATACCATGGAATCGTACCACCCAAGTAAAGAACAAATCGGCAATATGACTAGCATCATCGGTTTTCTTACAAAGTATGAAATGATCCATTTTAGAAAACCGATCTACTACAACAAAGATGGAGTACATGCCTTTAGGTGACCTAGGTATTCTAAGAATAAAATCCATAGAGATATCTACGTAGATACTTTAGGCATATCTAGAAGAGTATAAAGAACACGTGACAAGGATGTAGACTTAGGTCTTTTACACTCTAAGCAATTTCTAATGAACTTTTCAACATCTTTTCTCATGTGAGGCCAAAAGAAGTGCTCATGCAATATGTCATAAGTTTTAGCAATGCAAAAATGCCTCATTAAACCACAACAATGAGCTTCTTTTACCAACAACAACCTAGTAAACAAGAATGAATGCACAATTTTCCTTCATGATAAAGAAAACCATCATGTGTAAGATACTTATCATTAGGCACAAGCAAGCAATCATCAAATATGTCTTTAAAATCTTGATCATTAGCATACAACTCCTTACGAATTTCAAAACCAAGTATTGGAGTTTGCAAAGTAGAGATAAGAGTGTACCTTCTAGACAAAGCACCGGCTACAATGTTTTCTTTGCCTTTCTTATACCGGATGACGTACGGAAATATCTCAATAAACTCCAGCTTTTTTTGTCCTTTGAGAAACTTTAAGGACTCATGGTCGGTACGGAATACAAACTCTTTAGGCCATAAATAGTGTTGCCAACGTTTCAATGTCCTAACTAGGGCATAGAGCTCCTTGCCATAAGTAGCATAATTCAATGCTGTGCCGGTCAAAATTTCACTAAAATAAGCCAAATGCCCATTGTCTTGCATCAACACTCCCCCAATTCCAACTCCCGAGGCGTGGCATTCTACCTCAAATGTCTTTTCAAAGTTAGGTAGTGCAAGTGGAGGTCCACTACTCAACTTTTCCTTTAGCAACTTAAATGCTTTCTCTTGTTTCTCCTCCCATTTGAAGCCATTCATCTTTTTTATTACATCCGTCAAGGGACCAGTAATGGCACTAATGTCCTGGATGAATCTCCTATAAAAGCTTGTTAGACCATGAAAGCTTCTCACTTCGGATGCATTCTTGGGAGTAGGCCAATCCTTGATTGCTTTCACTTTATCTTTATCCACTTGAAGACATTGAGAACTCACAACATAACCTGGGAAAGTGACCTTTTCCAAGCAAAACTCATATTTTCCAAGGAAAGTATTTAATTTCTCACATCTTAGAACAAACAAAATTTGCTTAAGATGATGCAAATGATCTTCATAAGTTTTGCTATAAATCAAGATGTCATCAAAATAGACTACAACAAACTTACCAATGAAATTCCTCGAAACATGATACATGAGTCTCATGAATGTGCTAGATGCATTAGTTAAACCAAAAGGCATGACTAATCATTCATAAAGCCAAAATTTGTTTTGAAAGCCGTTTTCCACTCATCCGCTTTCCTTATTCTAATTTAATGGTAACCCGACTCTAAATCTATATTTGAAAATATTTGAGAACCATGCAACTCATCAAGAAAATAATCTAATCTAGGAATGGGATACCTATACTTGATAGTAATGTTGTTAATGGCTCTACAATCTACACACATACGCCATGTACCATATTTCTTAGGAACCAATAAAACGGGAACGACACAAGGGCTCAAGCTTTCTCTTACATAGCCTTTGGAGAGAAATTCCTCAACTTGTCTTCTTAACTCCTTGGTCTCTTCGGGAGGACTTCTATAGGTTGGTCTATTCGGTAACACCACATCGGGCACCAAATCGATTTGATGTTCAATTCCTCTAAAAGGAGGAAGTCCACCGGGCATATCTTCAGGGAGGACATCCTCGAATTCTTTAATGACCTTTACTCTCACTAAGCATTAGTGTCAAAGATGTTCTCCCTTCGAATGCTAGATTCCTCTTCAAGGACTTGAGTAGACAAATCCCTAATAGTCACCAAACTCATGCCTTCTTCATCGGTTTTGAAAGAGGTAAATCCTTGAACTTCTTCACTACTTTCTTCCTCCTTTTCAACAATTTTCTCTTTGCAATGCTCTTCATCCTTTTCAATCCGACCATTCAAATCTTCAAGTCCAAAGTCCTCTTGATAGGGCAATTAATGAATATATGACCCACACCATTGCACTTGAAGCACCTAATTGGATTCGTAATCAATCTACTTTTCTCTTCCACCTTAGGCTTAAAATTATCTTTGAAAGCCATCTTAGGTGTTTTATCTTTCTTTGCCCAACTCTTGTACATAATGGTTTGAGGCTTAGGCACCACATTTCTTGAAGAAGGTAGAGTAGCTTTAGAGAAACCACTCTTCTTCCTTTGATTTTCATTCTTAGTTGCCAAATGACACATGTCTTCATAGTGGTCTAAGGGTAAAATTCTAGTTTTTAGCAATATCCCTATTGAGACCACTTAAAAATCTAGAAATAGAAGCACCTTTGTCCTCCTCCAAGCTCAATCTCAAAGTGTATAACTTCATCTTTAGTGTATATTTCTCAACACTTTTGCTACCTTGCCTAAGAATCATCAACTTGTAGTGAAGCTCCCTATAATTATGGTTTGGCACAAATCTTTCCTTCATGAGAGTCTTCAGTTCGCCCCAAGTTTCAACTGGTTGCCTTCCAGTTCTCATCCTTTGAGTGACAATCCTTTCCCACCAATGAAGTGCATAACCCGAAAATTCAGCAATAACTAACTTAACCTTGACAGTGTCACTAAATTCTCACCATAATAGGTTCTCCACTTGACATTCCCAATCAAGGAACACATTTGGATCACCATCTCCCATGAAGCTAGACACATTCCACTTGATCTTGTCTAAGGCTTTATCCCTTTGTTGTGCACCATAATCACCACCATAGTATGCTTGGCCAACATTAGGATTCTCTTCATAATCTTCAAAAAAATTATCTTCATGCTGTGCATAATATCGTGGAACCTCTTCTTGTGGTCTATTATATCCTCTTCCTTCTAGACCCCCTCTTCTTCCGCCTCTAGTAGGTTGCCTTCCTTGGTATCCATTTTCATGAAATGGATAGGAATTTTGAACCGGCATGTCATAGTATCCATAAGGAGGTACATTGCCATAAGCCCTTTGATAGTGAGGTGAATGAACTCCTCCAAGATTGTCTCCAGCTCATTGCTCTATTGTGTCACTTCCCGTGCCCCTCTTTAACTCTTCAACATCTCTACCCGCATCTTGAAAATGTCTTGCCAAGCCTTCAAAAGATTGTTGGGTATATCACAAGGTTTCTTTCAAATTCATTCTTGTAGGATCACTATTGCCTTCTTTATGAGATTGAGTAGGTAAATGACCATCCGTTGACATTGTAAAATCTAAAACTTAAACAAAGAAAACAAAACAAAAGGATCTCACAATGACTCCCTAAGTGTTTGCCCTCTTTCATGATCACTCGGTTCTCTTTTGTTTAGCTCTCTTTTAGCTTTTATCACGATAGAGTCACAACTCTTGCCTTTTTCCCAACGCTCTTCTATCAAGCCTCTATAGATTCTTCAAACCTCTTAACCAACTCAACCAAGAGCAACAACACAGGAAAGTATAGCAATCAATGTACTTAGTTGGATACAAGAGTTCAAAGAAGCAATGTTTCCAACACTTGAGGTGTAAGGAGTTTCAAAGAATTAATCTACAAAAAAGAGCCAACAAACTTAATTGATCATAAAAAATGAGTAGAAACACACAAGAGAAAAATTAGAATTCAAATCAAAGAAATTCAAACAAACTAGGCTAAACAAAGAAAATAAGAGTGCGAAGAAAATTTTCCCAAAAAACAGGGATGATGACACCCTATTACCAAAACAGATAAAACTCTGTGAATACTAACTCAAATCGCGTGAAAAAAATTTAGAAAGATTCTTAACTCAACAAGGATAATTTTAAGTACAAATTGCAATTGAATTGAATCAATATAATACAAGATACGCTCGAATTAATTCACACTTTTTCTGCAACCGAGATATGAAAATACTTTTCAAGTTTCAATCGATTTGATCAAACAAATGGACTCCACTTTGAGTAAATCTTATTTTAATTGAACCCAAACACAAAGGAGAACAGATCCATCACAAAATTTCAAACAAATCCTCACATAATCATTTTTTTTTCAAACGATTTTTGGAATTGATTTTCTTCTGTACTACTACTGCATGATCTTCATGGCATTTTGTTAGATAGTCAAGTACTTTCTCATTTTTTGCTCTTTTAAGCAAATTTATACAACATAAAACATAAATTGACCTTCATTAGGATGTTGCTCTGATACCAGTTTGATGTGAATCCCCAATTTATTGCAAATTTTATTCAACACCTTCCCAAGATCACCTCCTTAATGAAGAACTTCGATTGAAAATTTTGTAGCTTTAGTACTCCACTAGAAAACCTATGAGGAACTAAGCCTCATAAATCCAATAGTGAGAGGAGGAACTCTTTCCCAATTTGATAGCAAGACCTTTAGGGAAACCATGGCCCTAAAACCCAAACTTTCATCATATGCCTTGGTCTTCTTTGCCCTTGCTCTAGTGAGTGGTCTATGAATAAACTCATTAGTTTCTTGGCCTTCGCAGTTCATATCACCAATAGAAGGGGTGAATTGGACTATAAAAAGAAAAAGCACTTAAAAACTTTTTTGTTGTTTTCAGCTATTAGCTTAACACTAAAATTAGCTTGACTCAGAAAGGAATATCAGTGGATATTATTAGTCATTAGCTTGACACAGGGGTGAATTAGACTATAAAAAGAAAATAGCACTTAACAAACTTTTTGTTGTTTTCAGCTATTAGCTCAACACTAAAATTAGCTTGACTAAAAAAGGATGATCCGTGGATGTTATTAGCCATCAGCTTGGCACTAAGATCCTGATCATAACTGTCAAAACTAAAACAAATTAAAATGACAGGCAGAAATAAAGGACACAAGAATTTTTATAGTGGGTCGGTTAAATACCTACATCCACTTTCCCTTAAGAATACTATCTTAGGGATTCCGCTAAAAATACCAATCTCGATCAAGGTGAGATCAACCTTTACATAACCAATCAATAGTTTTAAATCTAGTTCTAGCACTAACAACTTCTCTATCCCAAGAGAAACTAAACAATAAGTTTTGTTCTTGAACTTGCAAACCAGCCACAAGTTTCTACCCGAAATTCGCAAAATAAACACGAGTTTTTCACCTGGAACTTGTAAACTAAAATACAAGTTTTTCACCTGGAACTTGTAAACCAAAATGCAGATTAAAGATGAAAATAGTTTTAGCTCGTGAACTCTTCTGTACACTATAAAACTCTCAATCATAGATCCTTTCACTTTCTCAAATATGTTTATGAAAACTCTCTCTATTTCACTCTTGTTTTTTCTAAGAGGAATATTATCTAACTTTTCTATCTGGTGGGAAACTTCCTTCTACTACTGGAGCATTTTCTTCTATTGGGTTTTCTTCAATGACATTGCTCAACCCTTCTTTGTGCCTCAACTCGTTATTTTATACTCATCTAAGTGCCACCTCATCAATCCCATCTTCTTTGCCCACATGCTGATGAGTGATGACGAACCTTCCTCCCTCTTGGGAACTCTAGCATTTTTTTGTAAAAAGACAAACAGCTTTTGTATGTAAATTTACGTTTAACCATAAAAGGAAAAAGTTAAAATAGGAGCCATGGACCATAAAGAGAAAAGTGACAAGTGGATAATTCTTGTAGACAAAGTAACACAACTGTCCTTTCTTGTTATTACACGTGTAAACTCATCATCAAAGACAGCTATCAAGAATATCATTAGCCCCCACAAATTTTCACATGATTAACATCCTCTCTGCTTGTCTTATTAGCTCGAGTCCCATATGCACACTTTAGGTCAACTCCTTTTCTGTCTTAACAAGACAAACTGAATTAAAAAACACAATTCATTTTGTTAATCATCAAAACTAAAGAAATATATTGACCCTTTAGACAACCTTCTCCTTCTTTTTTATGAGTGACAAAACTAGTAGGCTTTATTGAATTGAAAAGAAACAAAGAAAAGATAGAAGATAAATCCTCCCATTGAGCCAAAGACATAGATGGAAGAAAAACATTTTAAAGAGAAAGCTCCCCCAGAGCAAGTGCTAATCCTATCTTCATCTGACAAACTATAAACTTTAAAAAAAAGCATCAGACTGCTTTTTTCCCCCCAGCTTATCGAAAATTCTCATCTGAAGAAAAAATGAGACAGAAAATTCAGAGTTTTTGTTCTCCAAAGTTATCAATATAGCTGATGGAATGAGAATGAGAATGTTCTAGCTAAAATATTTATACCAAGATTATCCAATCCACACCTAGATTAGAATCAAAGCCAACTCATCAGCAGAAATATCAACAATTAGATTACAGCTTTAGAAAAATCATCAGAATCATCAATAAAGCAAAGCCAACCAGTCAGAGATTAAAATAAACTACTAAATTTCTCCTCATTTTGACAAAAATCAAATAAGAAAAAAAAGAGAGACCAAAAGCAGCACAATAAGATAGTTTAGAACAAGGCAGAAATAGTTCAAAGGGCTCACAGATGCACTTAAACTTATCAAGTGAATGTATAGGTTATATCTATCATTTGGGATGGAAATATGGGAGGTTTGGAATATGCCTTTATGGAGCTTAAATTTGGGACTTAAATTTTGGGGCTCAAATTTTTGGGGCTTAAATTTTGAGCTGAAAATATCTATAAATATGTAGTCTTCAATTTTTAAGAAGGCAATCAAGAAATATTTCAAGACAAAGGATCTTCTCTTAGTATTCTTAGTTCTTAGCTTAGTTTTTTTTTTCTATCTTCTTCAAGGGTGAACTTTCTTGAAAAAAAATCACTTTGAAGACTTGTTGAAAGTTCCAAGAGCTTCAAGGTTGATCGTGAAAATTCCTTCATACTAGTTACTACACTCTTGAAGAAAACTAGTCTTGAGGTCTTCTTCTTATTTCATTGATGGCTAAGGTTCAAAATACCTTACATTGGTTGAAATTTGAAGAAAATATTTTTTTTAAACCTTCTTGAGGTCTTGGATTTAATATATCCAAGGTTTCTAGAAGTTAACATTTTCAAGTCTTTTCAAAGACACTTTCTCTTTTCTACATTTTACACTTGTTTTGTTTGTTCTCTCCCTCATTTCTTGGACAAAATTTTATGCTCTTGAAGATCATTCCACATCATTTGGTATCAGATCCACCTTCAAATAAGTGTTTTTGAGATATCTTACATACAAAAAAAAAAGGAAAAAAAAAGGAGAAAAGAGATAAGATTGCTTGAAAATGGCAACACAAATATAGAGTGCTTGAATGACCTGGAATATGACTAGAAATTTGTAATCTTTTTACATGGAGTTATACTACATTGACATGGGAAACAAATTAAACAAGTCTCATCTAATTTGGACTTCATTTGTTATCCCAAAATGGTCAAAAACTTGAAAGTGCACTTGGTTTTCTACAGACAAAAAGTGCTAAAATGATCCGAGCATATCTTATGTTTTACTAATCCTTTTCCTTTGATTCTTAAGCCTAAAATCAAGAATTTTTAGGGAGGATTATTTCTAGACAAACCTTATTCAATTTAGACTTGTGATTCAATATCATTTTTTAGAACAAGCCGAGTATGTCATCTACTCTGCTCGCTAGAAACTTTTGTTTTGTAATCTTTTGTGTTCTCGAAGTATCCTAGCTTTGTGTTTGTATTTATGGTCGAATTTCTTTCCTTTTTCAGTACTTATTTCTTCATTTGGTCAATCTACCATTGTTGACTCAATGCTGTTTGAAATGTTGTTGAACTTCCTTAAAATGAATGGATGACTCAATATCATTTTCCTTGCTTCTCATATTTCTCAACTAGTTTTTCTTTGTGATTATTTCTTTTTTTTTTTGGTGATTTTAAACTTGAGTTGAGGTGTTAAATCTTTTTTAAGAACTCATCACTCTTTGAGACTTGAACCTTAGGAAAAGGCAAGAGTTGTGAGAATATTCTCAGAAAAAGCCAAAGAGAGTTAAATAAAAGAGTTTTGTGAGGTAAACACTATCAAGATGTCAACCCAAGCTCAAACACCAAATCCTTTTGGAGAAGAGTCTTGCAACTCCAACATGATGACCCTTTGAAGCTCATAATGCAAGAGTTACAATCCCTAAGAGATGAGATGAGGGATATTAGAAGGGATGTCACTAATCACTCTAATCAAGAAACGGAGGTTCGTCCTCACGGTAGTCTCAATGTTACTACTCCAAGGAGCAATAGACTATTCAATTGCTCTAGGACAACCGAGTTCCACCAACCTCCACATTTTGATGAAGAACTTTATCCACCTCCTTACGGTGGTAGAAGAGGCAGTTTTGGAGGAAGAGGCATGCCTAGACACTTTGAAGAAGTTCCAGGACCTCAAGCTAGGCATGGAGAGCCATTATATGATGATCATGAACATGTTCCATTTGTTGCCAATTGTGGAAGAGGCCAAGGTGACCAAACCTTGGACCGAATGAAATAGGAGCTCCTTAGTTTTAAGGGTGAGAATGATCCTAACATTTTCTTAGATTGGGAGAGGCAAGTAGAAAACATATTTATGTTGAAAAATTTTAATGAGTTCTTAAAAGCTAGACTTGTAATAGCCGAATTTTTCAGCTATGCTTTACATTAGTGGGAAAGGATAGTAAACCAAAATGTTAGAAGTGGTGGACCACTGGTTGATACTTGGAGAGAGTTAAAAGCTTTGATAAGAGAAAGATTTGTACTTGAGCACTACTATAGAGAGCTTCATTATAAGCTCATGACTTTAAAACAAGGTGCAAAAAGTGCAGAAGAATATAGATAAGAGCTTGAGCTCTACATCCTGAGGTTGAACTTGGAAGAAGGCAAGGATGTTTCAATGGCTAGGTTCCTTAGTGGTCTCAATAGGGAGATAGCAAACCAACTTGGGTTGTATTTACATACAACTTATGAAGATATGTGCCACCTTACCAACAAGATCGAATCCCAAAGGAAAAGAAGTGGGACAATGCAATTCTTATTTCCCAACCAAAGATAAGTTACAGCAACAAACCGCCTACTTCCAACTTTAAGCCATGGACAAAAAAGGAGGAGGCTCCTAGAGGTACTTTCCTACCTCTAACCAAACCAAAGATGGAAGAGAGAGGTAAAATCATTTTTAACCCTCCAAAGTGCGTCAAATGTAATGGAGTAGGACACTATATAAGTAGTTGTTCGACAAAGAGAGCTTTGATTTTTAGGGAGGATTTGAAAGGTTGGATTGAGAAGGAGGAGGATGAAAGTGGCGAATGCATTGAGCGTGAAGAAAATGGTAAGGATGATGAACATGTTGATTTGAACCCTTTAGAAAGTAATGACAATGTCTTGAGCTTAGTTATCATAAGAGCACTAAGTGCTCAAGCTTTTGATGATAACATGATTGAAAATAGAGAAAACATCTTCTATTCTAAATGTAAAGTTGAGGGTGTTGGACTCCGTAGGCAAAAACAAAATAACATAAAACTACGGAAATCCACCAACAGGATCTGCACATACTAGAAAAACCGATTAGATAGAAATTACCTCAATGTTTTGATTGTTCATTGTGGAGGCGCTGCTTTGTACGCTTCGCCCTCTACTGGTATCCACGCGACGAACTCCTCTGTAAGAGATCGGGATGCTAGCCCCTTCTGTGTTCTGAAAACTATTCAGAACTGATCCTAACAATCTGGTAATCGGTTGTATTTCGGAGAGAGGAGGCTAGATACTATATCGCCGTTCTAAGGTTTAGGGTTTTGTTTTTCTTTAATCAGATAAAGGACGGCCACAAAGAAAAGGTTAACATAACCTTTTATAGCTGTCAATATCAAAACCCTAACTGTCATCTAATGACAGTTTAATCTCGTCCGTCTATTCCTGTAATCATCCAACGGTTGGATGAGTAATATTAAGTAATTAATTTCATTTATTCGATTAAATAAAATTAATTACTTATTAACTTACCAGAAAATACAATATGGAATCTGATGCCCCTTTTGTATACGTTCAACGAATCTGGACACAATCTAGATTCATTGAACGTGGACATTATGCTCACAAGATCGTCTATGCATGTGACCCTGTAGGTTCAATTAACGTTGGCAGTGAATGAAAAATGTCCTAGACATTTATTCACAAAACATAAGCAGCCTCTAGCAAGACATTATGCTTACCCAAGTTAAGTAAATGTAATAATAACCTAGCATCAGATTTAATATTTAGTCATTTTGTCACACGATATCCTAATTAAGTATAAGACATGGATCAAGTCATCCTTATAAAACTTAATTAACCATTTATTTGATCACCAGGCAGACTGTTCCAACAAATAATATTAATAACACCTTATTAATACTTATTTGAGCATGGCCATGCATATTTTCCAGTCTTCCTTATCAAGGGGCCCATGGATATCTATCTCTAAAAAGAGAGGGACAAATCTCTTTCACTATCTCCAACATTCAAGCCATGACGAGAAAATAAGCCAACTAATAGTCATAATGATCATCTAATTAAAAGTGATGTTTGACTATGTCAAAACAAATTTTCTCCCCATGCAAGAAATATTAGAAACATTAGGTCAAAGGACACCAAATATAAAATTGAGAAGAAATACTTATAACTTAAACCCATGCAATATTTCTTCTTCACTTTGGGTCATGTCCAATACAATATTCTCAATATGTATTTGAATTGATTTTATACCTCATATTCATGATCAGTAAAACTTGACCATCAATTAACTTCACACTAGATTACAAGATGTAATAAACTAGGGACAAATAAGAATAGTATTTTATTAGCTATAAGGGTTTTACTATCAAGTCACATACTTGATGACCAAGAGCATAAAATACAATTCAAAAAATACATGCTTCATAAATCATAAATGTGAGTCAATTGGTCTTAGGGCATATACTAACAATCTCCCACTTGCCCTACCACCAATTTGACATGACTCTCAAACCCATTTACCTAGTATGACTCTCATGCTTAAGTTGTGGGAGTGGCTTTGTCAATGGATCTGCGACATTGTCATTGGTGTCTACTTTGCAAATTTTAACATCTCCACGCTCAATAATTTCTCGAATGAGATGGAAACGCCTGCGAATATGTTTGGATCGTTGATGAGATCTAGTTTCCTTAGCTTGTGCAATGGCTCCTGTATTATCACAATATAGGTCCATTGGGTTCACAATGCTAGGAATTACACCTAGTTCTTTGATGAACTTTCTGATCCAAACTGCCTCCTTGGCTACATCAGAAGTAGCCACATACTCAGCCTCTGTAGTAGAATCGGCCACGGTATCTTTCTTTGAACTCTTCCAGCTCACAGCACCTGCATTCAAACAATACACAAATCTAGATTGCAATCTAAAATCATCTACATCGGTCTGAAAGCTAGCATCCGTGTAACCATTTACAACAAGCTCTCCTTCCTGACCTCCATAGATCAAAAACATCTATTTAGTCCTTCTTAAGTACTTGAGAATGTTTTTTATTACAGTCCAATGCGGTTCACCAGGATTTGACTGGAATCTGCTAGTCATGCTCAATGCATAGGAGACATCTGGGCGAGTGCATAACATGGCGTACATGATAGCTCCAATTGCGGAAGCATAAGGAATCTTACTCATGCGTTCTGTATCCTCCCTTGTGGTAGGACTTTGAGACTTACTGAGTTTAACGCCATGTGACATTGGCAAGAATCCTCTCTTAGAATCTTGCATACTGAACCTTTTCAGTACCTTGTCAATATATCCACTCTGACTTAGGCCAATAAGGTTTTTAGATCTATATCGATAGATCCTAATGCCTAGAATATAGGCTGCTTCGCCTAAATCTTTCATTGAAAAACACTTCACCAACCAAGTTTTTACACTTTGCAAAGTGGAGATGTCATTCCCAATTAACAAGATGTCATTCCTAATTAACAGGATGTCATCGACATAGAGTACTAAGAAGACTACTGCATTTTCTGTAACCCTTTTGTAGACACAAGGTTCATCATCATTCTTGATGAAATTGAATTCTTTAATTGCTTCATCAAAACGAAGATTCCAACTTCGAGATGCTTGCTTCAAGCCATAAATGGATCTTTGAAGTTTACACACTTTATTAGAATTCGAAGGATGAATAAAACCTTCAGGTTATGTCATATACATATCCTCCAGTAGATTTCCATTAAGAAAAGCAGTTTTAACATCCATTTGCCATATTTCATAATCATAATATGCTGCAATGGCAAGTAGAATTCTAATTGACTTAAGCATTACAACTGGAGAAAATGTTTCATCATAGTCTATACCATGAGTTTGTCTATACCCTTTTGCTACCAATCGTGCTTTGTAAGTGTGCACATCGCCATCCATGTCAGTTTTCTTTTTGAAAACCCATTTACACTCTATGGTCTTGCAACCTTCAGGTGGATCAATCAAAGTCCAAACTTGATTATCATGCATGGATTGCATTTCTGATTTCATAGCCTCTAGCCATTTGCTAGATTCAGGACTATGAATAGCATCTTGGTAGGAATTAGGTTCACCTTTATCAATAAGATCAATATTATGATCCTCAGTCACAAGAAATCCATATCTCTTTGGTATCTGAGAAATCCTACCAGACCTTCTTGGTCCTTTGGTCAAAGGTTCAGGCTCAGTATGAATACGTGAGTCCAACTGAGCATCCATACTCGGTTCAGAAATAGTCTGCTATCCTTGAGCTTCTTCAAGATGGATTCTACTCCCACTAACTCTTTTGGAAACGAATTCCCTTTCAAGGAAAATTTCGTTTCGAGCAACAAACACTTTGTTTTCAGATGGAAGATAAAAGTAGTATCCTTTAGTTTCCTTAGGATATCCCATAAACAGACACTTATCAGATTTGGGTGCTAGTTTTTTGGATAATGATCGCTTCACATAAGCATCACATCCCCAAAATTTGAGAAATGCTAAACTAGGTTGTTTCCCGGTCCATATCTCATATGGTGTCTTCTAAATAGCTTTAGATGGAACTCTATTTAATATGAATGCAACAATTTCTAGAGCATAACCCCAAAAAGAAATTGGAAGATCTGTTTGACTCATCATAGATCGAACCATATCCAATAGAGTTCGATTTCTGCGTTTAGACACACCATTCCATTGTGGTGTTCCTGGTGGAGTTAATTGTGATAATATCCAACAATTTTTTAGATGTTCGTCAAACTCTTGGCCTAAGTATTCACCACCTCGATCTGATCGAAGTAATTTGATACTCCTTCCAAGTTGATTCTGTACTTCATTTTGAAATTCCTTAAACTTTTGAAAGGAATCAGATTTATGTTTCATTAGATAGACATAACCATATCTACTGAAATCATCTATGAATGTAATGAAATACTGAAAACCTCCTCTGGCTTGTGTGTTCATTGGCCCACATACATCAGTATGTATAAGTTCCAATAAATCGGTAGCCCTTTCACTTTGCCCTGTAAATGTACTTTTAGTCATTTTGCCTAGTAAACAATAATCACATTTTTCTTAAGACTCAAGGTCGAATGAAGATAAAAGTCCATCTTGATGGAGTTTGGATATACGTTTCTCATTTATATGGCCCAAACGACAATGCCAGAAGTAAGTTTGATTTAAATCATTAGATTTAAATTTCTTTGTATTTATGTTATAGATGGGCTTACTAATGAAATCATGTAGGTTAAGAATGTAAAGTCCATTACATAAAGTGGCATCCCCATAGAAAATACCATTTGTATAAATAAAACTTTTACCATTCTTAGTATTAAACTCAAAACCATCAATATCCAAACAAGAAATTGAAATGATGTTCCTACCCATAGCAGGAACATAATAACAATATTTAAGTTCAATTATAAGCCCAGTAGGCAAAAGTAAATCAAATGTCTCTACAGCTACAGCAGCAACTTTTGCTCCATTTGCAACTTGTAGGTCCACCTCTCCCTTTGCCAAAGATCTACTCCTTTTGAGTCCCTGCACACTTACACAAATGTGAGCTCCACATCCGGTATCTAATACCCATGAAGTAGGAGTAGACATATTAATTTCTATAACGAAAATACCTGAAGCGGTAGTCTCACTGGCCTTTTGCTTCTTCTTTTCTTCCAAGTAGAGCTTGCAATTCCTCTTCCAATGACTAGGTTCATTGCAGTGGAAGCAAGCCCCTTCCTTTGGTGGTTTAACCTTGGGCTTGGGCTTCTGCTTGCCTTTACCCTTTTTGGCCATATCCTTTCCCTTTCCCTTGTTCTTCTTGAACTGCCTTTTCTGAACCATCAGAACATTAGGAGTAGACTTCCTAATGTTTTGTTCAGCCTGCTTGAGCATCTCGTGCAATTCATTTATGGACTTTTCCATATTATGCATATTGAAGTTCATGACAAACTGATCATAGTCAGAGGTCAAAGCGGCGAAGATCATATCAGTAGCCAAGTCATGACTTACAGGTGCTCCAAGTTTTTCAAGCTGATCAAAATATCCTTTCATCTTAAGGACATGAGCACTAACTGAAGTGCCAGGGGTCATTTTGCAGCTATTCAACGCCTTAGTGGTAAGATATCTCTCTTGACGTGCCTGCTCTTGGAACATTTCCTTGAGCTGTTTAATCATCTCATAAGCCTCAACTTCCTCGAATTGCTTTTGCAACTCAGATTCCATTGTAGCCAACATGAGACATGTCACATCGTTAGACTCATCCTTGTGCTTACTATAAGCATCATTTTCGACTCTAGGGGCGTTGTTAGCTGGTTGATTAGGGATAGGGTTCTCAAGTACATATAGCTTTTTTTCTTGTTTAAGGACAATCCTTAAATTTCGTGCCCAATCAAGAAAGTTATTCCCACTAAGCTTATTCTTTTCAAGCACGGATCGCAACGAGGTGTTTGAATTGTTTGAGGCCATTATCTACATAGAATTTGCAAAGTAAAATTAAATAAATGAAGCATTAAATTTTCCCTGAAATATTCAACACTTGATATAAATTATGGGTATAAAAATTCATCTTATTCTAATCATAAGTAAGCTTTGGCTTAACACCCATAATTAGAGAAAAATGTATTAATGGGATTTACATCTATATGTACCGGCAAAATCCCATTTGATGTCTTATGCTCAAAACTGTTTTGATAGCCTAGTTAAGCCAAACCATTCCAAGCATTTGGAAATCACTATTTTCCATCTTCCCCTACTTAGGTAACCATTTATCTCTTGCTTTGGCAATGAGACAAAATGATGATCCAAGCATGGAGAAGTACTTATGATCATGGAAGGCATTTTACGACTTAATTTTTACATGGTTTCAAAAACCTTCTTCCTTTTATTTGTATATTATTTCACAAAACATATATCCAAAAATAAAAGGAAATAAACTAAACATCACATGCATAATATATACATCAAATAAAACGTGTCATAGCATGGTCCCTATATTGACTTCCACGAGTCTTATGGAAGTCAAAGGTCAATCTAGGTAAGTCTTCATCTCCATGAGCTTGCCTCCAATGTCTTGGCCTTCTAATCTTGTTACATAGGACAGAAAACATACATAGGAATAGGAAATAGAATCAACCTATTCTAGTAAAGCTTGATAATATTACATCAACGAAAACAACGACACGCAGGCCGTATTTAAAAACATACAACCCATTAACAAAATAAGCCAATCAATCACAAGAGGTAAAGGGCCATGCTATGCACCATGCATCTAAAGATAGAAAGAAACATGCCAAAAACAACAAGGGGGTTCCGGGGGCGAAGCCCCCAGAAGAAAACAGCGGTCCCGCTGGCCGATCAGCGGGCAGGGTCAAGGGGCAGCGCCCTTGCGGGAGTTTGAGGGGGCAGCGCCTCCAGAAAGAAAAGCGATTTTTCCTTTCTAACTCATTGAATGAGTTACTGCCGTCATAAACCCTAAAATCATGCCGCCAGAAATTTTGTTTAACAGTTAAACATTAAATTATGTGATTCTGCATATTAGTTTAACAATTAAATTGCACAGATTACAGACTGTACGCCAAACAATTTGGCAGTAACAACATTCTGTTTAATTAATCGCATTAATAAGTAAAACAGAATATGATATATGCGAATCCTATAATTCAATTTACTCTTATTATTACACTAATCAGAGACCTTACTATAAGGCCGATTGAAAATAACACATGTAATCAAAGTGGTAAAAGATAAAATCAGTAAAACTAGTATGTACGAGGCTCTGATACCACTGTTGGACTCCGTAGGTAAAAACAAAATAAAATAAAACTACGGAAATCCACCAACAAGATCTGCACATACTAGAAAAACCGATTAGATAGAATTACCTCAATGTTTTAATTATTCGTTGTGGAGGCGCTGCTTTGTACGCTTCGCCCTCTACTGGTATCCACGCGACGAACTCCTCTGCAAGCGATCGGGATGCTAGCCCTTCTGTGTTCTGAAAACTGTTCAGAACTGATCCTGATTATCTAGTAATCGGTCGTATTTCGGAGAGAGGAGGCTAGATACTATATCGCCGTTCTAGGGTTTAGGGTTTTGTTTTTCTTTAATCAGATAAAGGACGGCCACCAAGAAAAGGTTAACAAAACCTTTTATAGCTGTCAATGTCAAAACCCTAACTATCATCTAATGACAGTTTAATCTCGTCCGTCTATTCCTATAATCATCCAACGGTTGGATGAGTAATATTAAGTAATTAATTTCATTTATTCGATTAAATAAAATTAATTACTTATTAACTTACCAGAAAATACAATATGGAATCTGATTCCCCCCTTTTGTATACGTTCAACGAATCTGGACACAATCTAGATTCATTGAACGTGGACATTATGCTCACAAGATCGTCTATGCGTGTAACCCTGTAGGTTCACTTAACGTTGGCATTGAATGAAAAATGTCCTAGACATTTATTCACAAAACATAAGCAGCCTCTAGCAAGACATTATGCTTACCCAAGTTAAGTAAATGTAATAATAACCTAGCATCAGATTTAATATTTAGTCATTTTGTCACACGATATCCTAATTAAGTATAAGGCACGGATCAAGTCATCCTTATAAAACTTAATTAACCATTTACTTGATCACTAGGCAGACCTTTCCAACAAATAATATTAATAACACCTTATTAATACTTATTTGAGCATGGCCATGCATATTTTCCAGTCTTCCTTATCAAGGGGCCCATGGATATCTATCTCTAAAAAGAGAGGGACAAATCCCTTTCACTATCTCCAATGTTCAAGCCATGACGAGAAAATAAGCCAACCAATAGTCATAATGATCACCTAATTAAAAGTGATGTTTAACTATGTCAAAACATATTTTCTCCCCATGCAAGAAACATTAGAAACATTAGGTCAAAGGACACCAAATATAAAACTGAGAAGAAATATTTATAACTTAAACCCATGCAATATTTCTTCTTCACTTTGGGTCATGTCCAATACAATATTCTCAATATGTATTTATGAATTGATTTTATATCTCATATTCATGATCAGTAAAACTTGACCATCAATCAACTTCACACTAGTTTACAAGATGTAATAAACTAGGGAAAAATAAGAATAGTATTTTATTAGCTATAAGGGTTTTACTATCAAGTCACATACTTGATGACGAAGAGCATAAAATACAATTCAAAAAATACATGCCTCATAAATCATAAATGTGTGTCAATTGGTCTTAGGGCATATACTAACAGAGGGAAGCATTGCTAACCTTATCATTGATAGTGGTAGTTGCTTAAATGTGGCTAGTGCTTATCTTTTTGAGAAGTTGAAACTACTTACTGCAAAACATGATAAACCTTACTAACTCCATTGGCTAAATGATAGTAGAGAAATTAAAGTGTTGAGCCAAGTTGTGGTACCAATAGAAATGGGAGCTTGCAAAGATGAGATACTATGTGATGTGGTGCCCATGCAAGCATGCCATCTCCTCTTGAGAAGACCTTGGCAATTGGATAGAAAGTCCCTCCACAATGGAGAGAAAAATACTTATTCTTTTGTGAATGATGGAAGAACATTCACTCTAAACCCTCTTACACCTCAAAAAGTGAGAGATGAACAAAAAAAGATGAGGGAGAAAGAGAGGGCCGAAAGTGAGCTCAAAGGAAAAAAAATCGAGGAGGTAAAGAGAGTTGAGGAAAAAGAAAAGAGTGAAGAAACAGTGATAAAAACAAGAGTGAAGAGAAAAAGAGTGACCGAAAAAAAGAGAGTGAGATGAAAGAAAAGAATTGTTTCTTTGCAAAACCTAGTGAGGTGATTGGTGCAATTGAAAGAAAAGAAGTGTTGTTGCTCTTGTATTGTAGGGATACCAAATTCTTGAGCCATTTTTGGAGAGTTCTTTGGAAGAAACTTGATACTAACTTACTTATTCTACAGCTTTCCATCCATAAACGGATGGACAAATCGAAGTGGTAAATATAAAAATTGACCAACTTCTAAGCGTTGTTTTGAAGAAGAACATGTTGCAATGGGAGGAATGTTTGCCACACATTGAATTTGCCTATGAAAGGGCACCTCACTCTACTACTTCTCATTCTCCATTTCAAGTTGTTTATGATTTTAACCCTCTAACTCCCTTTGATTTGGTTCCTTTGCCTATAGATCAAGCATTAAGCAAGGATGCTAGCAAGAAGGCTGATTTTGTGAAAGCAATTCATGCAAAGGTCCATGAAGCCATTGTCAACTCCATCAAAAAGCTTGTAGAGAAAAGAAATGTGGGAAGAAGAAAAGTGGTATTCAAACACGGTGATTGGGTTTGGGTACATTTTAGAAAGGAAAGATTTCCCCAAGAAAGAAAGTCTAAGCTTGATGACAGGGGAGATGGGCCATTTTAAATCCTTGAGAAAATTAATGACAATGCCTATAAAGTTGATTTTTCGGGACATTATAATTTTAGTGCCACTTTTAATGTATCCGATCTCTCTTTATTTGATATAGGTGATGGAGATTCAAGGCGAATCCTTTTCAAGAGGAGGATAATGATATGAACCGCTTAGACATGCAAGAACATCAAACAGTTGTGACAAGAGCCAAGGCAAAACAACTAAAGAGTCACAATGATCAATTTGAGCAAGAGAAGATTCAAGGGTTAAATTTTGATGTCCAAGACTTTATGGGGCAATGTGATAAAGTTTTGAATAAGTTAGAAATTGAAAATTCACCTGGGTAGATAGTTGAAAGCCCTTTTGCCCAAGCTGGAAAATTGCCTCCTATTTTTGGCAATGTGTTGACTAGTGCTCCAGAATAGTTGAAATGCAATTAAAACACTTTTATTGTCTTATCAAGTGAATGTATAGGTTATATCTATCCCTTGGGCTGAAAATACTGGAGGGTTGGAATATGCCTTTATGGGGCTTAAATTTGGGACTTAAATTTTAGGCTTAAATTTGTGGGGCTTAAATTTTGGGCTGAAAGTATGAGGAATTTTTCCCTCAAATCTCTATAAATATGCAGTCTTCCATTTTGAAGAAGCTAATCAAGAAATATTTCAAGACAAAGGTTCTTCTCTTAGTATTCTTAGTTTTTAGCTTAGTTTTTTTTTTCTATCTTTTTTAAGGGTGAACTTCCTTGAAAGAAAAATCACTTTGAAGACTTGTTGAAAGTTCCAAGAGCTTCAAGGTTGATCATCAAAATTCCTTCATACTAGTTACTACACTCTTGTAGAAAACTAGTCTTGAGGTCTTCTTCTTGTTTCATTGACATCTAAGGTTCAAAGTACTTTAGGTTGCTTGAACTTTGAAGAATTTTTTTTTTAAACCTTCTTGAGTTCTTGGATTTAATATATCCATGGTTGCTAGGAGTTTAACATTTTCAAGTCCTTTCAAAAGAACTTTATCTCTTCTACTGTTACACTTGTTTTGTTTGTTTCTCCCTTACTTCTTGGACGAAATTTTATGCACTTGAAGATCATTCCACATCACATCGAATGCAAGAATTTAAACCAGGAATTTCATAATCAAGAATTAGGGTTCAACTCCTCATCCAAACAATAAAAACTACTCACTATTCATTATTAAAAAAAATGAAATTCAATATTAAAATCGAATAACAAGAAAGTAAAAAAGAAAGCTTAGGATTGAAATCAAAACCACAATTGAAATTCCGAATATCTACCAAGCTCATCTTTCGAGTCGCCAAGTTAAAGACCGAATTCTTGAAAATTGTTCTTCACTTCTTGAAATCCAAGAAATAAAATTGTAGAAATCTAGAAATCTAAAGAGTGTTTAACTACTTGAATATATAAAAGACAAAAAATTAAAAAAATCGTCTAATCTAATCTACTCCTAAATATCTAATACTAACCGTAATTAATCCTATTCTAAAACCTAATCTAAATCCTAATCTATATCCTAATCTATCCCTCTAAAATAGCTGCAGCAAAACCCCTTATATAGAGGTGAAAATTACAAGAAAACAAAGTTTCAATTGGATTAAATCATTGCCGGAACCTACCACTGACAGTAGGTCGAGTCCTACAACCCGTGTTAGGGTTCTGTTTTGCCAACTGTTTGTGTGCCGAGGACCTACCGCCAATAATAGGTCAGCCTACCTAGTGCGGTAGGTCAACTTCGTTTGTTGCTGACGGCTCTCTTTTCGTCATTTTCGCTCTGTTTTTGCCCGTTTTCATTTATTTTTTCGTTTTCTCTTTCGGAAGGCAACTAAGACAAGAGTAAGGGATATTAAACTCAAATACATACTTTTACATATTAAAACATCGAAAAACAATAAAATTAAAATATAGAAATATAACCAATTATTCACATATCACTAAGCAAGGGAAGAACCCTAGAGACTAAAAGAGTTTCTCCCTCAAGAATTTCAGCAAAATTCATTCAACTTCAAAAGTTAGTTACGATAAATGTATAATGAGGTATTTATAAGCATTAACCCCTAGCTACACAAGTGATTAATGGCTTAAATTAGCTATAAACCCCTTGATTAAAAGCTGGAAAAACAACTTGAATTACAAAATCCAGGATTAAAAGGGAGGTTAAAGAAAATCCCACCCGAGACCTACCAGCGACAGTAGGATCAGACCTACTGTGCGTAGTAAGTAGTCGATCTCTGAGGCTCCCCTAGCAGAAGCCTACTGGCGATGGTAGGGGTAATCCTGCTATCGGCGGTAGGATCCAATTTTCCACATCCAAGTTGCTCCCTTGAATAAACCTTGTTTATGACATAGATTATGAGTAACTTGGAGACTTGTTCTTGAGCTTTAAAACCTTTAAACTTGATTTTCAAAACATTTTCCTTGTAAATAACCTTGCCGTTATCCATATTTCTATCATTAGCTTTAATATCTTTTGACCTTGCACTAGTGAATGATTAATGCGATAAATCTTTATAACCTTGGCTTTCTCGATTCATATCATAAATGTAACAATTATTAAGCTTAAGAGTCCAAGCTCCCCCATAAGAACAACAAATAATTATATTTTTAAGAGTGTAGGCTCCCCAATAACACAAACAAATATGTGAGATATAAGATCACTCCGAGTTCCGTTCTCATCAAGATGTGCATCAAATATGAGACTTGTAATATTTTCAATTTAAATAAGAAAATATTTCTAATTGACAAATTGTTGTACAATATTATTATTCAACCAATTAAAATTTGTTGTACCATTTTTTATTTTTTTGGATAGAAGCAAGACCCATATACATTATTAATATTAACAAGCAAAAAAAGTGTACAATCATATGAAAACCAATTTCTTCCCAACACAGTAGTCATGATTTGGTTTTGTTGACCTAATCATTCTACCTAAGAAAAGCACAAAAACCATAGAAATAGTACGCATAGAGAAAGAGCCTCATTTTTTCTGTATAGCACAAAAACAAAAAGAAACATATAAAATTCTTACCTTAATGACAACTCAAAAAAATCTGAACTAAAAAAGCAATTTATATTTACACAAACGCCTAACAACTCAAAACAAATAGTAAAAAAGAAAAAAAATTTACTTACTGTTACTGTAATGAAGAAAGAGGCTTGGACGATGGCATGACAGTAGATGGTGCTGCACAGACAGTGGTGTGCGGAGGTGGTTGCAAAAATTTTGTCAAAAAAGAAGGAGAAGAAATTAGAGGAGAAAGAACGAGAAGAGAAGAAGAGAAGAAGGAGGAGGGTGAATTCTTACTTTTGGCAACACCGGTGGCATATCGACAGGGACGAGGATGAGGTGGCCAGAGGTGAATGGTGCTTCGGGTTTTGCAGAAGAAGGAATGACAAGGTGGAAAAGAGGGAATGAAAAGAGAAAGGAAGGATCGGGTTGTTTGAAACATATTCGACTTTTACAGATCAACTGCGATCGGTAAATATTTTTTTAAAAGAATTATAACATAACGACCGATTACCGACCGAAGTTGGTCGGTAAAAAGACTTCAACTAAATTAAGACATTTAAAAAAAATATTTAATATAGCGACCGATTACCGACAGAATTAAGTCGGTAATTACAATTTGGTTAGCTACTAACCGATTTAGTCGGTAAAATTTCATACCATACTGATCAAATTTTAATTAGTTGGCAGTCGGTCGGTGATAAATTAGGTTACCGACGAACCACTGTCGGTCAGTAAAACTGATTTTTCTAGTTGTGGCTTTCATGGTGCTCTTTTGTGATGGCACCTTTCATGCTCCTGGTTTTCGGATTGCCATGTCAAAGCCATGGAAGTGTGAAGCTGAATCCTTGAAAAGACATTCTCTGAAAGATAATGTCTATCAATTGATGTTTCGTTTAGCTAAAACTACTGATCGGGCCTTGCATAATAGACCTTGGAATTTAGACGAAAAATTGATTATTCTTCGGACCTGTGATTCTGCAACACAATATCCACCATCAAATTTCGAGTCCACATACTTTAATTATCGCATCTCGAGTCTTCCCGCTTGGAGTTACACCTCAGAAATTGGCCGTTAATTAGCTACAGTTATGGAGAATAGCACCACTCTTGAAATCTGCAGTAGCAATACTGGTGGTGTGGGACAGCTTTTCAAAATCCGAGCTCTTCTCCATACCCACAAGCCTTTGCACAGATGTATTCTTGTTTATATCCTGGGTTCGGGAAAGGTTAAGACTAGTGTCCAATATGAAAGACTTCCCACTTTTTGCTTCTTTTGTGGTTGCATCGACCACATTTTCAACCGATGTACTGTTCTCAAGAATTCCCAGACGCAATATAGTCTTTCGTGTGAAGAATTCCCATATTCAGAAAGTCTTTGTTGTTCTGATAAATTAGATACATCTTTTATGGAAAAACTGGCTCCCTCTCCTGGTACTAGTTTTGTCCCTACTCTAGCCGAAGGGCTTAATCATTGTCATACTAATGTCACAACTAATGCTGATGCTAAGACCTCTATTCAAGGTTGTTCCATGCACTCTTCATTGGGAACCTTGATACCCTCTCTTTGGTATTGATTATCTCCCTAGCAGCATGGTTCTACCTGATGGGAAGCAAAAAGGGCTGCACATTGACTCACGGACACCTATTGCCAAAATTGACCCTTTGCATCCATCTGAGTTTTTGAAGGGCACTAAATCACCTTCCGTTGCTAATCTCAATTACCTTCCCTATAAGATGACTCTGGTTACTAACAAACAACAAGGATCTATTATTGACTCCAAGCCAATTTCTGCTTCAACTGAATCACCTCCGTCAACTCCTGTAGCAAATGAGACAAATACACAAGGAAAAACTATTGGAATAAATAATTCTGAAGCACATGGAAAAGAGAAAATCATCTTGACCATCTATGGAAAGGGAGGCATGCCTGCTCAACTCCAACCTATTCTGTCGACAGATTCTTCAAACCATAAGGTAACTCCTAGTTTTCCTCTTCTTTGCCCACCCTTATTTCAAACTGTTTTCTATTAGATTATGCTATTCATGAAAATTTCTTTACTGCACTTGCTAAATTGCTTCTGTTTGATATTTGTATGACTTTTAAGCCCGTCCCCAATTAAACCCCTCCCAAATGTACACATAGACAGGCCCAACTCTATTCTTATCGCTCTTATTTTCACCAAGAATCATGCTCTTCATTTTGCCTATTAGAATCCATGTCATACGCCAACATCACACATAAACATCATGAATATTCCATAACACAATCAGACAGACAAACACTTTATTCTCAAAACACAAGCAATTTTTCCATAAAATCCCCAACACAAGAGCTTTCAGTTTTCCCAAATCACATAAAAAAGTTTACTGCTTTCCCTAAATTTCAGAATAGGCACATGCTGAACAAAATATGGAATTTTTTTTCAGAAATATTGATTCTTCTTTGGCTCCATTTTCTAATTCCGGTGACACATTAATTTGTTCCACATATGTCCATGCCGCCGACTGCCTTCAAAGTAAATAGCACTAGTTCTTCTCCCAATAATACTGCTACTTCCTCCTCTTTCTCATCTTCTTCCTTTAATCCTTCAACCATCTCCTCTTTATCTTTTTTATGTGATAACAACTCTGTCGACCCGCACCTTCCCCTCCCTTCATTGCGTTAGTTTGAATCTATGGCAGATCTAGTCGCCACTATACACTCTCCAATAACAATATCCTGAACCCCACCCCCGGCTGAACTTGTTTCCTTTTTTTCTTCTTGCAAGTTTGCTTCTTAATCCTTACCCCTCTCTTCTGTATCTACCCCTTCCCCATCTTCTTCCTCTAATCCTTCAACCATTTACTCTTTATCTCTTTTCTGTGATAACAGTTCTATTGACCCACACCTTCCCATCCCCTCCTTGCGTCATTCTGAATCAATTGGAGACCTAGTAGCCACTATACACACTCAAACAACAACATCCCTGAACACCACCCCTCAGCTGAACTTGTTTCCTCTTCTTTTTCCTGCGATTTTGCTTCTCAACCCTTACCCTCCTCTTCTGTATGTACCCGTGATGATGACTAGTCTGTGGAGCCAACTATTATCCACTGACACCACCCTCTAAGAGTTTTGACCGATTTTTAAATTTGAGGATGTTTCTATTAATTGTGATATTTGTGTTAATGGTAATGAAAATGATGATGTTATTGGCCCAATAGATCCCATTATTTGAGCAAAGAATGTGGGCCTCTCTAGTGAATTGTTTTCGGCCTAAAGTGTGGAATATGGACCTGACATACTCACTTGCAATGCCTAACCCATAATTGAATACATAAAATTATCCAATTCTCTCCTCATGGGTCATATTGATAAAGATACTATTGAGGGTACTAGTCTGGCCGAACAAACCCCAGCTTAGATTGATGCTTCACTCACATGTTTTTAATGTTGATCACGATTTTAATTCTTTATATGATTATTGTGTCAGTATTAATAATGACATTCTCCCTGGGAGTTTTAATTACTCTAATTTTCATATCTTCCCCCTTCCATGTTACATGATTGTCCCATTTCTGATTTATCTCATTCTAGTTATGTTTCTATGCCACAAAAGAAGTCAAATAATTTTGCAGGGACTCATGATGTGAAGAAGTTGAAAGAAAACAAGAAAAATGTCAATACTAATATTGACCGGCTTCCCGTGAAACCCTCCACCTTCAAGAACTTGGCTCATTCTACAGGGACTACACAAAATCCTATGGTTGTTGGAGATACAGAACAAATGAAGGATCCACATTCTCTAAAGCATTCTTTAGATGTTTCCCCTAGTTGCGACAGTGATTCTACAAGCGGTGAAGTGCCACAAAAATCCTGTTACTGATACTCATTCTAGGCCAACGATGGAGGCTATTAATTACCTCTCCCCCCCTCCCCCAAGATTAATGAGTATCTTATGCTTGATTTGCTGAGGACTTGGTAGTCCTCGTGCAATTAGAGCTCTTAGTAGTCTTCATAAGGCTGTAAAACCTTTTATTGTTTTTTATCTTTAATTAAATGTCTTAAAAATAAGATGGATTCTATCAGAACTTCTCTAAATTTTTACTGTGATTTTTTTGTAGACAGAGTGGGTCTTTTGGAGGTCTTGCACTTTTTTGGAATAATGATACAAATGTCTCTGTATTAGGTTATTCATCCGGTCATATTGATGTTTTTGTTTCTCTTGCTAATTCTGTTTCTTTTTGTTTTACTGATTTTCATGGAAATCCTAAGCCTAAGTTCAAGCATTTTTCTTGGGATCTTCTACGCCGAGTGCATTCTATGTCTAATTTACCTTCGCTTGTTGCAGGAGATTTCAATGAAATTATTTATGTAGATGAAAACACAGGTCGAGCTAGAAATAATTGGCAGATTGACAACTTTCGTAATGTCCTTTTTTATTTAGGTTTTGAAGGCCCAAAGCTTACTTCGAAAGGATCAAAGTTCCAGAACTATCATATTAGGGCTCGTCTAGATAGAGGTCTTACCCCTGCTAGTTTTTCTCAAACTTTTCCTGCCTGCCGTATTTGTAACACCTCAGTAAATCATTCTTACCACCTTGCTCTTTCTATCCATCTTATCCAAAGTACTAATTCTTGAACAGGTCAGGAATCTAAGCCCAAAAGATTATAACCACATTGCATGAAAGAAGAAGAATACTTAGAATTTTTTGGTAACTCGAGCTACCTAACCCAAACCCATTGGCAGACTCTGTGCGGACCAACTTTGAATTAATTCTAGAGTATCTCCTAGAATGAAGCAAGAAGAAGTTTGGACATCTACCCCTCCGTATAAGAAAGTAAGGCAACAACTTGATAATCTTCGTTCTCAAATTTCTTTCTCTGCTGTGTTAGAAACAAAACTTGAATTGGAATTTGTGAAGTTGCTTTCCTTAGAAGAAGATTATTAGAAGACTAGGCTAAGGGCGGATTGGCTTACGGAAGGAGACAGGAACACTACATATTTTCACCAAAAACTTTCACAGAGGCTAGTATGATCCTTCCAAGCATCCCTTGAAGATCTAATACTCCCAAGAGTCAACTCTCTTCTAGAGGATGCCCTTGATGGTTTTTGTTTGAAGAATTGAAGAACATATTCTCAAAATTACAGAAAGATAATGAAGAAAAAAGCAATTAAACCTTCTTATATGAATGGGAGAATCAATAAGGCTTGATTCAAGCCTCACCTCTCCTCCAAAATCTAATAAGCACCTAAGACCAAGGCAACACTAACTAGATAGTTGGCACCTGAAGGGATGAATAACATTTGAAATTAGACTTCAACTCTTGAATTTGAAGATTCAAGAAGTTTCTTGTCAAGAAATTATACAATAGAAATACTTAATTTACATGGAAGAAGAAGAAATTTTCAAAAACCTAGTTTTCTCTCTTGGAAAATTTTTATAATGTGTGTTAGCCAAATGGCTGCCAACATTAGGATATATATATATATAGTAGTCTTAAAATTAGTAGTATAACCTAGGTATTAAATTAACTTAAAAGAGTTTAAAAGATAATTAAACCACTTAAGTATAAGTCAACATAAGTTTACAACCCTAAAGAATAGTAAAGGAAGTTAGAAACTTCACAATTTCTCGCTTCAGCCTAAACCTACCAGCGACGGTAGGTCCCGACCTACCCTCCGTGGTAGGTCATTTTTCTTCAGCCCTTTGCAACAAGAACCCTACCAGCGACAGGCCCTTGCTTCAACTTTATGGTTTCTTGTGCATCCAGGGTCATACCATCTAACCCTCCTTTGAATGGATTCATCCTCGAATCCGTACCTGCAAGTAACCATAAGAGGCGGGCAACATTAGAAATGATATTAACCGAAGGAGGAATACTATAATAAATTTCAAAGAGAACTTGGCAAGTAAAAGCACATGATCGTCTAGAGCACAAGGACAACAAGCCTTGCATCTCTTCCTTAAAAGGTTTCTGGAATGCAAAGGTTGTATAGAGAAAGAAGTTCAAGGACGAAATATCCAGGGAATAAACACACAAATGCCACCGAAGCGTAACAAGGCGTCTTTCAAAACGAACACAATTAAAATAAAAAAAATCTTGAAGTGTAAGCCCTTCATCAAATGTTTCCAAAACTTCTTTAGATTGATGTGGAAAATGAAAGCGTAAATGTTGGGAAAAATTGACAGATGAAAGGAAATAAAACCAAACAATCAAATCTTCGTAGGGACCATGATGCGCATAACAAGTATGCAATAAGAAGTTCGAAATATGTTTAGTCAAGGAAAAAGTAGGAAAAATCCACATTAGTTTTACATGATTTCTTTCAAGATAGGCACAAAGATGAACAAGGAAATCATGTAGATGCATCCACGCAATAACATCAATTATCAAAACTTCTTTAAATGGGGAATGATAGTAGAAACTTAGGTCTTGAAAGGATTGAAGAGTTAAGAACAAGAAGTTAGAGAAAGTTTTAAAATTCCAAACAATAAAAGTTTCTTCAAGAATTTGAGAAAAGAGGTTTAGAAAACACTTCTAAAGAACACACTTGTTAAGGATGTTTCGAAGCAAGCCTTAAAACCACAATCCTTAAATGGATAACGAAATTGGAAACTTTCTTCCTTTTTGAATCCTAAAACCCATCCATGAATTCCCATCATATAACTATTTATCCCTTTAAAAGGAACATGAGAGTTCAAACTTTCATTTTCCTAGTCTTTTAAGAGAGATTCGTGGATAACAACATAACGAAACCTCATCCAATCAAAATGCTTCTTAAAATTCCATGAACATTTCAATTCACAAGGACTCGCAAAACCAAAAGAAAGTTCAAGGATGTTATCCACATAAAGGCCAAGAGGCGAATTGAAAACAAATAAGTTATCAAAGACCAAATTCGAAAGATCTTTCTTCCATGAGGACTTTTACATGAAACCCAAGAATTCTTCAAAGAAAGTATAAGATTGTTTATTCTAAAATCCTGAGACTTCCTAATTTTCCTTCACATACAAATTTCTTCAAAACCTCTTTGATAGGTATGTGATACCACTAAATTCATGCTTCATAGAAATAACCAATAAGTTCTTGTTTGGAACTAACAATCCATCTAGGAAAACATCTATCCAAAGAATTTCAATGAAAGTTTTAAAATAACACAGATGTTTCCCAAAAATATTCTTCAAAGGTAGTTCCAAAAAGTCTTTTCCCAAGATGGTTTCCACAAAAACTCTAAGACAAACTTGAAGTACTCCAAAACCATCTTTCTTTTTGTTTTCAAAAATTAACAAAAACATAGACTCCTTGAAATGCAAATGGTAGAATTGAAAACTATGAATGTTTTCAATCAAGAAAGCTTTCAAAACTTCCAATCCAATTAGGAACTTATGGTCATCACAAGGATTGTCAAGTTGAATGTTCACATTCAAGAAATGGTTTTTGAAAAGAGCAATTCCTTTAATGGCAATCACAAAAGTTTCAAACGAGGATATCGTACGAGAATAAGTTTCAATAATTCCCCTTATAGACTTATCAAGAAGATCTTCAATCAAAGAACACAAATACCCTCCAACTTTCCTAACAAGAAATTTTCCATCAAACAAATCAAGAAAGCAAGGAATCATACCTACATAGGTGTCCAAGAAGGAAATGAATCAACAAGCAAAGAACTCATATCAAGAATATCATGCCAACACTTAAGATCAAAACATGATGGTTCAAGTTTAGCATCTCTAGTGAATAATTAATTCCGAAAAGAGTCAAGAAAAGATAAACAATAGATAAGTGAACAACAATAAGGAAAGATCACAAGTTCGGAAGATTGCACATAAAGTTCCCACCATGATCTCATGGAAAGCATAAGTATTTAAGACTAACTTCAACTCCTTAAAATAAAATTCAAGGTAAGAAGATGAGTTTGTAAGAAAACTTATTGAAGAGTTTTCTTGGCTCAGAAGCACTCCTTTTCCACCTCTCTTTCTTTGGTCTTCCATTCCTAGCACAAAAGTAACTTAATTAGATTAAAAAAACTCACAAATATTATTGTCACTCATTCTAAAATAAGAACCCATTTGGTCTTCAAACTCCTTCCACAACAAGAACTCCTTATAATGCATACGAAAGAATTTGAAACCAAAAGCCCTTTCAAATAAATTTTTAAAAGTTATCTCGACAAGGAGAAATTTAAGCCCATGCCACAAATGCTCTAGTAATCCCTTCTCAACCAATAAAGATTCTTCACATAAACATTAAGAGAAGTCAAAACATATTAAAAATGTTCAACTACTTCCTCTTGGAACTTAACACAATGATCACCAAGTAAGGAAAACAAGGAACCATCAAACTCATAAGAATTGTTTTCAAGAAAACCGAAGGTATGATGGATAGAAACCCCTAAAGATACACAATTATTCCATGGTTTAGCATTGTTTAAAATAAAGAAAAAAGTATCATGAGACAAGTCTTTAACCCCTAAGAAATTATTTCTATTTAGATTAACAACTTGGTGTGGCAAATTAACTAATAAAGAATGACGCTTTGTCCCATGACATCACAAAAGAGAAACTTATCCAGCTCATAGCAAGAATAAGAAATGTAACAAGAATAGAGGATAAAACATGTATGATTAAGCTCAAGAAAATATTTCTTTTCAAGTGACTTTCCAAGAGAGTTAAAGAAAATGAAATGTCCTCCATTTTCTATGAACACAAGTGAGAACAACTTAATTTCCTTAAAATAAATCTCAAAGCACAAGTAAGAAATAGAAGGAAAGAAGCTTATTGTTTTGATGGAATTGTAGCCAAGTCTTCCTTGTTGATTCTTGCTTGGTTCTCCAAAAGTTTGCAAAGAAAAAAATTCAATAACAAGAGAAGAGTTAGTTTGGTTAGCAAAGAAACTTATTTCCTCACTCTTTTCAAGTATGTTCAACTCTTCTTTTGAATTCTCTCGTTTTTCTTCACTCATTTCTTTTGTTCTCTCATTTTTTTTCTCAAGATCATTCTCCTTTTCTTTTGAGCACTCACCTTGTTCAAGAAATGACCGAGAATACCATAGGTTGTTATCTTTTCTTCCTCTCCACAAATCACCACATCAATACCCTTTGGTTGTTCTTGATCTCCTTGCATTCTCTCTTTCAATTTCTTTAAATCTTCAATCACTTGAGCAGGAGAGAGAGGTTTAAGGTTACTCTTAGGACAACCCCTTTCAATGGAGTATGTCTTCTTAACGCCATTATAGGAAGCTTATCTTGTATCTATCTGTGGTTGCCCAAATCTTAAGTAGCTCACTTGCATTGGAATAATATCAAATAGAATTTCATCCATGTATTTTCCAATGGAAAATGATACCCATACTTGTCTAGTAACCTATATCTCTTCATGACCATTCAACCATCTCAAGCGATAGGGATTAGGATGCTCCATGGTGGGTAAACCTACAAGGCAGGCACTAGCTAAGTTCGTACCACTTTCTCCATCAATAATGGTAAGCTTTGTTGGTGATGTTGCATCTTGTGTGGAACAATCTCTCCCTTTGATGAATTGGCACTCCTCCAAAGTCTTGAGAACCAAGATTCCTCATGACCACCAATGTCCTTCCATATCTATCAAGTTTTGAGACAAAGTTTCCATCACCATTCCTTTTATCTATTTCTCTACCAACAATATCACCGCTATCCTTTGTCCTTCTTTCAATCATTGGTTCATTTCCATAGCTTCCATTCCCATAAAAAGCATTCATACTCTTTTGGTACCTCTACCTTCCATCACTATCATTCCCACCGTAAGCACCAAAGTAATATCCTTCATGAGTATGGGCACCAGGATCATAACCTTCATGGTATTCATCATATTCTCTTCGGTATTTCGTTATACCATACATTATTATAACATTGACACCTACAAAATAGAAACAAGTAATAGAAAAAAAAAAAGGATTTCGCCGCTCCCTAAGTGTTTTGCTCAATTGTAATTGCTCTCAACCCTCGTGTTTTGCGCTCACCCTCTAGGGATTTTATATCAATGTTCTCACCCTATTGCCTTTTGCCTTTTTTTTCCTCACCAGTAGAGTTATGTAGTGATTTCTAAAGCTTCCAAGTCATAAGACATTTCCAAAGCGAAAATCATGGAAGTAACTCTTGATAGATACGAACAAAGAATTAAAAGAGAAATTTTGTCGAGCATGTGGAAGACATAGAATGTCAAAGAAAAATTCAAGAGTATGAGTCAAGGAAAGAGTCTAATTTCCACCAAAGGATCAGAAAAACACTTATGATTATATCCCAAAGAAGTTGCAAATTCAAAACGAAGACAATTGGTTCACAAATCAAAGATATGTAGAGCACTATAAATCAAATTCCAGAAAACAGAGCATGAAAACCAGCTATAGTAATCGCAACATAACTCCTTCAATTCTCAACCAAAAAGGCTCAAATTTGTTGCAAAATCTTCAAAATCGAATACGATTTCAATAAAGAGTAATTTCATGAAATTAGAAGTTCATTTGGCATACTTTTCAATTCAATATTTACCTATCACTTTTTCTGGCCGAAAAATTTCCAGATTTCTTGCCTTTTCGCAAATATCATCAATGGCTTTTTTCTTTAATACAAATTCAACAAATAAATACATAAAAAATTAAATCTAAGAGAGCTTTGATCTGGTACCACATGGTATGATCCTTCCAAGCTTCCCTTGGAGACCAAATACTCTAAAGAATCAACTCTCTTCTAGAGGATGCCTTTGATGGTTTTTGTTTGAAGAAGTGAAGAAGATATACTCAAAATTGCAGAAAGATAACAAAGAAGAAAGCAATTAAACCTTCTTATATGAATGGGAGAATTAACAAGACTTGATTCAAGCCTCACCTATCCTCCACAGTCAAAGAAGTACCTAGGACCCAAGTAACACCAACTAGATAGTTGGCACCTCAAGGGATGAATAAGATTTGAAACTAGACTTGAACTCTTGAATTTGAGGATTCAAGAAATTTCTTTTCAAGAAATTATACAATAGGAATACTTAATTTACATGGAAGAAGAAGAAATCTTCATAACCCTAGTTTTCTCTCTTAGAAATTTTCATTGAATGTGTGTTGGCCAAATGGCTGCCAACATAAGGATATATATAGTTGTCTTATAATTACTAGTATACCCTAGGTATTAAATTAACTTAAAATAGTTTAAAAGATACTTAAACCCCTTGAGTATAAGTCAGCATAAGTTTACAACCCAAAAGAATAGTTAAGGAAGTTAGAAACATCACAATTTCTCCTTCAGTCGAGACCTAGCGATGAGACCTACCATATGAGGTAGGTCTTTTTTCTTCAGCCCCTTTGCAACCAGAACCATACCGGCAACGGCAGGGTGGAACGTACCGCCAGCGATTGGGTCCAAAAATGGCTCCGCCTTCGGTTTTTTAGGCTTCCAACTCTTCCAAGCTTGCTTCCTTGGTTTCTTCCATTTGTACCCTAGAAAAGAGAAAGGTTTTTGATCCTCCCAAGTCTTCTCGTTGTTCCTCTAGCACGTGCCAAGCAAGGTTTTGGACTATCTTCTCGAACAAAGCTGCTTCAGCCTCATATTCCTCTTCCATTCTCTTTGCCTCTGCTCTCGTTATCGGCCCTTGTATTAACTCTATAGTTTCTTGTGCATCCCGGGTTATACCAGAGGCAAAAAAGAAATTCCATTTCCAAGTCTGTAATTCTAATGGGGTCATGGTCTCCGATTTAGCCAGAATAGAGGTAGTTATCCTTGATTATTTTCAATCAATTTACACTTCTAATAATTCCTCTTCTATTTTACAAGACGGTGTTATAGATCAGTTCTTAGGTGATGAAGATGCAAACTCTCTGAGTCTACCCTTAAGTGCTAATGAAGTATTGAAAGCTTCAGAACAAATGAAAGATAGAAAAGCTCTGGGACTTGATGGTCCCATGACCTGTTTTTAACATAATTACTAGCATATCTTAGGTAATAAAGTCAAAAGCACGGTTCTTGGTGTTTGAAATAATAATGAGGATATTAGTTACATTAATGATACCAACATTGCTTTTATTCCCAAGTCAAAAAGCCCTAATCTAGTTAAAGATTATCGTGCTATTGGGTTGTGTAATGTGATTTATAAGTTGATTTCAAAAATCATTGTTAATCAACTTAAACCTCACATGTCTTCTATTATTCATGATTATCAGAGTTCGTTTGTTGAACAAAGATTTATCACTGGCAATTTCATCATCGCTTTTGAAGCTTTTTATTAAATGAATTTTGGGAAAATAATGGTTCTAACAATTTTTCATTGAAATTAGACATTAGCAAAGCTTTTGATAGGGTCGAAAGGAATTATATTGAGAGTGTGATGTTAGCCATGAATTTTCTCCAAAATATTTATTTTTGATCATAAAGTGTATTTATTTTGTTCATTTTTATGTTCTTATTAATGGTAACCTTCTCAACTTTTTGCCCCTTCTCGAGGCATTCGCCAAGGGAACCCTCTTTCATTTTATTTGTTTATCATTTGTGTGGAAGGTTTATCTGCTATGATATGTTATTTGGAACGGGTTGGTTTATTTTCTGGCTTGTGCTTTAATCAAACATGTCCCTCCCTTTCTCATCTTTTCTTTGCTGATGATAGTATTATTTTTTGTAAAGCTGATCTTGAGCAAGCAAAAGCAATTAAAAATGTGTTACAAGACTATGCTAGTGTGTTAGGACAAGAGGTAAATTTTAAAAAATCTGCTCTATTTTTTTATAGAGATGTGCTTTTATCTTTACAAGACTCTATCACTAATGCTTTGGGTATCACTAATAAGGGATAGTATTGGTCTTACCTTGGCTTACTTGCCTCATTGAGAGATCTAAAATTTTCAATTTGTTAAAGATAGGATTTGGAAAAGAATAAATGGGTGGAAGGAAAACGTTTTATCACAAGCTTGTTTTATTAAAAATGTAGTCCAGGCTATTCCAACTTATGCTATGTCTTATGTTCTTCTACCTGTGCATATTATTCGTTATCTCAATTCTATGGTCTTACAATTTTTTTGGGGTAGGTCTGAATGTAATAGAAAGCTTTGTTGGAAATCTTGGGATCATCTTTGTAAACAAAAAAACTTGGGAGGTATGGGGTTTAGAGATTTTAAAGGTTTTAATTTAGCTTTGCTCTCCAAACATGGTTGACATATCATTCTATCTCCATCATTTTTGGTGGCCACATGCCTTCGGGTAAAATATTTCCCTCATGGAAATTTTTTTGACGCCTCATTGAGTTGCAAACCTTCTTTTTTATGGCAAAGTCTCTTTGAAGGACGTAATCTCCTTTCCTTGGGCCTGCACCATTGTATTGGCAATGGCCTCTCCACCAACATCAGAATAATGGCATAAGTACTAATCGCGTCTCTAATGTTTAGTATACGAAAAGATGGTTTTAAAGGAAAATTAAAGGCTGAAAACAATTAAACCAATAAAAGAAAACAAGTAGTGAAATTTAAGGTTTTAAAATTAATAAAGCAAGAGTTTTGATGACCAAATCCCCCTAATCCTTATTACTACTTCAATTGGAAAAACTTTAATGAAACCGATGTTGAAATAATTAAGTTGGGGCATCAATCAAAATCGGGCAATCCCTATCCCTAGGCGAAAGCCACCCTACTCACTAACCATTAGAGGAAAATGTCTTTTCTCCCTAACATATTATGAGCACAATAAAATTAGGTGATTTAAAGGACTTAAAAGTGCAAAATCGTATCGCTAGTCAATTGTCCCAATTAACCCCTAATTGGTTGCCCTAGATCATTCTTCCTTTTTCAATTTCGAACAATCTTGCGATTAATCTAATCTCGCAACAATTAAGTTGCAAACAATCACAATTGGAAGACAACTTAAATCAAAACAAACATCGAATTCAAAAAATTAAACCAAGACCTTCATAATGAAGAACTAAGGTTCAACCGTCATCCAAACATAAAGAACTACTCACTATTCATTATATAAAAAATGAAGTTCAACATTAAAAATTTAATAATATTAAGAGAAAAGAAAGCCTAGGATTGAAATTGAAGCAACAATTGAAGTCCCGACCCGAGATTGTCTTTCGAGTGGCCATGTTGAAGATTGAAATCTTGAATTTGGTTCTTCAATTCTGGAAATCTAAGAAGTAAAACTACAGAAATCTAAAAATTGTTAAACTAATTGAATGTATAAAAACTAAAAATTGAAGAATTGTTTAATCTAAACTAACCCTAACTATCTATTACTACTCCTAATTACCTAAATTCTAAGTCCTACTCTGTATATCTCTGCTCTTCTCTACCAAATTGCAGAATTAGCCTTTATATAGAAGAGAAAATGCAAGAAAATAGAGTTTGAATTGAATTAAACTGCCTTACCAACTGGAACCTACCGCTGACGGTAGGTCGAGGAGCCCTACTATCCGTGGTAGGGTTCTGTCCAATAGCCGCTTGTGATCCAAGGACCCACTGCCGACGGTAGGTTAGCCTACCTCGCACGGTAGGTCGGCTTGATTGTTGCCGATAGCTCTATTTTCGCTCTGTGTTAATTCGTTTTTGTTTCTTTTTATTATTTTCGTTTCTAGAGGGCACCTAAGATAAGAATAAAGGATATTAAGCTAAAATATACATTTTTACATATTAAAACATCAAAGAACAATGAAATTAACATATAGAAATATAACCAATTATGCATGTATCAAATATCGCCACACGTATCTATTGCTTGCCCTCAAGCAACGCAAACTAAATAGACAAGATGAAGGAGTTAAAAAACTTTTAGTTTAGAAAGACAAAACATAACAAGAACATAAGCCGAGTAAAACAATTGAAATTACAGAACGGCTACCAGCAATTATAGTAGAATTAATAAAAAAAAAAAAAACAAAACTTAGAAGAATTAAAAACAAAGCCACTTCAATAGGATTCTTCACTACCCAACTCAAAAGATAGATAAAAAATAGATGAACGACAAAAATCACTAAGTCCACCAAAAGTCACCAAGAATCGATATAGATCAACAGTGTATATGTGTGTGTGCGATTTACTCATTTCGTTTTTTACAGAAGGAGAGAAATGTTAAGTGATTAGCACAATGAAATATTTTAAAAGACAATGCACACAAATTCATGCACCTCTATCGCTTATCCGCTCTAAAGTCTATTCTATGTTGTTCCTGGATTAGGTAGAACATTTTGGCTTGTAATGTTAGGCTAGGGACAAGAATATGGTAACAAACGAAGGTAAAAGGAGACAAAAATAAATGAGATAGAGCTAACGCAACTGAAAGGAAAAGATAGCGAAATTAAAGAACCACTTTCTAGTTGTCTTTTTCACTCTTCTCATTCACCCTTGAACAATTAACTTCGTTCTTTCTGGTGCACATTCCACCTAATAACATATTTTTTTCAAAAATTTTCATGAATTATCAATACAAGAGAGTAAGATGCTTGATATTTTTTCAAGAATTTTAACTATAAACATAAACACATATTTTTGTCTCCCTTTTCTGCTATTTTTTTCATTTTTTTGTATTTTTTTTCTCTTTTTTATTTTTCCTTTTCAAGCATCAATTTCTTTTTTTCTTTCCTCTCTTTTCTACAACCAAAAGCACTAAACAACTGAAATTAGCCAAGATACCCCTTTTACTCTTTTCATATAGTTTTCTTTCTTTCTTTCTTCACTCCTTCACCCCCACACTTATTCGTTTTCCTCACTCAAAATAACCAAAAGTCTATACTAACTACTAGCTCCACGAATTGAGGTTTTATAAAGTGAGTCTAAAAGAACAAAGGAAACAAGGGATTGAAACCCTTCGTATGAAGGCACAAGAAGGGAACTAGGGATTGATTTCATAAAGGATATGGCAAGAAAAGCACAAACGGTACAAAGAAGGCCTAAGACCATCATTTCCGGGACAATCCTAGACTAGAATTCTTTGCTTTTAAGGACTAAAAAATATGAAATTGCAGGCAAAGACCAAAAAATTATTATCATTATGCTAATTACCCAAGATTCCAAGGCTTCTATTACTTAAATAAAATTCCAAAGTGCATGAAAACCATTGATAAAGTAAGAAAATTAGTAAATGCGGTTTTCAAAGTAATTAAGTAATTTGTCTTTTTCGAAAAATCTAGAGAATGTTGCAGTTGAGTACTCTATTAAAAGTGGTAAAACAAAAATATATTTTTGATTTTCATAAGATCAAGAAAAAGAAAAGGAAATAAAAGCTTTTAGGATTTTTCAAATTTTCTGATATTTTTTGGAATTTTTCAAATAAGAGGCTAAAAGTAAAGTAATAAGAAAGAAGGAAAAAGGAATAAAAGATGAAAATACCCCCACACTTAAATCACATTGCCATCAATGTGTGAATTAGACTAAAGAAAAAAACTAAAAAAGCACATACATGAGAAGCAATTCCGCAGGCATAAAACAATAAAACATATCGGTAAGCCATCCCCACACAAAAAATAGAAGAAGTAAGAGAAAACAAATAAGCAAAATTAAACAATAGATATTGGAAAGCATAAAAGAAACAAAAGAACATAGAAGAAACAAATCTAAAAGGAAAGAAAGAAAAGGAAAGGGAAGGAGAAACTTCCTAATACGAGCCAATGTCCACGCCGCCACCTCCACTACTGCCCTGATTGAGCATAAATCTGCTGCACAGGTGGGTTAGCATCACCTCTTGGCGATCTATAGATATCTTCTTGTGGACCAACTCATCCGCATATCGGCGAGTTGATTCTACTATTTTCGCCAGTTGGATCCTGTAGATATCTTGGGGGATATGGAGTTGCTTAAAGGCATTCCGCATCTAAGCTTGGAATGCATCCATCGAGACTATTGGGGCATCGGCCTCATCATCCTCATCATTTGAGGAGTTATAGGATTCATCGGCCTCATCATCCTCATCATCTAATTACAAGGAAAACGTCCCTATGCCGGTTTTTGTGGTTTTCTTAATTGAGCAAAAATAGGCACGGCTGCATTCCCGCAGCCGATCTTCCTTGGACGGGGGTATCCACACTTTGTTCTTCTCGTCCCAGGAATAGCCGCAAATATTAAATGTTGTAAATTTGATAACCTATTGCGGTCCTATTGATGATCTTTGTTTTCCTGCAAAATTGACATTGAAAGCAGCAAAATTCGAGATAAAATTACAGGATAACAATACACATGTTTTTTTGTGGTGTCACACCCAGTATTGCGCATAGTGTGAATCATTAAGGAAGCGAGAGAAAAGGGGGATTGATTTTGGATTTTGTCAAGGAGAAAAAGGTCAAGAATATGAACTTCACTAAGTCCGCACCCTTTTTGAACAAGTGTGTGCCTAAAAATATAAGAAAGGGCACGAGGAACAAGGGTTGGGAAATCGCCCCTATGGAGGATTCAACAACGATCCATTGCCCATGGCCTGATATTGAAGTAGCTGCATTCTGCATCAAAGTTCCAGTCTAGGTCATCATAGGTAGTTTTTCTATTAGAGTCCACGATGACGTGGTTCTTGTTGTCTGGAATCCCAAGAATGGATGCCAAACGTTCCATAGTAACAATAATCCTAACCCCTTCGGAAGCAAAAATAATTGTTGGAAGATCCTTGTTGTGAAGCATATTAGCGTAGAATTAACGAACAAGGTCAGGGTAACACTCGCCAGAAACTCGAAGAAGAGCGACCCAACCTAACCCCCCAAAAAGTTGTTCAAGCTTAAGATGATCGATGATCGTCTCATCGAAGGATTTTTCAATAATCATGTTGGGGGACTCCCTATCGGTCACCCATTTACGGGTTGTGATGTGGAATGATCTTCAAGAGAATAAAATTTTGTCCAAGAATTGAGGGAGAGAACAAACAAAACAAGTGTAACAAGTAGAAGAGAGAAAGTGCCTTTAAAAGGACTTGAAAATGTTAAACTTCTAGCAACTTTGGATAAATTAAATCCAAGACCTCAAGAAGGTTTAGACAAAAATTTTTCTTCAAAGTTCAAGCTACCTAAGGTATTTTGAACCTTAGACCTCAATGAAACAAGAAGAAGACCTCAAGACTAGTTTTCTACAAGATTGTAGTAACTAGTATGAAGGAATTTTGATGATCAACCTTGAAACTCTTGGAACTTTCAACAAGTCTTCAAAGTGATTTTCCTTTCAAGGAAGTTCACCCTTAAAAAAGATAGAAAAAAAAAAAAATAAGCTAAGAACGAAGAATACTAAGAGAAGAACCTTTGTCTTGAAATATTTCTTGATTAGCTTCTTCAAAATGGAAGACTATATATTTATAGTCTCATATTTTTAGCCCAAAATTTAAGCCCCAAAATTTAAGTCCAAATTTAAGCCCCATAAAGGCATATTCCAACTCTCCCATATTTTCAGCCCAAAGGATAGATATAACCTATACATTCACTTGATAAGATAATAAAGGTGTTTTAATTGCATTTGGGTATTCTAGAGCACTAGTCAACACATTGCCAAATAGGAGGCAATTTTCCAGCTTGGGCAAAAGTGCTTCCAACCATCTACCAAGGTGAATTTTCAATTTCTAACTTATTCAAGATTTTAGCATATTTCCCCATAAAGTCTTGGACATCAAAATTTAACCCTTGAAATTTTCTTGCTCAATTTCATCATTGTGACTCTTTAGTTGTTTTGCCTTGGCTCTTGTCACAACTCCTTGATGTTCTTGCATGCCAGCCCAGTTCACATCATCCTCCCCTTCTTGAAAAGGATTCGTCCTCGAATCTCCATCACCTATATCAAATAAAGAGAGATCAGATATATTAAAACTGGCACTAACATTGTAATGTCCCCGAAGATCAATTTTATAGGCATCGTCATTAATTTTCTCAAGGATTTGAAATGGCCAATCACCCCTATCATCAAGCTTTCTTTGTTGGGAAAATATTTCCTTTATAAATGCACCGAAACCCAATCACCGGGTTTGAATAACACTTTTCTTCTTCCCACATTTCTTTTATCTACAAGCTTTTTATTGGAGTTGACAATGGCTTCATGAACCTTTGCATGAATTGGTTTCACAAAATCAGCCTTCTTGCTGGCATCCTTGCTTAATGCTTGATCTATAGGCAAAGGAACCAAATCAAAGGGAGTTAGAGGGTTAAACCCATAAACAACTTGAAAGGGAGAATGAGAAGTAGTAGAGTGAGGTGCCCTATTATAGGCAAATTCAATGTGTTGAAAACACTCCTCCTATTGCCACAAGTTCTTCAAAACAGTCCTTAGAAGTTGGCCAATTGTTCTATTTACCACTTCAGTTTGTCCATCCGTTTGTGGATGGCAAGCTGTAGAATAAAGCAAGTTAGTACCAAGTTTCTTCCAAAGAACTCTCCAAAAATGGCTCAAGAATTTGGTATCCCTATCCGACACAATAGACCTTGGAATTCCATGGAATCTAACTATCCAAGTAAAGAATAAACTAGTTACATGAGTAGCATCATAAGATTTCCTACAAGGAAATAAGTGTGCCATTTTAGAGAACCTATCAACAACAACAAAAATAGAATCCATACCTCTAGAGGTCCTAGGTAAACCAAGAATAAAAACCATAGAAATATCAACCCAAGGTTCTTTAGGAACTTCTAATGGTGTGTAAAGTCCATGTGAAAGAGTTCTAGATTTACCTTCCTTGCATTCAATACAACTTCCTACAAATCTTTCTACATCTCTTTTTAAATGTGTCAAAAAAAAAATGTTCATTAAGAATTTCATAGGTTTTAGTGACACCAAAATGTCCCATTAAACCCCCACAATGTGCTTCTTTCACAAGTAGAATTCTAGTAGAACAGGATGGTATGCAGAATCTACCATGACAATAAAGAAATCCTTCATGCAGAAATATTTTTCAAAAGGTGCTAACAAGAGTTTCTCAAAAATTTCCTTAAAGTCATGATCACTAGAATACATTTCTTTAAACATTTCAAAACCCAAAATTTTTGTTTGAAGGGTGGATAAGAGAATATACCTTTAGGTGGAGCATCGGCCACCACATTCTCCTTACCTTTCTTGTAACTGATGACATATAGAAATGTTTCAATGAACTCCATCCATCTTGCATGTCTCTTTTTGAGTTTATGTTTGCCCTTGAGAAACTTCAAAGGCTCATGATCGGTGTGCACAACAAACTCCTTTGGCCATAGGTAGTGTTGCCAATGCTTTAATGTTCTTATTAAAGCATAAAGCTCCTAGTCATAAGTTGAGTACCTCATGGCTGCCCTATTAAGTTTTTCACTAAAATAGGCCAAGGGCTTTCCGTCTTGCATAAGTACACCACCTATACCAGTGCCGAATGCATCACATTCTACCTCAAAAGTTTTCTCAAAGTTTGGTAGTGACAAAAGGGGTGTACTACACAACTTTTCCTTCAACAATTGAAATGCTAGTTCTTTCTTTTTTTCCCACTTAAATCCTTCGGTTTTATTGATCACATCGGTCAAAGGGATAGCAAGTGTGCCGAAATTTTTTATGAACCGCCTACAGAAACTTGCTAGGCCATAGAAACTCCTTACTTGTGATGCGTTTCTTGGTGTTGGGCATTTCTTAATTGCTTGGACCTTACCTTCATATACTTGAAGTCCTTGTGAGCTCACCACTTAACCTAGAAATGTAAATTTCTCCTAAAAAACTCACATTTGTCAAGGTTAGCAAAAAGTTTTTCAATTCTCAAGACATTTAGCACTTCCCTAAGATGTTGAATATGCATTTCATATGTCTTGCTTTAGATCAAAATGTCATCAAAGTATACAACAACAAATTTCCCAATAAAATTCCTCAACACATGATTCAATAATCTCATAAATGTACTAGGAGCATTAGTTAATTCAAAGGGCATAACCATCCATTCATACAAACCAAAGTTAGTCTTAAAAGTGGTTTTCCACTCATCCCCTTCTCTCGTCCTAATTTGATGGTATCTGGATTTCAAGTCAATTTTAGAGAAAAGATTAGAACCATGCAACTCATCAAGTAAATCATCTAGTCTAGGCATGGGGTGCCTATACTTAATAGTAATGTTGTTTATGGCTCTGCAATCTATACACATTCACCATGTACCATCTTTTTTTGGAACAAGTAAAACTGGAACCGCACAAGGACTCATGGAATCATGCACATACCTTTTTTGAAATTAGATCCTCAACTTGCCTTTTTAGCTCCTTAGTCTCTTCCGGTGGACTCCTATAGGGCGATTTGGCAAGACTGCCCTGGGGACAAAATCGATTTGGTGTTCGATTCCTCTAATTGGTGAAAGACGTCCGGGCATCTCATTGGGAAATATGTCTTTTTAATCTTCAATAACCTGCAAAATTTTACTTGAAAAAGAGGGTGAGTGTTCTTTAGATGAAGTAAAAGATTCCCTACAATACAAGAGCAACACCACTTCTTTTCTTTCAATTGCTACAATCACCCCACTAGGTTTAGCAAAGAAACAATTCTTTTATTTCATCTCACTCTCTTTTTTTTGTCACTCTTTTTCTTTTCACTCTTGTTTTCATCACTCTTTCTTCACTCTTTTCTTTTTCCTCAACTCTCTTTCCCTCATTGATTTTTTTTTCTTTTGAACTCACTTTTGGCCCTCTCTTTCTCCCTCATTTTTTTTTGCTCATCTCTCACTTGTTGAGGTGTAAGAGGGTTCATAGTGAATGTTCTTCCATCCTTCACAAAAGAATACGTATTTTTCTCCCCATTGTAGAGGGACTTTCTATCAAATTTCCAAGATCTTCCCAAGAGGAAATGGCATGCTTGCATGGGCTCCACATCACATAGTATCTCATCTTTGTAAGCACCCATTTCTACTAGTACCACAACTTGTCTCAACAGTTTAATTTCTCCGCTATCATTTGTCCAATGGAGTTTTTAGGGTTTATCATGTTTTGTAGTAGGTTGTTTCAACTTCTCAACAAGATAAGAACTAGCCACATTTACACAACTACCACTATCAATGATAAGCTTGGCAATTCTTCCCTCAACTTAACAGTTAGAATAGAAGATGTTTTCTCTTTCTTCAATCATGTTATCATCAAAAGCTTGAGCACTTAGTGCTCTTATCGTAACTTAGCTCAAGACATCGTCATTACTTTCTAAAGGGTTCAAATTAACATGTTCATCATCCTCACCATTTTCTTCACCCTCAACACATTCGCCACTTTCATCCTCCTCCTTCTCAATCCAACCATTCAAATCCTTCCTAAAGATTAAAACTCTCTCTGTCGAACAACTACTTGCATAGTGTCCTACACCACTACATTTAAAGCACTTTGGAAGTTTAGAAATGATTTTACCTCTCTCTTCCATCTTTGGTTTGGTTGGAGGTTGGAAAGTACCTCTAGGAGCCTCCTCCTTTTTTGGCCATGGCTTGAAGTTGGAAGTAGGTGGTTTTGTTGTTGCAACTTGTCTTAGGTTGGGAAATGAGGATTGCATCATCCCACTTCTTTTCCTTTGGGATTCGATCTTCTTGGCAAGGTGGCACATATCTTCATAACTTGTATGTTGATACAAATTAAGTTGGTTGGGTATCTCCCTATTGAGACGACTAGGGAACCTAGCCATTGAAGCATCCTTGTCTTCTTCCAAGTTCAACCTCAAGATTAGAGCTCAAGCTCTTGTCTATATTCTTCTACACTTTTCGCACCTTGTTTTAAAGTCATGAGCTTATAATGAAGCTCTCTATATTAGTGCTCGGGCACAAATCTTTCTCCCATCAAAGCTGTTAACTCTCTCTAAGTTTCAACCGGTGGTCTACCACTTCTAACTCTTTAGTTTACTACCCTTTCCCACCAATGTAAAGCATAGCCGGAAAATTCGGCTATTACAAGTCTAGCTTTTAAGAACTCATTAAAATTTTTCAACATAAATATGTTTTCTACTTGCCTCTCCCAATCTAAGAAATGTTAGGGTTATTCTAACCCTTAAAACTAGGGAGCCTCCACTTCATTCGGTCCAAGGTTTTGTCACCTTGGCCTCTTTCACGGTTGGCAATAAATGGAACATGTTCATGATCATCATATAATGGCTCTCCATGCCTAGCTTGTGGTCTTGGAACTTCTTCAAGTGTCTAGGCATGCCTCTTCCTCCAAAATCGTCTCTTCTACCACCGTATGGAGGTGGATGAGGTTCTTCATCAAAATGTGGAGGTTGGTGGAACTCGGTTGTCATAGAGCAATTGAATAGTCCATTGCTCCTTGGGGTTGTAACATTGAGACTACTACGAGGACTAACCTCCCTCTGTTGATTAGAGAGATTAGTGACATCCCTTCTAATATCCCTCATCTCATCTCTTAGAGATTGTAACTCTTGTATTATGAGCCTCAAAGGATCATCATGTTGGGAGTTTCTAGACTCTTCACCAAAAGGAGTTGGTGCTTGAGCTTGGGTTGACATCTTGATAGTGTTTACCTCACAAAACTCTCTTATTTAACTCTATTTTGCTTTTTCTAAGGGTATTCTCACAACTCTTGCTTTTTCTAGGGTTCAAGTCTCAAAGAGTTATATGAGTTCTTAAAAAAGAATTAACACATCTACTCAAGTTTAAAACAACCAAAAAAAAAAAATTCACAAACAAAACTAGTCGAGAAATATGAGATGCAAGGAAAATGATATTGAGTCATCCATTCATTTTAAGGAAGTTCAGCAACATTTCCAAGAGCATTGAGTCAATAATGGTTGATTGACCAAATGAAGAAATAAGTACTGAAAAAGGAGAGAAGTTCGACCTCAAATATAGACACAAAGCTAGGATACTTCAAGAACACAAAAGAATACAAAACAAAAGTTTCTAGCAAGTAGAGTAGATGACATACTCTGCTTGTTTTGAAAACTGGTATTGAACCACAAGTCTAAATTGAATGAGGTTTGTCTAGAAAGAATCCTCACTCAAATTTCTTGAGTTTAGGCTCAAGAATAAAAGGAAAAGGATTAGTAAAATAGAAGATATGCTCAGATCATTTAAGCACTTTTTGTTTGCGGAAAGCCAGGTGCACTTTCAAGTCTTTGACTATTTTGAGATATCATGAATTCCAAATTAGATGAGAATTATTTCGTTTGTTTCCCAGGTAAATCTACTATAAATTCATGTAAAAATATTACAAAGTTCTAGTCATATTCAAGGTCGTTCAAGCACTCTGTTGTTGTGTTGCCGTTTTCCAGCAATCTTGTCTCTTTTCTCTTTTTTATTTTTTTGTCTTCTTTTTTTCTTTCTTTGTATGTAAGATATCTCAAAAAAACTTACTTGAAGGTGGCTCTGATACCAAATGATGTGGAATGATCTTCAAGAGCATAAAATTTCGTCCCATAACTGAGGGAGAGAACAAATAAAACAAGTGTAACAAGTAGAAGAGAGGAAGTACCTTTTAAAGGACTTTAAAATGTTAAACTTCTGACAACCTTGGATATATTAAATCGAAGACCTCAAGAAGGTTTAAACAAAATCTTTTCTTCAAGGTTAAAGCAACCTAAGGTATTTTGAACCTTAGACCTCATTGAAACAAGAAGAAGACCTCAAGACTAGTTTTCTAAAAGAGTGTAGTAACTAGTATGAAGGAATTTTGATGATTATCCTTGAAGTTCTTGGAACTTTCAACAAGTCTTCAAAGTAATTTTTCTTTCAAGGAAGTTCACCCTTGAAGAAGATAAAAAATAAATAAATAAATTCTTAAGCTAAGAACTAAGAATACTAAGAGAAAAACCTTTTTCTTGAAATATTTCTTGATTAGCTTCTTCAAAATGGAAGACTACATATTTATAGTCTCATATTTTCAGCCCAAAATTTAAGCCCCAAAATTTAAGTCCCAAATTTAAGCTCCATAAAGGTATATTCCAACCCTCCCATATTTTCAGCCCAAAGGATAGATATAACCTATACATTCACTTGATAAGACAATAAAGGTGTTTTAATTGCATTTGGGTAATCTAGAGCACTAGTCAACATATTGTCAAAAATAGGAGGCAATTTTCTAGCTTGGGCAAAAGTGCTTCCAACCATCTACCCAGGTGAATTTTCAATTTCTAACTTATTCAGTAGTTTAGCATATTTCCCCATAAAGTCTTGGACATCAAAATTTAACCCTTGAAACTTCTCTTGCTCATTTTGATCCTTGTGACTCTTTAGTTATTTTGCCTTGGCTCTTGTCACAACTCCTTGATGTTCTTGCATGTGTAGCCAGTTCACATTAGGCTGCCGTGGAGAGATGCTCCAGGAAAGGAAAAATATATGAGGCAGTAGGGTCCAATGAGGTCCCTTAAATACCAACCTATTTTGATTTGGAGGAGGAAGCAACAGATTTCTTTGGGGCCATCGGGAGAGTGGAAGAAAAATTAAATGGAAGAGAATACAAAAACGCAACACAACAACACCAACATAGCAAAAACAATCGAGCACAGAAAACACACAAAAGAATAAATACTAACGTTGGCCCGTGTGTGCTCTAGTGTGACAGAAATAAGAAACTGAAAACTAGCAAAACACTAAAGACAAAGCTTCCAACAAAATCAAAAGCACAATAAAGCCTACAATAAAGTAAGAAATATAAATATAGGCAAGCTATAATGAAAAGGAGGCAAGGAGTTGAAGAGTTAGCGTGTGTTCGTTTGAAGAAACAAACTATGACTACGAATTATGAGCATTTTTATGCCTCAACAGGTCACCGACGAAGTTCCGCCAAAAGTTCACTGGAAAATTTCTTGAGCTTTTTTTTCCCACAAAATTTTGTTAGGAAATAGAATAGAACACAAAATAAAGTTAGTAAATAACAAAGATTATCAAAAATAGTGAAATTACCAGAGACTAGAAGAAATAGAAATTAAAGAAAAAGTTAAAAGAGAGAAGAAATTGAATGGAAAGGTGGAGTCTTTTGAAGAAAAGGTGGAAGAAGAAGAAGGTTTTGGCATGGGATTTTTGTAGATTAGAGAAAGGAGAAGAATGGAAGAGGTAGGAGTGTTAGAAGAAAGGGAGAAAGAGAAGAAGTAAAAGAAGAATAAGAAGTGAGATACAAACAAAGAGTGATGAAGAGGGAATACTGCCACCGGTGGTGCTTGCCGGATGTGGGAAGAAACCATCGGAAAAGATGGAAGAAGAAGGGGAGAAGCTTTAGAGAAATTGGAGAGGTGCGGAGAGCGTATGGGAGTTTGACAGAAGAGAAAGAGGGAATGAAAAAATTTGCAAGGGTCTTTTAGGAGAATGGGGGAAAGAGTGCGGAACAAATTGAAAATAATGCTACAATTGAGATTTAATTTGGTCGGCCCAACAAGATTTCCATTGAAAAACTGACTCGTTACTGCAATTGGACCCTATCACCAACGATAAGGCGAGACCTACAGTCCGCGGTTGGTCTTTGCCTACCGATGCTAAAAAACGCCGAGTACCTATTGCTAGCTATAGGTTGAGCCTACTGTTTGCATTCGGTCTCTACCGATTGATGCTGATTGTTGCCCTGGACCTACCTCTAGCGGTAGGGTACCCTACCATCTGTGGTAGGGTTCTGTCGGGATGCCGATTCCCTTCTTTTTTTACAATTTTGAACCTTGTTCATGCTCTTACATCATGAACTCAATCAATCTTCATTGTAGGTCCTTAAGAAATCACTTATTCTCTCCAAAACGACCTTCCAACATGCAAATGAGGAACAATCAAAGAAGAAAAGCAAAATAAAAATGAGAAATTCAAAATACAATTTTACAATTATAACATTCAAGGTGGTAAGATTACTCCCTTTATAGTCGCTAATTGAACTGCTTGGATCATGAAAATCTGAGTTTTCCATAGGCCTCTTAGTCTCATTCTTCCGTACTGGCACCTATTCCATTAAACTAGCCTTCAAATTGGAGGCGATTTGCCTTCCTCTTCTCCTTAAGCTTCTTTCTTGGCTTCTTTTTCCCCTTTATTTTCACAGTTTCCTGCAAATTGAAAGATACTTTATTAGTTTCATGACCTATAATGCACAAAGTCTCCTGAGTTTAGACGTAGGGGTTTGGAGCAAAGGGAACTTGAATACTATTTCGTTTCCTCTGACCCTTAAACTAATTTCCCCTTTTCCATATCTATTAATTCCCTTGAAGTACGTAGAAAAGGGCGACCTAATACTATGGAGAAATCAACATCTTTCTCTATGTCCAAAACTACGAAGTCAATGGGAAAGACCAAGTCCTTGACTTTGACCAACACATCCTCTGTTATCTCTTTAGGATATCTAACGCACTTATCGGCCAGATTAATTGTCATCCTAACAAGTTTCGAGGTATCGAGACCTAGGCGCTTAGACATAGAAGAAGAAAGAACATTAACACTCATGCCTAAATCTGCTATAGCCCTATCAACATTAATACTACCAATAGTGCAAGGGAAAAAAAACTCCATGTGTCTTCTAGTTTTTTTAGTAGTGCATCCTTTTTAATTAGAGATGGACATTTCACCCATAGGAGTCAAATGGGTATTGGTAACTTCCCTTCTCGAGCTAAACTTTTGATCGTACTCCTTATGAAGAATGTTGTGAGAATAGTCCTTATGATGTTCATAAAGGGTATCTTGGTAGTCATGATTACAGAGTGTTGGACTCCGTAGGCAAAAACAAAATAAAATAAAACTACGGAAATCCACCAACAGGATCTGCACATACTAGAAAAATCGATTGGATAGAAATTACCTCAATATTTTGATTGTTCGTTGTGGAGGCGCTGCTTTGTACACTTCGCCCTCTACTGGTATCCACGCGACGAACTTCTCTGCAAGCGATTGGGATGCTAGCCCCTTCTGTGTTCTGAAAACTGTTCAGAACTGATCCTGACATTCTGGTAATCGATCGTATTTCGGAGAGAGGAGGCTAGATACTATATTGCCATTCCAGCGTTTAGGGTTTTGTTTTTCTTTAATCAGATAAAGGACAGCCACCAAGAAAAGGTTAACATAACCTTTTATAGCTGTCAATATCAAAACCCTAACTGTCATCTAATGACAGTTTAATCTCGTCCGTCTATTCCTATAATCATCCAACGGTTGGATGAGTAATATTAAGTAATTAATTTCATTTATTCGATTAAATAAAATTAATTACTTATTAACTTACCAGAAAATACCATATGGAATCTGATTCCCCTTTTGTATACGTTCAACGAATCTGGACACAATCTAGATTCATTGAACGTGGACATTATGCTCACAAGATCGTCGATGCGTGTGACCCTGTAGGTTCACTTAACGTTGGCAGTGAATGAAAAATGTCCTAGACATTTATTCACAAAACATAAGCGGCCTCTAGCAAGACATTATGCTTACCCAAGTTAAGTAAATATAATAATAATCTAGCATCAGATTTAATATTTAGTCCTTTTGTCACACGATATCCTAATTAAATATAAGGCATGGATCAAGTCATCCTTATAAAACTTAATTAACCATTTACTTGATCACCAGGCAGACTGTTCCAACAAATAATATTAATAACACCTTATTAATACTTATTTGAGCATGGCCATGCATATTTTCCAGTCTTCCTTATCAAGGTGTCCATGGATATCTCTCTCTAAAAAGAGAGGGACAAATCCCTTTCACTATCTCCAATACTCAAGCCATGATGAGAAAATAAGCCAACAAATAGTCGTAATGATCACCTAATTAAAAGTGATGTTTGACTATGTCAAAACATATTTTCTCCCCATGCAAGAAACATTAGGTCAAAGGACACCAAATATAAACTGAGAAGAAATACTTATAACTTAAACCCATGCAATATTTCTTCTTCACTTTGGGTCATGTCCAATACAATATTCTCAATATGTATTTATGAATTGATTTTATATCTCATATTCATGATCAGTAAAACTTGACCATCAATCAACTTCACACTAGTTTACAAGATGTAATAAACTAGGGACAAATAAGAATAGTATTTTATTAGCTATAAGGGTTTTACTATCAAGTCACATACTTGATGACCAAGAGCATAAAATACAATTCAAAAAATACATGCTTCATAAATCATAAATGTGAGTCAATTGGTCTTAGGGCATATACTAACACAGAGATCAAAATTTTGTAGAGAAGGTAACCACGAATTGATTAGTGAAAATAACTATGTGAGTGGGTGTCAAAACGAGCAATTATTCTACACCAAGTGCAAAGTGCTAGACAAGATTGTAATTCTTACTATAGATAGTGGTAGTCAAATTAATGTGGCTAGTACTTATCTAGTAGAGAAGTTAAGTTTACCCCTCTTTGATCACCCTAGACCTTATACATGTCAATGGCCAGATGGTGGTGTTGAAGTTAAAGTTAACAAGCAAGTATGGGTGCCTATCTCCTTGGGGTTGCTTTAAGATGAAGTGCTATGTGATGTGGCAACCATGCAAGCGAGCCACCTATTATTGGGACAGTTTTGGATATATGATAGAGGAGCTAAACATGATGAAGACAAGAATGATATCAACATCACTAGGAATGGAAAGAGAATCACTCTTAAGTCCATGGCACCTCACCAAGTATATTAAGAGCAAAAGAAGTTGAAGGAGGGGTTAAAGATATTTGAGAATGAGAAGAACATTGAACGAGAGGAGAGCATGGAAATTAAAGAAAAAGAAAGAGTGGAAAAAGGAGAGAGAATAGTTGAGAGATTATGTATTCTGGATTCTAATTCTAGTCTTTCAAGAGAAAGTGAGAGAGATGAGCACTCAAAAGAAAAGAGAGTTAGTTTGAGAAAAGTAAGAAAGAAAGGGAAAATGAGACTCTTATGGAAAATCAAGAGAGATATAAAGAAGAGCAACAAGAAAAAGAGAGTTTTCGTTGAAAAGAGTGAGTAATTGAATTTTCTTACTGACAAAATTAACTATTTTCTTGTTAAAGATTCTTTATGTGTGCAGACATAGAAAATGAAGGGAAGATGGACTACTACTCATACGATTTAATAAGCTTCCCTCCTCCACCTTCATACTCATGTTTTAGTCATTTTTTGTAAAGAGACTAAATCTTGCTCTTTTTTTACTTAATCTTGATAGGAATCCTCTCCAACATGCTTGCACCATAATATCAATGAGCGGGAGGAGACATACTATGGAGTTCGAAGGCCAGGGCGAAAGCGTTGGAGGAAAACTATTCTTATGCTATGGAGATTCGTCAATGAGTTTTTCTTTAAACTTATTCTTCTTTTACCTTGTGTTTTCCTTTAAAGAGTTGAAATTGTTCTTAGATGGGTATGTTTTTCTTGAGTTTAATGTTGCACGTTCTACCTCCTATTCTCGTTACTTTTCTTATTCTTGCTATAAGGTAGTTAAGTTTCTCTTTTATGGTGTCATGGGACAAAGGGATCATTCTCTATTCGTTAATATGCTCCATCAAGTTATTAATCCTCATACAACTCATCTCTTAGTGGTTCAAGTCTCAATTTATGATAGTCTTGTTTTTATTGCACACAATGTTGAGCCATAGAATAATTGTGATTCCCTAGAGGATACTAACCATCACACGTTCTATTTCCTTGGAAATAATTCTTATGGTTTTGATGGTTCTGTGTTTTGCTTACTTGGTGATCATTGTGTTAAGTTTCAAGAGGAAGTAGTTGAACACTAGTATAATGTGTTGACTTATCTTGATCCTCATGTGAAAGGTCTTAATGAGCTTAATCTTGTGGAAAACCCTTTTGAAAGGACTTTTGGATTCAAATTCTTTCTTGTGCATTTTAAGGAGTTCTTGTTGTCGAAGAAGTTTGAAAACGAAATGGGTTCTTATTTTAAAATGAGTGACACTAATATTTGTGAGCTTTTAGAATCTAATGAAGCTTCTTTTGTGCTAAGAATAGAAGATCAAAGAAAGAGTGGTGGAAAATTAATGCTTCTAAGCCCGGCGAACTCTTCAATAAGCTTTCTTACAATCTCATACCTAATACCTTAAATTTTATTTTAAGGAGTTGAAGTTATTCTTAAATGCTTATGCTTTTCATAAGATCATAGTGGGAGTTTTATGCACTGTCTTTTGAACTTGTTATCTTTGCTTTATTGATGTTCACATGTCTAATTGTTTATCTTTTCATGACTTGCTTTGGAATCAATTGTTGACTAGAGATGCTAAACTTTAACAATCTTGTATTGAACTTAAATGTTGGCATGATATTCTTGATATTTTCTTTGGTTGTTGATTTGTTTCCTTCTTGGACACCTATGTAGGGCATTATTCCTAACTTTCTTGATTTGTTTGTTGGAAAATTTCTTGTTAAGAAAGTTGAAGGGTATTTGTGTTCTTTGAATGAAGATCTCTTTGATAAGTCTATGAGGAGAATTGTTGAAACTTATTCTTATATGATACCCTCCTTTGAAACTTACGTGATTGCCTTTAAAACAATTGGTCCTTTCGAAAACCATTTCTTGAATGTGAAGGTTTCAACTTGAAAATCCTTGTGATGACCATAAGTTCCTAATTGGATTGGAAGTTTTGAAAGCTTTCTTGAAAATATTCTTGGTTTTCAATTCTACCATTTGCATTTCAAGGAGTCTATGTTTTTGTTTGTAAAAACAAGAAGAAAGATGGTTTTGGAGTACTTAAAGTTTGTCATGGAGTTTTTGTGAAAACCATCTTGAGAAAAGATTCTGTGGAACTACTTTTGAAGAATTTTGTTGAGAAACATCTTTGTTTTTTTAAAATTCTTTGGAAAGATGTTTTTCTAGATAAATTGTCAATTCCAAACAACTCATTTATTATTTCTATGAAACATGAATCTAGTGGTACCTTGTTGTATCACTTACCTTTTAAAGAGTTCTTGAAGAAATTTGTATATAAAGAGGAATTTGGAAAGTCTTGGGATTCTAAACACAAACAATCTTATACTTTCTTTGAAGAATTCTTGGGTTTCATGTCAAAGTCCTCATGGAAGAAAGGTCTTTCAAATTTTGTCTTGGATAACTTATTTGTTTCCAATTTGCCTCTTGGTCTTTATGTGCATAACATCCTTGAACTTTCTTTTGGTTTTGCGAGTCCTTGTGAATTGAAATGTTCATGGAATTTAAAGAAGAATTTTGATTGGATGAGGTTTCATTATGTTGTTATCCATGAATCTCTCTTAAAAGACTTGTAAAATGAAAGTTTGAACTCCCATGTTCCTATTAAATAGATGAAGAGTTATATTATGGGAATTCATTGATGTGTTTTAGGATTTGAAAAGGATGAAAATTTTCAATTTCGTTATCCATTTAAGGATTGTGGTTTTAAAGCTTGCTTTGAAATATTCTTAGCAAGTGTGTTCATTAGAAGTTGTTTCTTAAACCTCTTTTCTCAAATTCCTGAAGAAATTTTCATTGTTTGGAATTTTCAAGCTTTCTTTAACTTCTTGTTCTTAGCTCTTCAATCCTTTCAAGACCTAAGTTTCTACTATCATATTCTACTTATATTATGTTATTGCGTGGATGCATCCACATGATTTCCTTGTTCATCTGTTGGTATGACCCGGGATGCTCAAGAGACGGTGGACTTGTTCCAAGGGTAAATCACAAGGGCAAGGGCCAAGAGGATAGAAGATTAAAGCAAAGGAATGTTGGCATTATTTGAGAAGATGCTCCAGAACTTCACTTGGCATAGCCTAGAGGAATGAGGAGAAGACTTTGGAGGATCCAAAACCTTCCTATTGTCCAAGGTCCAAATGGAGGAATCCAAGGAAGAGAACTTGGAAGGTTTTGGGGCTTCAAAATCAAATGAGGGAGTTTCTCTAGACCCTACCATTGACGGTAGGGCTCTGCCTGTGCAGGAAGAATTGTCACTCAACCTACCGTCGATAGTAGGTCCACCCCAATTTCAACAGTAGGGTTCTGGCCAAGAAGGAATTGAGACCATGGATGGTAGGTCGGGACTTACCGTTGCTGGTAGGTCTCGTTTGGTGATTTTTTTTGGGAAGTATTTAACACTCTTAAATCTTCAATTTGGTTGTAAACTTATTTTGACTTATACTTAAGTGGTCTTAGTATCCTCTTAACTCTTTTAAGCCAGTCTAATACCTAGTGTAGGAAACTAAATGTGAAGAGCACTATAAATACTCTTATTGCAGCCATTCGTTGGCAAGCTTGACATATTGAAAAATCAAAGAGAGAAGAACTAGGGTTCTTGAGTTTTCTTCATCTTCCTTGTAAATTAGGAATTTCCATTGTAAAGTGATGAATAAAGATTTAATTGAAAAGTATACCAAATTAACTCCTAATTATATAAAATTAGTCTGGATTGAAAGCTTACTCAATTGTGAAGATTTTGCAATAAATTTGAGCCTATTTCTTGAGAATTGAATGAGTTATGTTGAGATTACTAAAGCTGGTTTTCATGCTATGTTTTTCTTGAATTACTTTCAAGTAATCTACATATCTTTCATTTGTGAACCAATTATCTTAGGTCTGAATTTGCAACTTCTTTGGATATAATTATAAGTGTCTTGCTAATCTTTTGGTGGAAACTAGACTCATTTGGTGACTCATGCTCGTGAATTTTTCTTTGACAATCTATGTCTCCTACATGCTCGACAAAAGTTCTCTTTGAATTATTTGTTCTTATCTATCAAGATTACTTGTGTGATTTGCTTTGGGAATTTCTTATAACTTGGAAGCATTAGAAATCACTAAGTAACTCTAGTGGGTTAGAAAGTAAAAGGCAAGAAGGTGAGCACATCGATAAAAAAGCCATAGAGGGTGAGCGCAAACATGAGGGTTGAGAGCAATTACCATTGAGGAAACACTTAGCTAGCGGCGAGGTCCTTGTTTCTATTACCTGTTTCTTGTTGGCAGGTACGTTTTTTGTTCCATCAATTTTAAAGATGTCTCATGAAAAAGATCAAAACTGAAACCATAATGAGGGACCTAGTGATGCTCTTATACAAGAGGTTGTTGGTGCTTTGAGATTCCTCTAACAACAAATGGGAAACATTGAACAGAATGTGGGAGCATTGTTCGCCCGTATAGATAGACAAGAATAAACGATGGGCCCAAGAAGGGGGCTTCATAATTATGATAACCTTAACCCAAGACGAACAATAAGGGATAAAAATAGTTCTGCTCATGCCAACTTTTGAGTTATGGATGACCTATCGAAAAATTTCCTAGAGAGTTTCCAACATTTGGGAGCCCAAGGCGAAGGAAGGTTTGATATAAGAGGGGGAAGAAATAGAAGAGACATGGGAAAAGGACTTAAAAGAGAATTCATGAGAATGCCAAGGGAGCATGATCGGGATTTTTATAACTAAGTTTTAACCCAATACTTGCAATTGCACAAGATCAATGTAATATGGAAGTATCAGGGTATCGAACCACAGAGAAAGACTTAACTACTTAAATTACTATCTTCCTAAATTAATTTTATAAAAAGAAGATTAAATTTTGTTATCTAAAGTTATGCCTAAATTAAATAAAACTAATGAATAAAATAAATAAATTAAAACTAATAAGAGATTAACCAAAGAAGATGATTTAGAACCATGAATCCACCACCAACCTAAATAATAATGATTTAATTTTATTTAGGAGAAAATATTAAACCTTTATGTGGTGATCTAAGCTACAAGCTTTGATTCACTAAAGAAATATACTGTCCTTAAATGCATGACATAATCCATCTAACCATTAGCATGACTTATTCATTCCTATGACATAAATCATCTAAAATTAGCATGAACTATTCAATTCTAAAACCCACAATATACTTGCAAAAATTACATATCTCTCATACTCAAGACTACAAGAATCAAGCATGGATAAAAATATCAATTAACCCAAATAATTATTCTACAAGAACAATCATAAAGACTTAATTGCATCAAACCAAGAACATCCCAAGATATATAATCACATAAATAATATAATAAATCTCCAAAAATAAAATAAACCAAAATTACATAGTTAGGGTTTCATCAAAATGCTAAAAAGAAAATTAGTTCATGGTTAAAGAGAAAGAAGGAACCAATTTGTAGATCATGGCCTTTTTCTTCCAAATAATTTTTCGTTGGTACTCTTTAGATTTGCTGCTTTAAATTGTGGCCGGCTTGCGGCTACTTTTCCTTTTCTCTCATTGCAGCTCGAGTAGTTGCTTGCGTAGCTACCACTGTCTTCCCCCATAGCTCTCCTTTTTTTTCTTGATCTTCCCCCTCTTTTCTTATGTGGCTCTTCTATATATAGACAAAAGAGAAGCAAAATCCTAATCCTTAAAGGATCTACTAAAGTTCTAATCCTAATCCTTAAAGGATTCAAATACTGCAGGTTCACTTTACCAAATTTAATATGGAATCTTTATTTTCCATTCTTTTTTTTAGAAATTTACACAAAGATAAATTAAATATAATTATGACTAATAAATAAAAATATTTTCAAAAGCTAATAATTAAAACTTAAGGTTTTTATTGGTATTAAAAATCAACTCTATTAGAGCAAGAAAGATACTATGTCGGCCAAGATAGATATGACCGGGAATTAGAAAGAGATGAACAGGGTTACTATGAGGAAAAGGAATTTGGGAGGATTGAATTGAAAATCCCTCCATTCCAAGAGAAAAGTGATCCGGAAGCATACCTTGAATGGGAGAAGAAGGTGGAGCTTCTTTTTTATTGTCACAGCTACTCAAACTTTACCAAGATGAGATTAACAATTGTTGAATTCACCGACTAGGTCGTCATATGATGGGATCAATTGGTGACAAATCAAAGGAGGAACTTAGAGAGGCCGGTGGAGACATAGGTAGAAATTGAGGACGTTGATGAGGAAAAGATTCACTTCCCCACATTACCATAGAGATTTTTATAACAAGCTTCAAACCTCCTCTTAAGGGTGCAATCCTCCAGGCATCTCCGCCTGGAAAATGTCTACAAACTCCTTGATAACACCTACAATAGCTCGAGACAAAGAAGAAACAATTTCATTGTTAGAAGACACGTAAGCTCCTTTGTACATAAGGAGTAAGCCGGTTTCTTTTGCCTCAATGGCCTCACAAGTCTCACTCTCCTTAGCAAAGAAACTCAACCTAGTCTCTCCCTTTCCCTCATTTATTACCACTCTATTCTTCATTGTTTTCGCTTGATCTTTCTCACTTATCTTTTAACTCTACTTTCTTCCCCTCTTTTATGTTTTTCTTTTGATTCTCCAACTTATTTTCCTTCATTTTCACTTGGTCTGGATACACTTGGAATGGAGTGAGAGGTTTGAGACATATCTTGACCCCATCTTTCTCACAGGAATAGGTGTTCTTGTACCCACCGTGGATGGCCCTTCTATTAAATTGCCATGGTCTTCCAAATTAAAGGTGTCCGGCTTGCATGGGCACAATGTCGCAATGGACCTCATCCTTGTACCTCCCTATAGCAAAGGTCACTAATACTTGCCATGTCACCCTCACTTCCCCACTATCATTGAGCCATCGTAACTGATATGGTCTAGGGTGTTTGGTGGTTGGCTCAATTTTTCCACTAAGTATGTGTTTGCTACATTGGTGCAACTCCCAATATCAATGATGACGTTGCAAGCCTTGTTATCAATGTTTTACCTTGTGTGGAAAATGGCCCCTCTTTATTCACTTAAGCCATCTTCAAAAGCTTGTGAGCTAAGAACCCTCAAGACCACTAAGACCTCCCCCTCATAGGGAGACTCTTCATTCAATTCTTCAACCTCTTGTTCAACTTCGGTCTCATCTTTGGCCTCATCTTTGGAAATGACTTCTCTATTTGGCCTAATGATCAAGACCTTCTTGGTGGGGCAATCACTAGCATAGTGCCCATATCCCTTGCACTTAAAACATCAGATATCTCTACCCCTACTAGGTGCTCCCTCCATCTTATTCTTATCCTTGTTCTCCTCTTTTCCTTTAGACCCTTCCTTAAGTGCGACCTTGGCTGTGTCATCTTTTCTAAAAGGATTTAGATTTCTAGGTTGAAGCCACTAGTTTAGAAGTAGTAAAAGGATTCTTCAAGGAAGCCTTGCTCTTCAATTGTTTCTCTATCTTCATGGCCTTGTGAACTATCTCTTCCAATTCCACATATACTTGATGCTCCAATGTGTGAGCTATTACCCAATTCAACCCACTCATAAACCTTGCCATTGTAGCTCCCCCATCTTTAATGATGTTGGCCTTTATCATAGCCACCTCCATCTCTTCGTAATAATTTTCTATGCTTTTGCTTCCTTGTCTGAGGTTTTGAAGCTTGTTGTAAAGATCTCTATGGTAATGTGGGTTAATGAATCTCTTCCTCATCAAGGTCTTAATTCTTCCCATGTCTCCACAGGCCTCTCTTAGTTCCTCCTTCGGTTTGTCACCAAATTGATCCCACTATATGACGTCACACTCGGTGAACTCTACCTCCGCCAATCTCCTCTTTGTAAGGTCCGAGTAGTTGTGATAATCGAAGACTAGCACCACCTTCTTCTCTCATTCAAGGTATGCTTCCGGGTTACTTTTTCCTTGGAAGGGAGGGATTTTCAATTTAATCCTCCCAAATTCTTTTTCCTCATAGTAATCCTTTTCATTTCTTTCTAATTCCCACTCATATCTGTCTTGGCTGTCATAGTATCTTTCTTATTCCTTGGCATTCTCATGAATTCTCTTTCAAGTCCTCTTCCCATGCCCCTTCCACTTCTTCTCCCTCTTCCACAAAACCTTCCCCTGCCTTGGCTTCCCAAAGGTTGGAAACTCTCTTAGAAATATTGGGATAGGTCATTCCTAACTCCAAAGTTGGCATAAGGAGAACTATCTTTATCTCCTTGCCTTGGGCTAAGGTTATCATAATATTGAAACACGTCTTTGTCTCAACGTCGATTCTTGTTTATTAATTCGAGTAAACAATGCTCCAACATTTTTTTCAATATTACCCATTCGTTATTGCAAGGACCTCAAAGTACCTACAACCTCTTGCATAAGAGGATCACTAAGTCCCTCATTATGGTTTCGGTTTTGATCTTCTTTATGACACATCTTTAAAATTGATGGAACAAAAGGTGCCTAGAAAACAAGAAACAAGTAATAGAAAAAAACAAGGACCTCACTGCTCCCTAAGTGTTTTGCTCGATGGTAATTGCTCTCAACTCTCCTGTTTACTCTTCTACGGCTTTTATACCAATGTGCTCACCCTCTTGCCTTTTACTTTTTCCACACCCACTAGAGTTACTTAGTGATTTCTAAAACTTTCAAGTTATAAGAAATTCCCAAAGAAAAAATCATGCAAGTAATTCATCATAGATAAGAACAAAGAATTTCAAAGAGAACTTTTTTCAAGCATGTAAAAAAGGCATGGAATTTCGAAGAAAATTCAAGAATATGAGTCAATGAATGAGTCTAATTTCCACCAAAAGAACAGAAAAAACTTATAAATATATTCCAAAGAAGTTGTAAATTAAAAGCTAAGATAATTGGCTCAAAAATCAAAGATTTGTAGATTACTAGAAAACAATCCCAGAAAAACAGAGGATGAAAACTAGTTGTATTAATGTCAGCATAACTCCTTCAATTCTACGCCAAATAGGCTCACATTTGTTGCAAACTCTTCACAATCGAATAAGATTTCAATCAAGACTAATTTTATGCAATTCGGAGTTTAATTGGTATAATTTTCAATCCAATCTTTACTCATCACTTTTCTGGCAGAAAAATTTCCAGATTACTTGCCTATTCCCAAATACTACAATGGCTTTTTTTCTTCAAAAAAAATTCAAAAGAGACACATAAAACTTCACCTTAAAGAGAGATTTTCTCTGATACTACATGGTAAGATCCTCCTTAGCTTCATTCAAGATCATTTACTCCCAAGTGTAGAGGATTCTTTTGATAGATGATTTTTGAGAGTTTGAAGAACACAAAAACAAATTGTAGGAAAAATAAATAAGAATAAAACAAGTAGACCTTCTTATATGAATGGGAGAATCAACAAGGCTTATAATAAGATTAAAGAAGTTCCTTGCCTTGAATTATACAATGAAAACTCTTAGTTTACAAGGAAGAAGAAGAAAACTCAAGAACCCTAGTTCTTCACTCTTTGATTTCTCAATATGTCAAGCTTGCTAACAAATGGTTGCAATAAGAGTATTTATAGTGGTCTTCACAATTAGTTTTTAATGCTAGGTATTAAACTAGCTAAAAAAGAGTTTAGGGAATTATAAGACCACTTAGGTATAAGTTAAATAAGTTTAGAACCCAAAACCAAGAGTTGAGGGAGTTAAAAACTCTCCCAAAAGGTCACCAGTCTAGACTTACCGGCGACGGTAGGTCTCGACCTACTGCCCGTCATAGGTTAATTCTCTTCAATTCCTCCTTGGCCAGAACCTTATCGTCGATGGTAGGGTAGACCTACCATCGACGGTTGGTTGCTAGGATTTCTTCTCCTCCACGGGTAGAACCTTACTGTCGATGGTGGGGTCCATAATGGTCTCCCCCTTTGGTTTTGAAGCTACAAAACCTCCCAAGCTTGCTTCCCTTGATTCTTCCATTTGTACGCTTTAAAGTAGGAAGGTTTTGGATCCTCCAAAGGCTTCTTGTTGTTTCTCTAGCACGTGCCAACTAAGGTCTTGGAGCATCTTCCCGAATAAGGCTACTTTACTCTTGTATTCCTCTTCCATTCTCTTTACCTTAGCTCTTGTGATCGGCCCTTGCACCAACTCTATAATTAATTTCTTGGGTCATACCACTATGGCTTTAATCCACTAACCCCATTGGATTTGATTGCCTTGCTAATTGACCATCTGCTGAGTTTGGATTGTAAAAGAAAGCAGAATGAGTTTGACCTTTTCATGCCTAAGTTCGTGAACACATTGAAAGGAAGAATGTAAAGGTTGCGTCTAGAAAGAACCAAGAGCGCAAGAAGGTGACCTTTGAGCCCAAAGATTGGGTTTGGTTACATTTGTGGAAAGAGCAGTTTCCTAACGTCCGCAAAGGCAAACTTGATGCTAGAGGTGATGGACCATTTCAAGTACTTGAAAAGATCAACAACAATGCCTACAAGATTGATCTTCCCAGTGAGTATAACGTTAATGCCACATTCAATATTTCTAACTTATCTCCCTTAGATGTAGATGCGAATTTGAGGACAAATCATTTCAATGGAGGGACGGATTGTATGACCCAGGATGCACAAGAGGCGGTGGACTTGTTCCAAGGGCCGATCACAAGGGCAAGGGCAAAGAGAATGGAAGACGAATACAAAGAGATGGCGGCATTATTTGAGAAGATGCTCAGAACTTCACTTGGCATAAGCTAGAGGAATGAGGAGAAGACTTTGGAGGATCCAAAACCTGCCTATTGTTCAAGGTGCAAATGGAGGAATCCAAGGAAGGAAGCTTCGAAGGTTTCGTGGCTTCAAAATCAAAAGGAGGGAGTTTCTTTGGACCCTACCGTCAGCGGTAGGGTTTTACTTGTGGAGAAAGAATTGTGACTCACCCTACCGTCGATGGTAGGGTGCTGGCAAAGAAGGAATTAAGACAGTTGGCCTACCGCAGACAGTAGGTCTCGGTTGGTGAAATTTTTTTTTGAAGTTTTTAACTCCCTTAATTCTTTAATTAGTTGTAAACTTATTAACTTGTACTTAAGTGGTCTTAGCATCCCCTAAACTCTTTTAAACTAGTCTCATACCTAGGGTTCGAAACTAATCATGAAGACCACTATAAATACTCTTATTGCAACCATTTGATGGCGAGCTTGATATATTGAAAAATCAAAGAGAGAAGAACTAGGGTTCTTTAGTTTTCTTCATCTTTCTTGTAAATTAAGAGTTTCCATTGTATTATTCAAACCAAGGAACTTCTAGAATCTTCAATTCAATAGTCGAAGTCTAATTTTCAAGATCCTATTTATTCCTTGAGGTGCCAACTCCATAGTTGGTGTTGCTTGGGAATGTAGGTTCTTCTTAGATTGTGGAGGATAAGTGAGGCTTCTCCCAGACTTGTTTATTCTCCCCTTATATGTAAGAAGATCTATTTTTTCTTCTTATTTATCTTCCTTAAAATTTGTGTGTTTACGTTCTTCAAAATCTCCAAAACATCCATCAAATGAATCCTCTAGAAGGGAGTTGCATCTCGGAAGTAAATTATCTTCAATGGATGCTTAGGAGGATCATACCATGTGGTATTAGAGATAAGCTCTCTTTGAGGTGAAATTTTATGTGTTTATTTGTTGAATTTGTGTTCAAGAAAAAGCCATTGGTAGTATTTGAGAAAAAGCAAGTAATCTGGAAAATTTTCGGCCAGAAAAGTGATGAGTAAAGATTGAATTAAAAAGTATAACAAATGAACTCCAAATTTCATGAAATTAGTCTTGATTGAAAGCTTACTCAATTTTGAAGATTTTTCAACAAATTTGAGCCTATTTGGTTGAAAATTGAATGCGTTATGTTGAGATTACTACAGCTGGTTTTCATGCTCTGTTTTTCTTGAATTGTTTTCTAGTAATCTACATATCTTTGATTTGTGAACCAATTATCTTAGTTTTGAATTTGCAACTTCCTTAGATACAATTATAAGTGTCTTGCTGGTATTTTGGTGGAAATTAGACTCATCCTTTAACTTATGCTCTTGAATATTTATTTGACAATCTATGGCTCCTACCTGCTAGACAATCTAAAAGACCGACCTACAGTCTACCCTACCGTTGCCGGTAGGGTTCTGGTCAAAATTTTTTCTTAGAGTCCAACACACCGCCGACGATAGGTCTCGGGAAGTTGAAGCCAATGATGTATTTTAACTCCTTTGGCCTATTTTTTTAATTGTTAAATGTATTTATACTTGTAATTAAGTGGCCTAAGTACCCATCAACTTATTTTAATCAAGATTACCCATTTAGTTTGGGAGTAAATGATTTGGAACCATATATATGTATATGTAATATTGCAGCCATTTTGAGCAAGTTAGACATTGAATAAGATAGAGAGAGAGAGAGAGAGAGAGAGAGAGAGTTGAACTTATGGTTCTTGGAAGAGTTCTTCCACTTCCATTGTACATTAGGGAAATTGTTTTATTGTATAATCTAGTCAATCAATTCGTGAATTCAATTCAATAGTTTCTTGTCTTATTCCAAATCCCGTTTCTCTCTTGAGGTGCCAACTTCTATAGTTAGTGTTGCTTTGGAAATTAGGTCCTTCTTTAGTGTTTGGAGAATAGGTGAGGTTTTTTAAAGCCTTGTTGATTCTCCCTCAAAGATAGGAAGGTTTCTTTGTTTTTCTTTGTTTTTGTTGTTAAAATTTTGCTATATTTTGTTCTTGGAGTACCAAGTTGTTCATCACACTTGTTTTCAAAGGAGAATCTTGTAGATAGTTGATTCTTAGGAGCAAATTGGATCTCATTCAAGCCTAAGGAGATTCATACCATTTGAAAATGGTAAGAGAGGGGCCCTTATACTTTACCACAAAAGTGCACTCAAGGGTGAAGGTTTGAGCGCGTCTTATAACCAGGGCAAGAATTCCTCTACAAGCAATAGGGAACAAAGTCATTCCCTACTCAAGGAACAATCCTAATACCATAGGACCACCTGTTGAGTAAAGTGACGCACCATCCCCACCCCTTTTTCTTTGCCTGACTATCCTCGGCCGAGTGTTTTAAATCGATGGTTGAAGCAGGCCATGAAAATCCCTAGGGACACTAGTGTGCAGGACTGGTCTGATACCAAATGGTAAGAGAGGGGCCCCTATACTACATCACAAAGTGCACTCAAGGGTGAAGGTTTGATCCTATCTCATAAACTAGGCTAGGTAGTCCTCTGCAACCGATGTGGGACGAAGTTATTCCCTATTCAAGCAACAATCCTAATATCGTAGGACCACCTCTTCAGTAACGAGACGCACCATTTAGTCTCTCAATATTAGATTTATGAGGCTTAGTTCCTCATCGGTATCTTATTGGAGTGTTGATTTTAAAAACCCTCAATAGAGGTTCATCAAGAAAAGGAGGTGATCCTTGGGAAGGAGTAGAATCTAAACTACAATCAAAGTGGATCTACATCTCATAGTCTTGTAGAAACTTTTTGATTGCGTCTGCATACTGAAGAGTTTCTGTGCTAAAGCTAATGCTATCATCGGCAAAAAAAGAGATCAGAAATAGAAGGGTATGTGGTTGACATGAAGGATGGAGAACATATATTTCCTTTCCATGCAAAGAATCAGGGATGAAAGGCCCTCACCACATATAATAAATAAGTAGGGAGAGATAGGGTCACCATGGCGGATTCCGCAGGTGGCGGAAAACTGGCATTGGGGGTGCCATTATAATAAGAACAAAAAAAACTCATAGAATGAATACCACACATGATAAGAGAAATAATATTCGGAGGGAAGTGCATAGCAATCATGATAGACTCCAAAAAGTTTTATTCAACTCTGTCAAAAGCTTTACTGAGGTCAAGCTCTAGGGCAAAGTGATTGGAGTCGTTCATTTTGTTTTAGGTCACGGAATGAAATGCCTCAAAAGCCATAATAAAATTGTCAGTGATCACCCTTTTCTCCACAAAAGCACTCTGACTATCATGAGCCACTGAGGACATGTAAGGTTTAACCCTATTCTGAATAGTCTTAGAGATTAATTTTTAGATGACATTACAAAGACAATAGATTTGTAATCTTTAACAAGGGAAGGGGTCTTAATTTTTTGACCGAAGGCAATATTGGTGTCATTAAAAGAACTAATATCATCCCCATTATTCAAGAAATGAAGAGCCATATGGGTACCTTAACACCTACCATGTGCCAATATTTGGCATTCCATTTAGTCCTGGTGCTTTTCTCCTCTTCATTTATTTCAGAGATGGCAACAGTTCTTCTGAGTTGAAAGTTGTCGCTAAAGAAGCAACCACTGTATTAGAGAGATCATGTCTATCATATCGTTCAACAGAACACAAGAAAAACTGTTAGTGAAATAGATAGACTGAAAGTAATATAGGATAGTATGTTTCATCCCCGAGGGATCAGGGATCTCGACTCTATTGGAATCTCGGATTTAGGAGATAGAATTGCGCTTTTATCTTTATGAGGCTTTCCAATGAAAAAATATGGTATGCCTATCTCCTTCCCTGAGCCAATCGGCCCTAGATCTAGTTTTCCAATAGTTCTCCTCGAGAGTGAGGAGTTTATCCAGCTCCAATTCGAGCTTGGACTCCTCATAAAGGCAACAAGTTTGCTAAGCTCTGATGCAATCAAGTTTTTCTCTGAGCTCGTTTACAAAATTCTTGAGATTTTCGTATTTTTTCATACTCCATTCAAGAAGATGGTCAAGGATGGAGTTTAGAATGGATCATACATTTCCTGCAATTGGAGCATGGTCCGGTAGCTAGAGTTTATCAAAAAATTCAAAGTAGTCATCATCCTTTGACAAGTGTGTTTCAATGCGCCTTGCCCTAGGTTTTCTTTCAGGATAAGAGGTAATGTTATGAGATGAATGGATAATGTACAAGATTATCAAAATGATATGCTGAGATATTACGCAATTTACAAGTAAGGACAGTTGAGAGAAGGCAAAGATAAGTCCTCTCTCTAGACGAGCTCGTATACAATCTGAGCCTTTTTTTTTTTGTCTTGACAGAACACCCATATTCTCAGAATTTGTGGCTCCCACCTGCGGCTCCTTCGAGAAGAAAAAATGTATAGTAACATAGGAGGTCTTTTTAAATATAAGCAATCGTCCTTTTTTTCCCTTAATTTGCAAAGTCCCCTTTTGTAATTCAATCATTTTTATTACTTTGATTTTCTACACATCACAAACTTATCAAAAACAAAAACTAAGAAAAGTAAAAGATAAAATCACTTAAATAGAGCACTTCACAGCCCAACTCCAAAGATAATCCAAAAATAGACTACGAGAAAATCACTATGTCCACAACGAGTTACTAAAAATTATTACCGATCAAAGGTGTGTAATTGTGATTTTGCTCATACTGTTTTCATAGAAAAAAAGGAATGTTAAGTGATTAGCAAAAGGAAATATTTTCAAAAACAATGCACACAACTCATACTTTTTCTATCACTTAGCAACATTAAAGTCTACTTTAGGTTGGTCCCGATTAGGTAGGACTTTTTGGCTAGTAATTTTTGGGCTAGGGACATAAGTAGGTTTCAAATGAAAGTAAAAGAAGACAAGAATAAACGAGATAGAGCTATTGCAACCGAAAGGAAAAGATAACGATCCCAGCTAACAACATACTTTCTCAAGAATATTTTTCAATACTAACCAAAAATAAGAAAAAGAGATGTTTGATTTTTCCAAGATTTTTCTATACAAATAAAAACTCATACCTTTTTCTTCCTTTTCTACCCTTTTTTTCAATTTTTTTGGCTTTTCTCTCTTTTTTCTATTTATTTCTTTTCAAGCATCAATATTTTTCTTTTTTTCTCTCTTTTCGATAGCCGAACATATAAAATTCCCGAAAGTACCCTTTCTCACTTTTCAATGGCCAAAAGTACTGAACATATTAAAATACCCAAAATATCCTTTTCTTTTTATAAAATAGGGCTTTTCTTTCATTTTTTCTTCACCCCTTTTACCCCCACACTTATTCGTTTCTTTGACTCAAAACGGCCAAAAGTCTATACTAACCATTAGCTTCACGAATTGAGGTTTTATATAGTCAGGTTAAAAGAACAAAGAAAAGAAGGGAGTATAACCCTTGGCATGAAGGCACAAAAAGGGAACTAGGGATTGATTTCATAAAGGATAAACGATAAGAAAGGCACAATCGGTTCAAGGAAGGCCTAAGACCATCATCTCCAAGACCATCCTAGACTAGACTTCTTTGCTTTTAAAGACCAAAAAAATCATGAAATTGCAGGCAAAGTTAAAAAATTATTATCGTAATGCTAATAACACAAGATTCCTAAACTTCTATTACTTAAACAACATTCATAAGTGCATAAAAACCATTGATTATGTAGGAAATTTTTAGTAAATATGGTTTTCAAAGTACTTAAGTAATACGTCTTTTTCGAAAAACCTAAAGAGTTTTACAATTTAATACTCTACCAAAGTGGTAAAAATATTTTTGGATTTTTATAAGAAAGAAAAAAGAAAAGAAAGTAAAAATATTTCGAAATTTTAAATTTTCTGATTTTTTTTTTATTTTTTCGTATAAGAGACTAACATAAAAACTTTAATAAAGAAAAAGAATAAAAGAGACTAATAGAAAAAAGAAACTTGAAAGAACGAAAACACCCCCACACACTTTAAATCACAATGTCCCCAATGCGAGGGTTAGACTAAAAGAAAAACAAAAACAAACACATACATGGGAACCAATCCCACAGATATAAAGCGATAAAGCATTAGGGGAAGCCGTCTCCACACAAAAATAAAACAAAGCAAAGGAAACAAATAAAAGCAAAAACAACTCAATGGCAAAAAATAAAACATGAAAGAAAACAAGAAAATATAAAGAGTAAAGGAAAAAGAAACAAAAACAAGAAGAATAGAAAGGAAAAGAAAAGAAAACTCCACATGGTTTCTGTTTGTAATGAAAATGGAAGAATTTGAAACCCAAAACAAGAAGAGAAATTAAAAACTTAAGATCGAGCTCAAGAAAGATATTATAAATTACGAACAATTTTAACTCTTTAAAGGAAAACTTAAGATTAACGAGGGTTAAGGTTGAAGAAAAACTCATTCGTGATTGGCCATAGCATAAGGATTGTTTTCTTCCAACGGTTTTATAATCGCTTTTAAATTCCACGAGATGCCTCCTCTCCCTGTCATTCTCCTTGGGCTGCTCCCTTGATGCGTGCACACATAAAGAATTCTTGATAAGAAAAGAGTTAGTTACGTCAGTAAGGGAATTCACTCCCTCATTCTTTTCGATGGTCTCTAACTTTGTTTCTTACCGCTCTTTTGTAGGACTCTTTCAATTTTCTAGGAGATTCTCATTTTCCTTTTCTAGCTCCCATTCCTCAAACTAATTCTTTTTCTCTAGCAAGCAATCAACTATTTTTCTTTCTTCCACTATACTAGTAATCTGAGGAGGTTCTGCGAATGTTGTCATCATGCCTCCTTTCTATTATTTCTTGTTGAGCTTCCTCTTGCTTGGTGAAAGTGGACTCCTCCGGTTTTTTAGCAGTTTCATTCTCGTCATCCATAAACATGGGAAACATCATCACTTGTTCTTCTATATCCTGCAAAGTGATCGTATTAGTGGGTGCATTACTAGGCAGGTTTTCAATGATCATCCTTGCAAATAGTTTGATTTGATTTTCCATATTGTGAAGCTGTTTGGCTTCTCTGGATTGCTTCTATTCTTTTCACCCTTGTGTTTGCCGAATCAATATACTGTGAAACTAGCTCTTCTTGATTAGGTCTTGGAGGTGATAAGTGTACTGATGGAGTATAATTGTATGTTGAATATTGAGCATAATCTCCCCAAAGATCATTCGATTAAGTTCTCCATTCCAAACTGTACTGCTTAGAATACATATCGTATCCCTGCCAGTTTTCTAGGAACGTGACTGATTGATAGTGCGTATATTAAGACTGAAAGGCCATGTTCTCCACTCTTTGTTCTAATATTGATGCCCGTCGGGTTTCCACGATATCATTGGTATTCGTATCTTACCTAAAACAAACAATTAGATGAGAAATTAACACATGTACAAGAAGTAATAAACCGAATACACAACATCCATAACACAAACACCCTAGTGGAACACTAGAATGGAAAAAGCAAGATAAAAAAAACAAAAACGATGACTAAAGCACTAAATAAACGGTATTCCTTAAACTTGTCGTTCCTTGCAACAACACCAAAAATTTGATATGTGTAAATTGGGGTTCTACTAATTACTTCAATGCAAGGTAAGTGGACCTAACAATGCAGGGCAAGTTTCAACCCGAGTGTGGAATGTCTCAGGGATGGATGAAGGTTCAAGTACTAATCATGGCTCTAATGTTTAGTCTAATAAAAAGATGATGTTGATGATTAAAAGGAAATAAAAACTGAAAACAAGTAAATTAAGCAAAATAAAGCAAAATAGAAAGAGTTTTAAAAGAATTATAAAGACAAGGGTTTCATGAAACGATGTTGAATTAATTAAGTTGGGTCATCACTTAGATCGGGCAATCCTATCTCTAGGCGAAAGCCACCCTACTCACTAACCCTTAGAGGAAAATATGCTTTCTCCCTAACAAATTATGAGCGCAATAAAAATTAGGTGATGAAAAAGACCTAAAAGTGCAAGATCGTATCTCTATTCAATTGCCCCAACTAACCCTCAATTGGTTACCCTAGATCGTTCTTCCTTTTTCAATTCCAAAAAACCTTGTGAATAATCTAATCTCCCAACAATTAAATTACAAACAAACGCAATTGGAAGATAACTTAAAATTAATACAAACATCGAAATCAAGAAATCAAACCAAGAATTTCATAGTTAAGAATTAGGGTTCAACCTAAACCAAACAAAAAGATCTACTCACTATTCATAATTGTAAACTGAAATAAAATTCAATAACAAGAAGCGGAAAAGAAAGCTTAGGATTGAAAATTGAAGCTGCAATTAAAATCCCGAACATCGTCTAAGCTCGTTTTTTGGGTTGCCAAGTTGAAGATAAAAATCTTGAAATTAAGTCTTCAATTCTCGAATCCAAGAAACTAAATTGCAGGAATCTTGAAACTTTACAAACTAATTGAATGCATAAAAGCTGGAATTTTAAGAGTCATTAACTAATTTAAAGTAATCATCATGCTTCTGACCTATTTTAAAACCTATAACTAATCTATGTAAGAATTTCTAAGTTGAAATTGGAACAAAATACAAGAAAATCGAGTTTTTTATGGGCTCAACCGCCCCTTGCCAATATACCCTACCACTAACGGTAAGGCGAGGCCTAGCGTCCATGGTAGATCTCTATTGCCAATGCCCTGCTTTCGACGGCACCTACAGGTGATGGTAGATTAGCCTACCTGGCACGGTAGGTTGATCAATTTTTTCCGACGACTTAGTTTTCGCTCCATTTTCATCCCGTTTACGTTTCCTTTCATCCTTGTCATTAATGGAGGGCACCTAAGACAAAAATAAGAGATATTTATCTAAAATATATACTTTCTCATATTAAAAACACAAAAAACGATGATATTAACATATAGAAAATATAGACAAATATGCACTTATCAGCATACCACGGTGAATTATCATTGATAGCTTTATAGAGAAAAAGTTTTTCATGGGGGAATGTGTGGTCAATCTGCTCTTCGTCTAATGGTTCTAGACTAGGATTCTCTAATCTAGAAAGGTGATCGGCTGCTAGATTTTCAGCTCCCTCTCGAATTTCTGCAAAAGAAGTACCCATCTAATAAGTGTAGGTTTTACATCATTCTTCGATAGGGGGTACTTCAAAGCAGAATGATCAGTATAAACTATGACTTTAGAAAGTATTACATAAAGATGGAATTTGTCGAACGCGATACTATTGCAAGCAACTTCTTCTCTGTTGCTGTGCAATTTGCTTGGGCGTTCATTAATGTTTTGCTTGTATAGTATATCGGTTGGAAAAACTGACCCTTTCTTTAGTATAGAACTACATGATGTGAACCGGTTAGACATGCAAGAACATCAAGGAGTTGTGACAAGAGCCAAGGTAAAACAGCTAAAGAGTCACAAGGATCAAATTGAGCAAGAGAAGTTTCAAGGGTTAAATTTTGATGTCCAAGACATTATGGGGCAATATGCTAAAGTTTTGAATAAGTTAGAAATTGAAAATTCACCTTAGTATATGGTTGGAAACTCTTTTGCCCAAGCCGGAAAATTGCCTCCTATTTTTGGGAATATGTTGACTAGTGCTCTAGAATAGTCCAAATGCAATTAAAACACCTTTATTATCTTATCAAGTGGATGTATAGGTTATATCTGTCCTTTGAGTTGAAAATATGGGAGGGTTGGAATATGCCTTTATGGGGCTTAAATTTGGGACTTAAATTTTGGGGCTTAAATTTATGTAGCTTACATTTTGGGCTGAAAATATGAGAGGGGAAGATTCTTAATGTTTCCCTCAAGTCTCTATAAATATGTACTCTTACATTTTGAAGAAGCTAATTAAGAAATATTTCAAGACAAAGGTTCTTATCTTAGTATTCTTAGTTCTTAGCTTAGTTTTTTTTCTATCATCTTTAAGGGTGAACTTCCTTGAAAGAAAAATCACTTTGAAGACTTGTTAAAAGTTCCAAGAGCTTCAAGGTTGATCATCAAAATTCCTTCATACTAGTTACTACACTCTTGTAGAAAACTACTCTTGAGGTCTTCTTCTTATTTCATTGAGGTCTAAGGTTCAAAATACCTTAGGTTGCTTGAACTTTGAAGAAAAGATTCTGTTTAAACCTTCTAGAGGTCTTGGATTTTATATACCCGAGGTTGCCAGAAGTTTAACATTTTCAAGTCCTTTCAAAGACACTTTCTCTCTTTTACTTGTTACACTTGTTTTGTTTGTCCTCTCCCTCACTTCTTGGACTGAATTTTATGCTCTTGAAGATCATTGCACATCATTTGGTATCAGATACACCTTCAAGTAAGCTTTTTTGAGATATCTTACATACAAAAAGAAAAGGAAGACAAAAAAAAAGGAGAAAAAAGACAATTGCTGCAAAATGGCAGCAGAAAAATAAAGTGCTTGAACGACCTGGAATATGACTAGAACTTTGTAATCTTCTTACATGGAGTTATACTAGATTGACCTGATAAGAAAATGAAATAAGTCTCATCTAATTTGGACTTAATTTGATATCTCAAAATAGTCAAAAACGTGAAAGAGCACTTGGCTTTCCGCGGACAAAAACTGCTGAAATGATCTTAGCATATCTTCTATTTTGCTAATCGTTTTTCTTTGATTCTTGAGGCTAAACTCAACCATTTTGAGTGTGGATTATTTCTAGGAAAACCTCATTCAATTTAGACTTGTGGTTCAATACCAGTGTTCAAAACAAGCCGAGTATGTCATCTACTCTGCTTGCTAGAAACTTTTGTTTTGTATTCTTGAAGTATCCTAGCTTTGTGTTTGTATTTGTGGTCGAATTCTTTCCTTTCTTAGTATTTATTTCTTCATTTGGCCAATCTACCATTATTGACTCAGTGCTTTTGGAAATGTTGTTGAACTTCCTTAAAATGAATCAATGACTCAATATCATTTTCCTTGCTTCTCATATTTCTCAACTAGTTTTTGTTTGTGATTTTTTTTTTGTTGTTTTAAACTTGAGTAGACGGGTTAAATATTTGTTAAGAACTCATAGAACTCTTTGAGATTTGAACCTTAGAAAAAGGAAAGGTTTGTGAGAATACCCTCAAAAAAACCAAAGAGAGTTAAATAAGAGTTTTGGGAGATAAATACTATCAAGATTTCAACCCAAGCTCAAGCAAAAACTCCTTTTGGAGAAGAGTTTAGCAACTCCCAACATGACCCTTTGAGGCTCATAATGCAAGAGTTACAATCTATAAGAGATGAGATGAGGGATATTAGAAGGGATATCACTAATCTCTATAATCAACAAAGGGAGGTTAGTCCTCACGGTAGTCTTAATGTTACTACCCCAAAGAGCAATGGACCATTCAATTGCTCTAGGACAACCGAGTTTCCCCAACCTCCACATTTTGATGAAGAACTCCATCCACCTCCTTACAGTGGTAGAAGAGGCGGTTTTGGAGGAAGAGGCATGCCTAGACACTTTGAAGAAGTTCCAAGACCACAAGCTGGGAATGGAGAGCCATTATATGATGATCATGGACATGTTCCATTTGTTGACAACTGTAGAAGAGGCCAAGGTGACCAAACATTGGACCGAATGAAGTTGAAGCTCCCTTGTTTTAAGGGTGAGAATGACCCTAACATTTTCTTAGATTGGGAGAGGCAAGTAGAAAACATGTTTATGTTGAAAAATTGTAATGAGTTCTTAAAAGATAAACTTGTAATAGCCGAATTTTCCGGCTATGCTTTACATTAGTGGGAAAGCGTAGTAAGCCAAATAGTTAGAAGTAGTAGACCACCGGTTGATACTTTGAGAGAGTTAAAAGCTTTGATGAGAGAAAGATTTGTGTCTGAGCACTACTATAGAGATCTTCATTATAAGCTCATGACTTTAAAACAAGGTGCAAAAAGTAAAAAGAATATTGAGAAGGAGGAGGATGAAAGTTGTGAATGTGTTGAGGGTGAAGAAAATGGTGAGGATGATTAACATGTTTATTTGAACCCTTTAGAGAGTAATGGCGATGTCTTGAGCTTAGTTACCATAAGAGCACTAAGTGCTCAAGCTTTTGATGATAACATGATTGAACAAAAAGAAAACATCTTCCATTCTAAATGTAAAGTTGAGGGAAGGATTGCCAACCTTATCATTGATAGTGGTAGTTGTGTAAATGTGGCTAGTGCTTATCTTGTTGAGAAGTTGAAACTATGACAAACCCTACAAACTCCATTGGCTAAATGATAGTGGAGAAATTAAAGTGTTGAGACAAGTTGCGGTACAAATAGAAATGGAAGCTTACAAAGATGAGATACTATGTGATGTGGTGCCCATGCAAGCATGCCATCTCTTCTTGGAAAGACCTTGGCAATTTGATAGAAAGTCCCTCCAATGGGGAGAAAAATACTTATTCTTTTTTTAAGGATGGAAGAACATTCACCATGAACCCTCTTACACCTCAACAAGTGAGAGATGAACAAAAAAAGATGAGGGAGAAAGAGAGGGTCTTAAGTGAGCTCAAAAGAAAAAAAAATCGAGGGAAAGAGAGTCGAGGAAAAAGAAAAGAGTGAAGAAAGAGTGATGAAAAACAAGAGTGAAAAGAAAAAGAGTGACCCAAAAAAAGAGAGTGAGATGAAAGAAAAGAATTGTTTCTTTGCAAACCCTAGTGAGGTGAATTGAGCAATTCAAAGAAAAGAAGTCGTGTTGCTCTTTTATTGTAGGCAATCTTTTACTTCATCTAAAGAATACTCACCCTCTTTTTCAAGTGAAATTTTGCAGGTTATTGAAGATTACAAAGACTTATTTCCTGATGAGATGCTCAGGGGTCTTCCACCAATTACAGTAATCGAACACCAAATCGATTTTGTCCCCGGGGAGGTCTTGCCAAATCTGACCGGCCTATAGGAGTCCACTGGAAGGGACTAAGGAGCTAGAAAGGCAAGTTGAGGATCTAATTTCAAAAGGGTGATGGAGATTTGAGGAAAAATACTTTTAAAGCGGGGGAGGATGAGGAGAACCGGTTAGACATGCAAGAATATCAAGAAGTTGTGACAAGAGCAAAGGTAAAACAACTAAAGAGTCACAAGGATCAAATTGAGCAAGAGAAATTTCAAGGGTTAAATTTTGATGTCCAAGACTTTATGGGGCAACATGCTTAAGTTTTGAATAGGTTAGAAATTGAAAATTCATCTTGGTAGATGGTTGGAAGCCCTTTTGCCCAAGCTGGAAAATTGCCTCCTATTTTTGGCAATGTATTAACTAGTGCTCTAGAATAGTCCAAATGTAATTAAAACACCCTTATTGTCTTATCAAGTGAATGTATAGGTTATATCTATCCTTTGGGATGAAAATATAGAAGGGTTGGAATATGCCTATTTGGGGCTTAAATTTGGGACTTTAATTTTGGGGCTTAAATTTTGGTCTAAAAATATGAGAGGGGAAAATTCCTAATTTTTCCCTCAAGTCTCTATAAATATGTACTCTTCCATTTTGAAGAAGCTAATCAAGATATATTTCAAGACAAAGATTCTTCTCTTAGGATTCTTAGTTCATAGCTTAGTTTTTTTTTTTTTTTTTTCTATCTTCTTCAAGGGTGAACTTTCTTGAAAGAAAAATCACTTTGAAGACTCTTTGAAAGTTCCAAGAGCTTCAAGGTTGATAATCAAAATTCTTTCATGCTAGTTACTACACTCTTGTAGAAAACTAGTCTTGAGGTCTTTTTCTTGTTTCATTAAGGTCTAAGGTTCAAAATACCTTAGGTTGCTTGAACTTTGAAGAAAAGATTTCGTTTAAACCTTCTTGAGGTCTTGGATTTAATATATCCAAGGTTGCTAGAAGTTTAACATTTTTAAGTCCTTTCAAAGGCACTTTCTCTCTTTTACTTGTTATACTCGTTTTGTTTGTTCTCTTCCTCACTTCTTGGACGAAATTTTATGCTCTTGAAGATCATTCCACATCACGACGCCTATAGCATAGTCACTGGCATCACACATCAATTCAAAAGGAAGAGACCAATTTGGAGAAACTAAAATTGGAGACATAGTAAGCTTTTCTTTAAGAAAATTGAAAGCAGGTAAGCAGTTATCATCAAAATTGAAAGGCATATCCTTTTCATGCAAAGCAGTAAGGGGTTTACTAATTTTTGAAAAATCCTTTATAAATCTCCTCTAAAACCGCGCATGCCCGAAGAGACTCCTAATCACTTTTGCAGAGGAAGGTGGAGGAAACCTTTCTATTGCCTCTATTTTAGCTCTATCTATCTTAATGCCGTTTTCAGAAATTTTATGACCTAAGGCTATCCTTTCTTGAACCGTAAAATGAAATTTTTACCAATTTAAAACAAGGTGAGTTTGCTCACATCTTTCTAAAATTTTTTCTAGATTAGACAGGCATGCATCAAAGGAACTCCCAAACACATAAAAATCATCCATAAATACTTCCCTAATATCCCCCACCAACCCCTCAAAAATAGCAATCATGCAACGTTGAAAAGTAGCAGGAGCATTGCACAAACCGAAAGTCATACGTCTATATGCGAATGTACCGTATGGGCACGTGAACGTGGTTTTCTCTTGGTCCTTCGGGGTGATAGGAATTTGGAAGTAGCCCAAATATCCGTCTAAGAAGTAATAGAAAAAGTGGCTTGCTAATCATTCCAACATTTGACCGACGAAAGGAAGAAGGAAGTGATCCTTTCGAGTGGCTTCATTCAATTTTCTGTAATCTATCCACACCCTCCATCTATCAAATACCCTTGTTGAGATTAGCTCGTTTTTCTCGTTTGCCACCACTGTCATACCACCTTTGTTTACTACTTGTACCGAACTTACCCAGATGCTATCTGAACAAGGATATATGATTCCCGTATCTAAAAGTTGGATTCAATTGCCTTTGAGGTTGAATCATGGGTTTAGAATCCTCTTCTAAACGAAACTTATGGGTGCAGAAGGATGGACTTATACCTTGGATATCTGCTATCTTCCAAGCGATGACTTTCTTATATTTTTGAAATGTCCGTAACAAAGCCCCTTTTTTAAGTTGGCACAACTTAGATGAGATAATTACTGTTGATGTGTGTTTTACAAAATGGGATTTCCTAATCACTAAAATGCAAGGCAAGTAGACCTAACATTGCAGAGGTGAGTTCAACCCGAGTTTCGAATCTCTCGAGGATGGTAAATGTAAAAGTAACAATCGTGTCTCTAATGTTTAGTCTAAGAAAAGATGGTCATAGAAAACGAAATAGCAAAACTTAAAAGAATTAAACAACTAAGAAAGCCACAAAAACTAAAGGTTTTAAAAATTAATAAAGCATGAGTTTGGATGGTGGAATCCCCCTAATCCTTGTTACTAATTATATTGAAAACACTTTTATGAAAACGATATCAAATTAATTAAGTTGGGTCGTCACTCAAGTTAGGCAATCCGTATCTCTAAATGAAAGCCACCCTACTCACCAACCCTTAGAGGAAAATCTCTCTTCTCCCTAACAAATTATGAGCGCAATAAAATTCGAGGATTTAAGGGACCTAAAAGTGCAATATTGTATCTCTAGTCAATTGCCCAAGTTAACCCCAATTGGTTGTCCTAGACCATTCTTCCTTTTTCAATTCCAAACAATCTTGCGATTAATTTAATTCTCATGACATTAAATTGCGAAAAAAACACAGTTGGAGAACAACTTAATAAAAAAATCAAATTCAAGAATTTAAACCAAATATTTCATAATCAAGAATTAGAGTTCAACCCTAATCAAACAATAAAAACTACTAATTATTCATTATAAAAAAGTTTAAATTCAATATTAAAATTCAATAACAAGAAAGTAAAAAAAAAAAGCTTAGAATTTAAAATTGTAGCCGCAATTAAAGTCCCGAATGTCTTCTAAGCTCATCTTTCAAGTCGCCAAGTTGAAGATTGCAATGTTGAAATTGGTTCTTCTATTCTTGAAATTCAAGAAATGAAATTGCTGAAATCTAAAGAGTGTTTAACTAATTGAATGTATAAAAGTCGAAAATTGAAAAGTCCAATCTAATCTACTCCTAACTATCTAATACTAATCCTAATTAAACATATTCTAAGCCCTAGTCTAAAACCTAATCTGCCTCTTTATCTCTATCTAAAATAACTGTAGCAAAACCCCTTATATAGAGGTGAAAATTACAAGAAAATAGAGTGTGAATTAGATTAAATCATCCTCACTGCAGGAACGTACCGCTGACAATAGGTTAAGCCCTACCGTCCGCGGTGGGGTTCTATTTTGCCAACCCGTTTGTGTGCCAAGGACCTACTGCTCATGGTAGGTCAACCTACCTTCTACGATAGGTTGGCTTCATTTGTTGCTGACGGTTCCCTTTTTGTCGATTTTGCTCCGTTTTTGTTTTACTTCACCGTTTTCTCTTCTGAAAGGCACCTAAGACAAGAATAAGGGATATAAAAATAAAATAGTTATTTTTATAAACTAAAACATTGAAAAATGATGAAATTAACATATAGAAATATAACAAATTATGCACATATCAAATACTCCCAGACTTATTCGTTGCTTGCCCTCAGAGCAACACAAACTAAACTGAAAAATGAAGGAGTTAAAAACTTTTATTTCTAGAAAGACACTACACGAAAATGATAGAAGTCGAATTAAGCACTTAAAAAATCACTAAAACGGTCACAAGCCTTGGTGGCAGAAATAATAAAAAACAAATTCATCAAAAGCAAAACAAAAACAAACAAAAATAGAAAAACTAAAGACAAAACCACTTCAACAGAGTATTTCATTGCCCAACACCAAGGATAAATAAAAAATAGACGAACAACAAACACACTAAGTCCACCATAAATCACAAAAAATCATTACCGATCAAAAGTGTGTGTGATTCGCTCACGCCATTTTCACAGGAGAAGAAAAATATCAAGTGATTAGCACAATGAAATTTTAACAAGACGATGCACACAAATTCATATTTCTTCATCACTTATCCACTTTAAAGTCTATTCTAGGTCATTCCTGGATTAGGTAGGACTTTTTGGCTTGTAATGTTAGGCTGGGACATAAGTAGGGTAACAAATGAAGGTGAAAGGAGACAAAAACAATGAGACAAAGCTAATAGAACAAAAAAGAAAAGATAAGAAAAGTAAAGACCGCTTTCTAGCTGTCGTTTTCACTCTTCTCACTCACCTTTGAACAACTAACTTCGTTCCTTTTGGTGCACACCCTAACACAAATTTCAAAAAAATTACTATAGTATAAGAGAGAGAGAGAGAGAGAGAGAGAGAGAGAGATGCTTGATGTTCCAAAAATTTACTATAAAATAAAGGCTCATCTTTTTTCTTTGTTTTCTGCCATATTTATTTTTTTTGGCTTTTTCTCTTCTTTTTTTCTTTTTAAGCATCAATTTTTTTCTTTCCTTTCTGTCTTTTCAATAACTAAAAACACCGAACACATGAAATTACCCTTTCTTTACCCTTTTACCCCTACACTTATTTGCTTCCCATGGCTAAAAAGATATAATAACACTTAGCTCCACGAATTAAGGTTTTATGCTGTGAGGTTAAATGAACAAAGAAAAGAAGGGATTAAAACCTTTGGCATGAAGGTGCAAGAAGGAAACTAGGAATTGATTTCATTCAGGATAATAGCAAGAAAGGCACAAATGGTTCAAAGAAGGCCTAAGACCATCATCCATGGGACCATCCTAGACTAGACTTTTTTGCTTTTAAAGACATAAAAGATATGAAATTGTAGGCAAAGACTCAAAAATTATTGTCATTATGCTAATTACCCAAGATTTCTAATCTTTTATTACTTAAACAACATTCACAAGTGCATGAAAATCATTGATCAAGTAAGAAAATTAGGTTTTCAAAGAGATTAAGTGATTTTCCTTTTTCGAAAAACGTAAAGAATTTTGCAGTTAAATATTTTATTAAAAGTGGAAAAACAAAAAAATATTTTTTGGATTTTTATAAAAAGAAGAAAAAAAAGAAAGGGAAATAAAAGTTTTTTTATTTTTCAACTTTTTCAAATAAAAGAGTAGAGGTAGAATAGAAAGAAGGAAAAGAGAATAAAAGACGAAAGTACCCCCCCCCCCCCCCACCACCTAAAATCGTATTCTTCTCAATGTAGGGGTTGGACTAAAGAAAAAACAAACAAAAATAAAAACATACATGGGAAGCAATCCTGCAGGCATAAAGCTATAAAGCATATCGGGAAGCCATCCCCACACGAAAAGAAAACAAGGAAAAGAAACAAATAAAGGCAAAACTAACTAATCAGCAATAAATATCAAACGTGAAAAAAAACAAGAGAACATAAAAGGAAAAGAAACAATGCAAAAACAAAAGAAAAGAAGGGAAAATAAAAGAAAAGAAAACTCCCTATTGCGACTAAAGTGCTGCCCATTTATGATTTCTTTTAATCGAAAGGAAAGAATTTGAAACCTAATACAAGACGGGAGATTAAAAACTTAAAGAGCCTGTGCAAGAAAGTTACTCTAAATCTCGAATAATTTTAATGCTTTAAAGGAAAAATAAAAGGTTATCGAGGGCTAAGTTTCAAGAAAAACTTATTTGTAATTTTCCATAGCAAGGTGGTTGTTTTCTTCCAACGCTCTCGTCGTCGCCTTCGAATTTCATCGGGCATCTCTTCTCTATTCCAATCTCCTTGGGTTGCATCCATAATGTCTGCATACACAAAGGATTCTTAACAAGAAGAGAGTTAGTTTCTTTCGTATAGAGGTTCACCCCCTCACTTTTTTTGATGTCATTGACCTCTACTTCTTCTCGCTCTTGTGTGTGACTCGTATGAATTTCCATGAGATCCTCACTTTCCTTTTTTTGATTAACTTTCTCAAGTTCAATCTTATTCTATTGTGAGTGCCCTTCTTCCTCAGGGAAAGTGTACTCTTATTGTGTTTGAATGGTTTCCTCCTCCTAGTCTATAATCATGGAAGATGTCACCTCTTGATCTTGTATGTTGTGCAAGGTGACCGCTTCTACTTGTTCCCTTAGAGTCTGCTCTAGTTCACTTGGTAAAATACCAAGCACCCTTTCAGCGATCAACTTTGCCAAAAGTTTGATTTGATTTTCCATGTTGTGGATAGAAGCTGTCTGGCTTCTCTGGACTTCTTTCATGCTCTTCACCTTGGCATTCGCCGAATTGATATATTTCGACACTAGATCTTCTACATTAGGTTGAGGGGGTGTTGTATGTATCAGTAGGGTATAATTGTATGGTGAATATGTATCATAACTTTCCCAAGAAGTGTTCGGTTGATTTCTCCAACTCGAACTATACTGGCTAGGATACGTGTTGTATCCCTGCCTGTTCACTTGGAACATTGCCGGCTGGTAATGCGTATACTAAGGCGTATCGACCATGTTTCCATCATCTGTTCTAATATTACTACCTATCGGGATTCCATAGTACCATTCACATTCGTGTCTTACTCTCTAAAACCTGAAACAAATAATTGGATACATGATCACTACAGGTCCCAACAATAATAAGCAGATTTACCAATATGCATTCTAGTCATCTCCAAGCACAACAAGGATAAAGAATAGAACAAAAACGAACAAAACAACAGAAATGACTAAAGCCTTAAATAAAAAATGTTCCTTAAATTGTCATCCTCGGCAACGGCGCCAAAGACTTGATGGTTCTTTGTTTTATGAAACGGGATTTCAGAATCACTACAATGCAAGGCAAGTGGACCTAACACTGTAGAGCGGAGTTCAATCCGAGTGTCAAATCTCTCTAGGACAGTAAAGGTGAAAGTACTAATCGACAGTCTAATGTTTAGTCTAAGAAAAAGATGGTTGTTGAAAATGAAATTGCAAAAACATAAAACAATTACACAACTCAGAAAGCCACGAAAAACTTAAGGTATTAAAAATGAATAAGGCAAGAGTTTGGCTGGTGGAATCCCCCTAATCCTTGTTACTAATTCAATTGGAAAAACTTTTATGAAAATAATGTTGAATTAATTAAGTTTGGTAATCACTCAAGTCGGGCGATCCCTATCTCTAGGTGAAAGCCACCCTACTCACTAACCCTTAGAGGAAAATATCTCTTCTCTCTAACAAATTATGACCGCAGTAAAAATTGGTGATTTAAAGGACATAAAGTGAAATATTGTATCTTTAGTCAATTGCCCAAATTAATTCTCAATTGGTTGCGCTAGACCGTTCTTCCTTTTTCAATTCCGAACAATTTGTGATTAATTTAATCTCGCGACAATTTAATTGCAAATAAACATAGTTGGAAGACAACTTAAATCCAAACAAGCATCAAATTCAAGAATTTACCAAGAATTACATAATAAAGAATTAGGCTTCAACCCTCATCCAAGCAATAAAAACTATTATTAAACAAAAAACTGAAATTCAATAACAACAAAGTAAAAGAAAGCTTATGATTGAAAATTGAAGCCACAATTAAAGTCCCAACAAACTTCTATGCTCGTTTTTCGAGTCACCAAGTTGAAGATTGCAATCTTCAACTTGTTCTTCAATTCTTGAAATCCAAGAAATAAAATTGCAAAAATCTAAAGAGTGTAAGTAATTGAATGTATAATAGTCAAAATTGAAAAATCGTCAAATCTAATCTATTCCGAACTATCTAATACAAACCCTAATTAATCATATTCTAAATCCTAATCTTCCTCTTAATTTGTATCTAAAATAGTTGCAGCTAAACCCCTTATATAGAGGTGAAAATAACAGGAAAACATAGTTTGAATTAGATTAAATCACACTCACTGCCGGAACCTACTGTCGACAATAGGTCGAGCCCTACCTTTTGCAGTAAGGTTCAGTTTTGCCAATTTTTGTGTGCCAAGGACCTACTGCCTATGCTAGGTAAGCCTACCTCGCATGGTAGTTCGGCTTCGTTTGTTGCTGACGGCTCTATTTTTGTCGTTTTCGCTCTGCTTTTGCCCGTTTTCATTTCCTTTCATCGTTTTCTCTTCCAGAGGGCACCTAAGACAAGAATAAGGGACATTAAACTAAAATACATACTTTTACATACTAAAACATTGAAAAATGATGAAATTAACATATAGAAACATAAAAAATTATGCACATATTAATTATTGGATGCATTGACTTTTCCCTAAGAAAGGCATACTCCAACTGAACGGGTAACAGTTTCAACTCTAGTTCTGGAGGTTCTTCAAAAGACATTTTAAGAGAAGGCTTTGCTGGTACCTTTAGATCCTTTCGTGTAGTGGTAGTTTTCTCCAATTTTTTTCATCTAATTTCTCAGTTAACAATCAAACCTCCTCCGAATCCGCCTCGCCTTTAGAGTCTTGTTGCAAGGCTATGAATAAGGAATCTTCTTGGGCAAATTCCTGCACATGAGAAGAAATATAAGGATCAATAAAATCTACTATAAAGCAATTATCATCATGATCCCTCGATCTACGCATGGCATTGGAAAGTCTTATTATAACTTTTTCTTCCCCTAATCTAAGGGTCAACATTCCTTGCCCTACATGAATGAGAGCCTTAGCAGTGGCGAGGAAAGGACAAACCCAAAATGAGCGGGACTTTAATATCCCCACTCATATCCATAATTACAAAATCTATCGGGAACACTAATTCCCCTACTTTTACTAGCACATCTTCTATGATGTCTCTAGGATACTTAGTAGACCTGTCTGCAAGTTGGATACTCATCCTAGCAGTTTTTTTTCTCATACTCCTAATTTTTTGAAGAAATCATAAGGCATGAGATTTATGCTAGCATTTAAATAAGCTAAAGCCCTAGAAACAATTATATCTCCTGAAGTGTAAGAAATAGTATAACTCCCTGGATCCGTTTGTTTTTCTGAAAGCTTTTGTTTAGGATTGAGAATCGCTAAACACTCTTTATTCATCATCACTGAAGAGATGTCCTCCAACCTCTTCTCTCCAGAGATAGCTTCGTTCAAGAACTTTGCATTAGGCATCTGTATTAAGATATCAACCAAAGATAAGTTAATATATACTTGTTTAAAGATTTCCAGAAACTTACCATATTGTTCATCTTGTTTTGCCTTCAATACTGTTCTCGGGAAGGGGATAGGAGGTCTATATAGTGCAGGTGGTGAATCCTTCTTCTCTACTTCTTTCTATTCGACCTCCTTTTCCTTAGGGAAAGTGGACTTCACTTGTGCTTTAGCCGTCCCCATCTCTTTTTTTACAAACGGAGTAGGTGTTTTTACAACTATTTTTCACTTCTAAAGGTGACCGCCTTTGCGTCCTCATTTGATTTATTACAAGGCGGACCTTCAGTGATCATCCTTGTTAATTTCCCAATTTGGCTCTCAATGTTGTGGAAAGAGGCGGTTTTATTCCTTGGGACCGCTTCCATGTTTTTCACCCTAAAATTTTTCGAATTTACGTATTTTGACACAAGACCTTCCAAAATAGGTAATGGGGATGGTCGATTTTGATTTAGACTTCTATTTTGAAAATCGGGGAGTGGTTGTTATCTCTTTTGATTTTCACCATTCCAAGTAGCTCCTGGTTGATTTCTCCACCACGAATTGTATTGATTCGAATACGTGTTGTACTCCTGCCAATTTCCTCGAACATCGCCTACTGATCATAAATGTTTTCGGGTTCAACAACCACGTTCTCTATCTCTTGTTTTAACATTGCCGCCGATCGAGCTTCCACGGCATCATTGGCGTCCATCTCGTATTTTTTCAAAACTTGAAACAAATAGTTAGATAAGAAATAATCACAGGTTTCAAGAATAATAAGTTGATTACCTAACAAAACAAGAATGAAGAACAGGGTGAACCAGCAAAACAAGAGGGATAAAGATGACTAAATCATTAAATAAACGATTTTCCTTAAGCTACCGTCCCGGGCAATGACCCCCAAAAGTTGATGTCGATGTTAAAACATAACACGAGATTTCCTAATCACTACAATGCAAGGTAACTGGACCTAACACTATAGAGGAGAGTTCAAGCTGAGTATCGAATCTCTCAAAGATGATAAAGGCTAAATTACTAACTGCGACTCTAATGTTTAGCCGAATAAAAGGATGATTTTGAAAACAACAAAAGAAAAACTAAAAATAAATAAACAACTAAGAAAGCAATGAAAACTTAGGATTTTCAAAATAATAAAGCAAGGGTTTAGATGGTGGAATCCCCCTAATCCTTGTTACTAATTAAATTGGAAAAACTTTTATAAAAATAATGTTGAATTAATTATGTTGGTTCATCACTGAAATCGAGTAATCCTTATCTCTAGGCAAAAACCTCCCTATTCACTAACCTACAGAAGAAAATCTCTTTTCTCCCTAAAAAAGCATGAGGGCGATAAAAATTAGGTGATTTAAAGGACCTAAAATTGAAAAATGATAACTATAGTCAATTTCCCAAATCAACCCAAATTCGTTGCCCTAGATCATTCTTCCTTTTTCAATTTCGAACATTCTTGTGATTAATCTAGTCTCGCAACAATTAAATTGCAAACAAATAGAGTTGGAAGACAACTTAAATCAAAACAAACATTGAATTCAATGAATTAAACCAAGAACTTCATAATCCAGAAGAGGGTTCAACCTTCATCCAAGCATAAAGAACTACTCACTATTCATTATATAAAAACTAAAATTCAACATTAAAATTCAATAACAAGAAAGTAAAAGAAATCTTAGGATTGAAATTGAAGCCGAAATCATCGTCTTGAACGTCTCCCAAGCTTGTCTTTTGAGTAGTCAAGTTGAAGATTGAAATCTTGAAATTGAGTATTCAATTCTTGAAATCCAAGGAATAAAATTGTATAAATTGAATGTATATAAACTAAAATTTAAAGAATTGTTTAATCTAATCTAAATCTAATAATCTAATCTAAGACCTCACTATTCCTATTCTAAACCCTAATATGTATATCTCAAACAGCTTCAGAAAACCTCTTATACAGAGGGGAAAATTACAAGAAAATAGAGTTTGATTTGGATTCAATCGCCTTGCAAACCCTCACGAGACCATACTCGTCCAGTAGGGGTAATTTAGGGGTTTAAAGGGCTTGTTGGACATGCTAAGTGCAATCGTGAGTCCTACGAAAGTGGCTAGTTAGTTTTTCTTTTTATTCTTTATTTTTGCTTGAGGACTAGCAAAACATAGGTGTGGGGGAGTTGATAGAGTCGATTTTTAATACAAATAAACACCTTAAGTTTTAATTATTAGCCTTCGAAAATATTTTATTTATTAGTCATAATTATTATATTTAATTTATTTTATTTATCTTTGTGCAGATTTCTAAAAAAGAATGGAAAATAAAGATTCCATATTAAATTTGGTAAAGGGAAGCTGCAGTATTTGAATCCTTTAAGGATTAGGATTAAAACTTTAGCAGAATCCTTTAAGGATTAGAACTTTAGTATTTGAATCCTTTAAGGTTTAGGATTTTGCTTCTCTTTTGTCTATATATAGAAGAGCCACACAAGAAAGGTGGGAGGAGGAAGATCAAGAAAATAAGAGGAGCTGTGGCGACTTTTCAATTGGAGAAGAAGAAAGCCATGATCTACTCAAAGAAATTGGTTCCTTCTTTCCCTTTAGCCATGAACTAAATTTATTTTTAGAATCTTGATGAAACCCTAGCCATGTGACATTGATTTATTTTATTTTTGGGAGATTTATTCTATTATTTATGTGATTACATATCTTGAGATATTTCTTAGTTTGATGCAATTAATTCTTTCTGATTATTCTTGTAGAATAATTATTTGGGTTAATTGATATTTTTATCCATGCTTGATTCTTGTAGTCTTGAGTATGAGAGATATGTAATTTTTGCAAGTATATTGTGGGTTTTAGAATTGAATAGTTCATGCTAATTTTAGATGATTTATGTCATAAGAATGAATAAGTCATGCTAATGGTTAGATGGATTATGTCATGCATTTAAACACAATATATTTCTTTAGTGAATCAAAGCTTGTAGCCTAGATCACCACATAAATGTTTAATCTTTTCTCCTAAATAAAATTAATCATTGTTATATAGGTTAGTGGTGGATTCAAGGTTCTAAATCATCTTCTTTGGTTAATCTCCTATTAGTTTCAATTTATTTATTTTACTCATTAGTTTTAATTAATTTAGGAATAATAATAAAATCTCATTCTTATTTTTATAAAATTAATTTAGGAAGATAATAATTTAAGTAGTTAAGCCTTTCTCTGTGGTTCGATACCCTTATACTTCCGTATTACATTGATCTTGTGCACTTGCAAGTATTGGATTTAAAACTTTATTATAAAAGTCCCGATCAAGTTTTTGGCGCCGTTGCCGGGGAGAGGTTAAATTAATTGCTTTTGTTATTACCTCCTAAATTTGTTAGTATTTTTTTTTATTCTACTTTTATTCTTGAAAAACAGTATAAATTGTCTTCAACGTTTTTTTTATCGTTATTTTTTATTTTATTATTTGATAGTTTATTTATCATTATTATTTGTGGTAATTTTTTTTATTTTTTTGAATTTGTTTATTAATGCATGATTGTTGTTCGCTCTCTGTTGATTTGAAAGAATTTGATCCTGAGATAGAGCGTACACTTAAGGCACTTAGAGCACAAGGAAAAATCACTAACACTTTTGACATTAAAATGGCTGAACATCCGCGAGCACTAAGGGAGTATTTTACTCCCAACACATAGAATTCACCAATAGGTAATAGACTACCTGAAATTGAGGCTAATCATTTTGAAATCAAAGCTTCTACTATTCAAATGTTACCATCTTTTTATAGGCTTGATTCTGAAAATCCTTATAAGCATATTGATGAGTTTTTAGAAATTTGCTCTACTTTTAAACTGCCTAATGTAAGTGATGATGCTATTAGATTACGCCTTTTTCCTTTTTCTTTGAAGGATAAGGCTAAACATTGGTTGAACACACGTGAGAGAATAGGTACTTGGGCTGAGATGTCTAGGGAATTTCTAAAAAAATATTTTCCTATGGGTAAACTTACAAGGTTAAGGAGAGAAATCACTACTTTTTCCCAACAAAATAATGAACAATTTCATGAGAGTTGGGAGGGATTTAAAGAACTTCTTCGTAGTTGCCCTCATCATGAAGTCCCTACATGGCAGCAAATACAAAGCTTTTATTCAGGATTAGATGAGAGAAATCGCCAAATGGTTGATTCCTCTTGTGGTGGTACCTTTCTTCATAAAACAGCAGATGAGGCATGGGATTTATTTGAAAATTTGAGTGATAATTCACAACAACTCGCCACCTCCTCACAAGTAGGTACATCTAGGCAAATAGGAAATAGAGGAATGTTTGAAGTTTCTCAAAATGTTGATCTTTCTGTGAAAGTTGATGCTTTATCTAAAAAATTTGATCAATTATTAGCTTTGAATACATTGCCTACTAATTCTACTAATGTGCAAAGTGTTTGTGCAACTTGCTCTAGTCCCTCTCATGTTACCTATGACTGTCCTAGTGCTTCACTATTTCCAGAATTTGTGCAGGAACAAGTCAATGCAGCCCAAGGATTTCACAGACAGAATGACCCATATTCAAACACGTACAAATCAGGTTGGAGAAATCATCCTAATTTTTCCTGGAGGCAACAAGGAGGGGAAGTTCAATTAAGCCAACAAAAATATCAACAAAACAGACAATCTGGTATAATTACTCCCCCTGGTTTTCAATCTCAAAGGTATGTAACTCATCATCCTCCTCAAAGTGGAAACTCTATTTTTGAAGAAAAGTATTATCTGCTTTGAAAGGTTTATAATCTATGACACAAATTCTAGATTCACACACCCAATCTATTGCTAAGTTAGAAACTCAAATTGGGCAACTAGCTAATGCAATAAGTAGAAGAGATGAGGGTAAGCTTCCTAGTCATCCAATAGAGAATCCTAGAGCTAATTACCATGAGCAAGCTAAAGCTGTAATTACTATTCGAAATGGGAAGTTGGTAGATAATAAAGTAGGGGAACCTATTAAAGATAGTGAGTCAAATAATAATGAAACCAAGGGAATTTCTATGACTAAAATTGAAAGGAAGATAGAGAAGGAACTAGCTTCTTCATCTAATTTTAAGACTCTAGAATCATCTCCTACGGCTTCATATAAACCAAAGGTTCCTTATCCAGAAGCTTTATTGCCACACCCACATCTTAGAAAGGATAATAAAAGGGAAGATATTTTAGAAACTCTCAGACAAGTTAAAATTAATCTTCCACTTTTAGAGGTTATTAAGCAAGTCCCATCCTATGCAAAATTTCTTAAAGACATGTGTACTTTTAAAAGAAAATCTAAAACCTGTGTTTCTAAGAAAATCTTCCTAACTGAACAGGTGAGCTCTGTTTTGCACTATAACACACCACCTAAATATAAAGATCCTGGTGTCCCTACTATCTCATGTCTTATGGGTAATCATAAAATAGATAGGGCACTCTTAGATTTAGGTTCTAGTGTTAATTTGATTCCATACTCTGTTTATGAAGAGTTAGGATTAGGAGAATTGCAACCAGCTGATATGACCTTACAATTAGCTGATAGGTCTATCAAGGTACCTAGGGGAAGGATAGATAATGTTCTAGTTCAAATTGATAAAGGTGTCTTCCCTGTAGACGTTGTAGTCCTAGATATGGAACCTGGTAGATCTTCTCAAAATCATATTCCCATTATTCTAGGTCGTCCCTTCTTGGCTACTGCTGACGCCACTATTAATTGTAGAACTGGGGTTATGGATGTCTCTGTAATGAATATGAGGGTTAGATTAAATATTTTTAAAACTTCTTCACAACCTTTTATAGAAGATAATTCTTATTGCTATTTGGTAGATGTAAATGATGAATTAATTGAAGAAACTCTACCTTTAATGTGTTCAAAAGATTATACTTTTATTGAGAAAGAAAACCTTATCTGCACTGAAAATGTCAATTCTAATCTTGCCTACATTGCTCCACCTGAAAACTCTTCTTGGATTGTGAATCATGAGCTTAATATGAGAGAAAAGATCCTGGCTGAGTGCAAAAGAATTAGGGAGTCTGGCTGAAGACTTTAAAATTAGCGCTTTTGGGAGGCAACCCAAATTTTATTTTATTTATTTTATTTTTATTTTTTTATTCCACTTGATTGGTAGAAAGGTATGAAATGTTTGTTTTGTAGGGTAATCAAACAACTTATCATAACCATGGAGATTATAGAGATTGTTTACTGCTCTTGCAGATATGCATTAATATTCCCTTTTGTACCATGTTGTATTGTTCTTTTCTTTGTCTCTTCTCTACTCTTGGTACTCTTATCACATTGTGGACAATGTTGGGTCTAGGTGTGGGGGAGAAGATATTTTTATTCTGATATCTACTATTTTTTTTAGTATTTTTTTCCTCGTATTTCTTGTTCAATTATTTTTTTTAAAATTTTTTTAATTTTATTTATTTTTCTACATTATTTAAAAAAAATAAAAAATATGATTTCACATAAAGAATAATTCTTTTTGAGTTCCTTTAAAAATGTCTTAAATAAGTTGAGAAAAGTACTTATTTTCTTGTTTTTAAGTAGGGTGACGGACTTATGTTCTATATTTGTTATAACTTTTGCATGACTTACACTTGAGCACATGGGTTATTGTTAGTATTTACTAAATCCTTTACATTATTTTTGAGTTACATAAAGTTGATGAATCTCTTCCCTACATTCTAGAACTTACTTGAGTACCTCTTGAGGCGAAATAGAAAGGTTTTCCTTATTTGACTCAGAGACGATGGTCATAGGCTTTCTTTGAATCGTTTGTGCCTTTCAAGCTTACCAAATTTCATAAATTTTTACCTTCGTACCCTTTTGAGCCTAAATGTTATATCTTTCTTTAAACCACTTAAATATTAACCCTTAACCTTGTAGAGAGCTTAATGCAAACTTCTAACTAGTGCTTCAATGATGGGTTATTGTTTGTGTGTTTTAGAAAAGGAAGTTATCTTGACAAAAGGGAGAAAAAAAATATATGGCTTGTGGTGTTGAAAAAAAAAATGTATTGAGCTGAAAAAAAAGGAAAAAGACAAAGAAATAAAAGTCGATACATGATTGTTACAAGTCATAAAAAAAAAAAAAGAAGAAAAAAAAATTCAAGAGGCCCGGATTTGTGAATGTAAGAAAAAAAAGAATGGCCTTAAATGATGAAATCCTAAGAAAAAGAAGATAGTAGTTGGTGAATGTATTACTGAGAGCAAAAACAAAACTAGAAAGTTTGTCGAAATTTTAAAGTATCCATCTTCTTTGTAAGCTCTCTTTTCTTTGATTTTGAATTCCTTACCTTTGCTTGATAACCAATGCCCTAACATTACATTACAAGCATTAAAGTCCTACCTGATCTGAGTTGAGTTGAGAATCCTTGATTAGTGGAGAGAAGGTACGAAGAGTGAGCCTATGGAATGAACTCTTGCTGAGATTTGTTCTCTATATGTAATTTGGAAATTTTATTTAGCATTTATTTCATACTCTCTGATGACCACGATCACACATTACACAAGTTTTGCATTAGTTATGGGAGATAATTGAATATTTGTTTGTTTACTTGAGCTTGAAAATAAGAGGAAGAGTATTTGTCTTGATAAGTTTGAGATATTGATGGAGGGTACTTAATTGGGATTATTATATATCTTTTCTAAAGTTTGTTTTATTTTTACTTTGTGGGTACGTCGTTTGCAAACCCTCACGAGACCATACTCGTCCACTAGGGGTAATTTAGGGGTTTAAAGGGCTTGTTGGACATGCTAAGTGCAATCGTGAGTCCTACGAAAGTGGCTAGTTAGTTTTTCTTTTTATTCTTTATTTTTGCTTGAGGACTAGCAAAACATAGGTGTGGGGGAGTTGATAGAGTCGATTTTTAATACAAATAAACACCTTAAGTTTTAATTATTAGCCTTTGAAAATATTTTATTTATAAGTCATAATTATTATATTTAATTTATTTTATTTATCTTTGTGCAGATTTCTAAAAAAGAATGGAAAATAAAGATTCCATATTAAATTTGGTAAAGGGAAGCTGCAGTATTTGAATCCTTTAAGGATTAGGATTAAAACTTTAGCAGAATCCTTTAAGGATTAGAACTTTAGTATTTGAATCCTTTAAGGTTTAGGATTTTGCTTCTCTTTTGTCTATATATAGAAGAGCCACACAAGAAAGGTGGGAGGAGGAAGATCAAGAAAAAAAGAGGAGCTGTGGCGACTTTTCAATTGGAGAAGAAGAAAGCCATGATCTACTCCAAGACATTGGTTCCTTCTTTCCCTTTAGCCATGAACTAAATTTATTTTTAGAATCTTGATGAAACCCTAGCCATGTGACATTGATTTATTTTATTTTTGGGAGATTTATTCTATTATTTATGTGATTACATATCTTGAGATATTTCTTAGTTTGATGCAATTAATTCTTTCTGATTATTCTTGTAGAATAATTATTTGGGTTAATTGATATTTTTATCCATGCTTGATTCTTGTAGTCTTGAGTATGAGAGATATGTAATTTTTGCAAGTATATTGTGGGTTTTAGAATTGAATAGTTCATGCTAATTTTAGATGATTTATGTCATAAGAATGAATAAGTCATGCTAATGGTTAGATGGATTATGTCATGCATTTAAACACAATATATTTCTTTAGTGAATCAAAGCTTGTAGCCTAGATCACCACATAAATGTTTAATCTTTTCTCCTAAATAAAATTAAATCATTGTTATATAGGTTAGTGGTGGATTCAAGGTTCTAAATCATCTTCTTTGGTTAATCTCCTATTAGTTTCAATTTATTTATTTTACTCATTAGTTTTAATTAATTTAGGAATAATAATAAAATCTCATTCTTATTTTTATAAAATTAATTTAGGAAGATAATAATTTAAGTAGTTAAGCCTTTCTCTGTGGTTCGATACCCTTATACTTCCGTATTACATTGATCTTGTGCACTTGCAAGTATTGGGTTTAAAACTTTATTATAAAAATCCCGATCATTGTGCTTGTGAACCCAAGACCTATCATCGGCAATAGGTTAGCCTACCTCGCACGGTAGGTCAGCTTCGTTTTCGCTCTGTTTTCATTTTCTTTCACCATTTTTACTTTCGGAGGGCAGCTAAGACAAGAATAAGGAATATTAAACAAAAATATACAATTTTACATATTAAAACATGTAAAAATGATGAAATTAATATATAGAAAATATAGATAATTATGCACATATTAGGCATAACTTTAACTCGTACTTTGGACCTGGGAAACCTTCAGAAGGAGTCCCTCATTCTCCAAAACAGTTAAGAGTAGCTCTTCCTAGCATGTTGTTTTGTGTAATTGTATCATTGTATCCTCTTATGTCCTCATTCATCTTAATTCGTTTCCTTATTGTTTGTTGTTTTTGTGTTACAAGGGTTTGGAGAGAATGAATGATTGCTCTAAGTCCTATATTGAGATTAATTGAGTCCATGAGGTTAAAAGGCTAGAAATGAGTTCAAATATGCAAAAAAGAAGAAAAATTGAAGTTCAGGCAAACCCTACAGCAGACGGTAGGGCCAGGCCAAAAAGAATTTTCACGGCAGAGACCTACCATGGACGGTAGGTCCATCAACATCTTTTGTCTTGGCAAGGTAGAAGCCTATCGTAGATGATAAGCCTTGACCTATCGAACACGACAGGGTCATTTTTTCAACCCCCTACCGTTCTCCCATTTATTTCTTTTTCTTTTATTTTCTTTGATTTTTCTCGCCTTCTCTTCTTTAATTTTTATTTTACTAACTTTTTGTTGTGATTTGTTTTGTCCTTTAAGAAAAATTTTGCAGAAAATTTCTGGGAAACTTTCAGGAACTCCAACAGCAAACAATTCAAGGCAAAAAATACGTGTTTCTCCACCTACAACTATAGTTTGTTTCATCAAACAAACATCGGCTACCTCTTGCACTTTTTGCTTCCTTTTAGTTTAGTTTGATTTTATTTATGATTTGCTCTCATTCTGGGCATTTTAATGATTTTTTCTTCTCGAAGCTTTTGTTTTCAGTTGTGATATTACTGTTTTTCTAGTTTCTCTTTTGTTTATTTTTGTAAAGATTCATCACACACGGGCAACGTTAGAACACTTAGCACACACGGGCTATGTTTAGTTGATTATCGCTTTTTGTGCATCCTTGTGTTCTGCTTCTATTTTTGTGCTGTGTTGTTTTCCTTTTCCTCCTCCTTTTCCTCCTCCTTTTCCTTCTTCAATTATATTCCTCTATGGCACAAAAGAAATCTACCAGTTCTTTAAATGAATCAAAAAGGGCTTGTATTGAGGGGTCCTCGCCTGACCCACAACTCCCCATATTCCTCCATTCCCAGAGCGTCTTTCTCCAGCAGCCCAGAAAGGGGTAGCCGATAGGGAGACGCTAAAGATTTTGATTGAAAAGTCATTCAATGAGTCAATCATTGAACATTTTGAGCTTACACGTCTTTTTGGGGGGTTATGTTAGGTTCCTCTTCTCCGTATTTCTAGAGATTTCTACCCCGACCTTGTCCTTGTATTCTACAGAAACATGCTCTATAAAACGGACAAATATCTTTAAAGCATCATTTCCATTATTAAAGGGGTTAGAATAATTTTGACTAGGGAACGTCTCATATCCATTCTCGGGATTCAGGACGAAGGGAACTAAGTCATGTGGACTCGAACCGAAAAACTATAGATGAGGACCCGGATTAAAGATACGAGGCGACTTGTAATATCTTTGATATTCGGCTACATCTGATGGATCATCACCGTATCCTTCACGGGGATGATTTTCCCACACTCCTCCCCCATGCTCTTGCATATTACTTCGGGCACACACTAATTCAGAGAGTAGACGGGAAAGTGATATCTGCATTCTTGACCTCTAATGCTTGATAAAATTCACAATCAATCCCCCTTCTCCATCACTTCTTTAATCATTCACACGATGAGTAACATTAGGTGCGACAACTAAAAACATATGTGTACAATTACCCTGTCAATTTGCTTCTTTTAATGTTAATTTTGCAGGGAAATGACGATCATCCACAAGATTGCCGCATATAATAAAGTTCACCATCTTCAATAATTGTGCCTATTCTTAAGATGAGAAGAACAAGGTATGGATCCCTCTGATTGAGGAGGATCGGCTACGGGATTGCAACTATGGATGTATTCTATCAATAAAGAAAACCAGACAAACCGACATTTGGGCGTCATCATCACAACCTGTCGATAACGAGAGCGAGGACGACGAGTCCTATTACCTCTCGACCGAGGATGCACCTTTCACAGTCTCTATGGATGTATTCTAGATAGAGATGCAGACTACTTTTGAGTAGCTCTGTGTCACTTAAGATATCAACGGGGACCGACTAGCGGAGATAGTGGAGTCGACTCACTGGCATGCAGACGGGTTGGCACATTAGAGGACATCCATTGATCGCCAGGAGGTGATGCTGGCCCGATTGTGCAGTAGATTCTTGCTCGATCAAGACAGCAATGGAAGTGGCATCACAGACTTTGGTTCGCAATAGGGAGTTTTTCTTTTCTTTATTTTCATTTTTTATTTTTATTTTCCTCTTATGCTTTCTTATTTTCTTCCATGTTTTGTCTTTTCTGTTGTTTAGTTACTTATTCCATTATTTGTTCTCTTTTGCTTCTTGTCTTTGTGTAGGATGGCTTCCCGATATGTTTAATTGTGTTATTTGTTCTCTTTTCTTCTTCTCTTTTGATTCTCATGTATGTGTTTTATTTTATTCTTTTGTTGGTCTAGCCCCCACATTGAGGACAATGTGATTTTAAGTGTGTGGGGGGGAGGGGGGGGAATTTATATCTTTTTTATTCTTTTTACTCCTTTTATTTCTTTCTTATGATGTTTAACTTTCATTCTCTTATTTGAAAAATCTCCAAAAACATCAGAAAAATTCAAAATTTCAAAAACTTTTATTTCTTTTTCTTTTTCTTATACTTAGAAAAAATCCAAAAAGATTTTTGTTTTGCCACTTTTAGTAGAAAATAAAACTATAAAACCCTTTCAGTTTTTTGAAAAGGCGTAATACTTGATCATCTTGGAAACCCTTTTTATTTATTTTCTTACATGATATATGGTTTTCATGCACTTGTAAGTGTCGCAGTAATAGAAGCCTAGGAATCTTAGGGAATTAGCATAATGAGAATCATTTTTGGGTCTTTGCCTGCATTCTTTTGTTTTTCTGTCCTTCGAAGCAAAGATTTATAGTCTAGAGTGATCCTGGAAATGATGGTATCAGGCCTTCTTTGTACCGTTTGTGCCTTTCTTGCAAAATTATTTTATCAAATCAATCCCTAGTTCCCTTTTTGTGCCTTCATGCCAAGGGTTTCAATCCCTTCTTTTCTTCGTTCTTTAAAACTCATATTACATAAAACCTCAATTCATGCAGCTAATGGTTAAAATATCTTTTCAGCCGTTTTGAGTGAGGATGTAGATAAGTGTGGGGGAAAAGGAGGGAAGAAAGAAAATTTTGTTTATGGAAAGGTTATTTTGGGATTTCATAAGTTCAATACTTGTGAATATTGAAAAGAGAGAGTGAAATTGATGCTTAAAAAAATGTTGAATATGAAGAAAGAAAAGATTGAGTGTTTATTTTACTTTTATAGTTAACTCTAATATCAAGCATCTCTCTTATACTTAGGACTTCATGTGAATCTTCATAAGTACGTTGTTAGGTTAGGTGTGCATTAAGAGCACGAAGTAGTATGTTTAAGGGTGAGTGAGAAGAGTGAAAAATGACTAGAAAGCTGTTCTTTAAATTTTCTATCTTTTTTTTTTTTGGTGTGCTACCTCTATCTGAATTATTTTAGTTCTCCATTTACCTTTGTTTGATACCTTATACATGTCCCAAGCCTAACATTACAAGCCGAAATGTCCTAACTAATCTAGGAATGGCCTAGAATAGGACATAGAGTGGACAAATGATAGAAAAATATGAGTTTGTTCTTCATTGTCTCTAAAGTAGTTCACTGTGCTAATTACTTGGCGTTCCTTATTTTCTATGAAAAATGGCATGAACATTCCACCCGCAACACTATTCATCTGTAATGTTTATTAATAACTTGTGGTGGAATTGGTGATTCTTATCGTTCGTCTCTTTTGTTTCACCTTTTGGGGTTGAGTGGTACATTGTTCTATTGAAGTAGTCGTATTCTTAGTTTTCTTTGTTTTATGCCTTTGTTTTGTTTTGTTGTCTATTATTTTTGCTGTCATGTCATGTGGCTAATTTGTGATCTTGATTTTTCTTGGGTCGGTTTTCTCAGTTTTTGTGTGTCGTCTTTCTTAAATAAAAATCTTAAACTCCTCTTTTTTATCTGTTTAGTTTGTGTTGCTTGAGGGCAAGCAACGGATAAGTGTGGGTGTATTTGATATGTGCTACTTTGTCCATATTTCCATATGTTATTTTCATCATTTTATGATGTTTTTAATAAGTTAAAATGCATATTTTAGACTAATACCCTTTATTCTTGTATTACATGCTTTTCGAAGGAGAAAACGATGAAAAAAAATGAAAACATTCTAAAATGGGGTGAAATCGACGAAAATGAAGTCGACAACATAGTTGAAGCTGACCTACCACCTGAGGTAGGCCAACCTACCTTCAACAGTAGGTATCAAGTCTCAAACCAAAGCTGGACAGAAACCTACTGGCGGAGGTAGGCTAATCCTACCATGGACAGTAGGTCCTGACGATAACAAAGAGAATTTTGGACATAACCCTACTATGGACGGTACGACTTGACCTACCATGCACGGTAGGTCCAAGTTGTAGCAGTTTTAATCTAATTTTAACTCCAATTAATGTAATTTTTCTTCTACTAATAAGGAGTTTTGCCATTAGGGCTTAGAGAGGTAATCAGGGGTGAACTTACGTTAGATTTTCCCCCAAAATTCATCCTCAACTCGAGAGGAAATCAGTAGAAATTTAGTAATTGAAGACTTATAAATGAAGAATTGACGCTTCAACATCACAATTTTGGGCTTTAATTGGGCGACTTGAGAGACAAGCTCAGGCAATATTCGGGACTACAATTTCAACTTCAACTTCCTTTTACACTTTATTTTCCTTTGTTTTTACTAAATTAAATTTTTAATTTAAGTTTTAATACAATGATTAGTGAGTAGATTTTTGTGTCTGGATAAGGATTGAACCTTAATACTTTTTTACGATGTTCTTGGTTTAATTTAATGAATTAGATGTTCGTTTTAAATTGAGTTATCTTCAAATTATGTTTTGTTGCAATTTAATTGTCTTGAGATTAGATTTATCACAAGAGCGCTTGGAATTGAAAAAGGAAGAGCATTCTTGGGCAACCAATTGGGGGTTAGTTTGGGCAATTGATTAGAGATATGATATTGCACGTTTAGGTCCTTTAAATCACCTATAAATACTGCACTCATAATTTGTTAGGGAGTGAGGAGATTCTCCTCTAAGGGTTAGTAAGTAGGGTAGCTTTCGCCTAGATATAAGGATTGCACGATTACTTATGATGACCCAACTTGATTAATTCGCCATCATTTTCATAAAGTTTTTCCAATTGAATTAGTAACAAAGATCAGGGGGTTCCACCATCTAGAATCTTGCTTTAATAAGTTTTAAAACCTTAATTCTCTTATTTTATTTACTTTAATTGTTAAACCATTTTCAGCTTTTTGGTTTAATTCTTCTTCAAAGCATCCTTAGACTAAACATTAGAAAGAGCGATTAGTACTTGAGCTTTTATCGTTCCTCGAGATTCGACACTCTAGTGTAGCTCGTTTTACTATAGTGATAGGTCCACTTGCCTCTTTCTTTAGTTTAATAGTTCATCCCCTTTTGATTTTATAATTTGGAACATCATCTAGACCGATTTTTCTGTCTGAATTTTGCATGATCATTATTATTTCTTTTGATCGTCATCTTTTTTTTTTTTTTTCTTTTCAACAAATTGCATTAAAAACAAGTCAAGCTTACTTGAAGGTGACTCTGATACCAAATGATATGATATGAGCTACAATTTGAAGAAATTTCTCAAACTACCCAAGATCTTTGCCTCTAAGGATGGATTACTAATTCCCTAAAAAACAACACTAGTTATAATGAACTAGAACTCTTGAAGAGAACCATTAGCCTTTCCCCTAATAGCTAGATCAACAATGGATATCTGAAATCCTAAACATGACTAGTGCTATGAGTAATAGCTTTGCGTTTCTATAAAACAAATAGCTTGGAAACCTTGATAACTTTAGAATAAAACTCTAAAGAATCATCTTGAACAACTAATAAAATCTAGAATAAGAAGCTGAGGTGGCATCAAGTTGAGGTGGTGTAATACTATAAAAGACTCGAATAAGAAAGACGTACATAAAGATTAGCTTATTCTTATATTACCATGCCTCTTAGGACAAATTTGAGTCCACTGTCTTCTTTGACACCTTTTGTAGTAGCTCTGCTTTGCACATCTTGAGCTACTTCTAAATCCTTAAATAGCAGTTACTCAGCTTTGCACCTCTTGAGCTACTTCTGATTTTCAAAAAAATTACCATCCATCACCTATCTAACAACAGGGAGGAGCCATAGTTCTCACTACAATCATGATGAATATGAATATCTGTAGAACAACTTAGAATCCCTTGGATCATTCCAATCAAAGTCTATCTAATGAAATCTATCTAAGGAAGACCAAACCTTAGTTAAAGTTAATAGCAAAAGTTGAAGAAGAACACTCATTTAATTTTCATTCATACATTTTTCAAAGTTATCTTCAAAATGATAGAATAATGTTTACTTAAAGGCTACCTCTTTCTCTAACCTAACCCTAGGGATTAGAAAGAATTAAAAACACCAATTTAGATAAAAGACTCTTATTTACAAGTCTTGGGCACAAAGGGATAAAAAATTAGACTAAAAATAGTAACTTGACAAAGTATACCACGAACAACCAGATCCCACCCACTAATCGGCCTCATCTGGCTACCGGCTTTTCTTCAAGAGCTTGTGTTTCTAGAAGAGGGACGGATGCAGCAAGGTTGCCCTTGCTGGATACGGGTTTCCTATTTTGTACTTGAATACTTTAGAACTAGCTCTTCTTATCTTCACAAAAGTTGTAGAGGCTTCTCTTATCTTTCCAATGCAACTTGAAGAACCTCAATTGGGCTCTTATAGCTCAATTTCTTATCATTTTTCTAAAATGTGTCTCTCAAAATTGGAGTTAGAAAGTCCAATATAACGCTGATCATAGGATATACCAATGAATTCATATAACAATGAACCATACCATTCTAGAAATCTCAAGAAGTCTTCTACAATTGTCATGAAAAGCACTTGTTCCTTTGAAGTCTTTTAGACCACAAAAATGGAGCATTTGTCAAACTGGTCAAGAATTTCCAATTTGCCTCCAATTTCTTCATTTCAAGCTTTCTTCTAACTCTAACTCTGAGACTTGAATCTTCCAAGAACTCTTGCATATCCATGGTCATATCAACAAGTGATCTAAAAAAAATAGAGGACGATGAATGTTTCTGAAGAATGAGCCCGAAGCTTCAAGGATTAAAAACAGAAAATGAGCACAATTGATTTTTATACTCATTCTACTCACTTGACAACTTTGTACACTTTCTTTATTTTGGTGCATAAGAGATTAAAAATTTTCATTGTAGTTTACAAAATTATATGGTGGGAAAGTTCTCAATGTTTTTAGCAGACATTAGAGATAGAGTAGGTGGGAAATTGTAGCTAGCTTTCCTCCAAATTTGGTCAGGGGAATTTTATTACTTTATAGGAAATAAATTTGTTGATCCTCAATCAATTGTCTTAAGGTTGATCCTCATAGTATTATCTTATTTTCAAATATTCAAAAGATTTATATCTAATACCCAATGACTAGAGATTATCGTTTTCCAAATAAAAGATTGGAGAGAGTGCTCTAGCAAAACATAATCACGCATGGATGAGTAAATGATATAGTGTAAGTTTGGGTGTAGATTGTTTTGCCTTTGTGGGGAATGTAAGTTGGTACTTAGGCAAATCTTGTAGTGTGACTGATTTTGCTGCATGAGTAGTAGAGTAAAACACAGAGTGAAAAGCAATAAACAACACAAACACACATGACACAGCAATTGGTAACAAAATTTGGCTAAGCCTACGTCTGTGGGGCCACGTCCATAAAGGAATCCACTAATAACTGTCAACACAGTACAAGAAAACACCTAGCTCTTATGCATATCTAGTGTTTCCTTAGCGGAATCAGTGCAAACTCCCTTTGCACACTGCAAAGTTGAATCCCTTCAACTCTTGAAGAATCGGAAATAGGGGGAAGAATAGCATCCCTCTTATTCTCCCCCAATTCTTTCTCTTGAAGGCGAGATTTACCATTATTTCTCTTTCGGGGCGGGCATTGTTCAATCGTCGGTACCTATAGGTTAGAAGGGTTGTACCTGGGGCGATGCGCACAGGAACGAGCATTCACACCAGACAAGAAGGCAAGGATTGGCATTTCTCATGGGAGGAACTACCTTTGCACACAGCATAATTTAATCCCTTCAACTCTCCAAGGCTCCCCCTTCGTGTGTGGCTGCTTGGACTTAAACTTCCTTCAATCCTCAACACCGTTGAACATCAGCAACAACTTTTATCCTTAGAAGCTATAGTCTTCAAAGCAAGCAATCCATTGAATTATTAAGGATGAGCAACAAGCATCAATGGAGAATCACAATGTTTGAAGTTTGTGACTGCAAAACCTCAACCATCGTGAACCGCGATCTTCTCTCTAGCAAAATGTCTTCGAAGAATTGCAGAATAGCTAACCTCAACTTCAATTACATTGCTTTATTTATAGATGTTGAGGCTCATTTGTCAGTCATATATTTCCTAATGAATTTTGACAAAGGATTTAGTTTTCAAAAAACACTTCTAGTTTTGATTCCCTATAAATCCTTTTTTTCTTTAAGATTCTGACCTTTCTTTATGCTTACAAATTTCCTAAACCGGACTTCCATCACAGCTCATAATCACAGATTCTTCAAGATTTACCAAGTTTCCTAAAACAATGTCAATACACAGTGCTGCTGCTAACCTGTAGCTTTTGTGTTGTCACATGATCAGCCTGTGTGGCCACACTCAAGCTATGTGACAGGTTTTTACAAACTCCCCCTTTGGCATTATTTTAGATCAAACACCAATGAGCTGCACAAATGATCTTTCTCAGTTTTCATGCTTCATAAGAATCCCATAGCATCTATGTTAAACCATAAGCATGAAAAATAAAAGCTAAGTGAATTATTCATGTCCTAGACACTGATGGCACACAGGCTAGAACAGATAGCTCAGAGGCTACCACATAAAGCAATAAAAAAATATCCCAAGGCCATCTAGGCCAATAAAAAAACAGAAATTCAAGCATTCAGTACAAAGCCACACTTAGCTAAGGACCACATACGGTCAAGCAAAGTAATTTCGTATTAAAAAAAATACAGCAAGGACTCCTCATTTTGATTTGAAATAGTCCTTAGGGGAGCCTATCCTTAAGATTCTGCAAGTCTTGCTACATTTGAAGAACAGAGGCCATAACATTTGAGAGTTGCTAGTTGAGGAGTTCTAAGCTAGAAGTTACTTTTAAAGATTCAACATTGGGAGGAGGAAGAGGGGGTGATGATGTGTTTAAAATACTAATAAAATAGGAGAAGTCCTAATCACTACAATGCAAGGCAAGTAGACCTAACAATGTAGAGGTGAGTTCAACTTGTGTGTCGAATCTCTTGAGGAATAGAAAAGGCTTAAGTACTAATCGTGTTTCTAATGTCTAGTCGAAAGAGATGACGTCGTTGATGAAAAAATAAAATAAAAAACTGAAAACAATTACATCAATTAAAAGAAACCCAGCAATGTAAGAACGGTTTTAAGAATTAATAAAACAAGACTTTTGATGGTCCCCCTAATCCTTGTTAGTAATTCAATTGGAAAAACTTGAATGAAAACGATATTGAATTAACTAAGTTGGGTCATTACTCAAATCGAGCAATCCCTGTTTCCTATCTATCTATCTATCTATCTATCTATCTATCTATCTATCTATCTATCTATCTATCTATCTATCTATCTATCTATCTATCTATCTATCTATCTACCAATCTATCTATCTATCTTCTTTTTGGATGACTCCTACCTGGTAGACTTACTTGGACCACTGTGTCCTTGTGTGGTTGAGGTTTGAGAAGGGGACACCAAACCAGGAGTTGTATTCTTTGGCATCACCAGAGAGTCTAATGCCCTTACCTAGGAATCGGATGGCAAAGAAAGGTCCCTGCAATGAAGTAAATATTCAGAAATCAAACAGGGTCTTTTGGTCTATCTACCTGAGGATGTTTCTGAAGATGACAGTGCAGCTGTTGATCTTTTTCCTGGTGGCAAAGGCATAGAGCATATGCGATCTTACCTTTAGAACAACAATTACATTTGTTGTGGGTAGCCAATTTACAAAAGACTCTGTACAGTGCTCTGTATGAAATTTTCATAAATCACCTAATTTTACTCTGCTCATAATTTGTTAGGGAGAAAAAAGATCCAAGGGTTAGTGAATAGGGTGACTCTCGCCTAGAGCTAGGGATTGTTCGGTTCATAGATATACCCAACTTAATTAATTCAACATCATTTTCTTTGAAGTTTTCCTATTTAATAAGTAACAAAGATTAGGGGGATTCTACAATCCAAACTCTTGTTTCATAATGTTGTTAAACCTTAATTTTATTACTTGCTTTCATTATTTGTTAATTCGTTTTTAGTTTTTCTTTAGTTTAAAACCTATTTTTCTTTAGAATAAACATTAGAGACTTGATTAGTACTTAAGCTTTTACCATCCTCGACAGATTCGACACTCGGGTATAACTTGTTTACTACAGTGATAGGTCCACTTGTCTGTTGCTTAGTTTAGTAGTGCATCTCTTAGGTTTAAAACTTACACACATCAAGTTTTTCGCCTAGTTGCTGGGGACGACAACTTAAGGAAAAATCATTTTATTTAGTGCTTTAGTCATCTTTATTCTATTTGTTTGATTGTGTGCCTTGTTCTTTATTCTCGTTTTACTGTGTATTCGTAGTATGCACATTGGCAATTCGACTTATTATTTTTGCAATCTGTGTTTCTGGCTTATCTAATTATTCATTTTAGGTTTTGGAAAATAAGATGTGGACACCAGTGATGCCATAGAAGCCTGACTGGCTGCAATGTTAGAACAAGGTATAGAGAACATGGCTACTAAACCTCAACACATTTATCAACAGCAGGCCATGTTCTGAGAAAACTGGCAAGGGTACAACACGTATCCTAATCAGCAGAGTTCAGGGTGGAGAAATCAATCGAGTGCTACTTGGGAAGATGAAAGTCATAGGAGACAACTACAACCCTCCAGCTTTTAGAATTGAAGTTCTAATCAATATCCATCGTATAATTTTGTTCCACTAATACATCCAGCACCTCAATCACTTAGCTTGGAAGATTTCGTTTCAAAATACGTCAATTCAGTGAATGCCTGGGTGAAGAGCATGGAAGCAGTCCAAAGAAGAAAAAATGCCTCCCTCCACAACATGGATAGTCAAATTGGGAAATTAACAAGAATGATCACTGAAAGTCCACCTGGTAATCCACCGAGTAACACGAGGGATAAATCAAACGAGGATGATATGGTGGTCACCTTAAGAAGTGGGAAAGAATTAATAAAGACATCTCCCACGGTTGTGAAAGAAGAGAAAGGGACTGTTCAAGTGCAAGAGGAGTCCACTCCCTCTCCTCCCACCCCTCCCCCAAAGAAAAGGAGGTTCAACAAAAGGTAGTAGAAAAGAGAAAGTCATCTCCTCCACCATATAAACTTCCTATCCCATTCCCAAGATGAATATTGAAGGCAAAGCAAGATGAACAATATGGTAAGTTCTTGGAAACCTTTAAACATTTACATATTAACTTACCTTTTGTTGATGTTCTAAAGCAGATGCCTAAATACAAGAAATTCTTGAAAGAACCTATCTCTGGAAAGAAGAGGTTAGAGGACATCTTCAGTGCTGATGTACGAAGAATGCTCAACAATTCTCAATCCAAATCAAAAGCTTCTAGAGAAACTAAAGGATAAAAGGCGTTTTACTATCCCTTGTACTCTAGGTGGTGTAACTATTTCTAGGGTGTTAGCTGATTTAGGTTCTAGTATAAATCTAATGCCCTATGATTTCTTTAAAAAATTGGGAGTGGGAGAACAAAAACCTACTAGGATGAGTATTCAATTTTGGGATAGGTCTACGAAGTATCCTAGAGGTATAATAGAGGATATGCTAGTAAAAGTGGGGGTCTTGGTGTTCCTAGTGGATTTTTTTATTATGGATATGAGTGGGGACATTGATGTTCCGATCATTTTAAGTCATCCTTTCTTCGCCACTGCCAAGGCTTTAATAGATGTGGGGGAGGGAAAATTGTCCCTTAGGTTAGGGAGGGAAAAAGTCATATTAAGACTTCATGATGCCATGAGTAGATCCAGGGATCACGATGATACTTGCTTTATCATAGATTTTATTTATCCTTACATTTCTACTCACGTGCAGAAATTTATCCTAGAAGACTCCCTAATGAATGCTCTGGAACAAGATTCTCAAACAAGGTAGATTCTGAGGAAGTCGAGGTTTTAATGGAGAAATTATTAGATGAAGCAGAAGTAAAGAAGACTACTACTACACAAGAAGATCTAAAGGTACCCCCAAAGCCTTCTCTTAAAACCACGTTTGAAGTGGCACTGAAACTAGAGCTGAAACCATTGTCGGATTACTTAGAGTATGCTTTCCTTGGGAAAAATTCAATGCTCCCAGTTATGATCTCATCCAAGTTGAGCCGGCCCGAAAAACGAGCCTTATTGAGGATATTTCAAAAATATAAGAAAGCTATCGCGTGGAAGTTATAAGTCTATCCTTCTGTACCCACAAGATTCGATTAGAGGAGGATTCCAAGCTCGTGATTCAATGTCAAAGGCGATTGAATCTAAACATGCAAGAAGTGGTGAAGAAAAAGGTGATCAAACTCCTAGAAGCTGGAATCATATGTCCTATATTAGACAACATTTGGGTAAGCACAGTACAAGAGGTACCAAAGAAGGGTGGAATGAGGGTGATGGCAAACAAAAAGAATGAGCCAATCCAAACAAGGGTAATCACCGGCTGGAGGGTGTGCATAGATTTCAGAATATTGAAAGAAGCAACTCGAAACGATCACCTTCCCCTTCCATTTATCGATTAAATGCTGGAACGATTAGTAGGCCACCCCTTCTATTGCTTCCTAGACGAATTCTTGGCTTACTTCCAAATTACCATTGCCTCGGAGGACCAGGAGAAAACAACGTTTACATGCCTATAACATATATTCGTATACAGACGTATGCCTTTCGGTTTGTGTGATGCTCCTGCTACTTTTCAACATTAAATAATTGCTAGTTCTGAGGAGTTGGTGGGGGATAGCATGGAAGTCTTTATGGATTATTTTTTATGTTTTTTGAAATTCTTTTGTTACCTACCGGTCTAATCAAGGAAAAGTTTTAAAAAGATGTGAAGAAACTCAACTCGTTTTAAGTTGGGAAAAATGCCATTTTATGGTTCAAGAAGGGATAATTTTAGGTCATAAAAATTTATGAAAATGGCATTTAGGTAGATAGACCTAAAATAGAGACAATTGAAAGGTTTCATCCACCTTCCTCTGTTAAAATGATGAGGAGTTTCTTAGGACATGCGGGGTTTTATTGGAGAATTATAAAGCATTTTTATAAAATTACAAAATCCCTTACTACATTGCTTGGGAAAGATATGCCTTTTAATTTTGATGAAAATTGCTTAGCTGCTTTTAATTTGCTTAACAAAAAGCTCATGAAGTCTCCAATTTTAGTATCTACAGATTGGTTACTTCCCTTTGAATTGTTGTGTTATGCCAGTGACTCTGCTATAGGAGCTGTTCTTAGCCAAAGGAAGGGTAATTTTTTCCATATGACATACTATGCAAGCAAGACCCTAACAAACGATCAGACAATTCCCACAACAATAGAGAAGGAGTTGCTTGCAATAATATCGCTTTTGACAAATTCCGCCATTACTTAATACTTTCGAAAGTCATAGGTTATACTAACCCTTCTGCTTTGAAGTACCTTCTATCAAAAAATGATGCCAAACCTAGATTAATTAGGTGGGTACTTCTTTTGCAGGAATTTATTTGGAGGTTAAGGTCAAGAAGGGAGTTGAAAATCTGGCAGTTGATCATCTCTGTGGATTAGAGAATCCTAGTTTAGAACCACTGGATAAAGAACAGATTGATGACACGTTCGTAAATGAACAACTCCTTTTCTGTAAAACTATTATTGAGGACTCACCTTGGTTTGCCGATATAGCTAACTATTTGGTTTCAAATTTTATGCCTGCAGTTAACACCCAGAAGAAGAAGAAGTTCTCTGCAGAGTTGAAGAACTATTTTTGGGAGGATCCATACCTTTTCTATGAATGTGCTGACGAAATAATTCGACGATGAGTGGCCCACCTCGAAACAGAAGAAATCCTGAATCATTGTCATAAGGGTCCATCCGGTGGACATTATGAAGTTAACGCGACTCAAAAAGTACTCGTATTAGGATTCTACTAGCCAACCCTATTTAAGGATGCAAAAAGGTCTGTTATGGAATGTGGCAATTGCCAGCGCACAAGTAACATCTCAAAACGCAATGCTATGCCTATGTCTACTTTTCAAGTTTGTGAGGTGTTTGACTATTGGGGTATTGATTTTATGGGTCCTTTCCATAATTCTTTTGGTAATCAATACATCTTCGTCACTGTCGAGTATGTGTCTAGATGGGTTGAGGCTCAAGCCTTACCTATGAACAATGCTAGAGTTGTCATTAAGTTCTTAAAAAAGCTATTTTCTCATTTTGGTGTCCCTAGAGTTATTATAAGTGATAGGGTGCTCACTTTTGTAACCAACAACTCAAAAAGTTACTTAAGAGATTGGGGATCACTCATAAACTAGCTACTCCCTAATATCCTCAGACTAGCGGTGAAGTAGAAGTAGTGAATAGGGAAATTAATACTAAGTTAGATGGTGCTCTGCGGGCCTATAGAACTGCTTACAAGACACAAGCCAAGTGTATTCTTTTTCTTTTTTTTATATGGGAAATCGTGTCATTTACCTATCGAAAATTGAGCATAAGGCTCAATGGAAATTCAACTAATTAATTTAACTATGTTTGTATAGTTAAACAAAGTTTAGTCTAGCTTAATAAACTAGATGAATGGCGATTGGAAGTGTATGAGAACTCGAACTTATACAAGGAAAAAATGAAGCGATGGCATGACATTCACTTGGTAACAAAAGAATTCATAAAAGGAGATTATGTGCTCCTCTACAACTCCCGTCTTCATCTTTTTCCTGGAAAGCTTAAATCAAGATGCTCTGGACCCTTCACCGTAAGTAAGTTTTTCAGTATGGCACAATAGAAGTAACACACCCTGCACAAGGGATTTTCAAGGGAAACGACCATTGCCTTAAACCATATTTCGGTGAAGACGTCAGAACCCTTCTAAAGGAATCCCTCGTTCTTCCATACGAGTAAAAAACGGTCGTGATACCATGTTCTACTTTGTTTTTGTATAATTGTTTCCCCTATTTTTCTTCCTTGATTTTCTTTAAATTAGTTTAACCATTTGTTATGGTGTTGTGAAAGTCCAACGGGAAGGTTATTTGCATGCCAATGCTACACCTTTTATAATTTTTAAGGATCCTTAGATTAATTAGGAGCAAAATAGGGTTGAATTACACCTCACGAAACACTCTCCACCAAAACCAGTAAAAACCTGCCGAGGACAATAGGATACCCTACCACCAATAGTAGGGTCACTTTTGGAGAATATCTGCCAGGCAGAAGCCTATTGCAGACGGTATGCTTAACCTAACGTCCACGATAGGTTCAACGACGATTTTTCATTGGAAGGACCGAAGCCTACTGGGGATGGTAGGCTTTACCTACCGTATGCTCTAGGGTCTCTACCAGCTGCATTTTGAATTTATTTTTCCGAAGGCCATCATGGGTTGTTTGCTCAAGCAACCACAGGATAACCTCCCTAAATACTTCTTCAACTCTCTTCTTCTATCTTTTAAATTTTTATTTGTGTTTCAGTAGTTTTGCCTTTTTTTTCTTTTGCCTTTTTTCCTTGTTTTATTTTCGTTTAGGGATGGCTTCCCGATATGCTTTACTGCTTTATATGTGCGGGATGGCTTCCCATGTATATGTGTTTTTCGTTTATCCTGCATTGAGGACAATGTGATTTGAACGGTGGGGGGTATTTATGTCTTATTTCTCTTTTCTTTCTTTTTCTTTTTATTTTAACTTTTAGTAGTTTACTTGAAAAATTCCAAAAAATATTAGAAAATTTGAAAATTCAAAAAACTTTTATTTCCTTTCCTTTTTCCTATTCTTAGAAAAATCCAGAAATATTTTTGCTTTGTCACTTTTAGTAGAGTACATTACTGCAAAATTCTTCATGTTTTTTGAGAAAGGCGAATTACTTAATCATTTTGAAAACCATAACTACTAATTTTCTTACATGATTGATGGTTTTCATGCAATTTTAAATGTTATTCAAGTAATAAAAGCTTCGAATCTTGGGTAATTAGCATAATGATAATCAGTTTTTGGGTTTTGCCTGCAATTTTATATTTTTACGTGCTTAAAAGTACAGAATTCTAGCCTAGGATGGTCCCGGAAATGATGGTCTTAGGCCTTCTTTGTACCGTTTGTGCCTCTCTTGCCATATCCATTATGAAATCAATCCCCAGTTCCTTTTTTGGGCTTTCATGCTAAGGTTTTCAATCCCTTCTTTTCTTTGTTCTTTTAAACTCAGTACATAAAGCCTCAATTTGTCGAGCTAATTGTTATAATATCTTCTTAGCCATTTTGAGTGATGAAAAAAATAAGTTCGGGGTGTGAAGGAGCGAAAAAAGAAAGAAAACAACCTGTGTATAAAAATGGGGTATTTTGGATATTTCTTTGGTAGACTTAGTGATTTTTGTCACTGGTCTAGTTTGATTTATCTTTGGAGTTGGGTGGGATAGTATTTAATTGAATTGGCTTTGTCTTTAGTTTTTTCTTAGTTTAGTTCGTTCTTGTTTTGCTTTTATTTTGTCTTGTTTTTGTGAATTTTTCTGCTACCATTGCTTGTGGGAGTTTTGCAATCTTAAGTACTTTAATTTGGCTTCTCTCATTTTTGTGTATCATCTTTTTAAAAATAAAGTTTTTAACTCCTACATTTTGTCTGTTTAGTTTATGTTACTTGAGGGCAAGCAACGGATAAATGTGGGGGTATTTGATTTGTGTTTAATTGCGTATTTTTCTATATGTTATTTTCATCATTTCTTGATGTTTTAAGATGTAAACATATATATTTTAGTCTAACACCCTTTATTCTTGTCTTAGGTGCCTTCCGGAAGAGAAAACGATGAAAGGAAATGAAAACAGAGTGCATGTTAGTATATGCCCTAAGACAAATTGACTCACATTTATGATTCATGAAGCATGTATTTTTTGAATTGTATTTTATGCTCTTGGTCATCAAGTATGTGACTTGATAATAAAACCCATATAGCTAATAAAATACTATTCTTATTTGTCCCTATTTATTACATCTTGTAAACTAGTGTGAAGGTTATTGATGGTCAAGTTTTACTGGTCATGAATATGAGATATAAAATCAATTCATAAATACATATTGAGAATATTGTATTGGACATGACCCAAAGTGAAGAAGAAATATTGCATGGGTTTAAGTTATAAGTATTTCTTCTCAGTTTTATATTTGGTGTCCTTTGACCTAATGTTTCTTGCATGGGGAGAAAATATGTTTTGACATAGTCAAACATCACTTTTAATTAGGTGATCATTATGACTATTGGTTGGCTTATTTTCTCGTCATGGCTTGAATATTGGAGATAGTGAAAGGGATTTGTCCCTCTCTTTTTAGAGAGAGATATCCATGGGCCCCTTGATAAAGAAGACTGGAAAATATGCCTGGCCATGCTCAAATAAGTATTAATAAAGTGTTATTAATATTATTTGTTGGAACAGTCTGCCTGGTGATCAAGTAAACGGTTAATTAAGTTTTATAAGGATGACTTGATCCATGCCTTATACTTAATTAGGATATCGTGTGACAAAAGGACTAAATATTAAATCTGATGCTAGGTTATTATTACATTTACTTAACTTGGGTAAGCATAATGTCTTGCTAGAGGCCGCTCGTGTTTTGTGAATAAATGTCTAGGACATTTTTTATTCACTGCCAACGTTAAGTGAACCTACAGGGTCACACGCATAGACGATCTTGTGAGCATAATGTCCACGTTCAATGAATCTAGATTGTGTCCAGATTCGTTGAACGTATACAAAAGGGGAATCAGATTCCATATTGTATTTTCTGGTAAGTTAATAAGTAATTAATTTTATTTAATCGAATAAATGAAATTAATTACTTAATATTACTCATCCAACCGTTGGATGATTATAGGAATAGATAGACGAGATTAAACTGTCATTAGATGACAATTAGGGTTTTGATATTGACAGCTATAAAAGGTTATGTTAACCTTTTCTTGGTGGCCGTCCTTTATCTGATTAAAGAAAAACAAAACCCTAAACCCTAGAACGGCGATATAGTATCTAGCCTCCTCTCTCCGAAATATGACCCATTACCAGATAGTCAGGATCAGTTCTAAACAGTTTTCAGAATACAGAAGGGGCTAGCATCCCGAACGCTTGCAGAGGAGTTCGTCGCGTGGATACCAGTAGAGGGCGAAGCGTACAAAGTAGCGCATCCACAACGAACAATCAAAACATTGAAGTAATTTCTATCTAATCGGTTTTTCTAGTATGTGCAGATCCTGTTGGTGGATTTTCGTGGTTTTAATTTATTTTGTTTTTTTCTACGGATTCGAACAGTGCAAACAACGAAAAACAGAGCCGACCATGTCAATGAAGAAGACCTACCGCCTGAGGTACACCAACCTACCATCGGCAGTAGGTCGGGTATCACAAGAGTAGCCAAGGCAGAACCGTACTGGCGACTGTAGGCTACCCATACTGTCGGCTGAAGGTCCCAATGTCAAGAAGAGTTTTATAAACAAAACTCTATCACGGACAGCAGGGCTCGACCTAACGTGGACAATGGGTCCCAGCTGATGGGCAATTTTAATCAATTTCAAAGTCTGTTTTGCTGTAATCTTTCATGTATTTAAGAGGTTACTCTCCAATTAAAGTTGAGAGCAGCAACTAGGAGTAGATAGTAGATAATTAGGGCTAGATTTAGGTTAGTTACTTCTTCAATCTTACATTCAATTAGTTATGTAGTTATTAGATTTTCTGCAATTTAATTGTTGGAGATCAAGATTTGAAGACCTAATTCCAAGTTTTCGAGCTTCAATTGAGTGACTCGAGAGATGAGCTCAAGAAATGTTAGGGACTTTGATTGTGGCTTAAATTTTATTCCTAAGCTTTCTTTCCCTTACTCTATATTGAATTAGTGTTTAAAATCGATTTTATTACAATGAGTAGTGAGTAGTTCTTTATGTTTGAATGAGGGCTGAACCCTAGTTCTTGATTATTGAATTCTTGGCTTAATTTCTTGATTTCGATGTTTGTTTTGATTAAGTTGTTCTCCGATTGTGTTTGTTAGCAATTTAGTTTCCGCGAGACAGATTAATCGCAAGATTGTTCGGAATTGAAAAAAGAAGAACGATCTAGGGCAACCAATTGGGGTTTAGTTAGCGCAATTGACTAGAGCTACGATTTTGCAATTTTAGGTCCTTTAAGTAACCTAATTTTACTGCGCTCACATTTTGTTAGGGAGAAAAGAGATCCAAGGGTTGGTAAGTAGGGTGACTCTCGCCTAGAGATAAGGTATTGCCCGGTTCATAGTTATGACCCAACTAAATTAATTCAACATCGTTTTCTTTGAAGTTTTCCAATTAAATTAGTAAAAATGGTTAGGGGGATTCCACCATCGAAACTCTTGTTTTATAAAGTATTTAAATCTTAATTTTACTACTTTCTTTCCTTAGTCGTTAAATCGTTTTAAGTTTTTCTTTAGTTTAATTTTCTAAAAGCAACTTTTCATTTAGACTAAACTTTAGAGACATGATTAGTACTTAAGCTTTTACCATCCTTGAGAGATTCGACACTCGGGTATAACTTGTTTACTATAGTGATAGGTCCACTTGCCTCTTGTTCATCAAAGGCCTTAAGAACCCACTGTTAATGATACAAACTACTGTGTTTGCTACTTCTGCCCACCAACTGTGTGACAGTCCCTTGGAATTCAGAATCACATGAATCATATCTTGAATTGTTCTATTCTTTTTTATGTGAATCGATTAGACATGCAAGAACATCAAGGAGTTATGACAAGGGCCAAGACAAAACAACTAAATAGTCACAAGGATCAAATTGAGCAAGAGAAGTTTCAAGGGTTAAATTTTGATGTCCAAGACTTTATAGGGCAATATGCTAAAGTTTTGAATAAGTTAGTTTGAAAATTCACCTTGGTAGATGGTTGGAAGCCCTTTTGCCCAACCTGGAAAATTGCCTCTTATTTTGGCAATATGTTGACTAGTGCTTTAGAATAGTCCAAATGCAATTAAAACACATTTAGTGTCTTCTCAAGTGAATGTAAAAGTTATATTATCCTTTGGGCTGAAAATATGGGAGGGTTGGAATGTGCCTGTATGGGGCTTAAATTTGGGACTTAAATTTTGGGGCTTAAATTTGTGGGGCTTAAATTTTGGGTTGAAAATTTTGAAATATGCCTCAAGTCTCTATAAATATGTAGTCTTCCATTTTCAAGAAGAAAATAAAGAAATATTTCAAGACAAAGGTTCTTCTCTTAATATTCTTAGTTCTTAGCTTAGTTTTTTTTCTATCTTCTTCAAGGGTGAACTTCCTTGAAAGAAAAATCACTATGAAGACTTGTTGAAAGTTCCAAGAGCTCATGGTTGATCATCAAAATTCCTTCATACTAGTTACCACGCTCTTGTAGAAAACTAGTCTTGAGGTCTTCTTCTTGTTTCATTGAGGTCTAAGATTGAAAAAACCTTAGGTTGCTTGAACTTTGAAGAAAAGATTTTGTTTAAACCTTCTTGAGGTCTTGGATTTAATATATCCAAGGTTACTAGAAGTTCAACTTTTTTAAGTCCTTTCAAAGGCACTTTCTCTCTTCTATTTGTTACACTTGTTTTGTTTGTTCTCTCCCTCACTTATTGGACGAAATTTTATGCTCTTGAAGATCATTCCAAATCATTTTGTATTAGAGCCACCATCAAGTAAGTGTTTTTGAGATATCTTACATAAAAAAAAAAAAAAAAAAAAAAGAGACAAGATTGCTGGAAAATGGCAATACAGAAATAGAGTGCTTGAACAACCTAGAATATGACTAGAACTTTCGAATGCTTTTACATTGAGTTATACCACACTGAAATGGAAACAAATTAAAAAAGTATCATCTAATTTAGACTTTATTTGATATCTCAAAATAGTCAAAAACTTGAAAGTGCACCTGGCTTTCCGCAGACAAAAAGTGCTGAAATGATCTGAGCATATCTTCTTTTTTACTCATTATTTTTTTTATTCTTGCACCTAAACTCAAGAATTTTGAGTTAGGATTCTTTCTAGATAAGCCCCATTGAATTTAGACTTGTGGTTCAATACCAGTTTTAAAAACAAGCCGAGTATGTCATCTACTCTGCTTGCTGGAAACTTTTGTTTTGTATTCGTTTATGTTCTTGAAGTATCCTAGCTTTGTGTTTGTATTTGTGGTCAAATTTATTTCCTTTTTCAGTACATATTTCTTCATTTGGTCAATCTACCATTATTCACTCAATGCTCTTGGAAATGCCATTGAACTTCCTTAAAATGAATGGATGACTCAACATCTTTTTCCTTGCTTCTCATATTTCTCAACTAGTTTTTGTTTGTGATTTTTTTTTGGTTTTTTTAAACTTGAGTAGACGTGTAAAATCTTTGTTAAGAACTCTTAGAACTCTTTGAGACTTGAACCTTGGAAAAGTCAAGAGTTGTGAGAATATCCTTATGAAAAGCCAAAGAGAGTTAAATAAGAGAGTTTTGTGAGGTAAACACTATTAAGATGTCAACCCAAGCTCAAGCACCAACTCCTTTTGGAGAAGAGTCTAGCAACTCCCAACATGATGACCCTTTCAGACTCATAATGAAAGAGTTACAATCCCTAAGTGATGAGATGAGGGATATCAGAAGGGATGTCACTAATCTCTCTAATCAACAAAGGGAGGTTAGTGCACACGGTAGTCTCAATGTTACTATCCCAAGGAGCAATAGACCATTCAATTGCTCTAGGACAATCGAGTTCCACCAACTTCCACATTTTGATGAAGAACTTCATCCACCTCCTTACGGCGGTAGAAGAGGTGGTTTTGGAGGAAGAGGCATGTCTAGACACTTTGAAGAAGTTCCAAGACCACAAGCTTGGGATGGAGAGCCATTATATGATGATCATGGACATGTTCTATTTGTTGCCAACCGTGGAAGAGGCGAAGGTGACCAAACCTTGGACCGATTGAAATAGAAGCTCCCTAGTCTTAAGGGTGAGAATGACCCTAACATTTTCTTAGATTGGGAGAGGCAAGTAGAAAACATGTTTATGTTGAAAAATTGTAATGAGTTCTTAAAAGCTAGACTTGTAATAGCCGAATTTTCCGGCTATGCTTTACATTGGTGGGAAAGGTAGTAAATCAAAGAGTTAGAAGTGGTATACCACCGGTTGATACTTGGAGAGAGTTAAAAGCTTTGATGAGAGAAATATTTGTGCCCTAACACTACTATAGAGAGCTTTATTATAAGCTCATGACTTTAAAATAAGGTGTAAAAACTGTAGAGGAATATAGACGAGAGCTTGAGCTCTACATCCTGAGGTTGAACTTGGAAGAAGACAAGGATGCTTCAATGGCTAGGTTCCTTAGTGGTCTCAATAGGGAGATAGCCAACCAACTTGAGTTCTATCCACACACAACTTATGAAGTCATGTGCCACCTTGACAATAAGATCGAATACCAAAGGAAAAAAGTAGGATGATGCCATCCTCATTTCCAAACCAAAGGCAAGTTGCAACAACAAAACCACCTACTTCCAACTTCAAGCCATGGCCAAAAAAGGAGGAGGCTCCTAGAGGTACTTTCCAACCTCCAACCAAAACAAAGATGGACGAGAGAGGTAAAATCATTTCTATCCCTCCAAAGTGCTTTAAATATAATGGTATAGGACACTATGCAAGTAGTTGTCCGAAAAAGAGAGTTTGATCTTTAGGTTGAATAGTTGGATTGAGAAGGAGGACGATGAAAGTGGCAAATATGTTGAGGGTGAAGAAAATGGTGAGAATGATGAACATGATGATTTGAACCCTGTAGAAAGTAATGACGATGTTTTTAGCTTAGTTACCATAAGAGCACTAAGTGCTCAAGCTTTTGATGATAATATGATTGAACAAAGAGAAAACGTCTTCCATTCTAAATGTAAAGTTGAGGCAAGGATTGCCAACCTTATCATTGATAGTGGTAGTTATGTAAATGTGGCTAGTGCGTATATTGTTGAGAAGTTGAAACTACCTACTACAAAACATGATAAACCGTACACACTCCATTGGCGAAATGATAGTGGAGAACTTAAATTGTTGAGATAAGTTGTGGTACCAATAGATATGGGAGCTTACAAAGATGAGATACTATGTGATGTGGTGCCCATGCAAGCATGCCATCTCCTCTTGGGAAGACCTTCGCAATTTGATAGAAAGTCCCTCCACAATGGGGAAAAAATACTTATTATTTTGCGAAGGATGGAAAAACATTCACTATGAACCCTCTTACACCTCAACAAGTGAGAGATGAACAAAAAATGATGAGGGAGAAAGAGAGGGCCGAAAGCGAGCTCAAAAGAAAAAAATCTAGGAGGGAAAGAGAGTCGAGGAGAAAGAAAAGAGTGAAGAAGGAGTGATGAAAAAACAAGAGTGAAAAGAAAAAGAGTAACCAAAAAAAATGAGAGTGAGATGAAAGAAACGAATTGTTCCTTTGCAAAACCTAGTGAGGTGATTGGAGCAATTGAAAGAAAAGAAGTGGTGTTGCCCTTGTACTGTAGGGAATCTTTTACTTCACCTAAAGAACCCTCACCCTCTTTTTCAAATGAAATTTTGCAGGTTATTGAAGATTACAAAGACGTATTTCCCGATGAGATACCTAGAGGTCTTCCACAAATTAGAGGAATCGAACACCAAATTGATTTTGTCCCCAGGACGGTCTTGCCAAACTGACCGGCCTATAAGAGTCCACAGGAAGAGACTAAGGAGCTAAAAAGGCAAGTTGAGGATCTAATTTCAAAAGGGTATGTGCGTGAGTCCATGAGTCCTTGTTCGGTTCTAGTTTAACTTCTTCCAAAAAAAGATGGTATATGGAGAATGTGTATAGATTCTAGAGCCATAATAACATTACTATTAAGCATAGGCATCCTATACCTAGACTTGATGATTTACTTGATGAGTTGCATGGTTCTAATCTTTTCTCTAAAATTGACTTCAAATCCGGATACCATCAAATTAGGACGAGAGAAGGGGATGAGTGGAAAACCACTTTTAAGACTAACTTTGGTTTGTATGAATGGATGGTTATGTCCTTTGAATTAACTAATGCTCCTAGTACATTTATGAGATTATTGAATCATGTGTTGAGGAATTTTACTGGGAATTTGTTGTTGTATACTTTGATGACATTTTGATCTAAAGCAAGACATATGAAATGCATGTTCAACATCTTAGGGAAGTGCTAAATGTCTTGAGAATTGAAAAACTTTTTGCTAACCTTGACAAATGTGAGTTTTTTAGGAGAAATTTACATTTCTAGGTTATGTGGTGAGCTCACAAGGACTTCAAGTAGATAAAGGTAAGGTCCAAGCAATTAAGGAATGGCCAATGCCAAAAAACGCATCACAAGTAAGGAGTTTCCATGGCCTAACAAGTTTCTATAGGCGGTTCATCAAAAATTTCAGCACACTTGCTATCCCTTTGACCGATGTGATCGATAAAACCGAAGGATTTAAGTGGGAAAAAAAGAAAGAACTAGCATTTCAATTGTTGAAGGAAAAGTTGTGTAGTACACCCCTTTTATCACTACCAAACTTTGAGAAAACTTTTGAGGTAGAGTGTGATGCATCCGGCACTGGTATAGGTGGTGTACTTATGCACGATGGAAAGCCCTTGGCCTATTTTAGTGAAAAACTTAATGGGGGCAGCCGTGAGGTACTCAACTTTTGACAAGAAGCTTTATGCTTTTATAAGAACATTAAATCATTGGCAATACTACCTATGGCGAAAGGAGTTTGTTGTGCACACCGATCATGAGGCTTTGAAGTTTCTCAAGGGCCAACATAAACTCAATAAGAGACATGCAAGATGGATGGAGTTAATTGAAAATTTCCATATGTCATCCATTACAAGAAAGGTAAGGAGAATGTGGTGGCCGATGCTCTATCTAGAAGGTATACTCTCTTATCCACCCTTCAAACCAAAATTTTGGGTTTTGAAATGCTTAAAGAAATGTATTCTAGTGATCGTGACTTTTAAGGAAATTTTTTAGAAATGCTTGTTAGCACCTGTTGGAAAATATTTTTTGCATAAAGGATTTCTTTATTGTGAAGGTAGATTGTGCATACCATCTTGTTCTACTAGAATTCTACTTGTCAAAGAAGCATATTGTGGGGGTTTAATGGGACATTTTGGTGTCACTAAAACCTATGAAATTCTTTATTAACATTTTTTTTTGCCACATTTAAAAGGAGATGTAGAAAGATTTGTAGGAAGGTGTATTGAATGCAAGAAAGCTAAATCTAGAACTCTTCCACATGGACTTTACACACAATTAGAAGTTCCAAAAGAACCTTGGGTTGATATTTCTATGGATTTTATTCTTGGTTTGCCTAGGACCTCTAGAGGTATGGATTCTATTTTTGTTGTTGTGGATATGTTCTCTAAAATGGCACACTTTATTCCTTGTAGGAAATCTGATGATGCTAGTCATGTAGCTAGCTTGTCCTTTACTTGGATAGTTAGATTCCATGGAATTCCAAGGTCTATTATGTCGGATAAGGATACCAAATTCTTGAGCCATTTTTGGAGGGTTCTTTGGAAGAAACTTGGTACTAACTTGCTTTATTCTACAGCTTGCCATCCACAAACGGATGGACAAACCGAAGTGGTAAATAGAATAATTGGCCAACTTCTAAGGGCTGTTTTGAAGAATAACTTGCAGCAATGGGTGGAGTGTATGCCACACATTGAATTTGACTATAATAGGGCATCTCACTCTACTACTTCGCATTCTCCATTTCAAGTTGTTTACGGTTTTAACCCTCTAACTCCCTTGGATTTGGTTCCTTTGCCTATAGATCAAGCACTAAGCAACGATGCCAGGAAGAAGGCTGATTTTGTGAAAGCAATTCATGCAAAGGTCCATGAAGCCATTGTCAACTCCAATAAAAAGCTTGTAGAGAAAAGAAATGTGGGAAGAAGAAAAGTGGTATTAAAACCCGGTGATTGGGTTTGTGTGTATTTTGGAAAGAAAAGATTTCCCCAACAAAGAAACTCTAAGCTTGATGATAGGGGAGATGAGCCATCATGAATCCTTGAGAAAATTAATGACAATGCCTACAAAGTTGATCTTCCGGGACATTATAATATTAGTTCCACTTTTAATGTATCCGATCTCCCTTCATTTGATATAGGTGATGGAGTTTCGAGGATGAATCCTTTTCAAGAGGGGAGGATGATGTGAACCGGTTAGACATGCAAGAACATCAATGAGTTGTGACAAGAGCCAAGGGCTAAAAACAAAAGCCACAAGAATCAAATTGAGCAAGAGAAGTTTCAAGGGTTAAATTTTGATGTCCAAGATTTTATGGGCCAGTATGATAAAGTTTTGAATAAGTTAGAAATTGAAAATTCACCTTGGTAGATGGTTGGAAGCCATTTTGCCCAAGCTGGAAAATTGCCTCCTATTTTTGGCAATGTGTTGACTAGTGCTCTAGAATAGTCCAAATGCAATTAAAACACCTTTATTGTCTTATCAAGTGAATGTATAAGTTATATCTATCCTTTGGACTGAAAGTATGGGAGGGTAGGAATATGCCTTTATGGGGCTTAAATTTGGGACTTAAATTTTGGGGCTTAAATTTGTGGGGCTTAAATTTTGTGCTGAAAGTATGAAAGGGAAAAATTATTCCCTCAAGTCTCTATAAATATGTAGTCTTCCATTTTGAAGAAGCGAATTAGGAAATATTTCAAGACGAAGGTTCTTCTCTCAGTATTCTTAGTTCTTAGCTTATTTTTTTTCTAACTTCTTCAAGGGTGAACTTTCTTGAAAGAAAAATCACTTTGAAGAGTTGTTGTAAGTTACTACACTCTTGTGGAAAACTAGTATTGAGGTCTTCTTGTTTCATTGAGGTCTAAGGTTCAAAATACCTTCTGTTGCTTGAACTTTGAAGAAAAGATTTTGTTTAATCCTTCTTGAGGTCTTGGATTTAATATATCCAAGGTTGCTAGAAGTTTAACATTTTCAAGTCTTTCCAAAGGTACTTTATCTGTTCTACTTGTTACACTTGTTTTGTTTGTTCTCTCCCTCACTTCTTGGACGAAATTTTATGCTCTTGAAGATCATTCCACATCACTTTCTCTCAACCACACCATTTTGCTCTTGTGTCTCAGGTGCTGAGAACTCATGTCTAATGCCATGTGACTCACGAAACACTGAAATCTGGTTATTATCAAACTCCTTACCATGATTACTCCTTAGCCTTTTCAGAGTTATGTTCTTCTCTCTCTAAATACTTAGACATATCATTTTGAATGCATGAAATGAATCTAACTTATTTCTTAGAAAGTCTATCTAAGTGTATCATGAGTAGTCATCGGCAAACACTAAGGCATACTTTTTTCCACCTTTGTGGGTCCAAACAGATTGATGTGCATTCAATATAAGATGTTTGTTGTGGTGATATCTCCACTTGGACGTGCTTGGCTTTGACTGGCTTACCAATATGGAAATCTTCACACAATAGCTTACACTCCTTTTTAAATTGAGGAATTCCTTTGACAATTTGTTTGCTTTGAAGTTTGTGTAAGTGCTTCTAGTTCACATGACCCAGTCATTTGTGCCACAGTTTAGCTACTCCAATTTGTCCAATAAGACATTTGAGTTCTTTGATAGCATTCATCTTGTAGCAGTTGTCAGCTATTCTTGATCACACAATTATTCACTTATCATTGTTTGTAAGCACATAGCATTATCTCTTGTCAAAATACACCAATAGATCACTATCATCACCCAGCTGGCTTGTACTTATCAGATTGGCTTTCATTCCTTCGATGTGTAGCGCATTAGATAACTTTAGCATTCCAACTACATTTAGTGTGCCTACACTGCCTACTCTGTTTTTCATACCATCACTGAATGTCACACTGCCTTTTTGACATACTGTATAGTCTGCAAGATATTCTTTGTTTCCCGCCGTATGACGTGAGCATCCACTGTCAAGATACCATACTTGGTATGACCCAGGATAGGCATGAGGACACGAAGAGCTTCCATTATGAGGTTGAGAGCAAGGAAGATAAAAGAGGAAACCCAAAAGACAAGTTTGGAATATCTTAAAGCTGCAAAACAAAAAAGGAAGAAGAAAGTGTGAACCCTACTGCAAGTGGTAGGGTACACCCTTCCATCCACGGCATGGTTCTGTTTGTGGAAGAGAAGAGAGCAACAAACCTACTGCCGACGGTAGGTCCACCTTACGGTTGTAGGTAGCGTTCTGGCCAAAGAGTTGATTGAATGTTCGACTACGGTCCACATTAGGGCGAGGCCTACCGTCGATGGTAAGTCTCGGTAGCTTAACAAATTGGGAGTTTTTAACTCCCTTGACCTATCTTTTTAAGTATTGAACTCATTTTCACTTGTATTTAAGATGCCTAAATGTCCAACTACTTTGTTTTAGTTAGATTAATAGCTAGGGCTTGAACTTAATGGTTTGGGACACTATATATATGTATTTTTCAGCCTTTGGTGGCCAAGAATGATGAATTGAAAAATTGAATGAGTTTTGAGTGACAAAACCTAGGGTTCTAGGGTTTCTCTTCCTTCCTTGTAAATTAGGAATTCCTCTTGTATAATTCTAGACAAGGAATTCTTGAATCTTGAATTCAAGAGTTCTTGTTCTAATTCCCAAAAATCCTATTATTTAAGAATGTGCGAACTCCATAGCTGGTATTGCTTTGGATATAGGTCCCTCTTTAGAGTTTGGAGAATAGGTGAGACTTTCATAAGTCTTGTTGATTCTCACTCAAATATAAGGAGGTTATTTGTTCCTTTCACAGTTAATTTTATTTGCATATTGTTCTATGTTCATCAATTGTCCCAACATAAGCATTTAAGGGTTCCTCTAGAAGGGAGTTGGTCTTGGGAGAAGGTGATCCATAAGAAAGGCTAAGGAGGATCATAAATTTGGTATCAGAGTAAAGCTCTCTTTGAGGTGATGTTTTGTGTTTTTGATTGTTGAATTTTAGTTATATAAAAGCTAATTGATAGTATGTGAAAAAGGAAAGGTTGATATTGTATGAAATTGTCCGGTTTTAATCCTTGTTGGGTTATGGTTCTTTAGAAACAAATCTAACCTGATTTGGATTTGATTTGGTGGGTCAATTGAATGCAAATTTGCAAATTGTTCAAAAATCGCGATTGTTGAGAACATGTGGATTAAACTGTCTATATGTTGTGTTGTACTCTCTCAAATTGAACGAAATTTATGCCTAAATTCATCCTCTTCGAGTTGTGCATCTTTTGAAATTGGTTTGACTTGATTTGGAGCTTCCATTACTGATTATTATGATTTTCGTGATGGAATTTTTGCTGCCCTATTTTTTAGAAATTTTTTGTAGTACTCATGAAATCGTATAAATGAGCGTCAATTGTCTTTGTTTTGAATTTGTAACATATTTGGATATATTTCTAAGTGTTTTTCTGATCTTTTTGTGGGAATTGGACTTATTCTTTGACTCGTACTCTTAAATTTGTTTTTGGAACTCTTTGCACTCTACGTGTTCGACAAAATGCCTCTTTGACTTCGTCTTCTTATCAATTGAGAATTGCCTACTTGAATTTTCTTTGGGGAATTTTCTTATCTTGGAAGTTCTAGAAATCACTAACCAACTCTAGTGAGTAAGGAATGGAAAAGGCAAGAGGGTGAGATTATCACTATAAAAGCCGTCGAGAGTGAGTGTAAACATGAGGCCACTTGAGAAATACACTTAGAGAGAGGTGAAGTCTTTTGGTTTTCTGTTGCTTGTTTTCTATTTTGTAGATGTCAATGTTATAATCATGTATGGATTGAAAAGTACGGAAGAGAATATGAAGAATACCATTCAGGCTATGATCATGGTGCCCATACTCATGACGAATATAACTTTTGTGCTTACGGTAGGAATGATTGTGAAGAAAGGTGGAGGTATCTAAATAGTATGAATGCCTTTTATGGGGATGGAAGCTATCTAGGTGAATAAATGGTTGAGAAAAGGTTAATGGATATTGTTGACATTGTTGGTAGAGATAGAAAGAAGGTGGTGGAGACTTGGTCTCAGAACTATACGGATACGGAAGAACATTGGTGGTAATGAGGAATCTCGATTCGTAAGGCCTTGGAGGAGTGCCTATTCATCAAGGGGAGAGATTATTCCACACAAGATTCTATATTGCCAACAAAGCTTGTCACACCGTTATGATGGAGAAAGTGGTGCAAACTTAGCTAGTGCCTACCTTGTAAGGAAATTGAGTTTACCCACCATGGAGCATCCTAAGCCCTATCGCTTAAGATGATTAAATGGTCATGAAGAGGTGTGGGTTACTAGACAAGTGGTATCACTTTCCATTGGAAGATACATGGATGAAGTTCTTTATGACATTATTCCAATGCAAGTGAGCAACTTAATATTTGGGCAACCACGGATAGATATAGGACAAGCTTCCTATGATGGCGTCAAGAAGACATACTCTATTGAAAAGGGTGGTCTTAAGAGTACCCTTAAATCACTCTCTCCTCCTTAACTAATTGAAGATCTAAAAGAAATTAAACGAGAGAATGCAAGGAGAACCAAAACAACCAAATGGTGTTGAGATGGTGATTTTTAGGGAGGAAGATGAGTCCTCAAAAGAAAAGAATGAGAGATGTGTGGGAAAAGCGAGCATTGAAAAAAAGAAAGAGTAGTTGAGAGACTGAGTCTCTTTAAATCCATATCCATTCTTTCAAGAGATAGTGGGAGAAATGAGTGCTCAAAAGAAAAATAGAATAATCTTGAGAAAAATGGGCGAACAAAAGAAATGAGTGAAGAGAAATGATAGAATTCAAAAAAAGAGTTAGATGTATTGATGAAGAGTGAGGAAATAAATTTCTTTGCAAACCAAACTAACTCTTCTCTTGTTAGTGAATTTCCTTTTGTGCCGAATTTCGTAGAACCAAGCAAAAATCAAGAGGGAAGACTTGGCTATAACTCCATCAAAAGAGTAAGCTTCTTTCCTTCAAATTCCTTCTTGTGCTTTGAGATTTATTTAAGGAAATTAAGTTGTTCGCACTTGTTTTCATAGAACATGGAGATCATTTCACTTTCCTCAACTCTCTTGGAACATATCTTGAAAGGAGATACTTCATTGAGTTTAATTCCATATCTTGTGCAATTCCTAGAATTGATGATTATGATTTCAATATTGCTAATTGTGTTTCTTGGGTGTTAGGGGTTGAGGATAGAAGGAGCACGAAGAAAGCCCTTGACCCTATTCCTGAAAACTTATCAATAAGACTATCTCTTAAACCCTTCTTCTTTATGTTATGAAGTTTCTCTTAAGGAATTAAAGTGTTTGTTGGATTCTTATACTTTTCAAGTGAGCTTAATTGGTGATATGTGTATTATTTCTTTCGAAAGGAACCGTTTTCTTCTTGTGTCATCTATGATAAATTGTCTTTATTCTCATTTTTCTCTTTAGGATCCATTGATGAGTAATAGTGATATGTTTGATCCTTCTTGTTATGGTCTTGATAATTTAGATGATACTTTCCCTTGTTGAGCTTAACATTGTTGGCTTTGCGCTTGAATTTGATAGGAATTCTCTCCAACATTTTTGCACCCTAACAACAACGAGAGGAAGGAGATACCATGGAGTTCAAAGGCCAAGGCAAAAATGTTGGAGGAAAATTAATCTTATGCTATGGAGATTTCGCAATGAGTTTTTCTTCAAACCTACTCCTCTTTTACCTTGCATTTTCCTTCAAAGAGTCAAAATTGGTCTTAGAATTGAATGTCTTCTGATCTTGGTTCGAAATTGTATGGTTAATCTTTTCACTTGTGAGCTAGTTCATGATATTGACCATATGTTAAGTATTCTTCTCCTTGTGCTTTTCTTGAAAAATAACATTTGGTTAGTATTGCTAGAATTAAACCATCTTATCATGACCTTTAAGTTGTTACATGATAATTTCCTCCTTGATAGACTTAATGCTAATGTTTCAAGTTCTTGTGCATCTACGTGGAGTAAGATTTGTATCTTCCTTCAAACTTTTGTTGAAAATGGTTATGAGGAGAGAGTTTGTTGTTTTCTTTGGAAATTTTGTGGTGAATTTCATGCTAAGTTTAAAGGAGATTTTGTTGAGAATTGTGATTATGAATCATCTTTCCTTTATGCTTTTAAGAAAAATTTGGATGGATTTATTCCTTCTATTAAACTCTTCTGAGTTGTACCTTCTGAGAATAAATTTGAATTCCCTCATGAAGAACAAAAGGTTTTAATTGTTGAAGAATTTTTTGAAAGTTTGTTGTTTGGAAACATTCATGGAATTAAATTCAACCATTTTCATTTCAAGGAATTCATGTGGTTGCTAAACGTTATGAATGGTAGTTTAAAGGTGTTTAAAGCTCATCTTTGTGATCTTGTTAAAACTACCTTTAGAAATGGTGTTTTTGAACTAAACTTGAAGAATCTGTTGACTAACATCTTGTCTATTCTAGTGCCTTTGTTGACTTTCTCTTCAACGATGAAGCTTTAAATGAGACAATTGTTCAAAACACAAAGTCTTGTGTCAAGATTGAGAATCAATCGTTTGGTGCTACCTTGCTTTATTCTCTAACCTTCAAGGAGTTTTTGGATGAGTTAATTTTCAAAAGATAATTGAAAGTTCTTCAAATTTTGATGTTAAACCAAGAGTATTCTTTGTTGAATAGTTTCTTGAAGTTCTTTTGGAAGAATTTGCGTCAAAACTTTTTATTTTACCATTTTTCTTTCAAGGACCTCTTTTGGAGACATGATTTAGCAAAAGAACAACTTAGCACTTCTAAAGATTTTTATAGGAGTTATTGGTGGACTAGAAGTGTTAGGCGTTGAATTTCATTGTTTAGAGCTTTTGATCAAACAATTGAGAAAATGTTTTAAAGATTCTTTGAGATGGAAAAGAGAAAGGATTTTGTGTTGACACTTGCAATTTGAAGAGTTATTTTGGAAATTTTGTGTTGCAAATGAAGTACAAAATGATGTTACATCTTTCAATACCAATTCTTTGCCAATGATGTTTGTGATCTTTAGAGTCTTTTCGTTAAAACTTCTTGGATTCTTCAATATGTTTCTAGAATTTTTCAAAAGCATTTATCAAGAATCCATGAAGGAAATTTGAAAAGTGTTAAGAATCTAAGTTTATAATACCGTTATCCTTTTAAAGAGACCATGTTTCAAACTCTTTAAGTTGGAAAAGGACAAAAGCTTTTATTATCATCTTTCTTTTAAAGATGGTGATGTGAACCTGTTCATTGATTTACAAGAATTTAATACTTTCAATTGTGCTTCTTTTTGGAGAATTCTTGTAAATTTTGAGCGGCTCTTCAATAGTCCTTTTTGAAGTTTCTTAGCTTTGAACTTCTTTGTTTACACTTCCTTTTCTTATCATAGACTATTTAAGGAATTACGTTACTTATGGAATTCTTATGGCATTGAGACGTTGGTCGACAAACTTGATGGTTTACTTGCATATTCTCTTCTAAGTCCTAAGTGCTTTGGTAACATTTATTGTACTGTTCCTTTCAATGCTCTATTTCTAATATTGCTCGTCTCTTGTGGATATTTGAAGGATTAGATTCTAGGAGGAATCCTTTCAAAAGAGGGGAGGATGGTATAACCCGAGATAGGCACGAGGACATGGAGAGCTTCTAAGGATCAGTTACGAGGTTGAGAGCAGGGAAGATAGAAGAGGAAACCCAAAGAAACAAGTTCGGAAAATATTTAAGCTTCAAAACAAAAAATGAAGAAGAAGGTGCGAACCCTACTACAAGCAGTAGGGTACACCCTACCATCCACAGTAGGGTCATGCTTGTGGAAGAGAAGAGAGCTACAAACCTACCGCCGACGGTTGGTCCACCCTACCGTCGTCAGTAGGTTTCTGGCCAAAGAGTTTTCCGAAGGTTCGACCTATTGTCCACAGTAGGGCGAGGCCTACCATTAATGGTAGGTCTCAATACTTGAAAAAATTGGGAAACTAAAACTCCCTTGACCTATGTTTTTTAGTATTAAACTCATTTTCACTTGTATTTAAGATGCCTAAATGTCTAACTACTTAGTTTAAGTTAGATTAATGGCTAGGGTTTGAACTTAACTATGTGGGACAATATATATATATGTATTTTCAGCCTTTGGAGGCTAAAAATGATTAATTGAAAAATTGAATGAGTCTTGAGAGCTAGAACCTAGGGTTTTTTGGTTTTTCTTCGTTCGTTGTAAATTAGGAATTCCTCTTGTATAATTCTAGACAAGGAATTCTTGAATCTTTAATTCAAGGGTTCTTCTAATTCTTAAATCCTATTCTTCCTTGAGATGCCGATTCCATAGTTGGTGTTGCTTGGGACTTAGGTCCTTCTTTAGAGTTTGGAGAATAGGTGAGACTTTCATAAGTCTTGTTGATTCTCCCTCAATATAAGGAGGTTATTTGTTCCTTTCATAGTTAAGTTTTTGGCATATTTTTCTTTGTTCATCAATTGTCCTAACACAAGCATTCAAGGGTTCTTTTAGAAGGGAGTTGGTCTTGAGAGAAGGTGATCCTTAAGAAAGGCAAAGGAGGATCATACCAATACTCCCCTTAAATTTGCCGACAGAGAGGATGAGCTATATTACCTTTCAACTCTTCATTTTTTATCCAAATCCATCGCATTTTGACTCCTTCTTTGATCAAAACACGTGTGTGTAGCTTTCTTCCTTGTTTCAGATCTCCAATTCTCATGTAGCGTTGATGTCACACATGCCAAATCATTTTGCAGTAATTACAAATAAGTGGAGGCTTTCTAGATTTGTGTTTCTTGATCAAGTTTCTCTTCTCAGCTCGACTGAAGCTGTTATTGACAAACAATCCTTCCAACTTCCCAAAGGTTGTGTAACTGCTCTCATGTTATGTGACATGCATCCTTCTTCGGCCATTGAGATTTGTAACAGTGTAACCAAGTCCTGCTTCCATTCCAGCTTGTCTTCCTGTGGAGTTTATTTCATCCACTTTAGCCTTCCCAGTGTTCAGTCTTGCTATTTTACCTTCAGCCACGTTAACTCTCTCCGTTTCTTCAAGGGCATCTTTTTGTTCCTGAACCTTCTTTTAGTTGTCCTTTACTTCTTGATGTAACTTCACAAGTCCAACCCACTTGGTGTAGAGAATGTTGTACTTATCTTGCAGCTCTTCATTGGATACTTCTTTATTACTATGGATGGAATCATCGTCAGTGTCATCTCTGTCATCAATGAGGATAGATGTGTCTTCAAAGTCTATTATCACATTAAATGCCAGTGTCTCATTATAATCAGTGTCCTCTTCATTTTCATCATTATCACTTTTCTTATCATCAGTATTCATGGATCTGTTCTTCTTCAGTGTGTTGGAATATTCTGCCTAGACGAAACAATATCCCTCACATTCTCTACACTATATGTCTTTTCCTTTTTGACTAGCGTCAAACTTCCTTTTCATTGTGATCCCTTCAAACTTATACTTATTAGGGTCTTTCCTATCCCTGTTGTCATTCTTAAACCTCCCTTGTGGTTTGAGTGTTTTCCGGTTTTACGAAAAAACTTTCCAAAGTCTCGAGTGAACATCATAACCACTTCTTCAGAATAAGATGTGGCATTGGATGAGTGGTGTTCATCTTTCAGTGCAATGCCGTTACCTTTGGATTCAACATCAAGATTCATCTCATATGTCCTCAAGGATCCTAAAAGATCATTCAAAGGAAGTTTTGTCACATCCTTTGCTTCTTTAATTGCTGCAACCTTAGGATGAAATCGTGCAGGTAAGGACCTTTGTGCCTTTCACTCTAGTTTCTCTTCAGAGAATTCTTCTCTCAATTGATAAGCTTTATTTGCAATGTCTCTGAGCTTGCCACTGAATTCACCAATTCTTTAATCCTCTTGCATCCTTAATTCTTCAAACTGGGTAATCAACATCTGTAATTTGGAAATCCTCATAGTATTTGTACCTTCATGAACAGTTTCCAAAGTCTCCCATGCCATCTTTGTAAATGTGCAAGTTGAAATCAGCTTGAATTATTCCTCATCAACATCGGCAAAGATGTTGTTTAATGCGTTACCATTAGCCTAAGCAGATTTTCTCTAAACATCAGTCTATTTGAGTTTGGGCTTCATAACTATCTTAGTCAATTTAGTTGTGTCATCTTCCTGAGCCTTTGCAGGATGTTTACATTAAGTCTCAACAGCATCACATATAGTTTCATCTAAGGACTGAATGAAAATTCGTGTTTTTATCTTCCAGTAGGCATAATTTGTGTCTTCGAGCAGAGGAGGTCTGGTAACAGATCCACCTTTCTTGGTTGTCACGATGACCTAAGTACCAACTTCCCACAATCTTCACCTGTTAGATAACTAGCACAACAAACGGTGTCTATGCTCTGGTACCAGTTGTAGGTTGATACTTAGGCTAATCGTGCAGTGTGACTAATTTTGCTGCGTGAGTAGTGGTGTGAAACACAAAATGAAAAGAAATAAACAACACAAACACACAAGACACAACAATTTACACAGTTCAGCCAAGCCTACGTCTGTGGGGCCATGTCCCGAAAGAAATCCACTAATAACTATCAACATAGTACAAGAAAACACATAGATCTTTTACACATCTAGTGTTTCCCTAGTGGAATCAGTGGAAACTCCCTTTGCACACTGGATAGTTGAATGCCTTCAACTATTCAAGACTGAACGGGTGCAAACTCCCTTTGCACGCAGTACAGTTGAATCCCTTAGACTTTTCAAGGCTCCTCCTTGGTGTGTGGCTACTTGGACCTGAACTCCCTTCAATCCTCAACACCATTGAACCGTAGTACTACTTCTATCCCTAGTGGCTATAGTCTTCAAAGCAAGCACTCCATTGAATTATGAAGGATGAGCAACAAACATCAATGTAGAATCATAATGTTTGAAGTTTATAACTGCACAACTCAACCACCATGAATCGCTACCTTCTCTCTTGCAGAATGTCTTCGAAGAATTGTAGACATCTAACTTCAACTTCAATTACATTGCTTTATTTATAGATGTTGATAATCATTGGTAAGTCATATATTTCCTATTGAATTTGGACCAAGGATTTAGCTTCCAAAAAATACTTCGGTTTTTTATTCCCTGTAAATCCTATTTTTCTTTAGGATTCTGACCTTTCTTTATGCTTCCAAATTTCCTTAACCGGACTATCGTATCACAACTCATATCACAGATTCTTCGGGATTTACCAAGTTTCCTAATACGATGCAAATACAGTGTCGCTGCAAACCTGTAGCTTTTTTGTCGTCACATGATCAACCTGTGTGACAGGTTTCTACAGGGAAAATTTCTGAGAAATTAAATTCAACAAAAGGTATAAAATTAAAGGTTTAAGTCCATCTAGATACTCTAAATTTTAAGGGATGTGACAATTGAGTACCCAAACTCAATCTTAGGACAAATTAGGTACTTAGTTAGAGGCATATGTAGCATTTGATAAAATGTTTTTAAATATATTTCCAAAATACCCTTTTTAGACATCGTTAATGAGAAAATAATTCAGAAAATTTTATGGTGCCATTTCTCTTTTTCTTTTTGCATCTTTTTTCATCACCAAACTTTTTGATCCATGGCACCACTACCAATTAACCGCGTCACGCACACGGTTCAAATTACACACACAACAATATCAATTGTGACAAATATTAAGGCTGTAAGTTGAATTATAAATGAGTTTCAAGCGTCTTTTTGCCTTTTTTTTTCAAAATCTCTTTCTTAGAAAACTAATGATCAATGAATAATGATATTTGAAGAAAAATTAAAGGAATACTGTGATTTATTTCGATTAATGATTTTGATGTTCGGTAAAGTCGTGAAGTAGAAGAATGATGGGAGAGTTGAAGTAGATTGAAGATAGCAGTAACAAGGTTAGAAAAAGAAGAAAAGAAGAATGAGAAGAAAGTTGCAGTTGAAGAAGAAGAAAGGAGACTTATAGGACAGGAGAGTCCTGTGATTGTGAATAGATGATGAAAAGAAGAGGTATTAACCTAGAAAAATAATGTATTGACCCAGATAAAGAAAATAGGGATCAGTTGATATAAAAGTCTTTCTAAGGGGACATTTATTGAAAAGCACAAGATTATTTTTAATAAATTGTGCATTTACGCCAATTACACCCCCAATTTCCATATAGTTGAGGTTTGGTACTCAATCGTGGGACACCTTAAAGTTTAGGGTAGTTAAACAGATTTACCCCAATATTAAATCACTCACAGGATTTTTGCGCAATTTTTGAAATATTACAGATACAATTTAATGAAAATAGGTGGTTCAAATATGTTAGCCCTAAGGGCATTATTGCATATGTTTTTGTTTATGATTAACATATGTTTGTGTGATGAGTATAGCTTAGTCTCTATAGAACAAAAGAAGCATTTTTGGAGCTCAAGGCTACACTACATAACAAGTGAAAGATCTTGGCAATTAAAGCGTAATGAAGAAGGAGAGATCAAGACATTCCAAGATCAAGGCATTGAAGACCTTGAAGACTTATGTCTTAGTTAGGGATGTGCTAAGGTATTTCTTTGTAAAACTGCCTAACTCTCATCTTTGATTATTTATCATGTGTGAAGCTCCTTAGATGAATTTCTTTCTATAAACTTGTCTTGAAATCCCAGTATTCTTGATATAGTTTTTTTGATGCCTTTGAAAGTTTTCTTATCTCTGAAAGAGTATCAAGAATAAATGTTTTTCAAATAGGAAGGAAAGCTCTTTAGTTGTAAAAAACTGGCTGTAAAATCTTTTTCCAAAATTAGTCATCCAATTTTTCGAAAGAAAAAGAAAAATCGGTCGTCCGATTTTTATAGGATGCGTCAGAATCTTTTTGTTTTCTTCCTATTTTAAAAAATGGCTCATCCGATTTCCCTTTTACAAGGAAATCTGGCGTCCGATTTCTGCAACTTGTCGTCCAATTTTCAGTTTTTAACATTAAAATATTACCGTTACAGAATAGTAACGTCCACTTGCTCCCTCTTCTATAAATTGAGTTTTTCTTCTGCAGTAAAGAAAAAGAGAAGTTGATTGAAAATTGATTGAGATCATTTTAGAACATTTAAAGAGCTTTAAAAGTACATTCTTTCAAATATCTTCATCTCATAAAAACAAATAGAAAAATCTTCTTGGAGCTTTATTTGTGATCATCCATTGAAGAAGAAGTAAAGAGGAGCTTGTAGAAGTATTCCATTGAGTTGCATCATTTATTTGAAGCTCACTTGGTAACATTGTTCCCTGCCTATCTCTTATTCTTTTGATATCAAAGGTTCGTGTTGAGAGACCCCTTGGGTCATCCTTTGATTTATATTATGTTGAGAATTGAGGTTGTGTGCAAAACCCTTGTCGGGTGATCGTCAAAATTGTGTTGATTGTATTTGTATTGAGAATTAAAGTTGTGTGCAAAACCCTTGTTGGGTGATCCTCAAATTTATGTTGATTGTATTTGTGTTGTGGATTGAAGTTGCTTGCAAAACCTTTGGCAGGTGATCCTTAAACTTATGATTGTTGTAGACTTAGATTATAGTGGATTTGAGAAATCATTGGGTGTTGACTCAAGGTAGTGATGTAGCTCTTTGGTAGAGTGAACCACTATAAATTGTTGTGCATCTTTATTCTATGATTTTTACTTGATTTTCATAACTGTAAGATTTTATTTGATTTGGAGTTTTATTAAAAAGGGTTTTAATATTTCTCCTCAAACAAAATTGGAGGCTTATCTTTTAACTACACAAAAGATTTTTTGAAAATTAGCCAAAAACCTTATTCACCCTTCCCCCCTACCCCCCTCTAAGGTTTTTCAATTGGTATTAGAGCGGGTCTTCTTTTTAAGGCTTAACATCCTAAGAAGTAAAGATTCTTTTTCAATATAGCTAGTATTTCAAACTTACCCTATGTAGAAGGCCTCTCTAAAAATAGGCCTCCGCTTTTTAATGGAACTAACTACACTTTTTGGAAGTCAAGAATTAGAATTTATATTTGCTCTGTTAACTTTGATCTTTGAAGCATTTTAGATAAAGGACCATATGTTCCTAAAAAGGATGGAATAGTCAAGAAGGTTGAAGAATATGATGTTCTTGACTCAAGGAAGATGACTCTAAACTTTCAAGCTATGAATATATAAAGTTGTGCCTTGGATGCTAATCAATACAATAGAGTGAGCGGATGCGATTTGTCTCATGAAATGTGGAAGTTACTTGAAGTAACTCACAAAGGCACTAATCAAGTGAAGGAATCAAAGTTGGCTATGTTGGTGAGAGACTATGAGCTATTCATGATGAAACAATTTGAAAGCATTATTGACATGTTCACAAGATTCACCAACATCACTAATGGCCTAAAGGTATATGGGAAAGAGTACACAAGGGCAGAAGTAAATAGAAAGATTCTTGATGCACTCACAAAAGCATGGCAACCAAAAACTCTTGTCATTGAGGAATCAAAAGAGTTAAGACAACTTCCTATTGAAGAACTCATAGGATCTCTCCTCTCCTATGTGATGAAAATAAAAAGATTAGATGATATACAAGATGGTGACAAAGGAAAAAAAAGCATAGCACTCAAAGTGAATGAGGATGATCCTATATGCTCGTCAAATAATGAAGATAAGATTGAGGATATGGCCTTAGTAATGAGGAAATTTAAAAGATTTTACAAGAAAGACTTCAACAAAAGAGGAAAGAATCCTCCATTCAGGAAAGGAGGACAAAGTTCATCACTCTTCAAGGCTAATTGCTTTGAATACAATAGCACCGACCATCTTGCAGCCGATTGTTCCAAAGCTATTGAAAAAGAGAAAGGAGCGTTGGAAGCAACACTTAAGGCATTAAAGAAAAAGAAGAAAGTCAAGGGACTAATAGGTGCTTGGGATCAAGATTCAAGCGAAAGTGAAGGAGAAAAAAAAGCCAACCTATGCTTCATGGTAATAGAAAATGAGGTACAATCTTCACCCCCAAACCTATCTAATCATGTTGATGATAATGATGATGATCTTAAGTCTTTACTTATTGAAATGTATCATGAATTGGAAAAGATTACAAAAAAGAACAAGGACTTAAAGAACAAGATTGACAACCTATCAAACGAAAACTCAAAACTTGTTTGTGAAAACAAAACTCTCCTTGAATCTCTTGAAGTTGCGAAAAAGGAAAATGACTCCTCAAAGCTAGAATTTCAAAAACTCATTTTAGAAAACAAAGATCTTTGTGAAAAAATTTTCTCTCTTGAAAAAAGCATGGTAGATTAGGATGAGTTGAAAAAAAAGGTGAGTGATCTCACCTTATGTATTGAAAAGTTTACAAACGGAAATGAAAATTTTGAAAAGCTCCTTTGTTCTCAAAGATCAGCTTTTGACAAAAGTGTAATTGGATATAATCACACCAATACCTCTTCTAAATAAACATGTTTTGTAAAAACTTCTTCACCCTTCTCACACATTTGTTGCATCTATCGTGAAAAGAGTGGTCATAAAGCCACAAAATGTTCTATAAAAAAGAAGATTGAAAGGGGAGTAAAGACCATTTGGAAAATAAAAGAAAATCCAACTAACATTCATGGACCCAAAAAGATATTGGTACCAAAAGTCTTTTCTACTTCTTCTTTTGTAGGAACATAAGTCAAAGTCATCTAAGTGGTATTTGGATAGCGGATGCATAAGACACATGACCAGATATGCATCTCTCATGAATGAACTAAGAGAAACCAAAGGTGGTTTTGTTACTTTTGGAAAGATCATAGCAATGGAAAAACATGCTATGGAGGAAGAAGAGAACGAAGAAAAACAAGAAAGTGATCAAGAAGCTCAAAGTTCTCCTCAAGTTGTGATATATCCAAAGGGACACACCAAGGATGAAGCCATTGGCGATCCATCACAAGGGGTAGGAACAAGAAGGTACTGTATTGATAACTCTGCCCTATTATCTCACATGGAGCTTAAGTTTTTTTTATGATGTCTTGTGTGATGAGTTTTTTATTATTGCTGATATTTTTACAAAACCCCTCTCAGAAGAACATTTTTGAGAAAATTACTTGGTATTGGTAGATTTATTGACTAATGTGTGTTGTTTGAGTCTTTTAGACTTCCTTGAATTCCTTATTCTTACAAAAATCTTTTTTGGGAAAAATCAGACGCCTTTCTCAAAAATCGGATGTCCATTTTTCGAAAATGGACTCAAAGTTTTTCTCTTCACAAAAATTACCGAGACATTCGGACGACTAAATCGGACGAACTCTGCAAAAATTGGACGTCTGATTTCTTATTTTTCATAAGAACCGGACGACCTCTTTTGAAAAATGGTTGACTGATTTCTTTTAAAAGCATCGGAGCTGCAATTTTAAAACTAGATTTTTTCACAGCTTTTCTCTTATTTCTCACAACTCTCTCTCACTCTTGACCGAAACCCTTCTCTCCCACAAAGCCCGACCGATTTCCAAGTTTGATTCTCACTCTTCTTCTCAAATCTTTCAAATTTCTCTCCTCACCAAGCAAACCAATAGGTTATCGCTCTGTTTTTCTCTCTCTAATCCTCTCTATTTTCAAACCCCCAATCTCTACCCCAAAACCCTAAGTCGGGATTCCTTCAAAATGGTGAAGAGAAAGAATGCCAATGATGGAAGGGAAGGCCATGGTGAAGCAGGTAGATGTAGTAGAGATGGTAAAAAGGGAAGGGCAAACAAGTAGCAAGGAGTGAAACTCCTTGGATAAATTCATCTCAGTACAAGCTGCTACCAACTTTAAAGATTGGACACAGAAGAAAAGGAAAATCGCTCCTGGACATCGAGTCGATTTATCAGACATGGGAGGTATGAAAATAATCCCTGCAGTCTTTCATGATATTGGTTGGAGTTCTTTACTGATTGTGAATGAATCATTCTATCCTATGATGCTTTATGAGTTTTATGCAAATCTGCAAAAGGGTAGAACACAATCTGGTGGAAATGTTATTACTTATAGAGTAAATGGAAAGAATATTGTATTTGATGATAAATTGTTGAATTCCATTCTTGAGACACCTTAAGATGGGATGTGTTTTTACACAAAAAATAAGAAATGCTTTGACCCCAATCTATACAGTGAAAAGAGGTTTGAAGAAATATTTACCAAAGGAATTATGCTAAAAAAAAGTGAGGATAGAACAATTGCCAAACTTGATGCCTATGGGAGGATTTTACATCACATTATTTCGAATATAGTTATTGCCATTGTAGGGCACAAGTCTTCAATTACAAACATGCATTCCTTTGTTATGCTAGCAATGCATGAACACAGAAAGATGAACTTTGGTTATACTGTAATAGAACACATGCTAGCTACACAATCCTCTTCAACACAATGTTTGCCCTATGATTGTTTTCTTACCAAGGTGTTCCAACATTTTAAGATCACTTTCTTTGGACCAAATGACCACGTTGGAATTGGTAAGATATACAACCAAAACACCTTGAAGAGGATGAGATTCTCAAGAAATGAAGATGGAGGATTGATAAGGGGCAGTCAAAAGAAAGATAGTGAAAATAGAGAAGAGGAAGAAGAAGATGAGGGCAATGAGCCCAAAAATATGGATGAAGATGAAACAAATGAAGAGGAGATTCGAAGGGAAATAAGGTCAAAGAGGAGATAAGAAAAGATGGAAGAAGGTTCATCTTCTCTGGATATCGGTCAACTCATGGCAAGGATTATTGCAATGCAATCTCAACTTAATGGCCGACTTTATGATATTGATGGAAAGATCCAAAACCGACTTGATGACCTCGATGACAAGATTGTAGACATTCAAAACTGGGTTATGAGATTCGAGCGAGAAAGAAAAGATACCGATGAAGATGAAGATGATTGAGGATTTCTTTTAAAAATCCCTACCCTTTCCTTGTTTCAAAAACTCCTTCCACTTCCATTGTTTTTCCTTGGTTCTTTATCAAACTCTATTATGGCTCTTTTGTGATTTTTTATGCTATGATATTCTTCTTATGACTTGATATATGCTATGTTTTATTCTTCATAGTGGTGTTGTGTTATCTTGATGCTAACTTTTTATGGACTTCATGATGATACTTCAATGTTGAAAGTCCAATTATAGTTACCTTTTTTATGATCCCTTAAAAAATCTCCTAAGTATCGTTTTGATTTATGACAAAAGGGGGAGAAATATGTGCAAGAACTAAGGGGGACAAATAGTTGCAAGCATATGTGCCTAATGTGCTTAGATCATGGTGTGATTTTGCTTACTTGTCAAAAAGGGGGAGATATTGCTATATGCTTATTGTTGCTTTTAAGTTTCATGCCTTCTTTTGGTTGGCTACATATCTTACGGGTATTATGGCATGGAGTTACCTTGATGATTATTTGATGCCATACTTGTGGTGAAGCATATTTTTAGGGGGAGCTTACCTTTCTAAATTATGTTTCAACCCTTGGCATGTTTTCAAAATCATAGAGGGAGTTACCTCTCTTATGGTGTTTGGTATGCTTTGCTCCTATTGATGATTTCCTTGAAGCATCACCATGTTTTTATACTTGCTATTTTGTTCTTCTTGCATATGTATTTGTCATAATTTAAAAGGGGGAGATTGTTAGCCCTAAGGGCATTATTGAATATATTTTTTATTATGATTAATATATGTTTGTGTGATAAGTATAGCTTAGTCTCTATAGAATAAAAAAAGCATTTTGGGAGTCTCAAGGCTACACTACATAAGAAGTAAAAGATCTTGGCAATTAACGCATAATGAAGAAGGAGAGGTCAAGCCATTCCAAGATCAAGGCATTAAAGACCTTGTAGACTTGTGTCTTAGTTAGGGATGTGCTAAGGCATTTCTTTGTAGAACTCCCTAACTCTCATCTTTGATTGTTGATCATGTGTGAAGCTCCTTAGATGAATTTCTATGTATAAACTTGTCTTGAAATCAAAGTATTCTTGATACAGTTCTTTTATGCCTTTGAAGGTTTTCTTATCTCTAAAAGAGTATCAAGAATACATGTTTTTAAAATAGGAAGGAAAGCTCTTTTGTTGTAAAAAACTGGCTGTAAAATCTTTTTCAAAAACCGGTTATTTGATTTTAAAACTGGTCATCCGATTTTTCAAAAGGACAAGAAAAATCGGACGTCCTATTTTAAAACAGGTCGTCCGATTTTTGTAGTATGCATCCGAATCTTTCTTTTTCAAAATCGGTCTTCCTATTTTAAAAAACGGCTCATTCGATTTCCCTTCCGATTTCTGAAACCAGTCGTCCGGTTTTCAGTTTTTACCGTTGAAATATTACCGTTACAAAACCGTAACGGTCACTTGCTCCCTCTTCTACAAATTGAGTTTTTCATCCACAGTAAAGAAAAAGAGAAGTTGATTGAAAATTGATTGAGATCATTTTAGAAAATTTAAAGAGCTTTAAAAGTACATTCTTTCAGATATCTTCATCTCATAGAAACAAATAGAAAAATCTTCTTGGAGCATAATTTGTGATCATCCATCAATAAAGAAGTAAAGAGGAGCTTGTGGAAGTATTCCATTGAGTTGTATCATTTATCTCAAGCTCAAACACTGTTCCTTACTTATCTCTTGTTCTTTTGATATCAAAGGTTCGTGTTGATACCTTGGGTCATTCTTTGATTTATATTGTGTTGAGAATTGAGGTGGTGTGCAAATCCCTTGTTGGGTGATCCTCAAACTTGTGTTGACTGTATATGTGTTGAGAATTGAGGTTGTGTGCAAAACCCTTGTTGGGTGATCCTCAAACTTGTGTTGATTGTATTTGTGTTATGGATTGAGGTTGCTTGTAAAACCCTTGGTGGGTGATCCTCAAACTTGTGATTGTTGTAGACTTGGATTATAGTGGATTTGGGAAATCCTTCGGTGTTGACCCAAGGTAGTGGATGTAGCTCTTTGGAAGAGTGAACCACTATAAATTTTTATGCATATTTATTCTATATTTTTACTTGATTGTCATGACTGTAAGATTTTGTTTTATTTGGATTTTTATTAAAAAGAGTTTTAGTATTCCTCCTCAAACAAAATTGGAGGTTTATCTTTTAATTATACAAAGGATTTTTTGAAAATTAGCAAAAAATCTTATTCACCCCCCTCTAAGGTTTTTTAAAATAGAATCGGAAGTTTATATTCTTTACATTAAAACGTCCACAAAATTTCCAATGTCACAAACGATTTGGGTCACACATAAATATTAATAGAAGAATCCTTATGCACAAAAATCTGAAAAGAAATTTAATCAAATTAACCCTGGGTTCTACCTCAAATTTAAATCAAATCCTTCATAAATAAAGCATGAACAAAGGTTCCTAAACACTTAAAAGTAAGACTTTAACCTGTATCGATTACTTCAAGCCCTAGAGACAGAGAACTCCTGGTTAATTAGAGGACTCTATCGCTTCCCCTTTCTAGAACATTTTAGAAAATAGTGAATGAACATTTCAACAAAGGTCCCTAAAGACTAATTCTTTTGATTTTATGCTTTAACCCTTATACTAAGTAAGAAATATTAGTTAAATCCTTATATTAAAATATTCCGTAAATTCATATAACAACTTCTTATTTTCAAATAATTTAACTTAGAGCCTTAAACTTAAAAAAGCCTAATTACTAAGCTCAAATGGGCTTGATAAATACATTCTACCCCGCTTAAAGAAATAAAGTTTCGTCCCCGAAACTTACTCACCTAGATTCTAAAAAAGAAAAGAATACTTCTTCACTTCTTCTTGAACTCCTAAAAAACCTATCGCTCTAAATGGTTTGACCAATGCACCTTTACATATGCAATAGTACTTCATCTTAACACTTCCTCTTTCCAATCCACACTCTTGACTAGCACTTCCTGGCATGTCATGCCTTCTAGAATTCGAAGCGGTTTAGCATCAATACATGATTAGGGTCAGGTACATACCTCCATAACTGTGACACATAAAACACATTAACTAATTGAGGTATAGCCAGAGGTAAGGCCAATCGATAAGCTAAATCACCAACTTTTTCCATGCCACATAAGATCTCACAACCCTTGGTCTTTCCCTTTTTTTATTTAAAAAAAAAAAAAAATCTCATTACACCCTTCAAGGAAGACATTTCGAAATAAACCTTCTCACCTCAATTAAATTCCAAAGGCCTTCTTTTACTGTCTTCCAAACCCTTTTCAGTCTTAAGATGCATTCAATCTTTCACGAATAACAGGCACTTTTTGCAATGTTATTTGTACAAATTCTAGATTAGTGATCATATTTTCTCAACAAACTGGTGATATGTACTTCTTGCCAATAATGCATCATAAGGATCCATTCCAATACTTGACAGTAAACTATTGTTTTAAATGGTCCATCCAACTTCCCTAAAAGTCTAAATATATTCTCTAAGCATGTCTTCCGAAATCTTAATCATTCTCTCTAATCAACCATCAGATAGAGGATGAAAAGTTGTACTCAAATAAATATTAGTCGCCATGTGCATATTAAAAATTTTCTAAAACCGTGAGACAAAACATGAATCCCAGTTGGATACAAGAGTTGAAAAAACATGCAATCTAACTATCTCATCTATGTAAAGTCAAACTTGTTAGTATATGCCCTAAGACCAATTGACTCACATTTATGATTTATGAAGCATGTATTTTTTAATTGTATTTTATGCTCTTGGTCATAAAGTATGTGACTTGATACTAAAACCCTTATAGCTAATAAAATACTATTCTTATTTGTCCCTAGTTTATTGCATCTTGTAAACTACTGTGAAGTTGATTGATGATCAAGTTTTACTGATCATGAATATGAGATATAAAATCAATTCATAAATACATATTGAGAATATTGTATTGGACATGACCCAAAGTGAAGAAGAAATATTGCATGGGTTTAAGTTATAAGTATTTCTTCTCAGTTTTATCTTTGTTGTCCTTTGACCTGATGTTTCTAATGTTTCTTGCATGGGGAGAAAATATGTTTTGACATAGTCAAACATCACTTTTAATTAGGTGATTATTATGACTATTGGTTGGCTTATTTTCTTATCATGGCTTGAATATTGGAGATAGTGAAAGGGATTTGTCCCTCTCTTTTCAGAGAGAGATATCCATGGGCCCCTTGATAAGGAAGACTGGAAAATATGCATGTCCATGCTCAAATAAGTATTAGTAAGGTGTTATTAATATTATTTGTTGGAACAGTCTGCTTAGTGATCAAGTAAATGGTTAATTTATGTTTTATAAGGATGACTTGGTCCATGCCTTATACTTAATTAGGATATCAAGTGACAAAAGGACTAAATATTAAATCTGATGCTAGGTTATTATTGCATTTACTTAACTTGGGTAAGCATAATGTCTTGCTAGAGGCCGCTTATGTTTTGTGAATAAATGTCTAGGACATTTTTTCATTCACTGCCAACGTTAAGTGAACCTACAGGGTCACACGCATAGGAAATCTTGTGAGCATAATGTCCACGTTCAATGAATCTAGATTGTGTCCATATTCATTGAACGTATACAAAAGGGGAATGAGATTCCATATTGTATTTTCTGGTAAGTTAATAAGTAACTAATTTTATTTAATAGAATAAATGAAATTAGTTACTTAATATTAATTATCCAACCGTTAGATGATCATAGGAATAGACGGACGAGATTAAACTGTCATTAGATGACAATTAGGGTTTTGATATTGACAGCTATAAAAGGTTATGCTAACCTTTTCTTGGCAAGCGTCCTTTATCTGATTAAAGAAAAAAAACCCTAAACTCTAGAACGGTGATATAGTATCTTGCCTCCTCTCTCCGAAATACGAAATATTACCAGATAGTCAGGATTAGTTCTGAACAGTTTTCAGAACATAGAAGGGGCTAGCATCCCGATCGCTTGCAGAAGAGTTCGTCGCGTGGATACCAGTAGAGGGCGAAGCGTAAACTGCAATGCTTCCACATCGAACAATCAAAACATTGAGGTAATTTCTATCCAATCGGTTTTTCTAGTATGTGCAGATCCTGTTGGATATGGCCAAAAAGGGTAAAGGCAAGCAAAAGCCCAAGCCCAAGGTTAAACCACCAAAAGAAGGGCTTGCTTCCACTACAATGAACCTGGTTATTGGAAGAGGAATTGCAAGCTCTACTTGGAAGAAAAGAAGAAGCAAACGGCCAGTGAGACTACCGCTTCAGGTATTTTCGTTATAGAAATTAATATGTCTACTCCTACTTCATGGGTATTAGATACCGGATGTGGAGCTCACATTTGTGTAAATGTGCAGGGACTCAAAAGGAGTAGATCTTTGGCAAAGGGAGAGGTGGACCTGTGAGTTGCAAATGGAGCAAAAGTTGCTGCTGTAGCTGTAGGGACATTTGATTTACTTTTGCCTGCTGGGCTTATCATTGAACTTAAAGATTGTTATTATGTTCCTGCTATGAGTAGGAACATCATTTCAGTTTCTTGTTTGGATATTGATGGTTTTGAGTTTAATACTAAGAATGGTAAAAGTTCTATTTATAAAAATAGTATTTTATATGGGGATGCCTCTTTATGTAATGGACTTTACATTCTTAACCTACATGATTCCATTAGTAAGCCCATCTATAACATAAATACAAAGAAATTTAAATCTAATGATTTAAATCAAACTTACTTCTGGCATTGTTGTTTGGGCCATATAAATGAGAAACACATATCCAAACTCCATCAAGATGAACTTTTATCTTCATTCGACCTTGAGTCTTATGAAAAATGTGATTCTTGTTTATTGGGAAAAATGACTAAAAGTCCATTTACAGGGCAAAGTGAAAGGGTTACCGATTTATTGGAACTTATACATACTGATGTATGTGGGCCAATGAACACACGAGCCAGAGGAGGTTTTCAGTATTTCATTACATTCACAGATGATTTCAGTAGATATGGTTATGTCTATCTAATGAAACATAAATCTGATTCCTTTCAAAATTTTAAGGAATTTCAAAATGAAGTACAGAATCAACTTGGAAAGAGTATCAAATTACTTCGATCAGATCGAGGTGGTGAATACTTAGGCCAAGAGTTTGACTGAACATCTAAAAAAATTGTGGGATATTATCACAATTAACTCCACCGAGAACACCACAATGGAATGGTGTGTGCGAATGCGTGAAATCGAACTCTATTGGATATGGTTCGATCTATGATGAAGTCAAACAGATCTTCCAATTTCTTTTTGGGGTTATGCTCAAGAAACTGCTGCATTCATATTAAATAGAGTTTCTTCTAAAGCTGTTCAGAAGACACCATATGAGATATGGACCGAGAAACAACCTCGTTTAGCATTTCTCAAAATTTGGGGATGTGATGCTTATGTGAAGCGATCATTATCTGAAAAAACTAGCACCCAAATCGATAAGTGTACTGTTTGTGGGATATCCTAAGGAAACTAAAGGATACTACTTTTATCTTCCATCCCGAAAACAAAGTGTTTGTTGCTCGGAACGGAATTTTCCTTGAAAGGGAATTCGTTTCCAAAAGAGTTAGTGGGAGTAGAATCCATCTTGAAGAAGCTCAAGGACAGCAGACCATTTCTGAACCGAGTATGGACACTCAGTTAGACTCACGTATTCATATTGAGCCTGAACCTTTGACACAAGGACCAAGAAGGTCTGGTAGGATTCCTCAGATACCACAGAGATATGGATTTCTTGTGACTGAGGATCATAATATTGGTCTTATTGATCAAGGTGAACCTAATTCCTACCAAGATGCTATTTATAGTCCTGAATCTAGCAAATAGCTAGAGGCTATGAAATCAGAAATGCAATCCATGCATGATAATCAAGTTTGGACTTTGATTGATCCACCTGAAGGTTGCAAGACCATAGGGTGTAAATGGGTTTTGAAAAAGAAAACTGACATGGATGGCAATGTGTACACTTACAAAGCACGATTGGTAGCAAAAGGGTATAGACAAACTCATGGTATAGACTATGATGAAACCTATTCTCCAGTTGTAATGCTTAAGTCAATTAGAATTCTACTTGCCATTGCAGCATATTATGATTATGAAATATGGCAAATGGATGTTAAAACTGCTTTTCTTAATGGAAATCTATTGGAGGATGTGTATATGACACAACCTGAAGGTTCTATTCATCCTTCAAATTCTAGTAAAGTGTGTGTAAACTTCAAAGATCCATTTATGGCTTGAAGCAAGCATCTCGAAGTTGGAATCTTCGTTTTGATGAAGCAATTAAAAAATTCAATTTCATCAAGAATGATGATGAACCTTGTGTCCATAAAAGGGTTACAGAAAATGCAGTAGTCTTCTTAGTACTCTATGTCGATGACATCTTGTTAATTGGGAATGACATCCCCACTTTGAAAAGTGTAAAAACTTTGTTGGGGAAGTGTTTTTCAATGAAAGATTTAGGCGAAGCAGCCTATATTCTAGGCATTAGGATCTATCGAGATAGATCTAAAAACCTAATTGGCCTAAGTCAGAGTGGATATATTGACAAGGTACTGAAAAGGTTCAGTATGCAAGATTCTAAGAGAGGATTCTTGCCAATGTCACATGGCGTTAAACTCAGTAAATCTCAAAGTCCTACCACAAGGGAGGATACAGAACACATGAGTAAGATTCCTTACGCTTTCGCAATTGGATCTATCATGTACGCCATGTTATGAACTTGCCCAGATGTCTCGTATGTATTAAGCATCACTAGCAGATTCCAGTCAAATCCTAGTGAACCGCATTGGACTGTAGTAAAAAACATTCTCAAGTACTTAAGAAGGACTAAAGAGATGTTTTTGATCTACGGAGGTCAGGAAGGAGAGCTTGTTGTAAATGGTTACACGGATGCTAGCTTTCAGACTGATGTAGATGATTTTATATCGCAAACTGGATTTGTGTTTTGTTTAAATGGAGGTGCTGTGAGCTGGAAGAGTTCAAAGCAAGATACCGTGGCCGATTCTACTACAGAGGCTAAGTATGTGGCTGCTTCTAATACAACCAAGGAGGCAGTTTGGACCAAAAAGTTCATCACAGAACTAGGTGTAATTCCTAGCATTGTGAACCCAGTGGACCTATATTGTGATAATACAGGAGCCATTGCACAAGCTAAGGAACCTAGATCTCATCAACGATCCAAACATATTCTCAGGCGTTTCCATCTCATTCGAGAAATTATTGAGCATGGAGATATTAAAATTTGCAAAGTAGACACCAACGACAATGTCGCAAATCCATTGACAAAGTCACTCCCATAACTTAAGCATGACAGTCATACTAGGTCAATGGGTTTGAAAGTCATGTCAAATTGGTGGTAGGGCAAGTGAGAGATTGTTAGTATATGCCCTAAGACCAATTGACTCATATTTACGATTTATGAAGCATGTATTTTTGAATTGTATTTTATGCTCTTGGTTATCAAGTATGTGACTTGATAGTAAAACCCTTATAGCTAATAAAATACTATTCTTATTTGTCCCTAGTTTATTACATCTTGTAAACTAGTGTGAACTTGATTGATGTCAAGTTTTACTGATCATGAATATGAGGTATAAAATCAATTCATAAATACATATTGAGAATATTGTTTGGACATGACCCAAAGGGAAGAAGAAATATTGCATGGGTTTATGTTATAAGTATTTCTTCTCAGTTTTATATCTGTTGTCCTTTGACCTGATGTTTCTAAAGTTTCTTGCATGGGGAGAAAATATGTTTTGACATAGTCAAACATCACTTTTAATTAGGTGATTATTATGACTATTGGTTGGCTTATTTTCTTGTCATGGCTTGAATATTGGAGATAGTGAAAGGGATTTGTCCCTCTATTTTTAGAGAGAGATATCCATGGGCCCCTTGATAAGGAAGACTGGAAAATATGCATGGCCATGCTCAAATAAGTATTAATAAGGTGTTATTAATATTATTTTTTGGAACAGTCTGCCTGGTGATCAATTAAATTGTTAATTAAGTTTTATAAGCATGACTTGGTCCATGCCTTATACTTAATTAGGATATCGTGTGAGAAAAGGACTAAATATTAAATCTGATGCTAGGTTATTATTGCATTTACTTACTTGCGTAAGCATAATGTCTTGCTAGAGGCCGCTTATGTTTTGTGAATAAATGTCAAAGACATTTTTTCATACACTGCCAACGTTAAGTGAACCTACAGGGTCACACGCATAGACGATCTTGTTAGCATAATGTCCACGTTCAATGAATCTAGATTGTGTCTAGATTCATTGAACGTATACAAAAGGGGAATCAGATTCCATATTGTATTTTCTAGTAATTTAATAAGTAATTAATTTTATTTAATCGAATAAATGAAATTAATTATTTAATATTACTCATCCAACCGTTGGATGATTATAGGAATAGACGGGCGAGATTAAACTATCATTAGATGACAGTTAGGGTTTTGATATTGACAGCTATAAAAGGTTATGCTAACCTTTTCTTGGCAGGCGTCCTTTATCTGATTAAAGAAAAACAAAACCCTAAACCCTAGAACGGCGATATAGTATCTAGCCTCCTCTCTCCGAAATACGAAAAATTACCAGATAATGAGGATTAGTTCTGAATAGTTTTCAGAACATAGAAGGGGCTAGCATCCCGATCACTTGCAGAGGAGTTCGTCTCGTGGATACGAGTAGAGGGCGAAGCGTAAACTGTAGTGCCTCCACATCGAACAATCAAAACATTGAGGTAATTTCTATCCAATCGGTTTTTCTAGTATGTGCAGATCCTGTTGGTGGATTTCCGTAGTTTTATTTTATTTTGTTTTTGGCTACAGTTTCCAGGAAAACTAACTCGTCTATCGATGGCATAATAGGTCAACCACTAACAAAATAGTGTCTTTACATGTTCTGGTTTTTTGTAGCCCCGCAACAAAGTCTATGGTGATATTTTCCCATTTCCAAATAAATGAGGATGGAAGTTTTAGATTTAACGGTAGATTGTGCGTACCGAAGAGTGAGCTTTGAGAGATGAGGTTCTTAAAGAAGCGCATAACACTAGGGTATCAATTCATTCAAGAGAAACAAAGATGTATCGTGATTTGAAAATGAATTTTTGGTGGAGTGGTATGAATATAGCCAAGTTTGTCGCCAGGTATTTTGTATGTCAAGAGGTAAAAAAACATCAGAGACCAGCTAGGTTACTGAAACTGCTGGAGATACCAGTTTGGAAATGGGAACATATCACCATGGACTTTGTTGTGGGGTTACAAAAAACCAGAACATATAAAGACCCTATTTGTGTAGTGATTGATTGGTTATGGCATCGATGGATGAGTTAGTTTGAATTCATATAGATGAGGTTGTTAGATTGCATACGGTATCAACTCTTTTATCTAACTAGGATTTATGTTTTGTCTCACAGTTTTGGAAAAGTTTTAATATGGACATGGTGACTAATATTTATTTGAGTACAACTTTTCATCCTCTGACTGATGGTTTATCAAAGAAAATGATTCAGATTTAGGAAAACATACTTAGAGCGTATGTTTTACAATTTTAAGGAACTTGGACTGACCATTTACAACAATAGTTTACAGTCTAGTATTGGAATGGCTCCTTACGAAGCATTATTAGCAGGAAGTACATATCACCAGTTTGTTGACATACCCGTTGACATACCAAACACCTAGTGACAAACTCGGCTATATTTCTCTTCATACCACTCCACCAAAAATTCAGTTTAAAATCTCGGTATATCATGGTTTCTCCTAAATGAACTGATACCCTAGTGTTATGTGCCTCTTTAAGAACCTCATCTCTCAAAGCTCAATAATCTGTACGCACAATCTGCCCTTCTATAACTTCTATCCTCATTTATTTGAAAGTCTTCTATTTTTCTTTCTTGAACTAGAGTCTTTCTTCAACAGCTTCTCATCTAATGTCTGAGCTTAATTAATCCTGGCAACAAAAGTGGGTTGCAGTACTAAAGCTGCCAAAAAGTCCTTCACTGATTCAACGACTTAAATTTCAAACTTCTCAAGTTCTACTATAAGTGGAACCTGATTAGTGATTGAAGCTTCCAAACTGCTGTTATTCTTTCTACTAAGAGCATATGTAACTTGATTTGCTTTCCCTGGCGGTAACTTTATTTCAATTCGTAATCTTTAAGTAACTATAGCGATCTTCTCCGTCTTAGCTTCAGTTCCTTTTGTGTGAAAAGGTATTTCAAACTCTGATAATCAGTGAACACCTTAAACAGTCTACATAAAAGTAGTGTCTCCATATTTTTAGTGCAAAGATCACCGCTGCTAGCTCGAAATCATGTGTTAGGTAATTTTTCTCATACGGTTTAAATTGATGAGAAGCATACACAATAACTTTTCCATTATGCATCTGTACATATCCTAGACTATTCTAGGAAGCATCATTACAGACAATAAACCCTCTTGACCTGAAGGCAAAGTTAACACTAGCATTGACATCTGTCTTTCTTCTAGCTTCTTAAAACTTTATTCACAAGACAAAGTCTACTCAAATTTAACTCTCTTTCAAGTTAATGTATCAATGGTGCTGTAATCTTGGAAATCCTCAATAAATTTCTTGTAGTAACAAAATATATCAAGGAACCTCCTCATATTTGTAATATTCGTAGGTCTTGAACATTAAACAATTGCTAGCTTTATGCCCTAGAAGTGTAATTAACACTTTACAACTGAAATTCACACTTGCTAAACTTTTCATACAACTTCTTCTCTCTTAGAGTTTGCAGTACTACTCTTAGATGTTCTAAGTGGACTTCTTCTAACGGTGAGTATATTAGAATATCATGAGTAAATACCATAAAAATTTATCCAAATACTGTTTAAAAACTCAATTTTTTAATCAACAAAAGTTGTCGAAGCATTTGTCATCCTAAGAGGCATCACTAAAAAATCATAATGTCCATATCTAGTTCTGAAAGCACCCTTTGGGACATCTTCAACCTTGATTCGCAATTGATGATAACTATATGCAAGTTCACTCCAAAGAACACTTTGTCACCTTTGAGTTGATGAAACAAATCACCGATTCTATGTGGGGGTACCTTTTTTTAATCATGATCTTTTTTAACTCTTTGTAGTTGATGCATAATATTTATATTTCATCCATTTTTTTCCTAAAACATCACTCAAGCAGCCCCAGGATGGCACACTAAGTCTAATAAACTTCTTATCCAAAAGCTCCTTCAACTATACTTTTAACTCTTTTAAATCTGCTGGTGCCATCTGATACGATCCTTTATAAACCAATTTAGCCCAAGTACCAGGTTAATCTCGAAATCAACTAGCATGTATACTAGGCCGTAGTAAATTAATAAAGTGATAAGATATAGTATTGTTCCCTTGGAGAATTGTTATTGATTATTGAATTTGTCTAATCTTACATTATCTAGCCAACAAAGATTGATGAGTTGGTAATTATAATTAATTTAGGAAGAATAATATTCTCAAATCACTAAACAAAGCTCTAGATTGTATTTTAAAAATATCTAAGACACATGAGTTAACCCATTTCACCTTTATGTTCATTATCAATTAATCCATCTAATGTATTGCTATGGCCAATGAGTGTTTTTAAATGCTTAATACCTCTAATAGATTTTTATTAAACCTATTAAATTACACAAATCCCTATATTATGTATGAACTTTAACCTAAAAGAACACATTAAGAAGCAACACTCACTTGTTATACAAACCACACAGATATATTCTTATTATGCATGCAATTTATGACTTTGTTATTTTAATCTTTAACCCAATATATCTTTCTGGATCTCCTAGCTTAATTGGTTCAATCAATTGGTGATTAGGCATTTGAAAGCATTAAAAATAATAACAAAGCATCCATTGTTAACCAATATACAGATACAATCAACAAATAAGTCACATAAATGTTACTCATTACTATATCATGCCCTTAGATTGGAAGAATTAGAACATAATCATAACTAAATTAAACGAGCAACTAAAGAAGATTAAAGAGATAGAAAACGTTGTTGTTGAATTAATGTTTTAATCTTCAAAAACTTATTCCAAATCATTTGCAAGAGTTCAGAGTTGAAGAACTAAAGAAGAGGCTAGCCAAAACTTGTCTAAAACCTAATTCTAAGTCTCTTTCTTAAATATCTCAGAAATTGCTAATAACAAAGGAAGGTCCGTGCAAGGACTAAAGGGGAATTTCTAAAATTTTGGGAAGTGTCAAGCACCCAAGTCCTCAGGTACTGGGTGCTCAGTATCCTCTATTCACGAGAATGGTTGTTTTGCCTCGGTTTGGGTGCCTGGCATGCTAGAGTAGTGGCTGCCCGGTATCTTCAAATAAAGAATCTGAGTTGTCTTTAATTTCTTCTACACTTTGAGTTAGGATTCCACTTTTTCTTCCTCTTTTGAACACTTTAAACACCTTCTTGTTCCTAGCATAAAAGAAGTGGAAAAGGAGTGAATTTTCCTTTTATACTCAAAATCAACTACATTAAATAGGAAATCAAGACCAAAACATGAGAATAAGTAACATTCATCAGTATGCCTAGAAGGTCATTTAGAATATCCACTATCTTGAGCTATTTTCCTTTCATTTCCACAGTGTATCCTAGATAGGATCCATAGCCTCTCTAAATACATTTACGTGGCCTCATAATTGAAATGACTGGTGTAGACTGTTTCACACTATCTCCAATAGACCTTTGAGAATTAAAAAAATCTTGACCAATAATTCCAAATTGTATATGTTTTTCTCTGCAGTTTACTAGCATATAGTTCTTTGATGACCAAGAATTTTGTGAAACTCGACCAAATTAATTTCTAACAGGTTGGCACTAAGCTCCTCATTACCAATTTCTACTCAACACCTTGATATAACAAATTAGAAGCTAAAACCCTTCCATTTGGTACAAACACTCTATAAATTTTCTCTAAATAAATAAGTGAACACTTTAAGACTTTTACAAATCTATGGGAAACAAAAGAGTGTCTTGTTCCACAATGAAATAACACAAAGGCTGGCAACGGTTTAACTAAAATTGTACTTGTCACCACATCGTTAGCAAGTTTAGCTTCTTATTTAGTGAGGGAAAAAAACTTTAGCATTTTTCTTTCGTCTCTGTTCTTTAGATTTTGGCATAGGCTTTGGTGTAAAAGGGGCAATCTAAGTCCTCTTATTAGCTAATATTGGGCATTGGCTGATCCAATTACCCATCTTCCACACTTGAAACAAGCTCTCGAACCCCATTGACATTCACGAGAATGTTTCTTTCCATAATTGGAACATTGCTTCAGTGGGGTCTTGTTGATGGAAGATATAAAAATAGCAGGTTTCACTATTGGGGACCTTGATGAAGTAGATCTAGGAGTGCATGCAGGAAACCTCTTCTTAGTTAGAGGCAGTCCTCATACTGCAGGCCTCAAACTCTGCCCATGTGATAGTATTGATCTTGGTCGCCTCTTTTCTCTTTGTGCTCCTCATAAATTCTGCTTCAATGTCCAAACTCCTTTGATGAGCTTATTTATACGAAGTGGGTCAAATAGCAGTGAGTCTTCCTCTAATCCTTTTCTTGCAGTCCCTTGAAAAATCCCAGGGTTATTGTTACTCAATCTTTGATTATAGCATATTTTCCCAAAGCATTGAACTTGGCAGTGTACTTTGCTACTATCGTCCTGTCTGTCTATGCCAGTTCAAAGAATTGATTCTGACTCTCCAAATAAAAAGGTAAACATACACAATTGAACTTATCTCAAATAACCAACTCTCTACCCTTTTGGTATAGGAGCAACTCCTTTCCACTAATCAAGTACAACAGCAAGCAAGAAAGCTATCAGTACTTATGATGTCAAAATTCTATGCTAGCGCTCAATCTAGTGTTCATAATGATCAGGCCCTGGTTTTCCTTCTAATTTCGATATTCCCATCTTCCTTAACATTTCATGATGTACTCCTGGGTCTTTGTTATTCCTTTTCTCTTGTTGGTTTTGTATTCCTTGAGCTATCATAGCAAGTGCAGTAGAACCATCCGGTGATATTTCCAAAACAACAATAGCGGGGAAGCTACAAAATTCACAGCTGGAGACGGTACTACTGTAGCAGCTGGAGGAGGCACGGAAATATCGAACATTTGAATCTTAAATGGTTGTTGCACTCCATACATCCCCGTTACATGTCCAAAAAAAAGTTGGATTCAGAACTTTCTACTGGGTTGGGTTCAATGTTTGAAAATTTGTCCTGGACCAGTTCTCCTATTATTTCAGTATCCCTAAGTGGCTATTGGCTAATGCATGTCATTTTCCTTGTCATCTCTCAAGTCCACTACTTCCTTCTTGTGCCATCTTAATATCACAAATAGTATAAGCATGGACAAAAAACATAAGAATTATATAAAATAAACACAGATTATAAGAAAGAATACCCATATCTATACTAGAAAGCAAAAGCCCATCTAATTCTACCCTCCTAAAATGTTAAGCTCTATAACTTAACTAATACTAAACTCAATCATAACTTGAGAGTTCAGGCCAGGAAAATCTAAAACCGTTCTGATACCACTAAATATCATGCCCTAAAACTTGTTCATAACATAGCAGTATCCTTGGGGTAAATCCTAAAGACACCAAACCTCTTACACGAAACGATCTTTAATCCTAAATAAATCAAACAGAAAATCTTACAATTATTCTTAAAAGTAAAACTAATCCTCAAAAGAAAAATACTAAGATTTAAAGGCTTACAAAGAAAATAAATAACCAAGAATCTCCAAAGAGTACATAAAAATGAAAAGAGGTATAAACTGATCACTCTTATTCACATTCTTCTTCATTAAAGATTCTTTTTCATCCTGTACCTCACACTCATTTACAAAATATAAACCACCTAGATATGAGCATATTTAAAAAGTACTTGTTGATAGTACAATTTTGTCTATATTTTCTATATGTTAATATCATCATTTTCGGTGTTTTAAAATGTAAAAGTATATATTTGAGCTAAATATCTCTTATTCTTGTCTAGGTACCCTCCAGAAGTAGAAACCATGAAAAGGAAACAAAAACAGAGGAACATAGAGGAAAAACGATGAAAACAGAAGCCGTCGGCAAAGCAGTAGCACCTACCACGAATGACAAGGCAACCCACCATCAACCGTAGGTGTCAAGAATGCTTGGGAACTTGTAACCTGAGATCTATTGCAGACGGTAGGCCTCACCTTACTGTCATCAGTAGGTAGGCTGGCAAGGGGGTGATTCCAATCTTTTCAAACTCGATTTTCTTGATTCCTACTCCAACTTTAGCTTGGATTTCTTGCATTTTTACCTCTATATCTATCGAGCTCTTATGCAGCCATTGTAACACACAATTAGAGACAACTAGATACAATTTAGAATAGATTAGATTTAGGTTAGATTAGATTTTAGATTAGGAGTAGATTAATTAGGTTAGATTAGTTAAATACTCTTTTAAAATTCAAGGTTTTATATTTTCTTTAGTTACAGAATTTCAAGTTTTGAGCAAGATTTACTTTCTTGCATTAAAAAATTTTAGACTTTGATTCAAACTTTCGATCTTCAACCTGGTGACTCGAGAAACGATCTTCGAAGACGTTTGGGATTCAATTGCGGCTTCAAGAATTAATCCTAAGTTTTCTTTTACTTTTCTTTTTATTGAATTCTTTAATTAATTTTTAGGTTTCTTTATAATGAATAGTGAGTAGCTTTTGTTGTTGGTTTGGGATTAAACCCTAATTCTTGATTATGAAGTTCTTGGTTTGTTTTCTTGATTTCAATGTTTGTTTTTCTTTAAGTTGTCTTCCAATTGCGTTTGTTTATAATTTAATTTTGCGAGATTAGATTATTCGAAAGGTTGTTTGGAATTGAAAAATAAAGAACAATCTAGGGCTACCAATTGGGGATTAATTGGGACAATTGACTAGATATACGATATTACACTTTTAGGTCCGTTTAAATCACCTAATTTTATTGCAATCATAATTTATTAGGGAGAAAAGAGATTTTCCTCTAAGGGTTAGTGAGTATGGATGCTTTCGTCTAGAGATAGGCATTGCCCAATTTTTTAGTGATGACCCAACTTAATTAATTCAAACATCGTTTCTCATTGAAGACTTAATCCAATTGAGCTAGTAACAAGGATTAGAGGGATTCCAAAAAACCAAACTCTTATTTTTACTAACCTTTTAAGAATTGTTTTTATTATTCCTTTCTTTTAGTTACTTTTATGTTTTTCTCAACGGCCACCTATTTATTCGACTAAACATTAGAGACACGAGTACTACTTGAACCTTCGTCTGTCCCTTAGAGATTCGACACACGGGTTGAACTCACCTTCGCTTTGTTAGGTCCACTTATCTGACATTGTAGAGATTAGAATTCCCCATTATTATTGCTTGTTTTTATACCACATCAAGTTTTTGGCGTTGTTACTGGGGACGGCAAGTTTAAGAAAAATCGTTTAATTGGTGTTTAGTCACTTATGGGTTTTGCTTTGTTATGATTTACCATTGCACTTAGGTGTTTGCGGTGTGGATATTATGTATTTGTTTATTACCTCTGGAACTTATGTTAAATTGCTTATCCAATTGGTTGTTCCAAGTAAGATACAAATACTTATTACACTATGGAACACCGATGGGCATCAATGTGAGAACAAAGAGTGGAGAACATGACCTTTCAGTCCCAGTATACATACTATAAATCGACTACGTTCCAAGAAAACTGGAAGGGATAAGATGCACATTCCGACTAGTACCAGTCAAAGTGGAGGACTCAATCGAACGTTTCTTGGGGAGACTATAATCAATATTCAACATACGATGATGCTCCACTAGGGCACCTATCACCCCCACGACCTAATCTAGAAGATCTCTTGTCGAAGTATATCGATTCGCCGAGGTAAAAAGAATGGAAGCAGTTCTGAGAAGCCAAACGGCTTCCTTCCAAAACATGGAAAATCACATCGAACTAATAGCAAAAATGATCGTTGCAGAACCGCTTAGTCATATACCTAGTAATACAATCACCTTGAGGGATGTAGAAGAACAAGTGATGAAATTACCCATATTTATGGATGACGATGATGAAACTACTCAAGACCAGAGGAGTCTACTTTCCTAGAGAAAAAGGAGGTACAACAAGAAATAAAGGAAAGGAAGCACGAGAATCTCCCATCATTCAAAGAACCTCTTCAGATTACAAGTGAAGCGGAAGAAATTAAGGGAGATGAGCACTTACCGGAGAGTAAAAACTAGTTTGAGAAAGTCAAACCAGAAAAGGAAAATAAGAATTTTATGGAAATTCATGAGGATCATAAGGAAGGGCGACAAGAAACGAAGATAGACGATATTGAAAAGAGTGAGGGAGTAAACACACTTACTCATAAAACTAACTATGTTCTTGTTAATGATTCTTTATGTCTTCATGAATCGTGCAAGTAACTTGAGGAAAACCATGAGGAGAGGAGACCTTTATGGAGTTCAAAGGAAATTTCGAGAATGCTAAAAGAGACCAATCCTTATGCTATGAAAAAGCACGAATGAGTTTTTCTTCGACCTCACACTCACTAATCTTCTATTTTCCTTTAAAGAGTGGAAATTGTTTGAATTTTATACATCTTCCACAAACTTGAGTTTAAATTATTGAATTCTCATCTTACACGGGGTTTAAAATTCTTTCACTTCCATTACAAGGAGTTAGTTTTTCTTCTTTTATTTTCTGTCTTCTTATTTCTTTCTTTTCTATTTATGCTTTCTTGTTTTATTTCATGTTTTATTTTTTGCTTTTTATTTGTTTTCCTTTTCCTTTTTCTTTTATCTGTTTTATTTTATGTGGGGATGGTTTCTTGATATACTTATCGCTTTATATATCTGTAAGATTGTTTCCCATGTATCTGTTTGTTTTTTCTTTTCTTTTAGTCTAACCCCCATACTGAGGACAATGTGATTTTTAAGTGTGGGGGTTATTTCTTGTTTTTGAAGTTTTTTGTTTCTGCTAGTCTCTTTTAGTCCTTTTCTTTTTCAAGTTTTTTTCTATTAGTCTCTCTTTTGTTTTTGTTGTTTTAAAAGTTTTTTCTATTAGTCTCTTATTCTTAAAATTCCGAAAAAAATTAGAAAATTTAAAAATCCAAAAATATTTTATTTTTACCACTTTTGATAGAGTTTGAAACTGGAAAATTCCTTAGGTTTTTCGAAAAAGGCAAAGTACTTACTTACCTTTAAAACCATATTTGCTTAGTTTCTCACTTGATCAATGGTTTTATGCATTTGTGAATTTTGTTTAGTAATAGAAGCTTAGGATTCTTGGGTAATTAGCAGTATGATAATAATTTTTTAACTTTCCCTGCAATTTCATGATTCGTCTATCTTTAAAAGCAAAGAAGTTTAGTCTAGGATGATCCCGGAGATGATGGTCTTAGGCCTTCTTTGAACTATTTGAGCCTTTATTATTTTATTATCCTTTATGAAATCAATCCCTAGTTCCCTTTTTTTGCCCTCCATGCCAAGGGTTATGCTCCCTTCTTTTCTTTTTTTTTTTAAACCTCACTATATATAGAACCTCAATTCGTGCGAGCTAATGGTTAGTATAGACTTTTGCCCATTTTGAGTGAACTTCGATTCGTGAGCTATTTGTTAGTATAGACTTTCGGCTGTCTTGAGTGAAAGAAACGAATAAGTGTGGGGGGACAAGGGCTGAAGAAGGAAAGAAATAAAGAAAAGCCCTATTATATAAAAAGAGAAAGGGTATTTTTGGATATTTTCATGTGTTTGTGATTTTGGCTATCAAAAGGAGAGAAAAGAATGAAATATAAATATTGATGCTTGAAAAGAAAAAAAATTGGAAAAAGAGAAAAAGCCAAAAAGATGAAAAAATTGGCAGGAAAACGAAGAATTATATATGTGCCTTATTTTACAAAAAAATCTTGAAAAACTCAAGCATCATCTCTCTCTAAATTACTTTGGGTATTATTGAAAAGTTTGAGAAATATATTAGATGAGGTTGTTATCAAAGAAGAATGAGGTTAGTTTTACAAAGATAAGTCAGAAAAAGTGGAAATGGCGGCTAGAAAGTGTTCTTTTAATTCATTATCTTATCCTTTCGGTTGTGTTAGATCTATCTCATTTATTTTTGTCTCCTTTTAACTTCGTTTGTAATCTATTTATGTCCCCAGCCTAACATTACAAGCCAAAAAGTCCTACCTAATCCGAGAACGAACTAAAATAGACTTTGATGTGGCTAAGTGATAGAAAAAGTATGAATTGTGTGCATTGTCTTTGAAAATATTTCTTATTGCTAATCACTTAAAATTCCTCTTTTTGTGTAAAAGATGGCATGAGCTAAATCACATTCACACACCGTTGATTGGTAATGATTTTGGTGGTTTGTGATTAGAATAGTAATTTTGTCGTTTGTTTATTTTTTGATGTATCTTTGGAGTTGGATGTTTATGTACTCTATTGAAGTGGTATTATTCTTTTATTTTTCTAAGTTTAATTTTGTTTTGTTTTGCTTTAATTTTTCTTTTTGAAAAGCTTGTTTTGGAGTATATATCGTTTTCGAGTTAAATATTTTATTTGGCTTATATCGCTTTCGTTTTTAGCATAAAAAGTCTTTATATTCTGCGTTTGTCTGTTTAGTTTATGTTGCTTGAAGGCAGGCAATAGATAAGGGTGGGGGTATATTATAGGTGCATTTTTGTCTATATTTTTTCTATTTGTTAATTCCATCATTTTCGGTGTTTTTAATATGTAAAAGTATTTATTTTAGCTAAATATCTCTTATTCTTGTCTAGGTACCCTACCGAAGAAGAAACAATGAAAAGGAAACAAAAGCAGATGAAAACAGAGCAAAAATGACGAAAACAGAAGCTGTCAACAAAGCAGTAGCACTTACCGCGGATGGTAGGGCAACCTACCATCGACGGTAGGTGATGAGAATGCCTGGAAAGTTATAACTCGAGATCTACCGCGGATGGTAGGCCTCACCTTGCCGTTAGCGGTAGGTAGGCTTGCAAAGGGGCGATTCCATTCCTTTTCAAACTCAATTTTCTTGATTCCTACTCCAACTTTAGCTTGGGTTTCTTGTATTTTTACATCTATAAATATGGAGCTCTTATGCTGCCATTGTAACACACAATTAGAGATAATTAGATACAATTTAGAACAGATTAGATTTAGCTTAGATTAGATTTTAGATTTGGGGTAGATTAGTTAGATTAGTTAAACACTCTTTTAAAATTCTAGGTTTTATATTTTCTTTAGTTATAGAATTTCAAGTTTTCTGCAAGATTCACATCCTTGGGTTCAAGAATTGAAAACTTTGATTCAAGATTTCGATCTTCGACAAGGTAACTCGAGAGACGATCTTATAACATGTTCGGGATTCAATTGCAGCTTCAAGACTTAATCCTAAGCTTTCTTTTACTTTTTTTGTGATTGAATTCTTTAATTATTTTCATTTTTATTTATAATGAATAGTGAGTAGCTTTTATTTTTTGGTTTTGGGTTGAACCCTAATTCTTGATTATGAAGTTCTTGGTTTGATTTCTTGATTTGGATGTTTGGTTTTATTTAAGTTGTCTTCCAATTGCATTTGTTTAAAATTTAACTGTCACAAGATTAGATTATTCGCAAGGTTTTTTGGAATTAAAAAGGGAAGAACAATCTAGGGCAACCAATTGAGGGTTAATTGGGGCAATTGACTAGTGATACTATATTGCACTTTTAGGTCCTTTTAAATCACCTAATTTTATTACAATCATAATTTGTTAGGGAGAAAAGAGATTTTCCTCTAAGGGTTTGTGAGTAGGGAGACTTTCATCCTAGAGATTGGGATTCCCTGATTTTTCAGTGATGACCCAACTTAATTAATACAAACATCATTTTTCATTAAAGTCTTTTTTCCAATTGAGCTAGTAATAAGGATTAGGGGGATTCCACCAAACAAAACTCTTGTTTTTATTAATCTTTTAAGAATTCTTTTTATTACGGCTTTCATTTAATTGCTTTTAATTTCTTTAAGTTTTGCCCAACAACCACCTTTTTATTCGACTAAAAATTAGAGATACGAGTAGTACTTAAACCTTCGTCTGTCGTGAAGAGATTCAACACTCGGGTTGAACTCACCTACTTTGTTAGGTCCATTTGTCTTACATTTTAGTGATTTGAATTCCCCATTTTTATTGCTTTGATTGTTCACACATCACTTGTATACACAAAAGGGTTTTGGACACACTGGGAGTGTCAAAAGACCTACGAGATGCAACTTAAGAAATGAAAATTAACATATGTATATATATGTATATATATACATATATTTACATATATATACATATAAATGTGCATAAAAGAAAGTACTCATTAAAAAGAAATATAAATTTTAGATAATGACCACATAAAGCATATTATATGATTTCTTAAATTAAATAAGATATAGATAAATAGAAATAATAATTTTTGATTTCTAAATGGAAGATGAACAGAGAAAGGAAAGGAGAAAATAAAATAAAACAATAATAATAAAAATGAAACTGAAATTCCAATATCAAATTCATTCTACTTGATACCTCCAAAAGAAAAAAAATTCATGTTACTTGAACCTTTTTTTTAGAAGTGTTACTTGAATTTCAGAAATTTATTTAGTATGGTGGCACAAAAATATAGGTAGCAGAGAAATTTATTTTTTCTTTTTAACAAATATGGTATCCATGTGAACATTAGGAAAAAATTTATTCACTTAAACTTTTACAATTCACAATGTTGTTAAAGACTATCGTCCTATTAGGTTTGTGTAATGTTATTTATAAGTTAATTTTCAAAACTATTATTAATGGACTTAAACCTTACATGTCTTCTATTATTCCTGATTATCAGATAGCGTTTGTTGAAAAGGCTTATTATGATAATTTTATCATCTGTTTTGAAGCTTTTCATTTCATGAATTTTGGGAAAATTAATGATTCTAGTCATTTTACTTTGAAATTATAGCTTAGTAATGCTGTTAATAGGGTTGAACGGAATTATCTTGAAAGTGTTATGTTGGCCATGAATTTTCCCGAAAATCTTGTTGTTTTGATCATGGATGTATTCGTTCAATTCGTGTTTTCTGTGCTTATCAACGGTAACCCTTCTCAACCTTTCACCACTTCTCGAGGCATTCGCCAAGAAGACCCCTTTTCCCCTTACTTGTTTGTCATCTTTGCTGAAGGTTTTGGAAAGGGTTGGCTTATCATCTGATTTGTGCTTTAATCAAACTTCTCCCTCAATTTCTCATCTTTTCTTTGCCGATGATAGTATTATTTTTTATAAAACTGATCTTGAGCAAGCAAAAGGAATGAAAGAAAAGTATTGCAAGACTATGCTAGTGTCTCAAGTCAAGAGGTAAATTTTCAAAAATCTGCTCTATTTTTTTTGTAGAGATGTGTCTTCATCATTGCAAGACTCTATCACTAATGCTTTGGGTATCACTAATAAGGGAGGGTATGGTTTATACCTTCACTTACCTTGTCTCATTGGGAGATCTAAGAAGGTTATTTTTCAATTTGTTAAAGATAAGGTTTGGAAAAACTAAATGGGAGGAAGGAAAAAGTTTTATCACAAGCCTGAAAAGAAGTGCATATTAAAAATTCCACGCCATTACAATTTAGGTTATGTCCTGTTTTCTTTTACCTGTGCATATTATCCGTTCCCTCAATCCTATGGTCTTACAATTTTTTTTCGAGTGGGGGAAGGAAGGGGGGGGGGCGTGGGGAAGGTGGTGTTTGAAGGTAATAAAAAGCTTTGTTGGAAATTTGAGATCATCTTTATAAACCAAAAAAATTGGGAGGGATGGGGTTAAGAGATTTTAACGGTTTTAACTTAGCTTTGCTCTACAATAAAAGTTAGTGTATCATTCTATCTCCATCATCCTTTTTTTGCACTTGCCTTCAAATAAAACATTTCCCTCATGGACATTTTTTTGATGCCACACTAGTGTTGGAATCCGTAGGCAAAAACAAAGTAAAATAAAACTACGGAAATCGACCAACAGGATCTGCACATACTAGAAAAACCGATTGGATAGAAATTACCTCAATGTTTTGATTGTTCGTTGTGGAGGCGCTGCTTTGTACGCTTCACCCTCTACTGGTATCCACGCGACGAACTCCTCTGCAAGCGATCGGGATGCTAGCCCCTTCGTGTTCAAAAGCTGCTCGGGACCGATCTCGACTATCTGGTAATCGGTCGTATTTCGGAGAGAGGAGGCTAGATACTATATCGCCGTTCTAGGGTTTAGGGTTTTGTTTTTCTTTAATCAGATAAAGGACGGCCACCAAAGAAAAGGTTAACATAACCTTTTATAGCTGTCAATATCAAAACCCTAACTGTCATCTAATGACAGTTTAATCTCGTCCGTGTATTCCTATAATCATCCAACGGTTGAATGAGTAATATTAAGTAATTAATTTCATTTATTCGATTAAATAAAATTAATTACTTATTAACCTACCAGAAAATAAAATATGGAATCTGATTCCCCTTTTGTATACGTTCAACGAATCTGGACACAATCTAGATTCATTGAACGTGGACATTATGCTCACAGGATCGTCTATGCGTGTGACCTCGTAGGTTCACTTAACGTTGGCGATGAATGAAAAAAATGTCCTAGACATTTATTCACAAAACATAAGCGGCCTCTAGCAAGACATTATGCTTACCCAAGTTAAGTAAATGTAATAATAACCTAGCATCAAATTTAATATTTAGTCCTTTTGTCACACGATATCCTAATTAAGTATAAGGCATGGATCAAGTCATCCTTATAAAACTTAATTAACCATTTACTTGATCACCAGGCAGACTGTTCCAACAAATAATATTAATAACACCTTATTAATACTTATTTGAGCATGGCCATGCATATTTTCCAGTCTTCCTTATCAAGGGGCCCATGGATATGTCTCTCTAAAAAGAGAGGGACAAATCCCTTTCACTATCTCCGATATTCAAGCCATGATGAGAAAATAAGCCAACCAATAATCATAATGATCACCTAATTAAAAGTGATGTTTGACTATGTCAAAACATATTTTTCTCCCCATGCAAGAAACATTAGAAACATTAGGTCGAAGGACACCAAATATAAAACTGAGAAGAAATACTTATAACTTAAACCCATGCAATATTTCTTCTTCACTTTGGGTCATGTCCAATACAATATTCTCAATATGTATTTATGAATTGATTTTATATCTCATATTCATGATCAATAAAACTTGACCATCAATCAACTTCACACTAGTTTACAAGATGTAATAAACTAGGGACAAATAAGAATGGTATTTTATTACCTAGAAGGGTTTTACTATCAAGTCACATACTTGATGACCAAGAGCATAAAATACAATTCAAAAATACATGCTTCATAAATCATAAATGTGAGTCAATTGGTCTTAGGGCATATACTAACAATCTCCCACTTGCCCTACCACCAATTTGACATGAATCTCAAACCCATTGACCTAGTATGACTCTCATGCTTAAGTTGTGGGAGTGGCTTTGTCAATGGATCTGCGACATTGTCATTGGTGTCTACTTTGCAAATTTTAACATCTCCACGCTCAATAATTTCTCGAATGAGATGGAAACGCCTGAGAATATGTTTGGATCGTTGATGAGATCTAGGTTCCTTAGCTTGTGCAATGGCTCCTGTATTATCACAATATAGGTCCACTGGGTTCACAATGCTAGGAATTAAACCTAGTTCTGTGATGAACTTTCTGATCCAAACTGCCTCCTTGGCTACATCAAAAGCAGCCACATACTCAGCCTCTGTAGTAGAATCGGCCACGGTATCTTGCTTTGAACTCTTCCAGCTCACAGCACCTCCATTAAAACAAAACACAAATCCAGATTGTGATCTAAAATCATCTACATCAGTCTGAAAGCTAGCATCCGTGTAACCATTTACAACAAGCTCTCCTTCCTGACCTCCGTAGATCAAAAACATCTCTTTAGTCCTTCTTAAGTACTTGAGAATATTTTTTACTGCAGTCCAATGCAGTTCACCAGGATTTGACTGGAATCTGCTAGTGATGCTTAATGCATACGAGACATCTGGGCGAGTGCATAACATGGCGTACATGATAGATCCAATTGCGGAAGCGTAAGGAATCTTACTCATGCGTTCTGTATCTTCCCTTGTGGTAGGACTTTGAGACTTACTGAGTTTAACGCCATGTGACATTGGCAAGAATCCTCTCTTAGAATCTTGCATCATCGAACCTTTTCGAGTACCTTGTCAATATATCCACTCGACTTAGGCCAATAAGCTTTTTAGATCTATGTCGATAGATCCTAATGCCTAGAATATAGGCTGCTTCGCCTAAATCTTTCATTGAAAAACACTTCCCCAACCAAGTTTTTACACTTTGCAAAGTGGGGATGTCATTCCCAATTAACAAGATGTCATCAACATAGAGTACTAAGAAGACTACTGCATTTTCTGTAACCCTTTTGTAGACACAAGGTTCATCATCATTCTTGATGAAATTGAATTCTTTAATTGCTTCATCAAAACGAAGATTCCAACTTCGAGATGCTTGCTTCAAGCCATAAATGGATCTTTGAAGTTTACACACTTTACTAGAATTCGAAGGATGAATAAAACCTTCAGGTTGTGTCATATACACATCCTCCAGTAGATTTCCATTAAGAAAAGCAGTTTTAACATCCATTTGCCATATTTCATAATCATAATATGCTGCAATGGCAAGTAGAATTCTAATTGACTTAAACATTACAACTGGAGAAAAGGTTTCATCATAGTCTATACCATGAGTTTGTCTATACCCTTTTGCTACCAATCGTGCTTTGTAAGTGTGCACATTGCCATCCATGTCAGTTTTCTTTTCAAAAACCCATTTACACCCTATGGTCTTGCAACCTTCAGGTGGATCAATCAAAGTCCAAATTTGATTATCATGCATGGATTGTATTTCCGATTTCATAGCCTCTAGCCATTTGCTAGATTCAGGACTATGAATAGCATCTTGGTAGGAATTAGGTTCACCTTGATCAATAAGATCAATATTATGATCCTCAGTCACCAGAAATCCATATCTCTGTGGTATCGGAGAAATCCTACTAGACCTTCTTGGCCCTTGTGTCAAAGGTTCAGGCTCAGTATGAATACTTGAGTCCAACTGAGTATCCATACTCGGTTCAGAAATGGTCTGCTACCCTTGATCTTCTTCAAGATGGATTCTACTCCCACTGACTCTTTTGGAAACGAATTCCCTTTCAAGGAAAATTCCGTTCCGAGCAACAAAAACTTTGTTTTCAGATGGAAGATAAAAGTAGTATCCTTTAGTTTCCTTAGGATATCTCACAAACAGACACTTATCAGATTTGGGTGCTAGTTTTTCATATAATGATCGCTTCACATAAACATCACATCCCCAAATTTTGAGAAATGCTAAACTAGGTTGTTTCCCGGTCCATATCTCATATGGTGTTTTCTGAACAGCTTTAGATGGAACTCTATTTAATATGAATGCAGCAGTTTCTAGAGCATAACCCCAAAAAGAAATTGGAAGATCTGTTTGACTAATCATAGATCGAACCATATCCAATAGAGTTCGATTTCTGCGTTCAGACACACCATTCCATTGTGATGTTCCTAGTGGAGTTAATTCTGATAATATCCCACAATTTTTTAGATGTTCGTCAAACTCTTGGCCTAAGTATTCACCACCTCGATCTGATCGAAGTAATTTGATACTCCTTCCAAGTTGATTCTGTACTTCATTTTGAAATTCCTTAAACTTTTGAAAGGAATCAGATTTATGTTTCATTAGATAGACATAACCATATCTACTGAAATCATCTGTGAATGTAATGAAATACTGAAAACCTCCTCTGGCTTGTGTGTTCATTGGCCCGCATACATCAGTATGTATAAGTTCCAATAAATCGGTAGCCCTTTCACTTTGCCCTGTAAATGGACTTTTAGTCATTTTTCCCAATAAACAAGAATCACATTTTTCATAAGACTCAAGGTCGAATGAAGATAAAAGTCCATCTTGATGGAGTTTTGATATGCGTTTCTCATTTATATGGCCCAAACGACAATACCAGAAGTAAGTTTGATTTAAATTATTAGATTTAAATTTCTTTGTATTTATGTTATAGATGGGCTTACTAATGGAATCATGTAGGTTAAGAATATAAAGTCCATTACATAAAGAGGTATCCCCATAGAAAATACCATTTTTATAAATAGAACTTTTACCATTCTTAGTATTAAACTCAAAACCATCAATATCCAAACAAGAAACTGAAATGATGTTCCTACTCATAGCAGGAACATAATAACAATCTTTAAGTTCAATTATAAGCCCAGTAGGCAAAAGTAAATCAAATGTCCCTACAGCTACAGCAGCAACTTTTGCTCCATTTGCAACTCGTAGGTCCACCTCTCCCTTTGCCAAAGATCTACTCATTTTGAGTACCTGCACATTTACACAAATGTGAGCTCCACATCCGGTATCTAATACCCATGAAGTAGGAGTAGACATATTAATTTCTATAACGAAAATACCTGAAGCGGCAGTCTCACTAGCCTTTTGCTTCTTCTTTTCTTCCAAGTAGAGCTTGCAATTCCTCTTCCATTTACCAGGTTCATTGCAGTGGAAGCAAGTCCCTTCCTTTGGTGGTTTAACCTTGGGCTTGGGCTTCTGCTTGCCTTTACCCTTTTTGGCCATATCCTTTCCCTTTCCCTTTCCCTTGTTTTTCTTGAACTGCCCCTTCTGAACCATCAGAACATTGGGAGTAGACTTCCTAATGTTTTGTTCAGCCTGCTTGAGCATCTCGTGCAATTCATTTATGGACTTTTCCATATTATGCATATTGAAGTTCATGACAAACTGATCATAGTCAGAGGTCAAAGAGGCCAAGATCATATCGGTAGCTAGTCATGACTTACAGGGTGCTCCAAGTTTTTCAAGCTGATCAAAATACCCTTTCATCTTAAGGACATGAGCACTAACTGAAGTTCCAAGGGTCATTTTGCAGCTGTTCAACGCTTTAGTGGTAAGATATCTCTCTTGACGTGCCTGCTCTTGGAACATTTCCTTGAGCTGTTTTATCATCTCATAAGCCTCAACTTCCTCGAATTGCTTTTGCAACTCAGATTCCATCGTAGCCAACATGAGACATGTCACATCGTTAGAATCATCCTTGTGCTTACTATAAGCATCCTTTTCGACTCTAGTGACATTGTTAGCTGGTTGATTAGGGATAGGGTTCTCAAGTACATATAGCTTTTTTTCTTGTTAAGGACAATCCTTAAATTTCGTGCCCAATCAAGAAAGTTAGTCCCACTAAGCTTATTCTTTTCAAGCACGGATCGCAACAATGTGTTTGAATTGTTTGAGGCCATTATCTACATAGAATTTGCAAAGTAAAATTAGGTAAATGAAGCATTAAATTTTCCCTGAAATATTCAACACTTGATATAAATTATGGGTATAAAAATTCATTTTATTCTAATCATAAGTAAGCTTTGGCTTAACACCCATAATTAGAGAAAAATGTATTAATGGGATTTACATCTACATGTACCGGCAAAATCCCATATGATGTCCTAGGCTCAAAACCGTTTTGATAGCCTAGTTAAGCCAAACCATTCCAAGCATATGGAAATCACCATTTTCCATCTTCCCCTACTTAGGTAACCATTTATCTCTTGCTTTGGCAATGAGACAAAATGATGATCCAAGCATGGAGAAGTGCTTATGATCATGGAAGGCATTTTACGACTTAATTTATTTATTTATTTTTTTACATGGTTTCAAAAACCTTCTTCCTTTTTTATTTGTATATAATTTCACAAAACATATATAAAAAATAAAAGGAAATAAACTAAACATCACATGCATAATATATATACATCAAATAAAACGTGTCATAGCATGGCCCCAATCCTATATTGACTTCCACGAGCCTCATAGAAGTCAAAGGTCAATCTAGGTAAGTCTTCATCTCCATGAGCTTGCCTCCAATGTCTTAGCCTTCTAATCTTGTTACATAGGACAGAAAATATACATAGGAATAGGAAATAAAATTAACCTATTCTATTAAAGTTTGATAATATTACATCAACGAAAACAACGACACGCAGGCCTTATTTAAAAATATACAACCCATTAACAAACTAAGCCAATCAATCACAAGAGGTAAAGGGCCATGCTATGCACCATGCATCTAAAGATAGGAAGAAACATGCAAAGAAACAACAAGGGGGTTCCGGGGGCGTAGCCCCCGGAAGAAAACGGCGGTCCCTAAAATCATTGAATGAGTAATTGCCGTCATAAACCCTAAAATCATGCCGCCAGAAATTTTGTTTAACAGTTAAACATTAAATCATGTGATTCTGTATATTTGTTTAACAATTAAATTGTACAGATTACAGAGTGTACGCCAAACAATTTGGCAGTAACAACATTCTGTTTCATTAATCGTATTAATAAGTAAAACAGAATATGATATATGCGAATCTTATAATTCAATTTACTCTGATTATTACACTAATCAGAAACCTTACTATAAGGCCGATTGAAAACAACATATGTAATCAAAGCGGTAACAGATAAAATCAGTAAAACTAGTATGTACGAGGCTCTGATACCACTGTTGGAATCCGTAGGCAAAAACAAAGTAAAATAAAACTACGGAAATCCACCAACAGGATCTGCACATACTAGAAAAACCGATTGGATAGAAATTACCTCAATGTTTTGATTGTTCGTTGTGGAGGCGCTGCTTTGTACGCTTCGCCCTCTACTGGTATCCACGCGACGAACGCCTCTGCAAGCGATCGGGATGCTAGCCCCCTTCGTGTTCAAAAGCTGTTCGAAGCCGATCTCGACTATCTGGTAATCGGTCGTATTTCGGAGAGAGGAGGCTAGATACTATATCGCCGTTCTATGGTTTAGGGTTTTGTTTTTCTTTAATCAGATAAAGGACGGCCACCAAAGAAAAGGTTAACATAACCTTTTATAGCTGTCAATATCAAAACCCTAACTGTCATCTAATGACAGTTTAATCTCGTCCGTGTATTCCTATAATCATCCAATGGTTGGATGAGTAATATTAAGTAATTAATTTCATTTATTCGATTAAATAAAATTAATTACTTATTAACCTACCAGAAAATACAATATGGAATCTGATTCCCCTTTTGTATATGTTCAATGAATCTGGACACAATCTAGATTCATTGAACGTGGACATTATGCTCACAAGATCGTCTATGCGTATGACCCTGTAGGTTCACTTAACGTTGGCAGTGAATGAAAAAAATGTCCTAGACATTTATTCACAAAACATAAGCGGCCTCTAGCAAGACATTATGCTTACCCAAGTTAAGTAATAACCTAGCATCAGATTTAATATTTAGTCCTTTTGTCACACGATATCCTAATTAAGTATAAGGCATGGATCAAGTCATCCTTATAAAACTTAATTAACCATTTACTTGATCACTAGGCAGACTGTTCCAACAAATAACATTAATAACACCTTATTAATACTTATTTGAGCATGGCCATGCATATTTTCCAGTCTTCCTTATCAAGGGGTCCATGGATATCTCTCTCTAAAAAGAGAGGGACAAATCCCTTTCACTATCTCCAATATTCAAGCCATGATGAGAAAATAAGCCAACCAATAATCATAATGATCACCTAATTAAAAGTGATGTTTAACTATGTCAAAACATATTTTTCTCCCCATGCAAGAAACATTAGAAACATTAGGTCGAAGGACACCAAATATAAAACTGAGAAGAAATACTTATAACTTAAACCCATGCAATATTTCTTCTTCACTTTGGGTCATGTCCAATACAATATTCTCAATATGTATTTATGAATTGATTTTATATCTCATATTCATGATCAGTAAAACTTAACCATCAATCAACTTCACACTTGTTTACAAGATGTAATAAACTAAGGACAAATAAGAATAGTATTTTATTAGCTAGAAGGGTTTTACTATCAAGTCACATACTTGATGACCAAGAGCATAAAATACAATTAAAAAATACATCCTTCATAAATCATAAATGTGAGTCAATTGGTCTTAGGGCATATACTAACAACTAGTTTGCAGACCCTCTTATTTATGACGAAGTCTCTTGGAAGGACATAATCTCCTTTTCTCTGGAATGCGCTAGGGAATTGGCAATGGTATCTCCACCAGTACCAATACTAGTAAGCGGATACCCACCCTCAGTGGATTTTCTCCCTCTTCTTTTTTATCTCTCGAGGGCAAGAAAGAAATTCGACATAACTCAATTGATTTTAATCAATGTTGCTGGAGAGAAGATAGAATCTGATATCTCTTTTCAGATCATGAAGTAGATGTTATTCTGCAAATTCGTCTTAATCCTTCTTAGCATGATTATAGGCTTAGGTGGCATTTCACTCCAAATGGAATTTATATTGTTAAATCCAGATATAAGGTAGGTATGGCTTTTATGAGGCAATCAGCTATGGCAGAAGAAACATCAAACAATTCTCAGGAACTCCACCATTGGAGTAGCACTCATAAGCTTCAGATGAAACCTAAGATTCGGTTATTTCTTTGGCGAGTTGCACAAAATATTCTACGAATTGGACTGAATCTTCAATAGAGGGGTATAGGTGATAACACTGCCTGTATTCATTGTGAACACCCATTTGAAACAAATAGGAATGTCTTCTTTTGCTGTGAATTTGCAAAAAACGTGTGGAATATTTTAGCACTAGGAAGAAAATGGCTGCAGATTACATATCAAATTTCAAATATCTCTTTCATTCTATTATTCTTTAATTTGATTTGTGAGATGTAGCCATTTTTGCCACTTATACATGGCAGATTTTGTAAGCATGATACAAACTCCAACATGATGGTAATTGCTCTAGTGTGAATTTGATAGCCTAACATGACTAAGTCTCTCGGAGGAATATGTGAAGATTATTTTGCCCTATCATTCTTCCCCTATGGTGCACTCTGTTGGTCCTTTCCCAGAATCTGGAAGCCTCCTCACCCTTGCACTCTGAAAGGTAATATTAATGTATCTTTTTCTGAAAGAAAAATGGGAATTGATGTGCTTGTTCGAAATCACTTAGGAATACCTTTGCTAGGAAAAACATCACCTCATCTAGGAAGATACTCTGTGGATTATGGTGAGCTGCTAGTAATTATTGAAGGATGCATTATTGGCTTACGGATGGAAATAGAAAGCGATTCACATATAGCCGTCAATTGCCTCTCCTCTCGTGGAGATGATTTTTAAGAGATTGGTGCTTTATCTTTTGATTTTCTTAGTATCATAGATATATTTACCGTTTCTTTTTTTCATGTTTACTGGACAGAAATTTTTCGTCACATCTCCTTGCTAAACTAGCTTTAGCAACTGATCAAGTTTTGGAATGGACTAGATCCATTCCTCCTGATATAACTTATGTTATTCCTGTGGATCTTACCAATATATAATTCTCTTATTCCTCAAAAAAATAAATAAATAATTCATGAAAGAAAAAGACAACAATTTTTCCTCCGAAAATGTTGAATTTGAGCTTAGGAAAAAACACTTTAATCATTTAAGACGAATTTTTAAATACGTTAAATTTAAAGAATTCAAATTTTCTTAGGTTTCATTTGATTAAGCGAGAAAGTGAGTAAGGAAATTAATCATTTTTTAAGAATTTAAATTCCAATGTCTGGTTTATTACTTATGTTTGAGAAAAGGAATCAGATTCCTAGGCAGTGGGAAAATAAATAGAGAATCTTGGGATTGTGATTCCTTTCTTTAGGATTCTAAAAAAAGTAATAATTTTTTTAAAAATGAATAAAAAATATATTTAAGACTCTTTTTTCTTTCTTTTTTTTTCACATTTTATAATCTATCGTTGTCTTTATTCTTATTTATTAATTTCTCTCATACTTAGAAAATATTTTTCAACTTTTTGCGGGTATATTATTACATAAAAATATTAAATCTTCTCTAAATTAATTTATAAAAGTGGATTCTCTCTCTCTCTCTCTCTCTCTCTCTCTCTCCACATTCACATATATACACCTCACATGAAAAATATTTCTTTATTGAATTAGATGAACATTTTATTTAAAGGAGATGAATTGAATATCAAATTAATGAAGAATGATGCATAGAAATGGAATCAAAGTTTTTTTTTTATAAAAGCATTTTTTATTATGGAGTTTATAGTATTGTTTTTATTTTTCTTAAAAATAATATATCTAAATCGTATAACTCTTTTTAAGGATATTACATAAACATAAATTTATACGATATATCTGCATGTAATTTAAAATAGTAATATTAAATTTTGGGTTACATAAATGCACTAGAGTCATTTTGCCAAATTGATATAAATATGAATTCATTACTTGGTTGCATTTTACTAAACTAAATATTCGGAAAGAATTCTTGTTACTTTTCATCTTAACACTCTGGTATATCCCACACAAAGTAAAGTAATATGTATAGATTTGCATTCCATGGATTTAGATTCCAAGTAATGACATTCCTATCTCAACTTTCCTTTCTCGCCAAATAAATGGGGCCTTAGTTCAGACTTAAAATCTTTACGAAAACCATCTTCAAAAAGACTTGAAAGATCTACAAAATAATTCTCATTCTATATAAACATTTAAAATTTCATATGACATTATCATAACTAAAATTATAGCCCCCAACAACTTTTGACACAATACAAAGACAAAAAAAAAACCAAAATGGAACACTACAAAAAAAATTAAAATTATATTAGTTACACTTTCACAACCTTTATCTAACAAATGGCTGCTTAAATGTCATAGACTCTATAATACCTGATATCGTTGATATGAACCGGGATACCAAGAAGCTAATGAGTTGATTCATGGACCAATCACCAGAGCAAGGGAAAGGAAGATTAAAGAATATGATGATTGCTTGGCTAAAAAAATGGTGGCATTCATTGAAGAAACCATGAAGAATAGATCAAAGAGCAAGAATTAAGGCATTGAAGATGAAGGAAAACCTCTCAAGTTGATCAAGATTCATACCATAAGCAAGAAGTATTCAATGGAGCAAGTTGGAGGTGAAAAAGTCAAAGAAGAGTGAAGAACAGGACCTACTGCAGGCGGTACGCTTAGTACTTACCATCTGTGGTAGGCTTCTGGATAAATACGTATTGGTGGGTTGAGGACCTACCGCTTGCGGTGGAGTACCCTACCTGAACGGTAGGGTCCTGGATTTTTAGTAAAATGCATGTTTGAGCGGATTTTTAATGTTTAAACTCTATTTTTAGTTGTTAATTAGGGTCTAATTGGTCTTTTAAAGTCTTAAGTCAATAGTAAATGTGGAGTTTAGCCCTAACACTATAAATATGCATTTACAGCCTACATTGTAATCAAGTTGAATATGGATGAAATTAAGAATTTTCTCTGATAGTTGTAGGGTTCTTCAACCATCTTACTTAGCTTTTTAAGGTTTTCTTTCTTATTTTTTGATCAATTGATTACTTAAATTGATGAATCTATGGAATTCAATTCATCATTTCCATCCTGGAGAAAATGCTCCAGAGCAAAAGATAATAACACATGGGGAGTTAAATGAGATAGTGTAAGTTCAGATATACTATACCATCCTGAGTGCAATATATGCTTATTCCAAGAAATGCCAATCATTTTGTACTTATCTTTTCCATTTTTATTGTTAAACATTAAAAAGATTTATATATATAATACCCATTGATTAGAGAATTTCGCTTTCCAAATCAATGACGGGAGAAAGTGCTATAGCGCACAACATAATAACATGTGGAGGAGTCAATGAGATAGTGTAAGTTCGGATCCAAACCCTTTCGCCTTTGTACGAATAATTTCTAAAAAAAATTAAAAATGGAAAACTAAATCCCTCACAGGCTTTTGTAGAAATTTTTAAATATTCCAGAAACACTTTAATCAAAATAGGTGGTTTGTATGGAGGTCTCTAAATATTAAGCCCTAGTTTGGTTCATGGGGGAAGGGAAAGGAAAGGGGGAGGGGAAGTGGCACGGTTTACTTCCACTAGAGGAAGTATATTAATTTACTTCAACATTGTTTAGTTGGGATGGGTGGGAAGTAAATCAAATTTAATCCTCTTTGTTTGGTTAAGGTAAAAAGTGGAAGGTAAATAATTTTAATTATATATAATTTACTATTATATCAATTGCACAAAGCTAGGAATGTTATATATATATGAGGTAGGAGTTTAGTTTAGGATAAATTTGTAATAACTAATTTGTAAGAAGATAAAATAGACTTTTTAACATCATTTACATCTCAATCCGTCCATCTTGAGAGGGACTAATTTGTTAATAGAGCTCTCCCTCCTCATTTACATCCCCTTAACTTTTATGTTGCAACTAAAAAATGTAAATATGACATTTACGTCCTGATGTACATCTCTTCCTTCCCTCATTTCACCCAAACCAAATTAAGGCTGAAATTCATAGTCTTTCCTCAATCTGTCGCTTTAGATCCTAGAGAAGGAATTCCTAATTCATGAGTGGTATGATCCTCCTTAGCCTTTCTTGAGGATCACCTTCTCCCTAGACCAGCTCCCTTCTAGAGCAACCTTTGAATGCTTGTGTTGGATAATTAATGAAGAAAAAATAATATGCAAATAAAATTAACTATGAAAGAAACAAATAACCTCGTTATATTTGAGGGAGAATCAACAAGACTTATTAAAGTCTCACCTACTCTTCAAACTCTAAAGAAGGACCTAAATCCCAAGGACCTAAATCCCAAGCAACACAAACTATGGAGTTGTCATGTCAAGGAAGAATAGGATTTTGGAACTTGAATAAGAACTCTTGAATTGAAGATTCAAGAATTCCTTGTAAGAATTATACAAGAAGAATTCCTAATTTAAAAGGAAGGAAAAGAAACCAAGAACCCTAGGTTCTATCTCTGAAAACTCTTTCAGTATTCTATTTGTTCATTCTTGTGTTTAACGGCTGAAAAATACACATATATACTACTACACATCATTAACTCTCAAACCTAATTGTTAATCTAGCTTATGATAAGTAGATGGACACTTAGGCCACTGAATTACAAGTAAAAATAAACTTAACAATCAAAAGGATGGTTCAAGGAATTAACATCCTTCAAGAACTTCAGCTTCCCGAGGACTACAGGTGACGGTAGGTCGAACTCCCAAAATATTCTTGGACCAGAATCCTACCGGCGACTATAGGGTAAATGGTAGGTTTGGCCTTTTTATAGCTTTAAACTCTTCCAAGCACACAACTCATACTTTGTCCATCAATTATCCACTTTAAATTCTATTTTCGGTCATTCCCAGATTAGGTAGGACTTTGTGGCTTGCAATGTTAGGCTAGGGACATAAGTAGATTACAGATGAAGGTAAAAGGAGACAAAAACAAACGAGATAGAGCTAACACAACTGAAAGGATAAGATAAGGAAATAAAAGGAACAATTTTTAGTTGCCGTTTTCACTTTCCTCACTCATCTTTGTTACAACTTACTTCATTTTTCTTTGATAACAAACCCTATCTAACAACATGATTTTTCTCAAAATTTTAAATAATAACCAAAGTAATTTAGAGAGAGATGATGCTTGAGTTTTTCAAGGATTTTCTATAAAATAAGGCCCATATATTTTTCTTCATTTTTCTCTACCATTTTTTTCATTTTTCTAGCTTTCTCTTTTTTCTATTTTTTTCTTTTCAAGCATCAATCTTTTCTTTTTTTCTCTCTTTTCACGCCAAAATCACCAAATACATGAAAGTACCCAAAAATACCTTTTTTTTTTTTTATAAAATAGGGCTTTTCTATTTTTCTTTCTTCATCCCTTTTTTCCCCCCACATTTATTCGTTTCTTTCACTCAAAATAGCCAAAAGTCTATACTAACCAATAGCTTACAACTTGAGGTTCACTAAAAACGGCCAAAAGTCTATACTAACTATTAGCTTACAAATTGAGGTTCTATATTTAGTGGGTTAAAAGAACAAAGAAAAGAAGGGAATATAACCCTTTGCATAAAGGTACAAAAGGGGAACTAGGGATTGATTTTATAAATGATATATGATAAGAAAGGCATAATTGGTTCAAAGAAGTCCTAAGACCATCATCTCTAGGACCATCATAGACTAGACTTCTTTGCTTTTAAAGATAGATAAATCATGAAATGGCAGGCAAAATTATAAAATTATTTCTTACTGCTACTTACCCAAGATTCCAAAGCTTCTATTACTCAACAACATTCACAAGTGCATAAAACCATTGATCAAGTAAAAAACTTAGCAAATATGGTTTTCAAAGTAGTTAAGTAATTTGCCTTTTTGAAAAATGTAAGGAACTTTTTAGTTTAAACTCTATCAAAAGTGTTGAAAATAAAATATTTTTGGATTTTTTAATAAAAAAGTAAAAAGAAAAGGAAATAAAAATTTTTGAAAATTTTAAAATTTTCTATTTTTTTTGGAATTTTTAGAATAAGAGATTAACAGAAAAAAAAAAACTTTTAAAAGGGCAAAAATGAAAAAGAGACTAACAAAAAAAAAAAACTTAAACAATGAAAAATAATAAAAGAGACTAACAGAAAAAAACTTGAAAAAATGAAAATATCCCCCACACTTAAAATCATATTGTCCTCAATGTGGGGGCTATACTAAAAGAAAAACGAAAATAAACACATACATGGGAAGCACAACCGCAGATATAAAGCAATTAAAGCATATCGAGAAGCCATCCCCATACAAAAATAAAACTAAAGCAATTAAAAGAAAACAAATAAAGAGCATAAAAAAACAAGGAATAAAACCAGAAAACATAAATAGAAATAAAAGATCATAAAAAGAAAGTAAACTCCTTTTAACGAAAGTGATAGAATTTGAAACACATCACAAGAAAAGAAATTAAAAACTTAAGGTCGAGCTTAAGGAAGATATTATAACTTTCAAACAGTTTTAATTCTTTAAAGGGAAACAGACAATTAATGAGAAGTAAGGTTGAAGAAAAACTTATTCGTGACTTTTCAACAGTATAAGGGGAGATTTCTTTTAGCACTCTCGAAATTTCCTTTGAATTCCATGAGATGTCTCCTCCCTTGATTAATCTCCTCGCGTTGTTTGCACGATTCTTGCATACATAGAGAATCATCAAGAGGAACAGAATTAGTTTCGTGAGTAAGGGGGTTTACTCCTTCACTCTCTTCAATATCGTCTCTTCCTGTTTCTTGTTGCCCTTCTTCATGATCCTCATGACTTTCCACAAAATTCTCATTTTCTTTTTCTGGTTCACCTTCCTCAAATTCATTTTTATTCTCCGATACGCACTCATCTCTCTTACTTTCTTCCACTTCACTTATAATCTGAGGAGATTCTTCAAATGATGGGAGATCGCCTGGCCTCCTTTCTATTTTTTCTTGTTGAACCTCCTTTTCCCCAAGGAAAGTAAACTACTCTGGTTCTTGAGTAGTTTCATCATCGTCCTCCATAAATATTGGGAACGTCGTTACTTTTTCTTTCTATATCCCGCAAGGTGACCGTATTACTAGGTATATGACTAAGTGGTTCTTCAACGATCCACTTTGCTATTAGTTCGATGTGATTTTCCATGTTTTGGAAGGAAGCCATTTGGATTCTCAAAACTCCTTCCATTCTTTTCACCCCAACATTCGCCGAATCGATATAGTTCAACAAGAGATCTTCTAGATTAGGTCGTGGGGGTGATAGGTATACCGGTGGAGCATTATAGTATATCGAATATTAACTATAGCCTCCCCAATGAATGTTCGATTGAGTCCTCCACGCCCACTGGTACTGGTCGGAATACGTATCATATTCCTTCAAGTTTTCTGAGAGTGTGGCTGATTGATAATATGTATATTGAGATTGAAAGACCATGTTCTCCACTCTTTGTTCTAACATTGACGCCCCTCGGTATTCCATGGTGTAATCAGTATTTGTATCTTACCTGAAACAATAAATTGGAGAAGTAATTTAACGCAGGTTCTAGAGGTAACAAATACACAATATCCATATCATAAATACCCAAGTACAACAATATATCAAAACAAAGAAAAACAACGAAACACAAAAGTGACTAAAACACAAAATAAACGATTTTCCTTAAACTTGCCTTCCCCGGCAATGGCGCCTAAAACTTGATGTTGTGTAAATAAAATGGGGAATTCTAATCACTACAATGTAAGGTAAGTGGACCTAACAAAGTAGAGATAAGTTTCAACCCGAGTGTCGAATCTCTCAAGAAATGGATGAAGGTTCAAGTACTAATCGTGTTGCTAATGTTTAGTCGAATGAAAAGATTGTTGTTGAGAAAAACTTTAAAAAAAAGCAATTAAAAGAAAGCAAGAATAAAAAATTCGTAAAAGATTAATAATAACAAGAGTTTGGTTTGGCGGAATTCCCCTAATCCTTATTAGTAGCTCAATTGGAAAAGACTTTAATGAAAATGATGTTTGATTAATTAAATTAGGTCATCACTTAAATCGGGAAATCCCTATCTCTAGGACGAAAGACACCCTACTCACTAACCCTTAGAGGAAAATCTCTTTTCTCCCTAACAAATTATAAGTGCAATAAACTTAGGTGATTTAAAAGTGCTAAAAGTGCAAAATCAGATCTCTAGTCAATTGCCCAATTAATCCCCACTTGGTTAACCTATATTGTTCTTTCTTTTTTAATTCCAAATAACCTTGCGAATAATCTAATCTCGCGACAATTAAATTAGCAAGAAACACAATTGGAAGACAACTTAAAATAAAACAAACATCAAAATCAAGAAATTAAACCAAGAACTTCATAAACGTGAACTAGGGTTCAACAACAAATCCAAATAAGAAAAACTACTCACTATTCATATTAATAAAATTGTAAATTAATAAAAGAATTCATAACAAGAAAAGGAAAAGAAAGCTTAGGATTAAGTCTTGAAGTTGAAATAGAATCCTGAACGCCTTATAAGATCGTCTCTCGAGTTACCAAATCGAAGATCGAAATCCAACAATGACGGTTGAGAAGAGCTATGTCTAACTTTTCAACAAGATAAGTGCTAGCCACATTAGTGCAACTACCACTATCAATTCTAAGGTTAGCCACCTTAGCTCCCACTAAGCATTTAATGTGAAAGATTTTTTCTCTTTGAATGCTAGTGTCCTCCTCATGGACTTGGGGTAGACAAGGCTCTAATAATCACCAAGCTCACACTCTCCTCATCGGCTTCAAGAGAGGAAATCTCTTTGTCTTTACTACTTTCTTCTTTGTCGACAATAAACTCTTAGCAATCATCATTCCTCTTCTCGATCCAACCATTTAAGTCTTCACTAAAGACCAAAGTACCAAAGTTCTCTTGGTAGGACAATTTATAGCAATATGCCCCACTCCATTGCACATGAAGCACCTTGTTAGATTAGTGATCAACCTTCCTTTCTCTTCCATCTTAGGCTTAGAATGATCTTTGAAAGCCACCTTAGGTGTGTCTTCTTTCTTTGGCCAACTCTTGTAGATGATCCTTGAGGTTTAGACACCAATCCTCTTCCTTTGATTTTCAATCTTGGTAGCCAAATGACACATGTCTTCACAAGTGGTTTAAGGGTACAACTCTAATTGATTAGAAATGTCCCTATTGAGACTACTTAGAAACCTAGAAATAGAAGCATTTTTCTCGTCCTCTAAGCTCAATCTCAAAGTGTACAACTCCAATTCTTGCCTATATTCTTCAATACTTTTGTTACCTTGCTTAAGAGTCATCAACTTGTAGTGGAGCTCCCTATAATAATGTTCCGGTACAAATCACTCAACATTCAAGTCTCTATATGATTCTTCAAACTTCGTAGCCAACTTAAACCGAGAGCATTAATCCCAAGCAAACAAAACAATAAAGCACTTAGTTGGATAAGTGTTCAAAGCGGCAAAGTTTCTTTGATTTTCAGCGAATTTTAAACACATACAATACAAATTTACCTTCAATTGGAGGTTGCTCGGATACCACTTTGATGTGAATCTTTAATTGCATGTACATTTCATTCAACACCTTCCCAAGATCACCTCCTTGATGGAGAAACTCTATTGCGGATTTTGTAGCTTCAACACTCCAATGGAAAACCTTTAAGGATCTAAGGCTCATAAACCCAACATTGAGAGGTAAAACTCTTTCCTAATTTGATAGGATGAACCTTCAGGAAATTAAGGCCTCAAAACCCAAACTACACAAACTAGAAGACCCAACATCAATTGAATCAAAGAACAAGAACTCTAAGGCTCAATCAATAAAAGGAATTAGAATGAGCAATTGAATTCTGTAGGTTCATCAACCTAAGGCAATCAAATGTTCACTACTAAGGATATTAACTTTTAGCAAGCTAACTAATCAAGGGTGAAGAACCCTAGAGACAAAGAGAATTCTCTCTCAACAATTTTAGCAAAATTCATCGATTGTCTTTACAACAAGCCTATAAATGGGTATTTATAGGCTAAAGGCATAACCTCAATAATCTATTGATTATTGGCTTAAAATATCCATTAAGCCCTTGATTAAAAGCTTGAAAATGATTTTAAACAATAAAATCCCACCTAAAAATTACAAAGCCTCTTTTTCTCCCGAGACCTACTGGTAATAGTATGGTTGAACCTACCGTCGTGGTAGGTTGTGCACTCCACAGCCTCTTTGTCCAAAATCCTACCGACGACGGTAATGGAGGGCTACCGTTGGTGGTAGGGTGGCTCCTTTCAAGGATTTAGCCAATTTCTCCTCCAATTTGTTCTGTTGTTTGGTTCTTGCTAATGGAACACATGGAGAAAAACTTGGAGGCCTTCCTTAACCTTCAAACCCTTCCAAGTTACTCTTCAAACCTACTTCCAAATAAGCAACCACGTCATTATCTTCAAGAGCTTTGAGTTTCTTTCTTTGAGCTCTAGTGATTGGTCCACTCTTCAATTCCATAGGTGATTGATTTATCTGATTCACATCACAAGCTAACTAAGAAGGGTTGAAGAACCCTAGAAATAATGGAAAATCCTCTCTCAAATTTTAGCCAAAATGAATGTTGTTTACAGGAGGAGGAATAAGTGGATATTTATTAGGAAAACCTACTCCTCTTCCTAAACATAATGAGAATTAAAAATACCTAATTAACCTTGTAATAAAAGTTAATTATCAATTTGGAAATAAAGAAACCAATCATTAATCCAAATCTAACTAGAATTGAGAAAAAAAAAAAGTTGTAGACTGACCCAGCCGGGTCTGGCCACTCAACCTGCAAAACTAGCCAGTCTGACCGGAGGGCTACTGGGGATGGTAGGATGGGAGCTTACCGTCGTCGGTAGGCTCAACTTTAGCCTTTCTTCTGTAATTTTGCATCTCCTCGGTTATCGGATTTGTTTGACCTTAAAAAGGTCTAAATGGGTTCTTGGTATCTGCAGCAAACTTGTAGATCATTCTCTAATCTTTCCAAGGAATCATGAAGCGCCTCAATTGGACACTAATACCGCATGTTATGGCCATTTCACTGGAATGTGTCATCTTTGCAATTGAAGGTAGAATGTCCGGTTTAAGACTAGTCATATAATATCAAAATAAACTCATTTAGGAATCAGTTGTAGCTTTCTAGAAACCTAAAGAAGTCTTCTACAATCTTCATGCAGATCACTTGTTCATTTGAGGTCATTAAAAGTCCCAGAATAGAGTTCTTCCAAAACTTGTCCAGAAATTCCAATTTATCTCAGTTTTGACCATTCTTCTAGCTTTAACTCTTGGACTTGAATCTTTCAAAAATTCAAGCATATCCATGGTCATATCACTCTCCAACAAAGGTCGTCTTCAAATTTAAACCATTTCCTCAAATTGTTCCTTACTTTCTTCCTCTTAAATATCAAAGCAAGTTTGAGCGGTGCTGCAATCTATCATTCATCCTCAAAGTCTGTTAGATTTGAGAACAAGCTCTAAAGCCTTCAAGTCAATGCCTTCCTGATGAGAAGAATTGGAGGATTCTCATTCAAACTAGGAATCTCTAGAGATTTTGTAACTGCTACGAATATCATCAATCAAATATTTTATTTGTTATTTATCTTGTCTTCAATTTTTAGACTTACAATTTTGCTGCATACAATGCCATCCTACTAGGAATTCACCTTGCAACTTGTCGATGTGATATGATTTATGATCTTCAATGAAAGAAAATCTTCATATCCATTACCCAAGGACCTTGCCTTCAGTAAGACATGAGCTTCTTCAACAACAGCCCCCCTAGTTCAACTCAAAGGAAGAGTAAAATGCATATATGAAGAGGATCTTTTCCTCAATTGCTAATCAAACAAGGGGGCTGGTTACCCACTACCTAATTAGATTAATTGAAGAAGACATGGCCTCTAGAACAAATCACAGGGATGTGATTATCTTAGAATTAGGAATCACGATCAATTGTGAACCCTTGAATCAACCCAATCAAAGTATTCAAGTAAAATCAATCTATGGAATGATCAAACCCTACATGAAGTTTAGGAAAAGGCGTCAAAACCTAAGAACCCTAAGAACAAACTCAGAATTTCATATATTATTCAAATTAAACTGCAAAATGAGGCATAATAGGATATTTATAGAGAATTTCTAACTCCTCTTCCTAAACTCTAATGAGTATTAAAAAGACCAAATTATCCTTTTATCAAAGTTAAATTACAAACTTGAAATAAAAAAAAAAGCAAAATTAACCAAAACCATTAGTTAAATTGAACATTTGGTGAAGTTAACTTAAGAGCTACGAGGAACGGTAAGGTAGAAGCCTACCATCGCCCGTAGGCTCTGGTTTCTTGAATTCCTTGCTATTTTTATCTTCTATGATGGTCGAGAGTTTCTAATTCGATTTTGTTGAGCTTCTTATGACTTTAATGAGCCTTGGAAGTCTTGTAAACTATTCCAAGACTTCTGGTTAAATCCGGAATTCCTCAATTGAAGTTTCAACCATGTTTTCTTCAATTCTGTAGTTGCTCCTACGTGAATTGTTTAACAATCATTTGTCTATACACATCATACCCCCTCTCGTAAAAGGATTCATCCTCGATTCTTTTTCCATAAAATATCTATAAAGGCGGGCAATATTAGAAAGGATTCAACAATATAAGTATTGCTAAGAATTAAAGAATTAGAATCCAAATGCCATCCAAAGAACAAAATTAGTAAGGACGCTAGAACTTCTTTGAATGATCTATGATATGCAAATGTTGTATGTTTATAGAAGTTCAATGTATGATAGCTCAAATAAGGAGTATGCAAAAACAATCAAAGATTACAAGACTTCTTCCAATGAAAGCATGAGTGAAATTAAGAAATCTTGTAAATTAAACATAGTAACAACATTTCCCATAAAGTCCTCAAAAGGCCGATAAAATTGGAAACTCAAGTTTTCTAAATCTTTCAAAATAAAGAACATAAAGTGTTGTAGAAGTTTAAGTTTCCAAATAAGAAGTGTTCCTTAAAAAGTTTTAGGAAAGAAGTTTAAAATGATGCTTTTTAGGGACGACTTTCTTGACAATTCTTCAAAGAAAAGATTGATATCAGTATCCTTAAAAGGAAGATGATAATAAAAGGTTTTATGCTTTTCCAAATCAAAGGGCAAATCAAGAAGATCTAGAGTTTGAAACATGAACTCTTTAAAAGGATAATGATATTCAAAATACACTTTTGAAATGAACTTAGAAACAGTTAAAAATGAAGCACAATAGTAGTTCGTTTGAAAATAAACACTTAAAATGAACAACTTCCTACACTACTCCTTAAAAGGTAGGTGGTAGGAAAGATGTGTTCCAATAAAAGCTTTCGGAGACTTTTCAAAAGAATTCTTTCTCAAATTTGATTTCAGAAGGGACCAAGGATTAGCTTTAAAATTTTCAAAATAATTTCCTTCCTTGTCACCAAAATCCTTCAACAAGAAATCTTTTAAATGTAAATGGTAGAATTTGAATCTATGGGTGTTTTCAAAAAAAGGGTTCAAGGATTCCAAAACATTTAGAAGCTCAATTTCTTTTACAAGAAAACTCAATTTGACCATTCAAAAAGGCCGTAAGTTGGTTTAAGAAAACAAAATCATTATATTTCTCCATAAAATTGTCAAGGAGAAAGAACGAACAATCACCATTTTCAACAAACTTTCCTATACACTTATTATGTAGAGTATCAATTAAGGCACATTCAAGCTCAAATCCAACAACATTAGGATCAACAAGGAAAGCATCATCGTACATACCAAAGTCATAACAAGAAGGATAAAATATAACATCACTACTCATCAATGGATCCTCAAAAGAAGCATGGGAAGAAAGGCATTTAGAAGTACAACGCATAACAAGAAATAGACCACCACTAAAATAAATAGCACATACATCTCCAATTATGTTCACATGAGAAATGTAAGATGCAAAAACAACTTTAATTCCTCATGAACAACTTAATGAAATAAAAGTGAAGGGTTATGAAAGGGCTCATTGATGAATTTTCATGGCATTGAAACAACTCCTTTCCAACACTCTCTTCGTGGTCTTCACTATTCTTTGTATTGTTCCTTCCAAGCATTAATGTCCAAGTGTAAGGATGATGATAAGTGCATATTTCTATATATTTTCTATATGTTAAGTTCATCGTTTTCAATGTTTTTAATTGTAAAAGTATATATTTTAGCTAAATATCTCTTATTCTTTATTGGGCTTCCCTCCAGAAGTGAAAAAATTAAAGGACATTAAAACGGAATGAAAATGAAGCGAAAACAATAAAAACGGAACCGTTGGCGAAATTTCATTGACCTACTACCCAAGGTAGGCTGACCTACCATCGCCAGTAGGTGCCGAGGATCAAAGGGGCATTGGGCAACACAGACCTACCATAGACGGTAGGCCTCGCCCTACCATCGGCGGTATGGTATGTTGGAAGGGTAGTTGAAGTCCAAAACAAACTCGATTTTCTTGATTTCTTTTCCAATTTCAACTTAATTTTCTTGTATTTTTCACCTCTATATAAGGGGTCTTTTCGCAACTACTGAAAACAAGCTTTCAGATACAATTAGATCGGTAGATATACAATTTAGGATTTAGATTAGATTAGTTAGCTTAGATTAGATAAATTAGGTTAGATTAGTTAAACATTCTTTATATTCCAGCTTTTATAATTTTAATTAGTTAGTAAAGTTCAAGATTCTTGCAATTTCGTTTCTTGGATTCAAGAATTGAAGACTTATTTTAAAGATTTCAATCTTCAACTTAGCGAGCCGAAAGAAGAGCTAGGAAGACATTTGGGATTCAATTGTGACTTCGATTTCCAATCCAAAGCTTTCTTTTCCTTTCTTGTTATTGAGTTTTATGGTAATTTATAGTTTTATTAATATGAATAGTGAGTTGTTCTTTTTGTTTTGTTTGGGGTTGCACTTCTTGATTACGAAGTTCTTGGTTAGATTTCTTGATTTCGATGTTTGTTTTAATTTATGTTGTCTTCCAATTGTGTTTGTTTGCAATTTAATTGTCGCAAGATTAGAGTACATGCAAGGTTGTTTGGAATTGAACAAGGAAGAACAATGGGCAACCAATTGGGAGTTAATTGGGGCAATTGACTAGTGATACGATATTGCACTTTTAGGTCTTTTTAAATCACCTAAGTTTTTGCACTCATAATTTTTCAGGGAGAAAAGAGATTTTCCTCTAAGGGTTAGTGAGTAGGGTGGCTTTCGTCCTAGAGATGGAGATTGCTCAATTTTAGTGATGACCCAACTTAATTAATTCAGCAACGTTTTCATTAAAGTTATTCCGATTGATCTAGTAACAAGGATTAGAGGGATTCCACCAATCCAAGTTCTTGTTTGTATTAATCTTTTAAAACCATTTTTTTATTTGCTTTCTTTAATTATTTCAATTTTAAGTTTTTATTTCTTAACGACATCATCTTCTTTTTAGACTAAACATTAGAAATACGATTAGTACTTGAACCTTCGCCTATCCCTGACAGATTCGACACTTTGGTTGAAACTCACTTCTGGATTGTTCGGTCCACTTCCCCTGCATTGTAGTTATTAGGATTCCACCCTGTTTTATTATTTTAAACACGTCAAATTTTTGGCTAGGAGGTGCAATTAGCATCTAAAAGAGAGTATTCTTTTAAACTTTTTGTAATTGTAATTGTAAAATTGGACTTTTAAATTTTATGTTTTTGTTTCTTTCTTTGATTATTAGTTGATGTTGTGTTACAAGGTCATTTTGAAGAAAAAAAGTGATGGCACAAAGGTCTACATGAAAAATATTTTGAGTTTATAAGGTAGGTAGCTTGAACTGGGATAAAAATTTGCAGAAAGTGAAGCTAATCGGTATCCCAACAGTGCCCTACCGCGGATGGTAGGACGCCCAACCGTCACCGGTAGGCTACAGGGACAATCGGCTTTCTTCGGCAGAAGCCTACCATGGACGGTAGTCTCAACCTACCACTAGCCGTAGGTTCTAGGAATTTCTCGACGCAGGAAAGGTACAGACCTACAGCGGACGGTAGGTCTTGCCATACCGTTGTAGGGTCAATTTTAAGCTCGGGTCGGGTTTTTCAAGGCAAAACGGTTCGGGTTGACCCAATTTTGAACCAAATCGCAGTTTTTAGTATTTTTTGCACTCCTTTCCTCGTTTCTCCTTCAAAACCCTTGAATATTTTCTTTCCCTTTTCCTATTCTCTCAAACTCTCTTAATCTCTCCACAACTCTCCAAGTTCTTTAAGTCTTCTTTTCTTCCTCCTTCCAGCTTTGGTGACCTCTCCTCTCCTCCAACGAGCAGAACGATAGCAGCTCCTCCATCTCTCCATCTCTTGGTTTGTTTCTCTATCTTTCTTCTTCTCTATTCTCTTACTTGTTCTTTTCTTCTAACCCTCCTACCACATCCATTCCTTTTCTCTACACAAATTTCATGCTCAAATCTTCTTCTTCTTCCCTCTTTCCCCTAAAAGAACCCAGCTTTCCATTAAAATTCTTCCCTATTTTAACCTTCTCTCTTAATTTCTTTTTCTTGCTATATTCTTATAATTTCGGTTCTTTATGTAAATTGTTTTTAGGAACTACCTTTATTTTTTTATATTGTGTTTCCTAATGAAATTTTGCAGAAAATAGGCAAAGAAAATTTTTTAGCAAACTTCAGGTGGAACTCTGGCAGCAATCTGAATGTGGCAAAAACAAAACCAAATCCTCTTGGTCATAGTTTGTTTTCCCAAACAAACACAGGTTACTTCTCAAAACCTTTGTGCATCCTTTTTATTTCTAGTTCACTTATGTTTAATTCTTGATTTGGGCTTATTTTCATGTTATTGATTTTGTTAAGAGCTTTGTTTTCCGTACTTTGTTAGTGTTCTTTTTGTTGAGTTTTTGCTACACTTTCACACCCATGGGCAAAGTTAAATCACTATAGCACACAGGCTATGCTAGTATTTATTCTTTTGTGCGTTTTTTGTATTCCTTTGTTTTGATTGTATTGGTATTATTGTGTTACATTGTTGTTTCCTTTCTCTTCCTTTTCCTTTTGATTTTTTCCTCTCTATGGCTCCCAAGAAATTTGTCACTTCATCCTCAAAATCTAAACAGGCTTGTGTTGCGGGATCTCACCCGACCTCAATATCCTTCCCTATCGAGAGTGTCTCTCTCAGGTGGCCCATGAATAGGTAACCAAACACGGGTTGAAACTCACTTCTGCATTGTTAGGTCCACTTGCCTTCCATTGTAGTGATTATGATTCTACCCCGTTTTATTATTTTAAACACAACAAATGCTCAAGGGAAATCCTATAGAAAATAAGTAAGAATTCAATGTAGTTCCCTTGAGAAAGTGATCAAAATATAAGTAAGAAGTTCGAGTATAGAAGCTTATTGTCATGTAGATCTTCTAGTCGAAGCTCCATTCATTCTCCATGTTTTGTGTCCAAAAATTCTGCATACATGAAGAATCACTAACAAGAATAGACTTATTTTGGTTAGTAAAAACACTCACTACTTCACACTTGTCAAGTGCAACTACCTCTCTTCCTTTTTTGCTCTTTTTCTGTGCTCTCTTATTTTTCAATTAAGCACTCACTCTCTTGGTGAGGTACCTAAGAATTAAGATTGAATCTCTTGCCATTCTTGGTGAAGTTCAAAGCATTCTTGTCCATATTGTATCTAGCTTTCCTATCAGATAGCCATTTGACTTTCAAATAACAAATGACCCACTTGCACGGGAGCTACATCACATAACACATCATCTTTATAAGATCCAATAGAAATAGACACACACACTTGCTTGGTAACTTTGATTTCAACAGTATCTGTTGACGAATGGCGTATGTATGGACTAAGATGTTCAACAAAATGCAAATTCAACTTTTCAACAAAGTACGTACTAGCCACATTAACACAACTAACACCATCAACAATAAGATTAGAGAGTCTATCTTGCACTTTGCTTTTAGTATAGACAACATGCTCATTTTGATTTTCCCTTCCATAGACATTTTCATCAATCAAGCTCTCATGGTAAAGTCCTCTACCATAACTATGATATCAAAAGTCATAGCAATCATGAGATCCTTTATAACACTATAAGGACTATGCTAAACATATTTAGCATTAACTCTTTATAACCCCCTTAACCATTATAAGAAGTATCCCATAAGATTTAGCATAAGAACAGAAGTTACCAACTCCATTTTGTCTTTTAGGAGTGAAGTTCCCACTTCCATGGTGGTTTCCACCATAAGCATTGACTCCATTGCCACCACCATGATGGAATTATTCATGGAATCTCCACCAAGGTTTCTTCTACTACCTTGTTCAAAGATGGCTTTCTCTTCTACTTTTAGGTCCCCCAAATCCTTTGCTAGGCATGATAGTTGTTGCTCCAATCCTTCCACGGCTTGTTGCGTATGACACAACTCATCTTATATGTTTGATTTAGATGATTTAGAACCTGCAAAATATCAATAAAGCCAACAAAAAAAGGACCACACAATCATTCTGTAAGTGTATGCACTCTTTTGATGATCACTCAATTCTCTCGTGTTTAGCTCTCTTATGGCTTTTAATGGAATAGGCTCACCCTTTTGCCTTTTTCCAAACTTTCACCTCTCAAGAGTTCTTTAAGTTTTCAAGCTTCCTCCCCCATAGCTACCAAGGGCAATCAACTAGACACAAATTCTAATAAAACACTTAGTTGAAGAATTAAAGAAGTTCAATGAGAAATTTCTTCAAACACTTGTAGTGCAAGAGTTTCAAAAGCAATCCAAGAGAAATTAGAGCCAATAGGAATCAATTTGATCACTTAAAGAAGTATAAACGCTAAAAGAAAGCAATTAATGTTCAAAAACAATGAATCAAAACAAAGATAAGCTACACAATAAAGAAAGAGGACTAAAAATTTGTCCAGAAAAAAGAGGTCACTTACACCCTGCTAGAAAAATCACGATAACTCAAAGAATATCGCCAAATCAATTCAAACTAATCCAAAACGAAGCACAGGTCCATGAGGATGAATTTAAGCGCAAATTTCTTTTTAATTGGATAATATAACACAAGATATGAACAAATTAATCTACACTTTTCAAACAGTTTCGATTTCAGAACACTTTCAAGAGTTTTATCAAATTCATCTATCAACTTAAGTCCAAATTCAGTGAAGCTTGTTTTAAATGATACTCAACTCATAGCATATTATATAATTCTCAAATTTTAGAGACAAAATCTCACCCAAAATTCGTTTTCATTCCATTTGTTTGACATGCTTTTTCTGTTCGTGATTTTGCATAATCTTCATGTATTTTTCATATCTCATCATACACCTTTTTTAACAAATTTTTCAACAAATAAACATAACATTGAGCTTACTTTGAAGGTAGGCCCTGATACCAAATAATATGATTTATGATCTCCAATGAAACCAAATTTTCATATCCATCACTTAATGACCTTGCCTTCAATAGGGCTTGATCTTCTTCAACAACACCCACCCCTAATCCAAGTCAAACTAAGAGTAAAATGCATATAAAGAGGATATTTCCCTCAATTTCTAATCAAACAATGGGGCTGGTTACCCACTACCAAATTAAATCAATTGAAGAAGACCTAAGCTCTAGAACAAATCTCAAGAATGTGATAATCATGAAATTTTGAACCCTTGGATCCCAATCAGAGTATCCAAGTAATAGAAATCTAAGGAATGATCAAACCATAGAAAAAGTTTACGAGAAGGCTCCAAAACCTAATAACCCTAAGGACAAACTCAAAATTTCATATATCATTCAACTTCAACTTGTTTACAAAAGGAGGCATAATATAGGATATTTATAAAGAATTCCTAACCTCTCTTCCTAAAACATAAAGAGTATTAAAAATACCTAATTATTCTTTCATGTAGATCCTTTTTTGATTGTAGATTGGATTCCACACCTTCCCAAGATCACCTCCTTCAATGAAGAACCTCTTTTGAGGATTTTTTATTTTTAACACTCCAATAGAAAACCTATGTGGATCTATGCCTCAAAAACCCAATATTGAGAGGGAAAACTCATTTCCATTTTGATAGAAAGAACCTTGAGGAAGCTATGGCCTCAAAACCCCAACTACATAAATTAGAAGACCTACGTTTAATTGAATCTAAGAACAAGAACTCTAAGACTCAATCAAAGAAAGGAATTGGATGATCAATTGATTCCATATATTCCAAAATCTAAGGCAAACAATTGATCACAAAACTAAAGACATTAACTCTTAGCAAGCTAACTAAGAAGGGTGAAGAACCCTAGAGACAAAGGAGAATTCCTCTCACTGATTTCAACAAAATATCAATGCTAGTTATAATGAGTTTATAACGGGGTATTTATAGACCAAGCCTTAAACCTAGCTAAACTACTGATTAATGACTTAAAATACCCATGAAACCCTTGATTAAAAGCTGGAAAAACAAGTTCAATAATAAAATCCCGCCTAAAAAGTCACATTGGCACTTCTCCACCCAAACCCTACTGGCAACAATAGGGTGGGCCGCGGTAGGGTGCATTCTTCCAACAAATTCCCCACCAGAAGCCTACTGACGAAGGGTAGGGGCCAGGCTACCATCGGCGATAGGGTTGCTCTTCTCCAACACTTGCTATTTTCACCTCCAATTTGCTCCCTTGAATGATCCTTGCTTATTGTACAAATTGAGAGCAACTTGGATGCCTTTCTTTGATCATCAAACCCTTCAAGCTTGTTCTTCAGAGGTTCCTCCATGTAAACAAATGAGCCATTAACCACATTTGCCACATCAATCTTGAGTTTCTTCCTTTCAGCTCTAGTAAGTGGTCCAAACTTCAACTCAATAGGTTCTTGACTCTTCCGATCTACATCATCCTTTTATCAAAGTTAATTGCAAACATGAAATAAAGAAAACTCAAAATTAATTAAAACTATTAGTTCAATTGAATTTGGTGAAGTTTATCCGAGAGCTACCGAGGATAGTAGGGTAGGAGCCTACCATCGCCAGTACGCTTTGTTTTCTTGAATTCCTTGCTTTTTTTTTCTTCTATGATGGCTGGGAGCTTCTAGTTTAATTCTGTTTAGGTTCTTATGACCTTAATGAGCCTTGGAAGTCTTGTAAATTCTTCCAAGCTTCAAATTAAATCTGGAATTGTTTAATTGAAGCTTCAACCATGTTTCCTTCAATTCTCTAGCTGCTCCTACACAAATCTTTGAAGAATGCTTTATCGATTTATCTAACAATGTGATACTTTTCATATTCAGGGTCACTCTAATGTAATATGTTTTGTTTTCTATCTAGTTTCTCTTTGTTGCCTTTTAAACTATGTGGGACTTAAGCATATTTATCACACTTTGAAGACTTGTACCTCTTTCTCTCTCTCTCTCTCTCTCTCTCTCTCTCTCTCTCTCTCTCTCTCTCTCTCTCTCTCTCTCTCTCTCTCTCTCTCTCACTCACTCACTCTCTCTCTCATTGCTCAGGAAGCAAATGGTGTTGCTGAGAATGTTACCAATTATGCTAATGACACGCGTTGCTCTGCCTTTCTCAACAATCTTCTGGATCTACTGACAAGAATTCGAGGCTTGCATCTCTAGATATCTCTGCCACCGCTTACTTGCGAAAACCTCAAAAAAGTATTAGTTATTAGTTATCTTTTTTTCTTGTGCACCTTATCTTTGATCGATGCTTTTTGCCACTACTTTTTGTTTTTTCCGGTAAATTTATAAACTACTCTTTGTATCTTCTTTTTATCCACCAAAACTGGAGGATTCGTGTTAGGAACCGTCTTAATTTCATTAGAACATGCTTACATATGCTCGCTCTATTGTATTCATAAAAGTTACTATCTTCGTCTCATAAAGTCAACTGGCTTTTTGACACAAATTAAGAAAACATAAAATTAATGTGCTTTTTATAGTAAAATACCTAAAATACCCTTCACTAGTTTTAGTAAACTCCATCTTTGAAGAATTCATCTTCTCTCTCCTCTCTCTTCTATCCATATTTGAAGGTTTTATCAAATGTGAATGATTTTATGTTTTGAGAATTACTAAGTAGTGATGCATTAATTGAGTAGGGTATTCTCGAGGAAAAATAGTTAATAAAGAGAACTTAGCCTTATATTATGAAACTCCAAATATGGAAATCTAACCTTATATTATGAAAAGGAGGCAGTAACACTTATATTTACTATTTTGATTTAGGAGTCCTAGCGTTATTTTCTATATTATCATGGAAGTTTAATAATAATAGTACAACTGTTAGATAGAGAACGACATAGAAGATATATGTGTTAAATCCTTGGTAATGGAAAGAATAGAACAAACCAAAATATTAGTCACAATATATAATACTTTTTGAGTTGTTATGCCATATAACTAGGCATCCGTTAATAAACTACATAGTTTTATTTAGTTCTGAATTAAGTCAAAAAACAAGCCCACTCTCATGCCAGAAATTAAACACACGTACCACCTCCCCATTGACGTGAAGCTTCGAACTATTCTTGTTTCCTTTTTCTTCTTCTTCATCATTCTCGCAAATCATGCCGATTTGCCACCGATACATTAACAGTAGTCTCCAAACTGTAATTTCAATTTCATCGAGGCAGGTATGTAATGCATTCATGTGTTTGATCTGTGATTTTTTGGTTTTCCGTTGTTATAGGTTCAGTTTTGTTGTGGGAAACATTTGAGATTTTGATGATTTTGTGATTGATTAGTTGAATTTTGTTGTGCATTATAATTGGGTAAATTTTTATTTTCTTTTTGAAATATGGATTTGTTTTAACGGTAGCAAATCAAGGAAACTATTTTTATATGAGAGGAATGAAAAATTGTTTTCTTATGTGGGTGTTTTCTTGTTGATAAAAAGTAGCACAGAGAAGAGTTCTTTTGTGTATTTGACTGAACATGTGAATAGAGGAGGTTTTTGCACTTCCAGCTTTGCTTGCTTGCCTTCTCTGCAGATAAGCAAAAATAGATCAAAAAGTAAGTGTTTCAATTACAAAAGTTGGCAATCTTAGTTATAAAAATAGATACTTTCAGTTATAAAAGTAGGCTCTCACAGTTATAAAATTATTTGAATCTTCAATTCATTGTAGATTTGATTCAACACCTTTCCAAAATTACCTCCTTAGATGAAGAACCTTTATTGAGGATTTTATAGTTTCAACACTCCAATTGAAAACTTATGAGGATCTAAGCCTCATAAACCCAATATTGAGAGGCAAAACTCATTCCTAATTTGATAGAAAGAACCATGAGGAAACTAAGGCCTCAAAACCCCAAGTACATGAACTAGAAGACCCATGAGTAATTGAATATAAGAACAAGAACTCTAATACTCAATTAAAGAAAGGAATTATGATGATCAATTGTTTCCATAGATTCCACAATCTAAGGCAAACAATTGTTCACAAATTAAGGACATTAACAAGAAGGGTGAAGAACCCTAGAGACAAAGAGAATCCTCTCTCACAAATTTCAGCAAAAGTTCCTCAAACTTAGTGACAATGAGTTTATAATGGGGTATTTATAGGCCAAGCCTTAAAGCTAGCTAAAAATTTGATTAATTACTTATAATACCCACTAAACCCTTTGATTAGAAGCTGGAAAAGCAAGTGAATAATAAAATCTTTCCTAAAAGGTCGCATTGGCTCTTTTTCACACGAACCCTTAAGGCGACGATAGGGAAAGGCCTACCGAATGCGGTAGGGTATGCTCATCCAAGAGAATGTATGGAAAAAGCCTGCCAGTGACGGTAGGAGCAGGGCTACTGTTGGTGATAGGGTGCTCCTCTTCGAGGACTTAGCCATTTTCACCTCCAATTTGTTCCTTTGAATGATACCTGCTAATTAAACAAATTGAGAATAACTTAGAACCCTTTCCTTGGTATTCAAATCCTTCAAGCTTGTTCTTCAAAGCTTCTTCCATGTGAGCCACCATGCTATTAGCCTCATTTACTTCATTGGCTCTTTTATATCCGAACCGTACCGGCGACGGTAGGGTATGCTCTTCCAAGGGAATGTCCGGCAGAAGCCTAACAGTGACAGTAGGGGCAAGGCTATCGTCGGCAGTAAGGTGCTCATCTTTGAGGACTTAGCCATTTCACCTCTACTTTATTCCCTTGAATGATTCTTGCTAATTGAACAAATTGAGAACAACTTAGAACCCTTTCCTTTGCCTTCAAACCCTTCAAGCTTGCTCTTCAAAGCTTCTTCTATGTAAGCCACTATGCCATTAGCCTTATTTGATTCATGAATCTGGAGTTTCTCCATTTGAGCTCTAGAGAGTGGTTCAAGCTTCAACTCCATAGATGCTTGACTCTAACAATTCACATCATCCACCCCTCTTTGAAAAGATTAATCCTTGAATCTTCACTTATATCAAAAGGAGGAAAATAAAAAACATTAAAGGTGGCGCTAATATTGTATTGCCCAGAAGATCAATTCTATAGGCATTATCATTAAGATGCTCAAGAACTTGAAAAGGTCCATCATCACAAGCGTCAAGCTTAATCTTGCGTTATGAAGGAAAGCCTTCCTTTTGAAAATGTACTCAAACCCAATCTCCAGGTTCAAACACAACTCGTTTCCTTTCAACATTCCATGTAGCAACTAGTTTCTTGTTTTCAGACTCAATAGTATTGTGCACCTTTGCATGAATGGACTTAACAAGCTCCGCCTTCCGCTTTTCATCCAAACTTACAATATAATCTTTAGGCAAAGGAACCCAATCAAATGGATTCATGGGATTGAAACCATAAACAACCTCAAAGGAGAATAAGAAGTAATAGAATGTCTAACCCTATTGTTAGCAAACTCAATGTCAGGAATGACTTCTTCCCATTGGCCCAAATTCTACTTAAAGATTGCCCTAAGAATTTGCCCAATACTCCTATTGACCAACTCCAATTGGCCATCGGTTGATGGCAAGCTGTAGAATATAACAAATTAGTTCTAAGTTTCCCCCAAAAAACAAGCAAAAAAAGACTAAGATAATTAGTGCCACGATCCGATATAATAGTTCTAGGTATACTACGAAATCGCATCATCCAAGTAAAGGACAAGTTTGCAACATGGCTAGCATCATTGGTTTTCTTATAAGGTATGAAATGAGCCATTTTAGAAAACCTATCTACTACAACAAACACAGAGTCCATTCCTTTAGGTGATTTAGACAAACCAAGAATAAAATCCATAGAAATATGAACACAAGGAACTTTAGGCACATTTAAAGGAGTATAAAGACCATGTGGCAAAAAAGTAGATTTTTCCCTTTTACCTTCTAAGAAATTTCCAATGAATCTTTTAACATCTTTTCTCATGTGAGGCCAAAAGAAATGCTCATGCAAAATATCACAAGTTTTAGTAATGCAAAAATGGCCCATTAAACCAGCACAATGAGCCTTTTTGACCAACAACAACCTAGTAGCACGAGATGGTATGCACAAACGCCTTTCATAATAAAAAAAAACCATCATGTATGAGATACTTATCATTCAGTACAAGCAAGAAATTCTCAAATATATCTTTAAAATCTATATCACTAGCATATAAATCCTTAAGTATCTCAAAACAATGAATTTGAGCTTGCCAAGTAAAGATAAGACTGTATCTTCTGTACAATCCATCTGCTACATTTTTTTCTTTACTTACTTATACCGGATGATGTATAGAAAAGTCTCAATAAACTCGATCTAACTTGCATGCCTTTTGTTTAGCTTTTGTTACCCTTTAAGAAAGTTCAATGACTCATGATCCATGTGCACCACAAACTCCTTTGGCCACAAATAATATTGCCAATGTTTCGCTGTCCTCACAAGTGCATAAATAAGCCAAGGGTCTTTTGTCTTGCATCAATACCCTTCTAATGCCAACACACGAGGCATCACATTCTATCTAAAACATCTTCTCAAAGTCTAGTAGTACAAGTAGAGGTGTGATACTCAACCTCTCCTTTAGTAGCTTGAATGTTTTTTCTTGACTCTCCTCCCATCTAAAACCATTCATCTTCTTCATAACATCCGTCAAAGGACTAGCAAAGGTGCTAAAATCCTTGATGAACCTCCTATAGAAACTTGCAAATCCATGAAAGCTCCTCACTTCGGATGCATTTTTTTGGAGTAGGCTATCATTTGATTGCTTTCACCTTTTCTTGATCCAGTTGAAGGCCTTGAGAACTCACCACATAACCTAGGAAGGTAACTTCTTCCAAACAAAGCTCACATTTTTTGAGGTTAGCATACAATTTCGCACTTCTCAAAACTAACAAAACTTGTTTAAGATGATGCAAATGATCTTCATAAGTTTTTCTATAAATGAAGATATCATCAAAATAGACAAGAACAAATTTAAAAATGAAGTTCCTCAGCACGTGATGCATAAGTCTCACGAATATTCTAGGAGCATTAGTTAAACCAAAAGGCATGACTATCCATTCATAAAAACCAAAGTTAGTTTTGTAAGTCATTTTCCATTCGCCCCCTTCTCTCATTCTAATTTTATACTAACCCGATTTTTTAAATCGATCTTTGAAAATATTTGAGAGCGCAACTCAGCAAGAAAATCATCTAATCTAGGAATAGGATGACTATACTTGATAGTTACGTTGTTAATGGCTGTACAATCAACACATATACGCCATGTACCATCTTTCTTTGGAACTAATAAAACGGGAACAACACAAGGGCTTAAGATTTCTCTTACATATCCTTTGAGAGAAATTCCTCAACTTGTCTTCTTAGCTCCTTGGTCTCTTCAAGAGAACTTCTATAAGCTGGTCTATTTGGAAATACCGCTCCGAGTACCAAAGCAATTTGATGCTCAATCTCTCTAAAGGGAGGAAGTCAACTGGGCCTCTCTTTGGGGAGGACATCATTGAATTCTCCAATAACCTTTATTATAGCATTAGACAAAGAAGACAAGTGATCATTACTAGAAACAATTAACCTCCTTATATTTGAGGGAGAATCAACAAGACTATTGGAAGTCTGACCTATTCTCCCACTCCAAAGAAGGACCTAAACCCAAGCAATACCAACTATGGAGTTGGCACCTGAAGGGGATATTAGGTTTTGGAAATTAGACTAGAACTCTTCAACTGAAGATTTAAGAAATTCCTTGTCTTGAATTGTACAAGGAAGATGAAGAAAACTAAAGAGCCTTAGTTCTTCGCTCAATATATTTCTTATGTCTCCAACTTGTCCAAAAAGTCTACAAACATGAGTATATATAGTGTTACATAATTAATGTCCAACCCTAGGTATTATTCTAGTTTAAAAGAGTTTAAAGGGTGCTTAGACCACTTTAGTATAAGTAAAAATAAGTTTACAGCCAAATTGAGGAGTCAAGGAAGTTAAAAACTTCCCAAATTTTTTCTACAGCCAAGACCTACCGGTGATGGCAGGGTGGACCTACCGTTGACGGTAGGTTGAGTGTTTTCTCTTCCTTCACGGGCAGACCCTACCATGGACGGTAGGGTGTACCCTACCATCAGTAGTTGGTTCCAGAAAAATTTCTTCCATTAGTTTTGAAGTTACAATATCTCCTAAGCTTGCTTCCTTGCATTCCTCAACTTGCACATTGAGCACTAGGAAGGTTTTGTTTCCCCTAAAGTCTTCTCCTCACTCCTCTAGCGTATGCCAAGTGAAGTTCTCAAGCATCTCCTAAAATAATGCCGCCATCCCTTTGTGATATTCTTCCATCCTCTTGGCCCTTGCCCTTGTGATCAGTCCTCGGAACAAGTCCACGTCTGCTGTGGATCCTGAGTTATACCATCCACCCCTGCTTTAAAAGGATTTTTTCTCAAATCCATATCTACATCAAAAAGTGATAAGTCAAAAACATTGAATGTAGCTCTAACATTATACTCACCGGGCAGGTCGATCTTGTATGCATTGTCGTTGATCTTCTCAAGGATTTGGAATAGTCCACTGCCTCTAGCATCTAGTTTTTGCTTGCAAAGATTGGGAAATGGTTCTTTCCTTCAATATACCCAAACATAGTCTCCGGGTTCAAAGGTTACCTTCTTGCCTCCCTGGTTCTTCTGAGACGCCACTTTTTCGTTCTTCCTCTCAATGTGTTCTCGAACCCTGGCATGAATAGATAGAACGAATTCGGCCTTTCTTTTACCATCCAAACTCAGTTGATGGTCAATTGGCAATGCAATAAAATCCAATGGGATTAGTTGGTTAAAAACATAGACAATTTCAAATGGAGAAAACATAGTACTAGAATGACAAGCCCTATTATAAGCAAATTCAATAAATGACAAATATTCTTCCAACTTGCTAATATGCTTTTTAACAATAGCCCTAAGAAGTTGACCTCTAGTCTGATTAACTACCTTGGTTTGACCATCTGTTTGACGATGGAAAAAGGTGGAGTAAAGTAAGTTAGTCCCTAATTTCTTCCATAAAACTCTAAAAAAATGACTAACAACTTTGTACATCGGTCCGAAACTATAGTTCCAGGCATGTCATGCAAACTCATAACTCCTTTAAAGAATAAACTAGCTATATGAGATGCATCATCCATTTTTCGACAAGCAATGAAATGCGATCTTTTTTTAAAAACGACCCATAACGACAAAGATAGAGTCCTTTGGGTAGAAGTCCTCGGGAGCTCCAAAATGAAATCCATGGAAACATCCTCCCCATGTACTTTTACAACTGGAAAGGGAGTGTACAAACCATGAGGTAAAGATGACGATTTTGCACGCTTGCAATCCAAACAATTACCCACAAATCTTTCAACATCTCTTTCATTTTAGGCCAAAAGAAATGCTCATGCAAAATGTCATATGTTTTAGCTATGCCAAAATGTCCCATGAGCTTCCTTAACGAGTAAATACCTAATGGATCCACTAGGAATTCAAAGTTTCCCTTCTCTAAAACAAATCCATCATTCACATAAAACTTATCACAAGGAGAAAACAAGCATGCTTCAAAGGCACTCCCAAAATCAACATCACTAGCATACAAATCTTCTAGCATTTCAAACCAAAGTAAATGTGAATGTAGAGAAGCGAAAAGTGTATAGCTTTGTGAGAGTGCATCGGCCATAACATTCTCCCTTCCTTTCTTGTAGTGGATGATGTAGGGAAATGCCTCAATGAATTCCATCCACCGAGCATGCCTCTTGTTGAGCTTTTGTTGACCTTTCAAGTATTTTAGGGACTCATGGTCGGTCTGGATGACAAACTCTTTTTGCAAGAAATAATGATGCTAATGCTTCAAACTCTTCACAAAGGCGTACGATTCCTTGTCATACATGGCATAGTTCAATGTAGCCCCCAATAAATTTTCACTAAAGTACGGAATGGGCCTCTGCGAACCGACTTGCCCATCCGTTCCTATTGATGGAATCCAAGCTGTGAAAACTGCATTAGAACCCCTCCAATTCCTACTCCTAATGCATTGCACTTAATCTCAAATGTTTCGTCGAAATTAGGTAAGGTGAGGAATGTAGCGTTGCATAGTATTTTCTTCAAACCCTTGAAAGCCAGATCTTGAGCTTCTCCCAAATGAAATCCATTGGTCTTCTTAATGACCTCAATGAGAGGACTAGCAATGGTGCTAAAGCCCTTGATAAATCTATAGGAGAACTAGCCAACCCATGGAAACTTCTAACATTGGGGATACTCTGGGGCATTGGCTAATCCTCTATCGCCTTCACCTTGTAAAGATCTGCTTGTAGTCCTTGGGAACTAACAACATAGCCAAGAGAGGTTATCTTTTCCAAGCAAAATTCACATTTTCCAAAATAGGCATATATTTGTTCTCTCCTAAGAACAAAGCAAACTTGTCTAATGTGATTCAAATGATCCTCATATGTCTTGCATAGATTAAAATGTCATCAAAATTACATTCATGCTAGAAATGATGCCTCAATCTCATAAACGTGCTAGGTGCATTGGTAAGACCAAAAGGCATACAAGCCACTTATAAAGACCAAATTTAGTTTTAAATGCGAGTTCCATTCATCTCCTTGTTTTATTCAGATTTGATAATAACCTAATTTCAAGTCTATTTTAGAGAAAATCATGGAACCATGCAATTTTTCAAGTAAATCATCTAGCCTAGGAATGGGATGACGATATTTAACGGTTATGTTATTAATAGCCCTACAATTAACACACATACACCAACTACCATCCTTTCTAAGGACTAGGCGTACCGGTACCGTATGTGGGCTAAGAACCTCTAGGATGTGGCCCTTGGCAAGAAGCTCCTCCACTTGTTGTTGGAGTTCCTTAATCTCTTCAGGTGAGCTACTATATGCGGGTTAGTTCGGCAACATGACTCCAACAACAAAATCAATTTAGTACTCTATGCCTATAAAGGGTGGCAATCCTCCAGGCCTCTTGTCAAGGAAACATTTTTAAACTCCTTGATGATATCTACAATAGCTTAAGATGAAGAAGAAACAATTTCATTAGCAGATGACACATAAGCTCCTTCGTACATAAGGAGTAAGATAGTTTCTTTCGCATCAGTGGCCTCATAAATCTCACACCCCTTAGCAAGGAAACTCAACTTAGTCCCTCCCTTTTCCATGTTTATTACCATTTTGTTCTTCTTTTTTTTCACTTGATCTTTCTCACTCTCTTGAGACTCTCCTCTCTTTTCTTTTTCCTCTATTTTCTTCCCCTCTTTTATGTTTTTCTTTCTATTTTCTAATTCCTTTTCCTTTATTTTCACTTGTTCTTGGTACACTTGGAATTGGGTAAGATGCTTGAGACATATCTTAGCTCCATCTTTTTCAAAGGAATAGGTGTTCTTGTGTCCGTCATGGATGTCCTTTCTATCAAATTACTATAGTCTTCCAAATAAAAAGTGTCTGGCTTGCAAAGGCAGAACGTCACAAAGGACCTCATCCTTGTATCTCCCTATAGTGAAAGTCAACAGTACTTGCCTTATCACCCTCACTTCCCCACTATCATTTAACCATGGCAACCGATATGTTCAAGGGTGTTTGGTGGTTGACAAACTCAATTTTTCCACCAAATATGTGCTTGCCACATTGGTGCAACTTCTAATATCAATACAAGTCATATTATCAATGCTACACTTTGTGTGGAAAATATTCTCCCTTTGTTCAACTGAGCCATCTTCAAAAGCTTGTAAGCTAAGAAAACTCAAGACCGCTAAGACCTCCCTCTCATATGGAGACTCCTCATCCAATTCTTTATTTTCTTGCTCACATTCGTCTTCATCTTCTGATATGACTTCTCCATTTGGCCGAATGACCATGACCTTCTTGGTTGGGCAATTACTAGCACAGTGTCCATATCCCTTGCAATTAAACTATTGGACATCTCTAGCTCTGCTAGATGTCCCCTCCACCTTTCTCTTATCCTTGTTCTCTTCTTTCCCCTTAAAGCCTTTCTTGAATTATACTTTAGGAGTATTGTCCTTTCTCAAAGGATTAGACTTGTAGGTTAAGGCCACCGACTTAGAAGTAGTAAAAGGATTTATGAAAGATGTCTTGCTCTCCAATTGTTTCTCTTTCTGCATGACCTTATGAACCATCTCTTCCAATTCCATATAGGCTTGAAGCTCCAAAGTGTGGGCATATCCCGATTCAATCCATTCATGAACCTCGCCATTATGGCTACCTAATCTTCAATGATGTTGGCCCATATCATGGCCACTTCCATCTCCTTGTAGTAGTCTTCGACGCTTTTGCTTCCTTGACGAAGGTTTTGAAGCATGTTATAAAGGTCCCTATGGTAATCTGGGGAAATAAATATCTTCCTCATAAAGGTTCTCAATTCCTCCCATGTCTCCATCGGCAGTAGGTAATGTTGGGCAAGACGGTTCCAATCCTTTCCAAACTCTGTTTTCTTAATTTCTACTCCAAGTCTAGCTTGGATTTCTTGTATTTTTACCTCCATGTATAGGGCTTTTATGCAGCCATTTTAAAGGACAATCAAGATACAATTTAGAATAGTTTAGAATAGATTAAATACATAGTTTTAGGTCAGATTTTAGATTAGGAGTAGAGTAATTAGGTTAGTTAAACATTGTTTAAAATTCTAGCTTTTATATTTTCTTTAGTTATAGAATTTAAAGTTTCGTGCAAGATTTATTTTCTTTGATTCAAGAATTGAAGACTTTGATTCAAAATTTTGATCTTCAACTTGGCTATTCGAGAGACGATATTAGATGACGTTTGGGATTCAATTGTGGCTTCAAGACTTAACCCTAATCTTTCTTTTCCTTTTCTTATTATTGAATTGTTTTTTCTTAAATTTTTAGTTTTATTAATATGAATAGTGAATAATTTTTCTAGTTAGGATTTGGGGTTGAACCCTATTTCTTGTTTGTGAAGTTCTTGGTTTGATTTCTTAATTTTGATGTTTGTTTTATTTTAAGTTGTCTTCCAATTGAGTTTCTTGTTAATTTAATTGTCGCGAGATTAGATTATTCGCAAGGTTATTTGAAATTAAAAAAAGGAGAACAAACTAGGGCAACCAATTGAGGGTTAATTGGGGCAGTTGACTAGAGATACGATTTTGTACTTTTAGGTCTTTTATCACCTAAGTTTATGGCGCTCATAATTTGTTAGGGAGAAAAGAGATTTTTCTCAAAGGGTTAGTGAGTAGGGTGGCTTTCGTCCTAGAGATAGGGATTGCTTGATTGAGTGATGACCCAACTTAATTAATTCAACATCGTTTTCATTAAAGTCTTTTCCAATTGAGCTAGTAACAAGGATTAGGGGGATTCCACCAGATAGAACTGTTACTTTTATTAATCTTTTAAGAATTATTTTTATTAGTGCTTTCTTTTAATTGCTTTTATTGTTTTTAAGATTTTCTCAATAAGCACCTTTTCCTTCCACTAAGCATTCGAGACACGAGTAGTAGTTGAACCTTCCTCCGTCCCTGAGAGATTCGACACTTGGGTTTAGCTCACCTCCATTATAGTGATTAGAATTCCATGTTTTATTTTAAAACACATGTAAAGTTTTTGGCATCATTACCGGGTCGACAAGTTTAAGGAAAATCGTTTATTGGTGCTTTAGTCACTTTTGAGTTTTTTTGCTTTGCTTTGTTCTGATTTATTGTTATGTTTTGGGTGTTTTTGGTATGAATATTATTTATTTGGCATATTACTTCTAGAACCTTTGTAAATTGCTCATTCAAATTGTTTATTCCATGTTTTGGAAAGTAAAAAACGAATACCGATGGCACCTTGGTAACCCAATGGGTATCAATGTTAGAACAAAGAGTGGAGAACATGGCCTTTCAGTCTCAATACACATACTGTCAATCGGCCACGTTCCAAGAAAATTAGCAGGGGTACGATACATATTCAAGTCAGTATAGTTTAGAAAGGACGATGCAATCAAACTTTCCTTGGAGAGATTATAGTTAATATTCAACATACAATTATACTCCACCGGTACACTTTTTACCCCCAAAAGCTAACTAGAATATCTTGTGTTGAAGTATATGGATGTGGGAAATACCGAGATGAAAAGTATGGAAGCAGTATAGAGAAGCCAACTGGCTTCCTTCCAAACATGGAAAGCCAAATCGAACTAACTATTAGCAAGGATGATCACTGAAGAACCACTTAGTAATATACCTAGTAATAAGATCATTTTGCAGGATACAACAAGTGATGATGTTTCTAATGTTTATGGATGACAAAGATAAAACTACTCAAGAACTGGAGGAGTCAATTTTCCCAAGATCTCAAGAACCACTACTGATTACAATTATACTAGAAGAAAGTAAGAAAGTTGAGCGCTTGCTCGAGAATAAGAATGATTATAAGGAAGGCGAGTTGGAAAAGGAAAATGAGAGTTGCGTGGAATGTAATGGGTTTAATAAAGAAGGACGACAAGAAACGGAGATAGACGACATCGAAAAGAGTGAGAGAGTGAAACCCTTTACTCACAAAACTAACTTTGTTCTTTTTGTTGATTCTTTATGTATGCAGGAATCCTTGAAGCGACCTAAGGAGAATGATGAAGAGAGGAGACATCTCATGAAGTTCAAGGGAAATTTCGAGAACGCTAAAAGAGACAAATTTTTATGCTATGAAAAAGCGTGAATGAGTTTTTCTTAAACCTTAACCCTCATGAATCTTCTATTTTCCTTTGAAGAGTTGAAATTGTTTGAATTTTATAACATCTTTCTCAAACGCGATTTTAAAAAATTTTGATTTCTCATCTTACATGGGGTTTTAAATTCTTTCACTTCCATTACAAGGAGTTTCTTTTTCTTTTCCTTCTTTTAGTTTATGTTTTCTTATTGTCTTTTTTTCTTTTTATGTTTTCTTGTTTTATCTCATGTTTTACTTTATGCTCTTTATTAGTTTTTCTTTTCATTTATTTGCTTTAGTTTGAATTTTTTACTTTATTTTATCTCATGTGGGGATGGCTTCCCAGTATGCTTTAATCGCTTTATATCTGTGGGATTGCTTCCCATGCATGTGTTTGTTTTCTTTTAGTATAAACCCCACATTGAAGACAATGTGATTTTGTGTGGGGGGGGGGGGGGAATTTTCGTTCTTTCAATTTTTTGTCTGTTAGTCTCTTTTATTATTTTTCTTTGTTTAAGTTTTTTTTTCTATTAGTCTCTTTTATTCTTTTTCTTTGTTTAATTTTTTTCCTGTTAGTCTCTTTTTTGTTTTCGTTTTGTATAAGTTTTTTTTCTGTTAGTCTCTTATGCTTCGATTCCCCGAAAAACTCAAAAAATTTAAAAAGCCAAAAAAATATTTTCTTTTCTTTGCTTTTCTTTTAACTTTCTTATTGAAAAGTCAAAAAATATTTTATTTTTTATTACTTTTGATAGAGTTTAAAACTGAAAAATTCCTTAGGTTTTTCGAAAAAGGCAAATTACTTAATTACTTTGAAAACCATATTTACTAAATTCTTACTTGATCAATGGTTTTTATGCATTTGTAAATGTTGTTTGAGTAATGGAATTTTAAGATTTTTTAGTAATTAGCATTATGATAATAATTTTTGAACTTTGCCTGCTATTTCATGATTTGTCTATCTTTAAAAGCAAAGAAGCCTAGTCTAGGATGGTCCCGGAGATGATGGTCTTAGGCCTTCTTTGAACCGATTGTGCCTTTCTTATCATATATCTTTTATGAAATCAATTCCTAGTTCCCTTTTGTGCCTTCATGCCAAGGGTTACAGTCCCTTCTTCTTGTTTCTTTTAACCTCACTATATATAGAACCACAATTCTTGAGCTATTGGTTAGGATAGATTTTTCACCGTCTTGATTGAAAGAAACGAATAAGTGTGGAGGGAAAAAAGTGAAGAAAGAAAGAAAAGCCCTAATATATAAAGGGAAAGGGTATTTCTGGGTATTTTCATGTATTCAGTAATTTTAGCTTGAAAAGAGAGAAAGAAAGAAAAATTATTAATGCCAGAAAAGGAAAAAATTAGAAGAAAGAGAAAAAGCCAGAAAAGGAAAAATTGGCAGAGAAAAAAATGAAGAAAAATATGTGTGCCTTATTTTATAGAAAAATCTTGAAAAACTCAAGCATCTTTTCTCTCTTAATTACTTTGGTTATTATTGAAAATCTTGAGAAAAGTATGTTGTTAGATGTGTTGTTATCAAAGAAGAATGAAATAAGTTGTAAAAATGAGTGAGAAAAGTAAAAACGGGCGGCTGAAAATTATTCCTTATATTTCATTAGCTTACCCTTTCAATTGCGTTAGCTCTATCTCGTTTATTTTTGTCTCATTTTACCTTCATCTATAACCTACTTATGTCCCTAGCCTAACACTAAAAGCCACAAAGTCCTACCTAATCCAGGAACAACTTAAAATAGACTTTAATGTGGCTAAATGATAGAAAAAGTATGAATTGTGCGCATTGTCTTTGAGAATATTTCTTATTGCTAATCACTTAAAATTCCACTTTTTCTGTGAAAGATGGGATGAGGAAAATCATGCTTACACACTGTTGATTAGTAATGATTTTGGTGGTTTGTTGTCAACTTAGTGATTCTGTCATATGTCTATTTTGGATGTATTTTTGGAGTTGGATGTTGATATACTCGATTGAGTGGTATTATTCTTTTATTTTTAAAAATAAGTTTAATTTTGTTATTTTTTTGTTTTAGTTTTTATTTTTGAAAAGCTTGTTTTGGAGTGTACATGCTTCAAATCGATTTTGAGTTAAATATTTTATTAAGCTTATATCGTTTTCTATTTTGGCATAAAAATTTTTTATCTTCCGTTTGTTTGTTTAGTAATGGATAAACATGGGGGTATGTGATAAGTGCATAGTCGTCTATGTTTTCAATATGTTAATTTCATCGTTTTCGGTGTTTTCAATATGTGAAAGTATGCATTTTAGCTAAATTCCTCTTATTCTTGTCTTAGGTACCCTCCGAAAGTAGAATGATGAAAAGGAAACAAAAATGGATGAGAACAACGAAGACGGAAGCTGTCGGCAAAAAGGCAGCATCTACCGTGCATGGCAGGGTAACCTACCATCAATGGTAGGTGCCGAGGATTGCAGGGCAAGTGTAACCCGAAACCTACTGCTGACGGTAGGCCTCATCCTACCACCGACAGTAGGTATTGCTGACAAGGACAGTTCCAATCCTTTCCAAACTCGGTTTTCTTGATTTCTTCTCCAACACTAGCTTGGATTTCCTGTATATTTACCTCTGTATATAGTGCTTTTATGCAGCCGTTGTAAAGGATAATCAGGATACAATTTAGAATGGCTTAGAATAAATCAGATATATAGTTTTGATTTTGATTTTGGATTAGGAGTAAATTAAGTAGATTAGTTAAACACTTTAAAATTCCAGCTTTTGTATTTTCTTTAGTTATAGAATCTAAAGTGTTATGCGAGATTTATTTTCTTGGATTTAGGAATTGAAGACTTTGATTCAAAATTTAGATCTTCGACTTGGTGACTTAAGTGACGATCTTAGAAGACGTTCGGGATTCAATTTCGGCTTCAAGACTTAATCCTAAGCTTTCTTTTCCATTTCTTGTTATTGAATTCTTTTATTAATTTTCAGTTTTATTAATATGAATAGTGAGTAGTTTTTCTTGTTTCGATTTGGGGTTGAAACAAAATTCTTGTTTATGAAGTTCTTGGTTTGATTTCTTTATTTCGATGTTTGTTTTATTTTACGGTCTCTTCCAATTGCGTTTCTTGTTAATTTAATTGTCGCGAGATTAAATTATTCGCCAGGTTGTTTGGCATTAAAAAAGGAAGAACAATCTAGGGCACCCAATTGGGGGGTAATTGGGGCAATTGACTAGAGATACAATTTTGCACTTTTGCAGTTTTAAATCACCTAAGTTTATGGCACTCAAAATTTGTTAGGGAGAAAAGAGATTTTCCTCTAAGGGTTAGTGAGTATGGTGGCTTTCATCCTAGAAATAGGGATTGCCTGATTTGAGTGATGACCCAACTTAATTAACTCAACATCGTTTTCATTAAAGTCTTTTCCAATTGAGCTAGTAACAAGGATTATGGGGATTCCACCAAACCAAATTGTTATTTTTATTAATAATTTAATAATTGTTCTTGTTATTGATTTCTTTTAATTGCTTTTATTGTTTTTAATATTTTCTCAATAAGCACCTTTTCATTCTACTAAACATTAGCGACATGAGTAGTAGTTGAACCTTCGTCCGTCCCTGAGAGATTCGGCACTCAGGTTAAGCTCACCTATACTTTATTAGGTCTACTTGCCTGGAAGTGTAGTAATTAGAATTCCCCATTTTATTTTAAAACACACATCAATCACTTTTCCATTAGAAGGGAGGGATTTTCAATTTAATTCTTCTAAATTCATTTTCCTCAACGTAGCCCTCTTCATCTCTTTCTATTTCCCGATCATATCGATCTTGGCCATAGTATCTTTTTTGTTCTCTTCATATTCTCATAAACTCCCTTTCAAGTCCTCTTCCCATGCCCCTTTAATTTCTTCCACCTCTAGTCCCAAACCTTCCCTCGCCTTCGGTCCCGAAACGTTGGAAACCCTCTTGGAAGCTTTGGGATAGATCATCCCTAACTCCAAAGTTAGCGTGAGGAGAACTATCTTCATCTCTCGTAGTTCGTCTCAGTGTAAGGTTGTCAAAATTGTGGAACCCCCTTCTTTGTCCCAACATAGATTCTTGTCTATCTATCCAAGCGAACAATGCCTCAACATTCTTTTCAATGTTACCCATTTGTTGTTGCAAGGACCTCAAAATTCCAAAAACCTCTTACATAAGGGGATTACTAGGTCCCTCATAATGGTTTCGGTTTTGATCTTCTTCATGAGACATTTTTAAGTTTTATAGAACAAGAGGTACCTACAAAACAAGAAACAAGTAATAGAAAACAAGGACCTTGTCGCTCCCTAAGTGTTTTGGTCAAGGTAAATACTCTGAACCCTCGTGTTTACTCTCACTCTCTACGGCTTTTAAATAAATGAGCTCAGCCCCTTGCGTTTCTTTTTTTATATTTTCCTCACCCACTAGAGTTATATAGTAAATTTCTAAAACTTCCAAGTTATAAGAAAATGCCCAAGCAATTCAAGCAAGCAATATCTCAAAAGATAAGAACAAAGAATTCAAAGAGAACTTTTATCGAACATGTAGAAGGCATAGAATGTCAAAGAAAAATTCAAGAGCATGAGTCAATGAATGAGTCTAGTTTCCACCAAAAAGATTAGCAAAAAAATTATAATTATATCCAAAGAATTTTCAAATTCAAAACTAAGACATTTGGTTCACAAATCAAAGATATATAGATTACTAGAAAGAAATTCAAGAAAAATAGAGCATGAAAACAAGCTGTGGTAATCTCAACATAACTCCTTCATTTCTCAACCAAATAAGCTCATATTTGTTGCAACATCTTCACAATCGAGTAAGCTTTCAATAAAACTAATTTCATGCAATTCAGAGTTCATTTGATGTACTTTTCAATTCAATCTTTAATCATGACCATTTCTAGCTGAAATATTTTTTCCAGATTTTTATTCCTTTTGCAAATAACATCAATTGGATTTTCCTTGATCAAAATTCAACAAATAAGCACATAAACTTCACCTCAAAGAGAGCTTTTCTTTGATACGACATGATATGATCCTCCTAAGCCTTCCTTGAGGATCAATTGCTTCCAAGATCCACTCTCTTCTAGAAGGCACCTTGAATGCTTGTTTTTGGGAAAATTTGAAGAACAAAAACACTTGAAGAAAAACAACTAAGAAAGAAAAAAATTAACCTCCTTATATTTGAGGGAGAATAAACAAGACTATGGGAAGTCTCACTTATTCTCCAACTCTAAAGAAGCACCTAAAACCCGAGCAACACAAACTATGGAGTTGGCACCTCAAGGGGATATTAGGATTTTGAAATTAGACTAGGACTCTTGAATTAAAGATTAAAAAAATTCCTTGTCTTGAATTATACAAAGGAAGCTCTTAATTGTACAAGGTATATGAAGAAAACTTAAGAACCCTAATTCTTCTCTCAATATATTTCTTATGTCTCTAACTTTTGAAAAATAGTTGCAAACATGACCATATATAGTATGTTTCACAATTAGTTTTCAACCCTAGGTATTATTATAGCTTAAATGAGTTTAAAGGTGCTTATACCACTTAAGTATAAGTAAAAATAAGTTTAAAACAAAATTAAAGAGTGAAGGAGGTTAAAAACTTCCTAAATTTTTGGCGACCTACCGTGCGTGGTAGGTTAAATGTCTCCAACTCTTCTTGTTAGAACCCTACTGGTGACTATAGGGTGGACCTACTGTCAAACATAGATTGAGTGTTTTCTCTTCCTTCATTGGCAGAACCCTACTGTGGACGGTAGGGTCCAGAAAAATTTCTTCCTTTGGTTTCGAAGCTACAAAACCTCCCTATCTTGCTTCCTTGGATTCCTCTACTTGCACCTTGAACAACAGGAAGGTTTTGGTTCCCCTAAAGTCTTCTCCTCGCTCTTCTAGCATATGAAAAGTGAAGTTGTTGAACAATTTCTCAAATAATTCCGCCATCCGTTTGTGTTCTTCTTTCCTCCTCTCGGCCCTTGCCCTTGTGACTAGTCCTCAAAACGAGTCCACCGTCTCCTGTGTATCACAGGTCATACCAGTTTTTTAGTGGAGTGTTTGAACTACAAAATCTTCATTAGGAGTTCTTCAACAGGAGGTGATCTTGGGATGGTGATGGATTCAATTTGAAATCAAATTGGAAATTCACATCAGTTTATCTCTAGGGTTCTTAAGTCTTGAGGCTTTCTCCTTGTACTTCTTCTAGGGTTAGATCGATCCTTAGATTGATTTTATTGAATGCATGGATTAGGTTGATCCACGGGTTCTAATTTGATGACAATTCCTAGTTCTAGTATAATCACGTCCTTGTGATTTGTTTTATAGGTTAGGTCTTTTTCAATTGATCTAATTGGATAGTAGGTAACTAGCTTCATTGTTCTTTTAACAATTGAGGAAAAGATCCCATTCATAAAGATCTTATCCTTAGTTCGGGTTGAATTAGGGGGGTGTTATTGAAGTAGATCAAGTCTTATTGAAGGCGTGGTCCATGAGAAGAAGATATGAAGATTTTAACAATTGAAGATCCTAAATCATATCATTTTGGGAGGGGCTAATTTGCTGACATATATGGGGAGAGCTTCCCCTTCTTATTTGCAGACGCTCCACTTTTAAGTTGCAACCAAATGACGTAAATATGACATTTACGTCCTGATTTACATCTCTTCCTACATCCCTCCCCGTTTTCATCCAAACTAAAGCAAGGCTTGGTTATCAAAATAGGCACCCTTAGTTATAAAAGTAGGAAATCACATTTATTAAAGCAAGAAAACTTAGTTACAAAAATAGAAACTCCAAGTTAACAGTAGGCACACCTACTTATAGTCAATCATTTTGCATATTTTATATCATAATAACCAATGGTTATGAAAAATAGGCAGTCCAAGTTATAAAGTCACTCACAGTTATAAAAGTAGGTACTCTTATTTATAAAAATAGGCACTCATAGTTATAAAAGTAGGCACTCTTAGTTAGTAAAGTAGGCACTCATAATTGTAAAAGTAAGCACACTTAGTTCTAAAAGTAAGCACTCACAGTTCTAAAAGTAAGCACTCACAGTTATAAAAGTATGCGCTTTCAGTAATAAAAGTAAGCATTCAGTAGGCATTCTTAGTTGTAAAAGTATGCACTCACATTCATAAATGTAGGCACACTTAATTCTAAAAGTAGGCACACTTAATTTTAAAAGTAGGCACTTAAAGTTATAAAAGTACGCGCTCAAAGTTATAAAAGTAGGCATACCTGCTTACAGTCACTCATTTTGTATGTTTTATGTCATAATCATTCTTGGTCCTGAAAACTAGCAACCCCTAGTTGCAAAAATAAGCATCCACAATTATAAATAAATGCGCAACTGCATAAAATTACTCATCATGCATGTTTTAAACACAGGCACACACTGTTATAAAAGTAGGCACTTACAGATATAAAAGTAGGCACTCCAAGTTATAAAATTAGGCACATCTACTAAAAGTCACTCACTTTGCATCTTTTATGTTATAACTGTTATTGGTTACAAAAAATTGGCACCCAAGTTGTTAAAATGAGCATCCATAGTTTAAAAAAAAATGAATGGATAACTGCATAAAATAACCCATCATATAACATCCCGACTAAACACCTCAAAGTTAACATAAGATACGGTGAGTTCAAAAAAATTTTGAGTTATTATTTAAAGAATAGAAAGTTTTGGGGTCATTTGGTGATTTCTAGAAAATTTAAGATATAATTTTTCGTTGAAAACTATTTTGGGAATATTTTAGGATTATTAGTGTTTAACACTTTAAGTTGGAGATTGAGAGTTTAAGTTTAATGACTTTCAAGTAATTTTTAAGGTTTTGGGCCAACGTAGAAGGTCTAAAAATTTGGAGGACTTTAGTACAATTGTGGGAACCAGTGGTGCCAAGTTGGTTGGTGATTTGTAGATACATGACAAGTCAGTGCTATGTGTCTTGACCACATATGCCCAAGCCATGCCCACATGGCTATATAAAGAGGGTAGTGGAAGCCAATTTGTCATCCCACTCTCATTTTCTCTTCTCCTTTCATCTCTCTCTCTTCTCCCATTTTCTCTTCTCATCTCGGTAGCCCTCTCTCTGTCTCTCCTCTCTCCCCACTTTCTCTTTTTCTTTTCTTTCTTCTTTCCTCTTCTCTTTCTCGGCTCTCTCTCTCTCTCTCTATCTCTCTCTCTCTCTCTCTCTCTCTCAAGGTAAAGTTCTTTTTATTTTGTTTTTGTTTCTTTTTTTTTAAGTTAAACATAAAGGGAGTTTTTATTTTATTTTTACTTTTATTAGGTCATATTTTCTAAATAAATAACAGAAAAGTTTAATAATTACGGATTTATTTTTAGAACCCATGATTTTTAATGAGTTATTATGAAATTATTTTGGAGTTGTTCTTAGAGTTCCTTTGGGTTTATAATAAGTTTAGGTGAACCCTAGGGTTCTCATGGGGTCATGTTTATATTTTTATGGTGTTATTTGATTAAGTTTGGAATTGCTATTATCTGTAGAGTTGACTCGTTTCACGGCTCAAGGTGAGGTCACACACATCATGGGTACACCTCATGCATATTTTATTGCACAAACACACATTGTTATAAAAAGTAGGCACTTACAGTTTATAAAGTACGCATTCCAATTTATAAAATCAGACACATCTATTTAAAGTTACCCATTTTGCATATTTTATTTCATAATAGCAGTTGATTATGAAAAATACGTACCCTTTGTTTTAAAAAGGAGCAGCCATAGTTATAAAAAACAACTTCACAAAGTAACCCATCTTGCATGTTTTACAGCATAGGTACCCATAGCTCGAAAAGTAGGCACTCACAGTTATAAAAGAAAGCATTCCAAGTTATTAATTAGGCACATCCAGTTACAGTCACCCATGTTTTATGTAATAATTACCCTTGATTATGGAAAAAAAAGGCACCATTAGTTGCAAAATGAGCACCCATATTTATTAAAAAAAAAGCAACTACATAAAGTAACCTTTTTCTTGGCCGAAACTACATAAAGTAACCTATCATGCATGTTTTATACCATAGGCACACACATTTAAAAAATTAAGCACTCTGATATTTTGTAAATAAAACAAGGAAGTCTAATCATTACAATGGTGGGTAAGTGGGCCGAACAAAGAAGAGAGGAGCTCAACCTGATTGTCGAAACTCTCAGGGATGGACAAAGGTTCAAGTACTACTTGTGTCTTTAATGTTTAGTTGAATGAAAAAGTGGTTGTTGGGAAAAACATAAAAATAACAAAAGAAATTAAAATAAAGAAATAATAAAAACAATTCTTGAAAGATTAATAAAAACAAGAGTTTTGATTGGTGGAATCCCCCTGATCCTTGTTACTAGCTCGATTGGAAAAGACTTTAATGAAAACGAAGTTTGATTAATTAATGGGTCATCACTTAAATCGGGCAATCCCTATCTCTAAGATGAAAGCCACCCTACTTACTAACCCTTAGAGGAAAATCTCTTCTCTCCCTAACAAATTATGAGTGCAATAAACTTCGGTAATTTAAAAGACCTAGAAGTGCAAAATTGTATCTCTAGTCAATTGCCCCAACTAACCCATAATTGGTTACCTTGGATTGTTCTTCTTTTTTCAATTCCAAACAACCTTGCAAATAATCTAATCTCGCAATAATTAAATTAACAAGAAACGCCACTAGAAGACAACTTAAAATAAAACAAACATCGAAATGAAGAAATCAAACCAGGAACATCATAAACAAGAATTAGGGTTAAACCCCAAATCAAAACAAGAAAAACTACTCACTATTCATATTAATAAAATTACAAATTAATTAAAGAATTCAATAGCAAGAAAAGGAAAAGAAAGCTTAGGATTAAGTCTTGAATCCACAATTGTATCCCGAACGTCTTCTAAGATCGTCTCTTGAGTAACCAAGTCAAAGATCGAAATCTAGAATCAAACCCTTCGATTCTTGAATCTAAGAAAATAAATCTTGTACAAAACTTTAAATTCTATAGCTAAAGAAAATATAAAAGCTGGAATTTAAGGAGTGTTTAGCTAATCTAACCTAATTGATCTACTGCTTTTCTAGAATCTAACCTAAAACTATGTATCTAATCTATTCTAAACTGTTATAAATTGTATCTTGATTATTCTTTTCAATGGCTCACCAAAAGCCCTACATATAGAGGTAAAAACACAAGAAATCCAAGGTAGAGTTGGAGTAGAAATCAAGAAAACCGACTTTGAAAAGGATTGCAACCGCCCTTGCCAGCACTACCTATCGCCGACGGTAGGGTGAGGAGTACCGTCCGTGGTAGGTCTCAAGTTACACTTGCCCTGCTATCCTCGGCACCTACCGTCGATGGTAGGTTACCCTGATAGGTGTTGTCTTTTGGCCTATGCTTTCGCCTTTGCTTCATTTTCATCCATTTTTTTTTCCTTCTCATCTTTTCTACTTCCGGAGGGTACCTAAACAAGAATAAGAGATATTTAGCTAAAAGATATACTTTTATATATTAAAAACACCCAAAACGATGAAATTTACATATAGAAAATATAGACAACTATGCACTTTTCACATACCCCACACTTATCTGTTGCTTGCCCTCAAGCAACATACACTAAATGGATAAAGCGAATGATATAAAGACTTTTTATGCTGAAAACAAAAATGATATAAGCTAAATAAAATATTTAACTCAAAAAGGATTTCAAGCATTTATACTGCAAAACAAGGTTTTTAAAAACAAAAACTAAAACAAAAGAAAAGAAAAGAAAATTAAACTTATAAAAATAAAAGAATAACACCACTTCAATAGAGTACATCAACATCCAACTCCAAAGATATATCAAAAATAGACAAACGACAAAATTACTAAGCTAACCACAAACCACCAAAATCAGTACCAGTCAGTAGTGTGTAAGTGTGATTTTGCGCATGCCATCTTTCACAGAAAAAGAGAAATTTTAAGTGATTAGCAATAAGAAATATTCTCAAAGACAATGCACACAGTTCATACTTTTTCCATCATTTAGCTTCATTAATATCTATTTTAGGATGTTTTCGGATTAGGTAGGACTTTGTGGCTTGTAATGTTAGACTAGGGATATAAGTAGTTTACAAACGAAGGTAAAAGGAGACAAAAATAAATGAGATAGAGCTAATGCAATTGAAAGGATAAGATAAATACAAAGAACAATTTTCAGCCGCCGTTTTAACTTTTCTCACTCATCTTTCTAGAACTTAGTTCATTCTTCTTTGATAACAACCCATCTAATAACATACTTTTCTCAAGATTTTTAATAATAACCAAAATAATTAAGAGAGAGATGATGCTTAAGTTTTTCAAGATTTTTCTATAAAATAAGGCACATATATTTTTCTTTGTTTTTTTCTCTGCCATTTTTTCCTTTTTCTAGCTTTCTCTTTCTTCTAATTCTTTTTCCTTTTCTAGCATCAATATTTTTTCTTTCTTTCTCTCTTTTCAAGCCAAAATTCTCGAATACATGAAAGTACCTAAAAATACCCTTTTTCTTTATACAATAGGGCTTTTCTTTCTTTCTTTCTTTCTTCACTCCTTTCCTTCCCCACCCCCTTCCCTCTCCCCCTCCCCCCCCCCTCCCACACACACTGATTTGTTGCTTTCACTCAAAACGGTCAAAAGTCTATACTAACTAATAGCTCCATGAAAGTGAGGTTAAAAGAACAAAGAAAAGAAGGGAGTGTAACCCTATGCATGAAGGCACAAAAAGGGAAGTAGGGATTGATTTCATAAAGGATATATGACTAGAAAGGCACAAACGGTTCAAAGAAGACCTAAGACCATCATTTCCAGGACCATCATAGACCAGACTTCTTTGCTTTTAAAGATAGAAAAATCATTAAATTGTAGGAAAAGTTAAAAAATTATTATAATAATGCTAATTAATCAAGATTCTTAAAATTCTATTACTCAAGAACATCCATAAGTGCATAAAAACCATTGATCAAGTAAGAAATTTAGTAAATATGGTTTTCAAAGTGATTAAGTAATTTTCCTTTTTTGAAAAACCTAAGGAATTTTTTAGTTTTGAACTCTATCAAAAGTGAAGAAAATAAATTTTTTTTTTATTTTTAAATAAGAAAGTAAGAAGTGAAGAAATTAAAATACTTTATTGAATTTTTAAATGTTTTATTTTTTCAGGATTTTTAGAATAAAGACTAATAGGAAAAAAAACTTATACAAAAGCGAAAATGAAAAAGAGACTAATAGAAAAGAAACTTAAATAAAGAAAAAGAATAAAAGAGACTAATAGAAAAAAACTTTGAAAGTACGAAAATTCCCCCCCCTTCCCCACTTAAATTCACATTTTCCTCAATATGGGGGCTAAACTAAAAGAGAAACGAAAATAAACACATATATTGGAAGCAATCTTGCATATATAAAGCGATAAGAACATATCGGGAAGCCATCCCCACACTTAATAAACTAAAAACAAAAGTAAAAGGAAATAATTAGAGATAAGGAAAGAGAGAGTTGAACGTGTTTAGAGAGGTTATCTTTTGGATGTTTGAGCAAACAACCCTTTCTGGCTCCTGGAGAAAAGTTTACACCATCTGCCACCACTAGGGGACCTACCGCCGATGGTACAGTAGAGCCTACTGTCTGTGGTAGGAATCTGCCTCCAAAAGATGCTAACATCAACTTACGATAGGGTAGACCTACCGTTGTTCGATAGGCTTCTTTCCTACCCGCGGCATGCCTTTCGTTGGGTGCAATTTAGCTTCTCGACTTCCTTTTAGCCGATCTCCAAATACTTTTAACGCCTAGGGGTGGTCCTAGCACATTAAGAGCTCTGCTGAAAGACTAATACATCACTAAAATCAAATGGTAAAAATGAATTGAAACAAGACTAAGGTGTAAAAATTAGGGTAATTAAAGATACAAACATAATTTACCACATAGTAGAACTACCAATCTTACTCGTCTTGAAGAATGAGGGATTCCTATGGAAGGATTCCTGCATCTACACCAAAATATGGTTTAAGGTGATCACCATTTACCTTAAAAGTCCCTTGAGTAGGATGTCTTACCTCTATTGTGCTATAGGGGAAAACTTTACTTACTGTGAATGGCCTAGACCACCGTGATTTGAGCTTCCTTGGGAAGAGGTGAAGGAAGATGTGAAGGCGTGAGTTGTAGAGGAGCACGACATCTCCTTCTTTAAATTCCTTTTTTACTAGATGCCTATCGTGCCATCGTTTAGTCTTTCCCTTATAGATGTTGGAATTCTTGTATACTTGTGATCTCCATTCATCAAGCTCATTTAGCTGAAGTAGCTTTGTTACGAACATAGTCAAAGTTAACTAGTTGAATTGCCCAGTGGGCTTTATGCTCAATTTCAATAGGTTGATGACACGATTTCTCATAAAGTAAATGGAAAGAAGTGCAACCGATTGGTGTTTTAAAAGCAGTTCTAGAAGCCCAAAGAACATCATCCACCTTAATACTCCAATCCTTTCGAGTACTGCCAATGACCTTTTCAAAGATTATCCCTCTATTTATGACTTCTACTTAGCTGCTAGTTTGAGAATGATTGGGAGTAGCTAGCTTATGAGTTTCTCCTACTCTCTTAAGCACCTTTTCTAGTTTTTGGTTACAAAAGTGAGAATCCGTATTGCTTATTATGACTCTAGGGACACTAAAATGAGAAAATAACTTTTTTAAGAACTTAACCACAACTCTAGCATCATTTTTTGGTAAGGCTTGAGCCTCCAACCACCTAGATATATATTCGACAGCGACCAAAATATAATAATTACCAATAGAGTTGGGAAAGGACCTATAAATTGATACCCCAATAGTTAAACACCTCATATACTTGGAAAGTATTCATAGGCAGAGCATTGCGTTTTGAGATAGAAGCCTGTACGTTAACAACTGTAACCTTCCATTACATACCTTTTTGCACCCCTAAATAGGGTTGGCCAATAGAAGCCTCATTCGAGTACCTTTTGGGCAGTTTTGTTGACTTGAAAGTGTCCACCAGTGGGGCCTTTATGACAATGGTTTAGTATTTCCTCCGTTTAAGGGTAGGCTACACATCGTTGAATTATTTGGTCCGAGCAGTGGCGGAAAAGGTATGGTTCCTCCCAAAGTAGTACTTTAAGTCTACAAAGAACTTCTCCCTCTGCCGTGTATTGCCTACAGGTATAACATTTGAAACTAGATAATTAGCTATGTCAACAAACCATGGTGAATAGTCATTGGTAGTTTTACAGAAAGAAGTTGTTCATTAGGGAATGTGTCGTCGATTTGCTCTTCATTCAATTGTTCTTAACTGGGATTTTCTAGTCTAGAGAAATGACTGACTGTTAGATTCTCAGCTCCCTTTTTTTTGTTTAATCTCCAAGTCAAATTCCTCTAAAAGAAGTACCTATCTAATAAGTCTAGGTTTTATATCATTCTTTGAAAGGATATACTTCAAAGCAGAGTGGTCAGTATAGACTATGACTTTAGAAATTATTAAATAAGGACGGAATTTATCGAATGTGAATACTATTGCATGCAACTCCTTTTCTGTTGTCGTGTAGTTTGCTTAGGCATTTGTTAGAATTTTGCTTGCATAGTATATAGGTTGGAAAAATTTACCTCATTTTAGCCTAGAACGACACCAATAGCATAGTCACTAGCATGACACATCAATTCAAATGGGAGGCAACCAATTTGGAGAGACTAAAATTAGAGAGTTCGTGAGCTTTTCTTTCAGTAGATTAAAAGCAGCTGAATAGTTATCATCCAAATTGAAAGGCATATCTTTCTCGAGTAGAGCAGTAAGAGGTTTAGTAATTTTTGAAAAATCTTTTATAAATCTTCTATAAAACCCTGCATGCCCCAAGAAACTTCTAATCGCTTTCATAGAGGAAGACGGAGGCAACCTTTCAATTGTCTCTATTTTAGCTCTATCTACTTCAATGCTATTTTTAGAAATTTTATGTCATAAGATTATTCCTTCTTGAAACATAAAATGACATTTTTCCCAATTTAAAACAAGGTAAGTTTCCTAACATTTTTTTTAAAATTTTTCTGGATTAGAAAAGCAAGCATCAAAAGAATTACCAAACACAGAAAAACCATTCCATCTTTCTTTGGTACAACTTGAAACGGACTTACCCAGATGCTGTCTGAGATAGGATATATGATTCCAACATCTAGGAGTTTAATAACTTCCTTCTTTACTTCTTTCATGTTTGGATTCATTTGTCTTTGAGGTTGAATCACGAACTTCGAATCCTCTTATAATCTAATCTTATGAGTGCAGAAGGAGGGACTAATTCTTTGCATATCTGCTATCTTCCAAGCGATAGCTTTCTTGTGTTTTTGCAAAGTCCGTAATAGAGCTCGTTTATTAGGTAGGCTCAATTTGGAAGAAATAATGATGGGAGTATTGAATTTTCCCCAAGAAAAGCATATTCCAATTGATCCGGCAAGGGCTTAAGTTCTAATTCCAGGGGTTCTTTGAAAGAAGTCCTAAGAGAGGTTTTTGGAGGTTCCTTTAATTCTTCCTTGGTAGTGGTGGCCTTTTCCTCCTTTGCTTCATCTAATTTCTTAGTTATAATCCAAACCTCCTTAGAATCCACTTCGATTTGGGAATCTTGTTATAGGGCTATCAATAATGGGTCATCCTCGACAAACTCTTGCACATGAATAGAGATATAGAATCCTCTACCGTAAAGCAAGTATCGTTACGATCTCCCATTCTACGCATGGAATCGGGAAGTCTTAAAACTACTTTTCTTCCCCTAATCTAAGGGTCAGCTTCCCTTCCCCTACTTCTATGACAGCCTTAGTAGTGGCTAGGAGAGGGCGACCTAAGATGAACGGGACTGCAATATACTCACTCATATCCATAATCACAAAATTCGCCAGGAACACTAAGTCCCTTACCTTTACGAACACATCTTCTATAATACATCTAGGATACTTTGTAGATCTATTTTCCAGTTGAATACTCATCCTAGTAGGTTTAGGCTCTCCAACTCCCAATTTTTTAAAGAAATCATAAGGCATGAGATTTATGCTAGCACCTAAATGAACTAAAGCTTTAGAAACAGTTACATCTCCTAAAGTACAAGGAATGGTAAAACTCCCTAGATCTTTTAAACTTTCAAGAAGCTTTTGTTTGGGATTGAGAATTGCTGAACACTGCTCATTCATCATTACTGAAGAGATGTCCTCAAACCTCTTCTTTCTGGAGACGGCTTCCTTTAAAAGCTTTGCGTATTTATGCATCTGTATTAGAATATCCACTAAACTAAATTGATATGTAATCGTTTAAAGATTTCTAGAAACTTACCATATTGTTCATCTTGTTTGGCTTAACACCCTTCTTGGGAATGGGATAGAAGGTCTTGGGAGGGGCCACTGTTTTATTTTCTGCTTCTTTTTGTTTATCCTCTTTTTTCTTAAGGGGAGGGGACTCCCCTTGTGCTTGGGTCATTCTTATATCCTTTTCCACGATTGGTGTGGGTACTAACTCTCTCCAACTTCTCAAGGTAACTACCCTTGCATTTTCAGTTGACTTATTAATAGGAGGACTTTCCATGATCATCCTTGTCAATTTCTTAATTTGATTTTCCATGTTACAGAGAGAGGCGATGTTGCTCCTTTCAACCTCTTCCATGGTATTTATCCGATTATTTGCTGAATATACATACTTTGAAACAAGATCCTCCAAACTAGGTGATGGACATAATAGATTTTGATCTAGACTTCTATTTTCAGAACTGGGGGATGGTTGTTGTCTTTTGATTGTCGCCACTCCAATCAACTCCCGGTTGATTTCTCCAACACAAATAATTTTGATATGGATACGTATTGTATTCTCTCAAATTTCCTTGGAACATGGCCCGTTTGTAATATGTGTTTTGGAGTATAATAGCCATGTTCTAATAGCGCTACAAGTTGGGCTTCTATGGCATTGTTAACATCTATATCTTATAGTTCAAAACATGAAACAAATAATTAATCTAACCAAGCTAAAGAGCTAAGGGAAGATTTTCCAAAGTTCATACCATGAACCATTCACCAAGGACGCAAGAAAAGACCTATGACTAAAGCACTAAAAAAAAGGGACAGTCCTTAAACTTGTTGTCCCCGGCAACGGCTCCAAAAACTTGATATTGTGTACATAAAATGGGGAATTATAATCACTACAATGCAAGGCAAGTGAATCTAACAAATTAGAGGTGAGCTCAACCCGAGTGTCAAATCGCTCATGGACGGACGAAGGTTCAAGCACTACTCATGTCTTTAATGTTTAGTCGAATGTAAAGGTGATCGTTGAGAGAAAAAACAATTAAAGCAATTAAAAGAAAGAAATAACAAAAACAATTCTTAAAAAATTAATAAGAACAAGAGTTTGGTTTGGTGGAATCCCCCTAACCCTTGTTACTAGCTCAATCAGAAAAGACTTTAATCAAAACGATGTTTGATTGACTAAGTTGGGTCATCACTTAAATCGGGCAATCCCTATCTCTAGGAGAAAAGTAACCCTACGCACTAACCCTTAGTGGAAAATCTCTTTTCTCCCTAACAAATTATGAATGCAATAAATTTAGGTGATTTAAAAGACCTAAAAGTGCAAAATCGTATCTCTAGTCAATTGCCTCAACTAAACCCCAATTGGTTGCCTAGATTCTTCTTTCGTTTTCAATCCCAAAGAACCTTGCCAATTATCTAATCTCACGATGATTAAATTAACAAGAAACGTAATTAGAATACAACATAAAATAAAACAAACATCGAAATCAAGAAATCAAACCAAGAACTTCATAAACAAGAACTAGGGTTCAACCTCAAATCCAAACAAGAAAAACTACTCACTATTCATATTAATAAAATTGCAAATTATAAAAAGAATTCAATAACAAGAAAAGTAAAAGAAAGCTTAGAATTAAGTCTTGAAGCCAAAATTGAATCCCGAAGGTCTTCTAAGATCGTCTCTCTAGTCACCAAGTTGAAGATCGAAACTCAAATCAAAGTCTTCAATTCTTGAATCCAAGAAAATAAATCTTGCACAAAACTTTAAATTCTATAACTAAAGAAAATATAAAAGCTGGAACATAAAGAGTGTTTAACTAATCTAACCTAATTAATCAACCCCTAATCTAAAATCTAACCTAAAACTATGTATCTAATCTATTCTAAACTATTCTAAACTGTATCTTTATTATTCTTTTCAATGGCTGTATAAAGCCCAATTTATAGAGGTAAAAATACAAGAAATCCAAGCTAGAGTTGGAGTAGAAATCAAGAAATTCGAGTTTGAAAAGGATTGGAACCGCCCTTGCCAGCACTACCTACCGCCAACGGTAGGGTGAGGCCTATCGTCTGCGGTAGGTGATGTCTTTTTGCCAATGGCTTTCGTTTTTGTCGTTTTCGCTCTGTTTTCTTTTATTTTTGTTTCCTTCTCATCGTCTCTTCTTCCAGAGGGTACCTAGACAAGAATATGAGATATTTAGCTAAAAAATATACTTTTACATATTAAAAACACTTAAAACAATGAAATTAACATATAGAAAATATAGACAATTATGCACTTATCACACTCATTGTTATAAAAGTAAGCGCTCCCAGTTATAAAATTAGGTATATCTACTTACAGTGACCCATAGGCACCCCCTTCATCTTTCATGTTATATAAATAAACACCCTAGGCACCCTAATTGTAAAAATGCAACCCTTCAAAATTAATGATCCAATTTGTTAACTCCTTATTCTTTGATGCCCAAAGGTGCGGGAACTGGGGACAGGGAACAAGACCGTCCTACACCCTAGTTAGATGTTTCTTCATTTTTTCTGCCCTTCTTAGTATGGACGAGCATGAAGCCAACCAACGATGGAAATGTCAAAATCTGTGAATAGGAGGAGGAGACTTGTTCCACAAAAGAGTACATGCAAAGACAAATTGTGGGTCCCTGTTTCAAAGTAGCAACTTGGATGCAAAAAAAAAATATTCACGGTGATGAATAAGTAGGGACAGCTTTGCCAAGCAATCCCTTTTGTAGACTATCAAAGCTTCAATTGCCGCAACCCCCTAAACCTTAGCCTTGTCCATCGATTCAACTAAGAAATTAGTTTTTATAGATTTATTATTGGAAATGGTACTATTCATGGACTTCAGCTAATACTACTAGTAGAATCACAAAACCATCAAAAATTATATTCCCACCTCTCCAAACTGCCTTGTCCAAAATTATATTCCCTAAACCACCATAGAAATCTACAAACCTTTCTCTAAAATTTTAGCACTTTATAATGCTAAAGCTAAAAGACACATCACTAAGGTGAACACTACCACTTTATCATGTCCTAAAATGCCAATCTTCTTCCCAAAGTCCCCGCAGTCAACCACCTAGGAAAGTTTTCATTAGTGGTTGTACTATTGTGAGGGTTGTGATTCTAGAACTCATTTGGAATGTACGATTCCGAAGCCATAGACCCATGAGTTGTAATTGGAGAAAGCAATAAAAGAGGAAATCCGACGAATAATCTCCGGTGAAACTCTTTATCTTCATTGTTTTGCAGCTATTGTTAAAGAACGATGAAGATGATGCATGAGGAAGGATTTTTTAATTTAATTCAAATTCTAACTCCTAAGTAAAATTGCTTAATTTCACTAACTAGCCGTACCATGCATGGTATACCTTGGTATATGGTATAAATTGCCATACTTTTGTGCTTTTGTAATAGAAAATTCAGTACTTTTCATGTAAAACCCTTGATGTGTTTCTGGCCATTTGCATGCATTATTCATTTTGGTTTGTGTTAGTTTCCATGCATGGTTTGTAATGCATGTGTTAGCGTGTCTGAGATTGCTTCAGAGGTAAGTCTAGATTGTCTAATATATACATATTTTTTTGTAGCACTCTTATATAGTAGTTTTATTAATATAATATAAATTCAATAGATAGAAAAGAAAAATCTAAACTTTGAAATATAAATCCTAAAGTAAAATTCTCATAAAAGATATTCACAAAAAAAAAAACAAAATTATCATAAAAGAAAGTGTGGCATAGAGGTATAAACATACTCTCTCATCTTGTTTTTTACCTCCTCTATTTTTTTCACTTGTCACATGAAAACAATGCAACATTTAAGGAACTTTTTCCCATTATACCCTCCCATTAGAAACAAATTCTAATGTCTTTTTTTTAACTCTTCTTGCATAGAAATAACTTGTAGAAATAATAATGAGGAGAGAGAAAGTTTGATGGCCGTTCTAGTCCACACAAAAAAACACATCTAAATTAAATTCTATCAAATAAATAAAAACGGCGGGGGTACTTCTCTTTAACACATCACGCTCATTAAACAATACGAATTTTCAATACAAAAAAATAGGAATATACCAACGACAAAAAGCATCGGCCTCCTATCTCCATGTTGTTATTACCGACGATTTAAGGACCAAAAATTGATCATATGGCCTTTCTCATTGGTATGAAAAATTATCGACCTGCATTGGTCGGTAATAGCTATTTCCTATGGCATTCCCAACAGAAAATATTTTACCATGGGGTTTCACCAGCTAACAATTCCCGTCCGTTGGTAACAAATACAGACGATTTTCTCGACGAAGGTAAAAAACATTGGTAACAAATACGAACGACGGTTTTTTACAGTCCCACCGTTATTAATTGATTTTAAAAAAAAAAATTTCCCACGACCTTACCATGGGTGTTCCGTTGGTAAATTATTATTATTTTTATATAATTCATAAAACGGAGATGACACTCCCTGAAATGCAATAAACCAAACAATCACATATATTTATATTAATAAACTAAAGTTCATACATAAAATAGAGAACACGTAAAAAATTCATAAACTTAAATTCATACATAAAACATCAAGTAAACATAAAACGTGCAAGTACGAAACATCCTCGGGACCCTTACATCACTAGAGGGTAGAGGGATTAATAGTGCTAGTGCATAGGGATTCAATATAAGCGGGTGGAGTAGAGGAAGATGGAGTCAGCACTTTGAAGGTACCCATTGCTACTATAATCGATGAAGATGTCGTCGATATAATGACAACTGTAGTAGCTTTGACGAGATCCATCATTGATGGATTAGTGGCATATGCCAGGTGGTTATGCTAAAAAAATCGCCGCATCTGCTCTACAAAAACAGCAGAGACATTAGAAAAAGCTGCCTCACCCCCCACCTCATAATCCTCTGCTCTGCATCAGCAATGAGGTGGCATTCAAGCTGTGACCCGGCTGCTCTCGGCTCTGAGATGAGCTGCCTACAAAGCAACTCCATATAAGCGGTCGCGGCTCAAGCCACCAGTTACAATGGCCATCAGGTAGACCTCATCGGGCATAGCAGTGCCCGTGGCTGCAGCTTTCTTCTCGGCTTTCTTTCGTAGCTCATGAAATTTTGACTAAAATATCAAATGTTAGTTGGATACTTATAATTTATAAAATATTACATAAACTTTAAAAGTTTAAGTTGTAAAGTTCACTATACTTACCCATAATTCTGATAACTTTAAATCCACACGCTATCCCCTTTTCATGCTTGCGGAGCTCCTCCAAGTACATGACAAGTATAAGTATAAATAATAGAATATAACAAGTGATATGATACTTGTTGTGCACGATCAAAATCTTCAATTAAGATTTCCAAGGATCTTTGCCTTCAATAGGACTTGATCTTCTTCAACAACACCCACCCATTACTCACCTCAAACTATGAACAAATGAATATGAAGAGGATCTCTTCCTCAGTTGCTAAAAGAACAATGGGGTTGGTTACCAACTGCCCAATTAGATCTATTGGAGAAGACCCAAGCTCTAGACAAATCACAATTATGTGATTATCATCGAATTAGGAATTTTGATCAAATTAGAGCCATTGGATCAATCCAATCCAAGTATTTAATAAAATCAATATCTAAGAAATTATCAAACTCTGGATGAAGTTCAAGGAGAAAGCCTCAAAACTTAAGAACCCTAAGAGAAAACTCTCAATTTTCATATATCATCAAAGTTGATATAATGCCAGTTATAAATGCATATTTATAGTGTTAGGCTAAGCACTACATTGACTATTCATTTAAGACTCCAAAAGACCAATTAGACCCTTAATTAAAATAAAGTTTAAACATTAAAATCCAGTTAAAACAATGCATTATTCAAATGAGGACCCTACGGCACACGGTAGGGTGTTTGTCTTTAATCCATTTCATTCTAGAACATGACCACAAATGGTAGGTACGGGGCCTACCGTCAGAGGTAGGCTTTGTTTTGCCTCTCCTTGATTTATTCCTCTTCCAATTTGCTCCATTCATTGCTCCAAGTTTAGGCATTGAACCTATAGGAAATTTAGTATGATTTCCATCATCTTCCAAGCCTCCATTCTTGAACTTTAGGCCTTTTTCATAGTTTCTTCAATTGCTATTATCAATCCATAAGCAACTTGATCATCATTCTCTTTAATTCGCTTTTCATCTCCTTAACCATCTTGGTTCATATCATCCGTCTTTCATTTGAAAATATTCATCCTTGAATCTTGAGTTACATCAAATAGAGATAAATCAGACACATTAAAAGTAGCACTAACATTATAATCACTTGGAAGGTCAATTATAAGCATTGTCACTAATACGCTCAAGAACTTTAAGAGGGCCATCGCTATGGGTATCAAGCTTAGGCTTTTATTGAGAAGAAAATTGTTCTTTTCTAAAGTGAGCCCAAACTAAATCCTCCGGGATCAAAGACTACGTGTTTCCTTCCAACATATCCTTTAGCCACAAGCTTCTTACCGTTAGCTTCAGTAGTGTCTTAGACTTCGGAATGGATAGACTTGACAAACTCTGCTTTCTTCTTTCTATCCAAGATCAAAGCATACTCTATAGGGTAAGTTACAACATCAAATGGAATTAGAAGATTGAAACCATAAACAACTTTAAAAGAATAGTAAAAAGTAGTAGAGTGACGAGCTTTATCGTAAGCAAACTCAATAGGAGGTAAACAATCTTCCCATTGACGCAAATTCTTCTTAGTTATATCCATCAAGGGACTAGCATCAAGGGACTAGCAATGGTGCTAAAGTCCTTGATGAATCTCCTCTAAAAGCTTGCAAGACCATGGAAGCTTCACACTTCGGATGCACTCTTGGGGGTAGGCCAATCCTTGATTGCTTTCACCTTATGTTCATATACATAGACTATGAGAACTCACCACATAACCTAGAAAAGTAACCTTTTCCAAACAAAATTCACATTTTCCAAGGTTAGCATACAATTTCTCACTTCTCAAAACAAAAAGCTTGTTTAAGATGTTGCAAACAATCCTCATAAGTTTTGCTATAAATCAAGATGTCATCAAAAATAAACCATAACAAATTTGCCGAAGAAATCCCTCAAAACGTGATACATGAATCTCATGAATGTACTAGGTGCATTAGATAAACCATAAGGTATGACTAATAACTCATAAAGACAAAAATTTGTTTTGAAAATCGTTTTCCACTCATCCTCTTCCCTCATTCGAATTTGATGGTAATTCGAATTTAAATCTATCTTTGAAATATTTGAGAACCATGCAATTCATCAAGAAAATAATCTAATCTAGGAATGGGATGCTTATACTTGATGATAATGTTGTTAATAGCTCTACAATCAACACACATGCACCATGTACCATATTTCTTAGGAACTAATAAAACGGGAATGGAAAAAAGGGCTCAAGTTTTCTCTTACATAGCTATCCTTTAGAGAGCAATTCCTCCATTTATCTTCTCAACTCTTTGATCTCTTCGGGAGGGCTCCTATAAGCCGGCCTATTTGGCAACACCGCATCAGGCACCAAATCAATTTTGTGTTCAATGCCTCGCAAAGGAGGGAGTCTATTCCATCGGGTATCTCATCGGGAAAGACATCTTGGAATTCTTCCATTACCTTCACAATAGCACTAGATAGGGAAAATAAATGATCATTAGTAGAAATAAAATGCTTTCTTGTAATATAAGAGTAACACCAACTCTTCTCTTTTAATAGCTTCTATGATCTCACTCTCTTTTGCGATAAAAATCTCTTTTTTTTGTAACACTCTCTTTCTTTTGATCACTTATTTTCTTATCATTCTTAACTTTTACCTCTTTTGTCTTTTCAACACTCATTTCTTTTCCCTCAACTCTTTTTCCTTCCTCAATTATTTTTCTCTTTTGTTCATTCTCAATTCTTTCATTTTCTCTCATTTTCTTTTGTTCTTTTCTAATTTGTGGAGGTAAGAGGATTCATGGTATAGGACTTTCCATCCTTTACAAAAATCTAAGTATTCTTCTCTCCGTGATGAATGGCTTTCCTATCAAATTGCCAAGGATGTCCCAACAATAAGTGTAAGCTTGCATAGGCAGTATATTACATACCACTTCATCATTGTTATACGATCCCATAACAATGGGGACTTTCACTTGTCTTCAAACTTTTACTTCTCCACTATCATTTAACCAATGCAACTTATAAGGATTAGGATGTTTAAAGGTAGGCAAATTTAATTTCTCCACAAGATAGGTACTAGCTACATTAGTGCAACTACCACTGTCTATCATGAGGTTAGCAAGTCTACCTTCTACTTTGAATTTAGTATGAAAGATATTCTCCCTTTGAATACTTGAGTCATCATCAATAATTTGAGTAGTCAAAGACCTTATTGTCTCCAAACTCAAAGCATCCTCCTCGGCATGTAGAGAAGCATCCCAAATGGTTCCATCTTCATGGCTATTCCTATAATCAACAATGTTCTCAAGACTTCCTTCATCATCTTTCTCAATCTAACTATTCAAGTCTTCACGAAAGATCAAAGTCCTTTTTGTAGGACAATTAATAGCTATATGTTAAAAACCATTGCATTTATTGCATGTAGTTTGATTAGTGATCAACTATTTTTCTCTTCCACCTTAGGCTTAGAATTATCTTTGCAAGCCACCGTAGATGTTTCATCCTTCTTTGGCCAACCTTTGATGGTAGATTCTTGAGGCTTAATGGTGTGTACATTTTAAACCTACGTGATGCACTACTAAACTAAGCAACAGGTAAGTGGACCTATCACTTTTGTAAACAAGTTATACCTGAGTGTCGAATCTCTCGCGTACGGTAAAAGCTTAGATACTAATCACGTCTCTAATGTTTAGTCTAAAGAAAAATCAGTTTTAGAGAATAATTAACCTAAAAAGCTGAAAATGGTTTAACAATTAAAGAAAGAAAGTAATAAAATTAAGGTTTAAAGAATTTATAAAACAAGAGTTTGGATGGTGGAGTCTCCCTAATCCTTGCTACTAATTAACTGGAAAATTTTCAACGAAAACGATGTGGAAATAACTAAGTTGGATCATCACTTAAATCGGACAATCCCTATCTCTAGGCCAAAGCCATCCTACTCACTAATCCTTAGAGGAAAATCACTTTTCTCTCTAACAAATTATGATTTGCAGTAAAATTAGATGATTTAAGGGACCTAAAAGTGTAAAATCATGTCTCTAGTCAATTACCACAGTTAACCCCAGTTGGTTGCCCGAGATCGCTCTTCCTTTTTCAATTCCGAACAATCTTGCGATTAATCTAATCTCATGGCAATTAAATTGCAAACAAACACAATTACAGAACAACTTAATTAAAAAAAAATCGAATTCAAGAAATCAAACCAAGAATTTCATAATCAAGAACTAGGGTTCAATCCTCATCCAAACATAAAGAACTACTCACTATTCATTGTAATAAAACTAAAATTCAATAACAAAGTAAAGGAAAGAAAGGTTAGGAGACAAATTGAAGCCGTAATTGAAGTCCTGAATGTCTCCCTAGCTCGTCTCTCGAGTCGTCCAATTGAAGCTTGAAATCTTTGAATTAGATCATTAAATCTTGATCTCCAAGGACTAAATTACAGAAAATCTAACAACTACTTAACTAATTGAATGTAAAAATTGAAGAATTTTATAACATAAAAAATCAATCCCTAAATATGTACTATTTGCTCCTAATTGCTGCCCTTTTAAACTGTAGAGTAACCCCTTAAATAGATGAAACATTGAAACAGAATAGAGTTGGAAACAGATTAAAACTACCCCTCAGCCGAGACCTATTGCCGACGTAGGTCAAGCCCTACCATCCGGGGTAGGGTTCTGTCCAAAGAATTCTTCTCGACATTGGGACCTACTGCCGAAGGCACGAGTAGCCTACCATTGCCAGTAAGGTTCTGTCTTTGCTACGATTGTGATCCACAGTCCTACCGCCGATGGTAGGTTGGCCTATCTTAGGCAGTAGGTCTTCTTCGTTGACACCGCTAGCTCCGTTTTTGTTGGTTTTCGCTCTATTTTTTACTGTTTTTGTTTCCTTTCATCTTCTTCTCTTCCTAAAGGCACCTAAGACAAGAATAAAGGATATTAGTCTAAAAATATATTTTTACACATTAAAAGCGTCAAAGAATGATGAAAATAACATATAGAATTATCGGCAAAAAAACATCTATCACTTAGTGATATGAATCTTCAATTGATTGTGAATTTGATTCAACACCTTCACAAGATCACCTCTATTGATGAAGAACCTCTATTTAGGATTTTTTAGCTTCCACACTCCAATAGAAAACCTATGAGGATCTAATCCTCATAAACCCAACATTAAGAGACAATACTCTTTCCTAATTTTATAGGGAGAATCTTGAGGAAGCTAAGGCCTCGTAACAACAACTACACAAACTAGAAGACCTAAGATTATTTGAATCAAAGAACAAGAACTGTAAGACTCAGTTAAAGGATGGAATTTGAAGAGCACTTGAATTCCATAGATTCCTCAATCTAAGGAAAAAAGTTGTTCACAAACTAAGGACATTAATCCTAGAGACAAAGAGAATCCTCTCTCACAAATTTCAGTAAAATTCTTCAATAAGTGTTTACAATGAGTTTCTAAGAGGGTATTTATAGGCCATGCCTTAACCCTAGCTACGCAATTGATTAATGGCCAAAAATACACATTTAGCCCTTGATTAGAAGCTAGAAAAATAAGTTCAAACAATAAAATCCTACCTAAAATTACAAAGGCTATTCTCCATTCGAACCCTACTGACAACGATAGGGTGAGACCAACCGTCGGCAGTAGGGCATGGTCTTCCAAACGCTAGGTTGGCAGAAGCCTATGGTGACGGTAGAGGCAGGGCTATCGTTGACGGTAGGGTGCTCCTCTTAAAGGACTTAGCCATTTTCACCTTCCTCTTGAAGGACTTGGCCATTTTCATCTCCAATTTGTTCCCTTGAATGATCCTTGCTAATTGAACATATTGAGAACAACTTGAGGCCATTTTGTGACCTTCAAACCCTTTAAGCTTTCTCTTCAAAGCTTCCTCCATGTAAGCACCAATGCCATTATCTTCATGACTCTTGAGTATCTTCCTTTGAGCCCTAGTGATTGGTCCAAGCTTCAATTCCATAGGTGCTGGACTCTTTCGATTCACATCATTTGCCCCTTCTTTGAAAAGATTTGTCCCTGAATCTTCAGTTAAATCAAAAGGACACAAATCAGAAACATTAAAGGTGGCATTAAAATTGTAGTCTCCCTGAAGATCAATTCTCTAGGCATTATCATTAAAATGCTCGAGAACTTGAAAAGGTGCATTAAGCTTGTTCTTACATTGAGAAAGAAAGCGTGCCTTCCGAAGATGAACCCAAGCCAAATCACTGGGTTCAAACACAACGTTTTTCCTTCCAACATTCCGTGTAGCCACCAATTTCTTGTTTTTGGACTCGATAGCGACATGCACCTTTGCATGAATACACTTGACAAGCTCCACCTTCCACTTACCAACAAAGCTCACAACATATTCAGTAGGCAAAGGAACATGGTAAGACCCAGGATGTGCAAGGAACCATAAAGCTATTGCAAGGTTTGGTCACAAGAGCCATGGCTAGAGAATGGAGGAGGAGCACCGAGGAAAGATAGCCATATTTAAAGAGATGATCTAAGACTTGTCTTGGCTTGTGATAGGAGCTCAAAAAGAGGACTTTAGAACATCCAAAATCTTCCTATTATCTAGAGTGCAAGTGGTGGAATCCAAGGAAGCAAGCTTGGAAAGTTTGGAAGCTTAAAATCCAAAGAGGAAGGGTTTATCTGGACCCTTCTACCGATAGTAGGTCCACCCTACCGTCACCAGTGGGGTTCTGGCCTAGAAGAGATTGGAAGAATTTGACCTACCACACATGCTAGGTCGAGACCTACCGTCACCGATAGGTCTCGGCTGGTGGAGAAATTGCGAAGTTTTTAACTTTCTTGACCCTTCAATTTGGTTGTAAACTTATTTTGACTTATAATTAAGTTTTCTAAGCACCCCTTAAATTCTTTTAAGTTAGTCTAATACATACAATTGGAAACTAATTGTGAACCACACTATAAATATTCTTGTTGCAGTCATTTTGGCCAAGTTGAGACATATGAAAATTATATAGAGAGAGAAGAATTGGGGTTCTTTAGATTTCCTCATCTTCCTTGTACAATTAGAAGTTTCCTTTGTATAATTCAAGGCAAAAAATTTCTTGAATCTTTAATTTAAGAGTTCTAGTCTAATTTCTAAATCCTAATATCCCCTTGAGGTGCCAACTCCTTGGTGTCGCTTGGGTATAGGTCCTTCTTTGGAATTGGAGAATAGGTGAGACTTCTCATAGTCTTGTTGATTCTCCATAAAATATAAGAAGGTTAATTCTTTTCAATTGCAAGTGTTCTTTGTTCTTAAAATTTCTTCAAAAACAAGCATTCAAGGAGCTCTCTAGAAGAGAGTTGATCTTGGGAGCAATTGATCCTCAATGAAGGCGTAGGAGGATCATACCATGGGGTACCAGAGCAAAAACCTCTTTGATTTGTGTTTTTGGTTGTTGAATTTCAGTTATATAAAAGCCAATTGATAGTATGTGAAGAAGGCAGGTAATCTGGAAAATTTCGGACAGAAATTATATGTGAAAATTGTGAGATGGAAAGCTTAGCAAATGAGGTTCAAATTGCGTGAAATTGTCCATTTTGAATCCTTCATGAGCTGTGGTTCTTTAGAAAAAATTTGACCTGATTTGGCTTTGATTTGTTGGGTCAATTGAATGCACATTTGCAAACTGTTCAGAAATCCCGACTGTTGAGAACATGTGGATTAAACTGTCTATATCTTGTGTTATACTCCCTAAAATTGAACGAAATTTGTACCTATAATTCATCCTCTTCGAGTCGTACATCTTTACATATGTGTTTTACTTGATTTGGAGCTACGATAACTGATTTATTGCGATTTTTGTGATGAAATGTCTTGCTGCACTGTTTTCTGGAAAATTTTCATAGTACTCATGAAATCTTTGAAATGAGCTTCAATTGTCTTTGTTTCGAATTTGCAACATCTTTGGATATATTTCTAACTGTTTTTGTGATATTTTTGTGGGAATTGGACTTATTCTTTGACTCGTACTTTTGAATTTGTTTTTGGAACTCTTAGCACATTACGTGTTCGACAAAATGACTCTTTGACTTCGTTTTTCTTATCTACGGAGAATTGATTGCTTGAGTTTGCTTCGTGGAATTTTCTTATAACTTGGAAGTTCTAGAAATCACTAAGCAACTCTAATGAGTGAGGAATAAAAAAAGCAAGAGGGTAAGATTAACGTTATAAAAGCCATACAGAGTGATTGTAAACACGAGGGTTGAGCGTTATCCACTTGGAGCGATGCACTTAGGGAGAGGTGAGGTCTTTTTTTTCTATTACTTGTTTCAATTTTTTAGGCTTCAATGTTATAATCATATATGGGATGAAAAGCTACAGAAGAGAATATGAAGAATACCGTGAACTCTATGATCATGGTACCCATACTAATGACATATATAACTTTCGTGCTTACGGTAGGTATGTTGTGAAGAAAGGTGGAGGTATCTAAAGAGTATGATTGCTGAGGTCTTAAATTGGACTACTCTAAAATTAACCTATAACAGGCAAGCCTTAGAGAAACTCCCGGGTTGTCGAACTCAGGGAATGGAGAAGCTCAAATAATGAACGTCTTTCTAATGTTTAATCAAAACAAAGTAGTTTGAAAGAAAGTTTAGCTAAGAATAGTAAATTACTTTAAAACAATTTACAAATAATTGAAATCAAGTTTTAAAAAAAATGTGTTGAAATGGTGGAATCCTCCTAAAATCCCTTAGCTAATTCATTAAAAACTTTGGAAAAATAGTTGAATCGTTGATTGAGTCTCACTCGATAATTAGGATTAACCCTCTCTCTAGGAGAAAATCCACTATTCCCCTAATTGATTAGAGAAGAATCTCTTCTCTCCCTAACTCAATTACGAACGATCAAAGTATATGAGTGATTACTAATGACCTAGAAATCGTAGCTATTATCTCTAATTAACTACCAACTCCTACTGCTCAATTTTAGCCCTAGATTGTTCTTCCTTTTTCAATTCTAAACAACCTACGCGAAGGTGCCAAATACCAGTTAAATTAGCAACACAAACAAAGCAATTGAACAACAATAAAAAATCAAATGAACATAACTAATATCATCCAAGGTTCAACCCTAATTAAACACAAAAATAAACCCTAGCCGATAAACATCATAGAAATCATAAAATTCATATAAGAATTCATATTAAACAACAATTTAGAAGGCTTAGAAAGTAAAATTGAAGAATCCACGGTCTCTGAATGTTGCCCAAACACTTCTCTCGAATTGCTTGAAGAATCCCGAAATTTCTCCGAAGAAGCTCTTCAATCTAACTATTAAAACTTGAATTCCTAATCTAATTGTTGATCTACGTCAACTAATGGAAGTTTTTGGGAGGGATTTTCTCTTGAAAATCGTCTCTCTCAGACCCCAAGAAACCCTACACGAAGATTGATTAAAACTACATTCAAGGAGTATTTAATAAGATGCAGAAATTCCATAGAAGTCCCAACTGCGTGACCGGCTGGCCCCCCCAACTTGCTGCATTTGTGCATTTCTTCTCTTTTCTCATATTTTTTTGCTCTGTATGTTCCCGTTTCAATTTATTCTTCATTCTAACTCATCCGAGACATAACTACAAATAAAAGAGAAGAAACGGAGGATAAATATGTTGTTTTACTACTAAAACACTTCAAAAATCGAGGATTAAACACTATAAAAATGTGTATAAAAATAGACATATCACATTCCCCCACACGTAAGCATTGCTTGCCCTCAAGCAACACAAACTAAAACAACAACCTAAAAATGCAATGACCGAACACAACTTCCCCACTAAAAATCAAAAACATAAAAAAAGACAAACAAAGTAAAGACAGACTTTTAAAAACTTAAGAAAAATGCCATTGCCACAATTAAACAAGTACAAACTTCACAAGAATCACATAAAACTCATCCAAGTACGTGTTATAAAACTTAAAAGATCCACCAGACATCTCATGTAAACAAGTATGAATCAACAGTTTGTGTGCGTGTGTGTGTGTGACTACTTATGTAAAGCATCAACAAATGCAAAGAGAATGAAAGGAAATTAACAAAATAATTCACTTCAATAGCATTGCCCTTAAACTCAACTTTCCACTACCTATTAGCTAATTGGTCCAACTAAAGTCATCATCAGATTACGTAGGACTTTCAAGCTTGTTATGTTAGGCTAAGGACATAAAAGGATACCAAACGAAGAAAAAGGAAAAACAAAAGCAAAGAGAAGAGAGCTTCATGCAACCGAAAGGAAAACAAAATCGATATCTGATCTAAAACCTTCAAGTCGCTTTTCAATCTTTTATACCCTTTACCTCCGGAACACTTCTCATTTTTGTTTCCTATCTCCAAAAAATCACAACCCACCTAACAATCTCAATTATTCTCAGTCCATATGAAGCAAATGGAAGTTTCAAGATAATAAGAAGTGTATAATCTATTTTTTCAAGAGAGAAACTCATACAAAGATATTTTAACTATTTACTTTTTCTTTTCTTTCTCTCTTTCTCTTTTTTCTAAACTTCATTTTTTCTCATTTGTTCTTCTTCCTCAAATTTTTTATTTCTTTTTCACCTAAACAAGATTGAGAAACACAAGCTTCGATCAACTAATAGAATTTTTTATTCACTTCAAACCCCTCATTTGAATTCTTTCTCACAAAATTTTTCAGAAATACCCCTTTACATAGAATACTCATCTCCACTTTCTCCCCCAACTTATTTATGTACCTCACTCAAAAGCAACTTAAAGATACAAGAATTCATTACTCTTGCAATTGAGGTTTAAAATATCATGTCGGTTTAAAAGCAAAGAAGAGAAGGGTTAAACCATTATACAATTCAGGCTAAAAAAGGGTATGAGAGATTTAACAATGAAGCGTAGGCAAGAAAAGTCTCAAATGGGTCAAAGAAGGCCTAAGACCATCACTTCTGGGGTTAACCTAAGCTGGACACAACTTTGCCTAAAGGCATGAGAAGGTAAATCTTAGGGCATGCATATAAGCAAATTATTGAGCTAATATCCAAAAATTCATAAAGCATTTATCTACTAACAAGACACTCGTATATGCAAATAAACTATTATTTCATAAGAGTTCACACGAGTGCATGATATGACATAAAAACTAAGTGACAAGTCTTTTTAAGGTTTCATGTGATAACACTAAAAGTTCAACAAGTTCTCAAATGGTGAGTTTGAAAAATGAAAAATCTTTTCGACTTTTTAATATTATGAAAAACTAAAATGGTAAACTACAAAGTAAAATGAAAATATTTTTGGGTTTTTCAAAGTTTTAAACAAAGGAAAAACACGAATTAAAATATTTTTGGAGTTTTTGAGAATATTAGATTTTTTTATTTTCAGCTCAAATAAAATTATCAAAAGAAAGTAAAAACCTTAAGATTGAAAACAACAATATTTTTGGAATTTTTCAAAATTTTTAATGTTTTTGGGTTTTTATCTGTAAGAAGAACTCAAATAACAAAAGAAAAGCCTAAACTTAGCATCCCCTACACTCTAAACAATATTGTTCTCAATGTGAGTTTGTGTAATGCATTTATCCAACAAAGAACAAGTATCCAACAATAACACACTTTATAGATGAGAAGAAAATTCACTGCCCTTGAGGGTTTTTACATAAATTACTCCTCAACAATAACCTCAACAACTCTCCAAATAAAATGCACGACCAGACACAAACAACGAACACTAAGCTAAAATGAAAGAAAGAGAAACAAAACAACCTCATGAGATAGTATAAAGTGACAAAAAGGGAGTTTTGGAAATCACTCTAAGCTGACCTGAATAAGAAAAATGATAAGCAGTGATACGACAAGAAATAAGATGACAAGAAAAATAACGAACTAAACAAGGAAAGGAAATAGCGTCGCCTGTGTGAGCCCGAGTTTGGTTTGTTTGATACAAGAAAAGGAAGGTTATGGCACGTGAGTAAATTAGTAATAATGATGCCTAATAAAAAAACAGACAGCAACAACTCAATGATTACTAATCAGACCACACAATCGAGCACATTAAAATAATCGAGAAAACACATAGTAAGGCAACCAAGTAAAATTTAACAAAAAGAATTAAGATGAAAAGAAAGAAATAAGTTTAGAGCAACAAAAAATGACCTCAATAATCACTCTAAACTGTCCAAAAAAAGAAAAACCCATAGCAGTGAAGTGTAATCTCAAAAATTGAAACAAAAGTATAACGATAAAAGTCTAACAGAAAAAATAAAACGTAGCCCGTGTTTGTATAGTGCGTTTAAATTTGAGATACTAAAACAAATTTCCACGATATTCAAAAAACACTTAGCAATATTATGCTCAGAAAAGTACTCAGCAGCAAGTAATACAAGTGTAAGCGAACAACAACTCAGAAATTGAAGAACTAAGTTAAAACAAGTGAACGAAGAAATAGAAAACATAGTCTCCTTTTCCGGCAACGTTCAGTTCGGTAGAATTGTAGGTCCTCGAGGTGCTGTTGGTAAGTTCAAGTGCTACTGGTGTGGCGGGTATTGCTGGTGCTATTCGGAACGTAGAAGCAGTGTTATTAGTGGTGGTATGGATGGTGCAGCGGTGGCGAACAGAGACAGAGAACAAACTGAGAGATGGGGTGGTGGCTGTGAAGGACTGCGGGAGTTTAGGGAAGAAAGAGCAATAGAAAGGGGTAGTGGTGCTTAGTGTTTTCTCCGGTGAAAGCAGGGTTGCGGGTGGTGGCGTCGACTATGCAGGAGGGAGAGAAACAGACGAATGACAAGCAGAAGGTGGGGAGAGGGAGAGAGAGAGAGAGAGAGAGAGAGAGAGAGAGAGAGAGAGAGAAAGAACCAGGAAAGTGAAGGGAAAAAAAACAGTTTCGGTGGTCAGTGCTCGGAGGAGGAAGAAACACGGCAGTGGTGGAGAAGAATTTAATGGAGAAGGAAAACAGAGGGAGGGAGAAGAATGGTGGCAATTACTAGTGGAGGAGATGGACATCATTTGCAGGCGGCGGTAAACAGAGGCGGTGGTAGAGATGAGTAGAGGGAAGGAGGAAGATGACGACGAGAAGAAGAAGGAAGACGAGAAATGTGGGTAGCAGCTGGTTGTGGTAGTAGTCGTGGAGGAGACTAATAATGGTGTGGTGCCGGTGTCGGTGGGCTTGAGACGTTGTACGGAGGAGTCGCATGGTGGTGGTGCAGTGTGAAGGGGGAAAAGAGGAGAAAGGGAAAAGTGGGAATTTTGATTTAGGGATTTTGAAATTTTTTTTCTTAGAACAAGACCTACCACTCGACAGTAGCCCCAACCTACCATCGCCTGTATCTTTTTGGAGCAAATATTTTTTGCCAAAACTGGTCCGACTGAGCCCAAAAAAATTAAAATGTTGCCTTTCTCTAAACTTTTTGAGTCGATTTTCCTCATGCATCTTGCATAGGTTAGATTAAATGCATTTAGACCACAAAAATTGCATAAAAACCTTCCGATATCACCTTAAAAACTTAACCAAAACACATAAGCTAATGGACTAAAAGAGAAAAATGCTCACAAAATAAATAACTGCACTAGAAAAGCGAAACATGCAGAACTCAAAATTGATGACTTAAACTCCAACACTAATGATACAATATATTTCAAACGAGTATAAGTAATACTCCCTTTTAGGTGCCGAAAGCACCTATCGGATCTTTGAAATCTGTATTCATTTTGGCCTTTTCTCGTTTCTTTCACCGTTTTTGCACCCACTTTCTCAAGGTCTTCTTTGCCGAATGAGGAGATGTTGACTTCTCCACTTTCTTTATTTTCTTAGAAGCTTTCGGGCTTGGTGAATTGGTGTCCTTCGAGGGGTAGGACACTTCAATATTAGTATGATCTATATTGAACAAAGTGTCATTACAATGCGAAGGAGTAGGAGTAATAGGGAATTTGAAAACTACTTCGTTCTCTCCAACTCTCAAGCATAATTTCCCTCTGTCCATGTCTATTAAAGCTCTAGAAGTGTATAAAAATGACGTCCTAAGATCAAAGGAAAATCTACATCTTCTTGAATATAAAGAACAATGAAATCAACGGGAAAGATAAGGTCCTTGACCTTCACCAATACATCTTCTATGACCCCTCTAGGATGTCTAACACTCTTATTAGCCAAACTTATGGTCATCCTAGTGGGTTTTTGTTCTTCTATGCCTAGTTTTTTCACTATTATAAGAAATAACGTTTATACTAGCTCCTAGTCGGCTAAAGCTCTATCAATAGAAAAAACTACCAATCATACAAGGGAAGGAAAAACTCCATGGGTCATATAATTTCTGTGGCAGCTTTCCTTTGTTGATCAAGATTGCCAAAAATGCCTCACCAAATCTGAATGTAGATGCTTTGTCCAATCTCTTCTTCCTTGAAAGCATCTCCTTCAAGTACTTTGCATACTTGGGCACCTGCAAACGCAAATCACTGAGAGGTAAGTTAATCTTTCACTGTTGGAAAATCTCTACACACTTCCTCATCTCGTCTTTACTTTGGTCACGAACAAGAGCCTCTGGATAAGGGATTTTTCGCTTATAAGCTTCAACAACCGGCTTTTTATTCGGCTCTTCTATAGCATTTCCATCGCAATTCTTCTCTTGAATAACTCTCACCTTCACTTCCTTGGGAAACTCCTTACCAAATCTCACTGAGATAGCATTGATATGCTCTCTATGATTTATTTCGGTGTTGCTCGAGAGAGTTCCAAGAGTTCTCTCTGATACAAATTCAACCAATTGTCCAATTTGTTTCTCTAGATTGCGAATAGATGTCTCTTGATTTCTTTGATAGCTTTTACACTGTTGATTCTGGCATATGTTGCATTCAAGAATTTGCTCATCAAATCTTCTAAATTGTTCTTTACTGGTGGAGGATTTTGAGGACGCTATTCATATGGCAAGGGCTGAGTAGGAACTCTATTATGAAATCCTAGAGGTTGTTGTGTACGTTGTGGACCTTGATTTCCCCATAAAAAACTGTGTTGATTCCTCCAACAAGGATTGTTGTAAGTATTAGAATAGGGGCTGTTCCCCTACCAATTCCCTTGAACATAATCCACTTGCTCTATTGAAGTACCCATGCTAGGTCACTCATGGTTGGGATGCCCTCCACTATAGAAATCACTGAATATGAATTATTGAGGATTTATGTTTGAAGGTGCAAAACTCATATTCCCTATCTTCTGCTCAACCATTACTGCTAGTCTGGTCTCCATAGCAGTAATAGCATCAACACTATGCACCCGAGTAGACTTAGGCATAGCTCTCTGTCCTCCCCAAGCTTAGTTGTTCATGGTTATCAGCTCAATTAGATCGTATACTTGTTGACGAGTCTTATTGTCTATAGACCTTCCAACAAAAGCATCAATTAGTTATCTGGCCCTAAAAGAGACTGCATCACAAAACGTCTGAATCTAAATCCCCAAGACAAGGCCGTGATAAGAACATTTTCTAAGAAACTCCTTCTATCCCTCCCAGGCTTCATATAAACTTTCCCCATCAATTTGTTGAAACGATAAGATTTCGTTTCATAACTTAGCAGTGCGACCAGGAGGAAAGTATTTGCCTAATAACTTCTAGCTTAAAGAATTCCATGATGTAATTGAGCTATAAAGGAAGTGATTTTCAGCTAAGATTTTGCTCTTTCCCCTCAGAGAAAATGGGAAAAGGCAAAGACAGATGGCGTCGTTCGAGACTCCATAGATTTTGAATGTGTCACACACCTCCAAAAAGTTAGCGATGTGTGCATATAGATCTTCTTCTTGGAGTCAATCGAATTAGAAGTTATTCTGCACCATTTGTATTCATTCGGCCTAATCTTGAAGTTGTTTACTTGCACTGGTGGTCCAGCTATGCTCGACTATACCCCAATAATGGATGGTCGGGCCCGTTCTCCTTTCTGCCATTGGTGTCAACTAATTTAATAAAACATGAAATAGATAAGAATACAAATCAATCCAAGAATAGCAAGAAGAAAACTTCCAAGAAATAGCCACGAATGTTATACTAGTAACGCAAGAATAAAACAAGAACAAAAATAAAGTAAACAAGAAACTAAAGCGATTAAAGCACTAAATTAACGACATGCTTAAAGTTTCTGTTCCCGGCAATGACACTAAAAACTTTATGTCTTAAATGGGAGTACTCTAAAATTAACATATAATGGGCAAGCAAACCTATCAATGTAGTATTAAAGAGACTCCTGGGCTGTCGAACGCATGGTACGGAGAAGGTCTTATAATGACCGTTTCTCTAATATTTAATCAAAACAAAGTAGTTTGAAAAAAATTTTAGCTAAGAATAGTAAAATACTTTTAAAAAAAATTTACAAATAATTGAAATCAAGTTTTAAAAAGAATATGTTTAAACGGTGGAGTCCCCCTAGAATCCCTTAGCTAATTCATTGAACACTTTGGAGATATAGTTGAATCGTTGATCGAGTCTCACTCGTTGATTGGGATTAACCCTATCTCTAGGAAAAAACCCAATATTCTACTAATTGATTAGAGAAGAATCTCTTCCCTCCCTAACTCAATTTTGAAATATCAAAGTATAGGAGTGATTACTAATGACCTAGGAACTGTGGCTATTATCTCTAATTAACTACAAATTCCTATCATTCAATTTTAGTCCTATGTTGTTCTTCCTTTTTTAATTCCAAACTTTATGTAAAGGTGCGAAGTACCGATAAAATTAGCAACACAAACAAAATAATTGAACAACAATAAACATTATTCAACAATTTATTACATAAAAAATCCAATGAACATAACTAAGATCATTTAGGGTTCAGCCCTAATTAAACACAAAAATAAACCCTAGCCACTAAACATCATAGAAATCATAAAATTCATGAAAGAATTCGTATAAACAAGAGTTTAGAAGGCTTAAGAAGTAAAATTGAAGAGTCCATGGCCTAGAATATTGCCTGAACTCTTCTCTCGAATTGCTCGAAGAATCCCAAAATTTCTTCTAAGAAGCTCTTCAATCTAACTATTTAAACTTGAATTCCTAATCTAATTATTGATCTAGGTGGATTAATGGAAGTTTTTGGGAGGGATTTTCTCTCGAAAATTGCCTATCTCAGCACCCAAGAAGCCCTAGACGAAGATTGATTAAAATTACATTCAAAGCATATTTAAAAAGATGCAGAAAATTGCATAAAAATCCCTATTGCACGACTGGTCATTCCCCCTGCTTGGGCGGCTGGGTCTAGCCTTGTCTTGCTTCCTTGGTTGTTTGGGCGGCCGGTTCCCCCGCTTGGTACATTTGTGCATTTCTTCACTTTTCTCGTCTGTTTTTCTCTGTATGCTTTTGTTTCACTTTATTCTTCATTCTAACTAATCCGAGACATACCTATAAATAAGAGAAGAAACGGAGGATACATATACCATTTTACTACTAAAATACTTCAAAAACCAAGGATTAAACACGATAAATATGTGTATAAAAACTGACATATCAAATGCCTTTTATGGGGATATAAGCTATGTAGGTGAATCAATAGTTGAAAGAAGGTTAATGGATATTTTTGACATTGTTGGTAGAGGAATGGATAGAAAGAATAGTGGAGGACAATTGGTCTCAAAACCTGATAGATATGGAAGAACCTTGGTGGTCATGAGGAATTTGTATTCTCAAGGCCTTGGAGGAGTGCCTATTCATCAAGGAGAGAGATTATTCCATACACGATGCAACATTGCCAACAAAGCTTTTCACACCGTTAATGGAGAAAGTGGTGCAAACTTAGCTTGGGCCTACCTTGTAAGGAAATTGAGTTTACCCACCATAGAGCATACTAAGCCCTCTCGCTTAAACTGGTTAAATGGTTAATTAAGAGGTGTGGGTTACTAGACAAGTATGGGTATCATTTTCCATTTGAAGATACATGGATGAAGTTCTTTGTGACATTATTCCAATGCAACTAAGCCTCTTAGTCATTGGGCAACCATGGATAGATACAAGGCAAGCTTTCTATGATGTTGTCAAGAAGACATACTCCATTGGAAAGGGTGGTCTTAAGAATACCTTTAAATTCGTCTCTCCTACTTAAGTGATTGAAGATCTAAAGAAACTAAAAGAGAGATCGCAAGGAGAACAAGAACAAGCAATGGGTGTTGAGATGGTGATTTGTGGGGAGGAAGATGAGTGCTCAAAAGAAAAGATTGAGAGATGTGTAGGAAAAGGGAGCATTGAAAGAAAAAAAAAGAATAGTTGAGAGATTGAGTCTCTTCGAATCCATCTCTATTCTTTCAAGAGATAGTGAGAGAGATGAGTGCTCAAAGGAAAAACAGAATGATCTTAGAAAAATGAGCGAACAAAAGAAATGAGTGAAGAGAAATGAGAGAATTCAAAAGAAGAGTTAGATATATTAAAGAAGTGTGAGGAAATAAATTTCTTTGCTAACCAAACTAACTTTCTCTAGTTAATGAATTTTCTTTTATGTAGAATTTTGGAGAACTAAGCAAGAATCAAGAGGGAAGGCTTGGCTACAACTCCATCAAAACAATAAGCTTCTTTCCTTCTAATTCCTACTTTTGCTTTAAGATTTATTTTAAGGAAATTAAGTTGTTCTCACTTGTTTTCATAGAACATGGAGATTATTTCACTTTTCTTAGCTGTCTTGGAGCATATCTTGAAAGGAGATACTTCATTGAGTTTAATTCCATACCTTGTGCAATTCCTAGAGTTGATGATTATGATTTCAATATTGCTAATTATGTTTCTTATGTGCTAGGAGTTGAGGATAGAGGGAGCATGGAGAAAGTGCTTGGCCCTATTCTTGAAGACTTATCAATAAGCCTATATCTTGACCCTTCTTCTTTTTGTTATGAAGTTTCTCTTGAGGAATTAAAGTCTTTGTTGGATTCTTATACTTTTCATGTGAGCTTAATTGGTGATATGTGTGTTGTTGCTTTCGAAGCGAACCTTTTCCTTCTTGTGCCATCTATAACAAATTGCCTTACTTCTCATTTTACTCTTAAGGATCCATTGGTGAGTAATTGTGTTATGTTTGATCCTTCTTGTTATGGCTTTGATAATTTAGATGATACTTCCCTTGTAGAGCTTAACATTATTTGCTTTGCGCTTGAATTTGATAGGAATTCTCTCCAACATGTTTGTACCATAACATCAATAAGAGGAAGGAGACATACCATAGAGTTCGAAGGCCAAGGAAAAAATGTTAGAGGAAAACTAATCTTATGCTATGGAGATTTGAGAATGAGTTTTTTTTTTTTCAAACTGATTCCTCTTTTACCTTATGTTTTCCTTCAAAGAGTTAAAATTGTTCTTAGAATTGAATACCTTCTATGTGATTTTGGTTGGGAATTGTACCTTTATCTTTTCACTTATGACCTAGTTCATGATATTGACCATATGCTTAAGTATTCTTCTCCTTGTGCTTTTCTTGAAAAACAACTTTTGGTTAGTATTGCTATAATTAAACCATCTTATCATGACGTTGAGTTGTTACATGATAACTTCCTGTTTGATAGACTTAATGCTAATGTCTCAACTTCTTGTGCATCTATGTGGAGCAAGATTTGTATCTTCTTTCGAACTTTTGTTTAAAATGGTCATGAGGAGAGATTTTGTTGTTTCCTTTGGACCTGTTATGGTGAGTTTCATCCTTAGTTTGAAGAAGAGTTTGTTGAGAATTGTGATTATGAATCACCTTTCCTTTATGCTTCTAAGAAACTTTTGGATGGATTTATTCCTTCCATTAAACTCTTGTTTCTTGTGAGTTATAGATTTGAATTCCCTCATGAAGAACAAAAGGTTTCATTGTCAAAGAATTTTCGGAAACTATATTGTTTGGACCCATTCATGGAAATAAATTGTACCATTTTCATTTTAAGGAATTCATGTGGTTGCTTAACTTTAGAAAGAAAATGAATGGTAGTTTAAAGGTGTTTAAAGCCCGTATTTATGACCTCGTGAAAACTACCTTTGAAAATGGTGTTTTTGAACTAAACTTGAAGAATCTTGTTGAGAAATATCTTATCTATTCTAGTGCCTTTTACTTTCTCTTCAAAGATGAGGCTTATTTTTGTGTCAAGATTGAGAATCAATCTCTTGGTGCTACCTTGCTTTATTCTCTAACCTTCAAGGAGTTTTTGGATGAGTTGATTTTCGAAAGAGAATTGAAAGTTCTTCAAATTTTTATGTTAAACCAAGAGTGTTCTTTGTTGAATAGTTTTGTGAAACTCTTTTTGAAGAATTTGCTTCAAAACTTCTTATTTTACCATCTTTCTTTCAGAGAAATCTTTTGGAAACATGATTTAGCAAAAGAACAAGTTAGCACTTCTAAATATTTTTATGGGAGTTGCTGGACTAGAAGTGTTAGGTTTTAATTTCATTGTTTAGAGCTTTTGATCAAACAATTGAGAAAATGTTCTGAAGATTCTTTGAAATGGAAAAGAGAAAGAATTTTGTGTTTTTACTTGCAATTTGAAGAGTTAATTTTGAAATTTGGTGTTGCAAATGAAGTACAAATGATGTTAAACCTTTCAATACCAATTCTTTGACTTCCAAAAGAAACTTTCTAGCGAATAATGTTTGTGATCTTAAGAGTCTTTTGGTTAAAGCTTCTTGGATTCTTCATTATATTTCTAGAATTTTTCAAAGGCATTTGTCAATATCCATGAAGCACCTTGAAAAATGTTCAGAATCTAAGTTTATATTACCATCCTCCTTTTAAAGAGACCTTGTTTCAAACTCTCTATCTTCTTGATTTTCTCTTTGAGTTGGAAAAGGACAAAATATTTTACTATCATATTTCTTTTAAAGATGTTGATGTTAACATTTGCTTTGACTACCAAGAATTAAATAATTTCAACTGTGCTTCTTTTAGGAGAATTCTTGTAAATTTTATGTGGCTCTCGAATAGACCTTTTTGGAGTTTGTTAGTCGTGAACTTCTTTGTTTACACTTCCTTTTTTTATCATAGACCATTTAAGGAATTTTGTTACTTATGGAATTCTAATGGCATTGCGACGTTGGTCGACAATGCTTTATTTTCTTATTCTCTTCTAAGTCTTGAGTGTTTGGGAAACTTTCATAGTATTGTGCTTTTTAATGCCTCCACGTTTTAGATATTCCATAAAATTGCACCACCCAAGTAAAGAACAAGTTTGCTACATGGCTAGCATCATCAATTTTCTTTCATGGTATAAAGTGAGCCATTTTAGAAAACCTATCCACAACAACAAAGATAGAGTCTATTCCTTTAGATGATTCAAGAAAGCCAAGAATAAAATCCATAGAAATGTCAACCCAAGAAACTGTAGGCACATCTAAATGAGTGTAAAGACCATGAGGCAAGGAAGTAGATATAGCCCTTTCACAATCTAACCAATTTCCAATGAATCTTTCAACATCTTTTCTCATGTGAGGCAAAAAGAAATGCTCATGCAAAATGTCACGAGTTTTAGTAATGCCAAAATGTCCTATTAAGCTACCACAATGAGCCTCTTTAACCAACAACATACTCGTAGAACAAGATGAAATGCACAATTTTCCTTCATAATAAAGAAAACCATCATGTATAAGGTACTTATCACTAGGCACAAGCAAGCAATTCACAATTATATCTTTAATATATGGATCACTAACATATAATTACTTAAACGTCTGAAAACCAAGAATTTGAGCTTGCAAAGTAGAGATAAGAGTGTACCTTCTAGACAATGCATTGGCTACATGTTTTCTTTACCTTACTTATATCGGATGATGTATGGAAAGGTCTCAATGAAATCCATCCATCTTGCATGTCTCTTGTTCAACTTTTATTGTCCTTTAAGAAATTTCAAAGACTCATGATCGGTGTGCACCATAAACTTCTTTAGCCAAAAATAATGTAGCCAATGTTTCACTATTCTCACAAGTGCGTAGAGCTCCTTATCATATATTGCATAATTCATTGCCGCACAGGTCAAATTTTCATGAAAGTATGCCAAGGGTCTCTTGTCTTGCATTCAAGCTCCTCCAATACCAACAATTGTGGCATCACATTCTACCTCAAACATCTTCTCAAAGTTAGGTAGTGCAAGTAGAGGTGCACTACTCAACCTCTCCTTTAGTAGCTTAAGTGCTTTCTCTTGACTCTCCTCCCATTTGAATCCATTCATCTTCTTAATAAAATCCGTCAAAGGACTAGCAATGATGCTAAAATCCTTAATAAATCTACTATGGAAACTTGTCAATCCATGGAACCTCCTCACTTCGGATGCATTCTTGCGAGTAGGCCATTCTTTGATTGCTTTAACCTTCTCTTAGTCCACTTGAAGGCCTTGAGAACTCACCACATAACCTAGGAAGGTCACTTTTTCCAAACAAAACTCACATTTTCCTAGGTTAGCATATAATTTCTCACCAATCAAAACTAACAAAACTTGTTTAAGATGATGCAAATGAAGTTTTTCTATAGATCAAAATATCATCAAAAATAGACAACAACAGATTTACCAATGAAATTTCCCCACATATGATGCATAAGTCTCATGAATGTACTAGGAGAATTAGTTAAACCAAAAGGCATGACTAGCCATTCATAAAGACCAAAATTAGTTTTGAAAGACGTTTTCCACTCATCCCCTTCCCTCATTCTAATTTTTTGGTAACCCGATTTTATTCAATCTTTGAAAATGTTTGAGTACCATGCAACTCATCAAGTAAATAATCTAATCTAGGAATAGGATGCCTATACCTGATAGTAATGTTACAATCTACACACATACGCCATGTACCATCTTTCTTTGGAACTAATAAAATAGGAACGGCAAAAGGGCTTAAGCTTTCTCTTACATATCCTTTGTAGAGCAATTCCTCAACTTGTCTTCATAGCTCCTTGGTCTGTTCGGTAAGATATCGATAAGCCGGTCTATTTGGCAACACTGCTCCGGGTACTAAATAAATTTTATGCTCAATCCTTCTCAAGGTAGGAAGTCCACCGGACATCTCTATGGGGAAGACATCCTTGAATTCTTCAATAACCTTTACTATAGCATTAAATAAAGAAGACAAGTAATCATTAGTAGAAACAAATGTTCCCTTGCAGTAGAAAAGTAAAACTAACTCTTCTTTTTCAATGGCTTCTATGATCTCACTCTCTTTTGCACAGAACCATCTTTTCTCTCCCTTGCAACTATCACTCTTTTTCTTGTCTCTCTTCAATTTTTCCTTTCTCAGTTTTTCCACACTCAATTTTTTTTCATCAATTCTATTTCCCTATTCAATGCTCTTTCGTTTTTTATCACTCTCTAATCTGTCTTTTTTTCTCTTTTTTTTTTTTTGTTCTATAAAAACTTGACTAGGAGCCAAAGGATTTAGCATGAACTTTTCCCCATCATTTTCAAAAGTGTAGGTGTTCTTCACACTATCATGAGTAGCATTTCTATCGTATCACCAAGGACGTCCTAACAATAAATGCGCCACTTGCATTGGAGCCGTATCACAAAGAACCTCATCATTATATGACCCCTTAGTGATAGACACTAGCACTTATTTGTTCACTTTCACTTCTCCACTATCCTTCAACCAATGAAGCTTGTAAGGCTTAGGATGCTTGAGAAAAGGTAAGTTCAACTTTTCAACAAGATAAGTGCTAGCCACACTAGTGCAAGTACCACTATCAATAATGAGGTAAGCAACTTTACCTCCCACTAAGCATTTAAAGAGAAAGATGTTTTTCTTTTAAATGCTAGCCTCCTCCTCATGGAGTTGGGTAGACAAAGCTCTAATTGTCACCAAGCTCATACCCTCTTCATCGGCTTCAAAAGAGGCAATCTCTTGATCTTCACTACTTTTAGCTTTGTCCACAATCCCCTCTTAGCAATCATCTTCTTTCTTCTCAATCAAACCATTTAAATCTTCAGTAAAGACCAAAGGTTTTTTGGGAGGACAATTTATAGCAATATGCCCCACACCATTGCACTTGAAGCATCTTGTTGGATTGATGGCCATCCTTCTTTTCTCTTCCACCGTAGACGTAGATTGATCTTTTAAGGCCACCTTAGGTTTATCTTCTTTCTTTGGCCAACTCTTGCAGGTAGATGCTTGAGATTTAGGCACCAAAATTCTTGAAGAAGGAAGACTTGTTTTAGAGAAACCAATCCTCTTCCTTTGATTCTCAATCTTGGTAGCCAAATGACACATATCTTCATAAGTGGTGTAAGGGTACAATTCTAGTTGATTAGCAATGTCCCTTTTAAGACCACTTAGAAATCTAGCAATTGAAGCATCCTTGTGTTCCTCCAAACTCAATCTCAAAGTGTACAACTTTATCTCTTGCCTATATTCTTCAACACTTTTGTTGCCTTCCTTAAGAGTCATAAACCTGTAGTGGTGCTCCCTATAATAATGTTCTTGTACAAATCTTTCTTTCATGAGAGTCTTCAATTCCGCCCAAGTTCTATTGGTTCCCTTCCATTTCTCAATCTTTGAGTGACAATCATTTCCCACCAATGAAGTGCATAACTCGAAAATTCGTCAATTATTAATTTCATCTTGACAACGTTAATATAGCTTCTCACCATGAATAGGCTCTCTACTTGTCGTTCCCAATCAAGGAGTACATTTGGGTCACTCTCACCTTTGAAGCTAGGAACTTTTCACTTGATTTTTTCTAGAGCTTTATTACCTTGTTGATTACCATAGTAGTGATGTGAACCGGGCAACTCAGTTACCAATGGAAGTGAAGAATGGACCAATCACTAGAGCTTAAAGGAAGAAACTCAAGTTTCAAAAAGACAATAGCATGATTGCTTACATGGAAGAAGCTTTGAAGAGCAAGATTGAAGGGTTTGTGGGGCAAGAAAAGGCTTCCAAGTTGTTCTCAATGTGTTTAATTAGCAAGTCTTTGAAGAAGATACCCTACCACCAATGATAGGCTTTCCCTACCATCGTCGATAGGCTTCAGCCGGTATTTCTTTTGAAGGATGTTACCTACCGTGCACGGTAGGTCTTACCCTCCCATCGCAGGTAGGGTTCAGGTAGAAACTTGCTTATGTGTTCCTTTTGGGCGGGATTTTGTAATTCAAGTTGTTTTCCTAGCTTTTAATCAAGGGGTTTATGGGTAATTCAAGTCATTAATTGCTTGTTTAGTTAGGGTTAAGGCTTGGCCTATAAATACCCTATTATAAACTCTTGTAACCAACTATTGAAGAATTTTGCTGAAATTGTTGAGATAGAATTCTCTTTGTCTCTAGGGTTCTTCATGCATGCTTAGTTAGCTTGCTAAGGGTTAATGTCCTTAGTTGTGAACAATTGATTGCCTTAGGTTGATGAATCTATAGAATTTAATTGATCATCTTAATTCCTTTCATTAATTGAGTCTTAGAGTTCTTATTCTTTGATTCAATTAATCCTAGGTCTTCTAGGTTGTGTAGTGGTTGGGATTTTTTTAACAAAGCTTTAAACCCAATACTTGCAAGTGCACAAGATCAATGTAATATGGCAGTATCAGGGTATCAAACCACAAAGAAAGGCTTAACTACATAATTATTATCTTCCTAAATTAATTTTATAAAAAGAAGAATTAAATTTTATTATCTAAAAATTATTCCTAAATTAAGTAAAAATATTAAATAAAATAAGTAAATTAAATATAGCAAGAGCTTAACCAAAGAGATGATTTAAAACCTTGAATCTACCACTAACCTATATAATAAGAATTTAATTTTATTTAGGAGAAAAGACTAGACCTTTATGTGGGGATCTAGGTTACAAGATTCGATTTACTAAAGAAATATATTGTGCTTAAATGCATGACATAACCTATCTAACCATTAGCATGATTTATTCAATTCTATGACATAAATCATCTAAAATTAGCATGAACTATTCAATTCTAAAACCCACAATATACTTGCAAAAATCACATATCTCTCATACTGAAGACTACAAGAATTAAGCATGGATAAAAATATCAATTAACCTAAATAATTATTCTACAAAAACAATCACGAAGAATTAATTGCATCAAATCAAGAAACATCAAAAGATATGTAATCACATAAATAAAATAATAAATGTCCCAAAATAAAATAAACCAAAGTCACATGGCTAGGGTTTTAATCAAGATTCTAAGAAGAAAATTAGTTCATAATTAAAGGGAAAGAAGGTACCAATTTCTTTGGAGTAGATCATGGCTTTCTTCCAATTGAAGTCGCTGCCTTTTGGATTTTCAGCTGCTGCTTTTGAATTTATGCTGCAACTGCTTCCAATTTGTGTTCAGCAACGTCTGTTTCTTGCTCAGCCACGTCTAGTTTTGTTCTGCTTCAGCTGCTGCCGATTTCCTCTGCTTCAACGTCTGATTCTCAACTTTAGCCGTTGAACATTGTCCATTTTTCAACTACAGCTCCCCCTTTTATTCCTTTTCCGCGGCTGCTTCTTCTTTCCAATTTTTCTTTTTGGCCGCCCTTCTTTTTCTCCTCTTTTAGCAGCTTCCGTCTTTGTCATGCGGCTGCTTCCTATTTTCTCACCATGGGCCGCTTCTTCTCTTCTCACAATTGTGGGCTTCTTTTCCTTTATTACCAGGCCCACCACCGACCTCCTTATACATTAAATATAATAAATTAAGTATAATAATTAAGATTAATAAATAAAAAAATATTTTCAAAAGCTAATAATTAAAACTTAAGGTGTTTATTTATACCAAAAATCAACTCTATCATGTAGTTATGGTTTTGAGGCCTTGGTTTCCTGAAGGCTCTTCCTATCAATTTAGGGAAGAGTTTTGCCTCTCAATGTTGGGTTTATGAGGCTTAGATCCTCATACGTTTTCCATTAGAGTGTTTAAGCTACAAAATCCTCAATAGAGGTTCTTCATAAAAAAGGTGATGTCGGGAAGGTATTGAATTCAATATACATGCAATTGAAGATTCACATCAAAGTGGTATTAGAGAAACCTCCAATTTAAGGTCAATTTGTATTTAAGTGTTTAAGATTCACTGAAAATCAAAGAAAACGAAGAAGTACTTGATCATCTATGAAAGAAATACATGAAGATCATGGAATAATAGTAAAGAAAAATTACATAAAATTATTCTGAAAATCAATTGAAACTTCGATCGAATTATGTGAAAATTTTTTGTTCATTTTTCATGGAGATGTTCTTCTTTGAGTTTTCATTTGGATAAGTTTTGCTCAATTTGGAGTACAATTAATTGCTCAATTTTATTGAACTGTGAAATGTGTTTTGGAATCACAACTGCAGAAAAGGTGTGGATTAATCTGAGCATATCGTCTATTATACTCCTTCAATTTACCTCTACTTTGTGCTTAAATTCATCCTTATGAAGTGAAGAATCTTCTTGTGTTTGTTTCATCTTATTTGGTTTCATATATTTTGAGTTATCATCGTTTAAGTTACAGGGTGTCATTATCCCCTGTTTCCCAGAAAAAAATTTTTTAGTACTCTTGTGCCCTTTGTTTAACCTAATTGTTTTGATTTGCTTTGTTTTGGATTTCTAGTTGTTTCATTGAGTGCTTCAAACCTTTTATTGATGATCACTGATGTTTTTTTTTGCCTCTTTTCCATAGATTGCTTCCTTGGAAACTCTTACACCTCAAGTGTTTGATACTTTGCCTCTGTGAACACTTATCCAACTAAGTTCTTTGATTGTTTTGCTTGCTTTCGATTGATGCTCTTTGTTTAAGTTGGCTATGAAGTTTGAAGGATCTTATAGAGACTTGAGTGTTGAGTAATTGTAAAAGCCAAGGGAGTGAGCTTATCTTGATAAAAACCAATAAGAGCATAAACACGAGTGAATTCAGTGATCATCAAAGAGTTTAAACACTTAAAGAGTGATTGGGAGGTCCTTTTTCTTTGTTTTCTTTTTTTAAATTGTAGGTTTAATCATATCTACGGATGGTCATATGCATACTCAATCTCATCAAGAAGGTACTAGTGACCTTACAAAGATGAATCTAAATAAGACTTTGAGGTCTATGCAACAATCAATTAAAGGATTGTAGGTTTAATCATATCTACGGATGGTCATATGCATACTCAATCTCATCAAGAAAGTACTAGTGACCTTACAAAGATGAATCTAAATAAGACTTTGAGGTCTATGCAACAATCAATTAAAGGATTAGCTAGACAATTCCAAAGTGTTGCTAGAGATATTGAAGAGCCTAAGAATGCAAGAATAGTGCCAGAATAAGGCACAGAGTTGGAGATAACCTTGGTGGTTTCAATTTACCCCACCATCAAAGACCTTTTGATAATGCATCTACTTATGGATACCATAACATGCTCAAAATTCTCATCCATTTCATGAAGGTGGATACCAAAGAAGACCACAAGCTAGAGATGGTAGAAGAAGAGGTCTAGAAGGAAGAGGATACCATAGACAACAAGAAGACTTTCCAAAGCATGAAGCATGGCATGAAGATATTTGTATGAAGATTATGGAGATAATTCTAATGTTTGTCAAGTATACCATAGTGGCTACTATATCAACAAGGGGATAAAGCTCTAGACAAAATCAAGTGGAAGTTGCCCAGCTTCAATGGTGAAAGTGATCCAAATGTGTTTCCTGGTTGGGAAAGACAAGTAGAGAACATACTGATGGTGAGAAGCTATAGAAACATTGTCAAGCTGAAATTAGTCATTACCGAACTTTCGGGTTATACACTTTATTGGTTGGAAAGGGTTGTCGCTCAAAGGTTGAGAAATAGAAGGCAACTGGTAGAAACTTGGGTGGCATTAGGACTCTCATGAAAGAAAGATTTTTACCAAAACATTATTATAGGGAGCTTCCTTACAAGTTGATGACTCTTAAGCAAGGCAACAAAAGTGTTGAAAAATATAGGTAAGCAATAGAGTTGTACACTTTGAGATTGAGGTTGGAGGAGGACAAGGATGCTTCAATTGCTAGATTTCTAAGTGGTCTCAATAGGGACATTTCTAATAAATTAGAGTCGTACCCTTAGACCATTTATAAAGACATGTGTCACTTGGCTACCAAGATTGAAAACCAAAGAAAGAGGATTGGTTTCTCTAAAACTAATCTTCCTTCTTCAAGAAATGTGATGCCTAAACCTCAAGCATTATCCCAGAAGAGTTGGCCAAAGAAAGAAGATACACCTAAGGTGGCTTTCAAGGATCATTCTAAGCCTAAGGTGGAAGAGAAAGGAAAGTTGATCACTAATCCAACAAGGTGCTTAAAGTGAAATTGAGTGGGGCATATTACTATCAATTGTCCTACCAAGAGAACTTTGGTTTTAGTGAATATTAAAGGTTTACGGTTTAGGATTAAGAAGAGTGGTGATGATTTCCAAGAGGGTATTATTGACAACAATGAAAGTAATGAAGACCAAGACATTGCCTCTTTTAAAGCCGACGAGGAGGGTATGAGCTTGGTGACTATTAGAGCTTTGTCTACTCAAGTCCATGAGGAGGAGACTAGCAATCAACGAAAATCATCTTTCACAATAAATGCTTAGTGGGAGGTAATATGGCTAACCTTATTATTGATAGTGGTAGTTGCACTAAGTTGAACTTACCTCTTATAAAGCATCCTAAGCCTTATAAGCTTCATTGGTTGAATGATAGAAGTGAAAGTGAACAAACAAGTGCCAATGTCTATTGCTAAGGGGTCATATAATGATGAGATTCTTTGTGATTTGACTCTTATGCAAGCGGGACATTTGTTGTTGGGACGTCCTTGGCATTATGATAGAAATGCTATTCATGATGGTGTAAAGAATACCTACACCTTTGAAAAGGATAGAGAAAAATTTATGTTGAATCCCTTGACTCCTAGTCAAGTTTTTGTAGAACAAAAGAAAATGAGAGAAGCAGGGAGACTAGAGAGTGAGAAAAAGAAAAAGAGTATTGAAGAGGGATAAATAATTAAAATGAATTAAGTGTGGAGAGACCTAGGGTAGAAAAAGTGAAGAGAGACAAGAAAAAGAGTGATAGTTGCAAAGAAGAGAAAAGATACTTTATTGCAAAAGAGAGTGAGATCATAGAAGCTGTTGAAAGAGAAGAGTTGGTTTTACTTCTCAACTGGAAGGGAACATTTGTTTCTACTAATTATCATTTGTCTTCTTTGTCAAATGCTATTGTAAAGGTTATTGAAGAGTTCAAAAATGTATTCCCTGAAGAGATGCATGGTAGACTTCCTCTCTTTAGAGGGATTGAGCATCAAATTTCGTTGGTTCCCGGAGTGGTGTTGCCAAATAGACCATCTCATAGAAGTCCTCTTGAAGACACCAAGGAGCTAAGAACACAAGTTGAGGAATCGCTATCAAAGGATATGTAAGAGAAAGCTTAAGCCCTTGTGCTATTCTCGTTTTATTAGTTCCAAAGTAAGAGGTACTTGGCATATCTGTGTTGATTGTAGAGCTATTAACAATATAACTATCAAGTATAGTCATCCTATTCCTAGATTAGATGATTTGCTTGTTGATTTGCATGGTTCTCAAATATTTTCAAGGATTGATTTAAAATCGGGTTACTATCAAATTATAATGAGGGATAGGGATAAGTGGAAATTGCGTTCAAAACTCATTTCGTTATTTATGAGTGGCTAGTCATGCCTTTTAGTTTAACTAATGCTCCTAGTACATTCATGAGACTTATGCATCATGTGTTGAAGAATTTTATTGGTAAATTTGTTGTTGTCTATTTTGATGATATCTTGATATATAGCAAAACTTATGAAGATCGCTTACATCATCTTAAACAAGTATTTTTAGTTTTGAGAAGTGAGAAGTTGTATGCTAACCTTGGAAAACGTGAGTTTTGTTTGAAAAAATGACTTTCCCAGGTTATGTGGTGAGCTCTCAAAGACTTCAAGTGGATCAAGAGAAGGTGAAAGTAATTAAGGAATGGCTGACTCCCAAGAATACATCCAAAGTGAGGAGCTTCCATGGTTTGGCAAGTTTCTAGAGAAGGTTCATCAAGGATTTTAGCACCATTACTAGTCCTTTGACGGATGTTATTAAGAAGATGAATGGATTCAAATGAGAGGAGGTTCAAGACAAGGCATTCAATGTAGTAAAGTAGAGGTTGAGTAGTGCACCTTTACTTGCACTACCAAATTTCAGAAGATGTTTGAGATAGAATGTGATGCCTTGGGTATTGGCATTAGAGAAATCTTGATGTAAGAAGAGGGACCTTTGACATACTTTAGTGAAAATTTTACCTGTGCAACATTGAATTATACAACCTATAACAAAGAGCTCTATGCACTTCTGAGGACATTGAAGCATTGTCAATATTATTTGTAAACAAAGGAGTTTGTGGTACACACCGATCATGAGTCCTTTCAATTTCTTAAAGGACAACAAAACTTGAACAAGTGACATGCAAGATGGATGGAGTTCATTGAGACTTTTCCGTACATCATTCGTTACAAGAAAGGTAAAGAAAACATTGTAGTCGATGCACTGTCTAGAAGGTACACTCTTATCTCTAGTTTGCAAGCTCAAATTATTGGTTTTGAATTACTTAAGGAATTACATGCTAGTGATAAAGATTTTAAGGACATCTTTGAGACTTTCTTGCTTGTGCCTAGTGATAAGTACCTTAAACATGATGGTTTTCTTTATTATGAAGCAAAATTGTGCATTCCATCTTATTCTACTAGATTGTTGTTGGTTAAAGAGGCACATTGTAGTGGCTTAATGGGACATTTTGGCATCACTAAAACTTATGATATCTTTCATGAACATTTCTTTTGGCCAAACATGAGAAAAGATGTTCAAAAGTTTATTGGAAATTGTTTAGATTGTAAAAGAGCTAAATCCACTTCTTTGCCTCATGGTCTTTATACTCCTTTAGACGTGCCTAGAGTTCCTTGGGTTGATATCTCTATGGATTTTATTCTTGGTTTGCCTAAATCACCTAAGGGAATGGATTCTATCCTTTTTGTAGTAGATAGGTTTTCTAAAATGGCTCATTCCCTTCCTTGCAAGAAAACTGATGATGCTAGCCATGTAGCAAACTTGTTTTTTACTTTGGTGGTGTGATTCCATGGCATACCTAAAACTATTGTTTTGGATCTTGACACCAAATTATTTAGTCATTTTTGGCGTGTTTTTGGAGAAAACTTTGTACTAACTTTTTGTATTCTACAGCTTGCCCTCCACAAACCAATGGCCAAATGAAAGGTGGTCAATAGGAACATTGGACAACTTTTGATGGCCATTCTTAAGAAGAATTTGCGCCAATGGGAAAGTGTCCTTCCTCACATTGAGTTTACTTACAATAAGGCTAAACATTCTACTACTTCCTTTTCTCCTTTTTAGATTGTCTGTGGTTTTAATCCTTTAATTCCTTTTGATTTGGTTTCTTTTGCCTATAGATCACATTATGAGCTTGGATGGAAAATAGAAGGTGGAGCTTGTCAAGTCCATTCATGCCAAGGTGCATGATGCTATTGAGTCCAAGAATAAGATATTGGTGGCTACACAGAATGTTGGAAGAAAACGTCTGGTGTTTGAACCTGGTGATTAGGTTTGGGTTCATCTTCGGAAGGAACGTTTTTCTTCTCAAAGCAAGAACAAGATTGATTTTAGTTGCAATGGACCTTTTAAAGTTTTAGAGCGTCTTAATGATAACGCTTATCGAATTGATCTTCCGGGTGACTACAACGTTAGTGCCACTTTTAATGTTTCCGATTTATCTCCTGTTGATGTAGGTGAATATTCGGGGACGAATCTTTTCCAAGGCGGGTGGATGATGTGAACCGAATAAGTCAATTGCCTTTGGAAGTGAAGAATGGACCAATCACTAGAGCTTAAAGAGAGAAACTCAATCTTTAAGAAGATAATCGCGTGATTGTTTACATGGAGGAAGCTTTAAAGAGTAGGATTGAAGGGTTTAAAGGGCAAGAAAAGGCTTCCAAGTTGTTCTCAATGTGTTCAATTAGCAAGGATCAATCAAGGGAACACATTGGAGTTGAAAATTGGCTAAGTCTTTGAAGAAGACACCCTACCGCTGATGGTAGGCCTTACTTACTGTCGTCGGTAGGCTTCTACAGGCATTTCTTTTGGAGGATGTTACCTACCACGCACGTTAGGTCTTACTCCATCACTGGTAGGGTTCGAGTGGAAACTTTCTTATGTATCCTTTTAGGCAGGATTTTGTAATTCAAGTTGTATTCCTAGCTTTAAATCAAGGGGTTTATGGGTAATTCAAGTCAATAATTACTTGTTTAGTTAGGTTAAGGCTTGGCCTATAAATACCCCATTATAAACTCTTGTAACCAACTATTGAAGAATTTTGCTAAAATTATTGAGAGAGAACTCTCTTTGTCTCTAGGGTTCTTCACTCATGCTTAGTTAGCTTGTAAGGGTTAATGTCCTTAGTTGTGAAAAATTGATTGCCTTAGGTTGATTAATCTATGGAATTCAATTGATCATCTTAATTCTTTTCTTTCATTGAGTCTTAGAGTTCTTATTCTTTGATTCAATTAATCCTAAGTCTTCTAGATGGTGTAGTTGGGGTTTTGAGGCCTTAGTTTCCTCAAGGTGCTTTCTATCAATTTAGGAAAAAGTTTTGTCTCTCAATGTTGGATTTATGAGGCTTAGATTCTCATAGGGTTTCCATTGAAGTGTTAAAGCTACAAAATCCTCAATAGAGGTTCTTCGTGAAGGAGGTGATCTTGGAAAGGTATTCAATCAAATCTACATGCATTTGAAGATTCACATGAAGTAGCCACCGTGGTATGCTTGGTCAACATTAGGATTATCTCCATAATTTCATACAAGTTATCTTCATGCCATGCTTGATGTTTTGGAAACTCTTCTTGTGGTCTATAGTGTCCTCTTCCTCCTAGACCTCTCCTTCTACCACCTCTAACTTGTGGTCTTCCTTGATATCCATCTTCATGAAATGGATAAAAAGTTTTATCCGGCATGTCATGGTATCAATAAGTAAATACATTATCAAAAGGTCTTGCATGGTGAGGTGAATTATAACTGTTAGTATATGCCCTAAGACCAATTGACTCACATTTATGATTTATGAAGCATGTATTTTTTAATTGTATTTTATGCTCTTGGTCATCAAGTATGTGACTTGATAGTAAAACCCTTATAGCGAATAAAATACTATTCTTATTTGTCCCTAGTTTATTACATCTTGTAAACTAGTGTGAAGTTGATTGATGGTCAAGTTTTACTGATCATGAATATGAGATATAAAATCAATTCATAAATACACATTGAGAATATTGTATTGGACATGACCCAAAGTGAAGAAGAAATATTGCATGGGTTTAAGCTATAAGTATTTCTTCTCAGTTTTATATTTGGTGTTCTTTGACCTAATGTTTCTAATGTTTCTTGCATGGGGAGAAAGTATGTTTTGACATAGTCAAACATCACTTTTAATTAGGTGATCATTATGACTATTGGTTGGCTTATTTTCTTGTCATGGCTTGAATATTAGAGATAGTGAAAGGGATTTGTCCCTCTCTTTTTAGAGAGAGATATCCATGGGCCCCTTGATAAGGAAGACTGAAAAATATGCGTGGCCATGCTCAAATAAGTATTAATAATGTGTTATTAATATTATTTGTTGGAACAGTCTGCCTAGTGATCAAGTAAATGGTTAATTAAGTTTTATAAGGATGACTTGGTCCATGCCTTATACTTAATTAGGATATCGTGTGACATAAGGACTAGATATTAAATCTGATGCTAGGTTATTATTGCATTTACTTAACTTGGGTAAGTATAATGTCTTGCTACAGGCCGCTTATGTTTTGTGAATAAATGTCTAGGACATTTTTCATTCACTACCAACGTTAAGTGAACCTACAAGGTCACACGCATAGATGATCTTGTGAGCATAATGTCCCCACGTTCAATGAATCTAGATTGTGTCCGAATTCATTGAACGTATACAAAAGGGGAATCAGATTCCATATTGTATTTTCTAGTAAGTTAATAAGTAATTAGTTTTATTTAATCGAATAAATGAAATTAATTACTTAATATTACTCATCCAACCGTTGGATGATTATAGGAATAGACGGACGAGATTAAACAGTCATTAGATTACAGTTAGGGTTTTGATATTGATAGCTATAAAAGGTTATGTGAACTTTTTCTTGGCAGCCGTCCTTTATCTGATAAAAGAAAAAAAAAACCCTAAACCCTAGAATGGCGATATAGTATCTAGTCTCCTCTCTCCGAAATACGACCGATTACTAGATAGTCAGGATCAGTTCTGAACAGTTTTCAGAACACAGAAGGGGCTAGCATCCCGATCGCTTGTAGAGGAGTTCGTCACGTGGATACCAGTTGAGGGTGAAGCGTAAAAAGCAGCGCCTCCAAACCGAATAATCAAAACATTGAGGTAATTTCTATCCAATCGGTTTTTCTAGTATGTGCAAATCTTGTTGGTGGATTTCCGTAGTTTTATTTTATTTTGTTTTTGCCTACGGATTCCAACAGTAACTACCAAGGTTATATCCAACTCTTTGCTCCATTGTGGCACTACTCTTGCCTTTCTTAAGCTCTTCAATATCCGTAGCAACACTCTGGAATTGTCTTGCAAATCCTTCAGTTGATTGTTGTATAGACCTCAAAATCTCATTGAGATTCATACTTATTGGATCACTAGTACCTTCTTGATAAGATTGAGTAGGCAAATGACTATCCATAGACATTATTAAATATGTAAATTAAACAAAGAAAACAAAGCAAATGATCTCTCAATCACTCCCTAAGTGTTTACACTCTTTGATGATCACCCAATTCACTCGTGTTTGACACTCTTTATTGGCTTTTATCAAGATAAGCTCTCTCTCTTACCTTTTCGAAACATTCAAAACTCAAGTCTCTATATGATCCTTCAAACTTCTTAACCAAGTAAAACCAGGAGCAAACAATCCCAAGCAAGCAAATCAATCAATGCACTTAGTTGGATAAGTGTTCAAAGAGGCAAAGTTTCAAACACTTGAGGTGTAAGAGTCTCAAAGAATGTAATATATGGAAAAGAGCCTACAAACATCATTGTTCATCAACAAAGATTAGAAAAACACAAGGAAACAATTTATAAATAAAAAAAGAAGCAATTCAAAACAATTAGGCTAAACAAAGAACATAAGAGTACTAAAGCAAATTTTTCCATGAAATAGGTGATAATGATATCCTGACACTAAAATGACGATAACTTGAACACTACCAATCTAAATCCGATGAAACCAATTCAAGACGATTCCTCACTTGGAGAGGATGAATTTAAGCACAACTTCATTTGAATTGAATCCGTATAACCCAAGATATCTACACTTTTTCTGCAGTCGCGATTCCAAAATACATTTCACAATTCAATCAAATTGAGCAATCAATTGAACTCCAAATTGAGTAAAACTTATTTCAATTGAATCGTAACTCAAAGAAGAACATCTCCATAAAAAATAATCAACAAATTCGCAAATAATTCATTCAATTTTCAAATTGATTTCAGAACAATATTTTCTTGTAATTTTTATGTACTACTATTGCATGATCTTCATGGAATTTTCATAGATCATCAAGTACTTCTTCTGTTTTTTTTTTTTTTTTTTTTCAAAGAATTCTAAACACTTACATCACAAATTGACCTTCATTTGGAGGTTTCTCTAATACCAATTTGATGTGAACCTTCAATTGGTTATGGATTTGATTCAACACCTTCCCAAGATCACCTCCTTTGATGAAGAACCTCTATTGAGGATTTTGTAGTTTCAACACTTCAATGCAAAACGTATGAGAATCTAAGCCTCACAAACCCAATATGGAGTGGCAAAATTCTTTCCTAATTTTATAGGAAGAACCTTGAGGAAACTAAGGCCTCAAAACCCCAACCACACAAACTAGAAGAGCTATGATTAATTAAATCAAAGAACAAGAACCCTAAAACTCAATTAAAAAAAGAATTGGATAATCAATTGAATTCCACAGATTCCTCAACCTAAGGAAAACAAAAACTAAGGACATTAACTTTAGTAAGCTAACTAAGAAGGGTGAAGAACCTTGGAGACAAAGAGATTCCTCTCTCACAAATTTCATAAAATTCTTTAATAGTTGTTTACAATGAGTTTATAATGGGGTATTTATAGGCCGAGCCTTAACCCTAGCTAAACAATTGATTAATGGCTTAAAATACCCATTAATCCCTTGATTAAAAGCTGAAAAATAAGTTCAAAGAATAAAGTCCCGCCTAAAAGTTATGAAGGCTGTTTTCCATCCGAACCTTACCATCGACAGAAGGGTGAGAACAATCGTCGATGGTAGGGCATGGTCTTCCAAATGCTGGGTCGGTAGAAGCCTATCGGGGACAGTAAGGATAGGACTATCTTCGGCGGTATGATGCTTCTCTTCAAGGACTTAGCCATTTTAACCTCCAATTTGTTCTCTTGAATGATCCTTGCTAATTGAACACATTGAGAACAACTTGGAAACCTTTTCTTGACCTTCAAACCCTTAAAGCTTGCTCTTTAAAGCTTCCTCTATTTAGCAACCATACTGTTGTCTTCATGACTCTTGACTTTCTTCCTTTGAGCCCAGTATTAGTCAAAGCTTCAATTCCATAGGTGCTTGACTATTCCGATTCACATGACTTAGACATCATATTTCTTGAAAAAGGAAGAGTAGTTTTAGAGAAAAGGCTTCTTTTCGTTTGAGTCTCAATCTTGGTTGCTAAATGGCACATGTCTTAATAAGTGGTATAAGAGTACAATTCTAATTCATTAGAAATGTCCCTATTGAGACCACTTAGAAATCTATATTCCTCAATGCTTTTGCTACCTTGCCTAAGAGTCATCAATTTGCAATGAAGCTCCCTACGATAATGCTCCAGTACAAATCTCTCTCATAAGAGTCTTCAATTCGGCCAAAGTTTCAATAGGTTGCCTTCTATTTCTAATCCTTTGAGTGACAATCCTTTCCCGCCAATTAAGTTGATGTGAACTGGTTAGACATCCAAGAACATCAAGGAGTTGTGACAAGAGCCAAGGTAAAACAACTAAAGAGTCACAAGGATCAAATTGAGCAAGAGAAGTTTCAAGGCTTAAATTTTGATGTCCAAGACCTTATGGGGCTTAAATTTTGATGTCCAAGACTTTTATGGGGCATAAGCTTTGATGTCCAAGACTTTTATGGGGCATAAACTTTGATGTCCAAGACTTTATGGGGCAATATCCTAAAGTTTTGAATAAGTTAGAAATTGAAAATTCACCTTGGTACATGGTTAGAAGCCCTTTTTCCAAGTTGGAAAATTGCCTCCTATTTTCGGCAATGTGTTGACTAGTGCTCTAGAATAGTCCAAATGCAATTAAAACATCTCTATTGTCTTATCAAATGTTTGTATAGGTTATATCTATCCTTTGGGCTGAAAATATGAGAGGGAAAAATTCCTATTTTCTCTCTCAAATCTCTATAAATATGTAGTCTTCCATTTTGAAGAAACTAATCAAGAAATTTTTCAAGATAAAGGTTCTTCTCTTAGTATTCTTAGTTCTTAGCTTAGTTTTTCTATCTTCTTCAAGGGTGAACTTCCTTGAACGAAAAGTCACTTTGAAGACTTGTTGAAAGTTCAAAGAGCTTCAAGGTTGATCATCAAAATTCCTTTATACTAGTTACTACACTCTTGTAGAAAACTAGTCTTGTTGGCTAAGGCATTATCCCCTTATTGTCCACCATATTAGCCAGAAAAGTATGCTTGGACAACTTTAGGATTCTCTCCACAATCTTCAAACAAGTTATCTTCATGCCATGCTTCATGTCTTGGTACCTCTTCTTGTAGTCTATTATAGCCCCTTCCTCCTAGACCTCCTCTTCTTCCACCTCTAGTGGGTTGACTTCCATGGTATCCAAGTTTGTTAAATGGATAGGAGCTTTGAGCCGACATGTCATAGTGTTCATAAGAAGGTGCATTGTCATAGACTCATTCATGATGAGGTGACGAAACTCCTCCAATGTTGTCCCCAATTCTTTGTTCTATTGTGGCACTTCCCTTGCCCTTCTTTACCTATTCAACATCTCTAACCATACCTAGGAATTGTCTTGCCAAACCCTCAATAGATTGTTGCATAGATCGCAAGGTTTCGTTCAAGTTCATCCTTGTAGGATCACTAGTGCCTTTTTAATAAGATAGGGTAGGTAGATGACCATCTGTTGTGACATTGCAAACCTGCAAATTAAACAAAGAAAACAAGAAATAGACCGTCACAAACACTCCCTAAGTTTGTTCTCTTTAACAATGGTAACTCAATTCCCTCTTTTTTTGCTCTCTTAAGGCTTTTATATCAATAAGCTCACCCTTTTGCCTTTTTTAAAATCTCACCTAACAAGAGTTGTTTGAGTCCTAAAACTTTCTCCCACACAACCACTAAAGGAAATCAATCAAAGATAGACTTCAATTAAACGCTTAGTTGAGGTAATAAGAGAAGTTCAAAGAGTAATTTCAACAAACATCTAATGTTGGAGAGTTTCAAAGATTATCCAAGAGATATAAGAGCCAATCGAGATTAATTTGATTACACAAGAAGTATAAACATAGAAAGAAATCAATTAGAGTCCAAAAACAAAACAAAACAAAATTAGGCTAATCAAGAAAAATGAGTACTGAACAAAATTTTCACAAGAAACTGGGGTCATTGACACCCTGTGATTAAAATGAATGCAACTCACAAAATTGATAGAGTAATAAAAGTCTACTTTTATATATTGTTTTTGTTATAGTTTTGCTTTATTATTTAAAGAAATTAATGAATTTTACTACTACTTTTTGCTAGGAATAAATTGTGGAGATTTGGCTGATTTGAGGTTAGAAGCAGCTATTTTGGAATATCTCTAGAGAAAGAGACCTTATTGCATAAGATTATAAAAAAGACATTTACTTGAGGGATTTTACTGAAGTAATTGTTGAAGACCAAGTCAATTCATCTCCTCTAGTAGACAGAAAGTCAAAGCAGACATTGTAGTTTTTTTTTATCTGATTTTTTGGAGTTTTAAATAAGTTAACTTTTTAGGTATATTTTATTTTATTTTAAGTTGTTAAGAGGGGGAGCAAATCAAGTGATTTGATTCTCTTCATTGAAATTTTGTCAGGAAAAAAAACCCACTACAAAAAGAGAAGTCTTCCATTATATTAGTTAGCTCAACTTATTTCAAAGTTATGTTTTTCACCATGAAAGTGACTAAGTTTTCTGATTCTGATTTAAGGATTTATTTCAACTATAATTTTTGTGAGGCTATGAGCTTATATTTATTTTCTTACTTTTAATTCAAGTACTTGTTGATTTATTGCATTTATTTATGAAAGTGGATGTTTGATTTGTCTGACAAATTAATTAAACATTTTCTTTCTACTACTACCATTAGTTCTTGTTCTATAATTGTCAAGAACTATTGGCACTAAGTAGCACTTAGGATGATTATGTATATTAGTGAGACATTTGAATATGCATAATTAGCCTAAATATGGAAATCAACAAGACAAAACTAAATAATTGTAGCTATCTAGATTAATTGAGTTTTTGGTTCAACTACGTTTTCACTATTTCTATTGCTATCACAATTTAATATTGAATGCTATCATCCCCAGTTGAAATGTAGTAATTATTGATTGAAGCTTGATTTAATAAATGAATTTAGGAGAATATAAGATTTATTATGCTATCCGTATAAATCTTAGGTAGAATGCTTGAACAACTAAGATTACTATTTTAGCCGATGATCAATAATTTAGTTGAACAGAGGTGACCCCTTAAATAAGAATTTTTCATAATATTCTATTATTCTCGAGTGATTGATTATTTTCTTCACAAGAAAATTTCCCTATTTTACTACTTTTTCTTAAGAATTAAATTATTAGTTCCCTCGGGATTCGACCTGGTTCCCACTAATACTACAAAGTTAATTTGGTCTGATAGGAATTTAGATTAATTTTGAGGGTCTCGACAAACTCGTCAAAAGTTTGGTGCTTTTGTCGAGGAACTATTTTTAATTTATTAACTTTAATTTTTTATATTGAGCAATAGACTTTATTTTATACAGTTTGAGATTTGATCACAACTTTCATTAAAAAAATAAAGGATTTGATCATGTTTAAGGGAAAAAAACTTAAAGGAAAGTTAATAAAACATTAACTTAAAACCCTAAACCCTTATCCCTAAACCCTAAAACATTAACTTAAAACTTCTATTTAAGTTAATGTTTTAATTAAAGGAAAAGAAACGAACATTAGTTGATGACATTTTTGTGACAACCCATTTTCTTTTATTAAAAGTACAAGTCAAATTACAAAAACAAAAAAGAATCCATTTGTTTATCCTAACTCTTAATTTGACTTTCTCTCTTCTTTGTAACAGGGAAATTCGCAGAAAGTAGAACCGACTGCTCTTCTCCGTTCTGTCATTATTTTTTCTAAATTTCCACTGTCTCTAAAAAGACCAAGGAACCATTATCATCCATCCTACAATTCAAGAGAGTATAAAAACCCATTTTACAGTCACAAGCCTCGTGATTCTGTGAATTGAGAGATGGAATTGAAGCAGTTTCTAGTGTGACGGATTTTTTTGTTTTTTTCTTTGTTCTGATGAGTGGTAGAGGAAGCTCGACGATTTGTGGATCATCGCTCAACGATATCCCTTGATCTTGACATTGCAACGGTAAAGTGCAGGCCTTGCCCTGTTAGAAATTTCTTCTTCAGTGATTTTTTTTAATTTCATTTTTCTTCCTTTTCTAGTTTGTTTATTATTGAATTCTTCATTTCATAACATTTTCTTCAGTGATATTTATTTACCATTATTTAATTATTTCTTCGATTGTCCCTATTTATGGTGTTCCTTTGATCTTCGTGATAATTCTTACTTGTTTGAGAAATTGTCTTTCATTGGAGGTCATAACTTCTGATTTTTGGGACTTAGTTTCACTTATGTTCAGATACTGAGTCGATTATGCTTGTTTTTACTTGTTTCATAGTGATAGTGATTGCAATAGTTATTGCTATATTTTTTTTCTTTAGATATGTTTTTGTGCTACCATTTCTGATTTCATCAACTCTTTTCCAAGTTCCTCCATAACTGCTCCAACAATTTGGTACTTGTTTTAGTTGTTCATTAGTATATTTTTATTTCTAGTTCTGTTTATAACAGTTTCATTTTAAAATTTGGTAAACTTTCATGATTCCCTGAATTCATTATGCCAAATTAAACCTTATTTGTTTGCATTTATTCTTTTTTTATTATCTTCCTACAACTATCGCTGGAATTTTATCACTTTTGTAATTAGTTCTTTTCTTATTTTATGATCCATCGTTCTCTATAAGGTGAGTTGTATTTTATTCCTGAGATCGAGAAGACAGCTCGTCCTTTAAGAAAAGAAGATAGGCAAAGAAAGAGGAATTTCCCCTCTTGGGTGAATTTAAAACCTAATTTGACAAATTCTGATAATTTTGTTTTTCATGAAAAAAGGAATATGGGAGAAAGAACCTTGAAGGAGATAGCTTCACCAAATTTAAATCAACAGCCTGTCTGCATAGCATATCCAGCTCTTGAGGTAGATTTTGAACTAAAGTCCGGTTTAATTCACTTACTCCCAATTTTTCGTGGTCTTGCAGGAGAAGATCCTTACAAACATCTAAAGAGTTCCATGTAGTCTGCTCCAATATGAAACTACAAGGGGTGATAGAGGAGAACATAAAGTTAAGCGCATTTCCCTTTTCTTTAGGAGATAAGGCAAAGGATTGGTTGTACTACCTTCCTTTTGGATCAATTCAAACATGGAACGATATGAAAAACTATTTTTGGAAAAGTATTTTCCTACATCAAGAGCTACCAACATACCCAAGGAAATATGTAGGATAAGGCAAAGGAGTGTTGAGACACTTTATGAGTATTGGGAGAGATTCAAGAGACTTTGTTCTAGTTGTCCCCATCATAAAATATCGTATCAACTCTTGAGTCAATATTTTTATGAAGGTCTTTCACCGATGGATAGGAATATGATAGATGCAGCTAGTGGAGGGGCCTTAGTGAACAAAACACTAGAAGCAACCAAGCATCTAATATCAAACATGGTAGAAACCTCTCAATAGTTTGGGGTCAGAATGGTTGGAGGCATCAAGTAAGTCAATGAGGTAAGTCACTTTGCTCCTGAAAATAAAATCTCAGATTTAACCTCTTTGGTTCATCAATTGGTTGTAGGACAGATGCAAGCAGCTAAGGTTTGTGGAATATGTACAAATTTCGGGCATCCTACGGATATGTGCCCTACATTACAAGAAGATACCACCTAACATGTTAATGTTGTAATAGGATTTCCAGGACAATCTCAATGGAAGTATGATCCATACTCCAACAATTACAATCCTGGATGGAGGAATAATCCCAATTTCAGCTATGGAAATCAGAGTGGACAAGAAAGATATCCACCACAAGCTTATAATAGGCCACCACCACCTCCAGCGTAACCCTCGAGCTCAGGTATGTCTTTAGATGAAATTGTCAAGGCTTTAGCAACTAAAACTCAACAATTTCAGCAGGAAACAAGAGTGAGCTTACAGAATCTTGGGAACCAAATTAGTCAACTTGCCACTTCTGTTAGCAAGATGGAGGCTCAGAACTCTGGAAAATTACCTTCACAAATGGTAATTAATCCAAAAGAGAATGTGAATGTAGTAATACTAAGAAGGGGAAAAGAACTTGCATCAAGCTCATCCTCTCCTACAAAGGTGGTAGAAAAGAACGTCATAGAGGAAGATGATGAAGTAGCCGAAGATTCACTCAAGTGAAAATCTAATGGAACTTCATCTACCACTACTAACGCAATTGTTCCACCTTTTCCATGCAGGCTAGAAAAATAAAAGAAAGAGGAGTATGAGAAGGACGTCTTTGAGACATTTAAAAAGGTTGAGATAAACATTCCCTTGCTGAATGCAATGAGGCAAATTCTAAAGTATGCAAGATTTTTGAAAAGTTTTTACACTCATAAAAGAAAACGATTTGATGAGAAAATAACTATGAAAAAAAATGTGTCTACTTTTATAAAGAGAACTTTTCCAGAAAAAATGCTCGGATCCAGGTATGTTTACAATTCCTTGCACCATTAGTAATAGGAAATTTGAGTGTGCTATGCTAGACTTAGGAGCATCCATCAATGTCATACCATACTCACTTTTTTGTGCTTTGCATAGGGGTCCATTTAAAGAAACTAGAGTGGTAGTCTAATTAGTCAATCGTTCTTTGGTTAACCCAGAAGGAATTGTTGATGATGTCTTGGTGCGAATTGGTGAGTTAATATTTCCTGCTGATTTTTACATCTTATAAATGAAAGGAGATAACATTAAAACTCAGTTCCACTTGCATTAGGAGGGTCTTTCTTGAAAACGGAAAAGACAAAAATTGATGTGGACAAGAGTACTCTTACTGTTGAATTTGTTGGGGAAATTGTTACTTTTAATATTTACGAAGCAATGAAGTATCCTGATGAGTCTCATTCAATTTTTTCTGTTAACATTTTTTATTCAGTTGTGCAGGATTGTTTTGAAGAGGAAGAGAACGGCAATGAGTTTGAATGGAGTTCACAATCAGATGTGAATAATGACTTTGTTGAGGATTGTGAATTTTTAGAACCAATATTGAATTCCAAGTTAAAGTCAACAAATTCATTTGCAGAAGTTCCTTTGACTCACATGAAATTGTTAGCTTCTATTTTGCAGGTCCCCACATTGGAGTTTAAGTCTTTGCCAGATCAACCTATATATATTTATTTTGGTGATGGAGAGACATTGCCAGTGATAATTGCAAGCGGTTTAACGGATGATCAAGAAAGAAAGTTGATCGATATCCTCAAAGAGCGTAAAACAACAATTGGTTGGACGTTAGTTGATATTAAGGGTATTAGCCCTTCTTTCCGTATGTACCAAATTCTCTTGGAAGATAATGCCAAGCGAGTTAGAGAATCACAGAGGAAGCTCAATCCTGCCCTTAATGAACTGGTAATGAAGGAAATTCTCAAACTATTAGATGAGGAGATAATATATCCTATTTCTGATAGTATGTGGGTGAGTCTAATTCATGTTGTACCAAAGAAAACTGGAATCACAGCAATTAGAAATCAAAATAATGACTTGGTACAAATGAGAATGCAAAATGAATAGCGTATGGTGACTGACTTTCGAAAGCTAAACTTAGCCACGAGAAAGGACCATTTTCCTTTACCATTTATTGATCAAAGGTTGGAAAGATTAGCTAATAAAGCTTACTTTTGTTTCCTTGATGGATTTTCATGTTATTATCAGATTGTTATAGCACAAGAGGATCCAAAAAAAACAACCTTCACCTGTCCATTAAGAACATTTGCCTATAGAAGAATGCCTTTTGGCTTACGCAATGCCCTAGGTACATTTCAAAGGTGCATATTAAGTATTTTTTCTGATTACATTAAAAAGTGCATTGAAGTGTTCATGGATGACTTTACTGTGTATGGTGATTCATTTGACGAATGCTTAGTTCATTTGACTAAAATCTTAAGAAGATGCATAGAAACTAATTTGGTTTTGAACTATGAAAAATGCAATTTTATGGTCAAAGAAGGCATTGTACTAGGGCATGTAGTTTTTTCTAGGGGCATAGAAGTGGATAAAGCAAAGGTTAATGTGATTGTAAGCTTACCATACCCTACAAATGTTAGGGGAGTACGTGTTTTTCTTGGACGTGCAAGCTTTTATTGCAGGTTCATTAAAGATTGTTCAAAGATCGTATTACCACTATCCAAAATGCTCCAAAAGGATGCCATCTTTGAATTTGGAGAAACATGCAAATCAACATTTAATAAGCTCAAGGGGTTGGTGACTATTGAACCAATCATCCAACCAAAAGGCTGAAACTTGCCATTTGAAATAATGTGCGATGCAAGCGACTATGTTGCAGGAGCTGTTCTTGGCCAAAGGATCAAAAGAAAAAGTCATGTCATATATTATGCCTCAAGAACATTGAATTCTGTGCAGTGCAATTACTCAACCACAAAAAAGGAGCTCCTAGCAATTGTTTTTGCTCTAGATAAGTGTAGATCATATTTGTTAGGCTCAAAATTAATTGTTTTTTCTGATCATGCAGCTTTAAAGTACTTGCTAGCAAAGAAGGAGTCCAAACCAAGGCTGATTAGATGAATCCTACTATTGCAAGAGTTTGATGTAGAGATAAAAGATTGAAGGGGAGTAGAAAATCCAGTAGTAGATCACTTGAGCAGGTTGGTGAGAGAAGAAAATTCATTGCCTATTTTTGATTTTTTTCCTGATGAGCAATTATTTCAATTGAAAGGTATGGTACATTTGTATGCTGATGTTGTGATTATCTAGTTATAGGAAGTTTCCTAATTATCTTAGTAAATATTGAAAGGAAAACATTCGAAATGAGGAAAAACATTATGTGTGGCATGAACCTTATTTATTGAAATTTTATTTTCATCAAATGATTAAGAGGTGTGCGCCTAAAAGTGAATATCAATCCATTTTATCTTTTGCCATAATTATGCATGTGGTGGTCATTTTGGACGCAGACAAACTGCTAGGAAAGTTTTGAATAGTGGATTGTATTGGGAAACAATGTTTAGAGATGCATTTATGTTTTGCAAAAACTGTGAGCGATGCCAAAATATGTGTACATTATCCTGTAGAAATGAAATGCCCCAAAGCCCTGTTCGTATTTGTGAAATATTTGATGTTTGGGGCATAGATTTCATGGGACCATTTCCTTCATCTTGTGGTTTTGTTTACATACTTTGGGCAGTTGATTATGTATCGAAATGGGTGGAAGCAAAAGCCACCAAGACTGACGATTCTAAAACTGTTGTAGGTTTTATCAAGACTAATATTTTTAGCAGGTTTAGGATCCGAAGAGCAATTATAAGTGACAAGGGAGTCACTTTTGCAACAAAAACCATTGAAGCCTTGATGAAGAAGTGTGGGGTAAACCATCGTGTGGCCACAACATATCACCCACAAACAAATGGACAAGTAGAAATTTCAACTCGAGAGGTGAAATGTGTTTTAGAAAAGATAGTCAACCCAAGAAGGGAGTACTGGAGTCCAAGATTGGATGATACGTTGTGGGCACATCGGACTGCATACAAAACACCAATAGGTATGTCTCTATATAGACTAGCTTTTGGTAAATCTAATCACTTACCAGTTGAAATTGAACACAAGGCTTATGGGGCTGTAAAATGTTATAATATGAATATGGAAGAAGCTAGTATGTCTAGGAAGTTGCAATTTCAGGAACTAGAGGAATTGAGGTTAGAAGCTTACTAAAATTCGAGAATTTACAAAGAGAAAACCAAATTGTTTCATGATAATCTGATCTTAAAAAAAAATTGTATCAAGTCAAAAGGTTTCATTGTATAGTTCTCGATTAAAATTTCTGCCAGGAAGCTTTGATCTCGTTTGATTGGTCCTTTTGTTATCACTAATGTTTTCCCTTATGGTGCAGTTGAGATTAAAAGTTTAGACAATGATAAGACCTTTAAAGTGAATGGACATAGGTTGAAGTTGTTTCTAGAAGATTTTGGTATTTCTCATGTTGAGGATATTGATTTGCAAATTCCGCGTGATTGTGGGAAGAAGTCACGCATAACGACATAAAAAAATTGCACTATTCGGAGGCAACCTAAATTCTTTTTTTCTATTTTTATTTTATTTATTAATGCCTAACTTTTGTTTATTTACTTATTTTATTTATTTATTTATCTGATGCTAGATTGCAATGCTTAAAGCATGGATTGAAGCAGTTGCGTCCACACTTAAGAGTCATTTCTAAAAGTCATGTAGATCACTTCTCTATTTACTCTATCTCCTAAATTGTTTCAGGTTTACTTGCTTGCCTTTCAGGGAAATTATGCTTATTTATCTATTTATTTATTTATTTCTTACTATTTCTTTCTCTTTATGTGAGCATGTTGTGATACATTAAGGGCAATGTAGGAATTAGGTGTGGGGAGGGGGGAGGGAACTGTTTTGTCTAGCACTTGTTGGTTTTTGTGATGTTTTTTTATTTTCTTTTTCTAGAAATTTCAACTGTTTTCTAGATTGCTGTTTTTTTATTTTATTTAATTTCTCTCTCTCTCTCTCTCTCTCTCTCTCTCTCTTTAATATTTTTCTTTCGAAATGTGTTAACTTATTTTCTTTGAAATTTCTTTCTTGATATTTGCACTAGAATGATTTTCAAGTTTGTGTGTATTATTTGGTGAAAGTTGGACTATCATGAAGGGACAAAATGTGGTAAGTTTTTTGAAACTTTTTGAGTACCTTGTGGGTCTTAATGATTGAATCAAATAATGATGTGCAAGATTTGAAACAAATAAACGCTTGTGAGATTTCTGAGAGATTTCTGAGAACCAAAGAGCAACTCTTAAATTTTGCTCTAATTTCTTTGTGTTTGTCTAGCCTAGTATGTGTATTCTAGCACTTTCTTTGCTATGCATTTCAAAACTGCAAGTTATGGATTCAAGAACGAAAATGGGAACGGTAACTTAGGATGTAACCCTGTTCTTTAGCCATCTTAAAAGACCATCCTTTACTTATAATAACCCTTAGTTAAACTTTTTTGAGCTAGACACTTTCTTTGCTCTACACCTGATTATAATACACCTTTTAAGCCCTTTTCATTTGTTTAACATTTTCTCTTTTATACCCATGCAAGCAACTGTGAAGAAATGCTCAGGTGTATATATAGAGTCTTTTCTTCTGTACAGAGTGTGAGTTTAGGTTCATTGTGTATATGGTTTGGAATAAATGTATAAAGAAATCTTCAAAAAAGAAAAAAAGAAGAAATCTTTTAAGAATTCTTAAAGAGAAAAAGCCAAGTTTGGAAGAATAAAAAGCAAACCTTCTGTAAATGGCAATAAAATGATCAAATATGAAGGATCTCTTCCTCTGTATTTTCCTTTTTTTCCCTCCATTTTTATTTCTAAGTGTCTTTTCACATTTTGCTTGCTTTAGCCACTTTATATGACCTTTTCCTACCCTTGCCTTGACCAAGTTACAACCCAAAATAAAGACCCTTTGATTTTTGTTTGATTTCACACTTTAGTGGTGGAGATTTGATATATGAGCAAGCTTATGGTAATGAAATGCTATGTCTTGGATTTGAGAACTTATTCCCTAAATACTTTTGAGTGATTAGAGTGAAGCATGCGAGAGCGTGTTGAATCTTGTTGCATCCTTAGTTGATGAGGTTGTTGGGATTCATGAGGTGCTTAATTGTTATTTCCTAAAATTTTTTAGTTATGAGCACTTGTTCTCATGATTGCTATTTTGATTTAAGCTTTCTAATGTGTCTTGACTTGGAATTGTTTTGTGGGTGAATTGGGAGTGGAGAAAGTGATGAATTTGAAAATAGTTGATATTTTGGAATAATGCATTCTTGAGGGCAATCATGGTTTTGGTGGGGGAGAATTCGATAGAGCAATAAAAGTCTACTTTTATTATAGTGTTTTGGTTATAGTTTTGCTTTATTATTTAAAGAAATTAATGAATTTTACTGCTATTTTTTGCTCGGAATAAATTGTGGAGATTTGATTGATTTGAGCTTACAAGGGTCTATTTTGGAATATCTTTAGAGAAAGAGACCTTATTGCAGAAGATTATGAAAAAGATATTTATTTGATGGATTTTACCAAAGTAATTATTGAAGACCAAGTCAATTCATCTACTCTAGTAGACAGAAAGTCAAAGCAGACATTAATTTTTTTATCTAATTTTTTAGAGTTTTAAGTAAGTTAACTTTCTAGGTATATTTTATTTTATTTTAAGCTGTTAAGAGGGGCAGGAAATCAAGTGATTTGATTCCCTCAATTGAAATTTTGTTAGGAAAAAAAACCACTATAAATATGTGGGAAGAATAGAAGAAAAAAGGAAAGAAGAAAAGAGAAGAAGAAGAAGAAGAAGAAGAAGAAGAAGAAGAAGAAAGAAGTCTTCCATTAGATTAGTTAGCTCAGATTATTTCAAAGTTATGTTTATTATCATGAGTGACTAAGTTTTCTGATTCTAATTTAAGGATTTATGTCAACTACAATTTTTCTGAGGCTATGAGCTTATATTTATTTTCTTACTGATTGAACTACATTTTCACTATGTTTATTGCTGTCACAATTTAATATGGTTTGCTATCATCCCCAGTTGAATTGTGGTAATTACTGATTGAATGCTTTCTTGAATCAATGAATTTAGGAAAACATAAGCTTTATTACGGCTATCCGGATAAATCTAAGGTAGAATGCTTGAACAAGTAACATTACTATTTAAGCCGATGATCAATAATTTAGTTGAACAGAGGTGACCCCTTGAATTAGAATATTTAGTAATATTGTGTTATTCTCGAGTAATTTGTTATTTTTTTCTTCACAAGAAAATTTTCCCATTTCACTACTTTTTCTTAAGTTAAGAATTAAATTATTAGTTTCCTTGGGATTCGAACTGGTTCCTACTAATATTATAAATTTATTTTGGTCTGACGGCAATTTAGATTAATTTTGAGTGTCTGACAAATTCGTCAAAAATACAACTCCAAATCGAGTAAGATTAGTTTAGAAACAGGCTCAACTCGATGAGGATGAGTTTACGCACAAAGTTCAATTAAATTTGTACTTTCAAAACATATCCGATTTCTGGATCTCAAACATAAGATACGATTAGATTAAATCACACTTTCAAAACAGATTTGATTTTTGGATACTTTCAAACTTTTGATATAATTGATCTATCAAATCAAGTCCAAATTGAGTGAAACTAACTAGAATTGAACAATAACTCATAGAGGATGAAATCCATATCGAATTCTAGCACAAACATCACAGTTCTTCTTCGAATGAAGCCAAACGTATGGCATCAAATTTTCTATCGAGAATTGCATGTTATTCATGTATTTTTGTGCAGATCGTATCATATACTTTTTTTTTTACGATTTCCTTCAACAGTTAAACACATAAAATAAGCTTACATTTAAGGTGCTCTGATAGAAATGATATGACTCTTGTTGGTCAAGATCAAAATCTTCAATTAAGCTTCCCAGGTATCTTTGTCTTCAATAAGACTTGATCTTCTTTAACAATACCCACCCATAATTTATCCCAACCTTTGAACAAATGAATATGAAGATATCTTTTACACAATTTCTAAAAGAACAATGGAGCTAGTTACCCACTACCCAATTAGATCAATTGATGAAGACCTAAGCTCTAGATAAATCACAATGATGTGATTACGATAGAATTAGGAATTGTGATTAAATTAGAACCCTTTGATCAACCCAATCCCAGTATTCATTAAAATCAATCTAAGGAATGATCAAATGAAATTCAAGGAGAAATCCTCAAAACTTAAGGACCCTAAGAGAAAACTCTCAATTTTCATATATCATCAAAGTTGATTACAATGTAGTCTATAAAAGCATATTTATATTATTAGGGCTAAACCCTACATTGACTATTCACTTAAGACTAATAAAGACCATTAATCCCTTAATTAAAAACTGAAAAGAGAGTTTAACATTAAAATTCAGCTAAAACAAGGCATTATTCAAACCAGGACCCTACCATCGACAGTATGGTAGAAGTGAAAGAGGAGGAGGTCTAGGAGGAAGGGGATAAAATAGACCACAAGAAGATGTACCGAGACATGAAGCATGACATGTAGATAACTTGTTTGAAGATTATGGTAAGAATCCTAATGTGGGTCAAGCATGCTTTGGTGATTATTATGGTGGACAACAAGAGGATAAAGCCTTAGACAAAATCAAGTGGAAGGTGCCTAGCTTCAAGGGGAAAAGGGATCCAAATGTATTCCTTGATTGGGAGAGTCAAGTGGAGAACCTCTTGGTGAGAAATTATTGTGACAATGTCAAGGATAAGTTAATCATTGCCGAATTTTCGGGGTATGTACTTCATCTGTGGGAAAGGATTGTCACTCGAAGGATTAGAAATGGAAGGCAACCGTTTGAAACTTGGCTTAACTAAAGACTCTTATGAAAGAAACATTTGTACCCTAGCATTATTGAGCTTCACTACAAATTGATGACTATTAGGCGAGGTAGCAAAAGTGATGTACATCCTCTTTGATTGTAAATTGGATCCAATTCCTTCCCAAGATCACCTCCTTTTATTGAAGAACCTCTATTGAGGATTTTTAAATTCAAACACTCCAATAGAAAACCTATGAGAAACTAAGTCTCATAAACCCAATATTGAGAGGCTAAAATTCTTTCACAAATTGATAATTAGATCCTTCAAGGAACGAGGACCTCACCTATATAACACATCTAGAAGACCCAAAATCATTTAATTCAAAGAAAGGAAACTCTATGAATCAACTAATGAAAGGAATTTGAATGATCGATTGATTCCATAGAAACTTCAATCTAAGGCTCAATTGTTCACAATGCTAAGCACATTAAAACACTGATAAGATGAAGAACCCAAGAAGCAAGTTGGAATAAGTCTCTCATATTTTGAGCAAATTCATCATTGTTGAATTACATGGAGTAATAATGGGGTATTTATAGACTAAACTCTAGACCTAGCTAACCTATGGTTAAATGACTCAAAGTACCCATTAAAACCTTGATTAAAAATTGAAAAGACAAGCCAAATAACAAAAACTACTTAATTAGAATGCATTTTAGCACTCATTCAGCTGAGCCCTACCGTTGGCAGTAGGGGTAACCTACCGTCGATAGTAGGTGTGTGATATACACGGGAATGGTCGAGAAAAGCCTACAGGCGATGGTAGGGACAAGGCCTATCCTCGGCGATTAGGGTTTTTTTGTTGGAAATCGTAGGCAAAAAACAAAATAAAATAAAACTATGGAAATCCACCAACAGGATCTGCACATACTAGAAAAACCAATTGGATAGAAACTACCTCAATGTTTTGATTGTTCGATGTAGAGGCGCTGATGTTTACGCTTCGCCCTCTACTGGTTTCCACTCTATGAACTCCTCTACAAGATATCGGGATGCTTGCCCCTTCTGTGTTCTGAAAGTAGTTCAGAACTGATCATGACTATCTGGCAATATGTTGTATTTCAGAGAGAGGAGGCTAGATACTATATCGTTGTTATAGGGTTTGGGGTTTTGTTTTTCTTTAATCAGATAAAGGATGGCTGCCAAGAAAAGGTTAACATAACCTTTTATAGCTGTCAATATCAAAACCCTAACTGTCATCTAATGACAGTTTAATCTCATCCGTCTATTCCTATAATCATCCAACGGTTGGATGAATAATATTAAGTAATTAATTTCTTTTATTCGATTAAATAAAATTATTTACTTATTAACTTACTAGAAAATACAATATGGAATCTGATTCCCCTTTTGTATGAGTTCAACAAATTTGGACACAATCTAGATTCATTGAACGTGGACATTATGCTCACAAGATTGTCTATGCGTGTCACCCTGTAGGTTCACTTAACGTTGGCGGTGAATGAAAAATGTCCTAGACATTTATTCACAAAACATAAACGGCCTCTAGCAAGACATTATGCTTACCCAAGTTAAGTAAATGCAATAATAACCTAGCATCAGATTTAATATTTAGTCCTTTTGTCACACGATATCCTAATTAAGTATAAGGCATGGACTAAGTCATCCTTATCAAACTTAATTAACCATTTACTTGATCACCAGTATGTCAAAACATACTTTCTCCCCATGCAAGAAATATTAGAAACATTAGGTCAAAGGATAGCAAATATAAAAATAAGAAAAAATACTTATAACTTAAACCCGTGCAATATTTCTTCTTCACTTTGGTCATGTCCAATACAATATTCTCAATATGTATTTATGAATTGATTTTATATCTCATATTCATGATCAGTAAAACTTGACCATCAATCAACTTCACACTAGTTTACAAGATGTAATAAACTGGGGACAAATAAGAATAGTATTTTATTAGCTATAAGGGTTTTACTATCAAGTCACATACTTGATGACCAAGAGCATAAAATACAATTCAAAAATACATGCTTCATAAATCATAAATGTGAGTTAATTAGTCTTAGGGCATATACTAACATTTTCTTCATATAGTTAGCAAATTTTCAACTCCCAATTGTTCCCTTGAGTAATCCTTGCTAATTGAACGAATGGTGAACAACTTGAGAATCTTTTCTTGGAATTTAAACTCTTCAAACTTATTCTTCAATGCTTCTTCCATGTAAACAATCATACCATTATCCTCATTTCCATTGGAAGCTTTGAGTTTCTTTGTCTGAGCTCTAGTCATTGGTCCAAGCTTTAACTCCATGGATGCTTTACTCTTCTGATCATCAAGCTTGAAAAGGTCCATCTCTACAATCATCAAGCTTGTTCTTGCGTTGAGAAGGAAAATGTTCCTTTCGAAGATGAACCCAAAACCCAATCACTGAGTTCAAAAACCACAAGTTTCCTCCCAACATTCCGTGAAGCCACAAATTTCTTGTTCTTAAACTCAATAGCTTCATGTACTTTTGCATGAATAGATTTGGCAAACTCCACCTTCTGTTTTCTATCTATACTGGGACAATATGATCTACAGGCAAAGGAACCAAATCAAATAGAGTTAAAGGATTCAAACCATAAACAAGCTCAAAAGGAGAAAATGATGGAGTAGAATTTTCTACCCTATTGTAAGCAAACTTAATATGAGGAATGACTTTTTTCCCATTGGCGCAAATTCTTCTTAAGGATGGACCTAAGAAGTTGCCCAGTGGTCCTATTGACCACCTCCATTTGGCCATCGGTTTATGGATAGTAAGCTATAGAATACTACAAGTTAGTGCCAAGTTTCTCTCACAAAACATGCCAAAAATGACTAAGAAACTCAGTATCATGGTCCAAAACAATAGTTCTAGGAATTCCATGGAACCGCACTACCCAAGTAAAGAATAAGTTTGCTACATGGCTAGCATCATCAATTTTCTTGCAAGGTATAAAATGAGCCATTTTAGAAAACCTATCTATCACAAAAAAGATAGAATTCATTCCTTTAGGAGATTTAGGCAAACCCAGAATAAAATGCATAGGAATATCAACCCACGGAACTTTAGGCACTTTTAAAGCAGTATAGAAACAATGAGGCAAAGAAGTATATTTAACCCTCTTACATTCTAAACAATTTCCAATTAATTTTTCAACATCCTTCTTCATGTGAGGCCAAAAAAATGCTCGTACAATATATCATAAGTTTTAAAAATACCAAAATGTCTTATTAATCTACCCTCGTGATAAAGAAAACCATCATGTATGAGAAATACTTAGCATTAGGCACAAGCAAGAAATCCTCAAATATTTCTTTAAAATCTAGATAACTAGTATATAAATCCTGAAGCATCTCAAAACCAAGAATTTGAGCTTGCAAAGTAGAGATAAGAGTGTACCTTCTAGATAATGCATCGGCTACAATGATTTCTTTACATTTCTTGTATCGAATGATGTATGGAAAGGTTTCAATAAACTCTATCCATCTTGCATGCCTCTTGTTTAGCTTTTGTTGTCCTTTGAGAAACTTCAAGGACTCATGATTGGTGTGCACCACGAACTCCTTTGGCCACAAATAATGTTGCCAATTCTTCAATGTCCTCCTAAGTTCATAGAGCTCCTCATCATATGTTCTGTAGTTCAACGCCACACCGGTCAACTTCTCGCTTAAGTAAGCCAAGGGCCTCTTTTCTTGCATTAAGACTCCTCCAATGCCCACACCTAAGGCATCACATTCTATCTCAAACATTTTGTCAAATTAGATAGTGCAAGTAAAGGTGCATTACTTAATCTTCATTTTAGCAACTCAACTCTCTTGCTTCTCTTCCCACTTGAAACCATTCATTTTCTTAATCACATCAGTCAACAGACTGGCAATGGCGCTAGGATCCTTGATGAACCTCCTATAAAAACTAACCAATCCATGAAAGCTCCTCATTTCAGATGCATTCTTGGGAGTAGGCCAATCTTTGATGGCTTTCACCTTCGCTTGATCAACTTAAAGTCCTTGAGAGCTAACTACATAACCTAGGAAAGTCACCTTTTCCAAAAAAAACTCACATTTTCCAAGGTTAGCTTATAACTTCTCACTTCTCAAAACTAACGAAACTTGTTTCAAATTATGTAAATGATCTTCAAAAGTTTTGCTATAAATAAAGATATCATCAAAATAGACAACAACAAATTCGCCAATGAAATGTCTCAACACATGATGCAGAAGTCTCATGAATGTACTAGGAGTATTAGTTAATCCGTAAGGCATAACTAGCCACTCATAAAGACAAAATTTTGTTTTGAGAGTCGTTTTCCACTCATCTTCTTTCCTCATTCTAATTTGATGGTAAACCCGATTTCAAATCAATTTTAGAAAAATATTTGAGAACCATGCATTTCATCAAGTAGAACATCTAATCTAGGAATATGATGCCTATACTTGATAGCAATATTATTGATGTCTCTACAATCTACACATATATGCCTGTACTATCTTTCTTTGGAACTAGCAACACGGGAACAACACAAGGGCTGAAGCTTTCTCGCACACACCTCTTGGCAAGCAAATCCTCAACTGTTTTCCTTAGCTCCTTAGTCTCTTCAGGGGAATTCCTATAGGCCAGTCTATTTTGCAACATCGCTCCGGGTAACAAATCAATTTGATGCTCAATTCCTCTCAAAAGAGGAAGTCCACTATGTCTTCATCGGGGAAGACATCCTTGTATTCCTCAATAATGTTCAATATGGCATTGGACAAAGAAGACAAATGATCATTAGTAGACACAAAAGTACCTTTGCAATAGAGAAGTAAAACAATCTCTTCTTTCAATGGCTTTTATGATCTCACTCTTTTTTGCATAAAAGCACCTCTTTTCTCTCTTTCCACTATCACTCTTTTGATCACTCATTTTCTTGTCTCTATTCAATTTTTTCTATCTAGGCTTTTCCACAGTCACTTTTCTTTCATCATCTCTTTTTCTCTCTTCAATGCTCTTTCTCTTTTGCTCACTATCTAGTCTCCCTTTTTTGATCATTTTCTTTTGCTCTTCAAAGACTTGGCTAGGAGTCAAGGGATTCAACATGAACTTTTTCCATCCTTTTCAAAATTGTAGGTGTTCTGCACACTATTATGAATAGCGTTCTATCATATTGCCAAGGACGCCCCAACAACAAATGCCCTACTTGTATAGGAACAACATCACAAAGAATATCATCATGATATGCCCCTTTAGTAAGAGGTACTAGCACTTGCTTTAGACCTTCACTTCCCTGACATCATTTAACAAATGAAGCTTATACGGTCTAGGATGCTTAAGAAGAGGTAAATTCAATTTCTCAACCAGATATGTACTTGCCACATTTGTGCAACTACCACTATCTATAATAATGTTAGTAACCTTACCTCCCACTAAGCATTTAGTGTGAAAGATGTTTTCCCTTTGGACACTTGCTTCTTCCTCCAAGACCTGAGTAGAGAAGGCTCTTATGGTCACAAACTCAATCCCTCTTGAATGGCTTCATTAGAATTAATCTCTTGATCTTCATTACTTTCCTCCTTGTCAATAATATCATCTTGGAAATCATCTTCTTCTTCCCTTTCAATCCAACCATTCAATTATTCATTAAAAATTAAGGTTCTCTTGGTAGGACAATTTATGGCTATGTGTCCCATATCATTGCACTTGAAATACCTTGATGAATTGGTAATCAACCTTTCTTTTTTTTCCAACTTAGGCTTAGGATTATCTTTGAAATCCACCTTAAGTGTATCTTCTTTCTTTTGTCTACTCTTTTAGGTTGATGCTTGAGGTTTGGACCCCACACTCCTTAAGAAGGATTCCACACTCTTTCTTTGGCCTACTCTTTTCGGTTGACGCTTGTAGCCAAATGACACATGTCTTTATAAGTGGTGTAAGGGTACAATTATAATTGATTAGAAATATCCGTATTGAGGCCGCTTAGAAATCTAGCAATTGAAGCATTTTTGTCTTCCTCCAAGCTCAACCTCAAAGTGTATAGTTCCATTTCTTGCCTAGAGTGTTAAACATTTTTGTTGCCTTGCTTAAGAGTTATAAACTTGTAATGAATCTCTCTATAATAATCTTCCAATACAAATCATCCTTCATGAGTGACTTCAAATTTGCCAAAGTTTCTACCGGTGGTCTACCATTTGTCAACCTTTGAGTGACAACTCTTTCCCACCAATGGAGTGCAGAATCCGAAAATTCAGCTATGACTAGCTTCACCTTGACAATGTCACTATAGTTCCTTATGATAAATAAATTCTCCACTTGTCGTTCCCAATTAAGGATTACATTTGTATCACTTTCGCCCTTGAAGCCGGGCACCTTCCACTTGATTTTATCGAGAGCCCTATTTTCTCATTGATTAACATAGTAGCCTCCATGGTTTGCTTGGCCAACATTAGGAACCTCTCCAAAATCTTCAAACAAATTAACATCTCGCCATGTTTCTTGTTTTGGAGCCTCTTCATATGGTGTATAATATCCTCTTCCACATTGTCCCCCTCTTCTTCCATCTCTAGCTTGTGGCCTTCCTTGATTTCCAGCTTCATGAGATGGGCAAGGATTGTGAACCGGCTTGTCATAGTATCCTTGAGTAGACATGTTGTCATAAAGTCATGGATGATGAGGTGAATTAACTCCTCAAAAATTATCTCCAACTTGTTGCTCTATTGTAGCACTACTCTTGCCCTTCTTAAGCTCTTCAACATCTCTAGCAACACTTTGGTATTATCATACCAATCCTTCAATCAATTGTTTAAACACAGTAAAGTCTCATTTACTTGCCTCATTGAGGGTTCGCTCGTAACTTCTTGATAAGACTGAGTAGGCATATGACCATCCGAAGACATTATTAAACCTGCAATTAAAAAAAGAAACAAAACAAAGGACCTCCCAAATCACTCCCTAAGTGTTTCAATCTTTGATGATCACTCCAATCACTCGTGTTTAACTCTCTTAATTGACTTTTATCAATATAAACTCATTCTCTTGCCTTTTTCAAACACTCAACACTAAAGATTCTATGATATCCTGCAACCTCTTAGCCAACTCAAACAAAGAGCAACAATCCCAAACAAGTAAATCAATCAAAGCACTTGATTGGATAAGTGTTCAATGAGGAAAAATATCAAACACTTGAGCTGTAGGAATTCAAATAATGCAATCTATTGAATTGAGCCGACAAACAAGATTTATCATCCACAAAAGACTAGAAACACACAAGGAAACAACTAGAATTCAAAAACCAAGCAATTCAAAGCAATTAGACTATATAAAGAACAAAAAGAGTAGTAAGAAAATTTTTTCTGTAAAACAGAGTATGACAACAAACTTTTACTAAATCGATGATATATCCAAATCTACGAATCCAAGTCAGATGAAACAAATTCAGGAACATTCCTCACTAAATGAGATGAATTTAAGCATGAATTTCATGTGGCTGGAATCAATATAACATAAGATATGCCCAGATTAACTTACACTTTTTCTGCTGTCACAACTCCGAAACACATTTCAGAAATAAGTCCAATTCATAGACCAATTGATCTCCAAATTGAGCTCGAATTATTCCAAATGAATCGCAACTCAAAGGAGAAAATCTCCATCACAAAAACATCAAGCAATTTGGCAGTTAATTAGCTAAGTTTCAATGAATTTTCGGACCTATTTTTCTGTACTTAATTTTTGCATGATCATCATGGGAATTTTATTGATCATCAAGTACTACTTCCTTTTATGAATTCCAATGGATTTAAACAACTTACAACTAAAATTTACATTCAATTGGAGGTTTCTCTCATACCATTATGATGTAGATCTTCTTTGATTGTAGAATTGGATCCAAATCCTTTCGAAGATCACCTCCTTTGATCGAAGAACCTCTACTAAGGATTTGTAAATTCAAACATTCCAATAGCAAACCTATAAGAAACTAAGTCTCATAAACCCAATATTGAGAGGTTAAAATCTTTCCTTGATTGATAATTAGAACCTTGAGGGAACAAAGACCTCAAAACCCAAATTATACGACTAGAAAACCCAAAATCAATTGATTCAAAGAAAGGAAACTCTATGAATCAACTAATGAAAGGAATTTGAATGATCAATTGATTCCATAGATACTTTAATCTAAGGCTCAATTGATCACAATGCTAAGGATATTAACCCTTTAGCAAGCTAGACTAAGAAGATGAAAAACACAAGAAGCTACTGGGAATAATTCTCTCATATTTTCAACAAGTTCATCATTGTTGAATTACATTGAGTTATAATGCGGCATTTATAGGCTAAACTCTAGACCTAGCTAACCTATGGTTAAATAACTCAAAATACCTATTAAACTGTTGATTAAAACCTAAAAAGACAAGCAAAATAACAACAACTACTTAATTAGAATGCATTAAGCACTCATTCAACCGAGCCCTACCATCGACGGTAGGAGGAACCTATCATCGGTAGTGGGTGTGTAAAATACAAGGGAATGGCTGACAGAAGCCTACCGCCGATGGTAGGGGTATGGCCTACCGTCGGAAGTAGGGTCTTTTCTTCATATACTTTGCCAATTTCAACTCTCAATTGTTCCCTTTAGTAATCCTTGCTAATTGAACAAAGGTGAACAACTTGCAAGTCTTTTCTTAGCCTTTAAACTCTTCAAACTTGTGCTTCAAAACTTCTTCCATGTAAACCATCATGCCGTTATCCTCATTTCTATTGGAAGCTTCGAGTTTCTTCGTCTGAGCTCAAGCTTCAAGTCCATGGATGCTTGACTCTTCCGATCTACATCAAAAAGTGTTGAGGAGTATAGACAGGAGATGAGGTTATATATTTTGAGAATGAGCTTAGAGGAGGACAAGGATACTTCTATTGCTAGATTTCTAATTGCTCTCATGATGTGTTAAATGGGGTATCTCTGAAACTAATGTAACAAGCAAGTGTACCTATTACTGTAGAAACAGAGATACACCAAGGTTGTCAAACTCAATGAATAGCTAAGCTCAAGTACTAATCGTGTTAACTATTTTCTAGTCTAACAAACTAATTTTTAAGAAATTATTTTGAAGACTACTAAAAAGAATTAAATGAAAGCAACAATTTAAAAGGTATAAAATTTAGGAAAATAGCTTGAATGATGGAATCCCGCTAAAATTTGTAAACTATCTCAATTGGAAAACTCATAAAAAGATGTTTCAAAACTAAGGTTGGGCTATCACACAAAAATCAAATAATCCATATCTCTAGGTGAGGGCCACTCTAGTCACTAACTTTTAGAGGAGAATATCTTCTCTCTCTAGTCGATTATGAATGCAATTACACTTAGGTGATCTAATAACCTAAAAGTGCAATGAATATCTCCATTCAATTGCCAAGTTTTATTATTCAATTGGTGTCCCTAGACTGGTCTTGTAACACCCTTCCCTATAAGCAACTTAAGTGTGGTTCATGAATATGAAGATTACAAACGTACTATTAAAATTATTTAGGATCCAATTTAAAGTAATGGACATAATTATCATAAAATCATTGTATAGAAATATTTGAAGTTTCAATTTAGCGGCATAGAATTTTTAATAGAGAATTAGAGTATTTCTGAGCTTAAGAATATACACTTTAGGTACATTGTTACTAAAAATATTGTGACATAGATTTAATAGTTGGAAGAAATGTAGTTTGGAAAAAAAAAGAGATAATCGTAATAATAATAATATTTTTGCATTAGTTTGAAAAAAAAAAAAAAAGAGGTTTGGACAAGAAATTGGATATTTTCATAACTACTCACTAAATACCATTTGGGAGAATATAGAAGTTTTTTCTTTCTATATCTATCAGTAAGTATATTTAGCCACTTCTTCCCTCGCGCCACTTGTAGCCTAGGTGCCACTCTCTCATTTCGATCTTATCTTTTCACTCTCCTTTACTCTTTTTCTTCTTCTAGCTAACCGACTTACTTTCTCCTTCTTTAATTTATTTCTTCTCCTACTTCTTGGTACTTGGAGGCCTTGTGTTGATCCTCTAAATATATATATCTATATCTATATATATATTAGAGAATTTGGCCTCGTTAGAAGCCTAATCTCCTTGATATGCTATTGGAGGAACTTCTTTCTTCAATTCTCTCTCGCTCTTTCCCTTATAAATAAACATTTTAATTCTCCTTAAATTCTTGCCACTTTAGGACGGATCAAAGTGAACTCAAGGTAAATTTTTAATTTCTAGTTATTATATTTTAAGCAATTTAGGCGCTTCAGGTAAGTGTTAAATTAAAAATTCTTGAGATTATAAGATTATGTGTCTCCTTCAGGGGACTATATATATGTATATCCTAAGATTATAAAGAGATAATTATGTCCGTTAGCGAATTGGTATGTAATTTTTTATAACTATTTTTGTTATACTATTTGTAGGATCATATCACCAGATTTGCATTCTAGTGAGTCCACAAACCTCATTTTATTATTTCGTTTCAAATGTTACTGGTGATATATATAACTTCTAAGTTATTACTATCCTAAAAGGAATTAGTATCGTACACAGGTTTTCTAGAAATTTTTCTTTGAGTTGGTAATGCTCTAGTCTTGAAGAGTTACATGATTTGACATAAATGAACGTAGACCTGGCATATTTGTAAAATTTGCATAAGTATGTTTTGACTGGCGGATCGGGATTTTTGCTATTCCAAAATGTTTATGACTTGAATTTGTTTAGACGGCCGAGCAAGTGGCCTTTTGGCTTGTATATATATATATATATATGAAAACCCCATTTCGACTAGTGATAAACTTTTGTTTATCATCGTATGTCCGAAAACGTAAGAGGATTGCACTGTACGTGGCTAGTTCCCTGTACTAAGGCCTCTTCTGATGATGTGGACAGTTTCTGACTCTGAGGGTAGACCTACTTGAGAGAGGGGGCATAGTACCATGGAGGGTTTGGCCCAATCGGCATTTACGTCATGCATCACATCCTGCTCTGTGATGGGACGGCTGCCTTGTGGAAATTTAGGAGGGATTTGAAACTAAGGTTGGTCTCAGGACAAACCTACTAGGTGCACAAGGATCTGTAGCCAGGTTTTATATGAATGGAAAGTGCGTTGGTTATGGAATCAAGCGCTCATAAGATGTTTGGCTTGTATTGACTACGAGATGCCGGAACTTGTTTCCGATGACCTCGTTATAGGATCCAGACTTTGTTCGTGTAGCCCGACTGTTTCATTACATATTCTTTATAATTTTGGTATACAAGCTGCACTGATGTGTCTTGATTTTTTCGAACTTCCCAGTTGCATTCGAACCTTTCACATAGGTTCAAGTATCGATGTTGTTAAAGCAACAAAAGAAAAATGTTTTTCTATAGCATTGTACGAACTGTTTTCCTGAAACTATATCATTATTATTTTAAAGATATCACTATAGTACACACACACATGGATTTACTGAGCATTCGCACTCAAATCTTTCCATATCATGTTTTTCTTTCCAGTTGTCTCAGGACGCACAGTGGCGCAGTAAGCCGTTGAAGATTTAGGCATGGAGCTTTTGGATCTAGTCTTTTCTGGATGGACATGTGTTTTTGTTTTTCTTATGTTCGAACCGTCAGTGACATTTTCTTTTTTCTCTGGTGGATTTGGTTATGTAAACTATTTTTCCCCTGTATTAGAAATATCATAAGAAGCTTCCTTGAACCTTATGTTTTGAGTATTCTATTAGTAATTAGTTTACTTGTTTTCTCGCTGTGTATTCTCTGTATATGCTTCTAAGTGTTACCCCGGGTTTTGCTTTAGTGTTGGGAACTAGTGGTTTAGTGCCGAGAGGCACGTTGATACCTTACTTAGTTGCAGTTAACCTAACGGAGGGGTTGGGGTGTTCACAGGTCTTCCTTTTTCAATTCTAACAAACCTTGCAAAATGATCAATTCCGTGCGAATCAGTGATCATAAATGCATATTCGAACAACAACCAACATTAAAAAAACATCAATTTTATTAAAATCAATCAAAATTAGGGTTCAACCCTCAGTTAAAACAATGGAGAATTAGCTACTAAATATCCTAACAATACTCAAATCAACAACATAATCGAAAGAAGGCTTAAGCTGAAGAAGATTCAAATCCACACTTCTGAAAGCCATCTAAGCTCGTCTCTGGATACGCGTGATGAAACTCGAAAATACTCTATAAAATCTCTTCAATCTTCCTCCAAGAGCTTCAATTTTATGTTAATTATTCAGAAACTACCTAGTTGAAGAAGAATTGAGATGTTTTTTTTTTTTTTGGCCAATCTTCACCCCTAATTCCTCTTCTCTAAACCTAAAATTTTTCTATCATGAAAAAGAGGGAAAAATTACATAAATCAGTGCTAAAAATGCATTAACCGCACAACTATCAGGACCTACCGAGTCCGGATGGTCGAGCCCTACCGTCCGGGTAGGGTTCTGTCCATGGCATCCTTGAACGCTTGGGACCTACTGTCGACAGTAGGCTTATGTTGGATTCTTCTATTTCCTCCAATACCAACCGCGTGCAGTAGGTTGGGCTACCATCGACGGTCGGTTGTCTTCCTTGGTGCCAGCAGCTTCTGTTTCTGCCTGTTTTCTCTTTTATTCTCCGTCTTCTTCATCGGGAAGCACCTAAGATAAGAATAGAAGTAAATTGTGTAAATTATACACTTTCTAAATTTAAAACATCGTAAAAAAATGAAAAATATATTTATATAAATGTAGTACTAAATGACATGTATCAAATACCCCCACACTTATATGTTGCAAAAACTAGGCAAAAACAGGAAAACACATTAAGAGAAGTGCACAAAGTTTTGTTCATTGAAAACTACAGACGGATGGAAAACACAAACAATCAAAGAAGTACAAGACTAGACAAACGAAAAAGATAAAAAGTAAAAAAATAATCGACTATCCTACTGCTATTTTACTAATATCCTTGCTAATCAATGGTGTGTACGTGTGAATTGCTCGCATTGCCTTTCAAAGAAACCAAGGAATATCAGGTTATAAACATGGTGGAAAATGTTGTTGGAAAATGCACAACAGAACTCAGATTCCTCAAAACCTATTACTCTAAGATTTATTCTAAGTCGTTCCTCGATTAGGTAGGGCTTTTCAGCTTGTAATGTTAGGCTCGGGACTAAAGAGTGTCAAACGAAAGGAAAGGAAAAAGGAAAGCAATTTGAGATAGAGCTAATGCAACGGAAAGGAAAGATATCAAAAATTATGAGGCATTTATGATTTATGAGGTATGTATTTTGAATGGTATTTTATGCTCTTGGCCATCAAGTATGTGACTTGATAGTAAAGCCCTTATTGCTAATAAAATATTATTCTTGTTTGTCCCTAGTATTATTACATCTTGTATTATTAAACTAGTATGAAGTTGATTGATGATCAAGTTTTACTGATCATGAATATGAGAGAAAAAATCAATTCTTAAATACATATTAAGAATATTCTATTGGACATTACCTAAAGTGAAGAAGAAATATTGCATTGGTATAAATCGTAAGTATTTCTTCTAAGTTTTATATTTGATGTCCTTTCACCTAATGTTTCTAATGTTTCCTGAGTGGGGAGAAAATATATTTTGACATAGGCAAACGTCACTTTTAATTAGGTGATTATTATGACTATTGGTTGCGCTATATTCTTGTCATGGCTTGAATATTGGAGATAGTGAAAGCGATTTGTCCCTATCCTATTAAAGAGAGACATCCATGGGCTATTTGATAAGAAAGATTGGAAAATACGTATAGCCATGCTCAAGTAAGTATTCATAATGTGTTACTAATATTATTTGTCGGAACAGTGCGCCTAATGATCAAGTAAATGATTAGTTAAGTTTTATAAGGATGACTCGGTCCATGCCTTATACTTAATTAGGATATCGTGTGAGAAAAGGACTAAATATTAAAACTGATGCTAGGTTATCATTTCTTTCACTTAACTTGGGTAAGCATAATGTCTTGCTAGAGGCCACTTATATTTTGTGGATAAATGTCTAGGACATTTTTCATTCACTGCCAATGTTAAGTGAACCTATAGGGTCACACGCGTAGACGATCTTATGAGCACGATGTCCGTGTTTAATGAATCTGGATCGCATCCAGATTCATTGAACATATACAAAAGGGGAATCAGATTCCATATTGTATTTTTCGATAAGTTAATAAGTAACTAATTTTATTTATCAGATAAATGAAATTAATTACTTAATATTATTCATCCAACCGTTTGATGATTACAGGAATAGACGGACGACAATAAAATTATAATTAGATTACAATTAGGGTTCTGATGCTGACAGCTATAAAAGGTTATGTTAATCTTTTTCCCGGTAGCCGTCTTCATCTTATTAAAAAACAAAATGGCTTTAACCCTAGAACGGCTATTACAGTATTTAGCCTCTCTCTCTCTCTCCAAAATTCTACGTATTACTTGATAGTCAGAATTCGTTCTAAATAGTTTTCAGAACACCACAGGGGCCAGCATCTTGATCGCTTGCACAAGAGTTTGTCGTATGGATACCAGTAGAAGGCGAGGCCTAAACAGCAGCGCCTCCACACCTAACGGTAGAAAAATTGAAGTAGTTTTCTATCCAATTGGTTTTTCTTGTATGTGCAGATCCTTTTGGCGGATTTTCGTAGTTTTATTTTTATGTTCTTCCAGGGGCTTAGCCATCGGAAACCTCCTCGTTGTTTTTGTCATGTTTCTTTCTATCTTTAGATGCATGGTGCATCGCATGGCCCTTTACCCCTTGTGATTGGTTGGTTTATTTTGTTCATGAGTTGTAATGTTTTCAAATTCGGCCTGCGTATCGTCATTTTTATTGATGTAATATTATCAAGTTTTCCTAGAATAGGTTTATTCCATTTCCTATTCCTATGTATGTTTTTTCTATCCTATGTAATAAGATCAGAAGGCCAAGACTTTGGAGGCAAGCTCATGGAGATGAAGACTTACCTAGATTGATCTTTGACTTCCTTGAGGCTCATGGAAGTCAATATAGGACTGTGGCCATGCTATGTCAGGTTTTATTCTATGTTTTTTTTATGTATGTGATGTTTAGTTTATTTCCTTTTATTTTATTGGATAAATGATTTATAAAATAAAATATATAAGAGGAAGACGGTTTTGGAAACCATGTAAAGATTAAGTCATAAAATGCCTCCCATGATCATAAGTACTTCTCCATGCCTGGATCATAAGTTTGTCTCACTACAAAAGCAAGAGATATGTGGTTACTGTTGGAATCGGTAGGCAAAAATAAAATAAAATAAAACTACAGAAATCCACCAACAGGATCTGCACATACTAGAAAAACCGATTCGATAGAAATTACCTCAATGTTTTGATTGTTCAGTGTGGAGGCGCTACTTTTTACGCTTCGCCCTCTACTGGTATCCACATGACGAACTTCTATGCAAGCAATTGGGATGCTAGCCCCTTCTGCGTTCTAAAAACTTTTCAGAACTGATCTTGACTATCTGGTAATTAGTCGTATTTCGGAGAGACGAGGCTAGATACTTTATCGCCGTTCTAGGGTTTAGGGTTTTGTTTTTCTTTAATCAGATAAAGGACGGCTGCCAAGAAAAGGTTAACATAACCTTTTATAGCTGTCAATATCAAAACCCTAACAGTCATCTAATGACAGTTTAATCTTGTCCGTCTATTCCTATAATCATCCAACGGTTGGATGAGTAATATTAAGTATTTAATTTCATTTATTCGATTAAATAAAATTAATTACTTATTAACTTACCATAAAATACAATATGGAATCTGATTCCCCTTTTGTATACGTGCAACGAATTTGGACACAATCTAGATTCGTTGAATGTGGACATTATGCTCACAAGATCGTCCATGCGTGTGACCCTGTAGGTTCACTTAACGTTGGCAGTGAATGAAAAATGTCCTAGACATTTATTTACAAAAAATAAACGGCCTCTAGCAAGACATTATGCTTACCCAAGTTAAGTAAATGCAATAACAACCTAGCATCAGATTTAATATTTAGTCCTTTTGTCATAAGATATCCTAATTAAGTATAAGGCATGGACTAAGTCATCCTTATAAAACTTAATTAATCATTTACTTGATCACCAGGCAGACTGTTCCAACAAATAATATTAATAACACCTTATTAATACTTATTTGAGCATGGCCATGCATATTTTCCAGTCTTCCTTTTCAAGGGGCCCATGTATATCTCTCTCTAAAAAGAGAGGGACAAATCCCTTTCACTATCTCCAATATTCAATTCATGACAAGAAAATAAGCCAACCAATAGTCATAATAATCACCTAATTAAAACTGATGTTTGACTATGTCAAAACATATTTTCTCCCCATGCAAGAAACATTAGAAACATTAGGTCAAAGGACACTAAATATAAAACTGAGAAGAAATACTTATAACTTAAACCCATGCAATATTTCTTCTTCACTTTGGGTCATGTCCAATACAATATTCTCAATATGTATTTATGAATTGATTTTATATCTCATATTCATGATCAGTAAAACTTGACCATCAATCAACTTCACACTAGTTTACAAGATGTAATAAACTAGGGACAAATAAGAATAGTATTTTATTAGCTATAAGGGTTTTACTATCAAGTCACATACTTGATGACCAAGAGCATAAAATATAATTCAAAATATATGCTTCATAAATCATAAATGTGAGTCAATTGGTCTTAGGGCATATACTAACAGTTACCTAAGTAAGAGAAGATGGAAAATGGTGATTTCCATATGCTTGGAGTGGTTTTACATAACTAGGCTATCGAAATGGTTTTGAGCCTAGGGCATCATATGAGATTTTTCCGGGAGATATAGATGTAAATCCCCTCAGTCCATTTTACTTTAGTTATGGGTGTTAAGCCAAAGCTTACTTATGGTTATTATAAAATGGAATTTTTCTACCCACGATTTATATCAAGTGCTAAATATTTTAGGGAAAATTAATGCTTCATTTATTTAATTTTACTTTGAAAATTATATGTAGATAATAGCCTCAAACAATTCAAACACCTCGTTGCAATCCGTACTGGAAAAGAATAAGCTTAGGGGGACTAACTTTCTTGATTGGGCACGAAATTTTAGGATTGTCCTTAAAAAAGAAAAAAAACCATATGTACTTGAGAACCCTATCCTTAATCAACAAGCTAACAACCGCTCCTAGAATGGAAAAAGATGCTTATAGTAAGCACAAAGATGATTCTAATGATGTGACATGTCTCATGTTGGCTACGATAAAATCTGAGTTGCAAAAGCAATTCGAGGAAGTTGAGGCTTATAAGATGATGAAACAGCTCAAGGAAGTGTTCTAAGAGCAAGCACGTCAAGAGAGATATCTTACTACTAAGGCATTGAAGAGCTGCAAAAGGACCCTAGGCACTTCAGTTAGTGCTCATGTCCTTAAGATGAAGGGTTATTTTGATCATCTTGAAAAACTTGCAGCACCTGTAAGTCATGACTTGGCTACTGATATGATCTTGGCCTCTTTGACTTCTGAATATGATCAGTTTGTCATAAACTTCAATATGCATAGTATGGAATAGTCCATAAATGAATTAAACGGGATGCTCAAGCAGCCTAAGCAAAACATTAGGAAATCCACTCCTAATGTTCTGATGGTTCAGAAGGGGCAGTTCAAGAAGAACAAAGGAAAGGGAAAGGGAAAAGACATGGCCAAGAATGGCAAAGGCAAGCAGAAGCCCAAGCCTAAGGCTAAACCACCAAACGAAGGGACTTGCTTCATTGAAATAGGAATTTCAAGCTCTACTTGGAAGAAAAGAAGAAGCAAAAGGCTAGTGAGACTGCCGCTTCAGGTATTTTCGTTATAGAAAGTAATATGTCTTCTCTTACTTCATGGGTATTAGATACCGGATGTGGAGCTCACATTTGTGTAAATGTGCAGGGACTCAAAAGGAGTAGAGTTTTGGCAAAAGAAGAGATGGACTAGCGAGTAGCAAATGGAGCAAAAGTTGCTGTTGTAGCTATAGGCACATTTGATTTACTTTTGCCCAGTGGGCTTATCTTTGAACTTAAAGATTTTTATTATATTCCTACTACGAGTAGGAACATCATTTCAGTTTCTTGTTTGGATATTGTTCTTTTTTAGTTTAATACTAAGAATGGTAAAAGTTCTATTTATAAAAATGGTATTTTCTGTGGGGATGCCTCTTTCTTTAATGGACTTTACATTCTTAACCTATATGATTCCACTAGTAAGCCCATCTATAACATAAATACAAAGAAATTTAAATATAATGATTTAAATCAAACTTACTTCTGCCATTGTCGTTTAGGCCACATAAATGAGAAACGCATATCCAAACTCCATCAACATGGACTTTTATCTTCATTCGACCTTGAGTCTTATGAAAAATGCGAGTCTTGTTTAATAGGCAGAATGACTAAAAGTCCATTTATACCACAAAGTTAAAGGGCTATTGATTTATTAGAACTTATACATACCGAGATATGTGGAGCAATGAACACACAAGTCGGAGGAGGTTTTCAGTACTTCATTATATTCACAGATGATTTTAGTAGATATGGTTATGTCTATCTAATGAAACATAAATCTGATTCCTTTCAAAAGTTTAAAGAGTTTCAAAATGAAGTACATAATCAACTTGGAAAGAATATCAAATTACTTCGATCAGATCGAGGAGGTGAATACTTAAGCCAAGAGTTTGACGAACATCTTAAAAATTGTGAGATAGTATCACAACTAACTCCACCAGGAACACCATAATGGAATGGTGTGTCTGAACGTAGAAATCGAGCTCTATTAGATATGGTTCAATCTATGATGAGTGAAATAGATCTTCCAATTTTTTTTTGGGGTTATGCTCTAGAAACTGCTGCATTCATATTAAATAGAGCTCCTTCTAAAGCTGTTCAGAAGATACCATATGAGATATGGACCGGGAAACAACCTAGTTTAGCATTTCTCAAAATTTGGGGATGTGATGCTTATGCAAAGCGATCATTATCTGATGAAGTAGCACCCAAATCTAATAAGTGTCTGTTTGTAGGATATCCCAAGGAAACTAGGGATACTATTGCTATCTTCCATATGAAAACAAAGTGTTTGTTGCTCGGAACAGAATTTTCCTTGAAAGGGAATTCGTTTCCAAAAGAGTTAGTGGGAGTAGAATCTATCATGAAAGAGCTCAAGTACAGCAAACTATTTCTAAACCGAGTATGGACACTCAGTTGGACTCACATATTCATATTGAGCCCGAGCCTTTGACACAAGGCCAAAGAAGGTCAGGTAGGATTCATCAGATACCATAGAGATATGGATTTCTTGTGACTGAGGATCACAATATTGATCTTATTGATCAAGGTGAACCTAATTCCTACCAAGATGCTATTCATAGTCCTGAATCTAGTAAATGGCTAAAGGCTATAAAATCAGAAATGCAATCCATGCATAACAATCAAGTTTGGACTTTGTTTGATCCACTTGAAGGTTGCAAGACCATAAGGTGTAAATGGGTTTTCATAAAGAAAACTGACATGGATGGCAATGTGCACACATACAAAGCATGACTGGTAGCAAACAGTTATAGATAAACTCATGGTATTAACCATGATGAAACCTTTTTTCCAGTTGTAATGCTTAAGTCAATCTGAATACTACCTGCCACTACAGCATATTATGAATATGAAATATGGCAAATGGATTTTAAAACTGCATATCTTACTGGAAATTTACTAGAGGATGAGTATATTACACAACCTGAAGGTTTTATTCATCTTTCGAATTATGGTAAAGTATGTAAACTTCAAAGATCCATTTATGGCCTAAAGAAAGCATCTTGAAGTTGGAATCTTTGTTTTGATGAGGCAATTAAAGAATTTAACTTCATCAAAAATGAAGATGAACCTTGTGTTTACAAAAGGGTTACAGAAAATGCAGTAGTCTTCTTATTACTCTCTGTCGATGACATCTTGTTAAATGGGAATGACATCCCCACTTTGCAATGTGTAAAAACTTGGTTGGAGAAGTGTTTTTCATTGAAAGATTTAGGTGAAACAGCCTATATTCTAGGCATTAAGATCTATCGAGATAGATCTAACACCCTAATTGGCCTAAGTCATAGTGGATATATTGACAAGGTATTGAAAAGGTTCAGTATGCAAGATTCTAAGATAGGATTCTTGCCGATGTCACATGGATTTAAACTTAGTAAGTCTCAAAGTCCTACCATAAGGGAGGATACTAAACACATGAGTAAGATTCCTTACACTTCCACAATTGGATCTATTATTTACGCAATGTTATGCACTCTCCCAGATGTGTATGCATTAAGCATGACTAACCGATTCTAGTTAAATCCTGGTGAACCACATTGGACTGTAGTAAAAAAAATTCTCAAGTACTTAAGAAGGACTAAGAGAAGTTTTTGATCTACAGAGGTTAGGAAGGAGAGCTCGTTGTTAATGGTTACACGAATGCTAGCTTTCAGACAGATGTAGATCATTTTAGATCTTAATCTAGATTTGTGTTGGAAGAGTTCAAAGCAAGATACCGTGGTTGATTCTACTATGGAGGCTGAGTATGTGGCTGCTTTTGATGTGGCCAAGGAAGCAGTTTGGATCAGAAAGTTCATCGCTAAACTAGGTGTGATCCCTAGCATTGTGAACCTAGTGGACCTATATTGTGATAATACAAGAACCGTTGCACAAGCTAAGGAACCTAGATCTCATCAACGATCCAAACATATTCTCAGGCGTTTCCATCTCATCTGAGAAAATATTGAGCGTGGAGATGTAAAAATTTGCAAAGTAGATACCAATGATAATGTCGCAGATCCATTGACAAAGCCACTCGCACAACTTAAGCGTGAGAGTTATACTAGGTCAATGGGTTTGAGAGGCATGTCAAACTGGAAGTAGGGCAAGTGGGAGATTATTAGTATATGCCCTAGACCAATTGACTTACATTTATGATTTACAAGGCATGTATTTTGAATTGTATTTTATGCTCTTGGTCATCAAGTATGTGACTTGATAGTAAAACACTTATTGCTAATAAAATACTATTCTTATTTGTCCCTAGTTTTATTACATTTTGTAATATTAAACTAGTATGAGGTTTTATTAATCCTGAATATGAGATATAAAATCAATTCATAAATAAATATCGAGAATATCGTATTGGACATTACCGAAAGTGAAGCAGAAATATTGCATGCATTTAAGCCATAAGTATTTCTTCTCAGTTTTATATTTGGTGTCCTTTGAACTAATGTTTCTAATGCTTCTTGCAAGGGGAGAAAATCTGTTTTGACATAGTCAAACATCACTTTTAATTAGGTGATTGTTATGACTATTGGTTTTTGTCATGGCTTGAATTTTGGAGATAGTGAAAGGGGTTTGTCCCTCTCTTATTAGAGAGAGATATCCATGGCCCCTTGATACAGAAGACAGGAAAATATGCATGGCCATGCTCAAATAAGTATTAATAAGGTGTTATTAATATTATTTGTCAGAACAGTTCACCTGGTGATCAAGTAAATGGTTAATTAAATTTTATAAGGATGACTTGGTCCTTGACTTATACTTAATTATGATATCATGTAACAAAAGGACTAAATATTAAAATTGATGCTAGGTTATCATTTCTTTTGCTTAACTTGGACAAGCATAATATCTTGCTAGAGGCCACTTACGTTTTGTGGATAAATGTCTAGGACATTTTTTATTCACTGCCAACATTAAATGAACTTATAGGGTCACACACATAGACGATCTTGTGAGCACGATGTCAACGTTCAATGAATCTAGATCGTGTCCAGATTCATTGAACATATACAAAAGGGGAATCAGATTTCATAGTGTATTTTTTGGTAAGTTAATAAGTAACTAATTTTATTTATCAAATAAATGAAATCAATTACTTATTGGATGATTATAGAAATAGACGGATGAGACTAAACTGTCATTAGATGATAATTATGGTTCTGATGTTGACAGCTATAAAAGGTTATGTTAATCTTTTTCCCGGTAGGCGTCGTTATCTTATTAAAAAACAAAAAGGCTTTAACCCTCGAATGGAGATAATAGTATCTAGCCTCTCTCTCTAAAAAATTCCACATATTACCGCAGGGGCTAGCATCCTGATCGCTTGCAGAAGAGTTCGTCGCGTGGATACCAGTAGAGGGCGAAGCGTAAATAGCAGCGCCTCCACACCTAACGGTTAAAAACATTGAGTTAGTTTTCTATCCAATCGGTTTTTCTAGTATGTGCGGATCCTATTGGCAGATTTTCGTAGTGTTTTGTTTTTTGTTTTTTTTTTTCCTACGAATTCCAGCAACTAAAGGGTGCCAAAGGAAGGGAAAGGAAAAACAAAAGCAATTGAGATAGAGATAATGCAACCGAAAGGAAAGATATAAAAAATTATGAACACTTTCTAGCCTTTTTTCACTCATTCCCATCTACCCTTAAATGTCTTACTTCATTCAAATAGGCATAATCTACCTAACAATTCTCTATATCTTATGAACCATATATTTTTCAAGTATAAGAGAGAGCGAGAGAGCAGCGCGAGATTTTTTTGAGAGATAATATTAAGAGATATTCAATTACTCATTTTTTATTGTTTTCTTTTTTTTTTCCTTTATTTTTTGAAAGCAAACATCACCAAGCTTTCTCTGATTCAACCACTACGTATACCTTGCCTGCAAAGATTCCTAGAATACCCTTTTTTATATAAAACTCCTCTTCTTTACACAAATACACCCACACTTATCTATTTTCCTCACTCAAAACGGCTAAAAGGTACTCAATTATTAGCTTAACAAATTGAGGTTTTATACAGTGTATTTTAAAAGGCAAAGAATTGAAGGGATTAAAACCCTTGGCATGAAGGCATAAAAGGGGAACTGGGGTTTGATTTTTATAAGGGATAGACAAGAATGGCACAAACGATACAATGAAGGCATGTAACCATCATTTTCTGGATCAACCTAGACCAAACCTTATTGCGTCAAAGCAAAGAGAAATGTAAGAGTGAAGGCAAAGACTCGAAAAGGTATACACTATGATAATCACCTAAGATTCAAGGTTTCTATTACTAACCCACACTTACAAGCTCATAAAACCATTGATTTTTTAAGAATAAAAGCAAGGGTGGTTTTTAAGTTGATCAAGTTAAACGTCTTTTTCAAATCCTGCGTGTTCTGCAATCAAGACTCTCATTGAGTGTGACGAAAACAAAAATCTTTTTGAATTTTTTGAGTATAAGAAAATAGAAAAAGAGAAATGGTATGATCCTCCTTAGCTTCTCTTGAAGATAATTTACTCCCAATACTCAACTTCTTTCTACATGATTTCCTTTATGGTGCATTGGATAATAAAGAACATAAACACAAAATTGCAAGAACATAACTAAGAAGAAAACAAATAGAACTTGTTATATGTAGAGGAGAATCAACAAGGCTTGGAAAAAGCCTCACCTATCCTCCACACTCTCAAGAAGAACCTAGATTCCCAAACAACACCAACTATGAAGTTGGCACCTCAAGGGAAAAATGGGAATTTTGAAATTAGACTTGGACTCTTGAATTGAAGATTCAAGAAGTTTCTTGCCTTGAATTATACAATGGAAATTCTTAATTTACAAGGAAAATGAAGAAAACTCAAGAACCCTAGTTCTTCTCTCTTTAGATTTTTCATTATATCAAGCTTGCCAAAATGGCTACAAACATGAATATTTATAGTGGTCTTCACAATTGGTTTCCAACCCTAGGTCATGGACAAGCTTAAAAGAGTTTAAGGGATGTTAAGACAACTTAAGTATAAGTCAAAATAAGTTTACAACCAAATTCAAGAGTCAAGGGAGTTAAAAACTCCAAAAAACGTTCACTAGCTGAGACCTACTGACGGTCCCGACCTACCTTGCACGGTAGATTAGATGCTCAATTTCTTCTCGGCCAGAACCCCAGGAGACGGTAGGTTGGACCCACCATCGGTGATGGGTTGCTTGACTTTCTTCCTTCACGGGGAGAATCCTACCATGGACGGTAAGGTTTAGAATGACTTCTTCCTTTTGTTTTCAAGCTACAAAACCTCCTAAGCTTGCTTCCTTAGACTTTTCCATTTGTACCCTTGAAAATAAGAAGGTTTTGGATCCCCCAAAGTCTTCTCGTTGTTCCTCTAGCACGTGTCAAACGAGGTCTTAGAGCATGTTCTCAAACAAGGCTACTTCACCCTTGTATTCTTCTTCCATTCTCTTAGCTTTTGCTCTTGTGATCGGCCCTTGCATCAACACTATGGTTTTTCCTGCTTCTTGAGCCCTACCAGGAAAAGACGAAAAAATTTGTAGGCTTTTCAAATTATCTGATTTTTTTGGATTTTTCAAATGTGATAATGAGAAAAAAGGACTATGTGGACTATAACAAAAACTAAGTGTAAACACAGCTCAAAAACAAAAAGAAATAGGCAAAGGACATAAGTACCTTAACATATAAAATCACATTTTCGTCAATATGGCGGCCAGAAGAAATTGTAAACAATTAAGGCACATTGATGTCAATCCTCTCTTGCTTGTTGATTTGGATCCAAATCCTTCACAAGCTCACCTCCTCATGAAGTACCTCTATTGAGGAATTTTCAGTTCCACACTCCAATAGAAAACCTATGAGGAACAAGCCTCGTAAACTTAACATTGAGAGGTTTACTCTTTTCTAAATTGATGGCAAAAACCTTGAGGGAACTATGACCTCAAAACCCTTGCCACAAAATCTAGAAGACCTTAGATAAATTTAATTAAAAAAAAAAGAACTCTAGACTCAATTAATAGAAGGAATTTTAAGATGATCAATTGGATTCCGTAGGTCTTCAACCTAAGGCGATTCATTTGCTCACTACCAAGGACATTAACCCTTAGTGAATTAGTTTAGCAAGAGGAAGAACCTTAGAGACTAAGAGAGTTTCTCTCTCAAGAATTTCAGCGAAATTCATTCAACTTCCAAAGTTAGATACAAATTATTATAATGGGGTATTTATATGTGTAAAAACTTAACCCTAGCTAAACCAATGTTTAATGGCTTGAATTACTTATAAACCCTTGATTAGAAGCTAGAAAATCAACTTGCATTACAATTTCCTGCCCAAGATGGTGGTTAAGAAATTCCCATCCGAGACCTATAGGCGACAGTAGGGTAGAATCTGCTGTCGGTAGTAGGTTGCCAATGTCCGAGAGGTGCCAAACAGAATCCTATCGGCCACGGTAAGGGTGGCCTCGCCATCGGCAGTAAGGTATAGTCTTGCCAACACCCAGCCAAATTCTATCCTAAGTTTTGCCCTTGATTGGTCTTTGACAATTGAACACGTTGTAAACCACTTAGAATGTTTTCCTTGAGCTTCAAACTCTCCATCTTTGCTCTTCAAAACTTCCATTATGTAAACAATCATGCTGTTCTTCATGGTTATCTTAGTTGTCCTCTTGAAGCTTGAGTTTCTTTCTTTGAGCTCTAGTCATCAGTCCAAGCTTTACTTCCATTGATGAAGGACTTTTCCGGTTCATATCGCACATACAAGAGAGCTATCCCTTAGAGATAAGGCATATAAGCATATTAGGAAGCAATCCCCATAGAAAGGCAAAATAGAAAAAGAAACAAATAACAGAAAAGAAAACATAAATAAGAATAGAAAATAAAAGAAAATATGAAACACGTGAAAATATAAAAGAAAAAAAGAAAGACTCCTTCACTATAGACCAAAGTCTGCATCGCCGCCTCTACTACTGCAGTGATAAAGTAGGAATCGACTGCACAGCCAAGCCAACATCACTTCCTGGCAGTCTATAGATACCCTCTGATGCCCAACTTGTTCTCATAACAACACGTAGACTACACTATCTCCGCTAGTTAGGTAGCATGGATATCTTGTCTGAGGCGGAATTGCTCAAAAATAGCTTGCATCTCAACCTAAAAAGCGTCTATAGGGACGGTGGGAGGTGCACCCTCAGACGAGAGGTCATAGGACTCATCATCCTTACTCTCATCATCGGCGATTGGGAGGAGGACACTCCAATGTCAGATTTTGTGGTTTTCTTTGTCTTTTGAAAATCGACAATATTGCATTCCCACAGCCAATCCTCCTCGCCTAGAGGTATCCAAATATTTAGGGCCTCATCCCAAGGCGTAGCCAAAGTTGTTGAATGTAGTGAATTTTATAATCTGCAGTTGCCCAGTCTTCGCTGTCCATTCACCGGCGAAATCAATACTGAAACAACAAATACACGTGAAAATATCACAGGATAACGGAAAAACGTGTGCAAATAGTGTCCCAACAAGTGTGGCACACAGTGTGTTTAATGAGGGACACTACGAAATAGGGAGTCTACTTTTAGAGTTTATTGATCACGTACAGATTCAGAATTCTAACATCGCTCTGTCCATCCCCTTTATGGACCAAAATGTGGCAAAAGAAATAAGTAAGGACTCAGGGTGAGAGTTGGGGGAAATCACCCCCGTGAAAAATTCGTTGCTGATCGCTGGAACATGTCCTGATCTCAAGGCGATTGTAGGTTGGCTCGTAGTTCCAGTCCGGTTCCTTGTCGATTGTTTTCTTATTAGAATCGACGTTTATAGTGTTTCCCTCATTCCTAATCCCCAAAATAGAAGCTAGATGTTCTTTATATAAAACATCTACACTACCTTGACTGTTGAAATGATTGCAAAAAAGTCCTTGTCCATTTTATGAATCATATTAGCATAAAACGCATGGACAAGCTCGTAATAGTTTCCAGAAATATGTAAAAGGGGTTCCCACCCTAACACACCAAAACTAGCATTTTAGCCTAAGTATTCTATAACGGGAACATCAAAGGACTTTTTTACTATTAACTTAAGGTGCTCTCTATCAGGTATTCATTTCCTGGCTGCCGCAGAGAGGTGCTCGGGATAAGAAGGAATCGCAGGATTAGTGAGGTCGAGCGTGGAATCATCAACTCGAGCCCTTTTGGAGTTGTTGGGTTCATTTGGAGAGAGCAGTGTACTTTTCGGGTGCCATGAGGGAAGGAAACAAAGGACAACATACAGAAAAAGAAAAAAAAAAGATCCAACACAACACTGATGAACCGCTAAAATAAATAACACACAAAAAAGGATATATCAAAACTAACATAGCTCGTGTGCGTTCAAGTGTCCTATACATTGCTCGTGTGTGACAAAGTGTGACACAAAATAAAAAGAACAGAAAAACAAGTAAAATAACAAAGTGAATAGTAATAACAAACACACAATCAAATCATAAAGCACCAAACAAACGAAAAACAAACACAATTAACAATTAAAATTAACTAAACAAAAGTGAAGCGGAGGGAATTACAAGTAGCCTTGGTTGTTTGAACAAATAAACTGTCGCCGCAATTCTAATGAAACATGCACGCTACCTCGAATGGTGTACTGCTGGAGTTGCCATAATGTCGCTGGAGTTCCGCCAAAAAATCTTGTCTAGAATTTTCTTCAAATTTTTGTTAGGGAAAAAAAGAAAAAGATAACACAAGTGTTAGTAAAAGAATAAATATCAAAGAAGCAGAAAAAGAAAAGATAAGAAAAAAGAGAGAAATGGGGTAAAAGGTGAGGAAAACCGGTTTGAACAGTGGATATAGGAGGGTGAAGAGGGGATGTTGGTGGAGTTTAAAGGAAAAGGGAAAAACAGAATTTGGTGATTGTGTGAGAAAGAATGGAAGAAGAAGAAGAAGAAGAAAGGGAGAAAATATGAAGAAGAAAAAGAGAGAGAGAGAGAGAGAGGAAGTACAAACCGATGGGGCAGATGGGTGGGCGTCGTAGTTCGTCAAAGGTATAGGAGAGTCACCGGTGATGGAAGGAAAGCCAATGTGTTGGTAAAAACCGAGAGGGAGGAGGAAAGAAGAAAGAGTGAGGGAGTTAGGGCTAGAACTTTGAATTTGAGAGAGAAGAATTTGTGAGAAACTGTAGAAACTTGGGGAAGGTGATGAATTTTGAATTGAAATTTGGTGGACTTGACCCGTTTAACACAAATATACCAGAACCGCAACTTAATCACCAGCCAACTGCGTCCTGTAAGTCGAGGCCTACTATCTGCGGTAGGCTTCTACATATTTGGGATTTTTATCGCCTGAACCTACTGTGTACGGTAGGTTGGACCTACTGTCCGCAGTGGGTTTCTATCCGTTTGAAGAAAAACTTGCCATGACCCTACCGCGTGCGGTAGGGGTACCTTACCATCTGTACTAGGGTTCTACCTACACTCCGAGTTTTCTTATTTTTGCAATTTTCAGAACCTTTTCATACTTGCTAAAGTGGTGGATTCATTTTAAGCTTTAAATGAGTATAAAGCTAACATTCATCTCTCCGAAACACCTTGCAACAATACAAACAACAAAATGATCAAAGCGGAAAAGGAGAGAAAACAAAAATACAAGTACATGATAAAACAAGTGTACAAGGAGATACAAAAGTACTCACTTCTAGGTGCCAAAATCACCTATAGGATCACGACAGTATGAGATGAAAAGGTCTGTAAGGAATACAAGGTCTTTGACCTTGATCAGGACATCTTCTATGATCCCTTTAGGATGTCTAAGAGTTCTTCTTTTAGATTAATGGACCTTCTAACGGGTCTTGTTTTCCTAGGCCTAGTTTCTTACACAAAGAATATGACATAACATTTATACTAGTGCCTAAATCTGCTATGGTTTATCAATTGGTAAACTACCAATAGTATAAGGAAAAGAAAAAATCCCTGGATCTTCTAATTTTTGTTATAGTTTGTCATTGTTGATAAAGATAGCCGAACATTCTTCGCCCAAGACGTGTGTTGATGCATCGTTAAGTTTGCTCTTCTTTGTCAGCATCTCCTTTAAGTATTTAGCATAATTGGGTACCTGCAAGAGTTTGTGGAGCTGTTTGAGGTCTTTCGAATTCTCGTTTGCTGTTTGAGGAGTTTGCGGGGCTGTATCATAGAGAGTGGCTGAGTAGGACCTCTATTCTGGAATCCTAGAAGTTGTCGTGACCCTTGCTATTCTTGTCCTCCCCAAGAAAAGTTAGGGTGGTTTCTCTTACCCGGATTATAAGTATTTGCATAGGGGTTGTTACCCTGCCGTTTCCCTTGCACAAAATCTACTTGCTCCATAGGCCCTACCATGCTAGGGCATTCATGATTAGGATTCCATCCACTACAGAAATCGCAGAACATGACTTGCTTACTATTTTTACTTGAAGGTGTATTACTTAAGTTCGCATCTTTTGCTCTATCATGGCTAGCAATCCAACTTCCATGACAGTGATAGCATCTACATTCTGTACTCTAGTTGATTTTTACTTCGATCTTTGTCCTCCCCAAGTATAACTATTGATAGCTATTTGTTCAATGAGATCATATTCCTGTTGAGGAGTCTTATTATCTTTGGAACAACCAATAGAGGCATAAATCAATTGTCTTGCTCCAAAGGATACTCTATTATAGAAAGATTAGATTTGAATCCCCAAATCTAAGCCATGGTGGGGACATATCTTGAGTAGCTCCTTCCATCTATCCAAAGCCTCATATAGGCTTTCTCCATCCATCTGCTAGAACAACAAGATCTCATTTAGAAGCTTCGCTGTACGGGCAGGAGGAAAGTACCTTCCTCTAAACTTCTCGGCTAGTGAATCCCATGATATACTCAAGTTGGAAGGTAATGACTTTCACATGATTTTGCCTTCCTCCTCGGAGAGAATGGGAAAAAGTGAAGTCTAATGGCCTCCTCTGAGACTCCATTTATCTTGAATGTATCGCACACCTCCAAGAAATTGTCGATATGCATGTTGGGATCTTTCTCAGGGAGTCCATCGAACTGTACATTGTTCTGCAATATTTGGATCATGTTGGACTTAATCTTAAAGTTGTTGCTTTTCATGAGGTCTGGCTATGCGTTATTGTGTCCCAATAATGGATAGTCTGGCATAGTCTTTCATTGTCAGCTTAGTCATTTATAGTGGAGGATGTGGTACAAACAACGGGTTAATGAAAGGTGGAGCTTCTTGACCTTCTTCTATCTTATCGACGGCAATGATAGTGTTGTTGTTCACCGTCTCAAGTTGCTGAGCGCGGCTGGCACTCCGCAATGAATACTCGGGCTCTAGATCAAATGGGACTAATTCACCCCTTCTTTTTTAGGGCGTAAACTAGTTACCCAAAAATTGAAACAAATAAATCTAGCCAAGTTCCACAAATAACAATTCACAATTAAAGATATAAGCCAAAACTAAACCTTGCAAGAATAATCAACAATCCAAAACAAAAACAAAAAAAACAAGAAGAATAAAAATGACTAAAGCACGAGAAAACGGTGTTCTTTAAGCTGCCATTCCCCAACAACAGTGCCAAAAACATGGTGTGTTAAATGGGGCATTTCTAAACTGAAACAACAATTAAGTGTGCCTATCACTATAGTAACAGAGACGCACCCAGGTTGTCGAACTCAGGGAATAGGTAAGGTCAAGTACTAATCGTCTTAACTAATCTCTAGTCTAAGAAATTAATTTTTAAGAAATTATTTTGAAAACTACCAAAAAAATTAAATGAAAGCAATAGTTTAAGAGGTACAAAATTTAGGAAAATAGTTTGAATGATGAAATCCCCCTAACTTTTGTCAAATATCTCAATTGGAAAACTCATAAAGTGATGTTTGAAGACTATGGTTGGGTTATCACATAAAAATCAAACAATCTCTATCTCTCGGTGAAGGCCACTCCACTCACTAACATTTAAAGGAGAATCTCTTGTGTCTCTAAAAGATTAGGAATGCAATTGTACTTAGAGGATCTAACAACATAAAAATAGAACAAATATCTCTATCCAATTGTCAACTTTTATTATTCAATTAGTTACCCTAGATTAGTCTTCCTTTTTCAATTCCAACCAAGCTTGTGAAATAATCGATTCCGCGCAAATCAATAGGCATAATCGAACAAAAACCAATATTAAAACAAACACCAATTTCATGAAATTCAATAAAAATTCATATCATTTAAAACTTAGGGTTCAACACTCAATTCAAACAATGGAAAATTAGCTACTAAATATCCTAACAATACTCAAATAACAATAGAAATCATAATTAACAAGAGAAAAGAAGGCTTATGCTGAGGAAGATTTCAATCCATGGTTCTGAAAGCCACCCGAGCTCATCTCTTCATTTGCTTGATGAAGCTCGAAATTACTTCATAAAATCTCTTCATCTTCCTTGAAGAGCTTAAATTTTATGTTAATTGTTGAGAAACTATCTAATTGAAGAGGAATTGAGAGGGTTTTTGTTGCCAGTGTTTGCCCCTAATTTCTCTTCTCTAAACTTAAAAGTTTTCTATCATGAAAAATAGGGAAAATTACATAAATAACTTCTGAAAACACATTAACTGCGCAGTAGTCGGGATCTATGATGTCCACTAGATCGATCCCTACCGTCCGTGGTAGGGTTTTGTCCATGGCTCTCTCGAACACTCAGGACCTACCGCGTGCACTAGCTTTAGCCTACTGTCCACAACAGGCTTCTATTAGATTTTTCTTTTGCCTCCAATACGTAGAGCATGCAATAGATTAGCCAACTATTGGCGGTAAGTTGTCTTCCTTGGGCCGACAGTTCTGGTTTTCTTCGTGTACCCATTTTCGCTTTTATTCTCCATCTTCTACAAGAAGAAAAGTAAATTGTGTAAATTATACATTTTATACATTAAAAAATTGTAAAACAATGAAAAGAATTTATATATATATATAAGTGTAGTACTAAATGGCACATAGTAGATAAATAGCGACATTGCTAATCAATTGGAATTGTACCCTTACACTAATTATGAAGGCATGTGTCATTTAGCAACAAAGATGGAGACTCAAAGGAAAAGAAGTCGTTTCTCTACAACTGCTCTTCCTTCTTCAAGAGATGTGGTGTCTAAGCCTAAAACATCTACTTTCAAAGGTTGGCCAAAGAAGGATGAAAAACCTAAGATGGCTTTCAAAGATAATTCTAACTAAAGTGGAAGAAAAAGGTAGACTAATCACTAATCCAACTAGATGCTTTAAATGCAACAGTTTGGGACATATAGATATCAATTGTCCTTTCAAGATGATTTTAATCTTTCGCGAGGACTTGAATGGTTGGATTGAGAAAGATGATGAAGAATGTCTTTAGAATATTGTCGATGATGGGAATAGCCATGAAGATAAACCATTGGGGATACTTCTCTAGATGATGAGAAAGATGCTTTGAGTTTTGTGAGTACAAGGTCTTTGACTACTCAAATTATTGAAGATGACTCAAGCATTCAAAGGGATAATGTCTTTCATAGCAAATGCAAGGTGGAACGTAGGCTTGCTAACCACATCATAGATAGTGGTCGTTGCACTAATATAGCTAGTACCTATCTTGTGGAGAAATTGAATTTCGCTACCTTTCAACATCCTAATCCTTATAAGTTGCATTGATTGAATGATAGTGGGGAAGTTAGGGTATGGAGACAAGTAAAAGTACCTATCATTATGGGAACATACAATGATGAAGTGGTATGTGATATAGTGCCTATACAAGCTTGCCACTTATTGTAGGGTCATCCTTCGAAATTTTATGCGGAAGCCATTCATCATGGGGAGAAGAATACTTACACTTTTATAAAGGATGGCAAATCTTATACCATGAATCCTCTTACAACTGAACAAGTTAGAGATGAACAAAAGAAAATGAGAGAAAAAGAAAAAATTGAGAATGAACAAAAGAAAAAATCATTGAAGAAGGAAAAAGAGTTGAGGGAAAGGAAATAAGTGATGAAAAGACAAAAGTGGTAAAGTGAAGAATGCTAAGAAAATAAGCGATCAAAAGAAAGAGAGTGTTACAAAAGAAAAGAGACGTTTCTATGCAAAAGAGAGTGAGATCATAGAAGCTATTGAAAAAAAAGAGTTATTGTTACTCTTATGTTGTAAGGAAGCATTTGTTTCTACTAATGATCATTTCTATTACTTATCTAGAGCTATAGTGAGGCTGATTGAAGAATTCCATTGTTCCTGATAAGATGCTCGATGGAATCCCTCCCTTGAGAGGCATTGAACATAAAATTAATTTGGTGCCCGGTGCAGTGTTGCCAAATAGGCCATCTTACAGGACCCTTAAAGGCCAAAAAGTTGAAAATAAAAGTGGAAGAAATACTCTCCAAAGGCTATGTAAGAGAAACTAGGAGCCCTTGTGCCGTTCCCGTTTTATTAGTTCCTAAAAAAGATGGTACATGACGCATGTGTGTAGATTGTAGAGCCATTAACAACATCCTGTGAATCAAGAAGGCCAAGCCGCTAAAGATTCATTGATTGGACCATGCACTAGTCCAAGGCCGGAGAAGATTAAATATAATGATGGAAATATGGATGATTTCATGGTTGCTTACATGTAAAAATGCCATTAAGATCAAGCTTGAAGGTTTTGAAGAGAAAGGTCAAGTCTCCAAGTTGCTCATAATCTTTGCCATAGACAAGGATAATTGAAGGGAACAGCTTGGATGTAAGAATGATTAAGTTTTAGGAATTCCTTGACCTACCGCTGATGGTAGGCCCTGCCCCTACCATCGCCGGTAGGCTTCTGGCCGAGCTGGACTTTGTGGACAACATCCTACCGCGTCCAGTAGGTTGCACCCTACCGTCGCTGGTAAAGTTCCGGAATGAAATAGATTTTGTAAGCTTTTGGTGCGATTTTAGTGTTTGAACTTATTTTCCAGCTTTTAATCAAGGGCTTAATGAGTATTTTAAACTTATAATCAATAGATTAATTAGGTTAAGTCCTTAGCCTATAAGTACCCATTTATAAGCTCATTTATAACTAACTTTGATGAATTTTGCTGAAATTTTTGAGAGAGGATTCTCTATGTCTCTGTTGTTCTTCACCCTTCTTAGTTGGCTTGCTAAGGGTTAATGTCCTTAGTTTGTTAACAATTGTTTGCCTTAGATTGTGAAATCTATGGAATCAATTTATCATCCAATTCCTTTGTTTAAGAGTATTTGAGTTCTATTTCTTAGATTCAATTAATCCTAGGTCTTCTATTTTGTATAGTTGGGGTTTGAGGCCTTAGTTTCCTCAATGTTATTCATATCAAATTAGGAAAGAGTTTTGCCTCTCAATGTTGGGTTTATGAGGCCTAGATCCTCATGGGTTTTCTATTAGAGTATTGAAACTATAAAATCCTCAATAGAGGTTCTTCATCAAAGGAGGTGATCTTGGGAAGATGTGGAATCCAATCTACAATCAATTGATTCACATCAAAGTGGTATCAAAGCAACTTCCAAATAAAGGAAAATTTGTGTTGTAAGTTGTTTAAATTCGTTGAAAATAAAAATAAGAAAAAGAAAAGAAGTACTTGATGATCTATGAAAAATTACATGAAGATCATGCAATAGTAGTACAGAAAAATTGTTCCAAAAATCCATTGAAAAATCGATTGAATTATGTGGGAATCTGTTGATGATTTGTGATGGGGATGTTCTCCTTTGAGTTCGGAATCAATTGAAATAAGTTTTACTCAATTCGAAATTGCGACTGAAGAAAGAGTGTTGATTAATCTGAGCATATCATGTGCTAGACTAATTCAATTCGAATGAAACTTATACTTAAATTCATCCTCATCAAGTGAGTAATCTTCATGAATTTGTGTCATCTGATTTGGATTTTTATTTTTCAAGTTATCATTGTTTTAGTGACAAGGTGTCATTATCTCCTGTTTCCTGGAAAATTTGTTTTAGTACTCTTGTGTTCCTTGTTTAGCCTAATTGTTTTGAATTGCTTCGTTTTTTATTTCTAATTGTTTCCTTGTGTGTTTCTAGTCTTTTGTTGAAGATCAATAATTTTTTTGGCTCTTTTCCATATATTACTTTCCTAGAAATTCTTACACCTCAAGTATTTGGAACATTACCTCTTTTAACACTTATACGACTAAGTGCATTGATTGATTTACTTGCTTGGGATTATTGCTTTTAGTTTGAGCTGGTTAATAGATTGAAAAATCTTATAGAGACTTGAGTGTTGAGTGTTTGGAAAAGGCAAGAGGGTGAGTTTATTTTGATAAAAACCAATAATGAGTGTTAATGGGAGGTCCTTTGTTTTGTTTTATTTTGTTTAATTGCAGGCATAAGAAATAAATAAATGGAGTATAATTGGTCTAATCCATCATGGAAAAGAATGGAAGCAAAGAGCAAACAAGAGGATTATCAATCTAAGATTGCAAGGGTTATGCATAATTTCCATCATGGTGGTGGCAATGGAGTCAATGCTATGGTGGGAACAATCATGGAAATGCAAAACCTTACTCCTAAAAGACATAATGGAGTTGGTAACTTCTCTTATTGTTAAATCTTTTGAGCATACTTCTTGTGATGATTATGGGGATTATGGAAGAGTTAATACTAGATATGATAATTATTAGCGTAGTCCTTATGATCGTTATGAAAAGTATCAACATAGTTATGGTGGAAAAGCTTACTTGGAGAGCTTATATCATGAACATGTCTATGGGAGGATGAATGAAAGTAAGCATATTGTCTATCTCAAATCCCATATGGAAGACAAAGTTATCAATCTTGTGGTTAATGGTTGTAGTTATGCTAATGTGGCTAGTACTTACCTTGTGGAAAAGTTGAATTTGCCTCTTCTTGAACATCCTAAGCCTTACATACGCCATTGGTCAAATCATAGTGATGAAATCAAAGTCACTAAGCAAGTTGGGTGTCTATCTCTAAAGGAGCATATAAGGATGTTATGTTATGTGATGTAGCACCCATGCAAGCGAGCCATTTAATTTTTGGAAGTCCTTGGATAAATGGTAGGAAAGCTATATACAATGGGGACAAGAATTCATATAACTTCACCAAAGATTGCAAGAGATTCATTTTAAATTCTTTGGTGCCTCCCAAAATTTATGAAGAACAAAAGAAGTTGAAAGAAAGTGTAAGAATATTTGACCAAGAGAAAAAGAAAAAGAGCATTATAAAGGCTAAACGGTGTGTGAAAGAACAACTTTCCCTGCGACCTCAAGGAGTTACAAAGGTAGAAACCTTGAAACCATGAATGATTGAAGAATTATCAAAAGTAAATGAGCTTCCAAAAGCTCAAGAGGTAGTTGAAGAAAGTATTGTAATTCATGTTGTGGAAGAGACATCTAATGAGGTTGCTTGTGATAACATAAATGAGAAAAGCATTCAAAAAGAAGAGTGAAATGAGTTTAAAGGAAAAGAAAGAGAGGAAGAAAAAGAGAGATTAGTAGAGAGATTATGTATCCTTGATTCCATCTCTATCATTTCCAAAGAGAGTGAACATTTTGAGTGTTCAAAAGAGAAAGAATGTGAGCTTGAGAAAAGTGACAGAGTAAAAGAAAATGAGTGTTTCATTGAAAAACAAGAGAGTGAAAAAGAAGAGCAAAGAGAAAAGCAGATAGTTTTACTTGAAAAGAGCGAGGAAGTGAATTTCTATGCTAACGGCACTAACTTTTTCTTAGCTAGTAAATCATTATGTGTGCAGATTTATAAAGATTCAAGCAAAGATGAAGATGGAAAGCTTGCCTACAAGTCCATCAAGACCATAAACTTCTTTCCCTCAGATACTTACATTAGCTTTGAGATTTATTTTTAGAAAATGAAGGTGTTCTCACTTGTTTTCATGGAAAATGGATATCAATTTTACTTTCTCAACTCTCTTGAAACTTTATCGGAAATGAAACATTTCTTACAGCTTAATTCCATTTATTCTGCGATTCCTATAGTTGATGAATATCATTTCAATATTGCTAAGTATGTTTCTTGTGTGCTTGGAATTAAGGACAAAGGAAGGATCATGGACAAAGAGCTTGGCAATTATCTTAAAGATTACCCAATAAGTCTATCTCTTACTCTTCTGTCATGTGCTATGAAGTTTCTGTTGTGGAATTAGATTGTTTTTAGAGTTTTATCTTTCTCTTGTGATCATATATGGAGATCTTTGTGCTATTTCTTTTGGTGGTGGTCTCTTTCTTGTTGTCCCTTATATGTCTAAATAGCTTTCTGCTCATGAAAATATTCAGGATCTATTGATGAGTAGTGGTGTTAACTTTGATCCTTCTTGTTATGGGTTCAGAATGTTAAATAATGCTTCCTTTGTTTATCCTAGCATTGTTGGTTTTGGATTAGATGATGCTTTATTTGATATTCAACATGATAAGTGTTTAGCAAAGTTTGTTGAGAATGTTGGCTATGTTTCCTCTTTCCTTGATACTTTTATGGAGAATCATAATGATTTTGTTTCCTCAAACCAACTTATGTTCTTTGTGAGTGGTCAAGTTGACTTTTCTTGAAATGAAGAAAAGGTTTCAAATGTGATTAACTCCTTGAACACTTTATTTGAAAACACATTTGGGTCCCAATTTTATCATTTACACTTCAAGGAATTCTTATTGAAAGATTTTGTAAACCGAATGACAGTTAATCTTAAGTTGTTCAAAGTAAATTCTTTGTCATTTGAAAATTTTATTTTGAGAAACAAAGCCTTTGAATGAATTTGCAAACATTTTGTTGTTGAACATCTTTATTACCACAAACCTTTCAAGGATTGGTTTTCAAAATTGTTCATTTTATGTGCTAGCTTTCAAAAGAACTCTTCTGCATTAATTTTGAAATATAAATTTGAAGATACATTGTTTATTCATCTAACTTTTAAAGAGTTCGTTGATAGAGTGGTGTCCAAAGGGAAAAGTAGATGATTTTGGAACGTCGGAAATTTCATGTTTACATTTTCTCACCTCATTTTGTGCAATACTATCGGAGAAAAGAGATGTTTTTATGCCAAAGTGAAATGAATCCTCTTTTGCTTGATGAATTTGATCCAAATCATTACAAAGATCACTTCCTCATGAAGTACCTCGGCGATAGGCGCCGTGTTGCCCGAGGTATGCTAACAGAAAGCCTACCGGCGACGGTAGGCCAGGGGCTATCGTTGGCGGTAGGATAGCTCCGTGCCAAAACTTAGCTATTTTCTCCTCTAATGTGTTCCCTTATTTGATCCTTGCTAGTTCAACACTTGGAGAACAACTTGGACATTCTTTCTTTGCCTTCAAACCATTCCAGCTTGCTCTTTAAAGCTCCATCATGTAAACAATCATGTTGTTATCTTCAAGAGCTTTGAGTTTCTTCAACCTCACACTAGTGGATAGTCCATTCAACAAATCTTTAGCTTCTTGGCTTTCCCGATTCATATCATCTGCCTCCCCTTTGAAAAGATTCATCCTCGAATCTTGACCTACGTCAAACAAATACATATCAAAATATGGAAGGTAGCACGAAACGAAAATCAACCAGAAAGTAAGAATAGATGCACTAAAGTATTCAAGAATGTGCAAGGCACTTCGTGTTGAACATCAAGCGAAGGGTTGTATTGGAAAGAACATCATTCGAATCCAAAGGATCCCAACCCATCCTCCGGGATAAAAGACTAACATGTCTTTTCAAATGTCTTGTGCATGGTTGCAATAACATCATGATCCTTGAAAAGGATATACTTGACAAACTCCATCTTCTTCACTTCATCCAAGCTTAAAGCATGATCTATGGATGCTGTGACCAAAACAAAAGACATTAGCAAATTGTCACCATAGTCAATTTCAAAAGAAAGAAGAAGAGTAGTAGAATAAGAAGCTGAATGAAAGCACTCCAAAGAAGGAGTAAACAAAGTTTCCATGGAAAGCCGGTCTTGTTCTTGGACACATCCATCAAAAGATTACCTAGGATACTAAGGTCCTTGATGACTTTCTTATGAAAGCTTGCAACATCATGGAAGCTTCCCTCTTCAAATGCACTCTTGGACATAAGCCAATCTTGAATTGCTTGCACCTTAGGTGCACCTACTTGGCAACCTTAAAAATTAAATACATGACCTAGGAAAGTACAGTTTCTACAAAAAACTCATAATTCCCAAGGTTAGCATATAAAATCTCATTCCTCAAAATAGACAAAACTTGATCAAAATGTTGCAAAAAGGGTTTTATTGATTCTTGAAAGGCAAGCTCAACTGGCAAATGCTTCTACCGCTCTTACACTAGATACAAATGAATGAAAGAGAGAAATACTTAAAAGACGAGGTACTGCTCGCTTTCTCTGAGACACTAGTGGCGATTCGCATAGAAATTCCAGAACTATAATCCTAACCGAACCAGCCTACCTTGTATAGAGCAAAACAGCTAACCCAACAGCTAGTTATTCAAAAAACCCGATTTCCTATCTTATGACAACCTGACTCAAAAGAGAAAAAGATTATTCATCTCTTTCCCTTGAGCCTGCTTTGAGCAATGAGATACATAAGCTTCGCTATCAATCAAGATCTAATCAACATAAGCCACAACTAATAAAGAAATCATGCCTATGAGAAACTTAAGTAATTCAACTTTAAACTCCAAAGATATGTCTACACTAGGTTTCCTAGGCACATTCAAAGAATATAAAATCCATTTGGTAAAGATGTAGAGTTAGCTCTTTTGTACTCAAAGCAATTAACAATAAACCTTTCTACATCTCTTTTCATGCCAAACCAAAAGAAATGCTCATGTAAAATGTTAGAAGTATTAGAAATATCAAAATAATCCATCAAACCACCACAATGAGCTTCTTTATCTAACAATAATTTAAAGTAACAAGAAGAGAAGCACAATTCACCAACATAGTAAAGAACATAATCATGAATAAGGTAGTCATCATTATGAACAACAACACATGCATCAAATATGTCTTTGAATTCATTACCACTAGCTTGTAATTCCTTAAACATGTATAACCAAGTAATTGATCTTGTAAAGTAAAGAATAGAATGTACCTTTTTGACAAAGAATTAGTTACAACATTTTCTTTACGTCACTTGTACTAGTTGACATTTGGAATTGTCTTTATGAATTTCATTCCTCTTGCACACCTCTTGTTGAGATTTTGTTGTTCTTCGAGAAACACTACATAGGACTCCTTATCATAGGTAGCACATTTCAAAGCCGCACTGGTCACTAAATCACTCCGATGATCCATTTTCTTTAATGGAGAAAGTCCACCAAGATCCTCTTTGCAATAGAGAAGTGAAATCAACTCGTCTAAAAACTCCTTGAAGGTTAGAGAATAAAGCCAAATAACACAAAAGGATTGATTCAAATACTTGACACAAGAAGTTGTGTTTAACTAAGAAGTCTTTTGAAATGTTGTGTTTCAAAAGATAATCAATATAGGAAACAGGGTAAAAACATTTCTCACCAAGATCTTTCAAAGTTAGTTCAAAAACTCCATTTTCAAAGGTAGTTTTCAAAAGATCACAAGGATGAACTTTAAGCATCTTAAAACTACCATTCATTTTCTTTCCACAAAATAGCAACCACATGAATTCCTTGAAATGAACATGATAAAATTGAAACCTATTGAAGTTTCCAAGCAACAAAGCTTTTAAAAATCCATCGACAATTAAAAACTTTTGTTCATCACAAGGAAATTCAAATCGATGACACTTAAATCACAAGAGTTGAATGGAAGGAATAAACCATGAAGATATTTCACAAACGCATAAAGGAAAGATGACACATAATCACAATTCTCAACAAACTCTCTTTTAATCTTAGCATTAAAATCACTACATAAAGACAAAGGGAACCAACTAACTCTCTCATCACAACAACTTTCAACAAAAGATCCAAAGAAGATATGAATCTTACTCCACATAGATTCACGTGAAGAACAGAAATTAGCAACAAGAAGATCAAAGAAATGATTATCACGTAATAACCCAATGTCTTGGAAAGATGGTTTAATTCTAGCAATATTAACCAAAAATTTTTTCTCAAGATAAACACATGGAGAAGGCCATTTAAGCATATGATCAATATTAAAAGCTAGATCACAAGTGAAAGGAATAACCTTCACATTTCCAGCCATAGTCACATAAGAGGTATATAACTCTAAGAACAATGTTAATTCCTTAAAAGAGAACTCATGGTATAAAAGAGAAGGTTTAAAGAAAGACTTAGTGATGTGTCTTCAAAACCAATACTAAGCTCCATTCCCATGCCTTCTTCTTTAGCTTTCATCCCATGATTTAACTTTCTTCCACAAGTTGTAGTTAAAATGTTCAAGAATTGCGATTGAAGTCTATCACAAAAGAAAGAAAAATAATAACTATTAGATTCATTGATTATGAAAACAAAAGACAAGAAAGATGAAGAAGGAAGAAAGCTTATGGTTTCGTAGAGTTTATAGCCAAGACTTCCTTCATTTTCCATGTTTCGAGCTTCAAATTTCTGTGTAGTTTTAGAAAAACAAGCAAGGAAATGGTTATGGGAATTACTAAACAAGCTCACCTCCTCACTAGAAAGTGAGTTTATTGATGAAATAATGTCACAGTAACTCTCTTTCATTTCCTCTATTCTATCTCCCTCAAAAATCATTAAGCTCATCCCTTCTTTTGTTTTCTCACTCTTTTAAATCTAATCTTGCTTTTCTTTCATTTGTTCTTCTTTTAAACTCTCATGATTTTCAATAAAACACTCACTCTCTTTTCTTTTTCCCTCACTTTCTTTGTACTCACAACACTCTTCATTTTTTCCTCTCTTGATTTTTCTTCTTTTACAAAAGAACAAGTGTTCTTCTTCTCATGGTGAATAACTTTTCTATCAATTATATCTTGAGCTTGTGAAAGCTTATTTGCTTCTGTAGATTTTTCACCCATTGAAGACTCTATGATTTTTCCTTTTGCAACTGTTTCAGATGGCATGGGAAGTTTTTTTTCTTCACACCTTTTAGCCTTTATATAATTCTCTTTGCCTTTTTCTCTTGAACAAATAATCTTACCCTTTCTTTCAACTTCTTTTCCTATTCATAAATTTCATAAGGTGCCAAAGAATTTAGAATGGATCTCTTGCCATCTTTGGTGAAGTTGTAAGAATTCTTGTCCCCTTTGTATATGGCTTTTCTATCCTTTATCCAAGGAGTTGCAAACAATAAATAACTCGCCTGCATGGGTACTACATCACATAACATGTCATCTTTATATATTATCTTATAAATAGACACCCACACTTGCTTTGTGACTTTGATCAAATCACTATCATCTGACCAATGGCGTTTCTAAGGCTTAAGATATTCAAAAGAGGCAAATTCAACTTTTCCACAAAGTAAGTACTACCCACGTTAGCACAACCACTACCATCAAGAATAAGATTAACAACTTCGTCTTCCACATGGCATTTGAGATGGACTACATGCTTACTTTAACTTTCCTTTCCATAGACATTTTCATCATATAAGCTCTCAAAGTAAACTTCTCCACCATAACTTTGATGATACCCTTAATAACAATCAATAGGACTATGCTCATAATAATCATATTTAGCATTAACTCTTCGATAACCCCCATAATCATCATAAGAAGTATGCTCAAAAGATTTAGCATAAGAAGAGAAGTTACCAACTCCAACATGCCTTCTAGAAGTGAAATCTCCATTTTCACCACCATGATGGAACCTATGCATATCTCTTGTAAGCATAGATTGATAATCCTCTTATTTTCTTTTTACTTTCATCCTTTCCATGATATATTAGACCAATCGTACTCCATTATTTATTGTTATAAACCTGCACTAAAAGATTAGAAAAATAAAACAAGGACCTCTCAATCACTCCCTAAGTGTTTCACTCTTGATGATTACTCAATTTCACTCGTGTTTACACTCTTTAATGCTTTTATCAAGATAAGCTCACCCTCTTACCTTTTCCAAATAACTCAACACTCAAGTCTCTATATGATCCTTAAAACTTCTTTTCCAACTCAAACCAAGAGCATCAATCCCAAGCAAGCAAACAATCAATGCACTTAGTTGGAAGTGTTCGAAGAGGCAAATTATCAAACACTTGATGTGTAAAAGTTTCAAAGAATATAATCTATGGAAAAGAACCAAAAAACATAATTTATCATAAAAAAAGATTAAAATCACACAATAAAACAATTAAAAGTAAAAAACAAAGCAAATCAAAGAAATTAAGCTAAGCAAAGAACATAAGAGTACTAAAACAAAATTTCCAGGAAACATGGGATAATGATACCCTGATACTAAAATGACGATAATTCACAAACTACGAATCAAAACTAGATGCGAAAAATTCACCAAGATTCCTCACTCGAAGAGGAGAAGTTTAGCAGAAATGTCGTCGGAATTGGATCAATATAACATAATTTATGTTCGGATCAATCAACACTTTTTCTTCAGACGTGATTCCAATTCAATTCAATTATAGCCAAATGACCTCCAAATTGAGCATAAATTATTTCAAATGAATCACAACTTAAAGTAGAACATCTACATAAAATTTAATCAACAAATTCTCAAAATAAACATTCAATTTTTGAATTGATATTCACAAAAATTTTTCTATGATTTTTCTGTACTCAATTTTGCATGATCCTCATAGAATTTTGTTTGATCATCAAGTACTTTAAAATTTTTTTATTTTTCATGAATTTAAATCATTTACAAGAGAAAATGACCTTACATTGGAGGTTTCTTTGATATGACTTTGATATGAATCCTCTTTTCCTTGATTAATTGGATCCAAATCCTTCCTAAGATCACTCCTCATAAAGTACCTATATGGAGGATTTTGTAGCTCCACAATCCAATGGGAGATATATGAGATGCAAGCCTCATAAACCTAACATTGAGAGGTTAACTCTTTCCTAAAATGATGGCAAAAACCTTGAGGAAACTTTGACCTCAAAACCCCTACAACACAATATAGAAGACCTTAGAATGATTTGAATCAAGAACAGGAACTCTAGACACAATCAATAGAAGTAATTTAAGATGATCAATTGAACTCCATATATTCATCAACCTCATGCAATTCAATTGCTTACTACCAAGGACATTTACCCTTAGTGAACGAGCTAAGCAAGGGAAGAATCATAGAGACTAAGAGAGTTTCTCTCTCAAGAATTTCAGCAAAATTCATTCAACTTCAAAGTTAGTTATAATCAATGTATAAGGTATTTATGGGCTAAGCATTAACGCCTCGCTAAACAAGTGATTAATGGCTTAAATTACCTATAAACGCTTGATTAAAAGCTATAAAACAATTCTAATTACAAAATAATCCTCCCGAGACCTATCGACGATTGTAGGGTGGGACCTACTATCGGTGGTAGGGGCCGTTTTACCCGTGGTATGCCGACAGATGCCTACCGGTGACGGTAGGCCAGGGGCTACTTTTGGCGGCAGGATAGCTCCATGCCAAAACATAGCCATTTTCTCCTCCAATGTGTTCCCTTGTTTGATCCTTGCTAGTTGAACACTTGGAGAACAACTTGGACATCCTTTCTTGGCCTTCAATCCCTTCCAACTTGCTCTTCAAATCTTCCATCATGTAAACAATCATGTTGTATTCTTCAAGAGCTCTGAGTCTCTTCAACCTCACACTAGTGGATAGTCCATTCAAGAAATCTTTAGCTTCTTGGCTTTCCCGATTCATATCACAAAGAGAGTGAGTTCATAGAAGTCATTGAGAAAGGCGAGTTGGTTTCACTTCTTTATTGCAAAGAGGAACTCGGTGGACTCTCTCCATTGAAGGAAATGGAAAATCAAATTGAACGGGTGATTAGAGCGATATTTAGATGTGCTACTCATGACAAGGAGCTCTATACATTGTTTGTCAATAGACAACAAAAGCTCAACAAGATGTGTGCAAGAGGAATGAGATTCAAAATGCAATTTCCATATGTTAATAGATACAAGAGAGGTGAAGAAAATGTTCTAACCAATGCTTTATCAAAAAGGTACATTTCATTCTTTACTTTACAAGCTCAATTACTTGGTTTTGAGATACTTAAGGAATTACATGTTAGAGATAATGAACACAAGGACATATTGGTGCTTGTTCGGTTGTTCACAATGATGAATATATTATACATGATGATGTTCTCTACCATGAAGATGAATTGTGCATTCCTTCTTGTTAATTTTGATTGTTGTTAGCTAAAGAAGCTTATTGTGGTGGTTTGATGGAGTATTTGATATTTCCAATATTTATGACATATTACATGAGCACTTCTTTTGGCTTGGCTTAAAAAGTGATGTAGAAAGGTTTATTGTTAATTGCTTCGAGTATAAAAGAGCTAACTCTACATCTTTGCCACATAGACTTCATAATTTTTTGAATGAGCCTACAGAACCTTGTGAATATCTACATAGGTTTCTTAAAGGAATGGCTTCTACATTTGTTATGGTCTATTTGGATGGCATTTTCATTGATAGCAAAACTTATGCAAATCATTTATATCATTCTAATCAAGTTTTGAATGCTTTGAGGAATGACTATTTATATGCTAACCTTGAGAATTATGAGTTTTGTATAGAAAATGGTACTTTCCTAGGTTATGTAGTGAGTTATCAAGGTTGCCAAGTGGGTGCAAATATGGTGCAACCAATTACTCCCAAGAGTTCATTTGAAGAGAAAAGCTTCCATGGCTTCACAAGCTTTTATAAGAACTTCATCAAGGACCTTAGCACCATTGCTAGTTCTTTGATAGTTGTAACCAAGTAGATGACTAGATTCACATGGAAACTTGTTCACCTCATCTTGAGTTTGACTACAATAAAGCTTATTATTCTACTACTCTTCTTTCTTCTTTTGAAGTTCATTATGGTGATAATTTGCTCATGTCTTTTGATTTCACTCCTTTATCCATAGATCATGCTTTGAGCTTGGGTGAAGTGAAGAAGATGGGGTATTTCAAGTATATCCATTTCAAAAACCATGATGCTCTTGCAACAAACCACAAGACATTTGAAAAGATACGATTACTTTTCTATCCCGGTGGATTGGATTAGATAATTTAGGAAACGAATGATTTCCTTCTCATCACAAGGCTACACTTGATGTTGTGGCGATGAGCCTTTGCACATTCTTGAATCCTTTAGTGCTTTATAAATGATTTTCCTATTGAATTTCATTTCGTGCTACCTTTTATGTTTTGATATGTCCTTGTTGATGTAGGTAAAGATTCAAGGACGAATCTTTTCAAACGCGGGGAGAATGATGTGAATCGGGAAAGCCAAGACGCTAAAGATTTATTGTTTAGACCGTTCACTAGTGAAAGGCCGAACATGATTAAAGATAATGGTGGAAATGTGGATAATGGAATGGTTGTTTACATAGAAAAATGCCTTTGAAGATCAAGCTTGAAGGTTTTGAAGATAAAGATCAAGTCTCCAAGTTGCTTATAATCCATGCTATAAACAAGGATTATTCAAGGGAATAACTTGGATGTGAAAAATGATTAAGTTTTTGGAATTCTTAGAAAATGTTTGAATTTGAGTGTGAAACCTCGGGGATGGGAATCGGAGGAGTCCTGATGCAAGCTAAGCGGCCCTTGGCTTATTTGATATGATTTTTTATGTGCAAGATAAAAATGTTCAGTTTGGCTTCCCAAGGATCTTTGCCTTCAATAGGACTGATCTTCTCAACAACACTCCCTCATAATTCACCCCAAACTATGAAAAAATTAATATAAAGAGGATCTTCTCCTCAAATGCTAAAAGAACAATGGTGCTGGTTACTTACTACCCAATTAGATCAAATGAAGAAGACCTAAGCTCTGTATAAAACAAAAGGATGTGATTTTCATAGAATTAGGAATTGTGATCAAATTAGTACCTTGGATCACCCAAATCCAAGTATTCAATGAAATCAATCTAAGGAATGATCAAACCCTAATGAAGTTCAAGGAGAAAGTCTAAAAACTTAAGAACCCTAAGATAATACTCTCAATTTTCATATATCATCAAAGTTGATTACGATTTAGGATATAAATACACATTTAGAGTGTTAAGGCTAAAACCTACATTGACTATTGACTTAAGACTGTAAAAGACCAATTAGACCCTTAATTAACAACTAAAGGTAGAGTTTAAGTATTAAAGAGCATCCAACCAATGCATTTATTAAAAAATTCCAGGAACTTACTGCACGTGGTAGGTCATTAGCCAACAAGCCCCATTTGGACAGAAGCCTATCGGGGAAGTAGGTACAGGGCCTACAGTCGACGGTAGGCTCTTTTTTAGCCTCAAATTTATTTATTCTCTTCCCAATTTGCTCCATTGGTTGCTCCAAGTTTAGGCATTGAACCACAAGTAATTTAGAATGGTTTTTATCATATTCCAATCCTCAATTCTTGCCTTTTAATCCATTCTTCAGGGCTTCTTCAATGAAGTAACCATTCTTTTAGACAAGCTATCATCATATGACTTGAACTTCTTGCCCTTTGCTCTTGTGATTAGACCATGAATCAACCCATTAGCTTCTTGGCCATCGTAGTTCATATCATCTGCCCCTCCTTTGAAAACACTCATCCTCGAATCTTCACCTACATCAATCAAAGATAAGTTAAAAAATTGAAGATAACAATAAATTATATTCACCAGGAAGATCAATTATAAAAGCATTATCACTTAAACGTTCAAGAACTTGAAAAGGGCATCAACCGGGCATGAAGCTTAGACTTTTACTGAGAAAGAAATTGTTCTTTTCCAAGGTGACCCAAATCCAACCTCTGGGATCAAAGACTAATCGTTTCCTTCCAGCTTTTCTTTTAGCTAAGAGCTTCATGTTGTTGGCTTAAATAGCGTCATAGTTCTTGGAATGGGTAGACTTGTCATACTCCATTTTCTTCTTTCTATCCAAGCTCAAAACATGGTCTATAGATAAAGAAATCAAATCAAAAGGAATTAGAAGATTGAAACTATAATCAACTTCAAAAAGATAGTAAAGAATAGGCGAGTGATGAGCTTTTTTGTAAGCAAACTCAATAGGAGGTAAACAAGCTTCCCATTTGAATTTGGTCCTCTCCTTGATTACATTCACCTTATATTCATATATTTGGAGACCTTGAGAAATCACCACATAACTATTAAAAGTACCCTTTTCCAAATAAAACTCATATTTTCCAAGGTTCGCATATAATTTCTCATTCTTAAAAACAAACAAAACTTGTTCTAGATGATGCAAATGATCTTCATGAGTTTTGATATCAATGAAGATGTCATCATCATAAGCTAAAACAAATATAGAATTCATGCCTTTAGGGAACCTAGGTAATCCAAGAATAAAATCTATAGATATGTCTACCCAAGGGTCTCTAGGAATATTTACATGAATGTAAAGTCCATGTGGCAAAGATGTTGATGTAAGTGTTAAACAATTATCAATAATTTGAGTAGTTAAACACCTTATAGTCACCAAACTCAAAGCGTCTTTCTCGGCATCTAGAGAAGTATCCCCGATTGTTGCATCTTCATGGCTATGCCCATCATCAACGATGTTCTCAACACTTTCTTGTTAATCTTCCTCAATCCGACCATTCAAGTCTCACGAAACATCAAAGTCCTCTTGGTAGGAAAATTGATAGCTATATGACCCAAACTATTGCATTTAAAACACCTAGTTGGATTAGTGATCAATCTTCATTTCTCTTCCACCTTAGGCTTATAATACTTTTATAATCTACCTTAGGTGTTTTATCAGTCTTTGACCAACCTTTGAAAGTAGATTCTTGAGGCTTAGACACCACATCTCTTGAAGAAGGAAGAGTAGTTTTAGAGAACACACTTCTTTTCCTTTGAGTATCTTTGTTGCTAAATGGAACATGTCTTCATAAGTGGTATGAGGGTAACAATGCTAATTTATTAGCAATATCCCTATTAAGACCACTTAGAAATCTAGCAATAGAAGCATCCTTGCCCTCCTCCAAGGTCTATTTCAAATTGTATAACTCCATTTCTTGCCTATACTCCTCAACACTTTTTCCACCTTGTCTAAGCGTCTAAGCTCCCTTTTATAGCACTCTAGCACAAATATTTCTCTCATAAGAGTCTTCAATTCGGCCAAAGTTTCTACCGGTTGCCTTTCATTTCTAATTCTTTAGTGACATTCCTTTCCCACCAATGAAGTGCATAACCCGGAAATGCAGCAATGATTAACTTGCCCTTGACATTGTCGCAATAATTTGAGGTTGAATTTGAGCTCAAGTTTCAATTGAATTGGATGCATAAAACAGAAGATGTGATCAGATAACTTTGCCCTTTAAAAACAGATCTGATTTCTGGATACGTTCTAACTTTTGATCGAATTGATTTAACAAATGACGTCCAATTTCAGTGAAACCAATTGCAATTGAACACTAACTCATAGATGTTGACATCCATATCAAATTATAGCAAAAATAACATAATTCTACTTCAGATCAACCCAAACTTATGGCATCAAATTTTATGTCCGAGAACTACATATTCCTGATGTTTTTTTTTTTTTTTGTAGATCAACGCATATCACATATATGTTTTGTTTTTTTGTTTCACGAAGTTTTTATCAAATAACATTAAATTTAGCTTACATTGAAGGTGCTCCGATACCAAATGATATGATTCTTGATGTACGAGATCAAAGTCTTCAATTAAGCTTCCCAGGAATCTTTACCTTCAATAGGACTTGATCATCTTCAACAACACTCACCCATCATTCACCCCAAACTATGAACAAGTGAATATGAAGAGGAATTTTCCTCAACTGCTAAAAGACCAATAAGGCTTGTTACCTACTACACAATTAGATCAAATGAAGAAGATATAAGCTCTACACAAATCACAAAGATGTGATTATCATAGAATTAGGAATTGTGATAATATTAGAACCCTTGGATCATCCTAATGTAAGTATTGAATAAAATCAATTTTAGGAATGATCAAACCCTAGATGAAGTTCTAGGAGAAAGCGTCAATATTTCAGAACCCTAAGAGAATACTCTCAATTTTCATATATCATCAAAGTTTATTACAAATATAGCTATAAATGCATATTTAGAGGGTTAGGGCTAAAACCTACATTGACTATTGACTTAAGACTCTAAAAGACTAATTAGACCCTTAATTAACAACTAAAGTAGAGTTTGAACATAAAAAACCTCGCATTTGTTAAAAAATTCTAGGACCTTACCGCGTTCGGTAGGGTACCCTACCGCACGCAGTAAGTCTTCAGCAAAGAAGCCCCATTTAGACAGAAGCCTACTTTTGACAGTAGCTAAAGTGCCTACTGTCGACTGCAGGCTCTTTTTTAGCCTCAAATTTATTTATTCTCTTCCCAATTTGCTCCATTGGTTGCTCCAAGTTTAGGCATTGAACCACAAGCAATTTAGAATTGTTTTGAAGCCTCTGCTCTTACCCCTTAATCCTTTCTTCAAGGTTTCTTCAATGAATCAACCGTTCTTTTAGCCAAGCTATCATCACATGCCTTGAACTTCATTCCCTTTGCTCTAGTGATTGGACAATGAATCAACTCATTGGCTTCTTCATTATTCTGATTCATATCATTATTTTAGTTAAAAGTTGACCGGAGCGGCATTGAAATATACTACTTATGACAAGGAGCTTTATGCATTGGTGAGAACATTGAAGCATTGGCAACATTATTTGGGGCCTAAAGAGTTTGTAGTCCATACTAATCATGAGACATTGAAGTTTCTCAAAGGACAACAAAAACTCAAAAAGAGGCATGCAAGATGGATTGATATGAACAATAATGTTTGGTGTGAAATGAAATAGGAATTCCTAATGCTAAAGCGCAAGACAAGTAGACCTACCATTGCAGAAGAGAGTTCATCCCGAGTGTCGATTCTCTAAAAGATAGGTAAGGTTCAATTACTATACCATTATTTTAATGTTTAGCCTTGAAAAACGTTGTTGAAACACTTGTGAACGAACGGAATTATAATAAGAAAATCAACTAACAAATACTAAAAACATATATGAAATGAAAGTTTGGATCTCTGGATCCCTCTAATCTTGTTACTACTTCAGTTAATTGAAATTAATAGAAATTGTAGTTACATTCATGAATTGGGTCATCACATTAGTAATTGGGCAATCGTTGTCTCTAGGCGAAAGCCGCTCTATTCAATATAACTTTCAGACGAGAATCTCTTCTCATCCTAAAATGTTATGTATGCAATAAATGCAGGTGATACAGGACCTAAGATTGCATGTTCTATCTCTAAAGAATGCCCTAATTAATCCCTAAATCAATCGCCCTCGAGCGTTCTTCCTTTTTCAATTCCAAACACCCGTGCAACCATTTCAAGCTCATGAGCAAAGAATTAAAAAATTGAAGACCAATTGATTCAATAGCAACATCCAATTTCATCAACCAATCAATTTCGTAAATAAGAAAATTAGGGTTCAACCTTAATCCAAACAATTAACTAGTCACAATTTATAGCATTAGAAATTAAACTAATTTAAAACCAATAGAGAAGGAAAAGAAAGGCTTAGGAATAAATTCGAAGTCCGAATTGCAATCTCGAACCACGCCCGAGCTCGTCTTTCTGGTTACTCCACTGAAGCTCGAATTCGTTGTTTCAATGATTGGTTCCGCTTGCAAACCTTCAATTTGTGTTCTCTAATCTAAATTCTACATAATTGAGGTGAGAATTGGGGGAAATTTGCTGCATAAATCGCGCCAATTCGCCTCCTAAAGCCCTAGTGGCGTGATTCTAAAAGAATAGAATGAATAATGTTCAAAAAGCTGGAAAAAAAATCCCCAAGTATTGTAGAATTCGGAACCTACCGTCTTTGGTAGGTCTCTGTCCTCCTTTGCTTCTTTGTTGCCCGGCACCTCCAACTTGCTTGTGGCCAAGATGCCTGCTGTAGCCGGTAGGGTGGCCTCCATCGGCGGTAAGCTGTTGTCTGGTCACTATTTTGCATCGTTTTATATCGTTTTTGCTTTATTTCAAGCCATTTCTTCGTTCTTTGTTGTACTTCCTTCGGCAACCGCCTACAGCATAAATGCGAGATATTAGACTTAAATGCATACTTTCTACCTTTAAAAGACCGAAAATAATGAAATTAACCAATAAAGTAATAGACAAAATAACTACTATAAAATAACCCCACACTCATTCGTTGCTTTCCCTCAAGCAATAGAACTAAACCGATGGAACGAAAAAGTTCAAGAGATTTCTATTAAGACATAGAGTTCGCGGAAACAGAAAATAAACCGGCTCTAAGTAGTTGAGCAAATAGGAAGACAAAAGATATCAAAAGCAACAACACCAAAGAAAACAAAACATAACAAAACCAAATAAAGGGAAAACGAAACTAAAAGTGATGCCACTTCAAAAGAATACTCAACCACTTAACCATCAAGGTAAAACAAAATAACACGTACAAGATACACTTAGTCAACCACACATAGAAATAAACACTATATGACAATGCTGTGTGTGTTCTGTTCGTGCCGTTTACATAGAAACTAAGGAATGCTAGGTAATTAATGAAGTGAAATCCTTCAAACGACAATAAAAAACAGGCCCATGTTTTTCTAGCCCTTATCCATTCCAAGTCTTAGTCTAAGTCGTTTCCAGATTAGGTAGGACTTTTCGGCTTTTAAAGTCGGGCTTGGGACATAAAAAGATACCAAATGAAGGTAAAGTGAGACAAGAACAAACAAGATAGAACCAACGCAACCGAAGGAAAATATGGCAAAATTAGAGAATAACATCCTAGCCGCTTTTTCTCTTCTCTCTTAGCCTTGAAAAACCCTCTCTGTTTCTTTCACACAGCTCACTGAACACATTTACAGTATTTAGCCCTTAACAAGAGAGAAAACTAGTGCTTTTTCTTTTCTCGACAACACATGCACAAGAAAAGGTATGTGCTGCCTTTTTTTTTTTAACAAATGAAATGAACTTTTCTCTCTTGTTCTTTTTTCCATTGGCCAAATGCACCAATTGTGAAATACCCAAACTACCCGTCTCTCCATATTATTTTTCTTTTCTTCACTCCTTCACCCCCACACTTATCTTTTACTCTCATTCAAGACGACTAAGCATGTTATTCCAACATTGGGTCCACGAAATGAGGTTTAAAGTAGTGTGAGTTTTAAAAGACTAAGAATAGAAGGGCGTAAAACCCTTAGCATGAAAGCATAAATGAGGGAGCTAGGGGTTAATTTTCATATAAGGATAGGCAACTCAAAAGCTCAAACAGTACAATGAAGGCTTGAGACCATCATTTTTAGCCTCAACTCAAACTAAGACTTTTTATTTCAAAGAATAGAAAAACTCAATAATGCATGTACGAATATCAAACAATTCTCACTAGTCTAATTTCCTAAAAATTCCTAGGTTTTTACTACTAACAACACTCACAGGTGCCTAAAAACCATCAAACATGTAAGATTATTATGTAAATGTGGTTTTCAAAATGACCAAATGCTATACTCTTTCGAAGAATCCTAACAGTCTCGTGATCAAGCATTCTACAACAAGTGGAAAAACGAAAAATAAAGGAAAATATTTTTGGTTTTTTCAAATAAAAAAACATAAACACTAAGAAAAAATGAAAATTTTTTAAAAAATTTAAGATTATATCATTTTTTTGGATTTTTTTTATAAAGAAAACGGAAAATAAGAGTAAAGAGACAGAATTATCCCCCACACTTAAATCCACATTGTCCTCAATGTGGGAGCCAGACTCATAGACAAACGAAAAAAAACATACATGGGAGGCACTCCTGAAGATATAAAGCAGTAAAGCACACGAGAAGCCATCCCTACACAAAACAAAATAAACAGAGCAATATAGAATAAAATAAGCACTGAAAATAAGAAACAGAAAAAATAAAATAGCAAAAGAAAGAAAAATAAGCACAGAAATTCAATAAAGGAAAATAAAAGAAAGGAAGGAATGGAAAACTCCCTTTAGCGAACCAAAGTCCGCTACGCCGCCACTGCTGCTGCCCTATCGGGCATGAACTTTTGGCATATAAAAGTCATGAGACTGTGTTGATATACCAAAACACAAACAACTCGCGTCTAAAATCCAATCAAGATCCTTAGCTACAGTCTTTTTATTGGAGTCCACGAGGATCCTGCTCCCCTCATCCTGAATCCCAATGACGGATGCGAGACGCTCCTTAGTAAACATGATCCTAACGCCCTTGACTATAGAAATAATACTTGGGAGATCCTTGTCCATTTTGTTAAACATATTTGCATAAAACTCGCAGATAAGGCCGAGATAATAATCTCCTGAAATATAGAGTAGAGGAACCCAACACAAACCCCTAAAAGGATTTTTCAATTTAAAATGTTCGATGACCTCCTCAGCGAATGATTTTTCAATGATCATCTTAAGTGACTCCCTATCGGCTACACATTTACTTGCCGTCGTCGAGAGACGCTCTGGAAAGGGAAGGAAATCAGATGTGGGGTCGGGCATCGGGTCCTTGACCCGAGCCCTCTTAGATTTTGAAGAAGAAGTTGGTTTTTTAGGGGCCATTATAAAAAGGGAGTGAAAAGGAAAAAGGAAAATGAAAGGAAAAGAAAGGTGAAAAGAAAAACCGAAGTGAAAACCAACAACACAAACAATCTTCCTACTTGGAAGAAACCAACGACACCACAAATTGCACAAAACTACAAATCAGCTTAGCATAGTCCGTGGGTACAGAAGTGTACTAGCATTCGTAGCTCGTGGGTGCAAAAGTGTGAAAACTAGTCAAAATAGTAGACAATAGAGCAACTTAAACATAAATTCAAACAAAACTTAGTCTAAACACCAAAACTAAAACACTAAAACTAATAAGAGACAAAAAAGATCAAGAAATAGCCTGTGGGTGTTTGCACAAACAACCCAAGTTGCTAATGGAAGTGCTTTTTCTCCGCCTCAGATTATGTGCAGCCAGAGTTCACCAGAAAGTGGCCTAAAGTCCACCGAAAAACTCGCCGAAAAACTTTTTGCAAAAATTTCTGCAATTTATTTGTTAGAAACCAAAGAATACACACACAACATTAGTAATTATTAAAAATTGCACCAAAAAGAACTAAAAACAAAAATTACAGAGGAAGAGGGGACGGAAAATTGGAGACTCTTGAAAGGAAAACAGAAGAAAGAATGTTGTAGAATAGGATTTTATACTGGTGAGATGGAAGAAAGAAAAACTTCAAGAAATAGGGGAAGTAGAAGAGAAGAAGCAGAAAAGAAGAACTAGGAAGAAGGAAAACAAACCAAAGGGAAGGGGTGTGACTACCGCAAGGTTCTTCACCGGTGTGGAATTCGTTGGAGTTAGAGGAGGAGAAAATAAAGGGAGTTGGAAAGTGAAAGCCGAGAGAGGGTTGAGAGACGGGAGTGAAAGAGAGGGAAGAAAGAGGAAATTCCTTAAGGATTGTTAAAACAGAATAGGGAAGAAAATTTGCAGAATTTTTTCACTAGAACTTGAATTGGAACTCACTCTGGTCGACCCGACGAGTTCCCTTTGGAAAAACCCGATCCACAGCCACCTTGGTCCTTACTGCCGATGGTAGGTCAGAACCTACCGTCCGCAGTAGGTCTCTATCTTGAAGTTCCGAAGCATGCCCAACAGCTACCATTAGCGGTAGATCACCCTACTATCAGCAGTAGGCTTCTGCCTAGCTACCATTTTTTTTTCCTCTTGGCATATTTGTGCCCCGATTTCTCACCTGTTAGTCTTGGCCATTTATTCTCCACTTAAAAAAGGTTGTAACAAGCAATCAGCTCACCAAAATATCTTACAACAAGAAAATACAACCGATTAAAATACAATAAAACAAGTATAATAAGCAATAAACTTACAACATAACATAACAGGAAAACTCCCTGTTTAGTCGCTAAGAACACCTCCCCGAACATGATCATTCGGGTTCTTCTTGGGCTTTGCCTATTTAGCGTGCTGAACCAGCACCAACTTTATTAATCTTGCCTTGACTTTAGAAGATGATTGGCTTCCTTTCTCATCGTCCTTTTGTCGTTCCTTGCCCTTCCTTGGTACAATTTCCTGCATATTCACAAACACTTCATTGTTTTTATGATTTATGACACACAGAGTGTCTTAAACTTGGATGAGGTACTCAGAATAAGAGGAACTTAAATGCTATCTCATTTCCCCCAACCCTAGGCACTAACCTTCCTTTCTCTATATGAATTAGCCCCCTTGAAGTACAAAGAAAAGGGCGACCATAAATAATGGGGAATCTACTTCCTCATTTATATCTAACACTACCAAGTCGACAGGGAATACTAAATCCTTGAATTTTACCAACACATCCTCAATAACCCCTTTCGGATGCCTGACACTCCTATCAGCTAGATTTATCGATATCCTCAAAGATGTTGGGGTACATAGGCCTAGACGTTCATACAAAGTATAAGAAATAACATTTATACTAGCACCCAAGTCCGCTAGAGCCCTATCAACATGTAAACTACCAACAGTACAAGCAAAAGAAAAACTCCCCGCATCTTCATGTTTTTGTGGTTGCAAGGATTTCTTCATCAGAAGGGCCAGACACTTTCCTCCAAGTATATGTGTGGAACCTTCATGAAGCTTGTGCTTCTTCGTGATCATATCCCTTAAGTGCCTCACATAATTGGGTACCTGCAACAGAAAATCACAAAGAGGTATGTTTAAATTTAATTGAGATAAAATCTTTATAAACTCCCTCATCTCATCATGATTCCAGTCTCGCACAAGTGCCTCTGGAAGTGGAACTTTTTGTTTACACAGAGCACTCGTCGACTTCTTCTTTTCACTATCTTCTGCTGCACCCACTTCTTCTTCATCACTTCCGCCGAATGATCTCCTTTTCTCTTTGGCACGATTTTCTTCTTGAACAATCACCCCTTCTTATTTGGCTGATTTTTCCTCCTCAACTATCACTGAGATAGCATTTACATACTCTCTCGAGTTCTCCTCCGTGTTGCTAGGGAGAGCTCCTAGAGTACTTTCTGATACAAGTGTCACCAACTACCCAATTTGCTTCTCCGAATTCTGAATGGAAGCTTTCTAGTTCCTTTGGGCAGCTTCGATGGTGTTCATTCGGTTTTCCATAGCACTCATCTACTTTACCATCAACTCTTCAAGATTGACCTTAGCTAGAGGGAGTTGATTTTGTGTACTTGCTTCATATGGCAATGGTAGAGGAGGTCCCCTATTCTTAATCCTGGGGGATTTTGTTGTCGCTGTTGTAGGCCACCCCAAGAAAAGTTGGGATGGTTTCTCCATCCTAGATTATATGTGTTGGAATAGGGGTAGTTCCTAGGCCAGTTCCCCTAGACAAAGTCAACTAGTTTGGTTGACCTCCCATACTCGGGCATTCATGGTTTTGATGCCCCCTATTGCAGAAGTTAAAAAACATGACCATCTGAGTAGATTTATTTAAAGATATAGTGGTCAAATTTCCCATCTTTTGTTGAATCATCACTATCAGTCTAGCTTCCACAGCTTCTACATTGTGTACTCCACTTACCTTCGGCTTCGTCCTCTGACCTTCCTAGGTATAGCTGTTTATCGCGATTTGCTTGGTGAGGTCATAAACTTACTGAGAGGTCCTGTGATCCGTAGACCCTCCAGATGAGACGTCTATCAGCTGTTTCGCCCTAAAGGATCCCCCATCGTAAAAACTCTTGATTTGTATCCCCAAATCCAGCCTATGATGAGTACATTTTTTGAGCGGTTCTTTCCACCGCTCCCAATCTTCATATAAGCTCTAACCGTCAACTTGTTGGAATGACAGTATCGTGTTCCTCAACTTTGCTATCCATCTTGCTGGAAAATAACTCCCCAAAAATTTCTGTGCCAGCGAATCCCAGGATGTAATAGACATAGATTACAGTGACTTTAGCCAAAACTTTGCCTTCCCTCTTTGAAAAAATAGGAAGAGGCGAAGCCTAATAACCTCTTCCAAAACCCCATTGATCTTGAACGTGTCGCACACCTCTAGGAAATACCCTATTGTTAGTATATGGCCTAAGACCAATTGACTCACATTTATGATTTATGAAGCATGTATTTTTGAATTGTATTTTATGCTCTTGGTCATCAAGTATGTGACTTGATAGTAAAACCCTTATACTAATAAAATACTATTCTTATTTGTCCCTAGTTTATTACATCTTGTAAACTAGTGTGAAGTTGATTGATGGTCAAGTTTTACTGATCATGAATATGAGATATAAAATCAATTCATAAATACATATTGAGAATATTGTATTGGACATGACCCAAAGTGAAGAAGAAATATTGCATGGGTTTAAGTTATAAGTATTTCTTCTCAGTTTTATATTTAGTGTCCTTCGACCTGATGTTTCTAATGTTTCTTGCATGGGGAGAAAAATATGTTTTGACATAGTCAAACATCACTTTTAATTAGGTGATCATTATGATTATTTGTTGGCTTATTTTCTCGTCACGGCTTGAATATTGGAGATAGTGAAAGGGATTTGTCCCTCTCTTTTTAGAGAGAGATATCCATAGGGCCCCTTGATAAGGAAGACTGGAAAATATGCATGGCCATGCTCAAATAAGTATTAATAAGGTGTTATTAATATTATTTGTTGGAACAGTCTGCCTGGTGATCAAGTAAATGGTTAATTAAGTTTTATAAGGATGACGTGATCCATGCCTTATACTTAATTAGGATATCGTGTGACAAAAGGACTAAATATTAAATCTGATGCTAGGTTATTATTACTTTTACTTAACTTGGGTAAGCATAATGTCTTGCTAGAGGCCGCTTATGTTTTGTGAATAAATGTCTAGGACATTTTTTCATTCACTGCCAACGTTAAGTGAACCTACAGGGACACACGCATAGACGATCTTGTGAGCATAATGTCCACGTTCAATGAATCTAGATTGTGTCCAGATTCGTTGAACGTATACAAAAGGGGGAATCGATTCCATATTGTATTTTTTCGGTAGGTTAATAAGTAATTAATTTTATTTAATCGAATAAATGAAATTAATTACTTAATATTACTCATCCAACCGTTGGATGATTATAGGAATAGAGGAACGAGATTAAACTGTCATTAGATGACAGTTAGGGTTTTGATATTGACAGCTATAAAAGGTTATGTTAACCTTTTCTTGGGGGCCGTCCTTTATCTGATTAAAGAAAAACAAAACCCTAAACCCTAGAACGGCGATATAGTATCTAGCCTCCTCTCTCCGAAATACGACCGATTACCAGATAGTCAGGATCCGTTCTGAACAGTTTTCAGAACACAGAAGGGGCTAGCATCCCGATCGCTTGCAGAGGAGTTCGTCGTGCGGATACCAGTAGAGGGCGAAGCGTACAAAGCAGCGCCTCCACAACGAACAATAAAACACAGAGGTAATTTCTATCCAATCAGTTTTTCTAGTATGTGCAGATCCTGTTGGTGGATTTCCGTAGTTTTATTTTACTTTGTTTTTGCCTACGGATTCCAACAGTGGTATCAGAGCCTCGTACATACTAGTTTTACTGATTTTATCTGTTACCGCTTTGATTACATATGTTGTTTTCAATCGGCCTTATATTAAGGTTTCTGATTAGTGTAATAATCAGAGTAAATTGAATTATAGGATTCGCATATATCATATTCTGTTTTACTTATTAATGCGATTAATTAAAGAGAATGTTGTTACTGCCAAATTGTTTGGCGTACAGTCTGTAATCTGTGTAATTTAATTGTGAAACTAATATGCAGAATCACATGATTTAATGTTTAACTATTAAACAAAAATTTCTAGCGGCATGGTTTTAGGGTTTATGACGGCAATAACTCATTTTAGCGGGACCGCCGTTTTCTTCCGGGGGCTTCGCCCCCGGAACCTCCTTGTTCTTTTTTTTTTTTGCATGTTACTTCCTATCTTTAGATGCATGGTGCATAGCGTGGCCCTTTACCTCTTGTGATTGATTGGCTTATTTTGTTAATGGGTTGTATGTTTTTAAATACGGCCTGCGTGTCGTTGTTTTCGTTGATGTAATATTATCAAAGCTTTATTAGAATAGGTTAATTTTATTTCCTATTCCTATGTATGTTTTCTGTCCTATGTAACAAGATTAGAAGGCCAAGACATTGGAGGCAAGCTCATGGAGATGAAGACTTACCTAGATTGACCTTTGACTTCCATGAGGCTCGTGGAAGTCAATATAGGATTGGGGCCATGCTATGACACATTTTATTTGATGTATATATATTATGCATGTGATATTTAGTTTATTTCCTTTTATTTTTTATATATGTTTTGTGAAATTATATACAAATAAAAAGGAAGAAGGTTTTTGAAACCATGTAAAAAAAAAAAATTAGGTCGTAAAATGCCTTCCATGATCATAAGCACTTCTCCATGCTTGGATCATCATTTTGTCTCATTGCCAAAGCAAGAGATAAATGGTTACCTAAGTAGGGGAAGATGGAAAATGGTGATTTCCATATGCTTGGAATGGTTTGGCTTAACTAGGCTATCAAAACCGTTTTGAGCCTAGGACATCATATGGGATTTTGCTGGTACATGTAGATGTGAATCCCATTAATACATTTTTATCTAATTATGGGTGTTAAGCCAAAGCTTACTTATGATTAGAATAAAATGAATTTTTATACCTATGATTTATATCAAGTGTAGAATATTTCAGGGAAAATTTAATGCTTCATTTATTTAATTTTACTTTGCAAATTCTATGTAGATAATGGCCTCAAAAAATTCAAACACATCATTCCGATTTGTGCTTGAAAAGAATAAGCTTAGTGGGACTAACTTTCTTGATTGGGCACGAAATTTAAGGATTGTCCTTAAACAAGAAAAAAAGCTATATGTACTTGAGAACCCTATCCCTAATCAACCAGCTAACAATGCCCCTAGAGTCGAAAAGGATGCTTATAGTAAGCACAAGGATGATTCTAACGATGTTACATGTCTCATGTTGGCTACGATGGAATCTGAGTTGCAAAAGCAATTCGAGGAAGTTGAGGCTTATGAGATGATAAAACAGCTCAAGGAAATGTTCCAAGAGCAGGCAAGTCAAGAGAGATATCTTACCACTAAGGCGTTGAATAGCTGCAAAATGACCCCTGGCACTTCAGTTAGTGCTCATGTCCTTAAGATGAAAGGGTATTTTGATCAGCTTGAAAAACTTGGAGCACCTGTAAGTCATGACTTGGCTACTGATATGATCTTGGCCTCTTTGACCTCTGACTATGATCAGTTTGTCATGAACTTCAATATGCATAATATGGAAAAGTCCATAAATGAATTGCACGGGATACTCAAGCAGGCTGAACAAAACATTAGGAAGTCTACTCCTAATGTTCTGATGGTTCAGAAGGGGTAGTTCAAGAAGAACAAGGGAAAGGGAAAGGGAAAGGGAAAGGATATGGCCAAAAAGGGTAAAGGCAAGCAGAAGCCCAAGCCCAAGGTTAAACCACCAAAGGAAGGGACTTTCTTCCACTACAATGAACCTGGTCATTGGAAGAGGAATTGCAAGCTCTACTTGGAAGAAAAGAAGAAGCAAAAGGCCAGTGAGACTGCCGCTTCAGGTATTTTCGTTATAGAAATTAATATGTCTACTCCTACTTCATGGGTATTAGATACCGGATGTGGAGCTCACATATGTGTAAATGTGCAGGGACTCAAAAGGAGTAGATCTTTGGCAAAGGGAGAGGTGGACCTACGAGTTGCAAATGGAGCAAAAGTTGCTGCTGTAGCTGTAGGGACATTTGATTTACTTTTGCCTACTGGGCTTATAATTGAACTTAAGGATTGTTATTATGTTCCTGCTATGAGTAGGAACATCATTTCAGTTTCTTGTTTGGATATTGATGGTTTTGAGTTTAATACTAGGAATGGTAAAAGTTCTATTTATAAAAATGGTATTTTCTATGGGGATGCCTTTTTATGTAATGGATTTTACATTCTTAACCTACATGATTCCATTAGTAAGCCCATCTATAACATAAATACAAAGAAATTTAAATCTAATGATTTAAATCAAACTTACTTCTGGCATTGTCGTTTGGGCTATATAAATGAGAAACGCATATCAAAACTCCATCAAGATGGACTTTTATCTTCATTCGTCCTTGAGTCTTATGAAAAATGTGATTCTTGTTTATTGGGAAAAATGACTAAAAGTCCATTTACAGGGCAAAGTGAAAGGGCTACCGATTTATTGGAACTTATACATACTGATGTATGTGGGCCAATGAACACACAAGCCAGAGGAGGTTTTCAGTATTTCATTACATTCACAGATGATTTCAGTAGATATGGTTATGTCTACCTAATGAAACATAAATATGATTCCTTTCAAAAGTTTAAGGAATTTCAAAATGAAGTACAGAATCAACTTGGAAGGAGTATCAAATTACTTCGATCAGATCGAGGTGGTGAATACTTAGGCCAAGAGTTTGACGAACATCTAAAAAATTGTGGGATATTATCACAATTAACTCCACCAGAACACCACAATGGAATGGTGTGTCCGAACGCGTAAATCGAACTCTATTGGATATGGTTCGATCTATGATGAGTCAAACAGATCTTCCAATTTCTTTTTGGGGGTTATGCTCTAGAAACCGCCGTATTCATATTAAATAAAGTTCCATCTAAAGTCATTCGTAAGACACCATATAAGATATGGACTGGGAAACAACCTAGTTTAGCATTTCTCAAAATTTAGGGATGTGATGCTTATGTGAAGCGATCATTATCTGAAAAACTAGCACCCAAATCTGATAAGTGTCTGTTTGTGGGATATCCTAAAGAAACTAAAGGATACTACTTTTACCTTCCATCTGAAAACAAAGTGTTTGTTGCTCGGAACGGAATTTTCCTTGGAAGGGAATTCGTTTCCAAAAGAGTTAGTGGGAGTAGAATCCATCTTGAAGAAGCTCAAGGACAGCAGACCATTTCTAAACCGAATATGGATACTCAGTTGGACTCACGCATTCATACTGAGCCTGAACCTTTGACACAAGGGCCAAGAAGGTCTGGTAGGATTTCTCAGATACCACAGAGATATGGATTTCTTGTGACTGAGGATCATAATATTGATCTTATTGATCAAGGTGAACCTAATTCCTACCAAGATGCTATTCATAGTCCTGAATCTAGCAAATGGCTAGAGGCTATGAAATCAGAAATGCAATCCATGCATGATAATCAAGTTTAGACTTTGATTGATCCACCTCAAGGTTGCAAGACCATAGGGTGTAAATGGGTTTTCAAAAAGAAAACTGACATGGATGGCAATGTGCACACTTACAAAGCACGATTAGTAGCAAAAGGGTATAGACAAACTCATGGTATAGACTATGATGAAACCTTTTCTCCAGTTGTAATGCTTAAGTCAATTAGAATTCTACTTGCCATTGCAGCATATTATGATTATGAAATATGGCAAATGGATGTTAAAACTGCTTTTCTTAATGGAAATCTACTGGAGGATGTGTATATGACACAACCTGAAGGTTTTATTCATCCTTCGAATTCTAGTAAAGTGTGTAAACTTCAAAGATCCATTTATGGCTTGAAGCAAGCATCTCAAAGTTGGAATCTTCGTTTTGATGAAGCAATTAAAGAATTCAATTTCATCAAGAATGATGATGAACCTTGTGTCTACAAAAGGGTTACAGAAAATGCAGTAGTCTTCTTAGTACTCTACGTCGATGACATCTCGTTAATTGGGAATGACATCCCCACTTTGCAAAGTGTAAAAACTTGGTTGGGGAATTGTTTTTCAATGAAAGATTTAGGCGAAGCAACCTATATTCTAGGCATTAGGATCTATCGAGATAGATCTAAAAAGCTTATTGGCCTAAGTCAGAGTGGATATATTGACAAGGTACTGAAAAGGTTCAGTATGCAAGATTCTAAGAAAGGATTCTTGCCAATGTCACATGGCGTTAAACTCAGTAAGTCTCAAAGTCCTACCATAAGGGAGGATACAGAACGCATGAGTAAGATTCTTTACGCTTCGGCAATTGGATCTATCATGTACGCCATGTTATGCACTCGCCCAGATGTCTCATATGCATTAAGCATGACTAGCAGATTCCAGTCAAATCCTGGTGAACCGCATTGGACTGTAGTAAAAAACATTCTTAAGTACTTAAGAAGGACTAAAGAGATGTTTTTGATCTACGGAGGTCAGGAAGGAGAGCTTGTTGTAAATGGTTACACGGATGCTAGCTCTCAGACTGATGTAGATGATTGTAGATCGCAATCTGGATTTGTGTTTTGTTTGAATGGAGGTGCTGTGAGCTGGATGTGTTCAAAGCAAGATACCGTGGCCGATTCTACTATAGAGCCTGAGTATGTGGCTGCTTCTGATGTAGCCAAGGAGGCAGTTTGGATCAGAAAGTTCATCACAGAACTAGGTGTAATTCCTAGCATGGCGAACCCAGTGGACCAATATTGTGATAATACAGGAGCCATTGCACAAGCTAAGGAACCTAGATCTCATCAACGATCCAAACATATTCTTAGGCGTTTCCATCTCATTCGAGAAATTATTGAGCGTGGAGATCTTAAAATTTTCAAAGTAGACACCAATGACAATGTTACAGATCCATTGACAAAGCCACTCCCACAACTTAAGCATGAGAGTCATACTAGGTCAATGGGTTTGAGAGTCATGTCAAATTGGTGGTAGGGTAAGTGGTAGATTGTTAGTATATGCCCTAAGACCAATTGACTCACTCACATTTATGATTTATGAAGCATGTATTTTTGAATTGTATTTTATGCTCTTGGTCATCAAGTATGTGACTTGATAGTAAAACACTGATAGCTAATAAATACTATTCTTATTTGTCCCTAGTTTATTACATCTTGTAAACTAGTGTGAAGTTGATTGATGGTCAAGTTTTACTGATCATGAATATGAGATATAAAATCAATTCATAAATACATATTGAGAATATTGTATTGGACATGACCCAAAGTGAAGAAGAAATATTGCATGGGTTTAAGTTATAAGTATTTCTTCTCAGTTTTATATTTGGTGTCCTTCGACCTGATGTTTCTAATGTTTCTTGCATGGGGAGAAAAATATGTTTTGACATAGTCAAACATCACTTTTAATTAGGTGATCATTATGATTATTTGTTGGCTTATTTTCTCGTCACGGCTTGAATATTGGAGATAGTGAAAGGGATTTGTCCCTCTCTTTTTAGAGAGAGATATCCATAGGGCCCCTTGATAAGGAAGACTGGAAAATATGCATGGCCATGCTCAAATAAGTATTAATAAGGTGTTATTAATATTATTTGTTGGAACAGTCTGCCTGGTGATCAAGTAAATGGTTAATTAAGTTTTATAAGGATGACTTGATCCATGCCTTATACTTAATTATGATATCGTGTGACAAAAGGACTAAATATTAAATCTGATACTAGGTTATTATTACATTTACTTAACTTGGGTAAGCATAATATCTTGCTAGAGGCCGCTTATGTTTTGTGAATAAATGTCTAGGACATTTTTTCATTCACTGCCAACGTTAAGTGAACCTACAGGGTCACACGCATAGACGATCTTGTGAGCATAATGTCCACGTTCAATGAATCTAGATTGTGTCCAGATTCGTTGAACGTATACAAAAGGGGAATCAGATTCTATATTGTATTTTCTGGTAGGTTAATAAGTAATTAATTTTATTTAATCGAATAAATGAAATTAATTACTTAATCTTACTCATCCAACCGTTGGATGATTATAGGAAAAGAGGGACGAGATTAAACTGTCATTAGATGACAGTTAGGATTTTGATATTGACAGCTATAAAAGGTTATGTTAACCTTTTCTTGGGGGCCGTCCTTTATCTGATTAAAGAAAAACAAAACCCTAAACCCAAGAACGGCGATATAGTACCTCTTTTCTCCGAAATACGACCGATTATTAGATAGTCAGGATCTGTTCTGAACAGTTTTCAGAACACAGAAGGGGCTAGCATCCCGATCGCTTGCAGAGGAGTTCGTCGCGTGGATACCAGTAGAGGGCGAAGCGTACAAAGCAGCGCCTCCACAACGAACAATAAAACACAGAGGTAATTTCTATCCAATCAGTTTTTCTAGTATTTGCAGATCCTGTTTGTGGATTTTCGTAGTTTTATTTTACTTTGTTTTTTCCTACGGATTCCAACACCTATATGTGCATCGGGATCTTTTTCCAAAAAACCATCAAATTGGACATTGTTCTGCAATATTTGTATAATGTTCAGTTTGATTTCGAAGTTGGTGGCCTCAACTTTTTGCCATGTTATGCTCGATTGTGTCCCAGCGATGGACGGTCAAGCATAGTCAGCCATGTTTCGCTCTACCATTGGTGGTGGTGGATGCGGCTCGAACAGTGGATTCTCAATCAGTGGAATTTACAGTCTATTTTCCGCCCTATCAACGGTGGTTCTGCTCATTTTGCTACTGTGCCGAATTGAAGGGCATGGAGAGCGCTCCACATTGTTCATTCTGGTTATGGGTCAAACGGTACTAGTTCCCCCCTTCTTTATCAGGGCATAAACTAGCACCACTTAACCTGTAATAAATAAGATAATGTTTAGTTCCATAGAATGAATACCTTTAATTAATTAAACCAAAAAGAAGACTGAATATTCCTAATTACAGTCCAATTCAACTTATAACTGAAAAATAAAACAAAGCAGAAGATAAAATAATAAATGAACAAAAAAAAAAAAAAGAAAAGTGATGTGAACTAAAAGAACTATAATCTAGAAAAACAACTGACACATACTAAAGAAATATATAAAATAGAAGTTCGGATCTCGGCATCCCCCTAATCTTGTTACTACTTCAGTGAATTGAAATTAATGGACATTGTAGTTGCATTCACGAATTGGATCATCATACTCGTAATTGGGCAACCCCTATCTCTAGGTGAAAGCCTCTCAATTCACTATAACTCTTAGATAAGAATCTCTTCTCTCGGTAAAAAGTTACGAATGTAATAAATTCTGGTGACATACGACCTAAGAGTACATGTTCTATTTCTAGTCAATGCCCAATTAATCCCCAAAATTGATTGCCCTCCAGTGTTCTTCCTTTTTCAATTCCAAACACTTGTGTGACTAATTCGAGCTCATGACACTAAATTTCAAAAAATTAAACAATTGAAGAACAATTCATTCAATAGCAACGTTCAATTTCATCAAATTCCAATCAATTTCATAGATAAAAAAATTAGGGTTCAACCCTGAATCAAGAAAATTATCTACTAACAATTCATAGAATAAGAAATTAAACTAATTTAAAACTAATAGAGAAGGAAAAAAGGCTTAGGAGTGAATTCGAAGTCTGAATTGCTATCCCAAACTGCACCCGAGCTCATCTCTCGAATTGCTCCACCGAAGCCTGAAATCATTGTTTAGATTCTTGATTCTGCTTGCAAACCTTCAATTTGTATTCTCTAATCTAAATCCTACCTAATTAAGGTAGGAAATGGGGGAATTTGACACAGAAAATTGCACAAATTCGCCTCCTAAAGCCCTAGTGGTCTGACTCTAAAAGAATACAATGAATAATGTTCGAAAAGCTGTAAAAAAAGTCACTAAGCATTGTTGAATTTGGGACCTACCGTCTCCAGTAGGTCTCTGACCTCCTTTGCCTCTATGTTGCTCGGCACCTACCATCGGTGGTAGGAGAAACCTACCATCCACGGTAGGCTTACGTCTCCAACTTGTTTGTTGCCAAGATGCCTACCGCGGCCAGTAGGGTGGCCTACTGTTAGCGGTAGGCTACTGTTTGGTCACTATTATGTGTAGTTTATTGTCGTTTTTTCTTTATTTCAAGCCGTTTTCGTTCGTTCTTTGTTGTACTTCCTTATGGCAAGCACTTACAAAATAAGTGGGTGATATTACACTTAAATGCATATTTTATACCTTAAAAACACCGAAAAATGATGAAATTAAGCTATAAAATAATAGACAAAGAAAAAAACTATCAATGGTCAAGGAAAAGAAAAGCTTTAAGGACCTATTACAAGAGCAACAACAAAGAGAATTAAAGAGAATGATGATCAAGTTACTCATGGATTGCTGATAACAATAAAAAAAGCCATGAAAGAAAACCTAAAGTTCAAGAATAGAGGCTTGAAAGATTATGGAAATCATCCTAAGTTGCTTATGGTTCAATGCCTCGGAGCCATCAATGGAGAAAATTAGAAGACGAACAAATGAAGGAGAGGCCAAAATAGAGCCTACCATGGACAGTAGGCCTTGTACATACCGTATGCGGTAGGTTTCTAGAATGGAAGGGCTTGAAAGCAAAAACACTATTGTAGGATCCTGGTTTTGAACAATGCGTTTTTTCGTCAGACTTTAATGTTTAAACTCTATTTCAAATTGTTAATTAAGGGTCTAACTGGTCTTTAAGAGTCTTAAGTTAATAGTCAATATAGGTTTTAACCCTAGCATTATAAATATGTATTTATAGCCTACATTATAATCAATTTTAATGACATATGAAATTTGAGAGTATTTTCATAGGGTTCTTAAGTTTTGTAGCTTTCTCCTTGAACTTTATCTAAGGTTTGATCATTCCTTAGATTGATTTTAATGAATACCTGGATTAGGTTGATCCAAGGGTTCTAATTTGATCACAATCCCTAATTCTATGAAAATCACATCCATGTGATTTATCTAGAGCTTAGACTTCTTCAATTGATCCAATTGGGTAGTAGGTAACCAGCTTAATTGTTGTTTTAGCAATTGAGGAAAAGTTCCTCATCATATTCATTTGTTCATAGTGTTGGTTGAATTATGGGTACGTGTTATTAAAGAAGATCAAGTCCCATTTAAGGCAAAGATCCTTGGGAAGCTTAATTGGAGATTTTGATCATGCATAACAAGAGTTATATGATTTTGTATCAGAGCACCATGAATGTAAGCTCATTTTATGTGTTTAATTTTTGAAAAAATCATAAAAAAGGAGGAGATGATGTACATAAAATTACAAGGAAAACATGTAATTTTTGGAAACAAAATTTGAGCCTTAAATTTTGTTTGATCTAAAGTCGAATTGTGTTGTTTATGCTAAAACATTTATTTGTATTTCAACAACTATATGTTATTATTCAATTGCAATTTTTTTCACCCAATTTGGACTTGATTTGATAGATTAATTTGATCAAAAGTTTTAAAATATCCAAAAATCGAATTTGATAAAAAGTTTGAAAATATCCAAAATTTGAATTAGTAACAGGTTAGTGGGATCCCGAAATCCAAATTTCCGTCTTATTTTTTGTTCCTTATTTGCTAAGTATTTATGGTTACTGTTTTGTTAACTCGCAATCGTTCAATATCGTTCTTAAGACTAGACATTGAATCAACGGTTGAGTAGTTGAACCTTGCCATCCTTGAGAATATTGACACTCGGGGTGAACCCATTCCTATAGTGTTAGGGCCCACTTGTCTTGCATAGTAGCTCTAGGATTCCTATCCCCGTTTTAATTTCACACACATCATGATCCTACAAGGATGGACTTTAAGGAAACCTTGCGATCTATGCAACAATCTATTGAGGGTTTTGCAACATAATTCCAAGGTGCGGCTAGAGATATTGAAGAGTTAAAGAAGGGCAAGGGAAGTGCCACAATAGAACAAAGAATTACCGACAATCTTGGAGGAGTTCCTTCACTTCGTCATCAAAGGGTCTACGAAAATACACCTCCTTATGGATACCACGATATGTTGACTCAAAGCTCCTATCCATTTCTTGAAAGTGGATACCAAGGAAGGCAACCTATTAGAGGTTGAAGAAGATGAGGCCTAGGAATAAGGAGTACAATAGACCACAAGAGGAGGTACCAAGACATGAAGCATGGCATGAAGATAACTTGTTTGAAGATTATGGAGAGAATCCTAATGGTGGCCAAGCATACTTTTGCGGCTATTATGGTAGAGAACAAGGGAATAAAGCTTTAGACAAGATCAAGTGGTAGGTGCCTAGCTTCTAGGAGGAAAGTGATCCAATTGTGTTCCTTGATTGTAAGAGTTAAGTGAAGAACCACTTTATGGTGAGAATTATAGTGACAATGTCAAAGCTATGTTAATCATTGCCGAATTTTTGGGTTATGCACTTCAATGGTGGGAAATGATTGTCACTCAAAGGATTGGAAATGGAAGGTTGTTTCTTGAAACTTGGCCCGCATTGAAAACTCTTATGAGAGAATGATTTGTACAAGCATTATTATAAGGGAGAGCTTTACTTCAAATTGATGACTCTTAGGCAAGGTAGAAAAAGTGCTGAGGAGTATAGACAAGAAAACGAAGTTATATACTTTGAGATTCAGCTTGGAGGAGGACAAGGATGCTTGTATTGCTATATTTCTAAGTGAAGTGGTCTCAATTGGGACATTTCTAATCTATGAGAATTATACCCTTATACCACTTATGAAGACATGTGCCATTTAGCAACAAAGTTTGAGACTCAAGGGAAAAGTAGTGATTTCTCTAAAACTACTCTTCCTTCTTCACAAAATGTGGTGTCTAAGCCTCAAGAATCTACTTTCAAAGGTTTACCAACGAAAGATGAAATAGCTAAGGTTGCTTTCAAAGATAATTCTTAGCCTAAGATGGATGACAAAGGTAGATTGATCACTAATCCAACTAGGTGTTTTAAAGGCAATGGTTTGGGACATATACCTATCAATTGTCCTAGCAAGGGGACTTTGATCTTTTCATCTCTTTGACCTTTTTGATTCATATAATCTGCCCCTCCTTTAAATAGATTTATCCTTGAATCTTGACCTACATCAAATGGAGATAAATCAGAAACATTGAAAGTAGCCCTAACATTATAATCATTTAGAAGATCAATTATATAAGCATTGTACTACTACGCTCAAGACTTGAAAATAGCCATCGCCATGGGCATCAAGCTTAAACTTTTGTTGAGAAGGAAATTATTACTTTTCTAAAGTGACCCCAAACCCATCCTCCAAGATCAAAGACTAGTTTTTTTTAGCCACGATCTTTTTGTTGTTGGGCTCAATAGCATCATGGACTTTTGAATGGATAGACTTGACAAACTAGCTTGCATGTTTCCATCCATGCTCAAAGCATGATCTATAGGCTAAGGTACTACATCAAATGAAATTAGAATATTGAAACCATAAACAACTTGAAAGGAAGAGTAAGAAGTAGCAGAGTGACGAGCTCTATTGTAAGCAAACTCAATAGGAGGTAAACAAGCTTCCCATTGATGCAAATTCTTGTTAATTACATCTATCAAGGAACTAGAAATGGTGCTAAATTCCTTGATGAATCTTCTATAAAATCTTGATAGACCATGGAAACTTCTCATTTCAAATGCACTTATGGAGTAGGCTAATCCTTTATTGCTTTCACCTTATCTTCACATACTTGGAGACCTTGAGAACTCACTACAAACCTAGGAAAGTAAAATTTTCCACACAAAACCCATATTTTCCAAGGTTATTATAAAATTTCTCACTTCTCTAAACAAAACAAAACTATGCCAATCAAGAAATAAGAGTACTAAGCAAAATTTTCACAAGAAATGGGGGTCACTGACACCTTGTGACTAAAACGATGCTAACTCACAAAATACAACTCTAAATCCCGTAAGATTAATTTAGAAAGAAACATAGCTCACTAAGGATAAGTTTGAGCACAAATTGGAATTGAATTGGAGAAGTACATCACAAGATATAATGAGTTTGAGCACTTTCAAAGCAGATATGATTTCTAGATACTTTCAAACTTTTGATCGAATTGATCTATCAAATCAAGTCCAAGTTGAGTGAAAACCACTGCAATTGAGTAATAACTCATAGAGGATGAAATAAATATCAAAGTTTAGCACAAACAACACAATTCCACTTTGGATCAAGCAAAACTTATGGCATCAAGTTTTCTTCTGAGAATCGCATGTTCTTCGTGTATTTTTGTGTAGATCCTCTAATATACTCTTTTTTCTCCAATTTTTTTCAAAAATTAAACACATAAAAAGAGCTTACATTGATGGTGCTTAAATACCAAATGATATGATTCTTGTTGTGTGATATGTCTATTTTTTATATATTCTTACAACTTTTAATCTTTGGTTTTTGAAGTATTTTAGTAGTACAATGGCATATTTATCCTCCGTTTCTTCTCTTTTGTTTAAAGGTACGACCTAGATGAGTTAAAATTAAGAATGAAGTTAAACAGGAGCATACCGAGCAAAAATGACGAGAAAAAAGAGGAAATGCACAGAATGTAGCAGACTCGGCCGCCTAAGTGGAGGGACCTAGCCGGTCGGGCAAAAGAGAATGAATTGAGGATAGAAACCTACCAGAGATGGGAGGATAGGTCCCAGCAGTTTTAAGTGATTTTGACAGCTTTTTGAGGAGAATTCATTCCTTAGTTTTGAGACTTAAACAAATAGGGTTTAGGAGGCGAATTCGGGTAATTTTCTGTGGCAAATTTCCCCTAATTCTGACGTCAATTAGGTCAGATTTAGATTATCGAATCTAAATCAAAGTATTAGAAGTGGAATCAGGATTGAAAAAAGAGATTCGGGCTTCGTTGGAGCAACTCGAGAGAGGAGCTCAGGCGCGGTTTGGGATCGCAATTCGTCCTGTAATTCTACTCCTAACCCTTTCTTTTCCTTGTATATTAATTTTAAATTAGTTTAAATTTCAATTTTATGCAATGAATTGTGAGTAGTTAGATTCTTTGGATTAAAGTTGAACCCTAATTTTTTGTATTATGAATTGACTTGAAATCGATGAAATTGAATGTTGCTTTTGAATTATTTTTTCTTCAACTGTTTATTTCCTTGCAATTTGAGTATCATGAGCTTGAATTAATTGCACGATTGTTTGGAATTAAAAGAGGTAGAACACCCGAGGGCTATCAATTTGGGATTAATTAGTATATTGAACTATAGATAGTTAATGCACTTTTAGGTCCGTTATCACCTGCATTTATTGCAGGCGTAGCTTGTAAGGGAGATAAGAGATTCTCGTCTAAAAGTTATAGCGAATAGAGCGGCATTTTCCTAGAGATAGGGATTGCCCAATTACGAGCGTGATGACCCTATTTGCTAATACAACTACAATTTTCATTAATTCCAGTTAATTGAATTAGTTAAAAGATTAGGGAGATCTCGAGATTCAAACATCCGTTTTATATATTTTCTTAGAATATTTGCAAGTTGATTTTTATGTTTATATTTTTGTTAGTCACAATTGTTGCAACAACATTTTAAGGCTAAACATTGAATAAACGGTAGAGTAGTTTAACCTTGCCATCCTCGAGAAAATTGACACACGGGGTGAACCAACTTCTATAGTGTTAGGTCTGCTTGCGTTGCGCTGTAGCTTTAGGATTCCCATTCCCGTTTCATTTAAGACACAAAGTTTTTTGTCTCCCGAGAACCAGCAAGTTTAAAGAAATACGGTTTTTTGGCGGTTTAGTTAATATTGTTTTCTTTTATTTTCTTTTCATTTTTTGGTTTCATTATTTAGTTTGTTTCGCCTTGTTCATTATTCTTATTCTATTGGGTGGTAGTTGTATGGTGTGTATTCGGCTTATTACTTCCAATACTTGTGGTGATTGTTTATCTAATAGATTGTCTCAAGTTTAGGGGATAAGATACGAGTACCGATGATGCCATGTTGCTCAATGGGCAACGATATTAAAACAAAGGATGGGGAACATGGCCTACCAAAACCAATATACACACTACCAACAGACCATGTTCTAAGGAGACTGGCAGGGGTGCGATATGTATCCTCACGAGTATAGTTCGGATCTGAGGACCCGACTGAACGTTCCTTGGGGAATTTATGATCAGTATTCAACAGTCAGTCACGGACCACGGATACCTCTATCATCACAACCCAATATAGAAGATCTTATGTCAAGATATATTAAATTAGTAGATGCTAGGATGAAGAACATGGAAGAAATCTAGAGAAGAAAAATAGCCTCTCTACATAGTATGGAGAGCCAAATCGAGCTATTGGCAGGGATGATCGCTGACAAGCCACCTAGTAGTTTACCTAATACTTTGGAGCGGATTCCGGAGGAATGGGCAGAGACGATCATCGTGTTAAAATAAAAGAACTAGAAATAACTGCTCCCACATTTTTGGATGAAGAGGAGGAAATTGATCTAGTACTAGAGGAGTTAGCGTTCCCGGAGGAAGAGGAGGCTCAACAAGAAATGATGGAAAGGAGACATGACAATCTCCTAACATTCGAAAACCTCCTCAAATTAAAAGTGTAGTGGAAGGGTATAAGAGAGATGCATGCTTGCCAGAGAATCAGAGTGAGTTTGAGGAAGGTGAGCTAGAGAAGAAAAGCGAGAGTATCGTGGAGAATCGAGAAGATCGTATGGAAGAGGGACAAGAAATAGAGACAGACGTTGTCGAAAAGAGTGAGGGAGCGAACCTCCTTATAAAGAAACTAACTCTGTTCTTGTTTATGATTCTTTATATATACAGGCACCATGGACAAATCCAAGAACAAGAACGAGGAGAGGAAAAATCTCATGGTGTTTGAAGGAAATTGCGAGAGCGCTAAAAGGAAACAACCTTATTGCTATCAAAAATTGCAAATAAGTTTCTCTTAAACCTTAGCCCTCATTAATCTTTTTTTTTTCCTTCATAGAATTGAAGCTGTTCATAATTTGTAACATCTTCCCCTAGCTTGATCTTTACATTTTGAATTCTCTTCTTGTTTTGGGTTTCAAAATTTTCATTTTCATTACAAGGAGGTCATAAACAGTCAGAGCCTTAAACCTAATTCAGCAACGATGTAGGGGAAGAGTCCCTTATCTCACTGGTGAGTAATCTTGGTTATGAGAACGCGTTGTAGTTGTATTTGTATGATAAATCTATCTAGTTTTCACTTTTTGTTTAAGGTTAATTGTCTTGACCATTTAACTTTGGTATGGTAAGAGCTCATAGGGAGGATGGTTGTGAACATAAATTATACCATATGAGAACGACTAACACTGGGTCGGTCCAAAGTGGAACGGGAGCTGAATTGAACACAACGGAATTCTTCCAACAGGATAACCTTCCTACACTCTTCAACTCTTTTCTTCTTTTGTCTTGTTTATAGTTAGTGTCGTTCTGTTTCGTTTATAGTTTTGGTTCTTTACTTTATTTTGTTTGTGTGAGAATGGCTTCCCCTATGCCTTCTTGGTTATTATATGTGGGAGTGTCTCCCATGTATGCTTCCCTTTATTTGTTTGTGTGGGGATGGCTTCCCATGTGCTTTACTACTTTATTATCTACTGGAGCGCCTCCCATGTATCTTTTATTTGTTTTTGTGTGGGTCTGGCTCCCACATTGACGATAATGTGGTTTTAAGTATGGGGGAATATTTCCATATATACACTTATATTTATCGCTTCCTTTATGAAAAATCCAAAAAACATATGAAATTGTAAAAATTTTCTTAGTTTTTTTTCTTTTTATTTGAAAAAACCAAAAAGATTTTTCCTTTATTTTTTTTTTCCATTTGGAGTAGAGTGCTCGATCAGGAGATTGTTCGGATGTTTCGCGAGGGCATAACACTTGGCCGTTTTGAAAACCTCATTTGATGATAATCCTACATGTAGATGGTTTTCATGCACCTGTGAGTGTTGTTAGTAGAAGAAACCTAGGAATTCTGGGAAATTAGCTTAGAGAGAATATTTTGGAATTCGTGCATGCATCCTTGTGTTTCTCTATTCTTTGAACTGAAAAGTCTTAGTCTGAGTTAATCTCAGAAATAATAGTTTTAGGCCTTCATTGCACCGTTTGAGCTTTTGAGTTTCCTACCTTTTTATGAAACTAACCCCTAGCACCCTTATTTATGCCTTCATGCCGAAGGGTTTTACTCCCTTCTATTCTTCGTCTTTTTAAACTCACACTAAATTAAACATCATTTCGTGGAGCCGATGTTGAAATAACATGCTTAAGTGTTTTGAGTGAAAGTGATAGATAAGTGTGGGGGTGAAAGAGTAAAGAAAAGAAAAAATGTTGTGAAGAGGGGGGTAATTTGGATATTTCACAATTGATACAAATTTTTGAAAAAAAAAGAGAGAAGATTTGTTTTGTTTTGTTTATGAAAAATAAAAGAAAAACAAAAGAAAGAAACAAAAGAAAAAAGAGAAAACAAAGAAAAAGAAAAAAATAGTACTTTTATTTTTGTGCAAAATGTGAGCGTGAAAAATAAACGACACTAGTTCTCTCTTGTTAAAGGGCTAAAAACTGTAAATGTGTTGGGTAAGGTGTGCGAGAGAAACAATAGTTTATTTAGGTGAGTGGTAAGAGCGAACGGCAGCTAGAATGTTATTCCTTAATTTTGCCATTTTGTCCTTCCGGTTGCGTTGGCTCTTTCTTGTTCGTTCTTGTCTCTTATACCTTCGTTTGGCATCTTTTATGTCCCAAGCCTAACATTACAAGCAAAAAAGTCCTACCTAATCTAGGAACGACTTAGGATAAGACTTTGAATGGATAAGAACTAGATAAACGTGAGCTTGTTGTGTATTGTCTTTTGAAGGATTTCACTTCAATAATTATGTGGCGTTCCTCAGTTTCTATGAAAACAACATGAACAGAACACACACAACATTGGCATGTAGTGTTTATCTTTAAGTGTGGTGGACTAAGTGTATCTTGTGCTCGTCCTTTTGCTTTGTCTTGGTGGTGTAGTGGTTGAGTGTTCTTTTGAATTGGTATCGTCTTTAGTTCCATTTTCCCTTTATTTGGTTTTGTTTTGTTTCGCGTTGGTACTGCTGTTTTTTATATCTTCGGTTTTCCTATTTGTTCAATTACTTAGGGGCTGGTTTATTTTCCATTTTGTGTGAACTCTATGTCTAAAAACAAATCTTTTGAACTTTTTTGTTCCATCTGTTTAATTCTGTTTCGTGAGGGCAAGCAACACATAAGTGTGGGGAAAGTGATATGTCCTTTTATATATATTTTTACAGTGTTTAAACTTCAAAATTTTAAGTATTTTAGTAGTTAAATGCCATATTATCCTCTCTTTCTTCTCTTTTACTTATACGTATGTCATGGATGAGTTAGAATGAAGTGAAATAGGAGCATAGGAGCAAAAACGGACAAGAAAAGAGAAGAAATGCACAGAATGTAGCAGGACGGGCCGAACCCGACCGCCTAAGCAGGAGGACACGAACGGTCGTGCAAAAGAGAATGAATTGAAGACAGAAACCTACCAGAGATGGTAGGTCCTGAATTCAGCAATTTTAAGTTATTTTTGGCAACTTTTTGAGGGAAAATCATTCCTTAGCTTTGAGACATACGCCAATAGAGCTTTAGGAGGCAAATGGGGGCGATTTTCTATGACAAATTTTCTCCAATTGTCACCTCAATTAGGTAGGATTTAGATTAGAGAACGGAAATCAAAGGATTAGAAGTGGAATCAAGGACTGAAACAACAGATTCGGGCTTCGTTTAAGCAACTTGAAAGATGAGCTCGGGCGCGGTTGGGGATCGCAGTTCAACCTGCAACTCTACTCCTGAGCCTTTCTTTTCCTTCTCTATTAGTTTTAAATTAGTTTAATTTTAGTTTTATGCAATGAATTTTTAGTGATTAGATTGTTTGGAGTAAGGGTTAACCATAATTTTTGGTATTATGATATTGATCTGAAAGTGATGAAACTGTATGTTGCTTTTGAATGAATTGTTCTTCAATTGCTTATTTCCTTGCAATTTGAGTTTCATGAGCTTGAATTAATAGCACGGATGTTAGGAATCAGAAAAGGAAGAACACTCGAGGGCTTTCAATTTACGAATTAATTGGGGTATTCAATGAGCGATAATTAATGCACTTTTAGGTTCGTTATTACATGCATTTATTGCATTTCTAGCTTGTTAGGGAGAGAAGAGATTCTCATCTAAATGTTATAGTGAATAGAGCAGTATTCGTTTAGAGATAAGGATTGCCCAATTATGAGTGTGATGACTCAATTTGCTAATGTAACTACAATTTTTTTTTATTACAGTTAATTCAAGTAGTAACAAGACTAGGGGGATCCCGAGATCCAAACTTCTGTTTTGCATATTTTCTTAGAATATTTGCTAGTTGGTTTTTTATGTTTATAGTTTTGTTAGTCACAATCGTTTCGACAACGTTTTAAGGCTAAACATGGAATAAACGGTAGAGTAGTTAAACCTTACCATGCTCGAGAAAATTGACACTCGGGGTGAACCCACTTATGCGGTGTTAGGTCTGCTTGCCTTACACTGTAGCATTAGGATTCCCATTCCCATTTCATTTAAGACACATCATTGTGCAAGATTGAAATCTTCAATTAAGCTTCCCAAGGATCTTTGCCTTCAATAGGACTTGATCTTCTTCAGCACATTCACCCACAGTTCACCCCAAACCATGAACAGATTAAAATGAAAAGGATATTTTCCTCAAATTCTAAAAGAACAATGGAGCTAGTTACCCACTACCCAATTAGATCAATTGATGAAGACCCAAGCTCTAGACAAATTACAACGATGTGATTATCATAGAATTAGGAATTATGATCAAATAAGAAATCTTGGATCTACGTAATACAAGTATTCATTAAAAATCAATCTAAGGAATGATCAAAACCTAGATGAAGTTCAAGGAGAAAGCCTCAAAACTTAACAATCCTAAGAGAAAATTCTCAATTTTCATATATCATCATAGTTCATTACAATGTAGGCTATAAATGCATATCTATAGTATTAGAGCTAAACCCTACATTGACTATTTACTTAAGACTCTAAAAGACTAATTAAACCCTTAATTAACAAATTAAAATAGAGTTTAAACGTTAAGATCCAGCTAAAACAACATATTATTCAAACCAAGACCCTACCGTTAATGGTGGGGTATACCCTGCCGCTCATGGTAGGGCATTTGCCTTCAAGCCCTTTCATTCCAGAAACCTACCACAGACTGTAGGTACAGGGCCTACCGTCAATGGTAGTATTTGTCTTTTACTTCTCCTTGATTTATTTCTCTTGCAATTTGCTCCATTGATTGCTCCAAGTGTTGGCATTGAACCATAAGCAATTTAGGACGATTTTCATCATCTTTCAAGCCTCCATTCTTGAACTTTAGGCCTTTATTCATAGTTCCTTCAATTGCTATCATCAATCCATGAGCAACATGATTATCATTTTCTTAATTTTCTTTGCTCTTGGTCTTATGATAGGTCCTTGAATCTTTTAATCTCATTGAACATATTCGTCCATATCTACAAACATTAAGTGTAAAGATTAGAATAGTATAAGATCGAAAAGAATCAAAAGATTATAAGTATAAAGATTTGCAAAAAAAAAACTCAAGATAAGTAAAATAACCACAATATTGGATTCATTTTCCTAAAACTCTTCTGAGCATATATCTTGGACATCTGGCAGGACCTTAGTCCAACTATGGTAAAGCTCGGTGAACAGCTCCTGCATGACAGCTGAGATGTGGGTGGCGTCTCTTGAAGATGGATGTAGTTTGTACATGTTACAAAAAATTAATAGTAGTATATATATTATATTTTATTAATGAAAAGTATATATTTATTATGTTTACTGAACATACTAATTTATATTCAGCACGAATAACTGCTGGGTATCATCGAGATCTGGCTTCCAAGCTAGAGGATTCGTCTAGGAGTTGTAGGAGACTGTTGTTTAGTAGATGAGGTAGGAGCATTGAGAGGTGCCTCTTGCTCTGTTGATTGATCAAGCACTATCAGTGGATCCTGCACTATCGATGGGTCCTATTCTAACTGAGACGACTGATATGGAACATCCTTTCTCTTTCGTCCTTGGGCCATCGATCCTGCGATATGAGTAACATGAATAAATTAGTTTAATATAATAAACATAAGTATTATAATGACATAAATACAATGAACATAAGTCTAATAACATAAGTATAATAACATAAGTACATTAAGCGTTAATTATACAATGTTTGTTTATCGGAATACTCATTGGAATCATTATCAGATTCATCGCTGGAATCTTCTTCAACATTTTCATAGGAATCTCGGCAAAATTCTTGGTAGAAGAGACTTAACTTGGCCAAGCAACTCAACAACTTTTTGCAAAATCACGTACATGCATGAATGCTTAGAGGATCAAAATCCAATAGATAAAGTTAGAAGAATGGTCGAAATAGAGACAAACCGGAATTTCTAGATTTTCTTGACCTGTTTAGGAAGAACTCCATTTTAGGGCTCTTAAAGAATTCAAATAAACAAGTGACCTTCATAAATATTGTAGCTGATTTCTTGAGGTTTCTATAATGGTATGGCTCATTTGTAAATGAGTTTATTTAGATATCCTATGATTTGTCTTAAATTAGACGTTTTGCCTTCGATTTTCAAGATGATATATTTTGGTAAAATGTCTAAAACCTGAGGTATTTTAGTCTAATTCAGCCTCTTCAAGATTCATTGGAAAGATAAACAAAAGATCTACAACTTTTATGAAGACACTAAGAGCAAATTCGAACATTTTGAAGGTCAAACAAGGCAAAGAATATCCTACCATGCGTACTGTGCAAGAACCTCCTGCTTGAACGGTAGGTCTCAGCTGGGAGACTCATTTTGTGCGATTTAATTAGTTTTTTGATTTATTAACTTGGTTTCTTTGCACCTTTACTTGTAATTAAGTGGTATAAGATGCCATTAACTTTTCTTAAGCTAGTTTAGGAACTAAGGTTGGAATTAATAATAAGGGGGCCTATATAGGCTCTTCTTCATCCCATTTTTAAACATTGAATAAAATATGAATATATGAGAGAATTTTGCGTCCACCAAGGCTTGGTTTCAAGGATTTTCTTTAGCTTCTTCTTCTTCCCTTGAACTAGAATAATTCACTGGTTGATTGAGCAAGGGATTCTTGAATGGATTTTCAAGAGCTCTTTATCTCATCTCTTTAAAATTCCTAATCTTCTAGAGGTGTTAGTTCTTTAGCTAATGTTGCTAGCTGTTATGTCTTCCTTAGGTAGGGAATAGGTGGGGATTTGTTAACTCTTATTGATTTCTTCCTAAAGGGAAAGATTGGAGGCTTTCTATTGGAGGGTTTGGTTCTTGTAATCAAGTTTGCCAAAGGAGTTTCCTCTCAAAATCCTCACGTAAAGAGAGAAGACCATTGGGAAAGAAATGAGCTCAATGTCAGTGAAGTATAGTTCATACCATATGGTATAAGAGCCATCTCTCTTTGAGGTGATTTCTATGTGTTTTATTTGTTGAATTTTGATTTACAAAAGCAAAAATTGAAAGAAATTGAAAAAAAGACAAGTAGTCTGGAATTTTCGAATAGGACATAACATGTGAAAAGAATGAGAAGAAAAGTGTACCAAATGAAACCCAAATTATGTAGATGTGTCCATTTTTAATCCTTGTTGAGTTTTGGTTTTTTAGAAACAAGTTTGGACCAATTTAGACTTGATTTGGTTCATCAATTTGTTCAGAAGTTTGTAAGTGTCTAGAAATCGCGATTATTAAAAGCATGTGGATTAAAATCTGCCTATATCTTGTGTTATGCTTTCTTAAATGGATCTAGATTTGTTGCTTAAATTTATCCTCTTCGAGATTTTCTTCTTTCTAAACTTGTTTGACTCGATTTGGACCTATATTTACGGAGTTATTTCGATTTTAGTGAAAAGGTGTCAATATGCTCTGTTTTCTTCAATTTTGCCTAGTACTCATAAATTCTTTGAATCGAGCTTTCAAATTGTCTTTATTTTGATTTGAATCATTTTTCTTGGACATTCGCTATGTTACCTTTGCTTTTTCTTGATGGAGATGAACATTTCTTTGGCTTATGCTCTTGAAATATTTTTTTTTTAAACCCTATGTCTATTAAGTGTTTGAGGAAAATCCTCTTAGTCTTTATCTTCTTAACTTTTTGGGAATTTCTTGTTCGGTCTTCTAGTTGAATTTTCTTTGGTAATTTTTTGGAACTAGAAGGTATATAGAGGACCTTAGAAGGTGATGATTGAAAAAGGCAAGAGGAGATTCTTATTATAAAAGCAGAAGAGTGTGAGTGAAACATGAGAGGTGAGTGAATCCATCTCTAGTGATATATTAAGAAAGTGGTGAGGTCCTTGTTTCCCTATACTAACCTTTGTTTTGCTCATCTAATCCTACATATTAAGCTTTGTATCGAGAAGTGAGTATTACAAGGAACCTAAATAGAACTCCTAGCAAACTAATTTGGCAAGATGTGAAGGAATCCATGAGGTCCCTAAAACTTCAACTTAATAGTGTGGAAAAGAATCTCGGAAACATGGACAAAACATTGGACCAAAGGGAACGTGAGTGTGCAAAGGGTGGATACTATGGGAATCTTGGATATTAAGCATATGATGAAGGCGATTCTTACTAACAAATTGGACAAAGTTGTTGGAAGAAAAATGAAGTGATGGGAAGAGATTTTAGAGTGGCTTATGAGAGTTATGAAGGTTCTAGTTAATCCTACATGGATGATAGATATGTGCATTGGTATCCATATGAACAAGAAGCTAGGCACTACGGAAAGGAAACCTATGACTCTCAAGAGAGCATGAAGTCCTTTCTTTATGAAGAGAAGTTTGCCAACGACATTGCCAATATGCAAAAAATTATTTCATCCCCTCTTTCAAGGCAAAAAGAAGCAAGGAAAAACTTGTGCTCAAAAGAAAGTTAGATTTGTAGAACAACTAAGGGAAGTTGGATTTACATCTAATGAGCATATTGGAAGAAAACATCCATTGGTGAACCTAGTGGTTCTTGGAGCAAGAAGAGCAAAATTAAGGATAGTACAAGATCCCAAGAAGTGATGCCGGACAAGAATGATACATGTCAGGGAAAAGAAAGTCACGAAAGGATAGAAAGAGTGGAAGAAAGTGAAGGAATCTATGTAGAACATTCTATTCTTGATGCTATTCCTTCCTTGTTTGAGAAAGTTGAAAGAGATGAGAGTGAGATCTAGGAAGAAAGAAAAGAGGGAACAATGAAAGAAAAAGAGAGTTTGTTTGAAGGATATGAGAGGATAAATGAAGAAAAGGGGAGTGAAACTACTTATGAGATACATGACAAGAGTTCCTATTCTCTTGAGCTAAAATTGGACTCACTCTTAAGTGAGGAGATATGTTTACTGTCTAACCAAATTAATCATGTTCTTGCTCTTATTTCATCTTATGTGCAGAATTTTCAAGATAAGAGGAAGAGAATTGGAGGGAGGCTTCATCACAACCATAAAGAAACATCAATAAGCTTTTCTTCTAACTCTTTACCTTTGAGCATTGAATTTTCCTTTAAGGAATTGAAGTTATTCTTGAATGCACATGTGTCTCATGAGGTTGTTTTTGGAAATTTATTTAAGGCCTCTCTTTGTTACCATCCTTCTTACGTAATAGTTTGCATTCTTAAGAGCTCTCAGGCTTCCACTTTGCTTGAATAGCCTTTGGTGCTTGGAGATGCCACTCATGATCATTCTTGTAGTAATTCTATATATGATTCTAGGATGAATGATTACTACTCTTATGTTGCTAATGTGGATTTTTTTTTTTGTGCTAGAAGTTGAAAACAAAGAGCAGCCATGCTAAGAGTATTTGAAAACAAAGGAAAGAGCTTAGAGAAAGAGCCACTCAATCTACAAGAAGAAACAACAATGAGGTTTTCACTTAACCCTTCTCCTTTATATTATGAATTTTCTTTAAGGAACTTAATTTGTTGTTAGAATCTCTTTCTTTTCATTTGAGCATATGTGGAAATGCATGTGTAATCTTTCTTGATGGGAATCTATGCTTACATGTTCCTTGCATGCCTAAGAGTTTACCTTATTGTATTCCTTTTGAGGAATAACTTGCGGGAATAGATACTAAATATGAGTTATTTTGCTATAATTTTGAGTTTTTAAATGATGATTTCATCATAAAGTTTGTGATTGCTAGTGTTGTCTATTCTTGTGCTTTTATGTGGAGTAAGGGTGGAATCTTTCTTGAATCTCTAGATGGAACTTGTAGGGCTAAAAGAGTTAGTTGGTTTAATTGTTCTTTATGTGATGATCTTCATGATAAGGATGTGGAAAATTTTGTTGATTATTTTAGTGTCATGTCATCTTTTCTTGATACATTTTGAGGCATCATGAAGCTTTTACTCTTGTAAACCAACTTTTGCACCATGTGAATGAGCATTTTGAATTTCCTTACAATAGATATGAATTTTGAAGGATGACGAATCTTTGACAACTTTGTTGAGTACAAACAATTGTGGTTTTGGAAAGTGAAAACAAATGGGGAGGTAGTTTTAAAGTATTGAAGGTTCATCTTTGTGGTCTTTCGAAAACTACCTTTGAAAATCGTGCATTAGAACTAAATTTAAAGGAACTTGTTGAGAAACATCTTGACTACATTACCTCTTCCATTGAGATTCTTTGGAAAGATGTTTTCCTAAATGACTTCTTAGTTCAAAACAAGAACTTGTGTGTCTTATCCTTGCATCCTTCTTTTAGTGGTAACTTGTTTTATTACTTACCTTTTGAAGAGTTCTTGGAGAAACTTGTATTTAAGGAGGTATGTAGAAACTTTTGTGATCTTGAATTTGTGACTACATTTCCTCCACTCAAGTATGAACTGGTAAAATCTTTGAAGCATGGAGAGTATTCTTGTCTTTCTTTGGATTTTTTGGAAAATTTGTTTTAATTGTCCTTGCCTTTCCAGAAAAGAGTTAGTCCGAATTTCAAAAGGGATTCCTCAACATCAAGAATGTAAAATCTTCTTGTTTACCATCTTCAATTTAAAGAATGTTGTTTGAAAATATCCTTTCCTTGCGATTCTTTCTTTGTGCTAAAAGGAAATTACATAGATTGTTGTTTTCTTCCTTTCTTTGTTAATCAATCTTTTGCTTGGATTTTTATGAACTATCAAAATGTTTTAATCTTATGGGATGTTAAATATTTTATTCTCTACTTTTACTCTGAGAGATTCCATGAAAATGTGAGCTTTGAGTTTCTTTGTCCATTCAATGATTCTTGGGGTTTTACCATTGAAGATATATTCAAAGGAGATACTTCTTATAATATTATTTCTAATCTTTTGAAGGAGAATGGTTCCATCACTTGGAAGTTACCTTTGATTTGTTTTTCCAACATCTTGTCTTGAACTACTTTGTCCATACTTGCGAACATTTCCATTTTCAATACCGTTTTTTTCCATCCAAAGATTTTAAAACATTAACAAGAAGTTTACTCTTTTGAAAAGTAGTTCTAAATTCCTTATATGAAACTCTTGAGAGCATTCTTCATGCCTAGCATGTTCATTCCTTGATTAACTTCTTGTGCAAACTTTCAAATCTGTGGAAAAGTTGAGTTACTAGTTTCATCTTCCATTCAAAGAAGTTTTATGCATTGAAGCTCTTGATGAGTTGCCTCTACATGAATTCTTTTCTCTCCTATGTGCTCATTTGGAAATAAGTTGTGTAACATTTGAATGCTTTGGGTTTAATTCACTTTTGGATTCTTCATTTCTTAATCTTCTTTATTTGTACATCCTTTTATTATCATAGACCTTTCAAAGAAGTTGTAGAGACCCTACTTTCCTTGTCATTTATTTTACCACTGGACTTAATTGACTAGTTGTTGCGTGTTTTAGCAATAATATTCATGGCATTTTTCATTTCAAACATTTCATTTTTAATGCTGCCCGTCTTTTTGTACTTCAATGAATGTGCAAATTTGAGGATGAATTCTTCCAAAACTATTTCGACCATTATTCTAACTCTATCTCTTGTATTTGAATCCTCCAAGCATTCATGCATGTATGTGATCATACCATACCCCCTCTCTTAAAATCGGAATAGAAGAAATAGTCAAAATAGTTAGAAGAATGTTTGAAATAGATAAAAATCAGAATTTCTACAATTTCGACTATTTCTAACTGTTTCGAAATAGTTTGGTCGAAATAGAGAAAAATCAAAATTTTTACATTTTCTGGACCAGTTTTGGAAGAACTCCATTTTCGGGCTTTTAAGGAATTCAAATGAACAAATGACCTTCATAAATATTGTAGCAAAGTTCTTGAGGTTTCTATAATAGTGTGACTCATTCTTATATGAGTTCAATTGGATATCCTATGATCTGTCTTAAATTGGACATTCTACCTTCCATTTCAAATATGATATATTTCGGTAAAATGGCCATAACAGAAGGTATAGGAGTCCAATTCAGCTGCTTCAAGATTCACTGGAGAGAAAAACGAAAGATCTACAAAGTTTCTGAAGACACCAAGAGCCAATTCGAATGTTTTGAAGGCCAAACAAGGCAAAGAATATCATACTATGCGTACTGTCCAAGAACCACCTCCTTGACCACAACCTACCGTTTGGGCGGTAGGAAGACCTACGGTTAATGGTAGATGTCAGTTGGGAGACTCATTTTGTGATATTTAAAGAGTACTTGACTTATTAACTTTATTTCTTAGCACCTTAACTTCTAATTAAGTGGCATAAGATGCCATTAACTTTCCTTAAGCTAGTTTAGGAGCTAAGGTTGGAATTAATCACAAAGGGGGCCCTATATATACTCTTGTTCAGCCCATTTTTAAACATTGAATGAAATATGAATATATAAGAGAATTTTCCAGCCAACAAGGCTTGGTTCCTAGGGTTTTCTTTAGCTTCTTCTTCTCCCCTTGAACTAGAGTAGTTCATTGGTTGATTGACCAAGAGATTCTTGAATGGATTTTCAAGAGCTCTTTGTCTCATATCTTAAAAATTCCTAAGCTTCTAGAGGATTTAGTTCTTTAGCTAATATTGCTAGTTGTTAGGTGTTCTTTAGGTAGGGAATCAGTGGGGATTTGTTAACTCTTGTTGATTTCTTCTTATGGGAAAGATTGGAGGCTTTCTATTGGAGAGTTTGGTGCGTATCATCATGTTTTCCAAATAGTTTTCCTTTCAAATCCTCAAGTAAAGAGAGAAGATCATTGGGAAAGAAATGAGCTCAATCATCCATCAAGTTGAGTTCACACCAACTTTTCCAGAAGAAGCTCTCTACAGATGATGGGATCAGTTGTTCTATGAACACATGATAATCATGTCTTTTCATGTCGGTTATCTTCATGTCTTTATAATCAACATACCTTGTCAAGTTAGATGCACATCCATCTAGCAGGTGCAACACTTTAACCCAATGAGGTGCCATTTTCTTTAGTTTTTTCGTCAAGATGTAATGTGCGGTGGCTTCGAACAATACCCCCATAACTCTCTTCCATTAACAAGTCTGGTCGATTGCAATACAAACGTAGATCTCGTCTAGCCTTGATATAATCTTTTACTTCCTTTTACATTTATAACAGTATTAAAGACATTAACAAACACATTATTCTCAATATGCATAACGCCAATGGACTAAAAGGGTAAGCAAATAAGGAAGATCCCAAAATATACTCTTCCTTGTCCAGTTGTAATCCTTTCCCCTACCATCTTCCTTGCCCAATTCCTTTCTTCTTGTGATTTTTTAAAAGTACCAAACCTTTTCCTATATCTGTTCTCCTAAAAGTTTAAGTGGTGGCGACGAGTAGTCTTCACCAATACCTTTCTTGAAATACCTCGAATCTCGTCTAAATTGATGACCTGGTGGCAAGAAACGTCGATGGAAATCAAACAAAGATTGCTTTCCCCCATTTTGAACAAAAAACAACTATCTGTTCTATGCGATATGGACAAGCCAATGCCCTTGTCAAAAAATCTGAGTAAGTCCTATTAAAATGCTTCCAAGCTTCTCCATCTCTAGGATGACTGATATATGCCATATTACACTACATTTACATATATTATTTCCATCGTTTTACGATGTTTTTAATACATAACATGTATAATTTATACCATTTAAATCTATTCTTATCTTAGGTGCTTCCTAATGAGGAATACGAAGAATAAGAGTGGAAACGAGCGAAAATGAAGCAAAAATATAGAAACAAAGCCACTGGCACCAAGGAAGGAGACCTACCACCGACGGTGGGCCAACCCACTCCATACGATAGGTCCAAGAGCCAAAAATAACATTCCATTAGAAGCATATTGCGGTGGGTAGGCTAGGCCTACCAGACGCGGTAGGTCCCGAGCCTTCAAACAATTTCTAGATAGAACCCTACCACAAACAGTACGGCTCAACCTACTGCACGTGGTAGGTCCCGTCAGCAGCGCAGTTAATGCGTTTTTGTTTGTATTTATATCAATTTTCCATTTTTTCAAGGAAGAACAATTTTAGGTTTGGAGAAGAGGAATTAGGAGCGAATTTGGGCAAAAAAAACCCTCTCAATTCCTCTTCAATTAGGTAGATTCTCCAAATTTTAAGCTCTTGGAAGAAGATTGAAGAGATTTTGCGGAGCAATTTCGGGGTTCATCAATCGAATCGAGAGACGAGCTCGGGTTGCATTCAGAACCGTGGATTCAACCTAAGCTTTCTTTACTTTTGTTAGTTATGATTTGTATTATTGAATTGACTATTGATAGGATGTTTACTAGCTAAATGTCTATTGTTTGAATTGAGGGTTGAACCCTAGCTTTGGATGATTTGATTTTTCATTGAATTTCATTAAATTGAGGTTTATTTATGTGCTGATTGTATGTTCAATTATGTTTTCTTGATAATTGATTTGCGTGGAATGGATTATTGCGTAAAATTGATTCAAATTGAAAGAAGAAGATCAATCTAGAGAAATTAATTGGATAATAAGCGTTAGCAATTTAATAGAGATATCATTTGCACTTTTAGGTTATTATTACATCCCTTATGTTTATACCATTCATAATCGGTTAGGGAGAGAATAGATTATCCTCTAAAGGTTAAGTGAGTAGAGAGGCCTTCACCTAGAGATAGGAATTACTTGAATTTCGTGGGATACCCAACCTTCATTTTCAAACATCGTTTTTTTAGTTTTCAATTGAAATAGTTGACAAAAGTTAGGGGGATTCCTTCATTCAAACTCTTTTCCTAAAATTTCATACATTTTATTGTTACTTCCATTTAATTGTGTTTAGTAGTTTCCCCAATTTGTTAATTACTTTCTTAAAACCAAATTTGTGCAACTAAACATTAAGTAAAATAGTGACTATTTGAGCCTTTACTGTTCCCTGAGTTCAACAACTCCAGTGTGTCTCTAATACTACAGCGATAGGTAAATTTACCTATTGTATTCGTTTTAGTTATACCCCATTTATAACACATCAATGACTCATCACATCCGACTACGTTGATCTTTCAGAATGCAATCTCATATGTTTGGTAGTTCTTTTCGACATATATAATTTGTGCACTCTAGGAGTTAAAGGAAAAATAAAACATTGTCTTCACTAGTCTCTTCAACCCGGGTTTCTTTTTCTTCCCTCTCTTCTTCTTACTGATCTTGTACAAGTGACTACCTCAAAGCTTATATTCTATTTTTCCAGAGTCCTCCTTCCAATAAAGTATACAACCATTGGCACACACATCAATCTTTTGCACGGGCAAACCTAAGCAGGATATCAACTTCTGTGTCACGTACTAATCTTCGACCATATTATTTCTTTGCAGCAAACGCTTCTTTATGAATGCACAAACATCATCATACGACCTTTGAGTCCAATGGTTCTAAGACTTAATGTACAACAACTCTGCAAAAGCAAATAACACTGAATGTCTGTCATTGCCTTCAACCGATGGTATCTCTACCGCTTTTCACATGTCAAAAAAAATTTTGCCTCAGGATTAGGTGGTTTCTTCATAAGCGAAAAAGCTATGACTGGTTGCATCAAATATTATCTCACGATATGAGTTGATTTCAATCAACATACACCGTGAACTTTCTATTGCTATATTTGACTGTATTGTACCATCACGTTCTGCAAGAACACATCTCCCATCGTGTGGCCAAATTTTCTTACCATGACATTTACGATTAAGATAAGAAGGCACAAAACACTAGCGCAAAAGATGATCCTTCACACCATCGGCAGTTATAAATTTCTTATTTTTACACTTTGCACACATACATATCATCTCTTTTTACTTCCATTATTCATTTCAAGAAAATGAGGAATAAAACAATCTACCCTATGAATGAATTTACTTGTAAGACCCTTAACCTCGGCTCGGGTAGTTCTCTGTACAACCAACTTGATCTGGTATATTTTCGATAGATTATAAGAATGATTAGGAGAAAGAATTGTCAGTTCCAAAACATCTAAGTTACCATTAATTTAGAGGATTCATTACCCAATCTTGATTGACGAAACATAGTAATATCTAAACTAAAAATAAACTCTTTGGACATTAATGGACCCAAACAATAAAATTTACCAAATTAAGATTGAAATTCTTTTGACAGTTCAAATATTAGCGTATTCGTTGGAGTTATTCACTCATTATTCAAGAGAATCAACCATAAAAATCTCACCACTTAATGAAAAAATAAAGATTCTTTTAGGAGTTTCAACCAATGAAATAATATCAAGATTCCAAATACAATGTTCGAACTAAGATAATAGGCATAAAAGACACAAAAACTTACCATAAACACTAAAATTAATTAATCACCATAACACGATTGTGTTTTAATTATACAGTTACAATATATGAATTAAAATCATGTTCTAAATATTCACCTCACTTCTATAATCTCCTTTCAATTTAGTGAAATTCTTTTCTCCTATTTTGCAATATGAATGTAGGCTTAAAGCAAAACCACATACATTACTGTGTCTATATTTTTCCTATCTAGCAATCTCCAATTCTTTTCTATTAATCTTGGTAATAATTCTGGTAAAATTGAATAAATTACCTAGTTAATTTAACAAAATATTATCATATATGTTTATAATTCTTTCCTTTTTGCTATCTCTTATCAAACATAGTTATATATAATGGTATATCTTCTAACAAGTTTTATTGTTTTCTTCAATAATTGAAGGTACTTTTTTTCTTTTTCTAAGTAACTATTTTGTCTCTTTAATATTTGGAATTTTCTTCTAATAATTTTTATGCCATATGTAAATTTGAAGTAATTCTCATTAAATTAGAGATAGTAAGGGTCACCAAGTAATAATAATACATCTTATTCAAGGTCATTATAAGAGCACTAAAATAAAATTAATGGAAATGAAGAACTCCTAGCTAATAATAATCAAAATTATTTAGAGGATAAAAATTAAAACAATATTTCATCTCACTATAGACTATTTTAGGAAATAATTCAAAAAGTAAGAGAATAAAATGTAAATCATCATGAAGCCACCATTGACAATATCCTAAGAAAGGTAAAATTTTTTAAATTACATTGTAGACTAACTAAATTTGAAGAAAAATGGAGGATTCTAGAATCTAGGGGGGATATAAGACAATTATTAATGTACATTTTTCTCAATTATATAATTAATTTTTTTTAAGCAAAAAAGAAGTTATATTCTTACATAATCAATATTTTAAAATTCGAGTTAGTATTTATGAATCAAATTCAAAGACCATTTTGGTTTCACACACAACAAAACATAAAGCCGTTTTACAATTATAAAGAAAAAAAATTAAGAGATTACAAGCATTATAATTAAGGATTTTAAGGAATTTTTCCTAAAAAAATGAATGAGTACTTTCTTTACAGTGATATTTCAAGAAAAAGAGAAATTTTCTATATCTTCATATTCTTAATAAAAAAATCTTAAAACATCTATAGTTAATTTTTTTAAAAAAGTAGACATTATTCTTAGGAACCCACAAAACTCCAAGAGTTTTATCAGAACTTCCACTATAGAGCATGAATCCACCTTCAATAATTCTTGGTGAAGATTGAAGGCATTATAATCTCAATTCTAAATAATCCACCATTGATCTCTCTTTTCCATATTCCAATACCTTTATCTGCGGATCCACTACGAAGAAATTCCCCAATCGAACAAATACATAAAACAAACATTTCATGTGATTTTACTTCATAAATCAATTCCAACTATCAAAATCTTTCTTTCTTAACCAACCCATTATATATCCATTTGATCCTCCTCTACAAACAAGATTTACATCATCAGTAACAATCAAAGAATACAAAGAAACATCTTTATTACTAGTGAAATTTCAGGTGATTGATTATTCTAAAACCTCAAGCCTACATTCATCTCAATTATACTAACAAACAAAACTGAAAAACCACAGAAGTTAGGTATTGCAAACTCAGCAGCAGATAAACTCAAAAGCTGGAAAATAGAAAGAAAAAATAAAACCCCACCTCTATACTTCCGAAAACCGGCAGCGACGATGAGCTCCTTCAGCATCAGAAAGGCTGCAAGCTATTTGGCTTGCGGCAAGGAGTGAGATTTTAATACAAAAGGAGAAGAAGAAGAAGAAGAAATTTTAATGAGATTCAAATATAGAGAGAGAGAGAGAGAAAGGGAGAAAGAGAGAGAGAGAGAGAGAGAGAGAGAGAGAGAGAGAGAGAGGGAGGGAGAGAAAGAGAGAGCTTACTTGTGATTATAAAACGATAGCGGCGGTGGTGGGGCGCGCCTGATAGCGTGGTCGTCTGCAGTACTGGCAATCCGTTGGTGAATCATTGGAGGCAGGGTTTTGCTAGAGGAAATTGGGGGTTTGAATAATTTGAGGGAGGAAGAAAGGGTTTGCCCCTTTTGTAAATCTGTGACTTTATTACCGATGGTCATAATTATTTGCAACCAGCACCAAGGGCATCGTTAAGGTTGTGCAAAAACTAATTCACTTACCAACGCTCAAACCTCCATGCCTAAGGACAGTCGGTAACTTATTTTACCGACGGCATTTTCTGTCTGTATAATGTCATAACTTTTTGGCGCGCCCTTTCCCTCCATTTTTTGGTTGAACTTGTGAAAATCAAACGAAATATATATATTTACGCCAGTATCCCGTCGGTGTTTAGCGATGGTAATGGTTACTGTCGGTAAGTCTTGTTGGTAAAAGCCTTTTATAGTCTTTTAAATGTCTTGTTCTCATATAGACTAGAATAGCATTCACATTAATCTCTTTTTTCATTATTATTTCTACAACTTTCAATGTTAGAAGAATTAAATTCCAAAATTTATTTTTAATTTATGATGCATGGTATAATAAAAATAAATTCATTAAATGTTGTATTATTTTTATAGTATGACAAGTAAAGAAAATGTGTATTAGTAAAATATGACAAGAAAAAAATAGAGGAAGTATATATTAAAGGATCTAATGAACCGCAGAAGATATTCACTATGTTTTCTTACACACAATGATATAACAAAAGCTTGTAGATCTTCCTCTCCCCCAATACATATAAAAATGCACATTTTCCAAGCGGTATAAATCCGTGTGTACACAGAGATGTCAATTTCGAAAATTGGGTGCAGCTTTCAGCAGTGTATTAAAATTAGGGTTAATTATATTAAAGTAATCTCACGTTTGATGTCATTTTCATTTTTGTTATCCTTTGTGCCCGCAGCTCTTACGCCTAATTACCTTTATTTAAAACCAAATGATGAGCATAGGCTTGGAACTCACACATACGTGATTTGGGCTGTCTTTGTTTATATGGATACTGGATGCTGGGCGGATTGGTTCACCCGACCCGCTCTAGTAACCGCTCTCTATATGTTTACTCATTCAGTCATTTGTGCTCTAATATAATTTTACTCCTACTCTATCTTAGCTGCCTTCCCTTTTTGGGTTTGTCTTCTTCTCTGAATGAACTTCGGCCTCCTCTTTGCCACTTTCTTTAATGGATTGTTCTTGTATCTCGTCAGCCTCTTTGCCAGATTAATACGTTTGGAAACCCTTTAGAGATAGAGAGTTATGTGTGGCAAGAATTTTGTTTCAGTTGTGAGGTTCTATCTCCTTGAGGGTTTTCAACTTCTCTATTTCACCCATTTTATTACTTCTAGTTTTGTATTTATATTTCCTTTGATTCTAATCCCGTAATAGTTCAGATTAATTGAAAGTTTGTAAGTTCTTAGTTCTGGTTTGTAAGATATTTGTGAGATTTGTGGGTTATAAACCTATTAGTGGTATCAGATCATCTTGATTGGTTATTGTGTTCCCGGCGATCTTGTTGTCAGTATGTTTCGTGACAGTCGAGTGGCTCTTTGTGGCTCCAGTAGTGGCTGTCATTTGATCTCCTCGGCTATATCTTCGATCTGAGTTTTGCATTCAAGGAAGTAATTCCTTTTTTCTCCTTGATTATTTATCAAATTCAAAAAATAATTTTTTTATTGATTTTTCTTGTGGTTAATCTTTTGACCGCCTCCAGTTTTCTGAAAACCAAAACCTGAGCTTGGCTAGAGTCGTATTGAGACTATGCTTATCTTTGTGTCTATGTTTTATTTTTGATTTCGAAAACCTATTTTTTTTATTATAGTCTGTCGTTAATGAGTTTTTTGTTCATTATTAATGTTGCTTATGTTCAGCCTGTGATTGCTGAATTTTGTGTATTTTTTGTCATTTCTTTGTTTTTCTATCTATGGTGTTAGATCTCGCGACTTCTATTAGTGTTCATTGGTTTTATGAAACATTTATTTGTTTCTGTTGGCCTTATATTTCTATATTTGTTGCTATTCCTTTACTTGCCACTGAAAAATTTGATGGTCATAGTGATTTTAGTATGTAGAGAAGAAAGATTAAAGTCGTTCTTGTTCAAAATAAAGTTGCACCTGCTGTTTTAAGCCCTGATAAGTACCTTGAATCTTGGAAAGGGGAAATACTTGCTGAAAAACTTGATTTAGCACACAACATACTAACTTTACCTTTATGTGATAATGTGTTAAGAGAAATTGACGAAAAAGACAGTACCTGTGAGATTTTGACTAGACTGGAAAATTTTATTTGGGATACTCTGTTTCAAATAAGATTTAGTTAAAAGAGCAACTTTTTTGTTTTAAAATTTCTTCTGCAAAATATCTCGATGAAACTGTTGATGATTTAAACAAAATTGCTTTAGACTTGCAAAATATTGGTGAAATTGTTTTTGTGACTTCATTAGATTCAGTGCCTGAGTCTTTTAGTGATGTTAAATCTGCCATCGAATATGGTTGTGAAGATCCTTGTCTAATGTTGAAAAAACTTTGAAAGCTAAGTACTTACACTTCAGAAAAGAAAACAAAACCAATGGTGAAATCTTCTATGTTAGGGAAAGGCCTGAAAAGAGAGAACCTATAATAACAAGGTATATCCAAAACCAAGGGTAGGTCTAAGTTTAAGGACAAAAGAATTATAATTATAAATGTTTTTACCGTGGAGAAGAGGGTCATGTGAAAAATAATAGTTTTAAGAGAATCAAAGAGGAAAAACTGAGTAAGAAGGGTAATAGGGGTGGCAAAAATAAAATTGATAATAAATCTAATGATTCAAAATCTCATGGAAATTCCATGTATTGTGAGGTTTTGTGTGTCTCCTTTTCCTCCTCTTCCTTATGTATTCTTGAGAATGGATTCTTTATCATTTCACATGAGTCCTAATAAAGATTGGTTTTTCTTTATATTAAAACTATTGATTTTGGTAAAGTGGTTTTGGGAAAAAAAATGAGGTTTGTCAAATTAAAGAAATTGGTTTCATTTTTATAAAAATGCATGATGGTGTGACTATGAAACTAAATAAGTTTAGATATGTGCCTAGTCTTAGAAGAAATTTAATTTTTCCTTGGTGCTTTTGAGACTAATGGTTATTTTTACATATCTGAAAATGGTTTTCTTGCGTGTATGCAAAGGTTCTTTTGTCATACTTAAAGGATTAATAAAAATGGTTAATATATTTTTCTTGGTAACACACTTTAGAATTTATCTATAGTTGTTTTTGAAAAATGCTTTTGAAAAATCCATGTTGTTGCATAGGAGGATAGGCTATATTAGTAAAAAAAGTTTACATCACTTAAACAAACAAACTATTTTAAATGGTGATAAAATTGACATTTTAGATTTTTTTTTTTTTGCCATTGTGTTCTTGGAAGGCAACACAAACTCATTTTTTCCACTAGCACATATAAGTTTCCTGCTACACTTGACTATGTGTTTTGTGATTTGTGGGGTCCTGGAAAAGTACCCAATTATAGTTATAATGTCTATTTTCTTTCAATCGTAGATGATTTTTCTAGACATGCATGTTTCGGTGTTTCTTTTAAAATCAAAAGACCAAACATCACAAAAAATAAATGAATGGAAAAATTTTGTTGAAAACCAAACTGGTAAAAAATGAAAAATTTATCAAATTGATAACAATTTGGAATTTTGCAAGAAAATTTTGATAATTTATGTGCTTCTTGTGGCATCATGCATCATAGGACAGTTAGGCACAATCCCCAGCAAAATGGTGTTGCTAAGAGGATAAATAGGACCATTATGGACAAGGTTAGGTATCCATGGTCACTTCTGGTATGCCTCTACCATTTTTAGGGGAAGCTATAAGTACAACTGTGTATTTAATTAACAGTTCTCCTTCCACTGCTATTAATTACAAAACTCCAATGGAATTGTGGTCTGGCACACAACTGAATCCGTCCAACCTCAGGTTTTTTGGCTGTGCTGCTTTTGCTTACCAGAAAGAGGAGAAACTTCACCCTAGGTCTAAGAAGGGAGCATTTCTAGTTATCCTAATCGGGTTAAGTGTTATAAGGTATGGCTTAGAGGTGAACCAGGGGTGAGGGTAGTTATTAGTATAAGGATATGATTTTTAATGAGTTTGACATGCCATGTCTTAAAGTAACACTTATCCCAATAGTATTAATGATATTCCTTTGTCGGGAATGTTCCAATGGAGGTAGAGGACACCTCTGTTTACACTCCTGAGCACACACTTGCCTCTGAAATTATTCATGAGTAGGACAACCTAGGTTCTATACCTGAAAATGTCGCGCATGAGTCAGAAAATTCTGACAGTGATGAGAAGCATTTAAAAGCTCAATCTCATTATGTTAGTGATAATAAATTGCCTGGAAGTAGAGCTCGGAGGGTTTCTAAGCCACCCATTAGATATGGTTATTCATAGTGGTTTCCCATGCATTTGTTGCTGCATCATTCAGTGAAGAGAAGGAACCTATGTGTTTTTCTCATGTTCTTAATGTTGGAATCTGTAGGCAAAAAGAAACAAAATAAAACTACGAAAATCTACCAACAGGATCCGCACATACTAAAAAAACCAATTGGATAGAAACTACCTCAATGTTTTTTGCCGTTAGGTGTGGAGGCGTTGCTATTTACACTTTGCCCTCTACTGGTATCCATGCAACGAACTCCTCTGCAAGTGATCGGGATGCTATCCCCTTCTGTGTTCTGAAAACTGTTCAGAATGAATCCTAACTATTCGATAATACGTGGAATTTTGGAGTGAGAGAGAGAGGCAAATACTATTATCGCCATTCTAGGGTTAAAGAGTTTTGTTTTAATCTGATGGAGATAGCTGTTGAGAAAAGGTTAACATAACCCTTTATAGCTGTCAATATTAGAACCCTAATTGTCATCTAATGGCAGTTTAATCTCGTCCGTCTATTCCTATAATCATCCAACGGTTGGATGAAAAATATTAAGTAATTAATTTCATTTGTCTGATAAATAAAATTAGTTACTTATTAACTTACCAGAAAATACAATATGGAATCTTATTACCCTTTTGTATACGTTCAACGAATCTAGACGATCTAGATTCATTGAACGTGGACATTGTGCTCACAAGATCGTCTATGTGTGTGACCCTGTAGGTTCACTTAACGTTGGCAGTGAATGAAAAATGTCCAGACATTTTTCACAAAACATAAGCGGCCTCTAGCAAGACATTATGCTTACCCAAGTTGAGTCAAAGCAATAATAACCTAGCATCACTTTTAATATTTAGTCCTTTTGTCACACGATATCCTAATTAAGTATAAGGCATGGACCTTGTTATCCTTTTAAAACTTAATTAACCATGTACTTGATCACCAGGTAGACTATTTCGACAAATAATGTTAATAACACCTTATTAATACTTATTTGAGCATGGCCATGCGTATTTTCCAGTCTTCCTTATCTAGGGGTCAGTAGTTATCTCTCTCTAAAAAGAGAGGGACAAATCCCTTTCACTCTCTTCAATATTCATGCCATGACAAGAAAGTAGCCCAACCAATAGTCATAATAATCACCTAATTAAAAGTGATGTTTGACTATGTCAAAACATATTTCCTCCCAATGCAAGAAGCATTAGAAACATTAGTCAAAGGACACCAAATATAAAACTGAGAAGAAATACTTATGACTTAAACCCATGTAATATTTCTTCTTCACTTTGGGTCATGTCCAATACAATATTCTCAATAGGTATTTATGAATTGATTTTATATCTCATATTCATGATCAGTAAAACTTGATCATCAATCAACTTCATACTAGTTTAATAATACAAGATGTAATAAAACTAGGAGAAAAAAAGAATAGTACTCTATTAGCAATAAGGGTTTTACTATCAAGTCACATATTTGATGACCAAGAGCATAAAATATAGTTCAAAGTACATGCTTCATAAATCATAAATGTGAGTCAATTGGTCTAGGGCATATACTAACACTTAAGGGTCCTAATCATTTTTTGTGAATACATGCTAAGAAAGATTAAATGCCCTCTTTGCATAAGAATAAAACTTGGGTGCTTGTTCCTAAACCTACAAAACATAAATTAATTGAGTGTAATTGAATTTTTAAATCAAGTAATCAAAATCAATGAATGAACCTCCTATATTTGAAGCCGACTTATTGCAAAAGGTTTTTCACAAGTAGAAAGCATTGATTTTATTGAAATCCGTTCCCCTATTGTTAAATACAAAACAATTAGGATCTTGCTTGCAATAGTTGTTTTCTTTAATCGTAAACTCGAGCAACTTGATGTAAAAATTGCTTCTTTGCATGGTAAGTTAGAAGAAACTATTTACATGAGCCAACCTCCTGGTTTTGAAGTTAAAAGTGTGGAGAACATGGCTTGTTTGTTGAAAAGGTCCTTCTATGGCCTCAAATAATCTCCTAGAGAATGATATAAAATGTTTGATTCTTATATGATTAAATCTGGTTTTGTAATGGGTAGCTATATGATACCTGGCTTTATTTTTGTTGTGATTCTGTTGACAATGTAGTTTATCTTCTGTTGTATAGTGATGCCATGCTTATTGCTTGCAAACATGAAGATAAAATTGTTAACTAAAAACTATGTTGAAATATGAGTTTGTTATGAAACATTTAGGACCTGTATCTAGGAACCTTGGCATGAACGTTGATAGATATAGGTCTAGTTGTTCCTTGTTCATATCTAATAAATCTTTCTTGAAGAAAATCATATCTAAATTTTCAATGGACCAATTTAAACATGTCACCTCTTGATAGTCAATTTCAACTATCTTCTAAAACATTTCCTAAAATTGAACATGGGAAGAAAAGCATGGCTAATATACCTTATAGAACAGCTATAGGATCCGTGATGTATTCCATGATTTCCACCAGACCTGATACTGCGTGTTCTATTAGGGACAACTGGCCTGCTCTTAAATGGTTGTTGAGGTATTAAAATATACTGTTAATAAAGGTTCACACTATTATAACTGGACTAAAACCGTTGATTTAGTTGGTTATGTTAGTTCTAACTTTGCTGGTGATAGGGATTTTAAAACATTTTTAAAATTATATTTAGATATTTATAAAGGAACTCAAAAAGAATCATTCTTTAAGTGAAATCATATTTTTGGTGTTTTCTCAAAATAATGTAGAAAAGTAAATAAAATAAAAAAAAATTTAGCAAAAATTGAACAAGAAAGACAAAATGAAAAAAAAAATAATTAACAAAAAAAATTCAGCAAAAATTGAACAAGAAAGACGAAATAAAAAAATAATTAACACCAGAACAAAAGCATCTTCTCCCCCACACCTAGACCATACACTATCCACAATGTTATAAAAGAATACTGAGAATAGGGAAGAGATAAAGAAAAGAACCACACAACCTGGTAGAAAAAGCAATATTAATGCATGTTCAGAAGAGTAGTAGACCATCTTTGTAGTCTCCATAATATGTTGCCTAATTACCCTACAAAATACACACTTCATACCTTTCTACCAATCAAGTGAGATAAAAACAAATAAATAAATACAAAAAAAAAAGCATAAACAAAGTAAAAAAATCAACTTTGGGTTGCCTCCAAAAAGCACTAAATTTAAAGTCTTCAGCTAGACTCCCTAATTCTTTTGCATTCAGCCAGGACCTATTTTTCTCACATTAGGTTCATGATTCACAATCCAAGAAGAATTTTCTAATGGAGCAATGCAATCAAGGTTAGAATTAATGTCCGCAGTGTACATTAGGTTTTCTTTCTCAATAGAAGTATATTCTTTTGAATATATTAGAGGTAGAGTTTCTTCAATTATTTCATCGATTACATCTACCAAATAATAATTAGAATTATCTTCCATAAAAGGTTGTGAAGAAGCTTTGAAAATATTCAATCTAATCCTCATATTCATCCTAGAGACATCTATGACCCCAGTTCTACAATTAATAGTAGCATTTGTCGTAGCCAAGAAAAGACGACCTAGAATATCAAGGATATTATTCTTGGAAGATCTACCCGGTTCTATATCTAGGACTGCAAAGTCCACAGGGAAGACAACTTTATCAATTTGAACCAGAACATCGTCTATCCTCCCCTAGGTACCTTGATAGACCTATCAGCTAATTTTAAGGTCATATCAGTTGGTTGCAATTCCCTTAATTCTAACTCTTCATAATCAGTGTAAGGAATCAAATTAACACTAGAACCTAAATATAAGAGTGCCCTATCTATTTTATGATCATCAATAAGACAAGAAATAGTAGGGACACCAGAGTCTTTATATTTAGGTGGAGTGTTTTGTTGTAAAATGTAGCTCACCTGTTCAGTTAAGAAGATTTTCTTAGAAACATTACTTTTAGATTTTCCTTTAAAAGTACACATGTCTTTAAGAAATGTTTCATAAGATGGGACTTGCTTAATAACCTCTAAAAGTGGAAGATTAATTTTAACTTGTTTGACAGTCTCTAAAATATCTTCCTTTTTATTATCCTTTCTAAGATATGGGATGACAATAAAGCTTGCGGATAAGGAACCTTTGGCTTATATGAAGCCGTAGGAAATGATTCTAGAGTTTTAGAATTAGAGGAAGAAGTTAGTTCATTCTCCATCTTCCTCTCAATTTTAGTCCCCATATGAATTCCCTCGGCTTCGTTTTCATTTAACGTGTCATCTTTAGTAGGTTCCCCTACTTTATTTTCTACCAACTTCCCAATTCTAAGAGTAATTACAGCTTTAGCTTGTTCATGATAATTAGCTCTAGGGTTCTCTATTGGTTGACTAGCAAGCTTACCCTCATCTCTTCTACTTAATGCATTAGCTAGTTGCCTATTTGAGTTTTTAACTAGCAATAGATTGAGTGTGTGAGTCTAGAATTTGTGTCATACCTTCTAAACCTTTCAAAGCAGATAAGACTTTTTAATCAAAAATAGAATTTCCACTTTGAGAAGGGTGAAGAGGTACATACCTTTGAGATTGAAAACTAGGGGGAGCAGTCACACCAAATTGTTTGTTTTGTTGATATTGTTGCTAGCCTAATAACCTTCCCCTCCTTGCTGCCTCCAGGAGAAATTAGGGTGATTTCTCTGGCCTGGATTGTATTTGTTTGAATATGGGTCATTCTGTCTGTGAAATCCTTTAGCTGTATTTACTTATTCCTGCACAAATTCTGGAAATAGTGAAGCACTAGGACAGTCATATGTAACATGAGAAGGACTAGAGAAAATTGCACAAACAACTTGCATGTTATGAGAATTGGTTGGCAATGTATTCAAAGCTAACAATCAATCAAACTTTTTACATAAGGCATCAACTTTCAAAGAAAGATCAATATTTTGAGTAACTTCATACATTCCTCCTCTATTTCCTATTTGTCTAGATGTGCCAATATGTGAGGAGGTGGCGTGTTGTTGTGAATTATCACTCAAATTTTCAAATAAATCCCATGCCTCATCTGTAGTTTTATGAAGAAACGTACCACCACAAGAGTAATCAACCATTTGGCAATTTCTCTCATCTAGTCCTGAAAAAAACTTTGTATTTGTTGCCATTTAGTGAATTCATGGTAAGGGAAACTACAAAGAAGTTCTGTAAATCTCTCCCAACTCTCGTGAAATTGTTCATTGTTTTGTTGGTACAAAGTTGTGATTTCTCTCTTTAACCTTGTAAGCTTACACATAAGAAAACACCTTTTAAGAAATTCCTTAGAAATATCAACTCATGTACCTACTCTCTCACGTGTATGTAGCCAATGTTTAGCCTTATCCTTCAAAGGAAAAGGAAAAATGCGCCATCCAATAGCATCATCAATAACATTAGGCAGTTTAAAGGTTGAGCAAATTTCTAAAAACTCATCAATATGCTTATAAGGATTTTTGGAATAAAGCCCATTAAAAGATGGTAACATTTGAATAAGAAGCTTTGATTTTGACGTGATTAGCCTCAATTTCAGGTAGTCTATTACCTATTGATGAGTTATAAGTGTTGGGAGTAAAATACTCCGTTAACGCTCATGGATTTTCAGCCATCTTAATATCACAAGTGTTAGTGATTCTTCTTTGTACTCTAAGTGGCTTAAGTGCACGCTCTATCTCAAGGTCAAATTCTTTTAAATCAAGAGAGAGCGAATGACAACCGTGCATTAACAATCAAATTAAAGAAAGAAGAAAAAAGATACTACTGCAGATAATAATGAAGAATAAATTCGTAAATGAAAGAGTATTATAATAAAATAATAAAATTAAAAAAATAAAAATAATAATAATAAAAAACAATGAAGACAACTAAGAGAACAATCAAAGTTTTTTTCCTTTTTTTTTCTCAAGAATAATAAAATAAAATAAAAATACTAACAAATTTAGGAGAAAATAACACAAGCAATTAATTTAACCTCTCCCCGGCATGCTGCCATAAACTTTGTCGGAATTTTTATAACAAGGCTGTAAACCCAATACCTGCAAGTGCACAAGATCAATGCAATATGGCAATATCAAGGTATCGAACCACAGGAAAAGGCTTAACTACTCATATTATCTTTTTAAATTAATTTTATAAAAAGAAGAATCAAATTTTATTATCCAAAAAGTTATTCCTAAATTAAGTAAAACTAATAAATAAATTAACTAAATTAAAAATAACAAGAACTTAACCAAAGATATGATTTAAAACTTGAATCCACCATTAACCTATATAACAATGATTTAATTTTATTTAGGAGAAAAGATTTAGACATTTATGTGGTGATTTAGGATACAAGCTTCGATTCACTAAAGAAATATATTGTGTTTAAATACATGACATAACCCATCTAAACATTAGCATGACTTATTCAATTCTATAACATAAATCATCTAAAATTAGCATGAACTATTCAATTCTAAAACCTATAATATACTTGCAAAAATCACATACCTCTCATACTCAAGACTATAATAATCAAGCATGGATAAAAATATCAATTAACACAAATAATTATTTTACAAGAAAAATCACAAAGAATTAATTCCATCAAACCAAGAAACATTCAAAGATATGTAATCACATAAATAATATAATAAATCTCCCAAAATAAAATAAACCAAAGTCACATGGCTAGTGTTTCATCCAGATTCTAACAAGAAAATTAGTTCATAATTAAAGGGAAAGAAGGAACCAATTTCTTTAAGTAGATTATGGCTTCCTTCCAATTAAAGTTGCTGCCAATTTTTTCTGCTCTTGCTGCTTCCAATTTCCTTCTTGGCTGCTTCCGATTTTCTTCTGTTTCAGCGGCCATCAGCTGCTTCTAAATTTCTTATGCTTGCTCTGTTTCTTCTCGTCCTGCAGCTCTCTTCCAGTCTTCTTGCGCAGCTCAGTAGCTCTTCTTTTTTTTATTCTTTCTCCCAGCAGTTGCGACTGTTTTCTCCTACTGCCAATTTCCGTGGCTACTCCCTTTATTCCTTTTCTTCGGCTACCCTCTTTATTTCCGGTTTTTCTTTTTGGACTGCTTCTTGTGAGCTGCCTTCTTGACCGTGGGCTTGCCCTTTTCTATTTCTTCTGGGTTTCTTTTCCTTTATCACCAAAATAAAATAAATTAAATATAATAATTATGATTAATAGATAAATAAAATATTTTATAAAGCTAATAATTAAAACTTAAGATGCTTATTTGTATAAAAAAATAACTCTATCATTAACCAAATGTAGTTCAAAAGTTTTTGACAGTTTAAATGTAAGGCATTTAAAATCAAGTGAGAATTGCAGCGTTTTAATAAGGATAAAGACTCTTGGAACAAGCCGATCAAGCCTTAAGAGATAATACCTTGATGGGTAAAGGACTTTGGGCCTTGAGGGCCAAACTGAGCATACTAAAAATTGTTAACAATTTAAAACCCCTTGCCATCTCATCTAGAACTTAAAGAACTGTTAACAATTTTTTTTTACGGTGGAGTCTGACTCTTTAAAGCTTTATGGGGAAGCCCAAACTCTTAATTTTTTGTTTGGTTGTGTGCTTGTTGCTTATTTGAGTGGCATTTGTGCTTGGGAAATGTCTGTAATACAGAGGAAGCTTTTCCAAAATTTTTTCAATCTTATAAAAAAATTATAATTTTTAGTAATGACTTAACTAAAATTTTAAATGAAAGGAGAAGTTAAAACTTTTTAAATCATTTAAGGGAACTTTGTTAAGATTATAGACCCTAAACCTTAAATCCAAAAACTAGAAACCCTAAACCCCTATACCTTAAACTGATGTGAATTTTCAATAGATGACAAATTTGATTCAACACCTTCCAAAAATTACATCCTTTGATGACGAACCTCTATTGAGGATTTTGTAGTTTCAACACTCCTTAGAAAACCTATGAGGATCTAAGCCTCATAAACCCAATATTGAGAGGCAAAACTCATTGCAAATTTGATAGAAAGAACCTTGAGGAAATTCAGGCCTCAAAACCTTAGCTACATAAACTAGAAGACCTAGGATTAATTGAATCTAAGAACAAGAACTCTAAGACTCAATTAAAGAAAGAAATTGGATGATAAATTGATTCCATAGATTCCACAATCTAAGGCAAACAACTGTTCACAAACTATGGACAGTAATCCTTAGCATGCTAACTAAGAAGAGTGAAGAACCCTAGAGATAATTGGAGAAAACTCTCTCAAATTTCAGTAAATTCATCAAAGTTAGTTACAAATAAGCTTATAATTAGGTATTTATACTCTAACGTCTAAACCTAACCTATCTACTAATAAATTGCTAAAAATACCCATTAATATCCATTAAGCCCGATTCTCTCCAGAGGCCTGATAAAGTCCATTTTTGGTACAAATAAACACCTTAAGTTTTAATTATCAGCCTTTAAAAAAATTTTATTTATTTATTAAACATAATTATTGTATTTAATTTTGGTGATAAAGGAACAGAAGCCCATTAAAAGAGGCAGCCTACAAATAAGAAGGAAGAAAGGGGATATGCCACAAATTGCAAAAGAAAAGTAGAAGCCCATCACAAAAGTAGGCCCACGGCAAGAAAAAGGAAGGAAAGAAGAAAGAAGAAAAAAGAAAGGCGGTAGAGAAAAAAAAAAAAGGGAAAGCTGCAAAGAAAGAGTTCCAATTTGACTAGGAAAAGAGAAAGTAGAGAAAAGCTTTAAAAGGTGGCAGCAAGAAACAAGCAAAGGGGGAAAGCAGTTGCGCAAGCAGCAAAAACCAGCCTCAGCAATAGAAGAGGCTGGAAGGAAATCAATAAAATAGAAACAGCCGTAGAAATCAAAGAATTGAAGCAGCTCCACAGTAGAACTAAAGTAGCTGCTGCAGCGTAAAAATTAGAGAACGAAGCAGAGGACGTTGTTGCAGCCACAACAAATTGGTAGCAGCTGAAGTAGATAGCAGAAACTTCAGAAGTAGCTGCGCAAGAGCTGGCGCGCAGCAGATATCAGAAGCAGAACTGAAGAACGCTGAAGCAGGAGAAGTAGTAGCAGGCAAAAGGAGGCTTCTTTGAAGTAATCGGCTGAGCTGAATAGAAGTAAGAAGCAGACGCAAAGCAGCAGCCGGAAAAAAATAAGAGCAGAAAAGGTTAAATGGAAGAAAAGGCCATGATCTACAAATTAGTTCCTTCTTTCCCTTTAACCATGAACTTATTTTCTTTTTAGAATCTTGATGAAACCCTATCCATGTGACTGTAGTTTATTTTATTTTGGAAGATTTATTATATTATTTATGTGATTACATATCTTTTAATGTTTCTTGGTTTGATGCAATTAATTCTTTGTGATTGTTCGCGTAGAATAATTATTTTGGTTAATTGATATTTTCATGCTTAATTCTTGCATCTTAAGTATGAGATATGTGATTTTTGTAGGTATATTGTGGGCTTTAGAATTGAATAGTTCATGCTGATTTTAGATGATTTATGTCATAAAATTGAATAGGTCATGCTAATGGTTAGATGGATTATGTCATGTATTTAAGCACAATATATTTCTTTAGTGAATCGAAACTTGTAGCTTAGATCACCACATTAAAGTTTAATCTTTTCGCCTAAATAAAATTAAATCATTGTTGTATAGGTTAGTGGTGGATTCAAGGTTCTTTTATTTATTATTTTTACTTAATTTAGGAATAATTTTTAGATAATAAAATTTGATTCTTTCTTTCATAAAATCAATTTAGGTATATAATAATTTAAGTAGTTGATTTCCTCTATGGTTTGATACCTTGATACTTCCATATTACATCGATCTTGTGCACTTGCAAGTATTAGGTTTAAAACTTTGTTATAAATATCCCAACCAAGTTTTTGGCGTCGTTGCTGGGGAGAGGTTAAATTAATTGCTTGTGTTACTGTCTCCTAAATTTGTTAATTTTTTTTATTTTTAAATTATCCCTACAGGCGATGTTAGGGGTAAGTCTACTGTTGGCGATAGGGTTGCTCTTCTCCAACACGTAGCCATTTTCACCTCCACTTTAATCGCTTGAATGATCCTTGCATATTCTACAAGTTGAGAGCAACTTGGAAGCCTTTCCTTGATCTTCAAACCCTTCAAGCTTGTCCTTTAAAGCTTCTTCCATGAAAGCAACCAAGCCATTAGCCACATTTGTATCATGAATCTTTGGTTTCTTCCCTTGAGCTCTAGTGAGTGGTCCAAGCTTCCACTCCGTTGGTGCTTTACTCTTCCGATTCACATCATCCACCCCTCTTTTGAAAAGATTTGTCCTTGAATCTTTTCCTACATCAACAAAGACATATCAAAGCAGTGAAGGTAGTACTAAATGAAACCCAATCGGAAGAGTAATTATAGAAGCACTAAAGCATTCAATAATGTGAAAAGGTGCTTAAGCATGGGCATCAAGCTTAGACGTGGGTTGGGAAGAACATCATTAGAAACCAAGGCCACCTAATCCAAACCTCCAGGATCAAAGACCAATTGTTTCATGTCAAACTTCATGTTATTGACAACAGTAGCATCATGAGCCTTGGAAAGGATATACTTGATTAACTTCATATTCGTCTTTTCATCCAAGTACAAAACATGACCCATAGAGAAAGGAATCAAATCAAAAGACGTTAGAAATTTGAGATCATAATCAACTTCAAGATAAGAATAGAGAGTGGTAGAATAATAAGTTTGATTGGAAGCAAACACAATAAGGAATAAACAAAGTTTCCAAGTGAATTTGATCATCTTCGTGGGTACAACCACAAAAAGACTAGCAATGGTGCTAAGACCCTTGATGAATTTCGTATAAAATCTTGTGAAACCGTAGAAGCTTCTCTCTTCAAATGCACTCTTGAAAATAAGCCACTCTTTGATTGCTTGCATTTTATCAACTTGAAGACCTTGGAAAATCTTTACATACCCTAGGCATGTGCTCTTTTCCAAACAAGACTCATATTTTCCAAAATAGACAAAACTTGATTAGAAAGATACAAATGATATGCTTAAGTTTTCTATCAATTTTAAAATCTCATCTAAATAAACCATAACAAATGTAGGATCTATGCCATTAGATAACAAAAAGTATTCCAAGTATAGACATCATAGATATGGTTACACAAGGTTCTCTAGACACATTAAAAATAATATAAAGTCCACGTGACAAAGATGTATATTTAGCTTTTTCACTTTCTACACAAGTATCAATAAACCTTTGTACATCTTCTTGCATGCAAAACCAAAAGGAATTCTCATGTAAAATCATATAAGTTTTGGAAATATCAAAATAATTCATCAAACCACCACAATGAGCTTCTTTAGCTAACAACAACCTAAATTAACAAGAAGGAATGCATAATTCACCTTCATGGTAAAGAACATCATCATGTATAAGGTACTCATCATTATGTATAGCTAAACAAGCATCGAATATGTCATTGAATTTATTATCTCTAACATGTAAATCCTTAAGCATCCCAAACCTAAGTAATTGAGCTTGTAAAGTAAAGAATAGAATGTACCTTTTTGACAAAGCATTGGCTACAACATTTTCTTTACCTTTCTTGTGAAAAATGAGATTTGGAAATGTGTTTATGAATTTCATTCCTCTTGTACACCTCCTGTTAAGCTTTTGTTGTCCATTGAGAAACAATGCATAGGTCTCCTTGTCGTGAATAGCATATCTCAATGTCGCTTTGGTCACCCTTTCAATTTGATGTTCCATTTCCTTCAATTGTGAGAGTCCAATGAGTTCCTCTTTGCAATAGAGAAGTGAAACCAACTTGTCTTTCTCAATGGCATCTATGAGCTCACTCCCTTTCACGTAGAAACATCTCTTTTCTCCAATAGTATTACACAAAATGGGGTGAGAAAATGTGAACATGAAATTTCCAACATTCCAAGATGGTCTATATTTCTATTTAGAAATCATTTTATCAAAGAACTGTTTAAAAATTAGATGAATAAGCAATGTATCTTCAAGTTCATGTTTCAAGATGAATGCACAAGAGTTCTTCCAATACAATACAAGTGAAATATTGTTCTTCAAAAACCACTCCTAGAAAGGCCTATGGTAGTAAAGGTACCTAACAACAAAATCTTTACAAACTTGTTCAAAGGCCTCCTGTCTCAAATTAGATTTTTCAAATGCCAAAGGATTAACTTTGAACAACTCAAAATTAGCTACCATTCGATTTTCAAAATCTTTCAATGAGAAATCTTTCAAATGTAAATGATAGAATTTAAAACCAAATGTGTTTTCAAACAAATTTTCAAAAGTTGTGACCACTATCGAAAGCTCATGTTTACCACTAAAAAACGTTATTTGCATACCTAAAAAGAAAACATGTCGATGTACATCGGAAGAGCCAAGCATCCATGGAGTTGAAGCTTGGACAAATGACTAGAGCTCGGGTGAAGAAACTCAAGGCTTCCAATGGAAATAAGGATAATGGTATGGTAGCTTACATGGAAGAAGCTTTGAAGAACAAGTTTGAAGAGTTTGAAGGCCAAGGAAAGGCATCTAAATTGTTATCAATTTACTCAAGCAAGAACCATTAAGGGAACAATTTGATGGTAAAACAACTAAGTATGGGAGAGAAGGCATCATACCACCAACGGTAGCCTTGCCCCTACCGTCACCGGTAGGCTTCTGCCGGGTATTGCTTGAAAGATCTCATACCTACCACCGATGGTAGGTTCCCCCTATCGCCGATCGTAGGGTTCGACTAAAGGGATACTTAATGTGTTCCATATATAGCGTTGTTTCCCTTAATTTTTTCCATATATAATAATTCTTCACCACACATACATACACAATGGTACACCCAAAAACACACAAATTCTCACACACACCCCCCTATGAGTACTTATATAACCACAAAATGCATAGTCGAGGTGTGTGAGTGTACGTAAATGTACGTTTCTATGTTTACACCTCTAAATATGGTGAAGATCACTTTTATTTTAGAGTGATATATCGAAACACACATCGCACAACCTTCAAACGCAAGAAATGCAAAGTATTAATCTTTTATAATACTCTTTATCATACTTTATGTAACAGTATAGTATTTTTAATATAATATTTTATTAATAATAATATATCAAATCAAAAGATAATATTTATATTTTTTTTAAAAAAAATACCCCAATACAAAAAGTCTTCTTGAAAATATTACAAGAAATAATATTACAATTGATGTTAGAGATGGTACACGAAATAATATTACAATGAATGTTCCATATGTATTTGTGTGCTTATATAAGTACACACCCATCTAAACCATCCTCAGCAATCTGCACTACCACAAAAACCTACAGTAGATTAATCGAAGGCGTAGAATCCATCAAGAAATTACAGGGAAAAATACATCATATGGATAATAATTCCATTTTTTCCCTCTTTAAATAGGCTTTTGAAATCCAAATTACAAAGCTTATAGAATTAGAAACGAAGAAAGAAAGAGAGGTAGAGAGGAGAGATCAGAAATGAGTACAGAAGAGAATGGCAATGGAGATCGGACATGGTGGCGCTTCAACGATAACGGTGGTGGAAGTGTAGTTCTGGCAAAAAAGAATTGTTAAACGAATGATGGTAAGTAAAGTATCTGAAACTACTTCAAAAGTTTTTAAGAATGACAAGAAGATCAATCCAAAAGATTACGATGATGATGCTTAATTTGATTAGTTCATCGCAAAATTCTATTATGGACCAGATCCATTTTTTCTATTTATAGATTCTTAATTTGTATTGAACTACATCACCTTTCTAGTTAATTATTCCGGCCTTCTTTTCTTTTTTTTTTTTAACGAAAATAATGTAAAAATTATATAAGAATTTTATAAATTTGTTTTTTTGTTCTTTAATTTATGTTTACATTGTCTTAAAAAAAACTTTATGTCACTTTGGACCGAATTGTAACTCAACCCCATTATGAGGTTGTCTTATTGTAATAGAATTTATTGTGGAGGATTTTTTTTGTTAGTATTTTCTTTTTTGGGTATGCTAAAGATCCTGTATATGTATAATATATTTATGATATAGTTGAATCTTACAGTTAAGGAAAGTTCTATATTATGAACATAGGGAGTGTTTAGGAAGATGAATTTAATTCATAATAAAATTTATATTGGTTAAGGAGGACTTTAGTGAAGGGTCATGATCTCTACATGGGTCGATAAATTTAACTCGGGAATATGAATATATAGTGCGAAAAAAATCATTATTTTCCTTCCTCTTCCCTACTCTTTCTCTCTCTACGCAATTTTTCTATAACATCTCTCTACACCTTCTCCACTCTAAAACTAAAATCTTTAACATTGAACATGTATTGGAGGTAGATATGGATCATTATGAAGAATTTGTAGAAGAAAATATCGATTTAGATGTAAGAAAAGTTGAAATTTTTTTTTCAAAACTGGGGCTCAGATCGCCCGGACAGGCGACCCGGACTTGAGCGGATCGCCCAGATAGGCGAGCAGCATATGTCCGGGTTGCCGGTTCGGGTGACCCGCTCAGGTCCATGTCGCCGGTTTTGGCGACCCGACCCTTTTTTTTTCTTAAGGAAGAAAGAATTTTTGTAGGTATTTAGAAAACTTGAAACATGAATAACTCTACGATCGGAGGTCTGTTTCGCGCGTAAGACTACTTGTTTTGATGGTTCTCGTAAAGATAAACGCAACGGCATCGTTGAAAAAGTGATCCGAACGTATTTTGGGGCCAAAAATTTGCATTAAAAAACGTCCTATTTTTGAATTAAAAGGTGGTTTCCATCTACCGTTTCAAAAAAGGAGGCTCGGGTCGCTTGGACCGACGACCCGGACCTGAGCGGGTCGCCCGAACCGGTGACTCGGACATGTGCTGGTCGCCCATCCGGGCGATCCGCTCATATTCGGATCGCTCGTCCGGACGACCCAAGCCCCAGTTTTGAAAAAACAAATAATTCAAACTTTTCTTACATCTAAATCGATATTTTCTTCTACAAATTATTCATAATGATCCATATCTACCTCCAATACAAGTTCAATGTTAAAGATTTTAGTTTTAGAGTGGAGAAGGAGTAGAGAGAAGTTATAGAGAAATTGTGTAGAGAGATAAAGAGTAGGGAAGAGAAGGGAAAATAATGATTTTTTTCCCGGTATTCATTCACATTCCCGAGTTAGATTTATCGACCCCTCTGCATTGTCCTTATAAAAATTCATCTCTGCATAAGAAATCCCTTTTAATTTCCTAGGACGATGTAATATTTGAATTTAAAAAATAAAAAAGGCTTAATAGGCAAAAAATAAAAAATAAAAATTGCAAAAGGCAAAAAACAAAGGACGAAAAATAGACACTGCATTAACACTTGGATGTGATGCTTAAGATGCTATAGCTTGTTCTATAATCATTTCCTGAATATTTTAATTAGTGTTAGTTTTCTATTACTCGTGTTCTTTTAAGCGGCTGAAAATAATAATATTTAAGAAATTAGTTTAACATTTTAGTTTTTTAAGATCAATAAGTCGAAACAGTTTTGAAAATCACCCTAATAAGTTAATGTAATTTTGAAAACTACCCTATGATTTTTAAAAGCAATTTTTTTTTCAATTTATCCCAAACTAAAGGCACATACAACAACAAGTAATGAAAAATATCTTAAAAATAACTTATAACTTGAAATAAGTAAATGAAAATTGTATTTGACCAAATATCAATCTATGTAAGGTCTAGGAAATGGTATAAAATTCTCTATATTACTTTGTGTATATTACCTTCCTTTTATAATATATTTTCCTGTTAGGATTTATCTTTTTCTTTTAGGGTTTATCTTTTATTTGTTAGGTTTTTATTAATAAAATATATCAAATTAGAAAGTAGTACACAAAGTGGTAAAGAAAATTCGAGCGCCTAAGAAATTGGTCTCTTTTTTATGATCATGTTCTCCCCTTGCTGATGTGGTTTGAAGAATGTAAGGAAGATTCAATGATGAACATTATGTGTCTTTCTAGTTTACTAGTATTAATATATTTTGCCTATTACCTAGTGTCTGGTTTTTTCATCTATTACTCTATGTAATTGGTTTTTACAATTGTTTCAATTTCTCAACTTTAGTTGAAGAATTTGTTTGATTGTAATAGTCATTGTCTATTTCATATCAATGAATCTTCTCATCAACAAAATAATAATAATAAATAAATAAAATAAAACACTTCTTTTATTACCTTTCCTTAATTTATAACGTGAAAAAATAGGACTTGTAAAAATGATATATTTATATTTATAAAGAAAATAAAATTACAAATTTCAAATCTTTCCCCTAATTTAAAAGCCTTTAAAACACATAATATTAAAAAGGAAATTCAGCAATTTGTCCTCAACTTACGGTGGAATATGGAAATATGAACATAAACGTGTGAAACCTCCCTCGTAAACAGTACCAAATTTTCTGAAGAAAAAGATTCACTGAGTTCGACACCGTTTCTTAGATTTGGAATCTCCATTATAAAAATTTCTTCTTCAATTAATCTCTCTTTTCTATGCTATTTTGTTAGAATTTTTGGGCTTGAGCCTAACTCACCCCAAAAGATACCTCAAGAGGGGAGGACTGCCCAAGTCTTTATAAGTTGTAATTATTTTTTTTAATTAGCAGCCCAACAACTGGCTCTGATATCATGTTAGAATTTTTGGGCTTGGGCCTAACTCACCCCAAAAGATACCTCAAGAGGGGAGGACTGCCCAAGTCTTTATAAGTTGTAATTATTTTTTTTAATTAGTCGATGTGGGATTCTCAACATATTTCATTTCCTTTTCTTTTGCTTTGCATACAACTAAAATGTTAACCGTTGAGGGTGATAATAACGTGCGTATGACATAAAGAAATGAATAGAAATGATTTTGAAAAGAACATTAATTTTCCTTGACTTTACAAAGTTTGTAACTTGTTGGCAGAATATTGAAGTAAAACTAATCAAATATTGGTTGAACGTTGAGCTTAGTTTGCAAGAAGAATTTTGTAATATAGAATTTAGACCTTAATTAGTTTCCTGAATTATGGTAATTAGGAGCTTGTTCATAAGTTACTACCACAACTGTAAAATTCATAATTAGAAACTTTTTCTTTTTTTTTTTAAATAAAAAATTTTGACTTGAAAGGAAATTTTGTTCTGAAATTTCTTAAGAATTTTCTCTAAAATCGCAAAATGGAATGCCTATATTTCTAGTTATAGGAGACCTTTTACTTAACTCTTCAATAATAATGATATTACTTTAACAATAAGATTTCTCCCAAAAAATTCTCGTAAACATGCAATGAAAATATTCTTTTTATTATGAAACTAATGTATATATATAGATGTTCATATACGTTTCATAAAAAGAACTAAATTTCCAAAATACTAATGTTAATTTGGATTCATGAGATCTTCATGCGTATTGATTTAGTTAGATTCATTTCGGATTCTGCATTCTCCTGTATTTTGAGTTATATATATCACATGTGAAAAACATTAATGAAATGAATCAGCCTTTATTCCTAAGTTGTACTTTCTCTCTCTATTTGTTCTTCTTGCTCTTTATTATTATACTTTGAAGATTACTTAAAGAACAAGACTCTAAAGTTAAGTCCCTCCCCAGAGATAAAAAGTAAAAGATTCTTGAAGTTTCTTGAGGTAAGAAATATCGAATTTTTTCGTTGTTTTTATTTAAAATTTTGTATATAAATTTGATTTCATGAAGAGATGAAATGTTTTACTAAGAATTCTTATAGAAATCCACTAAAAGACATATCACAATAAAATTTTCTTTCATCATTAGATTCATGAAACCCTAAACGTTGAATAATTTATTTAGAAAAATTTTGAAAAAACATAAAAAGAAAGGTACAATCACCGGAAGGTATTCATTATGTGAATTTCCGTTATTAATTGGGTATATTTATGGTTACTATATTATAACACTTTGAATTATGAGTATGCAAGATTCTATAGAATCTAAAGTCTTTCTCAATTAAGATGATATAGAGAAAATATTTTTCCATTTTCTAGTATGTTTATATAGTAGTAATATTGAAAGAAAAGATCTCCAAGTTATTTTATAATCTTTTAAGATTTAATAAATGATTGAGTCATCGTTGATATAATATTTCTGAAATTTCTACCAATTATATGTTATTCTTTGGAGTGAATGTAAGTAAAATAATTTTTTATTCGTAAAATAGGCTAATTTCTTACAATCATGATCATATTTATGATGAACCGTTGAACTTAAAACTTGGATAATCACCAGAAGTGATGATCAATTAATAATGAGAAAGAAAAATGGAATATATAATCCCAAATAAATATTGTTGAAGCAATATGAAAAAGTTCGTAAAATAGGCTATGCTGGTGATTATAAATTTTTATAATCATGATGATGTTTAAAATGACTCATTAAACCTAAAATTTAGATTATCATCAGAAGTGATGATCAATTAATAACAAGAAAGAAAAGGAAATATATAATCCCAAAAAATTTTGTTTCTGCAATATGAAAAAGAATTTATAAAATATATATAATACGTCAACCGGAATTTTAAATATGTAGTTTGCATCAATTAGAAAGAAAGATAAATATTTTGGAGTTTGTTTACTTCCAACTTTATGCTACTTATATCTGATTTGATTTTTAGTTTAATCATGTTTGTGTTGGTATAGACTTGTTGATATAGCCACTTTAAATAATTAGAGGAATAAATTTGGCTTTTCGTTTGTGATTAAATATGATTTTTACATATTAAATACATGCCCCTTAATTCATCATATATGCAAGCATAGACGAAAAAGTGATATATATTGGGAGAATGAATAGTATTATAAATTAAATCTCAACAGAGTTAATTAATAGAAAGCTCCGAAGAGCTAATAGATTAAAATTAAAATTCCCCAATAGCTAATCATAGAAAGATTTTTAAAAAAAAAAAGCTAATATTTTAAATATCCAAAAGAGCTAATTGATTAAAGTCTCTAGAAGAGATAATTAGTCAATAGCTCTAAAAGAGCTTATTTACGGAGATCCCAAAATAATTAATTAATAGAAAATTCTAAAAGAACTAATTATTTAAAGGCTTTGGAAGAGTAAATGGACCTAGAATGTCACATGGTAATTATGTAATGTATTATTCTCCTACAAGTGTCTTAAAATTATTTTATCATTAAAATATTTTTGTATATTAAGACATGAATGGATAGAATTTTTCAGAATATATGCATTATTACAGACTCATAGAAAAAATATGAATTACATAAATTACTATTTTCTCCCCTTATAGTTTTGTATTTCGCCAAAGTTGATGCAACTATAAAGCATCGTTCAGTAAACTTGAAGTTTACTTATTAAAAAATATTAGATATAGGCATGACTGGTTAGACCATCTAGATCACTTAAATACGAATTGTCATAAAGAATTTGTGACAATATTTTACAAAACCAGAAGTTTCTGATCACACAAGTTTTATTTGTACTATTATTTCTCGATGCAAAATAGTTTTATGAATATTATCAATATTTTGGGTTGAAAGTTGTTTGGGATGAATATATATTATCGATGCATCAATCTATGGTCATATATATATATATATATATAGTTGACTTGCAAACTGAACTTTGCAATTTTTATAATGAGCTCACATTTTAGATTCTCCCATTAACATGATTTGTCATAATATTACTGATGATATTATACTATTTGTATAAATATTCAACGTTCCTGCAGAACATGTACTAGACCTAGTAAATGGTTTTATGAAACCATATGCATGCTTTGTAATTGATTGATGTATATTTTGTATTAATACTTATTCGTATTCTGCCAAGATATTATTTTTGTTTTCTTATTACAATTGTTTCAATAGTGATGAACCAAATATTTTCCCATCTAATGTTTATACGAGCTATACAAATATATTTATCCACCAAAGTGTATAGAGATGGGTTGAAAAGAGGGAGATCGTATAGTAAGATAGGGTTAAAATTATGTGTTTCATATTAATCCTCTTACAAAGATAATTTGAACCAGAAGTTCAAAGGATTAATAGCCAGACATAATTATTGATAAAAGAAAATTCGACATAGAATTCTCCTAGTATTTAATGTCTCTGAAAGACAATCTACCACTACTTATGATTTTGAGACACATACAAAAATGTGGTAAAATAAATTGATTCTAACAAAATCTTCACAAATGTAAAGGAGCAATAATTTAATATGGTCCTATGTGGTTAAGTCGAGAAGATAAAATTAATTTTAGCAGAATTTTCCACGACACAACATTATTATTATTTCCAAAAGAAATTCAGGCATCTTAAGTCATAGTGATTAGGAGATCTCATTGTATCATGCCATGATATAAATAGATGGAATCATAATAGTACAAAACGTCGATGATAATTCTATGTATGTTCGATTAGAATGAGGATCTTGAGTTAAAGTCTGCATACTCGAGATTCAAATATTAAAGAGATATTTCACCAAATATTCAAATATTATAAAGTTTGCATGAGAAATTATGTAAAGTCTGGACAATTATTAAGTACACTTAAGGTTTACATGTATTCTCTGAAGGAATTATACACTTGAAGTGTAACCCCAAAAGTATAAGAATTAATAAATAAAGCATGTACTTATATAATTTATGATATAAGAGTCTTCGTAAAGTCTTGAAAATATTGATACCAAGAAATAAAATCTATAGTGGTGGATTTAGTTAGGTAATAGGACACTAAGCTCTAAGAATTTATTTCAAGTCCGTGAAGAACTCGATAGGCATGCTTGAAGCATGTAAGTAAATTGTTCGTGAAGAACATAACATCATTCTCTTAGTGATTTTTATTTAAAGAAATATACGAAATTAAGATCAAATTTATATCCATGAAAGTTCTCTTAGAATTTTTTATACTTGTCTCTTATTATTCTTTCTCTATTGTAAATGTTCTCCACATTAGGGGAAGAAAACTAGAATCTTGAAATGTCATGTTCAATATTGAAGCATCTTGATCTATACAGAAAAATTCGTGAACTAGAAGTTCTATAGATGATTTATTTGCTAAAGTTGCCAATTTACTTGATATTTTGTTAACTCTAGAACAGTTATAAAATTGAATTTGTGGATGCTTCTATAGTTATAAAGAGTTATAATTAGCAATATTAAATAATGCCTGAAGCATGATCGACCTTTATTTATAGAGATTTTTTAGATAAATAATTAAAAATTGAAGTATTATTCCTAAAGAGTTTACAATGACAAGTAAATACTAGAAGTATTGAAATCAAGTGTTTCAAGTTCTTTTGTTTTGATTAGAAATCGAACATCCAGAATATGAATTTGTTTATCAATTTATAAAGGTTTTACATGGATTTATTATTGCGCATTATTATCCCATAGTCATTTTATTATAAGATGTTGATAAATACCACATGTCTATATTTGATAAGATAATGAATATTTATTGCTCCTCAAGTACCATAAGTAAACACAATTTGTGCACTAATTACTCTCTATATGACTTTTGGAATAACATTATTATTGTCTTATTTTATAATCTCGCATTATGGAGAAAATCCAACTCTTGTATAGAAAGATAGGTATCAAGTTCTTGCTTATATGATATACAAAATTACTTACATTCTTAGAGAGATATGACAAAACATATTTCACTATAACTTCTTTACAAGAAAGGTGAAACTGATATGCAATAGTTTCAATCAAATGCAATAGATAATCCTTGAGATTTATTCAGTAAGACATACTAATTTATTAGTTCAATGATGTTTTAAACAGGGAGAATATATAAAAAGTAAATGAATAGTGCACTTTTTTCCCTTCACTATACATTTTTCTATCACAGAGTTTTTTCTCTAGTAAATTTAAACAAGACATATTATTAATATTATGTACATCCAAGGGGGACTGTTATCTAATTAATATATACATGGTGGAGGTTCAAACATGTTCCCTGAAGAGAACTAAATTCCCAGAGTACTAATCCTATTTCAATTCTTGAGATATCTATTGATTTAATTAGATCGATTTAGGTTTCTACAATCCCTTATATCCTAAGTCTATATATAGGACATATGAGATACATTAATGAGGTGAATCAGTCTTTATTCTTGAGTTATACTTTCTCTCTCTACTTTGTTTCTCTTTTCTCTTTATTTTTATAGTTTATATTATGTCAATATTCTAAGCAAACAATATATCGTGTTCATCAAATTTATAATACTTCTTATTTTTACATTTTTTAAATTTTTGTGTAAAGGTATGAATCCTTATAAATTAATTAGTAAGACTATTAAAAATTCGATTCGGATGTTGTGCTCATGCTTAAATTTGTATTAATTAGGGAACATTTAGTCCAGAAGTCATTCAACATATAATGTCATATCAAAGAACAAGAACTTGTCACATTACATTAATAATCCATCTTATTATGATCTTATGACCACACTGACAAACAATTACACACAAAAACACACATTCACACAATTGTTTGCAACATACTACCACTGTAAAAGTAGGAGAAACTTCTTGGAAGAATTATGCCTCAAAATCTTGTATAAATCTACACCCGAAAGACCTTCCGGAGAAGCACCAAGTTGATCTCATAAAAGGAGGAGAAGGAATAGGGAGAACTGGAATGGCAAACAACAAGGGCAAAGATAAAACTGGTGAAAGCTCAAAGGGGTACAATTACAAAGACAAGGGCGGAAGCATATTTCCAACTAAGAATAAGAAGACGGTGAAGCAAATGATGGCCGAGAAAATAGTGGGCATCGACAAGAAGAAAATCAAACCCAAAGATGGATAATAATTTTCAATTAATGAAGTGATCTTCTTGCACAAATTATTGTGCCCATTGTATAATATGCAAAATTGTATTTCTTTTGATGTAGTCTTCATACTTTTCATATGTTATATTCTTTGTTCCAATCTAACACAGTAGCATGGGATATCTGGTAAGCAATACTAATGTTTGGCTAGTCCCGACCCCCATTAACATTAACTAAGATGTCAGTGATTTTGTGAACAATATTTACATAATCTTTTTCCTCTTTATTTATTCTCCTTTATTGTTTAATAAGAGAGAGAGGCGAGGTTTTTAATATACTTTTAAATAATGAGTCTATGCATTCAAATCTCTCAACGTGTGACAAAATACAAGAAATTAACAAGCATAAACTTTATAAGTTTTTGATAAGTGCAGAACTCTAAACTTTGATTCCGCCTTTTCTCCCACAAAAACAATTAATAAATTTCTGTCAAATCTAAATTTCGCAAATAAAAATCTATCAAATTCCAATCTAAAGACATATTATATTGATGAACTATTTTTCATTACTTATATTTCTCTTAGCCCGAAAAAAGTACTTTAAAAAAAAATTTTAAAAATTATCCTAACATTTTAAATCTTAATACCATCATATAAATATAAGTAATTTCATAAAGCATCTCTAAAGTAGCTTTTCAAAAATACATTTTTCAAATTATTTTAGGCTAAAAATAAACTTAATAAACAATGGAGAATAGCTCAAAAACAATGACTGTACCTTAAAATACGTTAAAAGATGGTTCTGTTAAAAGATGGTTCTTTTAAATAATAGAGAACAACAGGTTTATAATGCCTAATATTTTTTATTGTCCTATATTTTCCATTAACAAAGATTTCACATAAATATTTTTCTCTCGTTCTCACCTTATCTTTTGTGCTATCATTATTAAATTTCTGCGAGATTGCAATTTTTATTTTAATAAAATATAAAACATGTATACAATAATGCTAGGAAACCCTAAACAATTATATATATATGAGATACCTATAATCCCTCCGCTAGGTTAACTGCGATCGAGTAAGGTACCAGTGTGCTTGTCGGCACGACATTACAAACATCCAACCCAATTCAAAACTTGAAGTTACACAAATAAATATATACATATACATGCTAAGCAGCGGAAAACTGTATACAGATAGTGTGACTTTTATATAAGTTCCTAGAAAACTTTTTATAACAACTCTAACATAGGAAATATTTTACGAACCATAATCGCTTCGAACTATTTAAAGATAGAAATACAAAATATTTCTATCTTTAAATATTTTCCAACAAAATCTTTTCTAATAAACAACTATACATAGCCTGTCCTAGTTCCAAAAACTCCATGCTTACAGTGGCACCTCATGTCCTGAGTCATCTGAAATAAACATGACATTTAAAGACGTAAGCGAAAACGCTCAATGAGTCTACGTGAGTGTGTTCTTCCTTACTTTTTTAAAATACTGATGTGATTTTTGTAAACATTAATTGCAACTCCGAAAGAAAACATTTTCTCCACCACATTAAAAGTGTAGATACATAAACCTATATGAGGGATTTGAGCTCCACTGGGAAGTCTTAGAGAATAAGGACACATCAGTTTAGTCTCTAAACTCGTGTTCCAAAATCATGCCATATAAAATTTAGGTTCCACGGACAATGTTCGGAACCTATAATGAGGAGAAACAAGTTCTGGCATCCCATAGTCAGTCAATCCAAACAATATATGAGCGCTAGGTTTCCATATCAACCGCACTCTCCAAGCACGGGAAAATAGGTTTCGAATCTTGGGACACCTACAAGGTCCGCCTAAGATCAACCTTAGTTTCAAGCCCCTCCTGACTCTCCACTAGGCAGTCGTTCCACTTCAGAGCATGATACAATATCCACGTAGTATAGGTTTCGCCAAACCCTCAACAGTATTATGCCCCCTTTCAAGTGAATCCACCTCTAGACTCTTTAACCATCCACATCAATGGAAGAGGCCCTAGTACGAGTGACTAGCCACGTAAGTGCAATACTCTAACATTTCTGAACACATGATCATGTCAAGAATTTTTTTCCTGGTCGGAATGGGGTTTTCATATATATATATCTATATATATATATATTTATAAACCAAAAGACCACTTACTTGGCCATCAAAATATATTCAAGTCATCAACATTTTTAAATAACAAAATTCCCATCTGCTAGTCAAGTCATGCGTACGAAAGTTTTACAAATATGCCACGTTTACATTTATGTATATCAAACCATGCAACTAGGCAACACTAGAGCATTTCTAACTAATAATTTCTCCAAGAAAACATATGTATAATAAAATAATAACTCTTTTGAAAACAATAATAACTCTTTTTCAAAACAATAATAACTCTTTGCAAAACAATAATATATCTTTCCGAAATAGAAACACCTATATATACAGAGCACTCCTCTACGTATTTCTAATGTACAAGTTAAACATGTTAATTTAATAGAATAAAATATTCTATTGCCCCAAAAGCACTAGACATTTTATACAAATTTTAACTAGACAACATATCGAAAATATATAGTCACTTAAGAAAACACCAATAACATCGTTAAAATATTTAGGTTGGGCTTGTGGATTTACCTGAGTGCTGACCTGGTGCTATTATCCTTCAAATAGGGTAACAAAAATAATTAATATCTATTTTCCAATGAATATAATTATCTCCTTAGTATTTCACGATATATATATACACACACACACACATATATGAGTTCGAAAAGAAGACCCAAAATGTTATAATCTCAAGAATCTTTAATTTGGGTACTTACCAGAAATGCCAAAATTGCTTAAAATAAAATTATAAATAACTTTGAAATTAAATTATATAGTAAAAATTCATTTAATTCATTCAAATTATTTGAGAGAAAAGAGAATGAAAATTTGTAGAGTAGTATCAAATTTTCAAGATGAATAAAGTGAAGAACCAAATAAAAAGTTTTCTTTTTTTTTCCCTTTAATCCTACCCTAATCTCTGTTGTAGAAGGAAAGGGTAGAGATCAACCAAATTCATCCTAAAATTTAATTATTAAGAAGGCTAAAATTTACTACAGAAAGAAGAATGAACAAAAAGATGAGAATTACTTACCTTATGGCTATTCTCAATTTGCATGCAATGAGGAACGAAGCAAAAAAAACACTACAAAAGTACAAGAAAATATCGACGGTTGATTCCGTTAGCACTCTGTCGGTACAACATTATTACCGATTTAGCAGATCCACGGTTACACAACCGTCAGCCACTTCACATCGGCAACAATTTGTACCGACAGCCTGCCTTCAGCACCTAATATTACATTACTGATGAATTGATTTTTTCGTGTTATATTAGCAGTCGACGCCCCTCTTCTGTCGGAATAAAATATCGACAGCCTTTTTAATGGGTTTTGTTTTTTCTCGCTAAGGTTTACCGATGACAAGGCCGACAGTTATCTTTCCTCTGGTGAAGCCGACGAGTTATACCAAAAGTGATAAAAATAAATATTTTTTTGGATTTTTAAATATAAAATGTAAAAGAAAAGAAAGTAAAATACTTTTAGAATTTTTTAAATTTTCAAAGTTTTTGGAATTTTTGTCAAATAAGAGACTAGCAAAAAAACTTATACAAGAACGAAAACAAAAAAGAGACTAACAGAAAAAAACTTAAACAAAGAAAAAGGAATAAAAGAGACTAAAAAAATGATGTGAACCGGTTAGACATGCAAGAACATCAAGGAGTTGTGACAAGAGCCAAGGCAAAACAACTAAAAAGTCACAAGGATCAAATTGAGCAAGAGAAGTTTCAAGGTTTAAATTTTGATGTTCAAGACTTTATGGAGCTTAAATTTTGATGTCCAAGACTTTATGGGGAAATATCCTAAATTTCTGAATAAGTTAGAAATTGAAAATTCACCTTGGTAGATGGTTGGAAGCCCTTTTGCCCAAGCTGAAAAATTGCCTCCTATTTTTAGTAATATGTTGACTAGTGCTCTGGAATAATCCAAATGCAATTAAAAAACCTCTATTGTCTTATCAAGTGTATGTATAGGTTATATCTATCCTTTGGGCTGAAAATATGAGAGGGAAAAATTCTTATTTTCTTCCTCAAGTCTCTATAAATATGTAGTCTTCCATTTTGAAGAAACTAATCAAGAAATTTTTCAAGACAAAGGTTCTTCTCTTAGTATTCTTTGTTCTTAGCTTAGTTTTTCTATCTTCTTCAAGGGTGAACTTCCTTTAACGAAAAATCACTTTGAAGACTTGTTGAAACTACCAAGAGCTTCAAGGTTGATCATAAAAAAATTCCTTCATACTAGTTATTACACTCTTGTAGAAAAATAGTCTTGAGGTCTTCTTCTTGTTTCATTCAGTTCTAAAGTTCAAAATACCTTAGGTTTCTTGAACTTTGAAGAAAAGATTTTGTTTAAACCTTCTTGACGTCTTGGATTTAATATATCCAAGGTTGCTAGAAGTTTAACATTTTCAAGTCCTTTCAAAGGCACTTTCTCTTCTACTTGATACACTTGTTTTGTTTATTCTCTCCCTCACATCTTGGATAAAATTTTATGCTCTTGAAGGTCATTCCACATCACAAAAAAAGAAACTTGAAACAACGAAAACGAAAAATAGAGTAAAAGAAAAAAAATTAAACAAAGAAAAAGCATAAAAGAGACTAACAGAAAAAAAAAAAAATTGATAAAACTTAAATACCCCCCCACACATAAATCACATTGTCCTCAATGTGGGGGTTATACTAAAAGAAACAAGAAAACAAACACATACAAAAGAAGCAATCCCGCAAATATAAAACAATTAAAGCATATCGGGAAGCCATCCCCAGAGAAGAATAAACAAGAAAAGAAAAAAAATAATTAAAGAAAGGAGTAGGAATAAGGGAACAGAGAGTTGAAAGAGTGTTTAAAGGAGTGGTTGTTTGAACAAACAACCCTTTCTTGTTTCTAGAGAAAAAATTTTCAACATTTGCAACCACCAGTGGACCTATAGCCCATAGTAGGGTAGAGCCTACCATCCGCGGTAGGTTTCTGCCTAGATGCTAACATCAACCACCCTACCGCTGACGTAGGGTAGACCTACCGTCCGCAGTAGGCTTCTGTCTTACCTGTGGAATACCTTTCCCTGGGTGTAATTTAGCTTCCCGACTAGATTTTAGGCGATCTCCAAACACTTTTGATGCATAGGGGTGGTCCTAGCACATTAAGAACTCTCCTAAAAGACTAGTAGATCACTAAAACAAATTGTTAATACGAATTAAACAAAATAAAGTGTGAAAAAATAGGGCATACAAACATAATTTACAACATGGTAGAATGACCAATTTTACTCATCTTGAAGAATGAGGGATTCTTTGGAAGGGTTCCTGTATCTTCACCGAAATATTGTTTAAGGCGATGGCCATTTACCTTAAACTCCATCTGTAGGATGTGTTACCTCTATTGTGCCGTAGGGAAAAACTTTGCTTACTATGAATGGTCCAGACCATCATGATTCGAGCTTCCCAGGGAAGAGGTGAAGGCATAAGTTGTAAAGAAGCACGACATCTCCCTCTTTGAATTCCTTTATGACGTGATGCCTGTCATTCCATGGCTTTGTTTTTTCCTTATAGATGTTGAAATTCACATACGCTTATAATCTCCATTCATCAAGCTCATTTAGCTAGAGTAACCTTTGTTTACCGACACGAATATGGTCAAGGTTAATTAGTTGAATTTCCTAATGAGCTTTATGCTCAATTTCGATAGGTAGATGACACAATTTCCCATAAAGAAAATGGAAAAGAATGCAACCAATTGGTGTTTTATAAGCAGTTCTATAAGCCCAAAGAGCATCATCTACCTAAATACTCCAATCCTTTCGAGTACTATCAATGACTTTCTCAAGATGCATTCAATCTCTCTATTCGCTACTTCTACTTGGCCGCTAGTTTGAGGATGATATAGAGTAGCTAGTTTATGAGTTAGTCCTACTCTCTTAAGCACTTTTTCTAGTTGTTGGTTGCAAAATTGAGTTCTACTATCACTTATTATGACTCTAGGGACACCGAAACGAGAAAATACCTTTTAAGAACTTAACCACAACTCTAGCATAGTTTATAGGTAAGGCTTGAGTCTTGACTCACCTAGATACATATTCGACAGCGAACAAAATATAATGATTACCAAAAGATTAGGGAAAGGACTCATAAAATCAATACCCCAACAATCAAACACTTCGCACACTTGGACAATATTCATTGGCATAGCATTGTGTTTTGAGATATTACCTATGCATTGGCAACTGTCACATTCCATTACATACCTTTTTGTATCCTTGAATAGGGTCGGCCAATAGAAGCCTAATTTGAGTACCTTTTGGGCCGTTCCATTGACTTGATAGTGTCCGTCGGTTGGGCCTTTATGACAATGGTTTAGGATTTCTTCCATTTCAGGATAGGCTACACATCGTCGAATTATTTGGTCCGAACAGTGGCAGAAAAGGTATGCTTCCTCCCAAAACTAGTACTTTAAATATGCAAAAAACTTCTTCCTTTGTTGTGTATTGCCCGCAGGTATAACATTTGAAACTAAATATTTAGCTATGTCAGTATACTAGGGTGAATCATCATTGATAGTTTTACAGAAAAGGAGTTGTTTATCGGGAAATGTGCCATTGATTTGTTCTTCATCCAATGGTTCTAAACCAGGATTTTCTAGCCTAGAGAGATGATCAGCTGCTAGATTCTCAACTCATTTTTTGTCTTTAATCTCCAAGTCAAATTCTTGTAAAAGAATTACCCTTCTAATAAGTGTAGGTTTTGCATCATTCTTCGAAAGGAGATACTTCAAAGTAAAATGGCCAGTAGAGACTATGATTTTAGAAAGTATTAAATAAGGACGGAAGTTTTTGAACGCGAATACTATTGCAGGAAACTCCTTCTCCTTGTTATGTAATTTGCTTGGGCATTGTTTGAGTTTTGTTGCATAGTATATCGGTTGGAAAAACTTACCTCGTCTTTTGCTCAAAACGGCATAGTTACTAGCATCACACATCTATTTAAACGGAAGAGACCAATCTGGAGAGACTAAAATTGCAGAGTTCGTGAGCTTTTCTTTAAGCAAACTAAAAGTAGCTAAACAATTATCATCAAAATTGAAAGGCATATCTTTCTCAAGCAATGCAGTAAGAGGTTTACTAATATTTGAAAAATCATTTATAAATCTTTCATATAACCCAGCATGCGCCAAGAAACTCCTAATCTCTTTTACAGAGGAAGGCGGAGGCAACCTTTCAATTATATCTGTTTTTGCTATAGCTACCTTAATGCCATTTCTAGAAATTTTATATCCTAAGACTATTCCTTCTTGAACCATAAAATGACATTTTTCCCAATTTAAAACAAGGTGAGTTTCTTCACATCTTTTTAAAACTTTTTCTACATTAGACAAGCAAGCATCAAAAGAATTACCAAACACAGAAAAATCATCCATAAAGACTTCCATAATATCCCCCACCAACCCTTAAAAAATGCAATCATGCAGCGTTGAAAAGTAGCAGGAGCATTACATAAACCGAAAGGCATACGCCTGTATGGGAATGTACCGTATGGGCATGTGAAAGTTGTTTTCTCCTGATCTTCTAGGGTGATGGGAATCTAGAAATATCCCAAGAATCCGTCGTGGAAGCAATAGAATGGATGGTTGGCTAGCCTTTCTAGTATTTGATCAATGAACGAAAGAGAGAAGTGGTCCTTTCGAGTTGCCTCGTTCAACTTTCTATAATCTATGCACACCGTCCATCCGGTGATTACCCTTGTTGTAATTAACCCATTTTTCTTGTTTTCCACCATAGTCATTCCACCTTTCTTTGGTACAACATTAACTGGACTTACCCAGATAATGTCTGACATAAGATATATGATTCTAGCATTTAGGAGTTTAATAACTTCCTTCTTTACTACTTCTTGCATATTTGGATTCAATCGCCTTTTAGGTTGAATCACAGGCTTAAAATCCGCTTCTAATCTAATTTTATGAGTGTAGAAGGACGGACTAATTCCTTAAGTATCTACAATCTTCCAAGTGACAGCTTTCTTGTGTTTTTGCACCGTCCATAATAGAGCTCGTTTTTTAGGCCGGCTCAATTTGGAAGAAATAATGACCGGGAGTGTTAAATTTTCCCCAAGAAAAGCATATTCCAACTAATCCGGCAAGGATTTAAGTTCTAATTCTGAGGGTTCTTCAAAAGAAGTCTTAAGAATGGGTTTTGGAGGTCCCTTTAATTCTTCTTTTGTAGTGGTGGCCTTTTCCTCCTTTGCTTCATCTAATTTCTCAATTAGAACCCCAACCTCCTTAGAATCCACTTCGGTTTGGGACTCTTGTTGTAATTTTAACAATAATGGGTCGTCCTTGACAAAATTTTGCATATGAATAGAGATATAAGGATCCATAAAATCTACCATAAAGCAAGTATCGTTATGGTCTCCCATTCTACTCATGGCATTGGGAAGTCTTAAAAACACTTTTTCTTCCCTAATCTAAGAGTCAACTTCCTTCCCCTACATCTGTGAGAGCATTAGCAGTGACTAGGAAAGGGCAACCTAAGATGAGCGGAACTTCAATGTCCTCACTCATATCCATAATCACAAAATCTGCCAGGTACACTAAGTCCCCTACATTTACTAACACTTCTATAATACCTTTAGGATATTTCGTAGATCTATCTGCTAGTTGAATACTCATCCTAGTAGGTTTTAGATCTTCCACTCCTAATTTTTTAAAGAAATCATAAGGCATGAGATTTACGCGAGCACCTGAATGAGCTAAAGCTTTAGAAACAATTATCCCCTAAAATACAAGGAATAGTAAAACACCCTGGATCCTTTCATTTTTCTGGAAGCTTTTGTTTAGGATTAATGATCTCCGAACACTCCTTATTCATCATTACCGAAGAAATGTCCTCCAACCTCTTTTTTCTGGAGACAACTTCTTTTAAATACCTTGCGTATTTAGGCATCTACATTAAAACATCCACTAAAGGTAAGTTAATATGTAATTGTTTAAATATTTCTAGAAACTTATTGTACTGTTCCTCTTGTAGTGCCCTTAACACCCTTCTTGGGAATGGGATAGGAGGTCTATTTGGTGCAGGGGATAACGTTCCCTTTCCCACTTCTATTTGTTGACCCTCCTTTTCCTTAGGAGGAGTGGATTCCCTTCGTACTTGGGTCATTGATGTTTGTAAAATCAAAGTAATAAAAACGGAATGTGATCCTAATTACTAAAATACAAGGAAAATGGACCTAAAAAAGCAGAGAAAGACTTTTAACCCAAGTGTCGAATCTCCTAGGGATGGTGAAGGTTCAAGTACTAATCATCTTTCTAATATTTAGTCGAAAAGAGAAAGATGTCGTTGACAAAAACCTAAAAACAATAAAAGCAATTAAAAGAAATCAATAATAAAATAATTCTTAAAAGATTAATAAAAACAAGAGTTTGGTTAGGTGGAATCCCCCTAATCCTTTTTACCAGCTCAATTGGAAAAACTTTAATGAAAACGATGTTGAAATAATTAAGTTGGGTTATTACTCAAAAATTGGGCAATCTCTATCTCTAGGACGAAAGCCACCCTACTCACTAACTCTTAGAGGAAAATCTTTTTTCTCCTTAACAAATTATGAGTGCCATAAACTTAGGTAATTAAAAGACCTAAAAGTGTAAAATCGTATCTCTAGTCAATCGCCCCAATTAACCCCCAATTGGTTGCCTTAGATCATTCTTCCCTTTTCAAATTCCAAACAACCTTGCGAATAATCTAATCTCCCGACAATTAAATTACAAACAAACGCAATAGGAATACAACTTAAATCATAACAAGTATCGAAATCAAGAAATCAAACCAAGAACTTTATAAACAAGAATTAGGGTTCAACCCAAATCCAAACAAGAAAAACTACTCAATATTCATATTAATAAAACTGAAATTAAATTAAAGAATTCAATAACAAGAAAAGAAAAATAAAGCTTAGGATTTTAGTCTTGAAGCCGAAGTTGAATCTCGAACGTCTTCTAAGATCATCTCTCGAAACTAAAGAAAATAAAGTCTTCAAATCGAAATCTTCAATTAAAGTCTTCAAATCATGAATCCAAGAAACTAAATCTTGCCCTAATCTTGAAATTCTATAAACTAAAGAAAATATAAAAGCTGGAAATTTAAAGAATGTTTAACTAATCTAACCTAACTAATGTACTTCTAATCTAAACTAATCTAATCTAACCTAATTATGTCTTCAAATTGTTAAAATATCTGCAAATGAACCCCCTTATATAGAGGTGGAAAATACAAGAAAACCAAATCAAAATTGGAGAAGATAACAAGAATATGGAGTTTGAATCGAACTTGAATCGCCCTTGCCAGCACTACCTACCACCGATAGTAGGGTGAGGCCTGTAGTTTATGGTAGGTCTCTGTCTTCCAAACACCTATGATTCTTGGCACCTACCGGTGACGGTAAGTAAGCCTACCTCGCGCGGTAGGTGCTGTATTTTTACCAACGATTTTGTTTTTCATCGTTTTCGCTCTGTTTTCATCCATTTTCGCTCCTTTTCATCGTTTCTACTTTCGGAGGGTAACTAAGACAAGAGTAAGAGGTATTTAGCTAATATATATACTTTTATATATTAAAAACACCTAAAACGATGAAATTAACATATAGAAAATATAGACAAATATGCACTTATCCGTCGTTCCTCTGTCCTTTTCTACAATTATGTGGGTGCTAACTCTCTCCCACTTCTCAAAGTGACCGCCCGTGCCTCTTCGGTTGACTTATTAATATGAGGACTTTCCATGATCATCCTCGTTAATTTCCCAATTTGATTTTCCATGTTATAGAGAGGCGGTTTTGCTCCGTTGAACCTCTTCCATACTTTTTACCCCATTATTTGCTAAAGTTACATATTTTGACAAAAGATCATCCAAACTAGGTGACGTAGATAATGGATTTTGATCTATTTATTTTTAAAATGGGGGTGGTTGTTGTCTTCTTTGATTATCGCCACTCTAATCAATTCCCGGTTGATTTCTCCAACCCAAAATTATTTTGATTAGGATGCGCCATGTATCCTCTCTAATTTCCTTGTAACATGGCCTATTGAGGATATGTGTTTTAGGGTCTAACAACTATGCTCTCTATCCCTTGCTCTAATGCCACAAGTCGGGCTTCTTTGGCATCATTAATGTCCATGTCTTATAGTCCAAAACCTGAAACGAATAATTAATCAACACAAGTCTCAAAAGCTAAGGAACAAATTTCAAAAGTTCATACCATGAAAAACTCAACAAGTACGCAAGAAAAGAACTATGACTAAAACACTAAAACAAAACAATATTCCTCAATTTTCTAGTTCCCCGACAACAGTACAAAAAACTTGATATGTAGAAAAATAATAAAAAACGATGTGATCCTAATTACTACAATGTAAGGCAAGTGGACCTAATAAAGTAGAGATGAGTTTTAACCCGAGTGTCGAATCTCTCAGGGACGGAAGAACGTTCAACTACTGATCATGTTTCTAATGTCTAGTCTAAAAGAAAGATAATGATGCCGTTGATTAAAAGGAAATAAAAACAAGTAAATTAATTAAAAGAAAGAAAATATGAACAATTTTAAAAGAATTATAAAGACAAGAGTTTGGGTTGGTGGATTCCCCCTAATCCTTGTTACTAATTCAATTGGAAAAACTTTAATAAAAATGATGTTCAATTAATTAAGTTGGGTCATCACTAAAAATCGAGCAATCCCTCTCTCTAGGACGAGGGCTACCCTACTCACTAACCTCTAGATGAAAATCTCTTTTCTCACTAACAAATTATGAGTACCATAAAACTTAGCTGATTTAAAAGACCTAAAAGTGCAAAATCATATCTCTAGTCAATTGTTTCAATTAATCCCCAATTGGTTGCCCTAGATTGTTCTTCCTTTTTCAATTCCAAACAACATTGCGAACAATTCTAATCTCACTCCAATTAAATTACAAAGAACTGTACTTTGAAGAAAAGTTAAATTTGAACAAACATCGAAATCATGAAATTAAACCAAGAACTTCATAATCAAGAATTAGGGTTCAACCCCAAACTAAACAATAAAATCTACTCACTATTCATATTAGTAAAACTAAAAATTAATAAATGAATTCAATAACAAGAAAAGGAAAAGAAAGCTTAGGATTAAAAATCGAAGCCGCAGTTGAATCTCGAACGTCTTCTAAGATCGTCTCTCGAGTCACTAAGTTGAAGATCGAAATCTTGAATCAAAGTCCTCAATTCTTGAATCCAAGAAAATAAATCTTGTAGAAATCTTGAAATTCTATTAACTAAAGAAAAAATAAAGGATGGAATTTCTAAGAGTGTTTAACTAATCTAACCTAATTAATCTACTCCTACTCTAAACTAATCTATATTAATCTAACCTAATTAATTATGTCTACAACTTATTACAATAGCTACAAATAAACCTCTTTATGTAGAGGTGAAAAGTACAAGAAAACCAAGTCAAAATTGGGGAGGAAATCAAGAAAATCAAGTTTGAGTTAGACTTGAACTGCCATTGCCAGCAATACCTACCGCCAATGGCAAGGCAAGGTCTATCATCCATGGTAGGTTTCTGTCTTGCTAATGCTTGTGATCCTCAGCACCTACCAGCGACAGTAGGTCAGCCTACCTGCGCAGTAGGTGTTGTATTTTTACCGATGGCTTCCGTTTTCATTGTTTTCACTCTGTTTCGTCCATTTTCATTTTCTTTTCATTGTTTCTACTTTCGGAGGCTACCTAAGACTAGAATAAGAGGTATTTAGCTAAAGTATATACTTGTACTTGAACCTGGTCATAGAATAGGAATTGCAAACTCTTCTTGGAAGAAAAGAAGAAGCAAAAGGCCAGTGAGACTGTTGCTTTAGGTGTTTTCATTATAGAAATGAATGTCTACTCCTACTTCATGGGTATTAGATACTGGATATGGAGCTCACATTTGTGTAAATATGTAGGGACTTCAAAGGAGCAGATCTTTGGCAAAAGGAGAGGTGGACTTGCCAGTAGTGAATAGAGCAAAAGCTGCTATTATAGCTATAGGGACATTTGATTTACTTTTGCCCAGTGGTCTTATCATTGAACTTAAAGATTGTTATTATGTTCTGCTATGAGTAGGAACATCATTTCAACTTCTTGTTTGGATTTTATTGTTTTTGAGTTTAATACTAAGAATGTTAAAAGCTCTATTTATAAAAATGGTATTTTCTATGGGGATGCCTCTTTATTTGATGGACTTTATATTCTTAACCTACATGATTCCATTAGTAAGCCCATCTATAATATGAATACAAAGAAATTTAAATCTAATGATTTAAATCAAACATACTTCTGGCATTGTCATTTGGCCCACATAAATGAGAAACGCATATAAAAAATTCCATCAAGATGGACTTTTATCTTTGTTCGACCTTGAGTCTTATGAAATATGTGATTCTTGTCTATTAGGAAAAATGACTAAAAGATCATTTGCAGGACAAAGTGAAAGGGCTATCGATTTATTAGAACTTATACATACCGATGTATGTTGACCAAAGAACATACAAGCCTGTAGAGGTTTTCAGTACTTAATTACATTCAAGATGATTTTAGTAGATATAGCTATGTCTATCTAATGAAATATAAATCTGATTCCTTTCAAAAGTTTAAGGAGTTACAAAATGAAGTAGATAATCAACTTGGAAAGAGTATCAAATTACTTCGATCAGATCAAGGTGATGAGTACTTAGGCCATCAGTTTGACGAACATCTTAAAATTTTGGGATAGTCTCACAATTAACTCCACCAGGAACACCACAATGGAATGGTGTGTCTCAACGTCAAAATCGAACCTTATTAGATATAGTTTGATCTATGATATGTCAAACAGATCTTCAATTTTCTTTTGGGGTTATGCTCTAGAAACTGCTGCCTTCATATTAAATGGGGTTTCATCTAAAGCTATTTAGAAGACACCATATTAGATATGGACCGAGAAACAACCTATTTTAGCATTTCTCAAAATTTGGGGATGTGATGCTTATGTAAAGCGGGCATTTTCTAAAAAAATAGCACCCAATTTGAGAACTATTTGTTTGTGGGATATCCTAAGGAAACTAATACTATTTCTATCTTCCATCTGAAAACAAAGTGTTTGTTGAAGAGGAATTTTTTCTTGAAAAGGAATTTGTTTCTGAAGAGTTAGTGGGAGTAGAATCTATCTTGAAGAAGCTCAAGGATAGCAAACTATTTATGAACCGAGTATGGGCACTCAGTTGGACTCACGTATTCATACTGAGCCCGAACCTTTGACACAAGGCCAAAGAAGGTCTGATAGGATTCATCAAATGCAACAGATATGGATTTCTTGTGACTGAAGATCATAATGTTGATCTTATTGATCAAAATTAACCTAATTCCTACCAAGATGGTATTCATAATCTTGAATCTAGCAAATGGCTAGAGGCTATGAAATTAGAGATGCAATCCATGCATGACAATCAAGTTTGGACTTCGATTAATCAACTTGAAGGCTGTAAAACCATAGGGTGTGAATGAGTTCTCAAGAAGAAAACTTACATGGATGGGAATGTGCACACTTACAAAGCACGACTGGTAGCAAAAGGATATAGACAAACTCATGGTATTGACTATGATGAAACTTTTTCTCCAGTTGTAATGCTTAAGTCAATCAAAATTCAACTTGTCATTGCATCATACTATGATTATGAAATATGGAAAATGGATGTTAAGACTGCATTTCTTAAGTGAAACCTACTCGAGGATATGTATATGACACAACCTGAAGGTTCTATTCATCATTTGAATTCTGGTCAAGTGTGTAAACTTCAAAGATCCATTTATGACTTGAAGCAAGCATCTCGAAGTTGGAATCTTCATTTTGATGAAGCAATGAAAGAATTAAATTTCATCAAAAATGAACGTTTTGCGTACAAAAGGGTTACAGAAAATACAGTAGTCTTCTTAGTGCTATATGTCGATGACATCTTGTTAATTGGAAATGACATCCCCACTTTGCAAAGTGTAAAAACTTTGCTGGGAAAGTGTTTTTCATTAAAAGATTTAGGTGAACCAGCCCATATTCCAGGCATTAGGGTCTATTGAGATAGATCAAAAAACCTGATTGGCCTATGTCAAAGTGAATATATTGACAAGTTACTGAAAAGGTTCAGTATGCAAGATTCTAAGAGAGGATTCTTGCCGATGTCACATTTATATTTGTTATTTATGGGGCATATATTTTGAATTATATTTTATGCTCTTGGTCATCAAGTATGTCACTTGATAGTAAAACCTTCTTGCTGATAAAATACTATTCTTGTTTGTCCCCAGCTTTATCACATCTTGTATTATTAAACTAGTATGAAGTTGATTTATAATAAAGTTTTATTGATCATGAATATGAGATATAAAATCAATTGATAAATATTTCATGGGGTTTAAGCCAAAAGTATTTCTTCTCAGTTTTATGTTTTGCGTCTTTTGACCTATGTTTGTAATACTTCTTGCATGGGGAGAAATATGTTTGATGTAGTCATACATCACTTTTAATTAGGTGATTATTATGTCTGTTGGTTGGGCAATTCTCTTATCATGACTTTAATATTAGAGATTATGAAAGGGATTTGTCCCTCTCTTATTAGAGAGAGATACCATGGGCCCTTTGATAAGAAAGACTATAGAATATACATGGCCATGCTCAAATATGTATAAGTAAGGTGTTATTAATATTATTTGTCAGAACAATCTGCCTGGGGATCAAGTAAATGGTTAATTAAGTTATATAAGGATGACTTGATCCATGCCTTATACTTAATTAGGATATCGCGTGATAAAAGGACTAAATATTAAAACTGATGATACGTTATAATATTTTTTTACTTAACTTTGGTAAGCATAATGTCTTGCTATAGGCCACTTATGTTTAGTGGATAAATGTCAAGGACATTTTTCATCCACTGCCAACGTTAAGTTAACTTACAGGGTCACACGCATACACAATCTTCTAAGCACTATGTCCACGTCCAAGGAATCTAGATCGTGTCAAGGTTCGTTGAACGTATACAAAAAGAATCTGAGAAGGTGTCCAGATTCTATGTTATAGCTATTTTGGTAAGTTAATAAGTAACTAATTTATTTACCAGATAAATAAATTCATTACTTAATATTACTCTTCCAACTGTTAGATGATTATAGGAATAGACGGACGAAATTAAAATTTTTATTAGATGACATTTAGGGTGCTGATATTGACAGCTATAAAAGGTTATGTTAACCATTTTACAGCTGACTTCTAATTATTAAAAAACCCTAGAATGGCCAGAATTTTCTCTAGTCTCTCTCTCCAAAAATTCCAAAGTATTGCCAGATAGTTAGGGTTGGTTTTGAATAGTTTTCAGAAAGCCGAGGGGCTAGCATCCCTATAGCTTGAATAGGAGGTCATCGTGTGGATATCTGTAGAGGACAAAGCGTAAATAGAAATACCTCCATACTTTGCAGTATCAAAATATCATTGAGGTAGTTTATCTTTCCAATTAGTTTTGATGGTATGTGCGGATCCCGTTTATGCTTTTTCCTAGGTTCTTTTATCATTTTTTCTTTTTGCCTACGGAATCTAACAATCTTTACTACTATAAACCTTTCAAAGAGTGGTTTTTAATGTTGTTCATGTCATTTGATAGTTTTCCTCTTGGGCATTAATATTGAAATAAGCATTTGAAGATACATTGTTTATTCGTCTAATTTTTAAAGAGTTCTTTGATAGAGTGGTTTTCAATGACTAATGTAGACCATCTTGGAAATTCAGAAATTTCATGTTTACATTTTCTCGCCTCATTTTGTGCAATACTATTGGAGAAAAGATGTTTCCATACCAAAGAAGGTGAGTTCATGGAAGCCATTGAGAAAGACGAGTTGGTTTCACTTCTTTATCGCAAAGAGGAACTCGGTGGACTCTCTCCATTAAGGAAAATGGAACTTCAAATTGAATTGGTGAACAGAGTGACATTGAGATATGCTATTCATGACAAGGAGTCCTATGTATTGTCTTTCAATGAACAACAAAAGTTCAACAAGAGATTGCAAGAGGAATGAAATTTATAAAGACATTTCCAAATGTCATCTTGTACAAGAGAAGTAAAGAAAATGTTGTAGTCAATGCTTTTAAAAAGGTACATTCTATTCTTTACTTTAGAAGCTCAATTATTCGGTTTTGATATGCTTAACGAAGTACATGCTAATGATAATGAATTCAAGAACATATTTGATGCATAATGATGAGTACCTTATACATGATGATGTTCTTTACCATGAAGGTGAATTGTGCATTCCTTCTTGTTACTTTAGATTGTTGTTAGCTAAACAATCTTATTGTGGTGGTTTGATGAATCATTTTGATGTTTCCAAAACCCATGTTATTTTACATGAGCATTTTTTTGGGCTTTGCATAAAAGGAGATGTAGGAAGGTTTATTAATAATTTTGTAGAAAGTAAAAGTGCTAAATCTACATCTTTGCCATATGGACTTTTATTCTTTTAATGTGTATAGAGAACCTTGTGTAGACATATCTATGGAGTTTATACTTAGACTACTTAGGTTTCTTAAAGGCATTGTTTCTCTATTTGTTGTGGCTTATGTTAGTGAGAGCTTGCTTGATAGCGAAACTTATGCATCTCATTTGTATCATTTTAATCCAATTTTTCCGAATTTGAGAAAGGTGAATCTATATTCTAACCTTGGAAAATATGAGTTTTGTGTGGAACATGGTACTTTCCTAGGTTATCTAGTGAATTTTCAAGGTTTCCAAGTGGGTGCAAATATGGTTCAAGCAATCTAAGATTGGTTTATTTTCAAGAGTACCTTTGAGGAGGAAAGCTTTTATGGTTTCACAAGATTTTATAAGAAGTCCATCAAAGACCTTAACACCATTTCTAGTATTTTGGTGGACGTATCCAAGAAGATGCCCAGTTTCACATGGCAAATTTTTTTCCAACTTGTTAAGTTTGCTTCCAATCAAGTTCATCATTCTCCTACTCTTTATTCTTCTTTTAAGGTTGACTATGATTTCAAAATTTTAATGTCTATTGATATGCTTTCTTTATCTGTAGATCATGCCTTAAGCTTGGAAGGAAAGATTAAAATGGAGTTTTTTTAGTTTATCCATTTGGAGAATCATGAGGGTAATAAAGTCAACAAGAAGAAATTTTGAATTGCATGATTAGTCTTCGATCCCGGAGGTTGGGTTGAGATCCTTTGTTTTTGAATGATGTTCTTCCCAACACAAGTCTACACTTGATGGTTGTGGCAATGCACCTTTTCACATTCTTGAATGCTTTAGTGCTTCTATAGTTGATTTTCTGGTTGAATTGCATTCAGTGCTACCTTCAATATTTAATATATTTTCGTTTGATGTAGGTAAAGATTTGAGGCTGGATGTTTTCAAATGAGGGGCGGATATTGTGAACTGGGAAAGCCAAGAACCTAAAGATTGTGCAAGACCGAAGAAGATCAAAGATAATGACATAAATATGGCTAATGACGTGGTTGTTTACATGGGAAATGCTTTGAATATCAAGCTTGAAGGGTTTGAAGATCAAGGAAAGGCTTCCAAGTTGTTCTCAATTTGTTCAATTAGCAAGGATCATTCAAGGGAACAAAGTGGAGGTGAAAATGGCTAAGTATTGGAGAAGAGCACCTTACCGCCGACGGTAGCCATGTCCCCACCGTCGTTGATAGGCTTTTGCTGCACCTCACTTGGAAGAATGCACCCTACCGTCGCTGGTAGGGCTTGGATGGGAAATATGCTTTGTAATCTTTGGGCAGGATTTTATCATTTGAAAGTGTTTTCCAGCTCTTAATCAAGGGCTTATTAGGTATTTTAAGCCATTAATCACTAGATAAGTTAGGTTTAGACCTCTAACTATTAATACCCAATTATAAGCTAATTTGTTACTAACTTTGATGAATTTTTACTGAAATTAGTTAGAGAGGATTCTCTTTGTCTCTAGAGTTCTTTACCCTTCTTAGTTAGCTTGCTAAGGGTTAATGTCCTTTGTCTTGTGAACAATTGTTTCCCATAGATTGTGGATTCTATGGAATAATTGATCATCCAATTCCTTTCTTTGATTGAAACATAGAGTTCTTGTTATTAGATTCAACTAATCCGAGGTCTTCTAGTTTGTGTAGTTAAAGTTTTGAAGTACATGGTGTAAATTATACATTTTATAAATTAAAACAATCGTAAAATGATGAAAATAATGTATATATAAATGTAGTACGAAATGGCACATATCATCTCTATAGGGACATTGCTAATCAATTAGAATTGTACGCTTATACCACTTATGAAGAGATGTGCAATTTAGCAACCAAGATTGTTACTCAAAAGAAAATTTGTGCTTTCTCTAAAACTACTCTTCCTTTTTCAAGAACTGTGGTGTCTAAGCCTAAAAAATCTTTTTTCAAAGGTTGGCCAAAGAAGGATGAAACACCTATGGTGGCTTTCAAAGAGAATTCTGAGCCTAAGGTAGAAAGAGAAAGGTAGATTGATCACTAATCTAACTAGGTGCTTTAAATGCAATGGTTTGGGACATTTAGCTATCAATTGTCCTACCAAGATGATTTTGACCTTTCTTGAAGACTTGAATGGCTTATGCCCTTGTGGGACTTTTATCTCCTGAACCTATTTTGTGCTGTAGGTTTCTTTTCATTTGAAGAAAAACTTGCCATGACCTTATTGCGTGCAGTAGGGTTCTGTCTGAATTCTGAATTTTCTTATTGTTGAGAATTTTAGCCCCATTTCATGCCTGCTAAAGTGATGGATTGGTTTTAAGCCTAACATGAGTATAAATCAAGCATTCATCTCTCTAACACACCTTGCAACAATACAAACAACAAAACGATCAAAGCAGAAAAGGAGTGAAAACCAAAATACAAGTACATGATACAACAAGCGTACAAGGATATATGAAAGTACTCCACCTCTCGGATTATGACAGTCAGAGTTTTTCTTGATCTTCCATTTCTCGATACGCCGAACGGGTACACATTTCGTGAAACCTGCTTTCAATTTAGGCAAAAGAGTCTTTCCCTTTTTCTTTGATTTCTTCGGGCTTTTGTCCCGTTTTAGGTGAGCTTCTTGCTAAGGGAAAGAAACTTCTTGAGTTACATGGTTAATAAAATACAAAGTATCTTGACTTTTGGAAGGGGGTTTGGATTCAAAGGAAATTTAAACACTATTTTATTCTCCCCAACTCATAAGAGCAGCTTCCCTCTCTCCGTATCTATTAAAGCCCCTGAAGTATGCAAAAACAGGCATCCTAAAATAAGAGGGAAGTCTACATCCTCCTTCATATCGAGAATGACAAAGTCTACAGGGAATACAAGGTTCTTGGCCTTGATCAGGACATCTTATATGACCCCCTTAGGATGTCTAACACTTCTATTTGCTAGATTGATAGACATCGAAATCGGTCTTGGTTTTCTTAGGCCTAGTTTCTTACATATAGAATATGACATAACGTTTATACTAGCTCCTAAATCTGCTAATGCTTTATCAACTCGAAAACTACCAATAGTACAAGAAAATGAAAAACTCGTTGGATCTTATAACTTATGTGGTAGTTTGTCCTTGTTGATAAGGATAGCCGAACATTCTTCGCTCAAGACATATGTTGATTAGGGCCATAAATGGGACGGGTCCTACCTGTACCCACACAGTTCCATACCCATTTATAGCAGGTAAGATTAACATTCTATACCCGAGGACCCATACTAGTACCTGTATAGATTCTATTAAATGGGTTTGGGCAGGGTATGATGATACCCAGACCCGTATACCCATTATAATAAAATAATATATATATTGGTATATATTATATTATTTTTATATTTTTTATTAATACATAATTTATACATTTACACATTTATGTAGGAGACAAATAGGAGCAAGCGGTCTCTAAATGTTTAATATATTGTTTTGAATTAGGAATTTTGTTTTTATTGGGTTAATGTACTGTGAGGATTTCGTGTGTACTTGAACTTTTAATCATTTGAATTAGAGATGTTAAATGATTGTATTTGTTGAAAGAGATGTTGAGGAAATTATGTTAATCATGGATCCAATTCAACAAGCACAAGAGGATTCATATCAATTTCATTGGTAAGTTTGTTGTGATTTAGTTTTATGACATCTTTATCTATAGCAAAACTTATGAAAATAATTTGCATGATCTTAAACAAGTTTGTTTGTTTTCAAAAATGAGAAATTATATGCTAACCTTGGAAAATTCAAGTTTAGTTTGGAAAAGGTTACTTTCCTAGGTTATGTGCTGACCACTCAAGTTTATGTGGTGAGTTCTCAAGTACTCCAAGTGTATGAAGATAAGGTGAAAGCAATCAAGGATTGGCTTACTCCCAAGATTCTAGCAAGCTTTTATAGGAGATTCATCAAGGAATATAGCACCATTGCTAGTCCCTTGACGGATGTAATTAAGAAGAATTTTCATTAATTGTAAGCTTGTTTACCTCCTATTGAGTTTTTGCTTACAATAGAGCTCGTCGCTCTACTGCTTCTTACTCTTCTTTGGAAGTTGCTTATGGTTTCAATTTTCTAATTCCATTTGATGTGGTACTGCCAGCAACAAGAAGCTTGTGGCTAAAAGAAATGTTGGAAGGAAATGAGTAGTCTTTGCTCCTGAGGATTGTTTTAGGGTCACTTTTGAATAGAACGATTTCCTTCACAACAAAAGTCTAAGCTTGATTGGCAATGGCCCTTTTCATGTTCTTGAGCGCATTAGTGACAATACTTATATAACTGATCTTCCAAGTGATTATAATATTAGTGCTACTTTCAATGTTCCTGATTTATCTCCATTTAATTTAGCTTAAGATTCAAGGATGAATCCTTTCAAAGGAGGGGCGGATGATATGAACCAAGATGTTCAAGGAGATGAAAATATTCAAGGACCTATCACAAGAGCAAGAGCAAAGAAAATTAAAGACAATGATGGTGAAGTTGCTCATGGATTGATGATAGCAATTGAAGAAACTATGAAAGAAGGCCTAAAGTTCAAGATGGGGGCTTGGAAAATGATGGAAATCATCGTAAATTTCTTATGGTTCAATGCCTAAACTAGGAGCAATCAATGGAGCCAATTGGAAGAGGAATAAATGAAGGAGAGGCAAAAACTAAGCCTATCGTTGACTGAGTAGGCCCTATACCTACAGTCTATGGTAGATTTCTGGAATGAAAGGGCTTGAAGGGAAACACCCTACTGTGTGTGGTAGGGTATACTCTACGGTCGACAGTAGGGTCTTGGTTTGAATAATTTGTTGTTTTAGCTGGATTTTAATGTTTAAAATCCATATTTAGTTGTTAATTAAGAGTTTCATTGGTCTTTTAGAGTGTTAAGTTAATAGTAAGCGTGGGGTTTAGCCCTAACACTATAACTATGCATTTATAGCCTACATTGTAATAAACATTGATTATATATGATAATTGAGATTTTCTTATAGGGTTCTTAAGTTTTGAGGCTTTCTCCTTGAACTTCATCTAGGGTTTGTTCATTCCTTAGATTCTAACCTTAATGATCAAGCCCTAGATGAAGTTCAAGGAGAAAGCCTCAGAACTTAAGAACCCTAAGAGAAAACTCTCGATTTTCATATATCATCAAAGTTGATTACAATGTACGCTATAAATGCATATTATTGTATTAGAGCTAAACCCTACATTGACTATTGACTTAAGACTCTAAAATACCAATTAAACCTTTAATTAAAAACTTAAAAATAGAATTTAAACATTAAAATCTGTCTAAAAGCAATGTATTATTCAAGCCAAGCCCTACCGTCGACTGTAGGGTATACCCTAGTGTTTACCTTCAAGCCCTTTTTACTAGAAACCTACTGCGGACAATAGGTACAGGGCTTACCATCAACAATAGGCTCTGTTTTTGCCACTCCTTGATTTATTCCTCTCCAACTTTTCTCCACTAATTGCTCCAAGTTTAGGCATTGAACCATAAGCAATTTAGTATGATATCCATCATCTTCGAAGCCTCCATTCTCGAAATTTAGGCATTCATTCATAGTTTCTTCAAATCGGAACTTGATCATCATTCTCTATAATTCTCTCTGTTCTTGCTCTTGTAATAAGTCCATGAATTTTTTCATCTCCTTGAGCATCTTTGTTCATATAAACAAGCATTAAGTATAAAGATAAGAATAGTATTGTCGGAATTTGTAGACAAAAATATAATAAAAAATAACTACAAAAGCCGCACAAACAAGAAAAACCCATTGGAAAGAAAACTACCTAAATGCTTTCGTTGCCGCTTGGTGTAGAGGTACTGCTATTTATGCTTCGCTCTGTACCAGTATCCACGCGATGACCTCTTCTGCAAGCAAACGCGATGCTAGCCCCTCGATATTCTACAAACTATTAAGAACAAACCCTAACTATCTGGTAATACTTTGGAATTTTGGAGAGAGAGAGAGAGAGAGGCAAGACACGATTCTCGTCATTCAAGGGGTAAAATTTTTCTTTTAAATCAGAGAAAGGACCATTTCAGAAAAAGGTTAACATAAACTCTTATAGCTGTCATAATCAGAACCTAAATTGTCATCTAATGATAATTTTAATCTCGTTTGTCTATTCCTATAGTCATCCAACGATTAGATGAATAATATTAAGTAATTAATTTCATTTATTTGATACATAAATTAGTTACTTATTTAACTTACCAAATAAAAACAACATGAATTTGGAAACGATCTAAATTAATTAAACGTGGACATTGTGCTCACAAGATCGTCTATGTGTGTGACCTTGTAGGTTCACTTAATGCTGGAAGTGAATAAAAAATGTCCTAGACATTTATCCAAAAAACATAAGTGACCTCAAGCAAGACATTATGCTTCCCAAGTTAAATAAAAGATATGATAACCTAAAATCTGTTTTAATATTTAGTCATTTTCTCACACGATATCCTAATTAAGGATAAGATATAGAACGAGTCAACTTTATAAAACTTAATTAACCATTTACTTGATCACCAACTAGACTATTCTGATAAATAATATTAATAACAGCTTATTAATACTTATCTGAGCATAGCCATGAATATTTTCCAGTCTTCCTTATCGAGGGGCCCATGGATATCTCTCTCTAATAAGAAAGGGACAAATCCCTTTCACTATCTCTAATATTCAAGCCATAACAAGAAAATAGCCCAACTAATAGTCATGATAATCACCTGATTAAAAGTGATGTTCGACTATGTCAAAATATATTTTCTCCCCATGCAAGAAACATTAGAAACATTAGGTGAAAGGACACCAAATATAAAACTACGAAAAAATACTTATGACTTAAACCCGTGCAATATTTCTTCTTCACTTTAGGTCATGTCCAATATAATATTCTCAATATGTATTTATGAATTGATTTTATATCTTATATTCATGATCAGTAAAACTTGATCATCGATCAACTTCATGCTAGTTTAATAATACAAGATATGATAAAACTAGGGGCAAACAAGAATAGTATTTTATTGGCAAGAAAGGTTTTACTATCAAGTCACATACTTGATGACCAAGAGCATAAAATAAATTAAAAAAATATAGCTCTTAAATAAGAAATAGAAATGTAAGTTAATTGGTTTAGGGCATATAACTAACAATCTCCCACTTGCCCTACTACCAATTCGACATGACTCTCAAACCCATTGACCTTGTATGACGGTCATGCTTAAGTTGTGGGAGTGGGTTTGTCAATGGATCTGCAACATTGTCATTGGTATGTACTTCGTAAATTTTTATATCTCCACGCTCAATGTTTTCTCGGATGAGATGGAAATGCCTGAGAATATGTTTGGATCGTTGATGAGATCTAGGTTCCGTAGCTTGTGCAATGGCTCTTGTATTATCACAATATAGGTCCTCTAGGTTCACAATGCTAGGAATCACACCTAGTTCAGTGATGAAAATTCTGATCCAAACTGCCTCCTTTATTGCATCAGAACCAGCCACATACTTAGCCTCCATAGTAGAATCGGCCATGGTATCTTTCTTTGAACTCTTCCAGCTCACAGCACCTTCATTTAAACAAAACATAAATCCATATTGTGATCTAAAATCATCTACATCAGTCTGAAAGCTAGCATATGTTGTAACCATTTACAACAAGCTCTCCTTCCTGACCCCCTAGATAAAAAATATCTCTTTAGTCCTTTTTAAGTACTTAAGAATGTTTTTTGCTACAGTTGAATGTGGTTCACCAAGTTTGGCTGGAATTTGCTAGTCATGCTTAATGCATACGAGACATCTGGGCGAGTGCATTACATGGCATACATAATAGACGCAATTGTGGAAGCATAACGAATTTCACTCATGCATTCTGGGTCCTCCCTTATTGTAGGACTTTGACACATACTGCGTTTAATGCCATGTGACATCGGCAAGAGTCCTCTCTTAGAATCTTACATACTGAGCCTTTTCAATACCTTGTCAATATATCCACTCTTACTTAGGCCAATTAGGCTTTTAGATCTATCTCGATAGATCTTAATGCCTAGAATTTAGGTTTCTTCACCTAAATCTTTCATTGAAAAACACTTCCCTAACCAAGTTTTTACACTTTGAAACGTAGGGATGTCATTCCTAATTAACAAGATGTCATCGACATAGAGCACTAAGAAGACTACTGCATTTTCTGTAACCCTTTTATACACACAAGGTTCATCTTCGTTCTTGACGAAATTTAATTTTTTAATTGCTTCATCAAAATGAAGATTCCAACTTTAAGATGCTTGCTTCAAGCCATTAATGGATCTTTGAATTTTACATACTTTACCAGAATTCGAAGGATGAATAAAACCTTCAAGTTGTGTCATATACACATTTTCCAATGGATTTCCATTAAGAAATGCAGGTTTAACATCCATTTCACATATTTAATAATCATAATATGCTGCAATGGCAAGTAGAATTTTGATTAACTTAAGCATTACAACTGGAGAAAAGGTTTCATCGTAGTAAATATCATGAGTTTGTCTATAACCTTTTGCTACCAGTCGTGCTTTGTAAGTGTGCACATTGCCATCCATATTAGTTTTCTTTTTGAAAACCCATTTACACCTTATGGTTTTGCAACCTTTAGGTTGATCAATCAAACTCCAAACTTGATTGTCATATATAGGTTGCATTTTTGATTTCATAGTCTCAAGACATTTACTAGATTTAGGACTATGAATAGCATCTTGGTAGGAATTAGGTTCCTCTTGATCAATAAGATCAACATTATGATCCTCAGTCACAAGAAATCCATATCTCTATGGTATCTGATGAATCCTACCAGACCTTCTTGGGCTTTGTGTCAAAGGCTCGAGCTAAGTATCAATACGTGAGTCCAATTGAGTATACATACTCGGTTCAGAAATACTCTGTTGTCCTTGAGCTTCTTCACTAAGCCAATTGTTTAACCTAATTAGGCACCATTTTATTTTGTTCCTTCACTAAGCTATAACATGCCATTGGCTTCTGTTAGTATATGCCCTAAGACCAATTCACTCACATTTATGATTTATGAAGCATGTATTTTTTAATTGTATTTTATGCTCTTGGTCATCAAGTATGCGACTTGATAGTAAAACCCCTATAGCTAATAAAATACTATTCTTATTTGTCCCTAGTTTATTACATCTTGTAAACTAGTGTGAAGTTGATTGATGCTCAAGTTTTACTGATCGTGAATATGAGATATAAAATCAATTCATAAATACATACGGAGAATATTGTATTGGACATGACCCAAAGTGAAGAAGAAATATTGCATGGGTTTAAGTTATAAGTATTTCTTCTCAGTTTTATATTTGGTGTCCTTTGACCTAATGTTTCTTGCATGGGGAGAAAATATGTTTTGACATAGTCAAACATCACTTTTATTTAGGTGATTATTATGACTATTGGTTGACTTATTTTTTTGCCATGGCTTGAATATTGGAAATAGTGAAAGGGATTTGTCCTCTCCTTTTAGAGAGAGATATCCATGGGCCCCTTGATAAGGAAGACTGGAAAATATGCATAGTCATGCTCAAATAAGTATTAATAAGGTGTTATTAATATTATTTGTTGGAACAGTCTGCCTGGTGATGAAGTAAATGGTTAATAAATATCTGCCTGGTGATGAAGTCTGCCTTGTGAATAAATGTCTAGGACATTTTTCATTCACTGCCAACGTTATGTGAACCTACAGGGTCACACGCATAGACGATCTTGTGAGCATAATGTCCACGTTCAATGGATCTAGATTGTGTCCAGATTCATTGAACGTATACAAAAGGGGAATCAGATTCCATATTGTATTTTCTGGTAAGTAAATAAGTAATTAATTTTATTTAATCGAATAAATGAAATTAATTACTTAATATTACTCATCCAACCGTTGGATGATTATAGGAATAGACGGACGAGATTAAACTGTCATTAGATGACAGTTAGGGTTTTGATATTGACAGCTATAAAAGGTTATGTTAACCTTTTCTTGGTAGCCATCTTTTATCTGATAAAAAGAAATACAAAACCCTAAACCCTAGAACGGCGATATAGTATCTTGCCTCCTCTCTCCAAAATACGACCAAATTACTAGATAGTCTTGATTAGTTTTGGACAGTTTTCAGAACACAAAAGGGGCTAGCATCCCGATCTCTTCCAGAGAAGTTCGTTGCGTGGATACCAGTAGAGGGCGAAGCGTGAACTGCAGTGCCTCCACATCGAACAATCAAAACATTGAGGTAATTTCTATCCAATCGGTTTTTCTAGTTTGTGCAGATCCTGTTTCTGGATTTCCGCAGTTTTGTTTTATTTTGTTTTCGCCTACAATTTCCACCAGCTTCGAACACACCGGCACCAGTCTCCCCCATCAACAAGTCCGGTCAGTAGCAATTTAAATGTAGATCTCATCTAGCCTTGATATTATCTTTTTACTTCCTTTTTACATCTATAGCAGTTGAGGACATTATCAAACATGTTCTTCTCATTGTGCATCACGTGAATGTTATGATGGACTGAAAGGGTGCGCTAATAAGGAATATCCCAAAATATACTCCTCCAGTTTTGATCCTTCCCCTTACCATTTTCCTTGCCCGATTCCTTTCTCGTTGTGATTTTTGAGAAGTACCATACCGTTTCCTATATTTGTTCTCCCCAAAGCTTCGATGGCGGTGACAAGTGGTCTTCACCTCTACCCTTCTTGAAAGACCTCAAATCTAATCTAAATTTATTACCTGGTGGCAAGAAACATCGATGGAAATCAAACAAAGATTTTTCCCCCCATTTTGCAATCGGAATAACTATCTGTTCTATGCAATATGGACAAGCCAATGCCCCCACCAAAAAATATGAGTAAGTCCTATCAAAATGCTTCCAAGCTTCTCAATCTCAGGGATAACTCATCACATCCGACTCTGTTATGCTTTTGGAATGCCATCTCATGTATTTTGTAGTTCTTTTCGACGCATACAAACTTTGCAATCTAGGAGTTAAAGGAAAAAATAAAACATCGTCTTCACCGGTCTCTTCGACCCAGGTTTCTTTTTCTTCCCTCTCTTTTTCCTAGTGATCTTATATCGATGACTCCTAACTTACATTCTGTTATGCCAGAGTCCTCCTTCCAATAAGGTATACAACCATTAACACACATATCGAATCCTTTGCACGAACAATCTGAACCCGGATATCAACTTATGCATTGCATAATCTTCGACCATATTATTTCTTAGCATCAAATGCTTCTTTATGAATGCACAAACATCATCGTACAACGTTTGAGTCTACTTGTTCTGATACTTAATCTACAATAACTTTGCAAAAGCATATAAAATTGAATGTCTATCATCGCCTTCAATCAATGGTATCTCTACCGCTTTTAATATGTCAAAAAAAATCTTTGCCTCAGGATTAGGTGGTTTCTTCATGAGGCATAATATTTAGACCCTTGCATCAAATATCATCTCATGATATGAGTTGATTTCAGTCGACATTAACCGTGAACTTTCTTCCCCAATATTTGACCGGATTGTATTGCAAGAACACGTCTCTCATCATGTGGCAAAATTTTCTCACCATGACCTGTCCAATTAAGACAAGAAGGCACAAAACCCTAGCGCAAAAAATGATCCTTCACACCATCTGCAGTTATAAATTTCTCTTTTTTACACTTTGCACACAAACATATCATCTCTTTTTACTTCCATTACTCGTTTCAAGAAAATGACGAAGAAAACAATCTATCCCATAAACGAATTCACTTGTAGGACCCTTAACTTCGAGCTCGGGTCATTCTCTGCACATGCAACTACGATCATGTATGTTTCCTTAGATTCTAAGAATGATTAGGAGAAGGAATTGTTAGTTCTATAACATCTACGTTACCATTAATTTAGAGCATCCATTTCCCAATCTTGGTTGACAAAACGTAGCAATATCTAAACTAAAAACAAAGATTCTTCAGACATCAATGGACCCAAACAATAAATTACCAAATTAAGATTGAAGATTCTTTGACAATTCAAATATTACTTATTAGTGGGAGTTATTCACTCATAATTCAACAAAATCAATGATGAAAAACTCACCACTTAGTGAAAAAATAAAGATTCTCTTGGGAGTTTAAACCAATGCAATAATGTGAAGATTTCAAATACAATGTCTGAACTAAGATAATAGACATAAAAGGGACAAAAACTTACCCAAAAATACTAAAATTACATAATCATCATAAAACGATTGTGCTTTAATTATACAGCTACAATAAATGAATAAAAATCATGTTCTAAATCCTCGTAACGCTTCTATAATCTCCTTTCAATTTATTGAAATTCTTTTCTCCTATTTTGCAATACGAATGTAGGCTTAAAGTGAAACCACGTACATCATTCTTTCTATATTTTTCCTATCTAGCCATCTCTAACTCTTTTCTATGAATGTTTGTACTAATTTTGGTAAAATTAAATGACTTACCTAGTTAATTTAATAGAATTTTTATCCTATACGTATTGTTTTACTTGCAAATATATATACATTTATAATTCTTTCCTTTTAGCTCTCTTTTATTAAACATAGTTATATGTAATAGTGTATTGTTTAGCAAGTTTTATTATTTTCTTCAATAATTGAAGGCTTTTTTTCTTTTTCTAAGTAACTATTTTGTCTCTTTAATATTTGTAATTTTCTTTCTAATAATTTGTATGCCATATTTAAGTCTCAAATAATTCTCATTAAATTAAAGATAGTAAAGGTGACCAATTAACAATAATAATACATCTTATTCAAGGTCATTATAAGAGCACTAACATAAAATTAATTGAAATAAAGAACTCCCAGCTAATAATATTCAAAATTATTTAGAGGATCAAAATTAAAATAATAATTGATCTCCCTAAAGACTATTTTAGGCAATAATTCAAAAAGTAAGAGACAAAATGTAAATCATCATGAAGCCACCATTGACAAATCCTAAGAAAGGTCAAAATTTTTAAATTACATTGTAAACTAACTAAATTTGAACAAAAAAAATGAAGGGTTCTAGAATCTAGGTGGGATAAAAGACTATTATTAATGTACATTTTTCTTAATTATATAATCAATATATTAACCAAAAAATAAGTTATATTTTTACATAATAAATATTTAAAAATTCAAGTTCATGTTTATGATTCAAATTCCAAGATAATTTTTGTTTCACACACATCAAAACTTAGAGTTTTTTTTTTTAAATTATAAAGAAAAAGATTAAGAGATTACAAACATTATAATTAAGGATTTTAAAGAATTTTTCCTTAGAAAATGAATGAGTACTTTCTTTATAGTGATATTTAATGAAAAAGAGAAATTTTATATATCTTAATATTTTAATTAAAATATCTTAAAACATTTATAGTTAATTTAAAAAAAAAGGAGAAATTATTCTTAGTAACCACCAAACTCTGAGAGTTTTATCAAACTTCCACTATAAAGCATGAATCCACCTCCAATAAATCTTGGTATACATTGAAGGTATTATAATCGCAATTCTGAATAATCCACCACTGATCTCTCTTTTTCATATTCAAATGCGTTTATTTTCTAATCCAATACAATGAAATTCCCGAATCGAACACATATAAAACAACCATTTCATGTGATTTTAATTCACAAATCAATTTCCAACTATCAAAATCTTTCTTTCTTAATCAACCCATTATATATCCCTTTGATTCTCCTCCATAAACAAGATTTTCATCATCTGTAAAAATCACAGAATTCAAAGAAACATCTTTTGACTAGTGAAATTTCAAGTGATTGATTATTCTAAAACCTCAAGCCTACATTCATCTCCATTATACTAACAAAAAATATAGAAAACCACAGAAGTTGGGTATTGCAAACTCAGCAGCAGAAAAACACAAAGCTGAAAAATAGAAAAAAATAAAATAAAAATCCCCACCTCTATAATTTTGATAACCGCCAGCGACGGTGAGTTCCTCCAGCAGAGGAAAGGCTGTAAGCTCTCTATCCAGCGGAAAGGAGTGAGATTTTAAGAGAAAAGTGAAGAAGAATAAAAGAAGAACAACAACAAATTTTAATGAGCTTGAGAGAGAGAGAGAGAGAGAGAGAGAGAGAGAGAGAGAGAGAGCTTGTGATCATAAAACGGTAGCGGCAGTGGTTGGGGGTGCCTGAGAGCGTGGTCGTGTGTGGTGCTGGCAATCCGTCGGTGAGTCACGGGAGGAAGGGTTTTGCTAGAGAGAATTGGGGGTTTGAATTATTTCGGGGAGAAGGAAAGGATTTGCCCATTTTTTTTGTAAATCTATGACTTTATTACCAATGGCATCATTGTCAGTAACAATTATTTGCAAGGTATCGATTCCAAGGGCATCATTAAGGTCGTCCAACAAATTATTCACTTACCGATGCTCAAACCTCCGTACCTAAGGACCATTAGTAACTTATTTTACCGACAGCATTTTCAGTCTGTATAATGTCGTCAGTTTTGGCACGCCCTTTCCCTCCATATTTTGGTTGGAATTGTGAAAATCCAATGAGATATATATTTTCACCGGTATCCCATCAGTGTTTAGCGAATGGTAATGGTTACCGTTGGTAAAAGCCGTTTTTTAATGGTGCTTTAAATGTCTTGTTCTCATATGGACCGGAATACCGTTAACATCAATCTCTTTTCTCATTAATATTTCTAAAACTTTCAATGTTAGAAGAATTAAATTCCAAAATTCATTTTTAGTTTATGATGCATGGTAGAAGAAGGATAAGTTCATTAAATTTTTTGTATTACTTTCATAGTATGACAAGTAAAAAAAATGTGTATTAGTAAAATATGACAAGAAAAAGATGGATAAGGTATATATCAGAGGATCCAGTGAACAGTAGAAGATATTCACTATTTTTTAATATACACAAAGACATAAGCAAAACTTTCGACCTCTCACTCCTCAATACATATAAAAACACTCATTTTTTAAGCGGTTTTAAATCCACGTGTATATAGGGATGTCAATTTTGGAAATTGGGTGCAGGTTTCGGCACTATATGAAAATTAGCTTTAATTATATTAAATTACCCTCATGTTTGATGTAATTTTCAATTTTATTGGCCTTTCTGCCCACATCTCTTATGCCTACTCACCTTTATTTATAACCAAATGATGAACATGAGCCTTGACCTCACACTTACTTGATTTGGGTTGACTTATCTATATGGATGCTGGCTTATCTATATGGATGCTGGATGCTGGGCAGATTACTTCACCTTACCCGCCCCTGGTTAGCTCTCTTTATATATTCACTCATTCAGTTATTTGTGCCCTAATATGATTTTACTCCTGGTCTTTCTTAGCCGCCTCCCCTTTTTGGGTTTGTCTTCTTCTCTCAATGATCTTCGGACTCCTCTTTGACGCTTTCTTTAGTGGCTTGTTCTTTTATCTCATTGGCTTCTTTGCTTGACTGACACTTTAGGAAACCCTTTTGAGATAGAGAATTGTGTGCGGCAAGAGTTTTGTTTAAGTTTGGAGGTTGTCTCTCCTTGAGGGTTTTCTACTTCTCTATTTCACCCTTTTTATTACTTCCAGTTTTGAATTTATATTTCTTTTGATTCTAATCTTGTAATAGCTAGGATTAATTGAAAGTTTGTAGGTTCTTAGTTCTTGTTTGTAATATACTGGTGAGATTTGTGGGTTCTAAGCATATCAATAGTATGAAAGCATCTTGATTGGTTGCTGTGGTCCCGGCGATCTTTTCGTCGGCTTGTACCGTGACCGTTAAGTGGCTCTATGTTGCTCCAGTGGTGGCTGTCATTTGATCTCCTCGGTCACATCTTCGATCTAAGTTCCGCATTCAAGAAAGTAATTCCTTTTCTATCCTCAATTGTTTATCATATTCAAAAATAATTTTTTTGATTGATTTTTCTTGTGGTTAATCTTCTAACTGCCTTCGGTTTTCTGAAAACCAAAACCCAAGCCTAGCTAGAGTCATATTAAGACTCTCAATATCTATGTCACTGTGTTTTCTTTTTTATTTTGAAAACCTGTTTTTTTACTATAGTATGTGGTTAATGAGTTCATTTGTTCATTATTAATGTTTCTTATGTTCAGCCTATGATTGTTGAATTTTATGTATTGTTGGTCATTTCTTTGCTTTTCTACATGTGGTATTGGATCTCGTGACTTTTATTGGTGCTCTTTGGTTTTGTGAAACATTTATTTGTTTTTGTTGGCCTTATATTTCTATCTTTGTTGATGTCATTACCATTTCTTTGATGGTGTTTGTTTACTTGTATGCATCATTGGTCACTGCTAAACTTGCCACTTTAAAATTTGATGGTCGTAGTGATTTTAGTATGTGGAGAAGAAAAATGAAAGTCGTTCTTGTTCAAAAACTGTTATTTTAAGCCTTGATAAGTACCCTGAGTCTTGGAAAGGGGAAATACTTGATAAATAACTTGATTAAGCACACAACACACTCCCTTTACATTTATGTGATAATGTGTTAAAAGAAACTGATAAAAAAGACAGTACTTGTGAGATTTTGACTGGACTTGAAAATTTATATTTGGGATAATCTCTTCCAAATCTCTCGATAAAAGTGTTGATGATTTAAACAAAATTGTTTAGACTTGCAAAATGTTGGTGAAAATGATTTTGTGATTCTATTAAATTCAGTGCCCGAGTCTTTAAATGATGTTAAATCTACCAATGATATAGTCGTGAAGATTCGTCCTTGTCTGATGCTGAAAACACTTTAAAAGCTAAGGACTTAGACTTAAGGAAAGAAAACAAAACCAATGGTGAAAACTTGTATGTTAGAGGAAGGCCTAAAAAGAGAGAACCTATGATAACAACAAAGATTATCCAAAATGAGGGATGGGTCTAAGGACTAGACAAAAAATAAAATTATAAATGTTTTTACTGTTGAAGAGAGCGTCATGTGAAAATAATTGTTTTAAGAGAATTAGAGGGGGGAAAATGTCTAAGAAGGGTAATGGGGGTGGCAAAAATAAAATTGACAATAAATCTAATGATTCAGAATCTAATGGAAATTCCATGCATTCTAAGGTTTTGTGCGTCTCTCTTTCCTCTTCTTTCTCATGTGTTCCTGATGAATGGATTGTTGATCATTTCACATGATTCCAAATAAAGATTGGTTTTCTGATTTTGGAAAAGTGGTTTTGGGAAACAATTAGGTTTGTGAAATTAATGGAATTGGTTCCATTTTTATAAAAATGTATGATGATGTGACTTGGAAACTAAAGTTAGATATTTTCTTGGTCTTAGAAGAAATATAATTTTCTTGTGGTGCTTTTTATACTAATGGTTATTTTAACAAATCTGAACATAGTTTCTTACGTGTATGCAAAGGTTCTTTTGTGATACTTAAAGGATTTAAGAAATATTGTCTATATACTTTTCTTGTCACACAGTTTGTCATTTATCTACATTTTTTTTTTTTTTAAATGCTTCAGAAAAATCCATGTTGTTGCATAAGAGGATAGGCCACATTAGTAAAAAAGGTTTGCATCACTTGAACAAACAAAATAATTTTAAATTGTGATAAAATTGACACTTTAGATTTTTTATGACCATTGTGTTCTCGGAAAGCAACACAAACTCAGTTTTTCCACTAGCACACACAAGTCTCTTGCTAAACTTGTCTAGGTTCATGGTGATTTGTGGGGTCCTGGAAAAGTACCCACTTGTAGTGGTAATGCCTATTTTCTTTCAATTGTAGATGATTTTTCTAGACATGCATGTTTGGATGTTTCTTTTAAAATCAAAAGAAAAAACGTCTAAAAAATTCAATGAATGGAAAATTTTTGTTGAAGATCAACTGGTAAAAAACTAAAATTTATAAAAACTGAAAACGATTTGGAACTTTGCAATAATAAGTTTGATAATTTATGTGCTTCCTGTGGCATCATACATCATAGGACAATTAGGCACAATCCCTATCAAAATGGTGTTGCTGAGAGGATGAATAGGACCATTATGGACAAGGTTAGGTGTCTCATGGTTATTTCTAGTATGTCTAAACCTTTTTGTGGGGAAGCTATAAGTGCAACTGTGTATTTAATTAATAGCTCTCCTTCCAATACTATTCATTTCAAAACTCTAATGGAATTGTGGTCTTGTACACCACTGAATCTATCAGACCTTAGGGTTTTTGGTTGTGCTACTTTTGCACACCAGAAAGAGGATAAACATGACCCTATGTCTGAGATGGGAGTGTCTCTAGGTTATCCTAATGGGGTTAAGGGTTATAAATTATGGCTTAGAGGGGAACTAGGGGTGATGGTAGTTATTAGTAAGGAGATATGATTTTTAATGAGTTTGACATGCCATGTCTTAAAGCGAACACTGGTCCGAATAATACTAATGATATTCCCTCTATTGGGAATGTTCCAATTGAGGTAGGTTGAGGACACCTCTGTTTACACTCCTGAGCACACACTTGCCTCTGAAATTACTCATGATTAGGACAACCTAGGTTCTATACCGGAAAATGCTATGCCTGTGTCAGAAAATTCTGACAGTGATAAGGAGTATTTAGAAGCTCAATCTCATTTCATTAGCAATTATGAAATGTGTAGAAGTAGATCTTGGAGGGTTTTTAAGCCACCCATTAGATATGGTTATTCATATGTGGTTTCTTATGCATTTGTTGTTGCATCATTCGATGAAGAGAAATAACCTATGCGTTCTTGTCATGTTCTTAAGAGTCCTAATTACTCTTTGTGGATGCATGCTGTAAAAGATGAAATACCCTCTTTGCATAAGAATAAAACTTGGATGCTTTTTCCTAAACCTACAAAATAGAAATTAATTGACTATAATGAAATTTTAAATCATGGAATCTAAATCGCTGAATGAACCTCCTACATTTCAAGCCGACTTGTTGCAAAAGGTTTTTCACAAGTACAAAGTATTTATTTTATTAAAACCTACTCTCCTGTTGTTAAATACAAAACAATTAAGATCATGCTTGCAATAGTTGCTTTCCTTAATCTTGAACTTGAGAAACTTGATGTCAAAACCACTTTGTTGCATGGTAAGTTAGAAGAAACTATTTACATGAAACAACCTCCTGATTTTGAAGTTAAAGGTGTGGAGAACATGGCTTGTTTGTTGAAAAAGTCCTTGTATGGACTCAAACAATCTCCTAGACCATGATATAAAATGTTTGATTCTTATGTGTTAAATTTGGTTTTGTAAAAGGTAGTTATATAACAGCTGGATTTATTTTTATGATGATTCCGTTGATAACGTTGTTTACCTTCTCTCGTATGTTGATGACATGCTTATTGCTTGCAAACATAAACATAAAATTGTTAAACTAAAAAATTTTGTTGAAATATGATTTTGATATGAAAGATTTAGGACCTATATCTAGGAACCTTGGCATGAATGTTAACAGATATAGGTTTAATCATTCCTTGTTCATACCCCATAAATCTTTCTTGAAGAATATTATATCTAAATTTTTAGTCGACAAATTTAAGCCTGTCACCTCTTGATAGTCATTTTCAGCCATCTTCTAGAACATGTCCTAAAATTGAACGTGAGAAGAAAAGCACGGCTAATATACCTTATAGAATGACTATAAGATCTGTTTCCATGATTTCCTCTAGACCTGATATTGCCTGTTTCATTAGCCTACTAAATAGATTGTCTGATCCTGGTAGGGACTATTGGCTTGCTCTTAAATGGTTATTGAGGTATTTAAATGTACTGTTAATAAATGTTCACATTATCATAATTGGACTAAAACCTTTGATTTAATTGGTTATGTTGATTTTGATTTTGTACGTGATAAAGATTTTAAAACATCCATCGCTTCTTATTTCTTCACAATTACTAGTAACTGCATTTCATGGAAATTTCAGCTTCAGTATGTGTGGTTCCTCTTTTAACCACTGAAGTTGAGTACATTGCTGCAACTAGCACTATTAAGGAAGCCATAATTTGGCTTTAGGGCCTTCTATCTGAACTACATCTTCTGCACTTTAAGACAGCTATCTTCACTGAAAGTCAAAGTTGTTTTCATTTATGTAAGAATCATGTTTACTATGAAAGCACCAAGCATATAGATGTTAAATCACTACAAAAGACACACTAGTTTACTGACAACCGTTACTGATAGAAACCGAAAATGTCGCTAACCACCGACGGGAAATGGAATGTCGTGTGTTTTAACAAGGGTTGATTGCAAATACCTACTTCAAGTGGGGGACTAAATGCACTTTACCCCCAAACTCAATAAATAGGCAGTTTACCTCGCAAAAATCAATCAATTTATTTAAAATGGCTAAAGTACCCTTAATGTAAGTTGTGGGTTGTTACAAAATAACCTCTAAAGTTCAATATAAAATTATTTTAGTCCAAAATCTAATTTATATTTATAGTTTATTACAAAATACTTCCTTATACTTTGTAATAATATCTTTTTTAGTCTATATTAGTACAAGATTGATTAGTTAACTCAAAAAATATATTTTTTATTTTTAAAAATATCTAGACTATAAAGATTTTTAATTAATTTATTGTAATAACTACTAAAAGTCACTAATATTTTCTTTAAAGAAAAAAATTTAGGCTTTCGACTATTATTTTAATACTTACTTCCAGCTATTACTTAATCTTTGTCACAAGAGATTATTACAAATCCTAACATGTTAAATTTTTAATTTAATATTTCAAGATAAATATTTAAAGTTGAAACTACTTTATTTATAAATGAATATTTTATTTTCTGATTGAATTAAATTTAGGATGTACATGCTATTTTTATTTAAATAATCAAGTTTTTTAAAGTTAAATAATTAATCTTGAAAGAATATATACTACAAAGATATTGTTACAAAGTTGATGAAAAGATTTTGTAATAATATATTTTTAGTCTATACTTTTTAAAATTATTATTTAATTAACATAAATATTTTAGTTTATAAAAATAGATAAAGTGTAAGAATTCTCTGTAATTTATTATAATAAATTAATGGCATTTACTGTAATGAAAGAAATATGTTTTCGTGTATTATTTTAATAGTTTACTAAAGTTTTTATTTAATCATTGTTATAAGAAATTACTACAAAATCCTAACAAGTTAAAATTTTTTGTAAAATTTTGTATATCTTATATTCTATTTATAATTGAATATTTTATTTTTTTCATTGAATAAAATATAAAACTAACATTCTATTTTCCTTAAATAACAAAGTTTTTAAAGTTAAGTACTCGATTTTTAAAATATATGGACTAAAAAGATATTATTACAAAGTATAAAGGATATTTTTTAATAAATTATAAATATAAAGTAGGTTTTGGACTAAAATGATTTTATATTAAACTCTAGGGGTTATTTTGAAATAAATCATAACTTACATTAAGGGTACTTTAGGCATTTTAAATAAATTGATTAATCTTTTTGGGGGGTAAGCTATCTATTTAATTAGTTTTGGGAGTAAAGTGCATGGCCCGCACTTCAGGTGGGTATGTTGCAATTAACTCTTTTCACAATTTTAGACCAAAAAATGGAGGGAAATTGGTGCCAAAAAAGGACGGATTCCTACCTACAGAAAACGCCGTCGGTTACTTACATTACCGACGAGGGTTGGAACAGAATGATTTCTGTCAGTAAATAAAATAACTTCCAGACAAAGTAATGACGGCTTTTTCATGTTGTCAGGAAGAATTCCAGCTAAAAAATAGAGGGAAAGAATGCACCAAATAGTGACGATATGTCACCAACAGTATTATCCGTCGGTAAATACTGTACCGACTACCTTTAGCCACGTCGGTAAATACTAATAGTTTGTACCGATGGAGGTACTGTTGGTGTCCTATCGGTAATAAGTCACATTTATGAAAAGCTGGCAAGCCTTCTCCTCTACAAATTATTGAAACCCTTCTCACAATTCCCTCCACCTCCTCCTGCGAGTTCACCGACGTGGACCACCACCACCCACGATCACTGCTGCCGTTTTCCAATAAGTAAAATCTTTCTCTCTCTCTCTTTCTCTCTTTCTCTCTCTCTGTCTCTCTCTCTCTCTATTTCAAGCCATCACCAGTTCTTCTTCTTTTAATCTTCTTCTATTTTCTTTGATGATGACACTGCAGTCCTTGCTGCCGAAGAAGCTTGCTGCCACCGCCAAAGAAGCTCGCTGCCGCCAGTTGCAGGATAGGTCACTTGTTATGAAATTAAATTAAATTTATAGTGTTCCAAACTTAAATTTTGAGTTCAAATTTTACTGTAAAGGGATATTTTTATGTGGAAAACAATAATCCTTGAAATTTTCTTACATGTGGGTTTAATCAATTCATACATTTTTGGTTTATTTCTTAAGATTTTGCTTTCTTTGCTCATTTTTTGAGTCATTGGTTTCAATGATTTCTTGGGTTTTCATCTGTTTTAAGTTGAATGAAATTGAAGATTTTTTATTAATTGAACATTGGGATTTTGTTGTTGTTAACTACTAGGCCATCTTGACAAAGCTTGAAAGCTGACATTTTGGCGATGTTTAGCTTTGAATGCTAATGGACTAAAAATAAGAATGAATGTCTGTCCTCCCTATTATGCGCTCCCTTTGTGCCATGGAGTTTTCAGTCATTGGAGAGGATACATTTGTTTTTATATTTGTACTGTAAACTTGAAGGGTTTCTTGGGAGTAATAAATGTATGATAAAGGGATAAAAGCACAATTGATTTAAAATGTAGTTACATTCTATTGCTAATTAAAGGGGAGTAAATGAAGTGGACTATATTCTAAAGTGTCAAAGTGATAAGTATAAAAGGATTTTAATTTCTAATTACAATCTAAATGCACCTTAAAAGAGACCTATCTCTTTTTCTATTCCTCTTTTTTTTTTACCATTTTTAGAGGCTATTTACCATTTTTTTAAAGATGAGCCGTCGTTGGAGTGGCCTGAACTGCCACTTTGTAATTTTTTGTATTCGTGCATTTGGATATTTCTTTGCAGATGAAGGTGCTTCTTCGAGATGAAAAGAATTTGAAATTTAAAACTTACTTAGAGGAAAATTTCATTTGAATGTGAAATTGATTACTATAACTTTGAAAAATTAAAACAAATGAAATCACATCTTTTAGAATGAAAATATTTTGACCAAAGGTTAACCAAATCTACTTCAAAAGTTTTCTACAGTTTAAAGATAAGGCATTTAAAACCAAGTTAGAATTGCAGCTTTGTAGTAAAGATGAAAACCCTCGGAACAAGCCGATCAAGACTTTATGAATAATATTTTGAGGGGTAAAAAACTTTGGGCCTTGAGGAGCTAATTGACCGTGGTAAATTTTTTTAACAATTTCAAACCCTCAGCCATCTCATCTTGATCTTAAAGAATTGTTAAACATATTGTTTTACGAGGGAACCCCGACTCCTTAAAGCTTTATAGGGGAGCCTTGACTCTTAAATTTTTTTTTAGTTGTATCTTTGTTTCTTGTTTGAGTGACTTGTTTGCCTGAAAAATGTCTGTAATACAGAGGAAACTCTGCCAAAAATTTTTTTTATCTTATAAAGAACTTAGAATTTTTAGAAATTACTTAACCAAAATTTTAAATGAAAGGAGAAGTTGAAACTTTTTAAATCTTTTAAGGGAAAGTACGTTAAAATTATAAACCCTAAACGCTAAAACCCTAAATCGTAAAATCCTAAATCCTAAACACTAAAACCCTATACCCTATAACGTAAATCCTAAACCCAAAAACCCTTGTTTATAAACATTATAAATGATTATGAGTTATATCTCCTTGTTAAGACTATAAGATTATACAACGCTTTTAAGTACGTCTAAAATTTAAACTTTATAATTGTAACTTAGATGTTATACTTATGTTTATTATATATAACTAATTCTATCATCCTTACTTATATTATAGGTTCGATGGTCAGAGGACGTAAGAGAAAGGATCCACCGCCACTCACATAGTAGGAGACACCCCTATGACACAAACGGATCCATATACTCTGACACAGCAGGATTCATTGACTCTCACACAGCAAGATCATAGACATGTACGAATTAGGATCTAGCGACATAGATACCGGCACGTTCCGAATCCTCCCGGTTCATCTTCTGCACAACCGTCATCATCTGCAGCTCCTTCTACATATCATGCAGCTTGGAAGTCGCCTCCCAGTGATGCTCGTCAGTTATTGACCTTGACAGTAAATTCAATAAACATTAAAAACATATCGTTATAATTACATAAACTATAATTAATTATAATATATACTAACATTAATATGTACAAATTACATCCATTTTCGAATAAAAATAAAGAATAAAAAGAAAAACTAACTATCCACTTTCGTAGGACTCACGATTGCACTTAACATGTGCAACAAGCCCTTTAAATCCCTAAGTTACTCCTAGTGGACGAGTATGGTCTCGTGAGGGTTTGCAGACGACGTACCCACAAAGTCAAATAAGAAAAAATTTTAGAAAAGATATAGAATAATCCCAAATTAAGTACCTTTCATCAATATCTCAAACTTATCAAGACAAGTACTCTTCCTCTTATTTTCAAACTCAAGTAACAAACAAATATTCAATTATCTCCCATAATTAATGTGTAAGGTGTGATCGTGGTCATAAGAGAGTGTAAACAAATACTAAAGAAAATTTCCAAATTACACATAGAAGACAAATCTCAATAAGAGTTCATTCCATAAGCTCACTCTTTAAATCTTCTCTCCACTAATCAATGATTCTCAAATTTAACTCAAATCAGGTAGGACTTTAAAGCTTGTAATGTAAGGTTATGGAGTTGGTTATCAAATGAAGGTAAGGAATTCAAATTCAAAGAAAAGAAAGCTTGCAAAGAATATGGATACTCTAAAATTTCGACAAACTTTCTAACTTTGTTTTTGCTTCCTTTTTTTCCTCAATTAATCCATTCACCAACTACCATCTTCTTTTCCTCAAAATTTCATCATTTAAGGCCATTATTATATTTTTTTTTACATTCACAAATTCGGGCCTCTTGAATTTTTTCTTCTTTTCACCTTATGACTTGTAACAATCATGTATCAACTTTTCCTTCTGTTTTTCCTTTTTTCTTTTCAGCTCAATACATTTTTTTTTTCAGCACAACAAGTCATATCCTTTTTTCTCTTTTTCTTCTCCCTTTTGTCAAAATAACTTATTCTCTTTCCATAACACCCAAAGAACAACCCATTATTGAAGCACCAGTTAGAAGTTTACATTAAGCTCTCTACAAGATTAAGGGTTAATATTTAAGTAGTTCAAAGAAAGAAAATAACATTTAAGGCTCAAAATGGTACTAAGGTAAAAATAATGAGATTTAGTAAGCTCGAAAGGCACAAATGATTCAAAGAAGGCCTATGACCGTCGTCTCCGAGTCAAATAAGTAAAACCTTTCTATTTCACCTCAAGAGGTACTCAAGTAAGTTCTAGAATGTAGGGAAGAGATTCATCAACTTTATGCAACTAAAAAATAATGTAAAGGTTTATTAAACACTAACAATAACCCATTAGCTCAAGTGTAAGTCATGCAAGTGTTATAATAGATATAAAACATAAGTCTATCACCCTAATTAAAAACAAGAAAACAAGTACTTTTCTCAACTTATTCAAGACATTTTTAAAAGAAACTTCAAAAAGAATCATTCTTTAAGTGAAATCAGATTTTTGGGCTTTTTTTCCTCAAAATAATGTAAAAACTAAAATAAAATAAAATAAAATAGCAAAAATTGAACAAAAAAGACGAGAAAAACAAAAATAAAAAAAATAATTGACACCAGAATAAAAGCATCTTCTCCCCCACACCTAGACCCTACATTGTCCACAATGTGATAAAAGAATGCTAGGAATAGAGAAGAGACAAAGAAAAGAAAAACACAACCTGGTAGAAAAGACAATATTAGTGCATGTTCAGAAGAGTAGTAGACCATCTCTTTAGCATCCATGATAATGATATGTTATCTGATTACCCTACAAAACAAACACTTTTACCTTTCTACCACTAAAGTGAGATAAAAATAAATAAAAATCAGTGAAGACCACTAAGATAAACAAAAAAATTCTTTTTTTTTCAAGAATAATAAAATAAATAAAAATAAAAATATTAACAAATTTAAGAGACAATAACACAAGCAATTAATTTAACCTTTTTCTGGCAACGGCGCCAAAAACTTGTTCGGGATTTTTCTAACAAAGTTTTAAACCCAATACTTGCAAGTGCACAAGATCAATGTAATAAGGAAGTATCAGGGTATCAAACCACAGAGAAAGGCTTAACTACTTAAATTACTATCTTCCTAAATTAATTTTGTAAAAAGAAGATTGAAATTTTATTATCTAAGAAAATTATTCCTAAATTAAGTGAAACTAATAAATAAAATAACTAAATAAAAAAATAACAAGAGCTTAACTAAAGTGATGATTTAGAACCTTGAATCCACCACTAACTTATATAACAATGATTTAATTTTGTTTAGGAGAAAAGACTAAACCTTTATGTGATGATATAGGCTACAAGCTTCGATTCACTAAAGAAATATATTGTGCTTAAATGCATGACATAATACATCTAACCATTAGCATGACTTATTCAATTCTATGACATAAATCATTTAAAATTAGCATGAACTATTCAATTCTAAAACTCACAATATACTTACAAAAATCACATATCTCTCATACTCAAGACTACAAGAATTAAGCATGGATAAAAACATTAATTAACCCAAATAATTACTCTACAAGAGCAATCACAAAGAATTAATTGCATCAAACCAAGAAACATCCCAAGATATGTAATCACATAAATAATATAATCAATCTCTCAAAATAAAATAAACCAAACTTACATGGCTAGAGTTTTATCAAGATTCTAAGATGAAAATTAGTTCATGGTTAAAGGGAAGAAGGAACCAATTTGTAGATCATGGCCTTTTTCTTCCAAATAACTTTTCCTTGTTGCTCCTTAGATTTGCTACTTCAAATTGTGGCCGTCTTGCGGCTGCTTTTCTTTTTCTATCGTTGCAGCTCGGGTAGCTGCTGTTGTCTCTCCCCGCAGCTCTCCTCTTTTTTTTCTTCTTGATCTTCCCCCTCAGCTTTCTTGTGTGGCTCTTATATATATAAATAAAAGAGAAGCAAAATCCTAATCCTTAAAGGATTCTACTAAAGTTCTAATCATAATCCTTAAAGGATTCAAATATTGCACATTCCCTTTACCAAATTTAATATGGAATCTTTATTTTCCATTCTTTTTTAGAAATCTTCACAAAGATAAATAAAATAAATTAAATATAATAATTATGACTAATAAATAAATAAAATATTTTCAAAGGCTAGTAATTAAAACTTAAAGTGTTTATTTGTGTTAAAAATCGACTCTATCACGCACTGACCGCACAACCGTCATCATCTGCAGCTCCTTCTACATATCCTGCGGCTTGGTAGTCGCCTCCCAGTGATGCTCGTCAGTTATTGACCCTGACAGTAAATTCAATAAACATTAAATACATATCGTTATAATTACATAAACTATAATTAATTATAATATATACTAATATTAATATGTATAGATTACATCCATTTTCAAGAGCCGCCACCATATTTCGGCTATCATACAGGAGCGGTTCATTGACCCTTATCACCGTTGGTTTGAGGTCCCACCAGATGTCAGCGACATGTGGTGGGGAGAGTTTCAAGTAAATAGATCCAATATTGTAGCAGTTTTACTTTATCTTAATTTTTTAACAAGTCCTTAATACTATAGTATTTTGATTCATGTTTCGAATCTTATATTGGTTATACTTATATTTATACAAATATTATTTTCTATGTTTTGAATTTTTTTCAATTTCAAAAAAGATGCAAATGGGACCCGACATTAACCATAACCAAGATGAGGCAAGCATGGGAGGTCAAGGTCAGCGACCAGAAGAGAAATTTGATTGGAGATGCTTGGGTGGCAAGGAAGAGGCCGATTTCGATTCCTGAGATGTTTTGGGATAAATTGATGAAGTATTGAGAGAGTCGTGAGTACAAATAATTTTTTGAACGTAATAAAAGGAACAGGAGTGAGGAATGGGAGAGTCAGGGAGTGGAGAATCACACAGGTGGTTCTATCTCCTTCACAGAGTATCAGTTGAACAGGGTAAGAACTGACGTTTGATTCGTTACTTTATTATAATGTAATTAATAACTGTTTTTTTTTTTTTTTTTTGGTAGCAAGAGGATTTAACATAGATTTTCTCCAAAAGTAGACAATCAGAATAGCTCCACAAGCATCAGATTGTAGATAAGAAGGGGAAGTATATGGATACCTTTTTAGAGAAGTTTTGAATAAGTTTAGTGAAATTTATAACTTTAAGTTTATATAATGTTTTATAATGTACAACTTTAAATTTTGTATAATATTTAACTTATTATCTAACTAAAATTCCATATTGTAGACAAAATTTCACGAGACTCGACAGAAGGCTGAGGAGGAAGCTGCAGTCACTAGAACTACTATGCCCGATGATCTCTAGCTGATGGCCACTATATCTGGTGGATTGAATCGGGCCGGTTATATGGAGATTGTTCGGAGGCCGCTCATCTCAGAGCAGAGAATAGTTGGGCCACAACTAGATTGCTACCTTGCTGTTTGAAAGCGGAGCAGAGGATCGTGAGACAGGTTGGGGCTACTGTTTCCAGTGTCTGCTCTGTCCTTGATGAGCACATGAGGTGGTTTGGCGAGTATAGGCACTTGCCATACACCCTTATCCCACTTATGATGGACATCGTTGGAGATGCTATAGTTGTCATTCCATCGACATCTTTATCGATAGCAGTAGCTGCGGGGACCTCAGACGCGAGAGTATCTTCTTCTAGTCCCCCTATCCCCTCTATTGATGCCTCGACCCACTCGCACATTTGATCCCCCCCGCCTTCCGGTGGTGTTAGGAATCCCGAGGATGTTTGATATATAGTACATTTTATGTTTTTATGAATATTTTATGGGTTTGATTTTTATGAATATATACTGTGGTTGGGTTTTTTTCTACATTTCAGGAAGTTTCGGGTTCATTTTATAAATTATAAAAAAATACCAACGAGAAACAGATAGCAAGACTGTAGCAACTAAGTTTTAAAAAACTAATAACTAATGGCAAATGCTGTCGGTAAAGTTCACTGGCCTTACTAACAGCAAGCGAACCGTCGATAACATGCGTTTGTTTTGATCGAATGAAAGAAAACCATCCATATTATTGTCGGTAAATTTCAGCGACGAAAAAGCTAGTTCTGTGGGAAAGTCCGTCGGCATTTGTTTCCAATAGAAGATTTGGGTTGGCTCATGACATGCCACGGAAAAATAAAATTTCGTCGGTAACGTCGTCAAGAATAGGAGATAACGGTGGTCAACTGTCGATACCAGTTGTTACCGACATCAAGGGGTCGACAGTTAATTCATTGTCGGTAAGAACTTGGTATCAATAGGACATCGGCAGCATTGACTGTTGGTATTTGCTTGAAGTTTTGTAATGAATATTATTTCATTAAAGATAAAGTTACAAATGGAATTATTGATGTGAATAAAATTAACACTAAAGATAATCCTATTGATTTTGGCACTAAAGTTGTGGCTACTGACAAGTTTATCTTATACAGGGATTTATTTCATGTTGATGAAGGTTGACTCTCTTGAGTCATTTTAACTAGTACCACTGAGCTATTGACAAGGTGGAGTTTGCTTCCCTTTGTGCCCACATCGATCTCTTAAGCCCCATCACCTTTATTTATAACCCAATGACGAACATGGGCCTAGACCTCAAAGTTACTTGATTTGGGCTGACTTTGTTTATATGGATACGGATGCTGAGCAGGTCGATTCACCCGACCCCCCTCTGGTGACGTTCCTCTATATATTCTCTCATTCACTCATTTCTACCCTAATTTGATTTCACTCATGCTCTCTCTTGGCCGCCTCCCCTTCTAAGGTTTCTTTCTTCTTTTGTTACTGATCTCCGATCTCCTCTCTTTCCCGCTTCTTTTACGCCTTGTTCTTGTATCTCGTCAGTTTATTTGTTGAACAGATACTTGAGGAAACCGCTTTGAGATGGAGAGTTGTGTGTGGCAAGAGTTTTGTTTGAACTGTGAGGTCCTCTCTCCATGAAGGTTATCTACTTCTCTATTTCACCCTTTTTATTATTTCTTTCAGTTCTGTATTTATATGTTCTTTGATAATCTAATCTTGTAATAGTTAGAATTAATAGAAAGTTTGTAATTTCTTGGTACTAAAAGGTGAAATCCCTCGCCCACAGGGCCCCCACCAGACTGTCCGATGCCCAGCTGGAAGATGTAAATCATGATGACTCAGCGGCTCTGCAAACTAGAGGCCAAGCACTGGTGCGCACTAGGAACCACCTCCCCCCCATTGGAGAGGTTGAAATTATCACACTGCCGCTACCAACATTTGAATCTTGGACCTTGGTACCAACTCTACAACCCAAAACCAACTGAGCTATGACCATGCGTGCAAAAGTTTGTAATTTCTTATTTCTTGTTTGTAATATATTAGTGAGACTTGTGGGTTCTACGCCCATCAAATTTAATAACCTAACGTTATATATGTAACAGTTTAATATCTCCCGTTAGATGACATCTAAAATTTTTTCTTTTGTAACCACAATACTCTTTTTTAGTTTTTACACCAAAATCTTTATTATGTAATCATTTTCATTTGGATTGGTTTTTAGTTTTAAAAAAAAAGTCTAGTTTTTTTTTTAGATTTTTTGACAGGTAAATTATTCGTGAGAGAAGATACATCTATGTCACTGAGAGAAAAAGACAAAAAGATGTTAAAGACTAATCGAAGTCCGTTTATTTTTATTTCATTTCAATATTTTTATTGCGAGTTCAGGTAGTACTTTTTAAAAAAAATTAAATCACTATTTCAATTAAAAACGCAACTTTAATGTATTGACACTAGCTACGAATATATAGAAAACTAATTGAAGCGAAACAAACAAATTTTAATTTGGTTTCTGTTTGGTTTTTTTTAGTATGGATAAATTTGAGTTTTTAAATAGAAAAATCAAAAATTTTCAAACTACTATTGAAGTAGATCAAGGTTAATATTTTCAATGTAATTAAGGTCATTTTAAAATTTAAATACTAATTTTTTTCAAATAGAGAAATTAAATTTGTTTAAATCGACTTAAATGCATATCTATATAGAAAACATTATACTCATCCCAAAATAATATGAAGATATTAAAATGAAAATAAGCACAAACATCATGCTACTTTAATTAAACTAACTTTATGATTTGTTAGTCGTAAAAGTGACCTTTTAATTACTTAAAAGATTAACACTATTATAGTTGATTGTTAGTCAAAGATACTAAAGGGTTCTACAAATAACGTTAAGGTACTAACTGATAATAACAGCAAATATGAGAGTATTTTAATGTGATTAACTTAAAATTCTATGAATATAAATGTGTGAAACATTTTCGTGGAAAAATTAAAAGAACGAGTAGTCCAATTAAGAAACATTCGAGGTTTTTTTCCAAAGAGTTGGAAAAAAAATTAAGATTATATTTATATATATGTTAGGAAATTAGTTTCCTAAAGTTATGTTAAAGCTATGTTGTTGGCATAGTTTGTTTCTTAGCAAAGTTTATTTCAATAAAAGTTTTTGTCTCCTTACCTTTATTCCCATGTTTTTGTTTTACAAAATAATCTTTGAGGACTTGAAAATTTATTTAGGAGTTTTGAATTTGAAGTGTTGTTGAAATTCTTAGAGGATTTGATGCTGCTACTCATGATAAGGAAGCAAGAGTTGGAATAAAAGTTTTTTTTCCTCAACATGCGAGTTTTTGCAACTATTTATATAGAGGCTTTTTGGCGTTATTTGTTAAGCAATTGGAAGTGCATACATATATGAGAGCAGCGAGAAAGTTCGGAAAATTTTCAGAAGTCTTACTTGCTGAAAAACTAATTTGTTACTATCTTGTGTTTTGTCACTAAAATTCACACAATACTATTCTATTTTCAGTATTGAATTGTAATAGTTAGTGGGTTGGGTTGTTTAGATTGTTTCTGGAAATATTATAATATTTCCGGGAGTATTAGATCTTGTGTTGCTAGACTAAAACACAACTAGTTGTGAGTAAAGTAACCATGTTTATTATTGGTGTTGGAACGATGTTCTTGTTAGAGTTGTACAACTGTCATTTTGCATATATTTGATGATAATGGATTGGATTAATAATCATGACCCTGTAGATATAGGCTTTCATAACTGAGTTCCATTTTGAATTCTCTTTGTCTTTGTTGTTTATTTACTTCTTATGTTAACTGTGTTACCAAAACGTTTTGTTGCTCTAACACAACATAGGCAAAACATTTTCGGAAATTGATCTAGAGTGTTTAACACCATTCTAAATGTATTAAGTGTACGGTCAACTTTTCAAAATGTATTAAGTTTACCTTCAACTTTTCATATATATATATAAATATATATTCTTAATTTTCTGTATTTACAACCCATGAAAAAACCAAGAATGTTCCATATATAGTGTTGTTCCCCTTAATTTCCCTATATATAATAATTCTCCAACACACAGACACACACAATGGCACACCCAAAAACACACATATTCACACACACACACACCCCATGAGTACTTATATAACCACACAATGCATAGTCGAGGTGTGTGTATGTAATGTATGTTTCTATGTTTCACACCTAGAAATTTGGTGAAGATTACTTAAATTTTTTTTTTTTGAGAGTTATATATTCAAACACGCAATATAGTATTTTAAATATAATATTTTATTATTAATAATAATATATCAAATCAAAAGAGAATTTTTAAATTTCTTTGAAAATGTTACACCATAATACAAAAAGCCATCTTGAAAATATTACAAGAAATAATATTACAATTGATATTAAAGACCATACAAATGTTACATATGTATGTGTGCTTGTATAAGGACGCACATCACATTCCACACACATTTAAACCATCATCAGCAATTTGCACTACCACAAAAACCTACAATAGATTAATCAAACGCGTAGAAATCCATCAAGAAATTACAGGAACACTACATCACGTAAATAGTTCCATTATTTCCCTCTTTAAATAGGCCTTTGTAACAGGGCTTTTGAAATCCAAATTGCAAAGCTTACAGAATTAGAAACAAAGAAAGAAAGAGCGGTAGAGAGGAGAGATCAGAAATGAGTACAGAAGAGAATGGCTACGGAGATCAAACGTGGCGGCGCTTCAACGATAAGTGTGGTGGAAGCGTAGTTCCGGCGAAAAAGAAGAGTGTTAAACAAATGATGGCAAGCAAAGTATCTGAAACTACTTCAAAAGTTTTTAAGAATGACAAGAAGAAGATCAACCCAAAAGATTATGATGATGATGCTTAATTTGATTAGTTGATTGCAAAATTTTATTATGAACCAAGTCCATTTTTCTTATAAACCGTGAATTTGAATTGAACTACATTAGTTATCTAGTTAATCATGTCCTTGCTTCTTTTTTTTGTTTTGTATTAAGAATAATGCCAAAATTATATAACAATGTTGTAATTTAATTTTTTTTTTCTTTAAGTTATCTTTACATTGTTTTAAATTTTTGTCACTTTGAACCGAATTGTAACTCAACCCCATTATGAGGTTGTCTTGCTGTAATAGAATTTATTGTGGAGGGATTTTTTTTTTAGTATTTTCTTTCTTTGGCATGCTAAAGATCCTGTATATGTACGTGTATATATATTGATGATGTAGTTGAATGTTACAGTTAAGGAAATTTCTGTATTATGAAAGTAGGGAGTGAGTAGGAAGATCAATTTAATTCATAGTAAAATTTATATGGGTTAATGCGGATTTTAGTGAAGGGCCACGACCTTTGCATTGTCCTAATAAAAATCCATCTCTGCATTGAAATTCCTTTTAATTTCCTATGTCCATGAAATATTTCAATAAACATAAAAGTGATGAATTTTAGAATTTGTTTGTCATTCACAAAAGGCAAAAAAAATTGAAAAAAAAAAAACGTAAGCCGAAAATAAACATAGCATTAACATTTTGGATGTGATGCTCCAAAAATGATATAGCATGTTCTAGAATCATATCCTGAATATTTTGTTAGGGTTAGTTTTCTATTACTTGTGTTGTTTTAAGCTGTTGATAACAATAATTTTTAAGAAATTAATTTAACATTTTAGTTTTAATTCGTTAATAAGTCGAAGCAACACCCTCTAATAATTTTTAAAAATTAAGTACTTTTTCAATTTATGTCAAGTAAAAGCACATACAACAAGTAATGAAAAATATCTTAAAAAAACAATTTATAACTTAAAATAAAAAAATGGAGATTATATTTGACCAAAAAATCAATCTATGTAAGGTCTAGGAAATGGTTACAAGATTCTCTATACCAATTTTGGTATCCCTCCAAATACCACATTCCTTTTAAAATATATTTTCTTGTTAGGGTTTATCTTTTTCGATTAAGGTTTATCTTTTATTTATTAAATTTTATTAATAAAAAATATCAAATTAGAAAAGGAGTATAAAGAGTGATATACAAAATGGTACAAAAGATTCAAGCCCCTAAAAGATTGTTCTCTTTTTGTGTAAATTTCATATATATAAATCCAACACTTCCTTATTACGGCCTCACTACACTAGCATTCGCCACGGTTCTCTCTCCTAAACAACGGCTTTCCCCACTTCCAGTCTTCTTCTCGGCTAGATCTGGCCATTGGCTTTGACGAGAGGTCAGATCTTGTCCCAATTTTTCTTCTCTTCGTACTTGTTAGGTTTTATTTTTATGTTTCTTATCGGCATATTATAATAATTCAAATGATTTGTTTTTTAAGATTTAAGGCATAAAGACAAACTTTAACTTCGAACTTTTCAAATATGATATTTATATAACCATTGTGTATTTCATATCAATGGATCTTCTTATTAGCAAAAAAGATAAATAAATAAAAAAATAAAACACTTCTTTTATTACGTTCCCTTAATTTATAACGTGAGAAAAAGAAAATAGAAAAATATGCAAACTTGTTCACATACATGAATTACAAACAGCAGATGGGTTTAGATTTTAGAACACTGGCAAATCAAATGAAATAACGTATTAAAGAAGAAACTTCAAATCCGAGAAATGGTTTTATTGAGGATTCTATTTAGCAGCTTCCATATTTAGATCATTCTTATATTTAGCAGTTTCGATATTTAGATCATTCTCTTATTTATATACTTCTATATGTAGAAATCCTAAATCTTATAGTATATTACTTTCCAAATTATTTAGGATTTGTAACCCACTATATAATGTAATTCTCTCAAGATAATAAAACAGGAAATTCAGATTGATTTCCCCACTGGAAACTTTCATGGTATCAGAGCCAGTTGTTGGCTGCCCATGTTGGGTCACCTGTGCAGATGTCCAATCCTTCAAAATGTCACGCTCCAGGCCCAAATGATCAGTCTGGACGTAAAAACTTCGGCAGCCCTCCCCTCTTGAGGTACCTTTTAGGGTGAGTGAGGCCCAAGCCCAGTTCTTCAGAGCCAATCTTGTCTAAATTATCAAAATGAGTTACGACAAGGAAGATACTAGCAACATTGAAAACGACATGGTAGAAAAAAGCCATGTTCGTAAAGTCAAGAAAGATGTCTATCATGTGGCGTCTTCTGATGGTCTAGGGTTGATTATAACGATAGTCCAACTAAATAAAATGACAAAGATAACAACTACGAAGAGTGGGCAAAAGCCATGCGATTCGCTTTGCGTTCGAAAAAAAATTAGGATTTGTTGATGGGACACTTCCCATTCTAGAAAACGATCCAGATAGAGGGGAAAAATTGTGCGAAATTAGCACTCTAGTAAATTCATGGATCCTTAACACTATTGAGCCTTCTCTCCAGTCGTCAGTAAACTACTCCGAGAGAGCTGATGAATTATGAATAGACTTAAAAGAATGTTTTTTAGTTGGGAACTGACCACGAAAATATGAATTAAAGACCGTGTTAGCAAATTGTAAACAAGGGAGAGACTCAATAAACGCGTACTATTCGCGTTTAAAAAAATTTTGGGATGAGTTAGATGACTATACTCAACTCCCATCTTCTAAAGACACCGAACTGTTGGCAGCCATTACAAACGAAAGTGAGGAAGAAAAACCCTTTCAATTTTTAATGGGATTAAACGGTAAAATTTATGGTACTGTTCACTCTCATGTGATTCAACAGGAACCAATGCCCAAAATTAGAACAATTCTTGGCCAGATATGGAAAGAGAAACAACACAAAAATTTGGCACACCTAGAAGATGATGCCGTCGTTGCCTTCACAGTTACCAAGGCAGACTCTTCCCAGTTATTTTGCACACACTGCCCGCATAGTGGACATAAAATCAATGGTTGTTTCTTGTTGATTGAGTTTCCCGACTGGTGCCTAAGACTGCATCTCTTGGCGCTGGCGGACAAAACGCTGCTCCTTGACGCAGCAGTCGTGGAGGCGGGGCGACGACTCGCGGCAGGGGGAGATTGGGATGGTGAACTGTAGGTGGCACGACTTTCGGAGCTCAACGAACGGAGCTCTAAAATAACGGAAGAGGTTGGGCAAACGCAGCAACTGGGCTTCATGGCGGCAGCAGCAATGGCGGTCGAGCTTCTGGACACAGCAGCACCAATAGTACTGGTCGAGCTTCTAGAAGTAGCAGCACTAACATTAGCAATTCCAAATTTGAGTCATGAGCAATGGTCAAAATTGTTAACCTTGCTCGATAATTCTAACCCCACGCAGACTATGCACTTTCTAGTATGTAAAATTTATGTATTTTGGACTCGGGTTATTCTCATCATATGACTGGTAAGACAAATTTTTTAAAATACTTAATTGCCATTCCACCATATACAATTGGACTACCTAATGGTACCAAAGTACTTTCTTTGCAAGAAGGAACGATTTCTTTAAGTCCTAAACTAGAACTTGCTAGTGTATTTTTTATTCCTGAGCTTAGGTGCAATTTAATCTCCTTAACTCAACTAACACGTGACTCACAGTGTTTTATCGCCCTCTTTGATAATTTTTGTGTGATACAGGACCATACCTTGATGAGGCCGATTGGAGTGGGTGAGCAGAGGAATAGGATGTACTTCTACAAACCATTACCCTTACCAGCTTTATTCCCCTTCTCTAGTGCTGTTTTTTATTCAAGTAATTTGTGGCATATCCAGTTAGGCCATCCTTCGAATTTTGTCGTGCAAAATGTTTTGGGACTTTAAAAAAAAAAATCTACAACCGCTCATTGCACTATTTGTTTACGTGCCAAACAAACTCGTCATTCTTTCCCTTTAAGTATCAATAAAGCAACTACCATTTTTTATTTAATTCACTGTGACTTGTGGGGCCCTTACAAAACTGCATCCACTACTGGTGCTTCATATTTTCCCACTATATTAGATGACTATTCTATAGCAGTTTGGATTTATTTAATTGCCGAAAAAAGTGATGTTGCTTTTATTTCAAAAGATTACTTTGCTATGGCCAAAACTTAGTTTCACAAAATAGTAAAAACTGTTCGTACTGATAATGGCACGGAATTTCTCTGTTTGAAATCATATTTTTCAACACATGGCATGTTGCACCAAACCACTATTGCTGGCACCGCTCAACAAAATTGTCGCGTAGAACGCAAGCATCGACATATTCTCAATGTCGCTCAAGCTTTGCGTTTTCAAGCAAATTTACCCATAAAGTTTTGGGGGGAGTGTGTTTTAACGGTAGGATATCTCATCAATCGCACCCCCTCCTTTCTGCTACATGGAAACACGCTTTATGAATTATTGCATGGTCACAAGCCGACTTATTCTCACATTAAAACCTTTGGGTGTTTAGCCAATGTACATGATGATCATGATCTTCCCAAAGATAAATTTCGTGCTCGCAGTAGAGAGTGTGTCTTCCTCGGTTCTCCCTTCAATAAGAAAGGTTGGCGTTTTTATGATATGCAACAAAAGAAATTTATTTTGTCTCGAGATGTCATCTTTGATGAGACCAAATTTCCTTTTCAAATTAATTCAAATACTCCAGAATATACTCCAAATTTTTCCCAATTATACAATTTTGGGGAATAACTTTTGGGCTCTTCACATGTCAGCCCTCAAGAAAGAAGAACCAACACTGGCCCACCTTCAGCCACGGCCCAACTCGTGCCTCCCTCCACCAGCCCAAGTGTCACAGCCTAGGAGTCCTTCCGCGGTCCAGATTCTACTTCACCATCCCAGCTATGCAGCAGCCCGAATGCTGTGTCCTTTCCTAGCCCAGCTTCGGTTTTTTTTCTTGGCCCAGACTCTGACGCGGCCCAACTTTTGCCCCAGACCCAGCTTCAGCCCTTGACTTCAGGACCAGCTGCAGCTGCGGCCCAGTCCTGCTTGACTCTCTTGGCCCAGCATATTCTAGGTCTTCATCTTCTGCGCCAAGCCCTGTCCGCACACCAGCCTGTATGCAGTCCCGTGAGCAGCCGGACTGCATGCCTCGTTCCGTGCCCCCTTCTCCTCCGGCTCCACTGGGTCCAAGAAAAGTACTAGACTTAAAACTATCCCTGCTCGGCTTCAGGATTTTTACTGTAATGCAATTCATAAGTCCTATATATCCCCTTCTTATGTTCCATCCTCTTCCACGGTCCTATCAGGTACGCCTTATTATCCTCTTACAAATTTTCTACATTATGATAACTTTTCTCTCTCACATCAGCACTTTCTGGCATCTGTTACTGCCGAATGCGAACCCACTAAATACTCTGAAGCTGTTTCTAGCCCTAAATGGCGCGTTGCCATGAAAGATTAGATTGAGGCTCTGGTCCAAAATGGCACTTGGACCTTGACCACCTTGCCTCTTGGTAAACGTGCACTTGGGTGTAAACGGGTTTTTCGCATCAAATATAAAGCAGACGGTATGATTGAAAGGTATAAGGCTCGTTTGGTAATTTTGGGAAACACACATATGGAAGGCATTGATTTCACTTATACTTTTACTCCTGTTGCAAAAATAGTTACTATTCGAACCATGCTTGCCGTAGCTACAGCTCGGAACTGGCCAATACATCACATGGATGTCCATAATACTTTTCTTCATGGCGATTTACATGAGGAGGTTTACATGCGCCCCCCGCCAGGCTTTCGTCCTTCTCTCCCGGGCTAAGTTTGTCGATTAAAGAAGTCCTTTTACGGTCTTCGCCAGGCTCCTCGATGTTGGTTCTCTAAGTTCTCTACCGCTCTCCAATAGTGTGGTTTTTCTCAATCCTATGCTGATTATTCTCTCTTTACTTATTCTCGCCCATATATTTTCTTGTGTGTTCTCATATATGTGGACGATTTATTGATCACTGGCAACTCCTTGTCCTCTATCACCAAATTTAAAGCCTCCTTACATGCATGCTTTCACATGAAAGACTTAGGGCCTCTAAGATATTATTTGGGTATCGAGATTGCACGTAAACCTTCCGGTTTATTTTTATGTCAATGCAAATATACTTTAGAGATTCTCTCTGAAACTGGTCTGCTTGGGGTCAAACCGGTCTCTACTCCTCTCAAACCTAATCACCAGTTGGCCAAGGCATCCGGTCCTTATTTTCATCAACCAGATCGTTATCGTAGACTCATTGGTAAATTAATTTATCTTATTCTTACTCGACCTGAGCTCGCCTATGCCGTTCACATCCTCGCTTAATTTATGCACGCCCCTCGTTGTGATCATTGGACCGCTGCACTTCGTGTGGTCCGTTATCTCAAAGGAAGTCTTGGTCAGGGTATTCTCCTTCAGTCTTGTTCGCCCTTTTTATTAACTGCATATTGTGACTCAGATTGGGCTACCTGTCCAATTACCCGTCGTTCTGTCACAGGATATTTTATCTCTCTAGGCGGTTCTCCCATCTCCTGGAAAACGAAGAAACAACATAGTGTTTCTCGTTCTTCTGCCAATGCTGAATATCGCTCTATGGCTATGACTTTGTGTGAGTTGAAATGGTTATCTCGCCTACTTAAAGATCTTCACGTTCCAGTTGATCGCCTCATTCAGCTACACTACGATAATCAGGTCGCCCTTCACATTCCGGCCAATCCTGTCTTCTATGAGCGGACTAAGCATATTGAAATTGATTACCACTTTGTTAGGGATGCTTTCCAAGCAGGTTTTATTTCTCCTTCCTACCTTCGAAGTGACCTTCAGCTTGCTGATATTCTCACCAAGGCTCTTCATCCTACTCAATTTCATCATTTACCGCGCAAGTTGGGCATTACCGATCTTCATGCTTCAACTTGAGGGGGAGTATTGAGTATTCTATTTTGTAGCTTCCATATTTAGATCATTCTTATATTTAGCAGCTTCCATATTTAGATCATTTTCTTATTTAGATACTTCTATATGTAGAAATCTTAAATCTTATAGTATATTACTTTCCTAATTATTTAGGATTTGTAACATACTATATAATGTAACTCTTTCAAGATAATAAAACAGAAAATTCAGATTGATTTCCCCACCGAAAACTTTTAGGTTTCAAACATGATCATTAAGCACCCATGCAAAATGATTTCTTTTCTTTTATTATGAATTGCATTCTGCCCGGTCAGATCACGACAAAATCAAGCCCAATAAAAATACGTGACACTGCTGTGAAGTGTCATCTAAGATGAATATGTATTGTTCTATCATGTAAAGCGGTAATGGGTAAAAAATACGACTTGTAAAAATGATATGTATTTATAAAAAAAAATGAAATTACAAATTTGAATCTTTCCCCTAATTTAAAAGCCTTTAAAGCACATAACTATAAAAAAGAAATTTAGCAATTTCACTACAACTTAAGGTGGAATGTGAAAATATGAACATAAACGTGTGAAACCTTCCCCGTAAATAGTACCAAATTTTCTGAGAAAGAGATTGATTGAGTTCGACATAGTTTCTTAATTTGGAATTTCGGTTATAAAAATTTCTTCATCAATTAATCTCTCTTTTCGGTGTTAGTTCATTTCCTTTTCTTGTGCTTTGCATACAACTAAAAATGTTAACCATGTTTAGGGTGATAATAATATGTATATGACATGAAACAATTGGAATAGAAAAGATTTTGAAAAGAACATTAATTTTCCTTGACTTTTCATAGCTTGTAACTTGTTGGCAGAATATTGAAGTAAAAATAATCAAATATTGGTTGAAAGTTGAACTTATTTTGCAAGAAGAATTTTATAATATAGAATTTAGGCCTTAATTAGTTTCCTGAATTATGGTAATTAGGAGGTCTTGTTCATAAGTTACTACCTCAACTGTAAAATTCATAATTAGAAGCTTTTTCATTTTTCTTTTTTTTTTTAAACAAAAAATTTTGACTTGAAAGGAAATTTTCTTCTGAAATTTCTTAAGAATTTTCTCTTAAATCGCAAAATGGAAAGTCTATATTTCTAGTTATAGGGGAGCTTTTACTTAACCCTTCAATAATAATGATATTATTTAAACAAACAGGATCAATAAATATAACTCGTGAATCTATATGTATAGTGCGAAAAAATTCATTTTTTCGTGCCAAATCTCTCTCTAACCAAATTCTCTCTAACTCAAAACTCAAAACTCAACTTTTTCACATTCAACATAAATTAAATGTAGATACGAATGATTTTAAAGATTTTTTTGCAAAAAAATATCAATTTTGTGATTAAAAACCTCAAAAATTATATTTTTTCAACTGTCTAAGTTTCGCCTAGATGTAATTGATTTGAACACCTGACCTCACAAAAAGGGGCATAACAAACTCACCAAAACACCAACATGACGCTTCAGGGAAAAAGGTGCACGGAATTTTATTTAGTAATAATAACTTATTTACGTATTCTAATATATACCGACTTCAATTATTTAAATTTTTAATTAGAGCAAAAAAAGAACTGCTCCTCTGTTTAATTTTAAAATTTGCTGCGTAATTTCCTTAGTTAATAAGAGAGAAAGTATTAAAAAATTACAAAAACATAAATTAAAATGAAAATAGAGCGTTTTTGTCTAAACGGTTGATGGACACCGCCTATCGACTGTTTTCGTAGCCTAGATCTCGAAAAAATACCAAAAATGCCTATAAGAATCGCTTTAATCGGATGTTCGAGCGTAAATTTATGTCTCGTCAAAGTTTTCAACTTTACGGGGCAAATTTTTTTATCTCGAAACGCGTACAGATCACATTTTCGGTGATGCCATTGCATTTATTTTTACGAGAACCATCAAAACGAGTGGTCATATGCGTTAAATAGCCCTCCGATCGCATAGTTATTCATGTTTCAAGTTTTCCAAATACATACACAAATTCTTTCTTTTCTAATGACATGAACAAAATACATATAATTTTAAATATTTGTAAGTTTATATAAAGTTTTATGTTGATCTTTTGGTAAGTCTCTTATGTTACTTTTTGTAAGGTCATGTGTTCAAACCTCTTACATGAAGTTTTAATTTATTACTATTTTTTTTTTTTGTTTCGCCCACCTTGGCAAAATTCTTGGAGAGTTTCACCCAGATGGGAATTTCACCCATATGGGAGAAACTCATATAGTTGAGACGAAATGTAATTTTTGGAGTTTTTTTATAACAAAATTGATATTTTTTTATAAAAACTCTTCAAAATCATCCGTATCTACCTTTAATTTGTTTTGAATGTGAAATATTTGAATTTTGAGTTAGTGAGAATTCGGTTAGAGAGAAAGATTTGACGGGAAAAAATGATTTTTTTTGCCCTGTACATATAGATTCTCGAGTTAAGTTTCTTGACCCCCTAAAACAATAAGATTTCTGCCAAAAATTCTCGTAAACTTCCCATGAAAATATTCTTTTTATTATGAAATTAATGTATACATGGGATGTCCAAATACATTCGTTAAAGAGAACTAAACTCCAAGAATACTAATGCTATTTGGATTCATGAGATCATCATCTACATTGATTTTGTTATATCCTTTTAGGATCTTGCAATCTCTTATATCTTGAGCCTATATATATATATATATATAACATATGAGAAATATTAATGAGATAAATCAATCTTTATTCTTGACTTATATTTCCTCTCTCTACTTTGTTCTCTTTTCTCTTTATTATTATACTTTATATTATGTCAATATTCCAAGAGATCGATGTGTCGCATTCATCAAATTTATAACATGTTATCAGCATGATTGCACAAGCGAGTTAGATTACTTGAACTACGAGACTCTGAAATTAAGTCCCTCCCTAGAGATAAACGGTAAAAGATTCTTGAAATTTCTTGAGGCAAAAAATATCAAATTTTTCTTTTGTTTTTTTTTTAAAATTTTGTATATGATTTTGATGTCATGGAAAGATGAAATCGTTTACTATGAATTCTTATAGAAATCCATTTTTATATCATGAGTGCCAAAGACACCAATTAAAAGATATATCACAGTAAAATTTTCTTTCCATATTAGATTCATGAAACTCCAAAGGTTGAATAATTACTTTAGAAAAATTTTGAAAAAACTATAAAAAGAAAAGCACAAACACCAGAAAGTATTACGTATTCCAATTCCCATTATTTATTGGGTATATTTATGACTATTATATTATAATACTTTGAATTATCAATACACAAGATTCTATAGAATCTAAGGTCTTTCTCAATTGAGATAATATAGAAAAAATATTTTCCCATTTTTCATATTTCTAGTATGCTCCTGTAGTAGCGATATTGAAAGAAAAGATCTCAAGATTATTTGATAATATTTTCAGACTGAATAAATGATTTTTCATGGAATATGAAAAAGATTTTGTAGTATACATATAGTACATCAACCAAAATTTTAAATCTCTAGTTTGCATCAATTGGAAAGAAAGATAAATATGTTGGAGTTTGTTTACTTCCAACTTTATGCTACTCATATCTTATTTGATCTTTAATATTAATCATGTTCGTGTTTATATAGGCTTGTTGATATAGCCACTTTAAATAATTAGAGGAATGAATTTGACTTTTTATTTGTGATTAAATCTAATTTTTGCATATTAAATATATGTCCATTGAGTCATCATATATTCAAGAATAGTGAAAATGATACATCTTGGGAAAATGAATAGTATTATAAATTAGAACTCTAGTAGAGTTAATTAATATAAAACTCCAGAAGAGCCAATAGAGTAAAACTAAAACTCCACAATAGATAATCAATAGAAATGTTAAAAAAAGTTATAATATTATAATCAATAGTATTATAAATATTAAAATCTCAAAATAGCAAATTGATTAAAGTCTCTAAGAGAGATAAATGGTCAATAGCTCTAGAAGAGCTTATTTATTAGAGATTCCAAAAGAATTAGTTTATAGAAAGTTCCAGAAGAACTAGTTATTTAAAGGTTTTGGAAGAGTAAAATGACCTAGAAGGTCACATGACAATTATGTAATGCATTATTCTCCTCCAAGTCTCATAAAATTATTTTATTATTAAAATATTTTTGTATATTGAGACAGTGGATGGATAGAATTTTTCAGAATATATGCATTATTATATACTCATAAAATAAATATGAATTACATAAATTATTATTTTCTCCTCTTATAGTTTTTTATTTCGCCAAAGTTGATGCAAGTATAATGCATCGTGGAGTAAACTTGAAGTTTACTTATTCAAAATATTAGATGTTGGCATAACCATTTAGACCATCCCGAACCACTAAAATGCGAATTGTCATAAAGAATTTGTGACAATAGTTTTATGGAAACAGAAGTTTCTGATCACACAAATTTTATTGATACTACTATTTCTCAACGGAAAAATTTTTATAAATATCATCAATATTTAGGAATGAATGTATTTTGGGATGAATTTATATTATCGATGCATCGACCTATGGTCACATATATATGGTTGACTTGCAAGTTGAACTTTGCAATTTTGATAATGAGCTCATATTTTAGATTCTCCCATTAACATAATTTGTCATAATATGATTGATGATGTTGCACTATTTGTGTAAATATTGAACGTTCCTACAGAACATGTACTAGATCTAGTACATAGTTTTATGAAACCATATATGTGCTTTGAAATTGATTGATGTATATTTGTATTAGTACTTATTCGTATTTTGTGAAGATATTATTTTTGTTATTCTTATTATAATTGGATCAATGTTGATGAACCAAATATTTTCCCATATAATATTTATATGCGCTATACAAATATATGTATCAACCAAAATGTATACAGATAAGTTGAAGAGAGGAGAGATTGTGTAGTCGGATATGATAAAATTATGTATCTCATATTAATCCTCTTACACAGATAATTTGAACCAAAAGTTCAAAGGATTAATAGCAGATAATGTATTGATAAAAGAAAATTCGACATAGAATTCGTCTATTATTTAATATCCCTGAAAGATAATCTACCACCACTTATGATTTTGAAACACATGCAAAAATGTGGTAGAATAAATTCGTTCTAACAAAATCCTCATACATGTAAAGGAATGATAATTTAAGATGGTCCTATATGGTTAAGTCAAGGAGATAAAATTAATTCTAGCAAAATTTTCAAGGACATAACTTTACTATTATTTTCAGAAGAAATTCAGGTACCTTAAGTCACAATAATTACGAGATCTCATTCTATCATGCCATGATATAAATAGATGTAATCATATAATAGCACAATTTACTGCAGATCAAGGCTCAATTTGTAAAAGAAAGAAAAAAAACTACAGTTACTATTTGTAACGGTAACTTTTTAACAGTAAAAACTTGAAAAACGGATGACCAGTTTCTAAAAACGGACGTCCAATTTCCTTGTAAAAGGAAAATCGGATGAGCCCTTTTTAAAATAGGAAGACCGGGTTTGTTTTACGAAAAAAATCGGATGATCCCTTATAAAAATCGGACGACCGAGTTTGCTAAACTAGAAAAATCTGACGACCGATTTTCAAATAGGATGTCCGATTTTTCTTTTCCCTTGAAAAAATTGGATGGCCGGTTTTAAAATCGGATGACCCTTTTTTGAGAAAGATATGACAACCAATTTTCCTTTTCAAAAAGAGCTTTCCTTCACATTTCCAAAACATGTATTCTTGATACTTTTTAAAGATAAGTAAACATTCAAAAACATCAAAAACTCCAACAAGAATACTTACGTTTCTCAAGAATAGTTTGTAAAGTATTTCATTCAAGGAGCTTCCATACTTGATCAAAAATCAAAGAGAAAGGTTAGAGAGTTTTACAAAGTACCTTAGCATATCCGTAACTAAGACATAAGTCTTCAAGGTCTTAAATGGTTTGATTATGCCTTGATCTTGGAATGGCTTGATCTTTTCTTCTTCATTATGCCTTAATCACCAAGATCTTTTGCTTCTATGTAGTGTAGCCTTGAGACTCCAAAGATGCTTCTTTTGTTCTATAGAAACTAAGCTTAACAATCATCACACAACATATGTTAATCATAATCAAAATCATATGCAATAATATCCTTAGGGCTAACAATATTCCCCTTTTTTATTATGACAAATACATATACAAGAGGATAACTAAAAGAATAAAAGAGCAAGTATAAAAACATGGTGATGCTTTAAAAAATCATCAATAAGAGCAAAACATATCTAACACCATAAGAAAGAGATAACTCCCCCTATAAATTTGACAACATGCCAAGGGTTTGAAAGGTAGTTCAGAAAGATAAGTTCCTATAAAACCATGCTTCACAACAAATATAACATAAAAAATAATAAAAGCAACTCCAAGCCATGTAGCCCATAAGATATGATGCATAAAACCTTAAAAAGCAACATCAAACCTTCTAAAACATATAAGGGACCATAGCAGCATATCAACTTATCTAAAGCATATCATATCTATTAATCACATAATCTTGCCTTCTAAAACATATAAGTGATAATAGCACCATATCAACTTATCTAAAGCATATCGTATCTATTAATCACATAATCTTGCCATAATCATATAAAGCAAAAACATATAACCACCTATCTTGCACCTTCACAACATTTTCTCCCCTTTACTTCTTGCAAATATTTCTCCCCCTTTTGTCATCAATCAAAAAGACACTTAGGAGATTTTTTAAGGGATCATAGAAACAAAGATAAAGTAACTATCATCATTAAGATTTCATCATAGAGTTTCAAACTAAACAAGAAGAGATACACACAAAAGTAGTTCATAAGCACCAAAGTAGTTTAAAGAAAAGCTTCATAAATACCAAAGTCAGAAAACACCAAGAAAAATGTAGTTCAAAACAAAAGACATAATAGAAGTTCAAGGTGAGAAACTAAACAAAGGAACAAGAGCCAAGAACTATCAAGTCACTCCCTTTTTTTCGCTTCAATGATCTTGACCTCTATCTCTTTCATCAAACCTCATAACCCTTTCTTGAATTTCAGAGATCTTGGCATCTAAATTGTCAAACCCACTATTCATGGATGCTTGTAGGGAAGCTATCATTTCCATTAGTTGAGTCATGCTACCCGAAGACTAACCTTCCTACATTCTTTCTTGTCTTTTCTTTTGCCTTATTTCCTTTCTATGAGTTTCTTCCTCCGACTCTGAGTCACTTTCTTCTTCATCCACATTCATTCCCTCTTGTTCCTCATTTTCTTCATCATCGTCATCGTCGTCATCCCTGTCATCTCGACCACCTCTTACGAATAGCCCTTCCTTATTTTTTTCAAAACCCATTCTCTTAAATGTATGCTGGTTTTATGTCTTTTCAGGTCCAATGTGATCACCAACTCCAACCAAATTGAGCACAAAATGTTGAAAGATCTTTGTAAGGAAGCAACCATATGGCAAAATTTGTTGGATGATGATTGTATGGCTAGCATATGCTCTATGGCCATAAAACAAAAATTCATTCTCCTATGCTTGTCAATTGTTAGCTTGACATATGAATGCATATTTGTGATGGATGACTTATGTCCAACATTGGGAATGATGATGTTTAAAATCATGTGATGAAGTAATCTTCCATAGGCATCAAGTTTGTTCAGATTCTTATCATCATGCCTTTTGAGAACCTCTCCTTAGGTGAATATCTCCTCAAATCTTCTTTCACTATATAGATTAGGGTAAAAACATTTCTTATTCTTAGTGTAAAATCTTATACCATCTTGATGAGTTTCTCTTATGGTGTTTAACAACCTATCATCAAAGGCAATATCCTTTCCTCCAATTCTAGACATCACCCATTGGTGAGGTATGTTTTTCACTCTTTCTATTCTACCCTTATGAAGATTTGCATAAAATTCATAGATTATTTCAGGGTAATATAACTCATTGAAGAAATTTGGAATAGCTTCTATACTTTTCATATCACTCAAGTCTACTCTGTGGCCAGGAGAAATTTTTCTTCTCTTCCTTGTCCATTCCTCAAAATTATCAGCCTCCTTCACAGAGATGAATATGTCTAGAGCCCTAACTCTATATAGTACCCTTTTTCCTTTTCCTCCTCCTATAATGCTTCCTCCTTCTTCAACATTTACCTCTCTTCCAATTTTTTCATTCTTTGTTTTCACCATTATGGAGGATTTTCAACTTAGGGTTTGAAGGTAGAAATTGAGGGTTTCAGATAGAGAAGATTAGAGAGAGAAATAGAAAGATGAACAGCTTTCTTGCTTGTGGAGGAGAGAAACTTGAAAGATTTGAGAAGAAGAGTGAGATCGGACTTTGAAATTGGTCGGGCTTTGTTAGAGAGAGAGAGAGGTTTCCGACGAAAGAGTGAGAGAGCACTGTGAGAAAGAATTGAAACACTGAGAAAATTCTTGTTTTAAAAACCGCAGGCCCCAACATTTTAAAAAGAAATTGGTCGACTGATTTTTAAAAGCGGTCGTTCGGTTTTTATGAAAATAAGAAATCGGACGTCTGATTTTTATAGAGGTCATTCAAATGTCTCGGTAATTTTTGTGAAGAAAAACTTTGAGTTCATTTTTGGAATCGGATGTTCGGTTTTTGAAAGGAGCGGCGATTTTTTTTTTTAAATTCTTTCTTGTAAGAATAAAGAATAAGAGGAAATCTGAAAACTCAATCAATACACATTAGTCATAAAATTTACCAGTACCAAGCAATTTTCTCACATAACAAAAACGTTCTTCAGAAACGGGTTTTGTAAAAATATTAGCAATTTGATCCTTTGTGCAAATATACTCTAAAAATACATCACCTTTAGCAACATGATCTCTAATAAAGTGATGTTTAATATCAATATGTTTTTCTTTTAATGTTGCACAGGGTTTATGGAAAGATTTATAGCACTAGTATTATCACACAAAATAGTTATGTGTTTAAAGGAAAGACCAAAATCAATCAAAGTGTGTTTCATCCAAAGTACCTGTGCACAACAACAACCGGCTGCAATATATTCCGCTTTGGCGGTTGATAAAGATACGCACGATTATTTCTTGTTGTACCTGGATACTAAGCATCCTCCCAAGAATTAGCAATTATTACTTGTACTCTTCTTTTCAACCTTAAAACCGGCATAATCCGCATCAGTGTAGGCAATAAGATCAAAACAAGATTGTTTAAAGTACCACAAGCCATAATCATATGATGAAATCAAATATCCTAAAATACGTTTGACAGCTATTAAATGGGATTCTTTGGGGTAAGCTTGGAATCTAGCACACAAACACACAGTCGGCCTACTTGCCGTTAAGTAAAGCAAGCTACCAATCATACCTCTATACATTTTTTCATCAACTTTTTTAACTTTGTCATCCTTGTCAAGCTTTAATGATGAGCTCATTGGAGTGTCAATACCTTTTGCGTCGCTCATCCCGAATCTCTTTAGAAGTTCCTTACTGTACTTCTCTTGATTGATGAAGATGCCTTCTTTGGCTTGCTTGATTTGTAGTCCAAGAAATTAGGTCAATTCTCCCATAATGCTCATTGCAAACTCCTTTTGCATAAGAGAGGCAAATTCTTCACATAAAGATACAATAGTAGCACCAAAAATAATATCATCAACAAAAATTTGGACAAGAAGAAGATCATTGTTGCAAGAGGTTTTTTTAAAAAGAGTAGTGTTCACCACACCTCTTGAAAAATTGTTTGAAAGAAGTAAACCACTTAATTTTTCATACCAAGCTCTTGGAGCTTGTTTTAAACCATAGAGTGGTTTTGAAAGTTCGTAAACATAGTTTGGAAATTTTCCATGCACAATACTGGGAGGTTGTTCAACATAAACTTCCTCCTCAATATCACCATTTAGAAAAGCACTCTTAACATCCATTTGAAAAAGTTTGAATCCTTTAAAAGAAGAAAAAGCTAAAAGCATCCAAACGGATTCAAGTCTAGCAACCGGAGCAAAAGTTTCATCAAATATATGCCCTATTGTTGATTGAATCCTTGGGCAACAAGTCGAGCTTTGTTTCTAATAACTTCTCTAGATTCATTTAGTTTGTTTCGAAAAACCCATATTGTGCCAATGGTGGGGTGATCCCGAGGTCTTGGGACTAAAGTCTAAACTTTGTTTCTTTCAAATTGATCTAATTCCTCTTGCATAGCAATAGTCCAAAACTCATCACACAATGCATCATTAATAAACTTAGGCTCAATTTGAGATAATAGGGCAAAGTTATCAATAAAGTACCTTCTTGCTCTTACCCCTTGTGATACATCACCAATGATTTCATCCTTGGAGTGTCCCTTTGCATATATCACATCTTTAAGAAAACTTTAAGCCTCTTGATCATTTTCTTGTTTTTCCTCAATCTCTTCTTCCTCAGCATGTTCTTCCATTGTTTGAGTGTACAGTAGTTGGTAGCTTAAAGAGTTATCTATGTCATCATCATCGTTCTTGTCAAAAATGTTAGTTTCATCAAATTTTACAGGAATAGACTCTTCAAAATACAAGGTTCTTTTGTTATAAATTCTATAGGCCTTTTTGTTTGAAGAGTAACCCAGAAAAATTTCCTCATCGGATTTTCTATCAAACTTCCAAAGATGTCCTTGGTGTTTAAAATAAAGCATTTGCATCCAAAAACTGTAAAATAGCCAATTGAGGGGGTTTTGTTTAAAACAAGTCCAAAAGGAGTTTTGTCTAAAAATGATCTCAAGAGGACACGATTCATAATGTAGCTTGCGGTGTTAACGGCCTCGGTCCAAAAATATTTATGAAGGGAGTCTTCACAAAGCATAGATCTTGCCATTTCTTGTAATGTACGGTTTTACCTTTCCACAACACAATTTTATTGTGGGGTTTTAGCAGCCGAAAAATTTTGTGTTATGCCAAAATCATCACAAAGTTTTGTAAAATCTTGATTGTTAAATTCTCTCCTATTATCACTTCTCATAGAGATTAATTTGCAATCAAGGGAGGTTTTAACCTTTTTCAAAAGTTTGACAAATTTTTAAAATGCCTCATCCTTTTGGCTCGAAAACAAAGTCCAAGTAAATCTTGAGAAGTCATCCACTATGAATAAAAGCATACCTCTTACCACCAAGACTAGTGGTCCTCATTGGTCCAAATAAATCCCTGTGAATAAGTTCTAAAGTTTTTTATGTTTAAATCATTTTCTTTGGTTTAAAAGAGGTCTTAATTTTTTTTCAAAATTGGCAAGCATTACAAAGTTTCGTTTTCTCAAAATGAAGTTTGGTAAGCCTCTAACAAGTCCTTTTGAATAAAGTTGGTTCAATAAATCCATACTAACATGACCAAGCCTTCTATGCCACAAAAATGCATCATCATCATGAACCGAGAGACACTTTATGTTTTGAGAAATAAGATCTTCAAGATGAAAGACATAGATATTTCCAACTATTTTAGCAACAAAAATAGTTTTATTTTCATGCTTATCAATGATAGAAGAAGAATCACTTCCAAAGCAACCTTTTTCCCATTATTACACAATTGACTAATGCTAAGCAAATTGAATTTTAAACCATTAATTAAAAGAACATCCTTAATATAAGAAGAAGAATTGTTACCAGTGCTATCTATACCAATGATTCTTCCCTTCTTCTTATCTCCAAAGGTTACGAAGCCACTTTCAGTTTTTTTAAGCTTACTAATAAGATATACGTTTCTGGTCATGTGCCTTGAGCAACCGCTATCCAAATACTACTTAGATGATCCTGATTTGTGTTTCTATAAAAGAAGAAGTAGAAATGACTTTTTGTACACATATCTTTTTGGGTCCATAAATGTTAGTTGAATTTTCTTTTATTTTCCAAACGATTTTTACTCCCCTTTCAATTTTTCTTCTTATAAAATATTTTGTGGCTTTATGATCACTCTTTTCACAATAAGTGCAACAAATGTGTGAGAGGGATGAGGAAGTTTTTACAAAACGTGTTTGTTTAGAAGAAGTATTGGTATGATTATATCCAATTCCACTTTTGTAAAAAGGTGATCTTTGAGATCCAAGAGCTTTTCAAAAGTTTCTTTTTCTTTTGTAAACTTTTCGATGTATAGGGTGAGATCACTCACCTTTTTCTTCAAATCATTATAATCTACCATGCATTTTTCAAGAGAGAGTACTTTTCCACAAAGATTTTTTTTTTTCTAAAATGAGTTTTGCAATTCTAACTTTGAGAAGTCCTTTTCCTTTTACAAAACTTCTAGAGATTCAAAGAGAGTTTTGTTTTCACAAATAAGTTTTGAATTTTCATTTCATAGGTTATCAACCTTATTCTTTAACTCCTTGTTCTTTTTGGTGATCTTTTCCAATTCATGATACATTTCAATGAGCAAAGAATTAAGATCATCATCATCGTCAACAAGATTAGATATATTTGAGGGTGAATATGGTACCTCATTTTTTAATGCCATGAAGCATAGATTGACTTTTTCTTCTCCTTCACTTTCTTTTGAGTCTTGATCCCAAGCTCCTACTAGGCCCTTGCCTTTCTTCTTTTCTTTAGTGCCTCAAGCTTTGCTTCCAAAGCTCCTTTTTCTTTTTCGATGGCTTTGGGACAATCGGCTACAAGATGGTCGTTGCTATTACATTCAAAGCACCTAACCTTATAGAGTGATGAACTTTGTCCTCCTTTCTTGAATGGAGGTTTCTTTCCTCTTTTGTTGAAGCCTTCCTTGTAGAATCTTTTAAATTACCTCATTACCAAGGCCATGTCCTCATTATCATCAATCTCATCTTTATTGTTTGATGAGCATGATTGATCATCCTCATTCACTTTGAGCGTTATGCTTTTTCTTCCTCTGTCTTCATCTTCTATTTAATTTAATCTTTTTATTTTTATCTCATAGGTGAGGAGAGATCCTATGAGTTCTTCAATATGAAGTAGTCTCAAATCTTTAGATTTCTCAATGGCAAGAGTTTTTGGTTGCCATGCCTTTGTGAGTGCATCAAGAATCTTTCTATTTACTTCTCCCTTTGTGTACTCTTTCCCATATGCCTTTAGGCTATTCGTAATGTTGGTGAATCTTGTGAACATGTCACTAATGCTTTCATTTTGTTTCCTCATGGATAGCTCATAATCTCTCACCAACATAGCCAACTTTGTTTCCTTCACTTGATTGGTGCCTTCTTGAGTTACTTGAAGTAACTTCCACATTTCATGAGCCAAATCACATCTGCTCACTCAATTGTATTCATTAGCATCCAAGGCCATCTTAATATGTTATAGTTTGAAAGTTTAGAGTCATCTTCCTTGAGTCAAGCTCATCAAAATTTTCAACCTTCTTGACTTTTCCATCCTTTCTAGGAACATATGGTCCTTTCTCTACAATGTTCCAAAGATCAAAGTTAATAGAGAAAATATAAATTCTAATTCTTGACTTCCAAAAAGTGTAGTTAGTTCTATTAAAAAGAGGAGACCTATTTGTAGAAGAGCCTTCTGAATAGGTAGGGCTGCAAACGCTTCCAGACCCTCAAGGTACCCCCAGACCCAAACCCATATCCTTATAGTGAAACTTTGATACAGACCCAGACCCATACCCTCCAAGTATAAAATTTCTGGACACAGACTCGATCCTCCAGGGTCCAGGGTAGGGTCTGGGTATACCCATACCCGTATGATATTTTTCTATTTTTTTCCCTATTAAACAAAAATATATAAAATAATGCATAACCCTAAAATAAAAATTTTAACATGATTAACATAATCTCCTCAACATTTCTTTTAACAAATACAATCATTTAATATCACTAATTCAAATGATTAAAAGTTCAAATACACACAAAATCTTCACAGTACATTAATCCAATAAGAACAAAAGTTCTAGTTTATATTTTATAGCCTATGAAAGGGATAAAAAAATTGCAGGGGACAGAAGGAATAAAAGTAATAAGATGAAGACAAAAGTAGCCGATGAAAGGTTTAGGCAGCAATAGAGATACAGGTGTTGGCAAAACGCTTTGCATGTCTACGACATGTATCATGACCGGTGATTCTAACATGCATTTCCTTCAATAAAAATCATCACCATATCTCTCTTCTATGGTGCCAAACTCGAAACATTACCATTCACTACTTTCCTTAATAATTTCAATCCCCATTCAATACAATATATTAATAAAAACATTTGGATTTTGGATACCTCTTCATCCTATTTGTCTTCTACAAAAGAAATATAGAAGTGAGTATATATTACAAGTGTATGTAAAATATATGTAATTATGAATATGTAGCTAAAGATAAAAAAGCTCACATCAACGGGAATTAATATAATATAATATATATAAATAAATAATATAATAAAATTATAATATAAAAATTTATAAATTATATATTAATATAAAATAATATATATATAAATAATATAATATATAAATATATATTATTATTTTATTAATACGGGTATACGGGTTTGGGCATTACCATACCCTGGCCAAACCCATATAACAGGATTAATACGGGTACGGGTCCGCGTGTATAAAATTTAAACTTTACCTGCTAAAAACAGGTATAGACCCACGCGGGTACGGGTAAGACTCGCCCCGTTTATAGCCCTATACATAGGGTAGGTTTGAAATACTAGCCATTTTGAAAAGGATATTTTGCTTCTTAGGATGTTAAGCATTAAAAAGAAGACCCGCTCTGATACCAATTAAAAAACCTTAGAGAGAGGAGGGGGGTTGAATAAGGTTTTTGGCTAATTAAACACTTTTTTAAACAATTTTAGAATTAAAACTACTTTCAAAGAACAAGGATTATATAGTAAGCGTACAAAAGCAATATAAAACACAATGAAGAGAGACAAGCTAGTTATAGTGGTTCACTCTCTCACAGAGTTACATCCACTACCTTCAGACTCAACTCAAGGATTTCAAAAATCCACTAATTTTAAAGTTGGTTGCACAAAACACAATGAGGATCACCCTTCAAGGGTTTTACACAAAAATCTCAAAGTTTACACAACACAACAATACAATAAATTATCAAAGCATCACCCAAGGGGTTTTCCACAAACCTTTGATCACAAGAAAATAATGAGAAGAGTAAGGAACAACGTTACCAAATGAGCTTGAGGAGGGAAAGATACAAATCAACAATTATTTTAACAAGCTCCTCTTTTCTTCTTCCTTTATGAATGATCAATAATGAAGCTCCAAGAAGATTTTTCTTTTAGTTTTTGTGAGACAAAGATGCTTGAAGAATGAACCTTAAAACTCTTTAAAACTTCTTAAATGATCTCAATTTTGATTTCAACAACTTGGTGAATATACTGCCGATGAAGGCTCAATTTATAGATGAAAGAAAAAAACGACTGTTACAGTCTGTAACAGTAACTTTTTAATAATAAAAAACTAGAAATCGGATGACAGGTCTCTAAAAACAGACGTCTGATTTCCTTGTAAAAAGAAAATCGGATGAGCCATTCTTAAAATAGAAAGACCGGTTTTAATTTACAGAAAGGAATCGGATGCTCCATTATAAAAATCGGACAACCAATATTTCTAAAGATGGAAATATTGGACGATCGATTTTAAAATAGGACGTTCGATTTTTTTTCCCTTGGAAAAATCAAATGACCAGTTTAAAAACCGGATGACCCTTTTCTGAGAAATATATGACAACCAATTTTCCTTAACAAAAATTTCTTTCCTTCACATTTCCAAAATATGTATTCTTGATACTCTTTAAAGGTAAGTGAACATTCAAAAACATCAGAAATTCTATCAAGAATACTTAGGTTTCTCCAGAATAGTTTGTAAAGTATTTCATTCAAGGAGCTTCCATACTTGATAAAAAATCAAAGATAAAAGTTAGGGAGTTTTACAAAGTATCTTAGTATATCCATAACTAACACATACGTCTTCAAGGTCTTCAATGGTTTGATTATGCGTTGATCTTTGAATGGCTTGATCTTTTCTTCTTTATTACACCTTTGATCACCAAGATCTTTTGTTTCTATATAGTGTAGTCTTGAGACTCCAAAGATGTTTCTTTTGTTCTATAGAAACTAAGCTTAATAATCGTCACACAAACACATGTTAATCATAATCAAAATCAAAATCATATGCAATAATGCCCTTAGAGCTAATAATGCTCAATATTGAAGCATCTTGATTTATATACAAAGATTCGTGAACTAGAAGTTTTATAGATGATTCTTTTGTTAAAGTTGCCAATTCATTTGATATTTTTTTAACTCTAGAAGAGTTATAAAATTGAATTTGTAAATGCTTTTATAAATGTCCCACTAGAACATAAGTCTTATAACTAGCAATATTAAATAACGCCTGAAGCGTGATCAACCTTTTATTTATAGAGGGTCTTTAGAAAAATAATTAAAAATTTGAAGTATTTTTCCTGAAAATTTGTAATGGCAAGTAAATACTTACAGTATTGAAATCAAGTATTTCAAGTTCTTTTGTTTTGATTTATAAATTGAACATATTGAAAATAAATTTATTTATCAATTTATAAAAGGTTTTACACGGATATATTATTGCACATTATTATCCGATAGTCATTTTATTATAAAATATTGGTAAATACCACGTGTCTATATATGATAAGGTAATGGATATTTATTGGTCCGGAAGTGTCATAACTATACAAAATTGGTGCACTAATTACTCTCTATATGACTTCTGGAATAATATTATTTTTGTCATATTTTCAAAGGATAATTAATCTCGCATTATGGAGAAAAATTAACTCATGTTAGATAGATAAGTATCAAGTTCTTGCTTATGTGATACACAAGATCACTTAGATGTTTACAGAGATATGACAAAACATATTTCACTATAGTTTCTTTATAAGAAAGGTGACACTGATTTGCAATAGTTTAAATCGAATGTGATAGATGATGATCCTGAATATTTATTCAGTAAGACATCCCAATTTATTGGTCCAATGATGTTTTAAACTGGGGTAATATATAAAATATAAATGAATAATGTACTCTTTTTCCTTCACTAGAAATTTTTCTCTCATATAGTTTTTTCCCTAGTAAGGATTTAACAAGGCATATTATTAATGTTATGGACATCCAAGGGGGACTGTTATCAAATTAATGTATACATGGTGGATTCCAAACACTTTCCTTGAAGCGAACTAAACTCCCAGAATACTAATCCTATTTAGATTCATCAGATACCCATTGATTTAGTTAGATCATTTTAGGATTCTGCAATCTCTTATATCCTAAGCATATATATAGGACATATGAGAAACACTAATGAAATGAATCATTCTTTATTCCTGATTTGTACTTTCTCTCCCTACTTTGTTCTCTTTTCTCTTTATTATTATACTTTATATTATGTCAATATTCTAAGAAAGATGTGTCGTATTCATCAAAGGTATAACACTTTTCTTATTTTTAAATTTTTTAAAATTTTTGTTTACAGCTATGAATCTTTATAATTATTTAGTAATACTATTCAGAATTCGATTAAGATTTTATGCTCATATTTAAATTTGTATTAAATAGGGAACTTTAGTCTAGGAGTCGTTCAACATATGATGTCATATCAGAGAACAAGAACTTCACACATTACATTAATAATCCATCTTATTATGATCTTATGACCACACAGACAAACAATTACACACAAAAACACACATTCACTCATACAACCCCATGCAAAGTGCTCAACCACACACAATTGTTTGCAACATATTACAATTGTAAAAGTAGTAGAAACTTCGTGGAAGAATTATGCCTCTAAATCTTGTGTGAATATACAGCCGAAAGGCCTTTCGGAGAAGCACCAAGTTGATCACATAGAAGCAGGAGAAGGAATAGTGAGAACTGGAATGGCAGACAACAAGGGCAAAGATAAAAGTAGTGAGGGGAACAATTACAATGACAACGGCGGAAGCATATTTCCAACTAAGAATAAGAAGACGGTGAAGCAAATGATGGGCGAGAAAATAGTGGGCATCAACAAGAAGAAAATCAAACCCAAAGATGGATAATAATTCTCAATTAATGAAGTGATCTTCTTGCACAAATTATTGTGCCCATCTAATAATATGTAAAATTGTATTTCTTTTGATGTTGTTTTCATTATTTTCATACGTTATATTCTTTGTTCCAACTCTTACGCAGTAGCATGGGAAATCTAATGACCAAACTACTAATGTTTGGCTAGTCCTGACTCCCATTAAGATGTCAATGATTTTGTGAACAATATTTTCCTAATTTTTTTCCTCATATTCATTTGTTCTCCTATATTGTTAATAAGAGAGAGAGGGAGAGGCGAGGTTTTTATTTAGAATATTTCTAAATAATGAGTGTATGCATTCAAATCTCTCAACGTGTGACAAAATGCAAGAAATTAACAAGCATAAACTTTATATGTTTTTGATTAAGTGCAGAATTCTAGACTTTGATTCCACCTTTTCTCCCACAAAAACAATTTATAAATTTCCGTCACATCTAAATTTTCCAAATAAAAATCTATCAAATTCCAATATAAAAACATATCATAGTTTAATATAAGTACATATACAAGAACTGAATAAAGATTTTTATTACAAAATTCCATACAAGTATTGATGGACTTTTTTTAGCTGAAAAAAGGTGCTTCTAAAAAAATATTTTAAAAAAATTATTTTAACATTTCAAATTTCAATACCATTAATAAACAGTAATAGCTTCAGAAAGCATTAGTAGAGTAGCTTTTCAAAAATACATTTTTTAAACTTATTTAAAGTTAAAAAACGGATTTAATAAATGATAGAGAATAGGTCAAAAAATATCTTATGCCTTAAGATACTTTAAAAGCTACTTATTTTAATCAAAGGAGAACAGAAGGTTTATAATGACTAATATTTTGTATTTTCCTATATTTTTCATTGGCAAGGATTTCACATATATATATATATTTTCTTTGGTTCTCAACTTATGTTTTGTCCTATCATTATTAAATTTCCACGGGATTTCAATTTTTTATTTTAATAATATATAAAACATACACAAAATAATTCTAGGAAACCCTAATGAAAATTTGTATATATTCATATATATGATACCCTATTTCCTCTGTTAGGTCAACTGTGGCTGAGTAAGGTACCAGTGTGCTTCTCAGTACGACATTACAAACATCCAACCTAACTCAAAACTTGAAGTTATACTAATAAATATATACACATATATATTAAGCAGTGGAAACCTGTATACAGATAGTGCTACTTTTATATCAATTCCAGGGGATCTTTTTATAAGAACTCGAACGTAGGAAATATTTTATAAACCATAATCGTTTCAAACTGTTCAATGATAGAAATAAAGAATATTTTTATAAGAAAACAACTATACATAGCTTGTCCTGGTTCCAAAAACTCCATTCAAAATAATATCATATCTTACACCACCATGTTATAAAAACATGACATTTAAAAATGCGAGCGAAAATGCTCAGTGAGTCCTATGTGAGTGTGTTCTTTCTTGATTTTCTAAAATAATGGTGTGATTTTCATAAACATTAATTGTAATGCTGAAAGAAAATATTTTCTTGACCACTTTGAGAGTGCAGATACATAAACCTATACGAAGGATTTGAGCTCCATTGGGAAGTTCGAGCGAATCAAGACACATCTGTTCAACCTCTAAACTCGTGTTCCAAAACCATGTCATACAATAACTAGGCTCCACAGACAAGGTCCAAAACCCATAATGAGGTTATCGGAAATAAGTTCCAGCATCCTGTAGTCAGTATAGTCTAAACACCATATAAGCGCTCGCGTTCCATATCAATTGCATTCTCAAAGCACATAAAATCAAACTATGGATCCTGGGGCACCTACCAGATCGGCCCTGAGACCAGCCTTAATTTCTAGTCCATCTTGACTCTCCACTAGGCAAGTGTCCCATTTCAGAGCATGATACGAAGTCCGACGTAGTATATTTTGGGCCAAACCCTCAATTAGTAGTCTTTGAACTCGGAGATTGGGTTTGGGTTCACTTTAGAAAATAATGATTTTCTTCACAATGAATGTTTAAGCTTGATGCCCGTGGCGATGGTCTTTTTCAAGTTCTTGAGCACATTAGTGATAATGCTTATAAAAGTTATCTTTCAGGTGAATGCAATGTTAGTTAGTGCTACCTTGACTGTTTCTTATTTATCTTTGTTTCATGTAGGTGAAGATCAAGGATGAATCTTTTCAAAGGAGGGGAGGATGATATAAGTCGGGAAGGCTAAGAACCTAATGAGTTCATTCATAGACTACTAGCTAGAGCAAGGGGAACGAAGATCAAGGCATATGATGATAGTTCGGCTAAAAGAATAGTTGCATTCATTGAGGAAACAATAAAGGTCAAGAATGAAGGCTTTGAAGATAAAGGAAAACCTTCCAAGTTGCACATATTTTATACCATAAGAAAGGATTATTCAATGGACCAAGTTGGAGGTGAAAAAGACCAAGTAAAGTGAAGATAGGACCTACGGCCGACGGTAAGCCCTATACCTACCGTCCGCAGTTAGTTTCTGGGAAGGATTGATGTTGATGGAAAATACCCTACCGCATATGGTAGGGTACACACTACCATCGCCAGTAGGGTCCTTGTCTTATGTAATATATTCATTTGGATGAATTTTAATGTGTAATCTCTATTTTTAGATGTTAATTAAGGGTTTCATTGGTCTTTTAAAGTCTTAAGTCAATATTCAATGTAGGTTTAAGCCCTAACACTATAAATATACATTTATAGCCTACACTTTAAGCAAGTTGAATTTTTATGAAATTGAGGTAATTCTCTAAAGGTTTCTAGGATTTTTCAACCCATCTTAGTTAGCTTCTAAAGGTTTTCTTCCTTAGTTTGTGAACAATTGATTGCTTATATTAATGAATCGATTGAAATCAATTAATCTTGTCAATCCTTTCATTGATTGATTCTAGGAGTTCTAGTTTCTAGGGTTTATTAAATCTAGGTGTTCTAGTTTGTGTAGTTTGGGTTTTAGGGCTATAACTTCCGTAAGGTGCTTGCTATCAGATTGGGAAAGAGTTCCTCCTCTTACTATGGGTTTATGAAGTTTAGTTCCTCATAGGTTTTCTAGTGGAGTGCTAGAGCTACGCATTTACTTCTTGCTTGAGTTCTTGTCATATAGTCATCAAGGTGGTGATTTTGGGAAGGTGTTGAACTAAATTTGTAATCAATTGAAGATTCACATCATATATGTTGTAAGATTCATATCTTTCTTGGATTTCGTATTGAAAGTTGTTATGTTGAGAGAGTTCATAGGCCCTTTTGACCTTTATGTGATGTTTTTCATGATACCCTTAAAGGGAAGTTTGTTGAGAGTTGTGATTATGTGTAATCTTTCCTTTATTCCATTCAACTCTTGCGCTTTGAGAGTCATCAATTTGAATTTCCTTATGGTGAGCAAAAGCTTTTAAATCTTGATAAATTTTTTAAAGCTTTGATTGAAAACATTCGTGGATTTCAATTCTATCATTTTCATTTCAAGGAATTCATGTGGTTGCTAAATCGTGGAAAGAAAATCAATGGTAGTTTTAAGGTGCTTAAAGCTCCACTTTGTAATCTTTTGTAAACTACCTTTGAAAATGGTGTTTTTGAACTAACTTTAAGGAATCTTGTTGAGAAACATCTTGTTTATTCTATTTTCTTTATTGACTTTCTCTTGCAAGATGAAATTTTAAATGGCTTATTAGTTAAAAACACGAGTTCTTGTGTTAAGCTTATCAACCTTTTGCTAGTGCTTTGCTTTATTCTATAACCATCAAGGAGTTTTTGGAGAAGTATATTTTTGTGAGGGGATTTAAATTCTTCATGTTTTGATGATAGTGGAAGATTTTTCTTTGTTGAATGGATTTTTTGAGCTATCTTGGAAGAATTTGCACCAAAACTTCTTATTTTACCATCTTCCCTTCAATGAAATGTTTTGAAAACATGATTTAACAAAAACCAAGTTAGCACTTCTAAGGATTTTCATGAGATTTATTGGTGAATTGGAAGTGTTAGTTTGAATTTCATTGTTTAGAGCTTTTGATTAAAGAATGGAGAAAATATTTTGAAGTTTCTTTTAGGAGGAAAAGAGAAAGGATTTGGTATCTTCATTTGCCATTTGAATAGTTATTTTTGAAATTCGGTATAGCAAATGAGGTACAAAATGATATTAAACTTTTCAATACCAATTCTTTGATTTTCAAAAGAAAATTTCAGCTAAAAATGCCTATTCTCTTGAAAGTCATGTGGTTAAAACTTCTTGGATTTTTTAGTGTTTCTAGAGTTTTGAAAATATGTTTATCAAAAATAAATGAAGGAACTTTAAGAAGTGTCAAGAATCTAGGTTTGTACTACTATCTTTCTTTTAAAGCATGTCTCCTTGAAGCAAGTTTTCATTGTGGTTCTTTATATATACTTGTTTAAGAGAAATTCCATTGATCCTTTCTTTCCTTATTTTTATGATGTTCAATCAATTGCTTGGATCTTTGGAAACCATCAATATATTTTGACCCTGTGGAATCCTAAGCATTCTAGCTTCTTCCTTTATTCTACAACATTCAATGATAATGTTAGCTTTGAGTTTCATAAGCCTTTTAAAGAAGTTCTAGAGCCCTTGCTTGTTTTGTTGATTTGATGGTTATGACACTTAATTGCCTAACTCTTAACAATGTTTATATTGTTGAATCCTTTCTAATGTTACCTACCTTTTGTAGATATTTGTGGGAAAAGATTCGAGAACGAATCCTTTTAAGAGAGGGGGTATGATATGAACCGGAGGGATTTAGGAGCTAAGGAATTTAAAGTATAAATGTAGATTAAGGAGCTTGAGGATGGATTTGCTCAAGGAATGATGGCATTTATTGAAGAATTCATGAAAGAAGGATTAAAGTTCAAAGATAGAAGCCTTAGAAGATGTTGATAAACCTCCCAAGTTGTTTATGATTCATGTCCTAAGGAAGGAACAACCAATGGAGCAGGTTGGAGGAACAAACATTGAAAACTCCTTGGAAAAACATAACATACCGTTGACAGTAGGCCCTGCACCTATCATCCACAGTAGTATTCAAAAGAAGAAACCAGATGAAGATGAAGAACATACCTTCCACGGTAGGGTACTGAATTGGTGCAATGTGTTGTTAAGGGCAGGAATTGCTACTTAAATTCAATTTACAAATTTTTAATGAAGTCCCTAATGGCTCTTGGGTTAACCCATGACCATATTCAGATTAGGGTTTAGCCTAAACTCTATAAATACCCCTCTATAGCCTAATTTTAAGACTAATGGGTGATTTTATGAAATTGAAGAGTTTTTCTATAGGGTTCTTAAGTTTTGAGGCTTTCACCCTGAATTTCATCAAGGATTTGATCATTCCTTAAATTGATTTTGTTGAATACTTGGATAGAGTTGATCCAAGGGTTCTTAGTTTGATCATAATTCCTAATTCTATGATAATCACACACTTGTGATTTGTCTAGAGCTTAGGTCTTTTTCAATTGATCTAATTGGGTCGAGGGTATCAAGTCCCTTTGTTTGATTAGAAATTGAGGAAAAGATCCTCTTCATATTCATTTGACTCTTAGTTTGGGTTAAATTAAGGGTGGGTATTTTTCAAGAAGATCAAACCCTATTGAAGGCAAGGTTCTTGGGAGATTGATATGTAGACTTGATTTCATTGAAAATTGTCAATCATATATTCATATATATGTATATATGTATACATATATAAATATACATGTATACATACATATATGTACATAAATATGTATATATATACATATACATATATGTATATATACATATACATATACATATATAGATATATATAAGGATAATTCCAAGAGCTTCAATAGCAAGTAATCGCTCTTGAGCAACATTGGTTGCAACTTCGTGCTGAGTTTAATGTATACAAGGAGTCTCATTCCTAGCTTTAACATTGCTGGATCAAAAAGGGGCAGTAAATGTAGGGAGAGCTTGCTGCTTTCTCAAACATTTTTTTAATCTTTCTCTCTCAGTGATGAATGGCTTTCCTATCAAATTTCCAAGGGCGACTAAATAAGTAGCAAGCTTGCATAGGCACTATATCACATACCACTTCATCATTGTATGTTCCCAAAACAATAGGCACTTCCCCACTATCATTCAACCAATGCAACTTATAAGGATTAGGATGTTGAAAGGTACGCAAATTCAAATTTTCCACAAGATAGATACTAGCTACATTAGTGCAACTACCACTATCTATGATAAGGTTAGAATGTCTAGCTTCTACCTTGCAATTGGTTTGAAATATAATCTCTCTTTGTATGCTTGAGTCATCTTCAATAATTTAAGTACTCAAAGATCTATAGTAACAAAACTCAAAGCATCCTCCTCGGCATCTAGAGAAGCATCCCCAATGTTTCCATCATCATGGCTATTCCTTTTATCAACAATGTTCTCAACACTTTCTTCAATATCTTTCTCAATCCACCCTCCTCGAATGATCAAATGCCTCTTTGTAGGACAATTAATAGCTATATGTCCGAAACCATTGCATTTAAAACACCAAGTTGGATTAGTAATCAATCTACCTTTCCCTTCAATCATAGGCTTAGAATTATTTTTGAAAGCCACCTTGGATTTTTCATCATTCTTTGACCAACCTTTGAGACTAGACTCTTGAGGCTTAGACACTAAATTTCTTGAAGAAGGAAGAGTATTTTTAGGGAAATCACTTCTTTCCCTTTGAGTCTCAATCTTCGTTGCTAAAAGGCACATATCTTCATAAGTGCTGTAAGTGTATAATTCTAATTGATTAGCAATGTCCCTATTGAAACCACTGAAAAATCTAGCAATAGAAGCATCCTTGTCCTCCTCCAAGCTCAATCTCATAGTGTATAACTCCGTCTATTGTCTATACTCAACACTTTTGCTACCTTGCCTAAGAGACATCAATTTGTAGTTAAACTCCCTATAATAATGCTCTGGTACAAATCATTCTCTTATGAGAGTCTTCAGTACGCCCTAAGTTTCAACTAGTTGCCTTCTATTTCTCATCCTTTGATCGACAATCCTTTCCCACCAAAGAAGTGCATAACCCGAAAAGTCGCCAATGATTAACTTAACCTTATCATTGTTACTATGATTTCTCATTATAAAGAGATTCTCCACTTGAACCTCCTAATCCAGGAACACATTTGCATCACTTTCCCCCTTGAAGCTAGCCACCTTCCACCTGATCATTTTGAAGGCTTTATCCCCTTGTTGTCCACCATAATAGCCACCAAAATATGATTGGCCAACATTAGGATTCTCTCCATAATCTTCAAACAAGATATCTTCATGCCATGCTTCATGTCTTGGTAACTCTTCTTGTGGTCTATTATATTCTCTTCCTCCTAGAACTCTTCTTCTTACATCTCTAGTGGGTTGCCTTCCTAGGTATCAACTTTTATGACACAGATAGGAACTTTGAGCCGGCATGTCATAGTATCCATAAGGAGGTGAATTGTCATAAAGTAATTGATGATGAGGTGATGAAACTCCTCCAATATTGATGCTGAATGATCTTTAAGAGCATGAAATTTTGTTCAAGAAGTGAGGGAGAGAACAAAAAGTGCCTATGAAAGGACTTGAAAATGTTAAACTTCTAGCAACCTTGGATATATTAAATCCAAGATCTCAAGAAGGTTTAACCAAAATCTTTTCTTCAAAGTTCAAGAAACCTAAGATATTTAGAACCTTAGACCTCAATGAAACAAGAAGAAGACCTCAAGACTAGTTTTCTATAAGAGTGTGGTAACTAGTATGAAGGAATTTTGATGATCAACCTTGAAGCTCTTGGAAATTTCAACAAGTCTTCAAAGTAATTTTTCTTTCAAGGAAGTTCACCCTTGAAGAAGATAGAAAAACTAAGCTAAGAACTAAGAATATTAAGGGAAGAACCTTTATCCTGAAAAATTTCTTGATTAGCTTCAAAATGGAAGACTACGTATTTATAGAGACTTGAGGGAGAAAATAGGAATTTTTCCCTCTTATATTTTCAGCCCAAAGGATAGATATAACCTATACAGACACTCAATAAGACAATAGAGGTTTTTTAATTGCATTTGGACTATTCTAGAGCACTAGTCAACACATTACAAAAAATAGGAGGCAATTTTCCAACTTGGGTAAAAGGCCTTCCAACCATCTACCAAGGTGAATTTTCAATTTCTAACTTATTCAAAACATTAGGATATTGCCCCATAATGTCTTGGAAATCAAAATTTAAGCCACATAAAGTCTTGGACCTCAAAATTTATGCCCCATATAGTCTTGGACATCAAAATTTAAGCCTTGAAACTTCTCTTGTTCAATTTCCCTAGATTTCTCCACTTGCACACTAGACCATATGATGGTTTTGGACCTTTTAAAGTCCTCTTCTTAATCTCCTATCACTTGCCTAGCGAAGTCTTGGTTCATCTTTTCAAATCCAGCTATCTTTCCTTAGTGTTCCTCTTCTATTCTTCTAGCCATGGCTTTTGTGACTGGACTTTGCAATATCTCTACAATTCCTTATGCTTTCCGGGTCATATAATCTGCCCCTCCTTTGAAAGGAATCATCCTCAAATTCATTCCTTCGAATAACAACAAGAGGTGGGAAGCATTACAAACGGAGGTGTTAAGAGGCATAATACTAGGAAAGTTATCCTAGCACTCAAGACTTAGAAGAGAATAAGCAAATAAAGCATTAAGTTTGTCGACCAACATCGCAACGCCATGAGAATTCAATAAGTAACATAATTCCTTAAATGGTCTATGATTAGAAAAGGAAGTGTCAACGAAAATTTTCAAGACTAAGAAACTCTAAAAGGGAGTATTCAAGAGCCACTCAAAATTTACAAGAATCCTCAAAAAAAAAAAAAAAAAAAAAAAAAAAAAAAAGCACAATTGAAAGTATTTAACTCTTGTAAATCAAAGAAAAGGTTAACATCAACATCTTTAAAAGAAAATTGATAATAAAAGCTTATGTCCTTTTCCAACTTAAGGAGTAAATCAAGAAGATGGAGAATTTAAAACATGGTCTCTTTAAAAGGATGATGGTAATATAAACTTAGATTCTCAACACTTTGCAAAGTTCCTCCATTGATTCTTGACAAATGCTTTTGCAAAATTCTAGAAATATATTGAAGAACCCAAGAAGTTTTAACCAAAAGACTCTCAAGATCACAAATGTCATTAGCTAGAAAACTCCTTTTGGAAGTCAAAGAATTGGTATTGAAAGGTTTCACATCATTTTGTACTTCATTTGCAAGACCAAATTTCAAAAATAACTCTTCAAATCGCAAGTGAAAACACTACATCCTTTCTCTTTTCCATTTAAAAGAATCTTCAAACATTTTCTTAGTTTTTTTATCAAGAGCTCTAAATAATGAAATTCAAGACTAACACTTCTAGTCCAGCAATAACTCCCATAAAAATCTTTAGAAGCACTAAGTTGTTCTTTTGCTAAATCATGTTTTGAAAAGATTTCTTTGAAAGGAAGGTGGTAAAATAAGAAGTTTTGACATGATTTCTTCCAAAAAAGCTTCAAGACATTATTAATAAAAGAACACTCTTGAGTTAGTATGAAAACTTGTAGAACTTTCAATTCCATTTTGAAATCATCTCATCCAAAAACTCCTTGAAGATTAGGGAATAAAACAAGGTAGCACCAAGAGATTGATTCTCAATCTTGACACAAGACTTTGTGGTTTGAACAATTGACTCATTTAAAGTTTCATCTTTGAAGAGAAAGTCATTAGAGGCAATAGAATAAACAAGATGTTTCTCAACAAGATTCTTCAAGTTAGTCCAAATATACCATTTCCAAAAGTAGTTTTCACAAGATCACAAGTATGGGCTTTAAACACCTTTAAAGTACCATTCATTTCTTTCTAAAGTTTAGCAACCTCATAAATTCCTAGAAATGAAAACGGTAGAATTGGAATCCATGAATGTTTCAAAACAACAAAGTTTTAAAAAGTTCTTCAACAATTAATACCTTTTGCTCTTTGTGAGGAAATTCAAATTTGTAACTCACAAGGCACAAGAGTTTAATGGAAGGAATAAATCCATCAAAAATTTTCTTAAAAACATAATGGAAAGATGATTCATAATCACAATTCTCAACAAAATCTAACATAGCATGAAAATCAACACACAAGGTCCAAAAGAAACAATGAACTCTCTCATCATAACCATTTTCAACAAAAGCTCGAAGCAAGATACAAATCTTACTCCACATAGATGCACAAGAAGTTGAGACATGAGCAACAAGTCTACCAAAGATGAGATTATCATTTAACAACTCAAGTTCATGACAAGATGGTTTAATTCTAGCAGTAGTAACCATAAGTTGTTTTTCAAGAAAAGCACATGAAGAGGAATAATTAAGCATGTGGTCAATAACAAGTGAAAAGATTAACCATACAATCCCCAAAAAAAAAAAATAGAAGTCATTTAATTCTAAGAACAATTTTAACTCTAAAAGGAAAACAAAAGGTAAAAGAGAAATACGTTTGAAGAAAAACTCATTGGCAAATCTCCATAGCATAAGATTAGTTTTCCTCCAACACTTTCTCCTTGGCTTTTGAACTCCAAGGTATGCCTCCTTCTTGTCATTGATGTTATGGTGCAAACATGTTGGAGAGAATTCCTATCAAATCCAAGCGAAAAGCCAACAATGTTAAGATCAACAAGGGGAATATCATCTAAATTACCAAAGCCATACACTACAAAAAAAGGCCTTTTACTGATGGAAATCACCAACGGAAACCATTATCATCGGAAAATTTCAACCGAACCCCAATGGTATTTTCGTGTGTCGTCGGTTTTTTACAAATCCAACAAAAGTTTTGAGCGAAAGTTTGCCACAAAAATTTACAGCAAGGTACCGAAGGTTTCTTCTGTCGGTGACTTAGTTTAGCTATGGTTTTCGACATTTTTACCACGGTTTCCTCAACTTTCGCAGTAATGAAATGAATATTTTGATGGAGTTACCGACGGATGCATCAACTTCGTCGGTAGTGAAACCTACGATCTTAACGACAACATCTCTGTTGGTACCTCTAAGCGGTGGTAATCAAGTGAGAGATGTTTAAATAGGGCAAACCCTCCCTCCCTCCCGAACCATTTCATTCTTCCATTATTCCTCTCTCTCAAACCCTTTCTCTCTCCCAACCCTTCTGCCAGTCACCGACGATCCATCCCCTCCGCCGATGCTTGACGACAGCACCACCTTTGACGACTCTATAGCCCCCTACTACCGACGACTCAAGTACTCTCTCTCTCTCTCTCTCTCTTTCTCTCTCTCTCTGTCTCTCTCTCTATAGCAGAGCAATCATTTCTTCTTCTTCTTCTTTCTTCTTGTTCCAGCTGCTACCTTCAACTCCTTGTCGCCGTTGTCGTTGCCACCAGTCGTCCACCGAACTACTCTACTACAAGTCCGACGGGTAAGCTCTATTTTTTTCTGTTTATATAATTGCTTGTTTCAATCAATCTTGTTATTCCATTCATCTATTTTGTATATGTCTAGAGATATCTGATAATTCCATTCATATATATACATATATCAACTTTTTCAGAAAAAAATTGTATTAGTTTGAAGGCTATAGAAAAAAAAATTTTAAAATGATTTATCATGTTTGAGTACCTAAATTGCATACACTTTAAATTAATTTGGACCATAATTAACAATATATATTTTTCTAATAAAATACCCAACTCTGTCCAAAACTTTTCAGTTAGTGTAAGTATATTATATATAAGTAATTTAATTGTAAGTAGTTTAGTATATTATATATCTACTTGTTAATATTAAATTTAATTATAAGTAGTTTAGTATATTATATGTACTTGTTAATGTTGAATTTATTTTGAATGTTTCAACTAAAAGAGCTTCCCAATAGACAAACAATAAAACCTGAAAAGAAGAGACATTTGCTTTGGCAAAACATAGGAGAGTTATACTATGATTCAAAGTAAGGGTTCGGGAATCCCCTTACTTAGAGTTATGTTTTGGTTGGCTTATGGATTCTATGTTTAGTTTACAAATTTTTTTAGCTTTAGTGAATGTTTTATATGGTGCCTGTTGGGTTTTTTGTATTTCAGGGAGTTTCCGCCCTATTTCCAAATAATAATTAAAAAACGGTTACCGAAGGGCCCTACGGAATATATTTTAAAATTTCATTATTTTAAATCCGTTAGCCAAGAAAGCATTATCGGTCATAGATACATAGTTGTCGGTGTTTCGTCTGTATGTGTTACCGACGACTAACTGCTCGTCGGTACAGGTGTCGGTAACTGTTACTGACGACCACGATTTATTGGAAACATACCAAAAATCTAGCCTTCAACACCTGTCTGTAAAACTATCGATAAATGTTTTCAATAATGACAATCCGTTTGAACATCTTGTTACCGAAAAAAATCAGCCGACAGAGCATTCGGCATCGTTATGTTCTCGGCACCGAGGGGATACTGACAGATCGTTGACGGGATGTACCATCGGTATTTAGGTCAATTTTTGTAGTGATAGCAAGCAGGATCAAGCATAACACTACTACTCATCCATGGATCCTCAAGAGACAAACGAGAACAAAGACAATTTGTCATAGACAAAACAAGAAGGAAAAGGTTCCCTTCGAAAGCAATAATGCACATATCACCAATTAAGCTCACTTGAAATTTATAAGAATCTAACAAAGATTTTAATTCCTTAAGAGAAACTTCATAACATAAAGAAGAAATGTTAAGAGATACGCTTATTGATAAGTCTTCAACAATAGGGCCAAGCTCTTTCCCCATGCTCCTTCTATCCTCAACTCCTAGCACACGAGAAACAAAACTGGCAGTATTGAATCGTCGACTTTAGGAGTTGCACAAGATATGGAATTAGACTCAATAAAGTATCTCCTTTCAAGATATGCTCGAAGAGAGTTAAAGAAAGTGAAATAATCTACGTGTTCTATGAAAACAAGTGAAAACAACTTAATTTCCTTAAAATAAATCTCAAAACACAAGTAGAAATTTGAAGGGAAAGAAGCTTATTATTTTGAGGAAGTTGTAGCCAAGTCTTTGTTAGAATATGCCCTAAGATCAATTGACTCACATTTATGATTTATGAAACACGTATTTTTGAATTGTATTTTATGCTCTTGGTCATCAAGTATGTGACTTGATAGTAAAACCCTTATAGCTAATAAAATACTATTCTTATTTGTCCCTAATTTATTACATCTTGTAAACTAGTGTGAAGTTGATTGATGGTCAAGTTTTATTGATCATGAATATGAGATATAAAATCAATTCATAAATACATATTGAGAATATTGTATTGGACATGACCCAAAGTGAAGAAGAAATATTGTATGGGTTTAAGTTATAAGTATTTCTTCTCAGTTTTATATTTGGTGTCCTTTGACCTAATGTTTCTAATGTTTCTTGCATGGGGAGAAAATATGTTTTGACATAGTCAAACATCACTTTTAATTAGGTGATCATTATGACTATTGGTTGGCTTATTTCCTTATCATGGCTTGAATATTGGAGATAGTGAAAGGGATTTGTCCCTCTCTTTTTAGAGAGAGATATCAATGGTACCCTTGATAAGGAAAACTGGAAAATATGCATGGCCATGCTCAAATAAGTATTAATAAGGTGTTATTAATATTATTTGTTGGAACGGTCTGCCTGGTGATCAAGTAAATGGTTAATTAAGTTTTATAAGGATGACTTGGTCCATGCCTTATACTTGATTACGATATCGTGTGACAAAAGGACTAAATATTAAATCTGATGCTAGGTTATTATTACATTTACTTAACTTGGGTAAGCATAATATCTTGCTAGAGGCCGCTTATGTTTTGTGAATAAATGTCTAGGACATTTTTCATTCACTGCCAACGTCAAGTGAACCTACAGGGTCACACGCATAGACAATCTTGTGAGCATAATGTCCACGTTCAATGAATCTAGATTGTGTCCAGATTCGTTGAACATAGACAATAGGGGAATCAGATTCCATATTGTATTTTCTGGTAAGTTAATAAGTAATTAATTTTATTTAATCGAATAAATGAAATTAATTACTTAATATTACTCATCCAACCGTTGGATGATTATAGGAATAAACGGACAAGATTAAACTGTCATTAGATGACAGTTAGGGTTTTGATATTGACAGCTATAAAAGGTTATGTTAACCTTTTCTTGGTGGCCGTCCTTTATCTGATTAAAGAAAACAAAACCCTAAACCCTAGAACGGGGATATAGTATCTAGCCTCCTCTCTCTGAAATACGACCGATTACCAGATAGTCAGGATCAGTTCTGAATAGTTTTCAGAACACAGAAGGGGCTAGCATCCCGATCGCTTGCAGAGGAGTTCGTCGCGTGGATACCAGTAGAGGGCGAAGCGTACAAAGCAGCGCCTCCACAACGAACAATCAAAACATTGAGGTAATTTCCATCCAATCGGTTTTTCTAGTATGTGCAGATCCTGTTGGTGGATTTCCGTAAGTTTTATTTTATTTTGTTTTTGCCTACGAAGTCCAACAGTCTTTCCTCTGGATTCTTGCTTGGTTCTCTAAAATTCTATATAAAAGGAAATTCATTAACAAGAGAAGTGTTAGTTTGGTTATCAAAGAAATTTATTTTCTCATTCTTTTCAAATACATTAAACTCTTCTTTTGAATTCTCTTGTTTTTCTTCACTACTTTCTTTTTTTCTCTCATTTCTCAAGATCATTCTCCTTATCTTTTGAGCATTAATCTTTGTTCAAGAAATGACTAAGAACACCATGGGTGTTATCTTTTCTTCATCTCCACAAATCATCATCTCAACACCCTTTGGTTGTTCTTGTTCTCCTTTCATTCTATCTTTCAATTTCTTTAAATCTTCAATCACTTGAGTAGGAGAAAGGGATTTAAGGGTACTATGAAGACCACCACTTTAAATGGAGTACATCTTCTTGACGCCATCATTGGAAGCTTGCCTGTATCTATCCATGGTTGCCCAAATATTAAGTGGCTAACTTGCATTAGAATAATGTTGCAAAAAATTTCATCCCTGTATCTTCAATGGAAAATGTTACCCATACTTTTCTAGCAACCCACACCTTTTCATGACCATTTAACCATCTTAAGCGATAAGTCTTAGGATGCTCCATGGTTGGTAAACTCAATTTCCTCACAAGGTAGGTACTAGATAAGTTTGCACCACTTTCTCCATCGATAATGGTGTGAAAAGCTTTGTTGGCAATATTGTATCGTGTATGGAATAATCTATCCCTTTGATGAATAGGCACTCCTCAAGGCCTAAGAATCAAGATTCATCATGACCACCAATGTCCTTCCATATCCATAAAATTTTGAGACCAAGTCTCCATCACTATTCTTTATATCTATTCCTCTACCACTATCGATTAACCTTCTTTCTACCTGTAGTTCATCTCCATGGCTTCCATTCCTACCGTAGGCACCCAAGTTATATCTTTCATGAGTATGGGCACCATGATCACAACATTCATGGCATTTATCATATTCTCTTTGGTAGTTCTTCGTGTATACATTATTATAACATTGACACCCACAAAATAAAAACAAGCAATCAAAAAATAAGGACCTCGCTACTCCCTAAGTGTTTTGCTCAATGGTAATTGCTCTCAACCCTCGTGTTTACTCACTCTCTACAGCCTTTGTATCAATGTGCTCATCCTCTTGCCTTTTACTTTTCCTCCCTACTAGAGTTACTTAGTGTTTACTAAAACTTACGAGTTACAAGAAAATCCCCAAGCAAATCAAGCAAAAAGTTTCTCAAAAGATAAGAACAAAGAATTCAAAGAGTACTTTTTACGAGCACATAGAAGTCATAGAATAACAAACAGAAATTCAGGAGTATGAGTCCACAAATGAGTCTAATTTCCACAAAGAGATCAGAAAAACAATTAGAAGTATATCCAAAGAAGTTAAAAATTCAAAACAAAGACAATCGAAAGCTTAATTCAAAGATTTCAAGAGTACTTTGAAAATTTTCCAGAAAACATGGTAGCAAGACATTTCATCACAAAAAATCACAATAACTCAGTAATAAAAGCTCCAAATCAAGTCAAACAAATTTAGAAAGATGCATAACTGAAATAGGATAAATTTAGGCACAAATTTCGTTCAATTTGATGTAGTATAACAAAAGATATCGACAATTTAATCCACATGTTATTAATAGTCGCGATTTCTAATCAGTTTTCAAGTGTGCATTCAATTGACCCACTAAATCAAACACAAATTAGGTCAAATTGACCCACCAACTCAACAAGGATTCATACTGGATAGTTTCACACAATTCTAACGTCATTTGATATGCCTTCCATCACATTCTTTTCACATGTAATTTTCTGTCCGAAAATTTTTCAAATTACTTGCCTTTTATCCAAGACTGCCAATGGCCTTTTCTTAAACACAAATTCAATAAATAAACACATAAAACTTCACCTCAAAGAGACCTTTGCTCTAATACCACATGATATGACCCTTCTTAGCTTTCCTTGAAGGATATTCAGTCCCAAGATGCAACTCCCTCCTTGAGGATTCCTTTGATGGTTGTTTTGGAGAATTTGAAGAACACAAACACAAAATTGCTGGTATAACAAGAGATGAATAAGAAGATACAAGTAGACCTTCCTGTATGCAAGGGGAGAATCAACAAGGCTTGCAAAAGCCTCACTTATCCTCCACACTTCAAGAAGCACCTATGTTTCAAATTAACACCAATTAAGGAATAGGCACCTCCAGGGATAGACAGGATTTGGAAATTATACTTAGACTCTAGAATTTTAAGATTGAAGAAGTCCTTGCCTTGAATTATACAATGGAAACTCTTAATTTACAAGGAAAAAGAAGAAAACTCAAGAACCCTAGTTCTTCACTCTTTGATTTCTCAATATTGTCAAGCTTTTTCCTCAATGGCTGCAATATAGGAGTATATATAGTGGTCTTTACAATTAGTTTCCGACCTTAGGTATTAGACTAACTTAAAAGAGTTTAAAAGGTACTGAGACCACTTAAGTATAAGTTAAAACAAGTTTACATCCAAATTTAATTGTGAATGAAGTTCAAAAAGCTTCCCAATTTCTCCTCCAACCAAGACCTACCGCCAACAATAGGTCTAGACCTACCATGCGCAATAGGTCAAATACCTCCAGTCCCTTCTTGGCAAGAACCCTACCGTCGAAGGTAGGGTTGACCTACTGTCAGCGGTAGGGTCCAGAAAAATCATTCTTTTGATTTTTTGAAGCTCCTAAACTTCCCAAGTTTGCTTCCTTAGATTCCTCCAATTGCACAATAGACCATAGGACTTTTTCGGACCTTTTAAAGTTCACTTCTTGATTTCCTATTACTTGCTAAGCCAAGTCTTGGTTCATCTTTTTAAATCTTGCTACCTTTTCTCTGTGCTCCTCTCTATTCTTCTAGCCATGGCTCTTGTTACCAAACCTGGAAATAGCTCTACATTCCTTGCGCTTCCTGAGCCATACCACAATAGGTACACCCTACCTTCGCCGGTAGGGTTCTGGCTAAATACTTTTATGAGATATTCGACCTACTATCCATGGTAGATCGAGGCCTTGGGAAGGGTTAGATTTAGGAGTTTTTAACTCCCTTAACCCATCACTTTTGTCTGTTAAGTTCTTTTTGACTTGTAATTAAGTGGCCCAAGAGCCTATCAACTTATCTTAAGCTAGTTTAACCATTTTATTTTGGAATTAATTATTAGGGACACTATAAATTTGTATTTTTCAGCCTTTGGAAAACAATGTTTAGGACATATTGAAGGGAAAATTGAGAGAAGAACCTAGGGTTCTTGGGTTTCTACCACTTCCTTGTAAACTAGGGATTTATTCCATTGAATAATCTAGGCAAGGAATTCTTGAATCTTCAATTCAAGAGTTCTTGTTCTAATTCCCAAATCCTATTCTTTCTTGAGGTGCTATCTCTTAATAGATAGTGTTGTTTCAAAAATTAGGTATACCTTGCGTGTAGAGAGTAGTTGAGGTTTCCTTAAACCTTGTTTATTCTCCCTCAAAATAGGAATGTTTCTATTGTTCTTTATTGTTTAAAATTACTTCAATTTTTTCTTTAGTCATCAAGTTCTTCAATACAAATTCACAAAAGGGGTGCCTCTTGAAGGGAGTTGATTCTTGGGACGGATTGAACCTCATACAAGCTGAAGGAGGTTCAAACAAAATTTCAAACAATGTAATTAATGAAAAAGAGCCAACAAACATAATTGATCATAAAAAAAATTACAAACACAGAATAAAACAATTAGAAGTAAAAAAAGAAAGCTATTCAATACAAATACGGTAAACAAAGAAAACAAGAGTACTAAGAAAAATTTCAATGAAACAGGAGACGATGACACCCTATACTAAAACTATGATAACTCCAGAAATACAAATCAAAATCAAGTGAAACCAATTCAAGAATATTTCCCACTGAACAGGATAAATTGAAGAACAAATGTCAGTCAAATTGAATCCTTGTAACATAAGATACGCTCAGATTAATTCACACTTTTTCTGCAGTCTAGATTCCGAGACACTTATCAAGTTTCAATCAAATTGAGCAATCATTGAACTCCGAATTGAGTAAATCTTATTTGAATTGAACCGTAACTCAAAGAAGAACATCTCCCATCACAAAACATCAATCAATTTCACAATCATTTAGTCAATTTTGCAATTGATTTTTGGATCGATTTTTTCTATACTACTATTGCATGATCTTCATGGAATTTTTCATAGATCATTAAGTACTTCTTCTTTTTTTGAACGAATTAAAACAACTTACAGCACAAATTGACTTTCATTTGGAGGTTTCTCTAATTCCACTTTAATATGGATCCTCTTCTAATTGTATATTAGATCCCACACCTTCCCAAATATCACCTCCTTTGATGAAGAACCTCTATTGAGGATTTTGTAGTTTCAACACTCCAGTAGAAAACCTATGATGATCTAAGCCTCATAAACCCAGTATTGAGAGGCAAAACTCATTCCTAATTTGATAGAAAGAACCTTGAGGAAACTAAGGCCTCAAAACCTAAAGTACACAAACTAGAATACCTAGGTTTAATTTAATCTAAGAACAAGAACTCTAAGACTCAATCAAAGAAAGGAATTGAATGATGAATTTGTTCCATAGATTCCACAATGTAAGGCAAACAATTGTTCACAACACTAAGGAAAGAAAAATTTAGCAACCTAACTAACAAGGGTTAAGAACCCTAGAGACAATAGAGAATCCTCTCTCAAATTTAAGCAAAATATCAACATTAGCTACAAATAAGCTTATAATTGGGTATTTATAGGCTAAGGTCTAAACTTTACTAATCTATTGACTAATGGCTTAAAATACCCATTATGCTTTTATTTAAAAGCTGGAAAAACAAGTTCAAACAATAAAATCCCTCCCAAAGGTAATATAGGCACTTCTCCACAAGGACCCTACAAACGATGGTAGGAGACCTACTGGACACGGTAGGGTGTTGTCTTCAAACCGTTTTCCGTCCAAAAGCCTAACGGCAATGGTAGGGGCAGGGCTACCATCGGCGGTAGGTGTGCTTTTCTCTAACACTTAGCCATTTTCACCTCCAATTTGATCCCTTGAATGATCCTTGCTTATTGTACAAATTGAGAGCAACGTGGAAGCCTTCCCTTGTTCTTTAGACCCTTCAAGCTTATTCTTCAAAGCTCCGCCCATGTAAACAACCATGCCATTTAGCCACATTTGCATCATGAATCTTGATTTTCTTCACTGGGGCTCTAGTGAGTGGTCAAGCTTCAACTCCATAGGTTCTTGACTCTCTCGATCTATATCATAGCCCCTCAACTCCGAAAATTGTTATAAACAATTAACTATATTTTTGACAAATTTTGGTAGAGGTAAAACGGCTAACCATCAAAACCTGGTCAACAAGGCAATGTTTTTCTAAGATTGTCCACCATATTTAAAAGGTGGCCATATTTTATAGAAGCTATCCCCAAGTGGTCGTGTTGTGGGCTAATATCTTGATCTTCAGTCTTTCCTACAATGTTGCACTTACTTTTTTCTTGTTTCCTTTTGGGATGTCATATTTCTTTTATTGTTTTAAAAAATCATTCACACTTTTGTTTTCTAAATGAAATCATTCTTTTATTTAATAAAGTAAAATATTATTACATATTATTTTATACTCTCTCTCTATACATATATTTATTGAGGAATATTCCATCTATATTTAGAGAGTCAAGATTAAAAAATAATTTATATATGTAAGTATTCAACATGCTAAGAAAAAAAAAATTCAACAATTAAAAACTTAAACTCTTAGGAATTTCAGTAATTAAAAATATATTATCTTTTAGTTATAAGATAAGAAAATATAAATAGTTTTTTTTTAATTATTTTTCATGTGTATCATTTTGTATTTTGACTAGTTTCCTTAAAGAAGATTAAAAGGTTGAAAACTACATAATAAAAGATTATTTTAAAGTTTTAGAAATTAATTTCTTATGTGTTAGTAACGTTAGTTATATTTGAATATTTGTAGCTCAAATTGTGTTACTAATGTTAAAATAAATAAATTTAAAATGATTATAGAGCATCTTTTAATTCAATTAAGATAATGTATCGTGATTTACTTTACTTTAAAATTTATAAACATGTTTTTTGAAAAATATTATTTAAAAATGAGGTTCGGGACCCTATAGAGTAAGATATGGGACTACAAGTTGTAGACCAAGAGAAATCCAAATTCAAATCTAGATCTTATACTTTTATACACTTTAAAGTTTAAACAGGCCCGTGTCTAAAAGACATTACTTTTAACTAATGAAATGAATAATACTTTTATTTTAAATTGTTGAATCCTTAGAAATATAAATTATTTTTTAATCTTGACTTTTTCAAATATAGATAGAATAAAAATATTGTAAGATGTAATACTTTTCTTACAATTAAATAAAAGAAGGATTTCATGAAAGAAAGAATAAATGATTTCTTTCAAAATTTGTAAGAAGAAAAACAGGAAGTATGACAGCTAAAAATGGTAAAAAAAATAAATAAATAATGGTGAAGGACTAACATAGTAATATGATGCAGAGGTGGCTTTGGCCAAAAAGGCGCATTGGTCTCACAATGTGGCCACTTTATATTTTCTTGTTCAAAAAGAGCCATTTTAAGAAAAAATACAAAAAGGATCATGCATTATGGCTATTTGTAGTTTAGGCTATTTCTTCAAAAAGATCGCCATTTGAAGAAAATCCCCAACATGGCCTTTAAATAGATGAGAAGCACAACCGCAACCATTAAGAAGGAAGAGACATGGTGGTTACCAACTTCCACGGCCATGTCTTCCATGAAGTAGAGTTGATGTGAATCGGAAGGGTAAAGCATCTTTGGATGTGAAGCTTGGACCACTCACTAGAGCTCGGGCAAAGAAACTCAAGACTCATGATGCGTTAGGTAGTTTTGACCATCCCGTCACCGGTATGGTTCAGGTGGAGAATTGATTATGCGACTTTATGGGCGGGATTTTATTATTGAATTTGTTTTTCCAGCTTCTAATCAAGGGTTTAATGAGAATTTCAAGTCATTAATCAATTAGTAAGCTAGGGTTAAGTCTTGGCCTATAAATACCCCATTATAAACTCATTGTAATTAACTTGGATGAATTTTGATGAAATTTGAGAGAGGATTCTCCAATTGTCTCTATGGTTCTTTACCCTCCTTAATTAGCTTGTTAAGGGCGAATATCCTTAGCTTGTGAACAATTGTTTGCCTTAGATTGTGGAATCTCTGGAATCAATTGATTATCAGATTCCTTTCTTTAACTGAGTCTTAGAGTTCTTGTTAATCTTAGGTCTTCTAGTTAGCGTAGTTGGGGTTTTGAGGCCTTAGTTTTCTCAAGGTTCTTTCTATCAAATTGGAAATGAGATTTACCTCTCAATATTGGGTTTATGAGGCTTAGATTGTCATGGGTTTTCTATTGGAGTGTTGAAACTACAAAATCCTCAGTAGAAGTTCTTCATTAGAGGAGGTGATCTTGAGAATGTGTTGAATCAAATCTACAATGAATTGAAATTCACATCAAGAGTGGTGGAAACTTAAATGGTAAGTACATGGCGGTTAATAACCACCCATGTTCTGCCATGTTGTGGGTTAGTTGAAATGTCCATCACTCGAACTGCTCGTGCCATCTCATAATAATCCAACAGTTGGATAAATGTTATGAATAATAAACTGAAATAACGTATTTTATTTAATAGATATAAAAAAAAAATTACTTCATAGCTAACCAAAGATAACATATCAGTGAATCTCTATAGTTTCACGATTCCTTTGTATATGTTCATTGAACGTGGTCACATTCTAGGTTCATTGAATATGGATATAGCGCTCATAAAATTCGTCGATGCTTGTGACCCTATAGGTTCATTTAATATTGGGAGTGGACTAAAAATAATGTTCTAAACATTATCCACAAATCATAAGTGGCCTCTAGTATGACATTATGATTACCCAAATTAAGCAAAATGATGATACAATTTAACATAAAATCCATTTTAATACTTAGTCTTTTAGTAATAGGTTATCCTCATTAAGCATAAGGTATGAACTGAGTCATCCTTATATAACTAAATTAACCATTTACTTGATCAGCACCTAGACTGTTCTGCCAATAATATTTGAGCATGGCCATGCATAATTCTACAACCTTCCACATCAAGGGGCCCACAGATATCTCTCTCTAATAAGAGATGGATGAATGCTTTTCACTATCTCATATTTAATCCATAACAAAAACCTCTAACCAATAGACATAATTATCACTCAATTAAAAGTGATGTTTGACTATCCCAAAACGTAGTTCTTGCCAGGCAAGAAATAATGAGACATAAAGCTAATAAATACCAAATATAAAACTGAGACGAAAATACTAATGACTTAAACCTATGTATTATTTCTTCTTCTTTTTGGGTCTTGTCCAATACATTATTCTCAATATGTATTTATGGTTTGATTTTATATCTCATATCCATGATCAATAAAACTTGATCATCAATCAGACTACATACTAGTTTTTCTTCAATAGTACAAGATAAGATAAAACAAGGGATAAACAAGAATAGTATTTTATTAGGAAAAAACGTTTAACTATCAAGTCACATACTTAATGACCAAGAGCCTAGAATACAATTCAAATACATGATGCATATAAATCAAATACAATATGAGTCAATTTATCTAGGGTATATAACTAACAATCTCCCACTTGCCCTAGTTCCAATTAGAATGGCTCTCAAACCCATTGACCTAGTATGATCCTCATGCTTAAGTTATTGGAGTGACTTTTTCAAAGAATCTGCAATATTGTCAATGGTATCTACTTTTAAAATTTTCATGTCTCCATGCTCAGTAATTTATCGAATAAGATGGAAACGTCTCAGAATATGTTTGTATTGTTGATGAAATCTAGGTTCCTTAGCTTATGCAATAGCTCTTGAATTATCACAATAAGGGTCCAATGGGTTCACAATGCTAGGAATTACTCCTAGTTCAGCAATGAACTTCTGATCCAAACTTCCTCCGTGGCTGCATCTGAAGTAGCCACATACTCAGCCTCTATAGAATCAGCTACTGCATCTTTCTTTGAACTCTTCTAGCTCACCCTATTCAAATAAAACACAAAACTAAATTCTAATATGAAATCATCTAAATCAGTCTGAACGCCAGCATCTGTGTAACCATTTACCACCAGCTCTCTTTCTTGTCCTCCATAGGCGAAAAGCATATCTTTAGTCCTTTTAAGTACTTGGGAATGTTCTTGGCAGTAGTCTAATGTGGCTCCCCAAGGTCTATTTGGTATTTTATAGTCATGCTCAATGCAGATAAGACATCAAGTTAGATGCATAAAATGCCATACATGATAGACCAAACTGCGGAAGAGTATAGTATTTGGCTCATGTGCTCTTGATCCTCCTTTATGGAAGGACTTTCAGATTTGTTGGGTTTAATTGATGTGAACTGGTTAGATATGCAAGAACATCAAGGAGTTATAACAAGAGCCAAGGCAAAACATCTAAAGAGTCACAAGGATCAAATTAAGGAAGAGAAATTTTAAGGCTTAAGTTTTTTATGTCTAAGACCTTATGGGGCTTAAATTTTGGTGTCCAAGACTTTATGTGGCTTAAATTTTGATGTCCAAGACTTTTAGAGAAAATATCCTAAAGTATTGAATAAGTTACAAATTGAAAATTCACCTTGGTAGATGGTTGGAAGCCCTTTTGCCCAAGTTGGAAAATTGTCTCATATTTTTGGCAATGTATTGACTAGTGCTCTAGAATAGTCCAAATGCAATTAAAGCACCTCCATTGTCTTATCAAGTGTATGTATAGGTTATATCTATCCTTTGGGCTTAAAATATGAGAGGGAAAAATTCCTATTTTCTCCCTCAAGTCTCTATAAATATTTAGTCTTCCATTTTGAAGAAGCTAATCAAGAAATTTTTCAAGACAAAGGTTGTTCTCTTAGTATTCTTAGTTCTTAGCTTAGTTTTTCTATCTTCTTCAAGGGTGAACTTCCTTGAAAGAAAATGGCACACTTTATATCTATCCTTCTAGAGGTATGGATTGTATTTTTGTTGTTATGGATAGGTTCTCTAAAATGGCACACTTTATTCCTTGTAGGAAATCCGATGATGGAAGTCATGTAGCTAGCTTGTCCTTTACTTGGATAGTTAGATTCCATGGAATTCTAAGGTCTATTATGTCGGATAAGGATACCAAATTCTTGAGCCATTTTTGGAGGGTTCTTTGGAAGAAACTTGGTACTAAATTGCTTTATTCTACAGCTTGCCATCGACAAACGGATGGACAAAATAAAGTGGTAAATAGAACAATTAGCCAACTTTTAAAGGCTATTTTGAAGAAGAACTTGTGGCAATGGGAGGAATGTTCGCCACACAGTGTATTTGCCTATAATAGGGCACCTCACTCTACTACTTCTCATCCTCTATTTCAAGTTGTTTATGGTTTTAACCATCTAACTCCCTTTGATTTGGTTCCTTTGCCTATAGATTAAGCGTTAAGTAAGGATGCCAGCAAGAAGGATGATTTTAGGAAAGCAATTCATGCAAAGGTCCATGAAGCCATTTTCAACTCCAACAATAAGCTTGTAGAGAAAAAAAATGTGGGAGGAAGAAAAGTGGTATTAAAACCCGGTGATTGGGTTTGGGTGCATTTCAGAAAGGAAAGATTTTCCCAACAAAGAAAGTCTAAGCTTGATTATAGGGGAGATAGGCCATTTCAAATCCTTGAGAAAATTAATGACAATGCCTATAAAGTTGATCCTCCGGGACATTATAATGTTAGTGCCACTTTTAATATATCCGATCTCTCCTTATTTGATATAGGTGATGGAGCTTTGAGGACGAATCCTTTTCAAGAGGGGAAGGATGATGTTAACCGGTTAGACATGCAAGAATATCAAGGAGTTGTGACAAGAGCCAAGGCAAAACAACTAAAGAGTCACAAGGATCAAATTGAGCAAGAGAAGTTTCAAGGCTTAAATTTTGATGTCCAATATCTTATGGTGCTTAAATTTTAATGTCCAAGACTTTATGTGGCTTAAATTTTGATGTCCAAGACCTTATGGGGCTTAAATTTTGATGTCCAAGACTTTATGGGGCTTAAATTTTGATGTCCAAGACTTTATGGGGCAATATCCTATAGTTTTGAGTAGGTTAGAAACTGAAAATTCACTTTGGTAGATAGTTGGAAGAGCTTTTGCCCAAGTTGGAAAATTGCCTCCTATTTTTGGCAATGTGTTGACTAGCACTCTACAATAGTCCAAATGCAATTAAAACACCTCTATTGTCTTACAAAGTGTATGCATAGGTTATATCTATTCTTTGGGCTGAAAATATTAGAGGGAAAAATTTCTATTTTCTCCCTCAAGTCTCTATAAATATATAGTCTTCCATTTTGTAAAGGCTAATCAAGAAGTATTTCAAGATAATGGTTCTTCTGTTAGTATTCTTAGTTTTTAGCTTAGTTTTTTTCTATCTTCTCAAGGTTGAACTTCCTTCAAAGAAAAATCACTTTGAAGACTTGTTGAGAGTTCCAAGAGCTTCAAGGTTGATCATCAAAATTCCTTCATACTAGTTACTACATTCTTCTAGAAAACTAGTCTTGAGGTCTTCTTCTTGTTTCATTAAGGTCTAAGGTTCAAAATACCTTAGGTTGCTTGAACATTGAAGAAAAGTTTTGTTTAAACCTTCTTGAGGTCTTGGATTTAATATATCCAAGGTTGCTAGAAGTTTAATATTTTCAAGTCCAATAAAAGGAACTTTCTCTTTCTACCTGTTACACTTGTTTTGGTCGTTCTCTCCCTCACTTCTTGGATGAAATTTTATGCTCTTCAAGATCATTCCACATCATAGAGTTTTTTTTTCTCAGAATTAATTCTTGTTGGGTCTTCTAAGTTATGCAATTAGGGTTTTGAGGCCTTTGTGGTTCTAATTATCAATTTAGGGATGCACTTTAGCCTCTTATATTAGGTTTATGAGGCTTAGATCCTCATAGGTTTCTTATTGGAGTGTTGAGTTTAAAACCCTCAATAGAGGTTCTTCGAGAAAAGGAGGTGATCGTTAGGAAGGAGTAGATTCCAAACTACAATCAAAGAGGATCTACATCATAATCTTTTTCTTATAGAAGAATCAACAAAGGCTAGAAAATCCTAACCTATCCTTTACAGTAAAGAAGACCTAAACACAAGAAACAACTACTAAAGAGTATCCACCTCTTGTATATTAGGAATTGAAGATGATCAATGGAACCCTTGAATTTCCTTTCATGGATTCCTAATTACACTTACTACATGATCATACTAGTAGGAAGTGAGAAGAAGAAGAAACCCTAAGAAAAGCCCTAGGAGCTCTCAAGAACACAAGCCACAATTTTAGTTCATATTTCATTAAATGTTGTCTTCAAATGGCTGCCATAAGGAGTATATATAGGTCCCTTGGCGAATAGCACCAAGCCTTAGCTACTAATTGAACTTAAGAGAAGTAAATGGCCTCCATAGCCACTTAATTACAAGTCTAGGTTTTGATAAACCAAGTTTGGAAGTAAAACTTAACTTAAAATCTTAAAATAGTTATTACAGCCATGACCTACCGTAGATGGTAGGCCCGACTTACCGTTGGCAGTAGGTGTTGTTCACTTGGCACCCCTTGAACAATGACCTACTTGCGACGGTAGGTCTAAACCTACTATTGACAGTAAGATGCCTTCTTGAGATTCTTGGACCAGTGACCTAACAGCGACGGTAGGTCCAACCCGACTGTCGACGGTAGGGTGTCTTCTTGAGTCCAATTGTAATTTGAGCCACTTTTGTTTTCCACACTTTCTTCTTTTCGTTCTCTTTTGTGCATCATGGCCATTAGGAGTATTTTAGTGTCTCATCGGTCTACATCTTCTCCTTCCAGTGCATTTCCACGTACAACCTTGAAAGTCCCTCCCGAGTAAAACTACCATTTCCTTATTCTGCTCTTTTACCTTCCTTGCTATCGACCTTGTAACCGGTCCTTGGAAGATATTCACGTTCTCATGCTTATCGTAGGTGATACCACAAACATATCAAATTTGTGTGCGAGTTTTTCTGAAATAATTATTTTACATAAGCTCTGCAGCTACAAATTTTCAGAAATTATAAATTAGGCCATTTCTTAGTCCATATCTTATATTGTGTCTTCTAAAAAGCCTTATATAGAACTCTATTTAATACGAATACAACAACCTCTAAAGCATAGCCCCAAAAAGAAATTGAAAGATCTGTTTCACGCATCATTGATTGAACTATACGTAAGTGTCTGATTTCTCCTTTCAGATACACCATTCCATTGTGGTGTTCCTGGTGAAGTTTAATGTGAGACTATCCCACAATTTTTGAGATATATGTCAAACTTTTTGCCTAGGTATTCACCCCCTGATCTAATCGAAGTATTTTGATACTCATTCCAAGTTGATTCTTTAGTTCATTTTGATAATCATTAAACTTTTTAAAGGAATCTGATTTATATTTCATTAGATAGACATAGTCATATCTACTAAAATTATCTGTGAATGTAATAAAGTACTAAATACCTCCTCTAGCTTGTGTGTTTATTGGTTCACATACATCTGTATGTATGAGTTCAAATAAAATCAGAAGCTATTTCACTCTACTATGTAAATGGGCTTTTAGTCATTTTCCCTAATACAAAAGAATCGCATGTTTCATAGTACTCAAAGTCAAATGAAGTTAAAGCCCATCTTGATAGAGTTCATATATAGGCTTCTCATTTATGTTGCCTGAATGACAATGCCAAAAGTAAGTTTGAGATTTAAATCTCTTCATATTTATGTTATAGATTGGCCTACTATTGGAATGATATAGGTAAAAAAATAAACTCCATTGAGTAATGAGGAATCTCCATAGAAAATACCATTCTAAAAAATGGAGAATTTATTATTCCTCATAATAAATTCAAAACTATCAACATCCGAACAATGAACTGAAACAATGTTCCTAGTCATAGCAAGAATATAAAAACAATCCTTCAACTCAATAATAAGCCCACTGGGAAAAGTAAATCAAATGTCCCTATAGCTACTGTAGTAACTTTTGCTCCATTTGCAACTCAAAGGTCCACTTCTTCTTTTGTGAAAGATCTACTCCTTTTGAGCCCCTGCACGTTTGCACAAATGTGAGCTCCACATCGAATATCTAATACTCATGAAGTAGGAGTAGACATATTAATTTCTATAACAAAAAGACCTCAAGTGCCAGTCTCCCGATCTTTTTGCGTCTTATTTTCTTCCAAGTAGATCTTGCAGTTCCTCTTCCAATGACCTACTTCATTGCAATGGAAGCAAGGCCCTTCCTTTGGCGGCTTAGCTTTAGGTTTCAGCTTATGTTTACCTTTTTCCTTCTAAGACATAGGCACTCCCTTTCCCTTATTCTTCTCGAACTTTTCCTTTTAAACCATCAAAACATTAGGAGTAGATTTCCTAATATTTTGCTCAGCCTACTTGAGCATCCTATGCAATTAATTTATGGACTTTTTTATATTGTGCATATTAAAGTTCATGACAAACTAATCATATTCATATGTCAAAGAGGCCAAGATCATATCAGTGGCCATGTCATGAGTAACAAGTTCTCCAAGCTTTTCAAGCTAATGAAAATAGTCCTTCATTTTCAGGACATGAGCACTGATTGAGGTGCCTAGGGGCATTTAAAGCTATTAACGTCTTAGTGATAAGATACCTTTCTTGACGTGCTTGCTCTTGGAACATTTCCTTAAGCTGTTTCATCATCGCATAATCCACAACTTCCTCAAATTACTTTTGCAAGTTAGGGTTCGTTGTGGCCAACATAAGACATGTCACGTTATTAGAGTCATCCTTATGCATACTATAAGCATCTTTTTCGACTCTAGAGGCATTATTAGCTTGTTCGTTGGGGATTGGTTTTCCATAGCACTCATCAACTTTACCATCAACTCTTCAAGATTCACCTTGGCCGGAGGGGGTTGATTTTGTGTACCTGCTTCATATCGCGCGGTGGAGGAAGTCCCCTATTCTTAATCGTGGGGGATTTTGTTGTCTCTGTTGTCCCTGGCCACCCCAAGAAAAGGTGGGATGGTTTTTCTATCCCCGATTATATGTGTTGGAATAGGGGTTCTTCCTAGGCCATTCTCCTAGAGAAAGTCAACTTGTTTGGTGGGCCTCCCATACTTGGGCATTCATGGTTTGGATGCCCTCCATTGCGGAAGTTAAAAAACATGACCATCTAAGTAGATTTATTTAAAGATCCAGTGGTCAAATTCCCCATCTTCTGTTCAATCATCACTATCAGCCTAGCTTCCACAGCTTCTACATTGTGTACTCCACTTACCTTCGGCTTCGTCCTCTGACCTCCCCAGGTATAGCTATTTATCGCAATTTGCTCGATGAGGTCATATACTTGCTGAGAGGACCTGTGATCCGTAGACCCTCCAGATGAGACGTCTATCAGCTGTCTCGCCCCAAAGGATCCTCCATTGTAAAAAGTCTTGTTTTGTATCCCCAAATCCAGCCTGTGATGAGGGCATTTTTTGAGCGGCTCTTTCCACCGCTCCCAAGCTTCATGTAAGCTCTAATTGTCAACTTGTTTGAATGACAGTATTGCGTTCCTCAACTTTGCTATCCGTCTTGTAGGAAAATAACTCCCCAAAAATTTCTCTGCCAGTGAATCCTAGGATGTAATAGACTTGGATTACAATAACTTCAACCAAAACTTCGCCTTCCCCCTTTGAAAAAATGGGAAGAGGCGAAGCCTAATAGCCACTTCCAAAACCCCGTTGATCTTGAAGGTGTCGCACACCTCTAGGAAATACCCTATATGTGCATTGGGATCTTCTTCCAAAAAACCATCAAACTGGACCTTGTTCTGCAACATCTGTATAATGTTCGATTTTATTTCAAAGTTTGTGGCCTAAACTCTTTGCCATGCTATGCTTGATTGCGTCCCAATGATAGACGGTCAAGCATAGTCAACCATGTTTCGCTCTACCATTGGTGGTGGTGGATACGGCTCGAATAGCCGATTCTCGATCGGTGGAATTTACAGTCTATCTTCTGCCCTATCAACAGTGGTTCTGCTCATTTTGCTACAGTGCCGAATTGAAGGGCATGGCGAGTGCTCCGTAGTGTTCGTTCCGGTTCTGAGTCAAATGGTACTAGTTCCCCCCTTCTTTGTCGGAGCATAAACTAGCACCACTCAACCTGCAATAAATAAGATAATGCTTAGTTCCACAGAACAAATACCTTTAATTAATTAAACCGAAAAGAAGACTGAATATTGCTAACTACAGTCCTATTCAACTTATAACCGAAAAATTAAAACAAAGCAAAAGAGAAAATAATAAAATGAACCAAAAAAAAAAGAAAAGTGAGGTGAACTAAAAGAACTATAATCTAGAAAAAAAACTGACAAATACTAAAGATATATAGAAAACGGAAGTTTGGATCTCGGTATGCCCCTAATCCTGTTACTACTTCAGTGAATTGAAATTAATGGACATTGTAGCTGCATTCACGAATTGGATCATCATACTCGTAATTGCGCAATCCCTATTTCTAGGTGAAAGCCGTTTTATTGACTATAACCCTTAGACGAGAATATCTTCTCTCCCTAAAAAGTTACGAATGCAATAAATTCTGGTAACATAGGACCTAAGAGTACAAGTTCTATCTCTACTAAATGCCCCAATTAATCCCCAAAATTGATTGCCCTCCATGGTTCTTCTTTTTTCAATTCCAAACACCTGTGTGACTAATTCGAGCTCATGACACTTAATTTCAAAAAATTAAACAGTTGAAGAACAATTCATTCAATAGCAACATCCACTTTTATCAAATTCCAATCAATTTCATAAATAACAAAATTTGGGTTCAATCCTGAATCAAGAAAATTAACTACTAACAATTCATAGCATAAGAAATTAAACTAATTTAAAACTAATAGAGAAGGGATAAAAAAAGGCTTAGGAGTGAATTCAAAGTCCGAATTGCGATCCCAAACCACACACGAGCTCGTCTCTCGAGTTGCTCTACCGAAGCTTGAAATCATTGTTTCGATTCTTGATTCTGCTTGCAAACCTTCAATTTGTATTCTCTAATCTAAATCCTACCTAGTTGAGGTGGGAATAGGGGAAATTTTGACACAAAAAATTGCACAAATTCGCCTCCTAAAGCCCTAGTGGCCTGACTCTAAAAGAGTAGAATGAATAATGTTCGAAAAGCAGTCAAAAAAATCATTGAGCATTGTTAAATTTGGGACCTACCGTCTCTAGTGGGTCTCTATCCTCCTTTACCTCTATGTTGCTCAGCACCTACCATCGGTGGTAGGAGAAACCTACCATCCATGCTAGGCTTACGTCTCTAACTTGTTTATTGCCAAGATGTCTACCGCTGCCGGTAGGATGGCCTACCGTCGGCAGAAGGCTGCTGTCTGGTCACCATTATGTGTCGTTTTTTGTCGTTTTTGCTTTGTTTCAAGCCGTTTTAGTATGTTCTTTTTTGTACTTCCTTATGCCAAGCACTTACAACATAAATGGGTGATATTAGACTTAAATGAATATTTTATACCTTAAAAGCACCGAAAAATAATGGAATTAACCTATAAAATAATAGACAAGAAAATGACTATCAATGGTCAAGGAAAAGAAAAGCTTCAAGGACCTATCACAAGAGCAACAACAAAGAGAATTAAAGAGAATGATGATCAAGTTGCTCATGGATTGGTGATAACAATTAAAGAAACCATGAAAGAAAACCTAAAGTTCAAGAATAGAGGCTGGAAAGATTATGGAAATCATCCTAAGTTGCTTATGGTTCAATGCCTCGAAGCCATCAATGGAGAAAACTAGAAGACGAACAAATCAAGGAGAGGCAAAAATAGAGCCTACCATCGACATTAGGCCCTGTACATACCGTTCGCAGTAAGTTTCTAGAATGGAAAGGCTTGAAAACAAAAACAGTATGGTAAGGTCCTGGTTTTGGCAAATGCATTTTTTCGTCCGACTTTAATGTTTAAACTCTATTTCCAGTTGTTAATTAAGGGTCTAATTAGTCTTTAAGAGTCTTAAGTTAATAGTCAATGTAGGTTTTAACCTAACACTATATATATGTATTTATAGCCTACATGATAATCAATTTTAATGATATATGAAATTTGAGAGTATTTTCTTAGGGTTCTTAAGTTTTGAAGCTTTCTTCTTGAACTTCATCTAGGGTTTGATCATTCCTTAGAATGATTTTAATGAATACCTGGATTAGGTTGTCCAAGGATTCTAATTTGATCACAATCCCTAATTCTATGAAAATCACATCCATGTGATTTATCTAGATCTTAGACTTCTTCATTGATCTAATTGGGTAGTGGGTAACCAGCTTAATTGTTCTTTTAGAAATGGAGGAAAAGCTCCTCTTCATATTCATTTGTTCATAACGTTGGGTGAATTATGGGTGCGTGTTGTTAAACAAGATCAAGTCCTACTTAAGGCAAAGATCCTTGGGAAGCTTAATTGAAGATTTTGATCTTGCACAACGAGAATCATATGATTTTGTATTAGAGCACCATGAATGTAAGCTCATTTTATGTGTTTAATTGTTGAAAAAATTGTAACAAAAAGAGGAGATGATCTACATAAAATTACATGGAAAACATGCAATTCTTGGAAAATTTGGTTTCGTCTAAAGTGGAATTGTGTTATTTATGCTAAAACATTTATTTGGATTTCAACACCTATGAGTTATTATTCAATTGCAATTGTATTTACCTAATTTGCACTTGATTTTATAGATTAATATGATAAAAAGTTTTAAAACATCCAAAAATCGAATTTGATCAAAAGTTTGAAAATATCCAGAATTTGAATTAGTAACAAGGTTAGGGGGATCCTGAAATCCAAACTTCCGTCTTATTTTTCGTTCCTTATTTTCTAAGTATTTATGGTTACTGTTTTGTTAGCTCACGATTGTTCAACATCGTTCTTAAGACTAGACATTGAATCAACGATTGAGTAGTTGAACCTTGCTATCCTCGAGAATATCGACACTGGGGTGAACCCATTCCTATAGTGTTAGGGTCCACTTGTCTTGCATAGTAGCTCTAGGATTCCCATCCCCATTTTAATTTCACACACATCATGATCCTACAAGGGTGAACTTTAATGAAACCTTGGGATCTATGCAACAATCTATTGAGCGTTTCGCTACACAATTCCAAGATATGGCTAGAGATATTGAAGAGTTAACAAAGGGAAAGGGAAGTGCCATAATAGAACAAAGAATTAGGGACAATCTTAGAGGAGTTCCTTCACCACGTCATCAAAGGGCCTATGAAAATGCACCTCCTTATGGATACCACGACATGTCGGCTCAGAGCTCTTATCCGTTTCTTGAAAGTGGATACCAAGGAAGGCAACCTATTAGAGGTGGAAGAAGATGAGGCCTAGGATGAAGGGGTACAATAGACCACAAGAGGAGTTACCAAGGCATGAAGCATGGCATGAAGATAACTTGTTTGAAGATTATGGAGAGAATCCTAATGGTGGCGAAGCATACTTTTGTGGCTATTATGGTGGAGAACAAGGGAATAAAGCTTTAGACAAGATCAAGTAGAAGGTGCCTAGCTTCTAGGGGGAAAAGTGATTCAAATGTGTTCCTTGATTGGGAGAGTTAAGTGAAGAACCACTTTATGGTGAGAATTATAGTCATAGTATCAAGGCTATGTTAATCATTGCCGAATCTTCGGGTTATGCACTTCATTGGTGGAAATGATTGTTACTCAAAGGATTGGTAATGGAAGGCAACCAGTTGAAACTTGGGCCGCATTGAAAACTCTTATGAGAGAATGATTTCTACAAGCATTATTATAAGGGGGAGCTTCACTTCAAATTGATGACTCTTAGGCAAGGTAGCAAAAGTATTGAGGAGTATAGACAAGAAAACGAAGTTATATACTTTGAGATTCAGCTTGGAGGAGGACAAGGATGCTTGTATTGCTATATTTCTAAGTGAAGTGGTCTCAATTAGGACATTGCTAATCTATTAGAATTATACCCTTATACCACTTATGAAGACATGTGCCATTTAGCAACAAAGTTTGAGACTCGAAGGGAAAGTAGTGATTTCTCTAAAACTACTCTTCCTTCTTCACAAAATGTAGTGTCTAAGCCGCAAGAATCTACTTTCAAAGGTTTACCAATGAAAGATAAAATACCTAAGATTGCTTTCAAAGATAACTCATAACCTAAGATGGATGAGAAAGGTAGATTGATCACTAATCCAACTAGGTATTTTAAAGGCAATGGTTTTGGGACATATAGCTATCAATTGTCCTACCAAGGGGACTTTGATCTTTTCATCTCCTTGACCATCTTGGTTCAAATAATCTGCATCTCCTTTGAATAGATTTATCCATGAATCTTGACCTACATCAAATGGCCATAAATCAGAAACATTTAAAGTAGCCCTAATATTATAATCATTTAGAAGATCAATTATATCAGCATTGCACTATCGTGCTCAAGAACTTGAAAATAGCCATCGCCATGGGCATCAAGCGTAAGCTTTTGTTGAGAAGGAAATTATTCTTTTCTAAAGTGAACCCAAACCCATCCTCCGAGATCAAAGACTACTCATTTCTTTTAGCCACGAGTTTTTTGTTGTTGGCCTCATAGCATCATGGACTTTTGAATGGATAGACTTGACAAACTGGCTTTCATGTTTCCATCCATGCTCAAAGCATGATCTATAGGCTAAGGTACCACATCAAATGAAATTAGAATATTGAAACCATAAACAACTTCAAAAGAAGAGTAAGAAGTAATAGAGTGACGAGCTCTATCGTAAGCAAACTCAATAGGAGGTAAACAAGCTTTCCATTGACGCAAATTCTTCTTAATTACTTCTATCAAGGAACAAGAAATGTTGCTAAATTCCTTGATGAATCTTCTATAAAATCTTGATAGACCATGGAAACTTCTCACCTCAGATGCACTCATGGGACTAAGCTAATCCTTGATTACTTTCACCTTATCTTCAGCTACTTGGAGACCTTGAGAACTCAATACATAACCTAGGAAAGTAACATTTTCCCCATAAAACCCATATTTTCCAAGGTTATTATAAAATTTCTCACTTCTCTAAACAAAACAAAACTAGGCTAATCAAGAAATAAGAGTACTAAACAAAATTTTCACAAGAAACAGGGGTCACTGACACCCTATGATTAAAAGGACGCTAACTCACAAAATACAACAATAAATCATGTAAGATTAATTTAGAAATAAACATAGCTTTCTAAGGATAAGTTTGAGCACAAATTGCAATTGAATTGGAGGAGTACAAAACAAGATATAATGAGTTTCAGCACTTTCAAAACAGATCTGATTTCTAGATACTTTAAAAGTTTTGATCGAATTGATCTATCAAATCAAGTCCAAATTAAGTGAAAACAACTGCAATTGAGTATTAACTCCTAGAGGATGAAATACATATCAAATTTTAGCACAAACAACACAATTCCACTTTTGATCAAGCAAAACAAGGCATCAAGTTTTCTTTTGTGTATTTTTGTGTAGATCATCTCATATACTCTCTTTTCTCACGATTTTTTTCAACAATTAAAAACATAAAATGAGCTTACATTGAAGGTGCTCAAATACCAGATGATATGATTCTTGTTGTGTGATATGTCTATTTTTCACATATTCTTACAGCTTTTAATCTTTGGTTTTTGAAGTATTTTAGTAGCACAATGGCATATGTATCCTCCATTTCTTCTCTTTTCTTTATAGGTATGACCTAGATGAGTTAAAATTAAGAATGAAGTTAAACAAGAGCATACCGAGCAAAAATGACGAGAAAAGAGAATAAATACCCAGAATGTAGCAGACCCGGCCGCCTAAGTGGGGTGAACCGGTCGGTCAGCAAAAGAGACTGAATTGAAGACGGAAACCTACCGGAGATGGGCCGATAGGTCCCAACAGTTTTAAGTTATTTTTTACATCTTTTCGAGGGGAATTCATTCCTTAGTTTTGAGACTTAAATAAATAGGGCTTTAGGAGGTAAATTAGGGTAATTTTCTGTGACAAATTTCCCCCAATTCTGATGTCAAGAGGTAGGATTTAGATTATACAATATAAATCAAAGGATTACAAGTGGAATTAGAATCGAAAAAACAGATTCGGGCTTCGTTGGAACAACTCGAGAGAGGAGCTCGGGTGCGGTTCGGGATCTCAATTCGTCCTGCAATTCTACTCCTAACCATTTCTTTTCCTTCTCTTTTTGTTTTAAATTAGTTTAATTTCAATTTTATGCAATGAATTGTGAGTAGTTAGATTCTTTGGATTAAAGTTGAACCCTAATTTTTGGTATTATGACATTGACTTGAAATTGATGAAATTGAATGTTGCTTTTGAATTATTTTTTCTTCAACAATTTATTTCCTTGCAATTTGAGTATCATGAGTTTGAATTAGTTGCACGATTATTTGGAATTAAAAGAGGAAGAACACCCGAGGCCTTTCAATTTGGGGATTAATTAGGGTATTGAACTATAGATAGTTAATGCATTTTTAGGTATGTTATCACCTGCATTTATTACAGGAGTAGCTTGTAAGGGAGATAAGAGATTCTCGTCTAAAAGTTATAGCGAATAGAGCAGCATTTGCCTATAGATAGGGATTGTCCAATTACGAGTGTGACGATCCTATTTGCTTATACAACTAAAATTTTCATTAATTCCAGTTAATTGAAGTAGTTACAGGATTAGGGGGATCTCGAGATCTAAATATCCGGTTTATATATTTTCTTAGAATATTTGTTGGTTGAATTTTATGTTTATGGTTTTGTTAGTCACAATCGTTGCAACAACGTTTTAAGGCTAAACATTGAATAAACAGTAGAGTAGTTTAGCCTTGCCATCCTCGAGAAAATAGACACTCGGTGTGAACCCACTATTACAGTGTTAGGTCTACTTGTGTTGCACTATAGCTTTACAATTCCCATTCCCGTTTCATTTAAGGCACATCAAGTTTTTTGTGTCGTTGCCGGGAACCGGCAAGTTTAAAGAAATACGGTTCTTTGGTGCTTTAGTCAATGTTGCTTTCTTTTATTTTCTTTTCATTTTTTTTCATTATTTAGTTCGTTTCGCCTTGTTCGTTCTTCTTATTCTATTGGGTGGTAGTGGTATGGTGTGTATTCGGCTTATTACTTCTGAGACTTGTGGTGATTGTTTATCTAATTGATTGTCTCAGGTTTAGGGGATTGCGGTGATTTCCTACCAACACCAATATACACATTACCAGCAGACCATGTTCCAAGGATACTAGCAGGGGTGTGATATGTATCCTCACGAGTACAGTTCGAATCTGAGGACTCGACCGAATGTTCCTTGGGAAATTTATGATCAGTATTCAACAGTCAGTCACGGACCACTGGTACCTCTATCATCAAAACCTAATATAGAAGATCTTATGTCAAGATATGTAAAATTGGTAGATGGTAGGATGAAGAACATGGAAGAAATCCAGAGAAGAAAAATAGCCTCTTTACACAGTATGGAGAGCCAAATCGAGCTATTGGCAAGGATGATCACTGACAAGTCGCCTAGTAGTTTACCTAATACTTTGGAGCGGATTTCGGAGGAACAGGCAGAGACGGTCATCGTGCTAAGAGAAAAAGAACTAGAAATAACTGCTCCCGCATTTGTGGATGAAGATGAGGAAGTTGATCTAGTACTGGAGAAGTCGGCATTCCTGAAAGAAGAGGAGGCTCAACAAGAAATGACGGAAAAGAGGCATGACAATCTCCTAACATTCAAGAACCTCCTCAAGTTAAAAGTGTAGTGGAAGGGAGTAAGAGAGATGAATGCTTCCCAGAGAATGAGAGTGAGTTTGAGGAAGGTGAGCCAGAGAAGGAAAATGAGAGTATCGTGGAGAATCGAGAAGATCGTATGGAAGAACGACAAGAAATAGACATAGACGTTGTTGAAAAGAGTGAAGGAGTGAACCTCCTTATAACAAAATAAACTCTGTTCTTGTTTATGATTCTTTATATATACAGGCACCATGGACATAATCCAAGAACAACAACGAGGAGAGGAAAAATCTCATGGGGTTAGAAGGGAATTGCGAGAGCGCTAAAAGGAAACAACCTTATTGCTATAAAAAATTGCAAATAAGTTTCTCTTAAACCTTAGCCCTCATTAATCTTTTGTTTTCCTTTAAAGAATTGAAACTGTTCATAATTTGTAACATCTTTCCCTAGCTTGATCTTAACATTTTCAATTCTCTTCTTGCTCTGGGTTTCAAATTTTTTCATTTTCATTACAAGGAGGTCATAAACTGCTAGCGCCTTAAACCGTACTTTGGCAAGGAAGTAGGGACTCTCCATAAAGAGTCCCTGCTCTCACTGATAAGTAATATTAGTTATGAGAACGTGTTATAGTTGTATTTCTATGATAAATCTATCTGGTTTTCACTCTTTGTTTAAGTTGAATTGTCTTAACCATTTAACTTTGGTTTGGTAAGAGCTCATAGGGAGGATGGTTGTGAGGGTAACCTATACCATATGAGGACGACTAACACTGGGTCGGTCCAAAGCAGAACGGGAGCTGAATTGAACACAACGAAATTCTTCCAACAGGATAACCTTCCTACACTCTTTAACTCTTTTCTTCTTTTGTCTTGTTTATAGTTAGTGTCGCTTTGTTTCATTTATAGTTCTGGTTGTTTACTTTATTTTGTTTGTGTGGGAATGGCTTCCCTTATGCCTTCTTGGTTTATTATATGTGGGAGTGTCTCCCATGTATGCTTCCCTTTATTTGTTTGTGTGGAGATGGCTTCCCGTGTGCTTTACTACTTTATTATCTACTGGAGCGCCTCCCATGTACATTTTATTTGTTTTTGTGTGGGTCTAGCCCCCACATTGACGACAATGTGGTTTAAAGTGTGGGGGAATATTTCTGTATGTACTTTTATTTTTATAGCTTCCTTTATGAAAAATCGAAAAAAAATCTGAAAATTTAAAAATTTTCTTAGTTTTTTTTTGTCTTTTTATTTAAAAAAACCAAACAAAATTTTCCTTTATTTTTCTTTTTGCCATTTGGAGTAAAGTGCTGGATTAGGAGATTGTTCGAATGTTTCGCGAGGGCATAACACTTGGTCATTTTGAAAACCTCATTTGCATAATAATCCTACATGTAGATGGTTTTCATGTACCTGTGTGTGACGGTAGGTATAGGGCCTACCGTCAATGGTAGTCTCTGTTTTTTGCCTCTCCTTGATTTACATCTCTTGCAATCTGCTCCATTGATTGCTCCAAGTGTTGGCATTGAACCATAAGCAATTTAGGATGATTTCCATCATCTTTCAAGCCTCCATTCTTGAACTTTAGGCCTTTATTCATAGTTCCTTCAATTGCTATCATCAATCCATGAGCAACATGATCATCATTCTCTTTAATTTTCTTTGCTCCTGGTCTTACGATAGGTCCTTGAATCTTTTCATCTAATTGACCATCTTCATTCATATCTACAAGCATTAAGTATAAAGATTAGAATAGTATAAGATTCAAAAGAATCAAAAGATTAGAAGTATAAAGCTTTGCAAAAAAACTCAACATAAGTAAAACAACTACAATATTGGATTCATTTTTCTAAAACTCTTCCGAGCACGTATCTTGAACATCTAGTAGGACCTCAATCCAACTGTGGTAAAGCTCGGTGAACAGCTCCTGCATGACAGCTGAGATGTGGGTGGCGGCTCTCAAAGACGGATATAGTTTGTACATGTTACCAAAAATTAATAGTAGTATATATTATATTTTATTAATGAAAAGTATATATTTATTATGTTTACTAAACATACTAATTTATATTCAACACCAATAACTGCTGGGTATCATTGAGATCTGGCTTCCAAGCTGGAAAATTTGTCTGGGAAGCCGTAGGAGACTGTTGTTTGGTAGGTGCAGTAGATTAAGCAGGAGTATTGGGAGGTGCCTCTTGCTCTGTTAATTGATCATGCACTATCACTGGATCCTGCACTATCGATGGGTCCTATTCTAACTGAGACGATTGATATGGAACATCCTTTCTCTTTCTTCCTCGGGCCATCGATCCAGCGAGATGAGTAACATGAATGAATTAGTTTAATGTAATAAACATAAGTATTATAATGACATAAATACAATAAACATAAGTCTAATAACATAAATATGTTAAACATAAGTATAATAACATAAGTACATTAAAAGTTAATTATACAATGTTTGTGTATCGGAATACTCATTGGAATCATTATCGGATTCATCGTTGGAATCTTCTTCAGCATTTTCATAGGAATCTCGGCAAATGTCTTGGTAGAAGAGACTCAACTTGGCCAAGCAACTCAATACCTTTTGGTATAATCACGTATATGCATGAATGCTTGAAGGATTAAAATACAATAGATAGAGTTAGAAGAATGGTCGAAATAGAGACAAACCAGAATTTCTAGAATTTCTTGACCAGTTTAGGAAGAACTCCATTTTTAGGCTTTTAAAGAATTCAAATGAACAAGTGACCTTCATAAATATTGTAGATGACTTCTTGAGGTTTCTATGATGGTATGGCTCATTCGTATATGAGTTTATTTAGATATCCTATGATCCGTCTTAAACTGGACGTTCTACGTCGATTTCCAAGATGATATATTTCGGTAAAATGGCCAAAACCTGAGGTATTTGAGTCCGATTCAGCTGCTTCAAGATTCATTGGAAAGCTAAACGAAGATCTACAACTTTTCTAAGACACTAAGAGCAAATTCAAACATTTTGAAGGTCAAACAAGGCAAAGAATATCCTACTGTGCGTACTATCCAAGAACCTCCTCCTTGAACGGTAGGTCTCAGTTGGGAGACTCATTTTGTGCTATTTAATGAGTTTTTTGATTTATTAACTTGGTTTCTTTTTCACCTTAACATGTAATTAAGTGGCATAAGATGCCATTAACTTTCCTTAAGCTAGTTTAGGAGCTAAGGTTGGAATTAATCACAAGGGGGCCTATATATTCTCTTCTTCATCCCATTTTTAAACATTGAATGAAATATGAATATATGAGAGAATTTTGCATCCACCAGGGCTTAGTTTCTAGGATTTTCTTTAGCTTCTTCTTCTTCCCTTTAACTAGAATAGTTCATTCGTTGATTGAGCAAGAGATTCCTGAATGGATTTTCAAGAGCTCTTTATCTCATCTCTTTTAAATTCCTAATCTTTTAGAGGTTTTAGTTCTTTAGCTAATGTTGCTAGTTTTTAGGTCTTCTTTACGTAGGGAATAGGTGGGGATTTGTTAACTCTTGTCGATTTCTTCCTAAGAGAAAGATTGGAGGCTTTCTATTGGAGGGTTTTGTGCTTATCATCAAGTTTACCAAAGGAGTTTCCTCTCAAAATCCTCAAGTAAAGAGAGAAGACCATTAGGAAAGAAATGAGCTCAATCGTCAGTGAAGATGAGTTCATACCATATGGTATAAGAGCTATCTCTCTTTGAGGTGATTTCTATATCTTTTATTTGTTGAATTTTTATTTACAAAAGCCAAAATTGAAAGAAATTGAAACAAAACACTAGTATGGAATTTTCGGATAGGACACTACATGTGAAAAGAATGAGAAGAAAAGTGTACCAAATAAAGCCCAAATTGTGTGAATATGTCCATTTTTAATCCTTGTTGAGTTGTGGTTCTTTAGAAACAAGTTTTGACCGATTTACACTTGATTTGGTTGGTCAATTTGTTCAGAAGTTTGTAAGTGTCTAGAAATCGCGACTGTTGAAAGCATGTGAATTAAAATCTGCCTATATCTTGTTTATGCGTTCTTAAATGGATCAAAATTTGTGCTTAAATTTATCCTCTTCGAGATTTGCTTCTTTCTAAACTTGTTTGACTCGATTTGGAGCTATATTTACGGAGTTATTTTGATTTTAGTGACAAGGTGTCAATATGCTCTGTTTTCTGGAATTTTTCCTAGTACTCATGAATTCTTTTAATCGAGCTTTCAAATTGTCTTTATTTCGATTTGAATAATTTTTCTTTGACATTCGCTGTGTTGCCTTTGCTTTTTCTTGATGGAGATGAACATTTCTTTGGCTTATGCTCTTGAAATTATTTTTTTTAAACTCTATGTCTATTAAGTGTTTGATGAAAATCCTCTTAGTCTTTATCTTCTTAACTTTTGGGAATTTCTGGTTTAGTGTTCTAGTTGAATTTGCTTGGTAATTTTGTGGAACTAGAAGCTATATAGATGACCTTAGAAGGTGAGGATTGAAAAAGCAAGAGGGTGAGATTCTTACTATAAAAGTAGAAGAGTGTGAGTGAAACACGAGGGGTGAGTGAATCCATCTCGAGTGATATACTAAGAAAGTGATGAGGTCCTTGTTTCCCTATACTAACCTTTGTTTTGCTGGTCTAATCCTACATATTAAGCTTTGTATCGAGAAGTGAGTGTTTCAAGGAACCTAAATAGAACTCCTGGCAAACTAGTTTGGCAAGATGTGAAGAAATCCATGAGGTCCCTAAAACTTCAACTTAATAGTGTGGAAAAGAACCTTGGAAACATGGACAGAGCATTGGACCAAAGGGAACGTGAGTGTGAAAAAGGTGGATACTATGGGAATCTTGGATATTAGGAATATGATGAAGGCGATTCTTACTACCAAATTGGACAAAGTTGTTGGAAGAAAACTGAAATGATGGGAAGAGATTTTTGAGTGGCTTATGAGAGTTACAAAGGTTCTAGTTAATCCTACATGGATGATAGATATATGCATTGGTATCCATATGAACAAGAAGCTAGGTACTATGGAAAGGAAACCTATGAATCTCAAGAGAGCATGAAGTCCTTTCTTTACGAAGAGAAGTTTGCCAACGACATTGCCAATGGGCAAAATATTATGTCATCCCCTCTTTCAAGGTAAAAGGAAGCAAGGAAAACTTGTGCTGAAAAGAAAGTTAGATTTGAAGAACAACTAAGGGAAGTTGGATTTATGTCTAATGAGCATATTGGAAAGAAAACATCTATTGGTGAACCTAGTGGCCTTGGAGTAAGAAGAGAAAAATTGAGAAGAGTGCAAGATCCCAAGAAGTGACGCTGGACAAGAATGATACATGTGAGGGAAAAGAAAGTCACGAAAGGATAGAAAGAGTGGAAGAAAGTGAAGGAATCTATGTAGAACATTTATTCTTGATGCTATTCCTTCCTTGTTTGAGAAAGTTGAAAGAGATGAGAGTGAGATCTAGGAAGAAAGAAAAAAGGGAACAATGGAAGAAAAAGAGAGTTTGTTTGAAGAACATGAGAGGATAAATGAAGAAAAGGGGAGTGAAACTACTTAGGGGAGACATGACAAGAGTTCCTATTCTCTTGAGCTAAAATTGGACTCACTCTTAAGTGAGGAGATATGTTTACTGTCTAACCAAATTAATCCTTTTCTTGCTCTTATTTCATCTTATGTGCAGAATTTTCAAGATAAGAGAAAGAGAATTGGAGGGAGGCTTTATCACAACCATAAAGAAACATCGATATGCTTTTTTCTAACTCTTTACCTTTGAGCATTGAATTTTCTTTTAAGGAATTGAAGATATTCTTGAATGCACATGTGTCTCATGAGGTTGTTTTTGGAAAATTACTTAAGGGCTCTTTTTGTTACAATCCTTCTTACGTAATCGTTTGCATTCTTAAGAGCTCTCAGGGTTCTACTTTTCTTGAATACCTTTCGGTGCTTGGAGATGCCACTCATGATCATTCTTGTGGTAATTCTCTATATGATTCTAGGATGATTGATTACTACTCCTATGTTGCTAATGTGGATTCTTTTGTGCTAGAAGTTGAAAACAAAGAGCAGTGCATGCTAAGAGTATTTGAAAACAAAGGGAAGAGCTTAGAGAAAGAGCCACTCAATCTACAAGAAGAAACAACAATGAGGTTTTCTCTTAACCCTTCTCCTTTATATTATGAATTTTCTTTCAAGGAACTTAATTTGTTGTTAGAATCTCTTTCTTTTCATGTGAGCATATGTGGAAATGCATGTTTAATCTTTCTTGATGGGAATCTATGCTTACTTGTTCCTTGCATGACTAAGAGTTACCTTCTTGTATTCCTTTTGAGGAACAACTTGTGGGAATAGATACTAAATATGAGCTATTTTGCTATAATTTTGAGTTGTTAAATGATGATCTCGTCATAGAGTCTATGATTGCCTAGTGTTGTATATTCTTGTGCTTTTATGTGGAGTAAGGGTGGTATGTTTCTTGAATATCTAGATGAAACTTGTAGTGCTAAAAGAGTTAGTTGGTTTAATTATTCTTTATGTGATGCTCTTCATGATAAGTATATGGAAAATTTTGTTGAGGATTGTAGTGTCATGCCATCTTTTCTTGATACTTTTGTGAGGCATCATGAAGCTTTTACTCTTGTAAACCAACTTTTGCACCATGTGAATGAACATTTTGAATTTCCTTGCGATAGATATGAATTTTTGAAGGATGATGAATCTTTGACAACTTTGTTGAGTACAAACAATTGTGGTTCTGGAAAGTGAAAACAAATGTGTAGGTAGTTCTAAAGTGTTAAAGGTTCATCTTTGTGGTCTTTTGAAAACTACATTTGAAAATCGTGCATTAGAACTAAATTTAAAGGAACATGTTGAGAAACATCTTGAATACATTACCTCTTCCATTGAGATTCTTTGGAAATATGTTTTCCTAAATCACTTCTTAGTTCAAAACAAGAACTTGTGTGTCTTATCTTTGCATCTTTCTTTTATTGGTAACTTGTTTTATTACTTACCTTTTGAAGAGTTCTTGGAGAAACTTGTATTTAAGGAGGTATGTAGAAAATTTTGTGATCTTGAATTTGTGACTACATTTCCTCGTCTCAAGTATGAAGTGGTAAAATCTTTGAAGCATGGAAAGTGTTCTTGTCTTTCTTTGGAATTCTTTTGGAAAATGTGTTTTAATTATCCTCGCCTTATCAGAGAAGAGTTAGTCCGAATTTCAAACGGGATTCCTCAACATCAAGATTTTAAAATCTTCTTGTTTTACTATCTTCAATTTAAAGAATGTTGTTTGAAAATATCCTTTCCTTGTGATTCTTTCTTTGTGCTGAAAGGAAATTACATAGATTGTTGTTTTCCTCCTTTCTTTGTTAATCAATCTTTTGCCTGGATTTTTATAAACTATCAAAATGTTTTAATCTTATGGGATATTAAATATTTTATTCTCTATTTTTACTCTGAGAGATTCCATGAAAATGTGAGCTTTGAATTTCTTTGTCCATTCAATGATTCTTGGCATTTTACCATTGAAGATATATTCAAAGGAGATGATTCTTATAAGCTTATTTCTAATCTTTTGAAGAAGAATGGTTTCCATCACTTGGAAGTTACCTTTGATTTATTTTTCCAATATCTTGTCTTGAACTACTTTGTCCATACTTGTGAACATGTCCATTTTCAATACCATTTTTTTCCATTCAAAGATTTTAAAACATTAACAAGAAGCTTACTCTTTTGAAAAGTAGTTCTAAATTCCTTATATGAAACTCTTGAGAGCATTCTTCATTCCTGGCATGTTCATTCCTTGATTAACTTCTTGTGCAAACTTTCAAATATGTTGAAAAGTTGAGTTACTGTTTTCATCTTCCATTCAAAGAAGTTTTATGCATTTAAGCTTTTGATGAGTTCCCTCAACATGAATTCCTTTCTCTCCTATGTGCTCATTTGGAAATAAGTCGTGTAAGGTTTGAATGCTTTGGGTTTAATTCACCTTTGGATTCTTCATTTCTTAATCTTCTTTATTTGTACATCCTTTTCTTATCATAGACCCATCAAAGAAGTTGTAGAGACCCTGCTTTCCTTCTTATTTATTTTACTACTGGACTTAATTGACTAGTTCTTGCGTGTTTTAGCAATAATATTCATAGCATTGTTCATTTCAAACATTTCATTTTTAATGTTGCCGGCCTTTTTGTACTTCAATGATGGGGCAAATTTGAGGATGAATTCTTCCAAAACTACTTCGACCATTATTCTAACTCTATTTCTTGGATTTGAATCCTCCAAGCATTTATGCGTGTATGTGATCATACCATACCCCCTCTCTTAAAATCGGAATAGAAGAAAGAACGGTTGAAATTGAGAAAAATCGGAATTTCTACAATTTCGACTATTTCTAACTATTTCGAAATAGTTAGAAGAATGGCAGGAATACAGAAAAATTAGAATTTCTACAATTTCTGGACCAATTTAAGAAGAACTCCATTTTCGAGCTGTTAAAGAATTCAAATGAACAAATGACCTTCATAAATATTGTAGCAAAGTTCTTGAGGTTTCTATAATGGTATGGCTCATTCTTATATGAGTTTAGTTGGATATCCTATGATCTGTCTTAAACTGGACATTATACCTTCCATTTCAAATATGATATATTTCGGTAAAATGGCCATAACCTGAGGTATAGAAGTCCAATTCAGCTGCTTCAAGATTCAGTGGAAAGAAAAACGAAAGATCTACAAAGTATCTGAACACACCAAGAGCTGATTCAAATGTTTTGAAGGCCAAAAAAGGCAAAGAATATCATACTATGCGTACTATCCAGGAACCACCTCCTTGACAACAACCTACCGTTTGGGTGGTAGGTGGACCTACCGTTAATGGTAGATGTTAGTTGGGAGACTCATTTTGTGCTATTTAAAGAGTACTTAACTTATTAACTTGGTTTCTTAGCACCCTAACTTCTAATTAAGTGGCATAAGATGCCATTAACTTTCCTTAAGCTAGTTTAGGAGCCAAGGTTGGAATTAATCACAAAGGGGCCCTATATATACTCTTGTTCAGCCCATTTTTAAACATTTAATGAAATATGAATATATAGGAGAATTTTCCAGCCACCAAGGCTTCGTTCCTAGGGTTTTCTTTAGCTTCTTCTTCCTCCCTTGAACCAAAGTAGTTCATTGGTTGATTGAGCAAGAGATTCTTAAATGAATTTTCAAGAGCTCTTTATCTCATCTCTTTAAAATTCCTAACCTTCTAGAGGTGTTAGTTCTTTAGCTAATGTTGCTAGTTGTTAGGTCTTCTTTAGGTAGTAAATCAGTGGGGATTTGTTAACTCTTGTTGATTTCTTCCTATGGGAAATATTGGAGGCTTTCTATTGGAGAGTTTGGTGCGTATCATCATCTTTTCCAAATAGTTTTCCTCTCAAATCCTCGAGTAAAGAGAGAAGATCATTGGGAAAGAATTGAGCTCAATCATCCATCAAAATGAGTTCAAACCAACTTTTCCGAAAGAACCTCTCTAAAGATGATAGGATCAGTCGTTCTATGAACACGTGATAATCGTGTCTTTTCATGCCAATCATCTTCATGTCTTTATAATCAACATACCTTGTCAAGTCAGATGACATCCATCTGGCAGGTGCAACTCTTTAACCTAATGAGGCGCCATTTTCTTTTGTTTTTTCATCAAGATATAACATGCGGTGGCTTTGAACACAAACCCTACAACTCTCTTCCATTAACAAGTCTGGTCGGTTGCAATACAAACGTAGATCTCGTCTAGTCTTGATATCATCTTTTACTTCCTTTTTATATTTATAATAGTATTAAAGACATTAGCAAACACATTATTCTCATCATGCATAACGTTAATGGACTAAAAGGGTAAGCAAATAAGGAAGATCCCAAAATATACTCTTCCTTGTCCAATTGTGATCCTTTCCCCTACCATCTTCCTTGCCCAATTCCTTTCTTGTTGTGATTTTCTAAAAGTACCAAACCTTTTCCTATGTCTGTTCTCCCGAAAGTTTAAGTGGCGGCGACGAGTAGTGTTCACCACTACCCTTCTTTAAATACCTCGAATCTCGTCTAAATTGATGACCTGGTGGCAAGAAACCTTGAAGGAAATCGAACAAAGATTGTTTTCCCCCATTTTGCAACCAAAACGACTATTTTTCCTATGCAATATGGACAAGCCAATGCCCCTTTCAAAAAATCTGAGTAAGTCCTATTAAAATACTTCCAAGCTTCTCTATCTCTAGGATGATTGATATGTGCCATATTGTACTATATTTACAGATATTTTTCTATCGTTTTACGATGATTTTAATACATAACATGTATAATTTACACCATTTACCCCTATTCTTATCTTAGGTGCTTCCTAATGAAGAATACGAAGAATAAGAGTGGAAACGAGCAAAAATGAACCAAAAATATAGAAACAAAGCCACTAGCACCAAGGAAGGAGACCTGCCGCCGACGGTGGGCCAACCTACTGCATGCGATAGGTCCAGGAGCTAAAAAAAACATTCCAGTAGAAACCTATTGCGGTGGGTAGGCTAGGCCTACCAGACGCGGTAGGTCCAGAGCCTTCAAACAATTTCTAGATAGAACCCTACCACAGACGGTGCGACTCAACCTACAGGATGCGATAGGTCCCGTCAGCAGCGCAGTTAATGCATTTTTTTTGTATTTATATCAATTTTTCCTTTTTTCAAGGAAGAACAATTTTAGGTTTGGAGAAGAGGAATTACGAGCGAATTTGGGCAAGAAAAACTCTCTCAATTCCTCTTCAATTAGGTAGATTCTCTAAAATTAACATTAGATTGAAACTCTTGGAGGAAGATTGAAGAGATTTTATGGAGCAATTTCGGGGTTCATCAAGCGAATCGAGAGACGAGCTCGGGTCACGTTCGGAACCATGGATTCAACCTTGCTTTCAACCTAAGCTTTCTTTACTTTTGTTAGTTATGATTTCTATTATTGAATTGACTATTAATAGGATGTTTACTAGCTAAATGTCTATTGTTTGAATTGAGGGTTGAACCCTATCGTTGGATGATGTGATCTTTTATTGAATTTGATTAAATTAATGTTTATTTATGTGTTGATTGTATGTTCAATTATGTTTTCTTGATAATTGATTTGCGTGGAATCGAATATTGCGTAAAATTGATTCAAATTGAAAGAAGAAGATCAATCTAGAGCAACTAATTAGATAGTAAGAGTTGGCAATTTAATAGAGATATTCTTTGCACTTTTGGGTTATTATTAGATCACTTAAGTTTATACCATTCATAATCGGTTAGGGAGAGAAGAGATTATCCTCTGAAGGTTAAGTGAGTAGAGTGGCCTTCACCTAAAGATATGAATTACTTGAATTTTGTAGGATACCCAACCTTTGTTTTCAAATGTGGTTTTTTGAGTTTTCAATTGAAATAGTTGACAAAAGTTAGGGAGATTCCTTCATTCAAACTCTTTTCCTAAAAGTTTATGCCTTTAACTGTTACTTCCATTTAATTGTGTTTAGTAGTTTCCCCAATTTGTTAATTACTTTCTTAAAACCCAATTTGTGCGACTAAACATTAGGTAAAACGGTGAATATTTGAGCCTTTACCGTTCTTTGAGTTCGACAACTCCGGTGTGTCTCTAATACTACAGCGTAGGTACATTTACCTGTTGCATTCGTTTTAGTTATACGACATTTATAACACATCAATGACTCAGCACGTCCGACTCCGTTGATCTTACAGAATGCAATCTCATATGTTTGTTAGTTATTTTCGACATATATAATCTGTGCAATCTAGGAGTTAAAGGAAACAATAAAACATTGTCTTCACCAGTCTCTTCAACCTGGGTTTCTTTTTCTTCCCTCTCTTCTTCCTACTGCTCTTGTACAAGTGACTGCCACAAAGCTTATATTCCGTTTTTCCAGAGTCCTTCCAATAAAGTATACAACCATTGGCACACACATCAATCCTTTGCACGGGTAATCTTATGCGGGATATCAACTTCTGTGTCAAGTACTAATCTTCGACCATATTATTTCTTGGCAGAAAATGCTTCTTTCTGAATGCACAAACATCATCTACGACGTTTGAGTCCAATGATTCTAAGACTTAATGTACAACAACTCTGCAAAAGCAAATAACATTGAATTTCTGTCATTGCCTTCAACCAACGGTATCTCTACCGCTTTTCACATGTCAAAAAAAATTTTGCCTCAGGATTATGTGGTTTCTTCATAAGCGAAAAAGTTTTGACTGGTTGCATCAAATATTATCTCACGATATAAGTTGATTTCAGTCAACATACGCCGTGAACTTTCTATTGCTATATTTGACTGTATTGTACCATCACGTTTTGCAAGAACACATCTCTCATTGTGTGGCCAAATTATCTTACCATGACATGTACGATTAAGATAAGAAGGCACAAAACACTAGCGCAAAAGATGATCCTTCACACCATCGGCAGTTATAAATTTCTTATTTTTACACTTTGCACACATACATATCATCTCTTTTTACTTCCACTATTCATTTCCAGAAAATGAGGAATAAAACAATCTACCCTATGAATGAATTCACTTGTAAGACCCTTAACCTTGGGCTCGGGTAGTTCTCTTACATCCAACTTGATCTGGTATATTTTCGATAGATTATAAGAATGATTAGGAGAAAGAATTGTTAGTTCCAAAACATCTAAGTTACCATTAATTTAGAGGATTCATTACCCAATCTTGATTGACGAAACATAGTAATATCTAAACTAAAAATAAAGACTCTTTGGACATTAATGGACCCAAACAATAAAATTTACCAAATTAAGATTGAAATTCTTTTGACAGTTCAAATATTAGCCTATTAGTTGGAGTTATTCACTCATTATTCAAGAGAATCAACCATAAAAATCTCACCACTTAATGAAAAAATAAAGATTCTCTTAAGAGTTTCAACCAATGCAATAATATCAAGATTCCAAATACAATGTTCGAACTAAGATAACAGGTATAAAAGACACAAAAACTTACCATAAACACTTAAATTACTTGGTCACCATAACACGATTGTGTTTTAATTATACAGTTACAATATATGAATTAAAATCATGTTTTAAATCTTCACCTTGCTTCTATAATCTCCTTTCAATTTAGTGAAATTCTTTTCTCCTATTTTGCAATATGAATGTAGGCTTAAAGCAAAACCACATACATTACTGTGTCTATATTTTTCCTATCTAGCAATCTCCAATTCTTTTCTATGAATCTTGCTAATAATTCTTGTAAAATTAAATAACTTACCTAGTTAATTTAACAGAATTTTATCATATATATTTATAATTCTTTTCTTTTTGCTATCTCTTATCAAACGTAGTTATATATAATGTTATATCTTTTAACAATTTTTATTATTTTCTTCAATAATTGAAGGTATTTTTTTTTCTTTTTCTAAGTAACTATTTTGTCTGTTTAATATTTGGAATTTTCTTCTTATAATTTTTATGCCATATGTACATTTGAAGTAATTCTCATTAAATTAGAGATAGTAAAGGTCACCAAGTAATAATAATAATACATTTTATTCATGGTCATTATAAGAGCACTAAAATAAAATTAATGGAAATGAAGGACTCCTAGCTAATAATAAAAAATTATTTAGAGGATCAAAATTAAAACAATAATTGATCTCACTATAGACTATTTTAGGAAATAATTCAAAAATTAAGAGAATAAAATGTAAATCATCATGAAGCTACCATTGACAATATCCTAAGAAAGGTAAAAGTTTTTAAAAATTACATTGTAGACTAATTAAATTTGAAGAAAAAGGGAGGATTCTAGAATCTAGGTGGGATAAAAGACTCTTATTAATGTACATTTTTCTCAATTATATAATTAATATTTTTTTAAGCAAAAAAAAAGTTATCTTCTTACATAATCAATATTTTAAAATTCGAGTTAATATTTATGATTGAAATTCCAAGACCATTTTGGTTTCACACACATCAAAACATAAAGCCATTTTACAATTATAAAGAAAAAGGTTAAGAGATTACAAACATTATAATTAAGAATTTTTCCTTAAAAAAATGAATGAGTGCTTTCTTTACAGTGATATTTCAAGAAGAAATTTTCTATATCTTCATATTTTAATCAAAAAATCTTAAAACATTTATAGTTAATTTAAAAATAAAAAAAAGTAGAAATTATTCTTAGGAACCCACCAAACTCCGAGAGTTTTGTCAGAACTTCCACTATAAAGCATGAATCCACCTCCAATAATTCTTGGTGAAGATTGTAAGGCGTTATAATCTCAATTCTAAATAATCCACCATTGATCTCTGCTTTCCATATTCCAATACCTTTATCTGCTGATCCACTACAAAGAAATTCCCCAATCGAACACATACATAAACAACCATTTCATGCGATTTTACTTCATAAATCAATTCCAACTATCAAAATCTTTCTTTCTTAACAAACCCATTATATATCCATTTGATCCTCCTCCACAAACAAGATTTTCATCATCAGTAACAATCACAGAATTCAAAGAAACATCTTTATGACTAGTGAAATTTCAGGTGATTGATTATTCTAAAACCTCAAGCCTACATTCATCTCAATTATACTAACAAACAAAACTGAAAAACCACAGAAGTTGGGTATTGCAAACTCAGCAGCAGATAAACTCCAAAGCTGAAAAATAGAAAAAAATGAAATAAAACCCCACCTCTATAATTCCGATAATCGGCAGCGACGACGAGCTCCTTCAGGATTAGAAAGGCTGCAAGCTATTTGTCTTGCGACAAGGAGTGAGATTTTAATACAAAAGTGAAGAAGAAGAAGAAGAAATTTTAATGAGCTTCAAATAGAGAGAGAGAGAGAGAAAGAGAAAAAGAGAGAGAGAGAGAGAGGGAGAGAAAGAGAGAGAGCTTACTTGTGATTATAAAACGGTAGCGGCGGTGGTAGGGGGCGCCTGAGAGCGTGGTCGTCTGTGGTGCTGGCAATCCGTTGGTGAGTCATTGAATAATTTGGGAGAGGAAGAAAGGGTTTGCCCATTTTTTTTGTAAATCTGTGACTTTATTACCGATGAGATACCGATTGTAATAATTATTTGCAAGTTACCAGCACCAAGGGCATCGTTAAGGTCGTCCAAAAACTAATTCAATTACCGACGCTCAAACCTTCGTGCCTAAGGACTGTCGGTAACTTATTTTATCGACGGCATTTTCTGTATAATGTCATCACTTTTTGGCATGCCCTTTCCCTCTTGTTTTTGGTTGAATTTGTGAAAATCAAACGAAATATATATATTTTTGCTAGTATCCCATCGGTGTTTAGCAATGGTAATGGTTACCGTTGGTAAGTCTCGTCGGTAAAAGCCTTTTATAGTCTTTTAAATGTCTTGTTCTCATATGGACTAGAATAGCATTCACATTAATCTCTTTTCTCATTATTATCTCTACAACTTTCAATGTTACAAGAATTAAATTCCAAAATTTATTTTTAATTTATGATGCATGGTATAATAAAAATAAATTCATTAAATGTTGTATTACTTTCATAGTATGACAAGTAAAGAAAATGTGTATTAGTCAAATATGACAAAAAAAAAATAGAGGAGGTATTTATTAGAGGATCAAATGAACCACAGAGGATATTCACTATGTTTTCTTATACGCAAAGACATAGCCAAAACTTGCAGACCTCCTTCTCCCCCAATACATATAAAAATGCACATTTTCTAAGTGGTTATAAATCCATGCGTATACAGAGATGTCAATTTTTTAAACTGGGTGCAGCTTTCAGTAGTATTAAAATTAACGTTAATTACATTAAAGTAATATCACGTTTGATGTCATTTTCACTTTTGTTGGCCTTTGTGCCCACATCTCTTTCACCGAATTACCTTTATTTATAACCAAATGATGAGCATAGGCCTGGAACTCACACATACTTGATTTGGGCTAACTTTGTTTATATGGATACTGGATGCTGGGCAGATTGGTTCACCCGACCCGCCCTGGTAACCTCTCTCTATATGTTTACTCATTCAGTCATTTGTGCCCTAATCTGATTTTACTCCTGCTCTATCTTAACTGCCTCCCTTTTTTGGGTTTGTCTTCTTCTCTGAATGATCTTCGGTCTCCTCTTTGCACTTTCTTTAATGGATTGTTCCTGTATCTCGTCAGCTTCTTTGCTTGATTGATACTTTTGGAAACCCTTTAGAGATAGAGAGTTATGTGTGGCAAGAGTTTTGTTTGAGTTGTGAGGTTCTCTCTCCTTGAGGGTTTTTTCAACTTCTCGATTCACCCAATTTATTACTTCTAGTTTTGTATTTATATTTCCTTTGATTCTAATCTCGTAATAGTTCGGATTAATTGAAAGTTTGTAAGTTCTTAGTTCTGGTTTGTAAGATATTTGTGAGATTGTGGGTTCTGAATGTATCAGTGGTACAAGATCATCTAGATTGGTTGTTGTGTTCCCGACGATCTTGTCATCGGTGTGTTCCGTGACCGTTGAGTGGCTCTTTGTGTCTCCAGTATTGGCTTTCATTTTATCTCCTCGCCTATATCTTCGATATAAGTTTTGCATACAAGGAAGCAATTCCTTTTCTGTCCTCAATTATTTATCAAATTCAAAAATAAATTTTTATTAATTTTTCTTGTGTTGAATCTTTTGACTGCCTCCAGTTTTCTGAAAACCAAAACCTGAGCTTGGCTAGAGTCATATTGAGACTATAAGTATTTTTGTGTCTATGTTTTCTTTTTGATTTCGAAAACCTATTTTTTTTTTACTATAGTCTGTGGTTAATGAGTTTTTTGTTCATTATTAATGTTGCTTATGTTCAGCTTGTGATTGCTTAATTTTGTGTATTGTTGGTCATTTATTTTCTTTTCTGTCTGTGGTGTTGGATCTCGCGACTTCTATTAATGCTCTTTGGTTTTATGAAACATTTATTTGTTTCTGTTGGCCTTATATATCTGTATTTGCTGGTGTTTGTTTACTTGTATGCATCATTGGTCACTGCTAAACTTGCCACTGAAAAATTTGATGGACGTATTGATTTTAGTATGTAGAGAAGAAAAATTAAAGTCGTTCTTGTTGAAAATAAAGTTGCACATATTGTTTTAAGCCTTTATAAGTACCTTGAGTCTTGGAAAGGGGAAATACTTGCTGAAAAACTTGACTTAGAACACAACATACTAACTTTACCTTTATGTGATAATGTGTTAAGAGAAATTGACAAAAAAGATAGTACTTGTGAGATTTTGACTAGACTAGAAAAATTATATTTGGGATAATCTGTTTCAAATAAGACTTTGTTAAAAGAAAAAATTTTTTGTTTTAAAATTTCTCTTGCAAAATATCTTGATGAAAATGTTGATGACTTAAACAAAATTGCTTTAGACTTGCAAAATATTGGTGAAACTTGATTTTGGGATTTTATTAGATTCAGTGTTGAGTCTTTTAGTGATGTTAAATATGCCATTGGATATGGTCGTGAAGATCCTTGTCTCATGTTGAAAAAACTTTGGAAGCTAAGTACTTAGACTTCAGAAAAGAAAACAAAACCAATGGTGAAAACTTCTATGTTAGAGAAAGGCCTGAAAAGAGAGAACCTATAATAACAACAAGGGTATATCCAAAACCAAGGGTAGGTCAAAGTTTAAGGACAAAAAAATTAAAATTATAAATGTTTTTATGGTGGAGAAGAGGGTCATGTGAAAAATAACATTTTTAAGGGAATCAAAGAGGAAAAACTGAGTAAGAAGGGTAATAGGGGTGGCAAAAATAAAATTGACAATAAATCTAATGATTCAAAATTTGATGGAAATTCCATGTATTGTGAGGCTTTGTGTGTCTCCCTTTCCTTCTCTTCCTTATGTATTCCTGATGAATGGATTCTTTATCATTTCACATGACTCCTAATAAAGATTGGTTTTTTTTATTTTGAAACTGTTGATTTTGGTAAAGTGGTTTTGGGAGAAAAAATGAGGTTTGTCAAATTAAAGGAATTGGTTCCATTTTTATAAAAATGCATGATGGTGTGACTATGAAACTAACTAAGTTTAGATATGTGCCTAGTCTTAGAAGAAATTTAATTTTTCCTTGGTGCTTTTGAGACTAATGGTTATTTTTACAAATCTGAAAATGGTTTTCTTGCGTGTATGCAAAGGCTCTTTTGTCATACTTAAAGGATTAATAAAAATGGCTTATATACTTTGCTTGGTAACAGACTTTGTAATTTATCTATAGTTTTCTTTTTAAAAAAATGCTTTTGAAAAATACATGTTGTCGCATAGGAGGACAGGCCACATTAGTGAAAAAGGTTTACATCACTTAAACAAACAAAATATTTTAAATGGTGATAAAATTGACAATTTAGATTTTTTATGACCATTGTGTTGTTAGAAGGCAACACAAACTCAATTTTTCCACTAGCACACATAAGTTTCCTGCTACACTTGACTATGTGTATTGTGATCTGTTGGGGTCCTGGAAAAGTACCCACTTATAGTGATAATGTCTATTTTCTTTCAATCGTAGATGATTTTTCTAGACATGCATGTTTCGGAGTTTCTTTTAAAATCAAAAGACCAAACATCGGAAAAAATCAATGAATGGAAAATTTCTATTGAAAACTAAACTGGTAAAAACAAAAATTTATAAAATTGATAACGATTTTGAATTTTGCAAGAAAATTTTGATAATTTATGTGCTTCTTGTGGCATCATGCATCATAGGACAGTTAGGCACAATCCCCATCAAAATGGTGTTGCTAAGAGGATGAATAAGACCATTATGGACAATGTTAGGTGTCTCATGGTCACTTCCGATATGCCTCAACCTTTTTTACGGAAGAAATAAGTACAACTGTGTATTTAATTAAGAGCTCTCCTTCTACTGCTATTAATTTCAAAACTCCAATAGAATTGTGGTCTGGCATACAACCGAATCTGTCCAACCTCAGGTTCTTTGGCTGTGCTACTTTTGCATACCAGAAAGAGGATAAACTTCACTCTAGGTCTAAGAAGGGAGTATTTCTAGGCTATCCTAATAGGGTAAAGTGTTATAAGGTATGGCTTAGAGGTGAATCAGGGGTGAGGGTAGTTATTAGTATAGGGATATGATTTTTAATGAGTTTGACATGCCAAGCCTTAAAGCTAACACTTATCCCAATATTATTAATGATATTCCTTTTGTCGGGAATGTTCCAATGGAGGTGGAGGACACCTCTGTTTACACTCCTGAGCACACACTTTCCTCTGAAATTATTCATGATTAGGACAACCTAGGTTCTATACTTGAAAATGTCGCGCCTGAGTCAGAAAATTCTGACGGTGATGAGAAGCATTTCGAAGCTTAATGTCATTTTGTTAGTGATTATCAACTGTCTAGAAGTAGAGCTCGGAGGGTTTCTAAGGCACTCATTAGATATGGTTATTCATAGTGGTTTCCTATGCATTTGTTACTGCATCATTCGTTGAAGAGAAGAAACCTATGTGTTTTTCTCATGTTCTTAATGTTGGATCCGTAGGCAAACACAAACAAAATAAAATTACGAAAATCCACCAATAGGATCCACACATACTAGAAAAACTGATTGGATAAAAAACACCTCAATGTTTTCTGCCGTTAGGTGTGGAGGTGTTGCTGTTTATGCTTCGCCTGCTACTGGTATCCATGCAACGAACTCCTCTGCAAGTGATCGGGATGCTAGCCCCTTCTGTTTTCTAAAAACTATTCAGAATGAATTCTTACTATCTGGTAATACGTGGAATTTTTGAGAGAGAGAGAGAGGCAAATACTATTTTCCCCGCTCTAGGGTTAAATGATTTTGTTTTTAATCTGATGGAGACGGCTATCAAGAAAAGGTTAACATAACCTTTTATAGCTGTCAAAATATTAGAACCTTAATTGTCATCTAGTGAAAGTTTAATCTCATCCGTCTATTCTTGTAATCATCAAACGGTTGGATGAAAAATATTAAGTAATTAGTTTCATTTATCTGATAAATAAAATTAATTACTTATTAACTTACCAGAAAATACAATATGGAATCTGATTCCCCTTTTGTATACGTTCAACGAAACTAGACACGATCTAGATTCCTTGAAAGTGGACATTGTGCTCACAAGATTGTCCATGCGTGTGATTCTGTAAGTTCACTTAACGTTGGCAGTGAATGAAAAATGTCCTAGACATTTATTCACAAAACATAACGGCCTCTAGCAAGACATTATGCTTACCCAAGTTGAGTAAAAGCAATAATAACCTAGCATCACTTTTAATATTTAGTCCTTTTGTAACACGATATCCTAATTAAGTATAAGGCATGGACCGAGTCATCTTTATAAAACTTAATTAACTATTTACTTGATCACCAGGTAGACTGTTCTGACAAATAATGTTAATAACACCTTATTAATACTTATTTGAGTATGGCCATGCGTATTTTCCACTCTTTCTTATCAAGGGGCCCATGGATATCTCTCTCTAAAAAGAGAGGGACAAATCCCTTTCACTATCTCCAATATTTACGCCATGACAAGAAAATAGCCCAACCAATAGTCATAATAATCACCTAGTTAAAAGAGATGTTTGACTATGTCAAAACATATTTCCTCCCCATGCAAGAAGCATTAGAAACATTAGGTCAAAGGACACCAAATATAAAACTGAGAAGAAATACTTATGACTTAAACCCATGCAATATTTCTTCTTCACTTTGTGTCATGTCCAATACAATATTCTCAATATGTATTTGTGAATTGATTTTATATCTCATATTCATGATTAGTAAAACTTGATCATCAATCAGATTCAAGCTAGTTTAATAATACAAGATTTAATAAAACTAGGGACAAACAAGAATAGTATTCTATTAGCAATAAGGGTTTTACTATCAAGTCACATACTTGATGACCAAGAGCATAAAATACAGTTCAAAATACATGCTTCATAAATCATAAATGTGAGTCAATTGGTCTAGGGCATATACTAACACTTAAGAGTCTTAATCACTCTTTGTGGATGCATGCTAAGAACGATTAAATGTCTTCTTTGCATAATAATAAAACTTGGGTGCTTGTTCCTAAACCTACAAAACATAAATTAACTGAGTGTAATTGAATTTTTAAATCAAGGAATCAAAATCGATGAATGAACCTCCTATATTTGAAGCCGACTTATTGCAAAAGGTTTTTCACAAGTAGAAAGCATTGATTTTATGGAAATCCGCTCTCATGTTGTTAAATACAAAACAATTAGGTTCATGCTTGCAATAGTTGTTTTCTTTAATCCTAAACTCAAGAACTTGATGTAAAAATTTCTTTTTTGCATGGTAAATTAGAAGAAACTATTTACATGAGCCAACCTACTGGTTTTGAAGTTAAAAGTGTAGAGAACATGGCTTGTTTGTTGAAAAAGTCCTTGTATGGTCTCAAATAATCTCCTAGACAATGATATAAAATGTTTGATTCTTATATGATTAAATATGGTTTTGTAAAGAGTAGCTATATGATAGGTGGCTTATTTTTATTGTGATTCTGTTGACAATGTTGTTTATCTTCTGTTTATCTTCTGTGATTCTGTTGTATAATACTCTTTATAGTACTTTATATAACACAATATAGTATTTTTAATATAATATTTTATTAATAATAATATATCAAATCAAAAGATAATATTTATATTTTTTTTTAAAAACGCCCCAATACAAAAAGTCTTCTTGAAAATATTACAAGAAATAATATTATAATTGATGTTAGAGATGGTACACGAAATAATATTACAATGAATGTTCTATATGTATTTGTGTGCTTATATAAGTACACACCCATCTAAACCATCATCAGTAATCTGCACTACCACAAAAACCTACAATAGATTAATCAAAGGCATAGAATCCATGAAGAAATTACAGGGAAAAATACATCATATGGATAATAATTCCATGTTTTCCCTCTTTAAATAGGCTTTTGAAATCCAAATTACAAAGCTTACAGAATTAGAAACAAAGACAGAAAGAGCGGTAGAGAGGAGAGATCATAAACGAGTACGGAAGAGAATGGCAACGGAGATCAAATGTGACGGCGCTTCAACGATAACGGTGGAGGAAGCGTAGTTCCGGCAAAAAAGAATTGTTAAACGAATGATGGCAAGTAAAGTATTTGAAACTACTTCAAAAGTTTTTAAAAATGACAAGAAGATCAATCCAAAACATTATGATGATGATTCTTAATTTGACTAGTTCATCGCAAAATTCTATTATGGACCAGATCTATTTCTCTATTTATAGATTCTTAATTTGTATTGAACTACATTACATATCTAGTTAACTATTCCGGGCTTCTTTTGTTTGTTTTTTTTTACGAAAATAATGTCGAAATTATATAAGAATGTTATAATTTATTTTTTTGTTCTTTAAATTATGTTTACATTGTTTAAAAAAAAATTTATGTCACTTAGAACCGAATTGTAACTCAACCCCATTATGAGGTTGTCTTATTGTAAAGATCCTGTATTTGTATATATTATTGATGATATAGTTAAATGTTACAGTTAAGGAAAGTTCTATATTATGAACATAGGGAGTATGTAGGAAGATGAATTTAATTCATAATAAAATTTATATTGGTTAAGGAGGACTTTAGTGAAGGGTCATGATCTGTTCATTGTCCTTATAAAAATTCATCTCTGCATATGAAATTCCTTTTAATTTCCTATGTCCATGAAATATTTGAATTAAAAAAATAAAAAAGGCTTAATAGGGAAAAAATAAAAAATAAAAATTGCAAAAGGCAAAAAACATAGGACGAAAAATAGACACAGCATTAACACTTTGGATGTGATGCTCCAAAAGATGCTATAGCTTGTTCTATAATCATTTCCTGAATATTTTAGTTAGTGTTAGTTTTCTATTACTCGTGTTCTTTTAAGCGGTTGAAAATAATAATATTTAGGAAATTAATTTAACATTTTTGTTTTTTACAGTCAATAAGTCGAAACAGTTTTGAAAATCACCCTAGTAAGTTAAAATAATTTTGAAAATCACCCTATGATTTTCAAAAGTAAATTTTTTTTCAATTTATCCCAAACTAAAAGCACATACAACAAGCGATGAAAAATACCTTAAAAACAACTTATAGCTTGGAATAAGTAAATGAAGATTGTATTTGACCAAATATCAATCTATGCAAGGTCTAGGAAATGGTATAAAATTCTCTGTACTATTTTGTGTATCACTATATGTATCACATTTCTTTTATAATATATTTTCCTGTTAGAATTTGTCTTTTTTCTTTTACGGTTTATATTTTATTTGTTAGGTTTTTATTAATAAAATATATCAAATTAGAAAGTAGTACACAAAGTGGTACAGAATATCTGAGCCCCCAGGAAATTGGTCTTTTTTTTATGATCATGTTCTCCCCATGCTGATGTGGTTTGAAGAATGTAAGGAAGATTCGGAGATGAACATTATATGTGTCTTTCTAGTTTACTAGTATTAATATATTTTGCCTATTAGCTAGTGTGTGGTTTTTTAATCTATTACTTTATGTAATTGGTGTTTTACAATTGTTTCAATTTCTCAACTTTAGTTGAAGAATTTGTTTGATTGTAATAGTCATTGCCTATTTCATATCAATGAATATTCTCATCAACAATAAAATAAAATAAAATAAAATAAAACACTTCTTTTATTACCTTAATTTATAACGTGAAAAAATAGGACTTGTAAAAATGATATATTTATTTTTATAAAGAAAATAATATTACAAATTTAAAATCTTTCCCCTAATTTAAAAGCGTTTAAAAACACAAAATTATAAAAAAGAAATTTAGCAATTTGGCCACAACTTACGGTGGAATATGGAAATATGAACATAAACGTGTGAAACCTTCCTCGTAAACAGTACCAAATTTTCTGAAGAAAAAGATTAATTGAGTTCGACACCGTTTCTTAGATTTGGAATTTCCATTATAAAAATTTCTTCTTCAATTAATCTCTCTTTTCTATGCTATTTCATTTCCTTTTCTTTTGCTTTGCATAGAACTAAAAATGTTAACCGTTGAGGGTGATAATAACATGCGTATGACATAAAGAAATGAATAGAAAAGATTTTGAAAAGAACATTAATTTTCCTTGAGTTTACAAAGTTTGTAACTTGTTGGCAGAATATTGAACTAAATCTAATCAAATATTGGTTGAACGTTGAACTTAGTTTGCAAGAAGAATTTTATAATATAGAATTTAGACCTTAATTAGGTTCCTGAATTATGGTAATTAGGAGCTTGTTCATAAGTTACTACCACAACTGTAAAATCCATAATTAGAAGTTTTTTCTTTTTTTTAAACAAAAAAATTTTTACTTGAAACGAAATTTTATTCTGAAATTTCTTAAGAATTTTCTCTAAAATCGCAAAATGGAATGCCTATATTTCTAGTTATAAGGGACCTTTTACTTAACTCTTCAATGATAATGCTATTACTTTAACAATAAGATTTCTCCCAAAAAATTCTCGTAAACATGCAATGAAAATATTCTTTTTATTAAGAAATTAATGTATATACAAGGATGTTCATATACGTTTTCTAAAAAGAACTAAACTTCCAAAATATTAATGCTATTTGAATTCATGAGATCCTCATGCCTATTGATTTAGTTAGATCCATTTCGGATTCTGCATTCTCTTATATTTTGAGCTATATATATGACATATGAGAAACATTAATGAGATGAATGAGCCTTTATTCCGGAGTTATACTTTCTCTCTCTATTTGTTCCTCTTGCTCCTTATTATTATACTTTGAAGATTACTTGAAGAACGACTCTAAAGTTAAGTCGCTCCCTAGAGATAAAAAGTAAAAGATTCTTGAAGTTTCTTGAGGTAAGAAATATCGAATTTTTTCTTTGTTTCTATTTAAAATTTTGTGTATGATTTTGATATCATGAAAAGATAAAATGTTTTACTATGAATTCTTATAGAAATCCATTAAAAGATATATCACAATAAAATTTTCTTTCATCATTAGATTCATGAAACCCTAAAGGTTGAATAATTTATTTAGAAAAATTTTGAAAAAACATAAAAAGAAAGGCACAACCACTGGAAGGTATTCATTATGCAAATTCCCGTTATTAATTGGGTATATTTATGGCTACTATATTATAATACTTTGAATTATGAGTATGCAAGATTTTGTAGGATCTAAAGTTTTTTTTTTAATTAAGATAATATAGAGAAAATATTTTCCCATTTTTCATATATCCAGTATGTTCATATAGTAGTAATATTGAAAGAAAAGATCTCTAAGTTATTTTATAATCTTTTAAGATTGAAAAAATATTGAGCCATTGTTGATAGAATATTTGTGAAATTTCTACCAATTATATATAATTCTTTGGAGTGAATGTAAGTAAAATTATATTTTATTCGTAAAATAGGCTAATTTCTACAATCATGATCATATTTATGATGACCCATTGAACCTAAAACTTGGATTATCACCAGAAGTGATGATAAATTAATAACAAGAAAAGAAAAAGGGAATATATAATCCCAAATAAATATTGCTGATGTAATATGAAAAAGTTCGTAAAATAGGCTATGCTCGTGATTATAAATTTTATAATCATGATGACATTTATAATGACTCATTGAACCTAAAATTTAGATTATCGCCAGAAGTGATGATCAATTAATAACAAGAAAGAAAAAGGAAATATATAATCCCAAAAAATTATTGTTGCTGCAATATGAAAAAGAATTTATAGAATATATGTAGTACGTCAACCAAACTTTTAAATTTCTAGTTTGCATCAATTAGAAAGAAACATAAATATTTTGGAGTTTGTTTACTTCCAACTTTATGCTACTGATATAGCCACTTTAAACAATTAGAGGAATGTGGCTTTTTGTTTGTGATTAAATATGATTTTTGCATATTACATACATGCCCCTCAATTCATCATATATACAAGAATAGGCAAAAAAGTGATATATGTTGGGAGAATGAATAGTATTGTAAATTAAAACTCAACGGAGTTAATTAATAGAAAGCTCCGAAGAGCTAATAGATTAAAATTAAAATCCCCCAATAGCTAATCAACAGAAAGGTTAAAAAAAAAGCTAATATATTAAATATCCAAAAGAGCTAATTGATTAAAGTTTCTAGAAGAGATAATTAGTCAGTAGCTCTAGAAGAGCTTATTTACTAGAGATCCCAAAATAATTAATTAATAGAAAATTCTAAAAGAACTAATTATTTAAAGGTTTTGGAAGAGTAAATGGACCTAGAAGGTCACATGATAATTATATAATGCATTATTCTCCTCCAAGTGTCATAAAATGGTTTTATCATTAAAATATTTTTGTATATTGAGATATGGATGGATAGAATTTTTCAGAATATATGCATTATTACAGACTCATAGAATAAATATAAATTACATAAATTACTATTTTCTCCCCTTATAGTTTTGTATTTCGCCAAAGTTGATGCAACTATAAAGCATCATTGAGTAAACCTGAAGTTTACTTATTCAAAAATATTAAATATTGGCATGACTGGTTAGACCATTTGGATCACTAAAATACGAACTCTCGTAAAGAATTTGTACTCCTATCTTCAAAGTTCTTTAAGATAATTAAGTGGTATTTTACGAAACCAGAAGTTTCTGATCACACAAGTTTTATTTGTACTACTATTTCTCGATGCAAAATAGTTTTATGAATATCATCAATATTTTAGGTTGAATGTTGTTTGAGATGAATATATATTATCGATGCATCGATCTATGGTCATATATATATAGTTGACTTACAAGCTGAACTTTGCAAATAATGAGCTCACATTTTAGATTCTCCCATTAACATAATTTGTCATAATATTACTGATGATGTTATACTATTTGTATAAATATTGAACGTTTCTGCTGAACATGTACTAGACCTAGTAAATGGTTTTATGAAACCATATACGTGCTTTGTAAATTGAGTGATGTATATTTTGTATTAATACTTATTCGTATTTTACCAAGATATTATTTTTGTTCTTCTTATTACAATTTTTTCAATGGTGATGAACCAAATATTTTTCCATCTAATGTTTATACGAGCTATACAAATATATTTATCCACCAAAGTGTATAGAGATGGGTTGAAAAGAGGGGAGATTGCATAGTAAGATAGGGTTAAAATTATGTGTTTCATATTAATCCTCTTACAAAGATAATTTGAACCAAAAGTTCAAAGGATTAATAGCCAGACATAATTATTGATAAAATAAAATTCGAGATAGAATTCTCCTATTATTTAATGTCTCTGAAAGACAATCTACCACTACTTATGATTTTGAGACACATACAAAAATATGGTAGAATAAATTAATTCTAACAAAATCTTCACAAATGTAAACAAGCAACAACTTAAGATGTTCCAATGTGGTTAAGTCGAGAAGATGAAATTAATTTTAGCAGAATTTTCCACGACATAACATTATTATTATTATTTCTAAAAGAAATTCAGGTACCTTAAGTCATAATAATTACGAGATCTCATTGTGTCATGCCATGATATAAATAGATGGAATCATAATATTACAAAACATGGATGATAATTCTATGTATGTTCGATTAGAATGAGGATCTTGAGTTAAAGTCTGCATACTCGAGACTCAAATATTATAGAGATATTTCACCAAATATTCAAATATTATACACTTTGCATGAGAAATCATGTAAAGTCTGGACAATTATTAAAGTGTACATGTATTCTCTGAAGAAATTATACACCTGAAGTGTAATCCCAAAAGTATAAGAATTAATAAATAAAGTACAAACTTGTATAATTTATGATATAAGAGTCTTCGTAAAGTCCTGGAAATATTGATACGAAGAAATAAAATCAATAGTGGTGGATTGAGTTAGGTAATAGGACACTAAGCTCTAAGAATTTATTTCAAGTCCGTGAAGAACTCGATAGGCATGCTTGAAGCATGTAATTGAATTGTTCGTGAAGAACATAACATCATTGTCTTAGTGATTTTTATTTAAAGAAATATATGAAATTAAGATCGAATTGAAATCCATGAAAATTCTCTTAGAATTTGTTATACTTGCCTCTTATTATTCTTTCTCTATTATAAATGTTCTCCACATTAGGGGAAGAAAACTAGAATCTTGAAATGTCATGTTCAATATTGAAGCATCTTGATTTATATAGAAAAATTCGTGAACTAGAACTTCTATAGATGATTTATTTGCTAAAGTTGCCAATTTACTTGATATTTTGTTAACTCTAGAAGAGTTATAAAATTGAATTTGTGGATGCTTCTATAGTTATGAAGAGTTATAACTAGCAATATTAAATAATGCCTGAAGCGTGATCGACCTTTTATTTATGGAGGTTTTTGAGAGAAATAATTAATTGAAGTATTACTCCTAAAGAGTTATAATGGCAAGTAAATACTATAAGTATTGAAATCAAGTGTTTCAAGTTTTTTTGCATTGATTTACAAATAGAACATCCAGAAGATGAATTTGTTTATTAATTTATAAAGGTTTTACATTACACATTATTATCCAATAGTCATTTTATTATAAGATGTTAATAAATACCACATGTCTATATTTGATAAGATAATGGATATTTATTAGTCCTCGAGTACAATAATTAAACACAATTGGTGCACTAATTACTCTCTATATGACTTTTGGAATAATATTATTATTGTCTTAATTTATAATCTCGCATTATGGAGAAAATCTAACTCTTGTATAGATGGATAGGTATCAAGTTCTTGCTTATATGATATACAAACTTACTTACATGTTTAGAGAGATATGACAAAACACATTTCACTATAACTTCTTTATAACAAAGGTCAAACTGATATGCAATAGTTTCAATCAAATGCAATAGATGATCCTTAAGATTTATTCAGTAAGACATGCTAATTTATTAGTTCAATGATGTTTTAAACAGGGGGAATATATAAAAAATAAATGAATAGTGTACTCTTTTTCCTTCACTAGACGTTTTTCTCTCACAGAGTTTTTTCTTTAGTAAATTTTAACGAGGTATGTTATTAGTGTTATGTTCATCCAAGGGGGACTGTTATCTAATTAATGTATACATGGTGGAGGTCCAAACACGTTCCCTGAAGAGAACTAAACTCAAAAAATACTAATCCTATTTGGATTCATGAGATATCTATTAATTTAATTAGATCAATTTAGGTTTTCACAAACTCTTATATCCTAAGCCTATATATAGGACATAAGAGATACATTAATAAGATGAATCAGTCTTTATTCTTGAGTTATACTTTCTCTCCCTACTTTGTTTCTCATTTTTCTTTATTTTTATACTTTATATTATGTCAATATTCCAAACAAATAATATATCGTATTCATCAAATTTATAACGCTTCTTATTTTTACATTTTTTAAATTTTTGTTTAGAGGTATGAATCCTTATTAATTAATTAGTAACACTATTCATAATTCGATTAAGATTTTATGCTCATGCTCAAATTTGTATTAATTAGGGAACTTTAGTCCAGGAGTCGTTCAACATATGATGTCATATCAGAGAACAAGAACTTCACACATTACAATAATAATCCATCTTATTATGATCTTATGACCACACTAACAAACAATTACACACAAAAACACAAATTCACACAATTGTCTGCAACATATTACCGTTGTAAAAGTAGGAGAAACTTCTTGGAAGAATTATGCCTCAAAATCTTGTATAAATCTATAGCCAAAAGACCTTTCGGAGAAGCACCAAGTTGATCTCATAAAAGGAGGAGAAGGAATAGGGAAAACTGGAATGGCAGACAACAAGGGCAAAGCTAAAAGTGGTGAAAGCTCAAAGGGGTACAATTACGAAGACAAGGGCGGAAGCATATTTCCAACTAAGAATAAGAAGACGGTGAAGCAAATGATGGCCGAGAAAATAGTGGGCATCGACAAGAAGAAAATCAAACCCAAAGATGGATAATAATTTTCAATTAATGAAGTGATCTTCTTGCACAAATTATTGTGCCCATCGTATAATATGCAAAATTATATTTCTTGTGATGTAGTCTTCATACTTTTCATATGTTATATTCTTTGTTCCAATCTAACACAGTAGCATGGGATATCTGGTAAGCAATACTAATGTTTGGCTAGTCCCGACCCCCATTAACATTAACTAAGATGTCAGTGATTTTGTGAACAATATTTACATAATCTTTTTCCTCTTTATTTATTCTCCTATATTGTTTAATAAGAGAGAGAGGCGAGGTTTTTAATATACTTTTAAATAATGAGTCTATGCATTCAAATCTCTCAACGTGTGACAAAATGCATGAAATTAACAAGCATAAACTTTATAAGTTTTTGATAAGTGCAGAACTCTAAACTTTGATTCTGCCTTTTCTCCCACAAAAACAATTAATAAATTTTTGTCAAATCTAAATTTCGCAAATAAAAATCTATCAAATTCCAATCTAAAGACATATTATATTGATGGACTATTTTTCATTACTTATATTTCTTTTAGCCGGAAAAAAGTACTTTAAAAAAAAAATTTTAAGAAATTATCCTAACATTTTAAATCTTAATACCATCATATAAATATAAGTAATTTCAAAAAGCATCTCTAAAGTAGCTTTTCAAAAATACATTTTTCAAATTATTTTAGGCTAAAAATAGATTTAATAAACAATGGAGAATAGCTCAAAAACAGTAACTGTACCTTAAAATACGTTAAAAGATGGTTCTTTTAAATAATAGAGAACAACAGGTTTATAATGCCTAATATTTTTTATTGTCCTATATTTTCCATTAACAAAGATTTCACATAAATATTTTTCTCTCGTTCTCACCTTATCTTTTGTGCTATCATTATTAAATTTCTGCGAGATTGCAATTTTTATTTTAATAAAATATAAAACATGTATACAATAATGCTAGGAAACCCTAAACAATTATATATATATGAGATACCTATAATCCCTCCGCTAGGTTAACTGCGATCGAGTAAGGTACCAGTGTGCTTGTCGGCACGACATTACGAACATCCAACCCAATTCAAAACTTGAAGTTACCCAAATAAATATATACATATACATGCTAAGCAGCGGAAAACTGTATACAGATAGTGCGACTTTTATATAAGTTCCTAGAAAACTTTCTATAACAACTCTAACATAGGAAATATTTTACGAACCATAATCGCTTCAAACTATTTAAAGATAGAAATACAAAATATTTGTATCTTTAAATATTTTCTAATAAACAACTATACATAGCCTGTCCTAGTTCCAAAAACTCCATGCTTACAGTGGCACCTCATGTCCTGAGTCATCTGAAATAAACATGACATTTAAAGACGTAAGCGAAAACGCTCAATGAGTCTACATGAGTGTGTTCTTCCTTACTTTTTTAAAATACTGATGTGATTTTTGTAAACATTAATTGCAACTCCGAAAGAAAACATTTTCTCCACCACATTAAAAGTGTAGATACATAAACCTATATGAGGGATTTGAGCTCTACTGGGAAGTCTTAGAGAATAAGGACACATCAGTTTAGTCTCTAAACTCGTGTTCGAAAATCATGCCATATAAAATTTAGGTTCCACGGACAATGTTCGGAACCTATAATGAGGAGAAACAAGTTCTGGCATCCCATAGTCAGTCAATCCAAACAACATATGAGCGCTAGGTTTCCATATCAATCGCACTCTCCAAGCACGGGAAAATAGGTTTCGAATCTTGGGGCACCTACAAGGTCCCCCTAAGACCAACCTTAGTTTCAAGCCCCTCCTGACTCTCTACTAGGCAGTCGTTCAACTTCAGAGCATGATACAATATCCACGTAGTATAGGTTTCGCCAAACCGTCAACAGTATTATGCCCCCTTTCAAGTGAATGCACCCTCTAGACTCTTTAACCATCCACGTCAATGGAAGAGGCCCTAGTACGAGTGACTAGCCACGTAAGTGCAATCCTCTAACATTTCTGAACACATGATCATGTCAAGAAATTTTTTCTTGGTCGGAATGGGGTTTTCATATATATATATATATATTTATAAACCAAAAGACCACTTACTTGGCCATCAAAATATATTCAAGTCATCAACATTTTTAAATAACAAAATTCTCATCTGCTAGTCAAGTCATGCTTACGAAAGTTTTACAAATATGCCAAGTTTACATTTATGTATATCAAACCATGCAACTAGGCAACACTAGAGCATTTCTAACTAATAATTTCTCCAAGAAAACATATGTGTAATAATAATAACTCTTTTGAAAACAATAATAACTCTTTTTCAAAACAATAATAACTCTTTGCAAAACAATAATATATCTTTCCGAAATAGAAACACCTATATATACAGAGCATTCCTCTACGCATTTCTAATGCACAAGTTAAACATGTTAATTTAATAGAATAAAATATTCTATTGCCCCAAAAGCACTAGACATTTTATACAAATTTTAACTAGACAACATATCGAAAATATATAGTCACTTAAGAAAACACCAATAACATCGTTAAAATATTTAGGTTGGGCTTGTGGATTTACCTGAGTGCTGACCTGGTGGTATTATCCTTCAAATAGGGTAACAAAAATAATTAATATCTATTCGCCAATGAATATAATTATCTCCTTAGTATTTCACGATATATACACACACACACATATATGAGTTCGAAAAGAAGGCCCAAAATGTTATAATCTCTAAAATCTTTAATTTGGGTACTTACCAGAAATGACAAAATTGCTTAAAATAAAATTATAAATAACTCTGAAATTAAATTATACAGTAAAAATTCATTTAATTCATTCAAATTCTTTGAGAGAAAAAAGAATGAAAATTTGTAGAGTAGTATCAAATTTTCAAGATGAATAAAGTGGAAGAACCAAATAAAAAGTTTTCTTTTTTTTTCCCCTTTAATCCTACCCTAATCTCTGTTGTAGAAGGAAAGGGTAGAGATCAACCAAATTCATCCTAAAATCTAATTATTAAGAAGGCTAAAATTTACTAAAGAAAGAAGAATGAACAAAAAGATGAGAATTACTTACCTTATGGCTATTCTCAATCTGCATGCAATGAGGAACGAAGCAAAAAAAACACTACAAAAGTACAAGAGAATAACGACGATTGATTCCATTAGCACTCTGTCGGTACAACATTATTACCGATTTGGCAGACCCACGGTTACATAACCGTCAGCCACTTCACATCGGCAACAATTTGTACCGACAGTCTGCCTTCAGCACCTAATATTACATTACTGATGAATTGATTTTTTCGTGTTATACTAGCAGTCGACACCCCTCTTCTGTCGGAACAAAATACCGATGGCCTTTTCAATGGGTTTTTTTTTTCTCGCTAAGCTTTACCGATGACAAGGCCGACGGTTATCTTTCCGCCAGTGAAGCCGACGAGTTATAACAAAAGTGATAAAAATAAATATTTTTTGGATTTTTAAATATAAAATGTAAAAGAAAAGAAAGTAAAATACTTTTAGAATTTTTTAAATTTTCAAAGTTTTTGGAATTTTTGTCAAATAAGAGACTAGCAAAAAAACTTATACAAGAACGGAAACAAAAAAGAGACTAACAGAAAAAAACTTAAACAAAGAAAAAAGAATAAAAGAGACTAAAAAAATGATGTGAACCGGTTAGACATGCAAGAACATCAAGGAGTTGTGACAAGAGCCAAGGCAAAACAACTAAAAAGTCAAGGTTTCAAGGATCAAATTGAGCAAGAGAAGTTTCAAGGTTTAAATTTTGATGTCCAAGACTTTATGGGGCTTAAATTTTGATGTTCAAGACTTTATGGGGAAATATCCTAAATTTCTGAATAAGTTAGAAATTGAAAATTCACGTTGGCAGATGGTTGGAAGCCCTTTTGCCCAAGCTGAAAAATTGCCTCATATTTTTGGTAATATGTCGACTAGTGCTCTGGATTAGTCCAAATGCAATTAAAAAACCTCTATTGTCTTATCAAGTGTATGTATAGGTTATATCTATCCTTTTGGCTGAAAATATGAGAGGGAAAAATTCTTATTTTCTCCCTCAAGTCTCTATAAATATGTAGTCTTCCATTTTGAAGAAACTAATCAAGAAAATTTTCAACACAAAGGTTCTTCTCTTAGTATTCTTTGTTCTTAGCTTAGTTTTTCTATCTTCTTCAAGGGTGAACTTCCTTTAACGAAAAATCACTTTGAAGACTTGTTGAAACTACCAAGAGCTTCAAGGTTGATCATAAAAAAATTCCTTCATACTAGTTATTACACTCTTGTAGAAAACTAGTCTTGAGGTCTTCTTCTTGTTTCATTCAGGTCTAAGGTTCAAAATACCTTAGATTTCTTGAACTTTGAAGAAAAGATTTTGTTTAAACCTTCTTGACGTCTTGGATTTAATATATCCAAGGTTGCTAGAAGTTTAACATTTTCAAGTCCTTTCAAAGGCACTTTCTCCACTACTTGTTACACTTGTTTTGTTTATTCTCTCCCTCACATCTTGGATAAAATTTTATGCTCTTGAATTTCATTCCACATCACAAAAAAAGAAACTTGAAAGAACGAAAATGAAAAATAGAGTAAAAGAAAAAAAAATTAAACAAAGAAAAAGCATAAAAGAGACTAACAGAAAAAAAAAATTTTGATAAAACTTAAATACCCCCCCCCCCCTCCCACACACATAAATCACATTGTACTCAATGTGGGGGTTATACTAAAAGAAACAAGAAAACAAACACATACAAGAGAAGCAATTCCACAGATTTAAAGCGATTAAAGCACATCGGGAAGCCATCCCCACAGAAGAATAAACAAGAAAAGAAAAAAAATAATTAAAGAAAGGAGTAGGAATAAGCGAACAGAGAGTTGAAAGAGTGTTTAGAGGAGTGGTTGTTTGAACAAACAACCCTTTCTTGTTTCTGGAGAAAAAGTTTTCAACATTTGCAGCCACTAGTGGACCTATAGCCCATGGTAGGGTAGAGCCTACCATCCGCGGTAGGTTTCTGCCTCCAAAAGATGCTAACATCAACCACCCTAGCGCTGACGTAGGGTAGACCTACCATTCGCAGTAGGCTTCTGTCTTACCTGTGGAATACCTTTCCTTGGGTGTAATTTAGCTTCCCGACTAGATTTTAGCCGATCTCCAAACACTTTTGATGCATAGGGGTGGTCCTAGCACATTAAGAACTCTCCTAAAAGACTAGTAGATCACTGAAAACAAATAGTTAATACGAATTAAACAAAATAAAGTGTGAAAAAATAGGGCATACAAACATAATTTACAACATGGTAGAATGACTAATTTTACTCATCTTGAAGAATGAGGGATTCTTTGGAAGGGTTCCTGTATCTTCACCGAAATATTGTTTAAGGTGATGGCCATTTACCTTAAACTCCATCTGTAGGATGTGTTACCTCTATTGTGCCGTAGGGAAAAACTTTGCTTACTATGAATGGTCCAGACCATCATGATTCGAGCTTCCTAGGGAAGAGGTGAAGGCATAAGTTGTAAAGAAGCACGGCATCTCCCTCTTTGAATTCCTTTATGACGTGATGCCTGTCATGCCATGGCTTTGTGTTTTCCTTATAGATGTTGAAATTCACGTACGCTTATAATCTCCATTCATCAAGCTCATTTAGCTAGAGTAACCTAATGAGCTTTATGCTCAATTTTGACAGGTAGATGACACAATTTCCCATAAAGAAAATGGAAAAAAATGCAACCAATTTGTGTTTTATAAGCAGTTCTATAAGCCCAAAGAGCATCATCTACCTAAATACTCCAATCCTTTCGAGTACTATCAATGACCTTCTCAAGATGCATTTAATCTCTCTATTCGCTACTTCTACTTGGCCGCTAGTTTGAGGATGATATAGAGTAGCTAGTTTATGAGTTAGTTCTACTCTCTTAAGCACTTTTTCCAGTTGTTGGTTACAAAAGTGAGTACTACTATCACTTATTATGACTATAGGGACACCAAAATGAGAAAATACTTTTTAAGAACTTAACAACAACTCTAGCATAGTTTATAGGTAAGGCTTGAGTCTTGACTCACCTAGATACATATTCGACAGCGAACAAAATATAATGATTACCAAAAGATTAGGGAAAGGACTCATAAAATCAATACCCCAACAATCAAACACTTCGCACACTTGGACAATATTCATAGGCATAGCATTGTGTTTTGAGATATTACCTATGCATTGGCAACTGTCACATTCCATTACATACCTTTTTGTATCCTTGAATAGGGTCGGCCAATAGAAGCCTAATTTGAGTACCTTTTGGGCCGTTCCGTTGACTTGATAGTGTCCGTCGGTTGGGCCTTTATGACAATGGTTTAGGATTTCTTCCATTTCAGGATAGGCTACACATCGTCGAATTATTTGGTCCGAACAGTGGCAGAAAAGGTATGGTTCCTCCCAAAACTAGTACTTTAAATATGCAAAAAACTTCTTCCTTTGTTGTGTATTGCCCGCAGGTATAACATTTGAAACTAAATAATTAGCTATGTCAGTATACCAGGGTGAATCATCATAGATAGTTTTACAGAAAATGAGTTGTTTATCGGGGAATGTGCCATTGATTTGTTCTTCATCCAATGGTTCTAAACCAGGATTTTCTAGCCTAGAGAGATGATCAGCTGCTAGATTCTCAACTCCTTTTTTGTCTTTAATCTCCAAGTCAAATTCCTGTAAAAGAATTACCCTTCTAATAAGTATAGGTTTTGCATCATTCTTCGAAAGGAGATACTTCAAAGTAAAATGGTCAGTAGAGACTACGATTTTAGAAAGTATTAAATAAGGACGGAATTTTTTGAACGTGAATACTATTGCAGGCAACTCCTTCTCCTTGTTATGTAATTTGCTTCGGCATTGTTTGAGTTTTGTTGCATAGTATATCGGTTGGAAAAACTTACCTCGTCTTTTGCTTAAAACGGCGCCTATAGCATAGTTACTAGCATCACACATCTATTTAAACGGAAGAGACCAATCTGGAGAGACTAAAATTGCAGAGTTCGTGAGCTTTTCTTTAAGCAAACTAAAAGTAGCAAAACAATTATCATCAAAATTGAAAGGCATATCTTTCTCAAGCAACACAGTAAGAGGTTTAGTAATATTTGAAAAACCATTTATAAATCTTTCATATAACCCAGCATGCCCCAAGAAACTCCTAATCTCTTTTACAGAGGAAGGCGGAGGCAACCTTTCAATTATCTCTATTTTCGCTATAGCTACCTTAATGCCATTTCTAGAAATTTTATATCTTAAGACTATTCCTTCTTGAACCATAAAATGACATTTTTCCCAATTTAAAACAAGGTTAGTTTCTTCACATCTTTTTAAAACTTTTTCTATATTAGACAAGCAAGCATCAAAAGAATTACCAAACACAGAAAAATCATCCATAAAGACTTCCATAATATCCCCCACTAACCCTTAAAAAATGCAATCATGCAGCGTTGAAAAGTAGCAAGAGCATTACATAAACCGAAAGCATACGCCTGTATAGGAATGTACCGTATGGGCATGTGAAAGTTGTTTTCTCTTGATCTTCTGGGGTGATGGGAATCTAGAAATATCCCAAGAATCCGTCGTGGAAGCAATAGAATATATGGTTGGCTAGCCTTTCTAGCATTTGATCAATGAACGAAAGAGAGAAGTGGTCCTTTCGAGTTGCCTCGTTCAACTTTCTATAATCTATGCACACCGTCCATCCGGTGATTACCCTTGTTAGAATTAACCCATTTTTCTTGTTTTCCACCATAGTCATTCCACCTTTCTTTGGTACAACATGAACTGGACTTACCCAGATAATGTCTGACATAAGATATATGATTCTAGCATTTAGGAGTTTAATAACTTCCTTCTTTACTACTTCTTGCATGTTTGGATTCAATCGCCTTTTAGGTTGAATCACAGACTTAAAATCCTCTTCTAATATAATTTTATGAGTGCAGAAGGACGGACTAATTCCTTGAGTATCTACAATCTTCCAAGTGACAACTTTCTTGTGTTTTTGCAACGTCCATAATAGAGCTCGTTTTTTAGGCCGGCTCAATTTGGAAGAAATAATGACCGGGAGTGTTGAATTTTCCCCAAGAAAAGCATATTCCAACTAATCCGGCAAGGAGTTAAGTTCTAATTCCGAGGGTTCTTCGAAAGAAGTCTTAAGAATGGGTTTTGGAGGTCCCTTTAATTCTTCTTTTGTAGTGGTGGCCTTTTCCTCCTTTGCTTCATCTAATTTCTCAATTAGAACCCCAACCTTCTTAGAATCCACTTCGGTTTGGGACTCTTGTTGTAATTTTAACAATAATGGGTCGTCCTTGACAAAATTTTGCATATGAATAGAGATATAAGGATCCATAAAATATACCATAAAGCAAGTATCGTTATGGTCTCCCATTCTACTCATGGCATTGGGAAGTCTTAAAACCACTTTTTCTTCCCTAATCTAAGAGTCAACTTCCTTCCCCAACATCTATCAGAGCCTTAGCAGTGGCTAGGAAAGGGCAACCTAAGATGAGCGGGACTTCAATGTCCTCACTCATATCCATAATCACAAAATCTGCCAGGTACACTAAGTCCCCTACCTTTACTAACACTTCTATAATACCTTTAGGATATTTCGTAGATCTATCTGCTAGTTGAATACTCATCCTAGTAGGTTTTGGCTCTTCCACTCCTAATTTTTTAAAGAAATCATAAGGCATGAGATTTACGTGAGCACCTGAATGAGTTAAAGCTTTAGAAACAATTATATCTCCTAAAATACAAGGAATAGTAAAACACCCTGGATCCTTTCATTTTTCTGGAAGCTTTTGTTTAGGATTAATGATCTCCGAACACTCCTTATTTATCATTACCAAAGAAATGTCCTCCAACCTCTTCTTTCTGGAGACAAGTTCTTTTAAATACCTTGCGTATTTAGGCCTCTACATTAAAACATCCACTAAAGGTAAGTTAATATGTAATTTTTTAAATATTTCTAGAAACTTATTGTACTGTTCCTCTTGTATGGCCCTTAACACCCTTCTTGGGAATGGGATAGGAGGTCTATTTGGTGCAGGGGATAACGTTCCCTTTCCCACTTCTATTTGTTGACCCTCCTTTTCCTTAGGAGGACTGGATTCCCTTCGTACTTGGGTCGTTGATGTTTGTAAAATCAAAGTAATAAAAATGGGATGTGATCCTAATTACTAGAATACAAGGAAAATGGACCTAAAAAAGCAGAGAAGACTTTTAACCCAAGTGTTGAATCTCCTAGGGATGGTCAAGGTTCAAGTACTAATCATCTTTCTAATATTTAGTCGAAAAGAGAAAGATGTCGTTGACAAAAACCTAAAAGCAATAAAAGCAATTAAAAGAAATCAATAATAAAATAATTCTTAAAAGATTAATAAAAACAAGAGTTTGGTTTGGTGCAATCCCCCTAATCCTTTTTACCAGCTCAATTGGAAAAACTTTAATGAAAACGATGTTGAAATAATTAAGTTAGGTTATCACTCAAAAATTGGGCAATCCCTATCTCTAGGACGAATGCCACCCTACTCACTAACCCTTAGAGGAAAATCTTTTTTCTCCTTGACAAATTATGAGTGCCATAAACTTAGGTAATTAAAAGACCTAAAAGTGTAAAATCGTATCTCTAGTCAATTGCCCCAATTAACCCCCAATTGGTTGCCTTAGATCATTCTTCCCTTTTCAAATTCCAAACAACCTTGCGAATAATCTAATCTCCCAACAATTAAATTACAAACAAATGCAATAGGAATACAACTTAAATCATAACAAGTATCGAAATCAAGAAATCAAACCAAGAACTTTATAAACGAGAATTAGGGTTCAACCAAATCCAAAGAAGAAAAACTACTCACTATTCATATTAATAAAACTGAAATTAAATTAAAGAATTCAATAACAAGAAAAGAAAAATAAAGCTTAGGATTTTAGTCTTGAAGCCGAAGTTGAATCTCGAACGTCTTCTAAGATCGTCTCTCGAAACTAAAGAAAATAAAGTCTTCAAATCGAAATCTTCAATTAAAGTCTTCAAATCATGAATCCAAGAAACTAAATCTTGCCCAAATCTTGAAATTCTATAAACTAAAGAAAATATAAAAGCTGGAAATTTAAAGAGTGTTTAACTAATCTAACCTAACTAATCTACTCCTAATCTAAACTAATCTAATCTAACCTAATTATGTCTTCAAATTGTTAAAATATCTGCAAATGAACCCCCTTATATAGAGGTGGAAAATACAAGAAAACCAAGTCAAAATTGGAGAAGATAACAAGAATATCGAGTTTGAATCGAACTTGAATCGCCCTTGCCAGCACTACCTACCACCGATAGTAGGGTGAGGCCTGTAGTTTATGGTAGGTCTCTGTCTTGCAAACACCTATGATTCTTGGCACCTACCGGTGACGGTAAGTAAGCCTACCTCGCGCGGTAGGTGCTGTATTTTTACCAACGATTTTGTTTTTCATCGTTTTCGCTCTATTTTCATCCATTTTCGCTCCTTTTCATCGTTTCTACTTTCGGAGGGTAACTAAGACAAGAATAAGAGGTATTTAGCTAATATATATACTTTTATATATTAAAAACACCTAAAACGATGAAATTAACATATAGAAAATATAGACAAATATGCACTTATCCGTCGTTCCTCTGTCCTTTTCTACAATTATGTGGGTGCTAACTCTCTCCCACTTCTCAAAGTGACCGCCCGTGCCTCTTCAGTTGACTTATTAATATGAGGACTTTCCATGATCATCCTCGTTAATTTCCCAATTTGATTTTCCATGTTATAGAGAGGCGGTTTTGCTCCGTTGAACCTCTTCCATACTTTTTACCCCATTATTTACTAAATTTACATATTTTGACAAAAGATCATCCAAACTAGGTGACGTAGATAATGGATTTTGATCTATTTATTTTTAAAATGGGGGTGGTTGTTGTCTTCTTTGATTATCGCCACTCAAATCAATTCCCGGTTGATTTCTCCAACCCAAAATTATTTTGATTAGGATGCGCCATGTATCCTCTCTAATTTCCTTGTAACATGGCCTATTGAGGATATGTGTTTTAGGGTGTAACAACTATGTTCTCCATCCCTTGTTCTAATGCCACAAGTCGGGCTTCTTTGGCATCATTAACGTCCATATCTTATAGTCCAAAACCTGAAACGAATAATTAATCAACACAAGTATCAAAAGCTAAGGAACAAATTTCAAAAGTTCATACCATGAAAAACTCAACAAGTACGCAAGAAAAGAACTATGACTAAAACACTAAAACAAAACGATATTCCTCAATTTTCTAGTTCCCCGACAACAGTACAAAAAACTTGATATGTTGAAAAATAATAAAAAACGATGTGATCCTAATTACTACAATTTAAGGCAAGTGGACCTAATAAAGTAGAGATGAGTTTTAACCCGAGTGTCGAATCTCTCAGGGACGGACGAAGGTTCAACTACTGATCATGTTTCTAATGTCTAGTCTAAAAGAAAGATAATGATGACGTTGATTAAAAGGAAATAAAAACAAGTAAATTAATTAAAAGAAAGAAAATATGAACAATTTTAAAAGAATTATAAAGACAAGAGTTTGGGTTGGTGGATTCCCCCTAATCCTTGTTACTAATTCAATTGAAAAAACTTTAATAAAAATGATGTTGAATTAATTAAGTTGGGTCATCACTAAAAATCGGGGAATCCCTCTCTCTAGGACGAGGGCTACCCTACTCACTAACCTCTAGATGAAAATCTCTTTTCTCACTAACAAATTATGAGTACCATAAAACTTAGCTGATTTAAAAGACCTAAAAGTGCAAAATCATATCTCTAGTCAATTGTCTCAATTAATCCCCAATTGGTTGTCCTAGATTGTTCTTCCTTTTTCAATTCCAAACAACATTGCAAACAATTCTAATCTCACTCCAATTAAATTACAAAGAATTGCACTTTGAAGAAAAGTTAAATTTGAACAAACATCGAAATCATGAAATTAAACCAAGAACTTCATAATCAAGAATTAGGGTTCAACCCCAAACTAAACAATAAAATCTACTCACTATTCATATTAGTAAAGCTAAAAATTAATAAATGAATTCAATAACGAGAAAAGTAAAAGAAAGCTTAGGATTAAAAATCGAAGCCGCAGTTGAATCTCGAACGTCTTCTAAGATCGTCTCGTTGAAGATCGAAATCTTGAATCAAAGTCCTCAATTCTTGAATCCAAGAAAATAAATCTTGTAGAAATCTTGAAATTCTATTAACTAAAGAAAAAATAAAGGATGGAATTTCTAAGAGTGTTTAACTAATCTAACCTAATTAATCTACTCTTACTCTAAACTAATCTATATTAATCTAACCTAATTAATTATGTCTACAACTTATTACAATAGCTACAAATAAACCTCCTTACGTAGAGGTGAAAAGTACAAGAAAACCAAGTCAAAATTGGGGAGGAAATCAAGAAAATCAAGTTTGAGTTAGACTTGAACTGCCATTGCCAGCATTACCTACCGCCAATGGCAAGGCAAGGCCTATCGTCCATGGTAGGTTTCTGCCTTGCTAATGCTTGTGATCCTCAGCACCTACCAGCGACAGTAGGTCAGCCTACCCGCGCAGATAGGGTGTTGTATTTTTGCCGATGGCTTCCGTTTTCACTGTTTTCACTCTGTTTCGTCCATTTTCATTTTGCTTTTCATTGTTTCTACTTTCGGAGGCTACCTAAGACTAGAATAAGAGGTATTTAGCTAAAGTATATACTTGTACTTGAACCTGGTCATAGAAGAGGAATTGCAAACTCTTCTTGGAAGAAAAGAAGAAGCAAAAGGCCAGTGAGACTGTTGCTTTAGGTGTTTTCATTATAGAAATTAATGTCTACTCCTACTTCATGGGTATTAGATACCGGATATGGAGCTCACATTTGTATAAATATGTAGAGACTTCAAAGGAGCAGATCTTTGGCAAAAGGAGAGGTGGACTTGCCAGTAGTGAATAGAGCAAAAGCTGCTATTATAGCTATAGGAACATTTGATTTACTTTTGCCCAGTGGTCTTATCATTGAACTTAAAGATTGTTATTATGTTCTGCTATGAGTAGGAACATCATTTCAGCTTCTTGTTTGGATTTTATTGGTTTTGAGTTTAATACTAAGAATGTTAAAAGCTCTATTTATAAAAATGGTATTTTCTATGGGGATGCCTCTTTATTTGATGGACTTTATATTCTTAACCTACATGATTCCATTAGTAAGCCCATCTATAATATGAATACAAAGAAATTTAAATCTAATGATTTAAATCAAACATACTTCTGGCATTGTCATTTGGCCCACATAAATGAGAAACGCATATAAAAAATTCCATCAAGATGGACTTTTATCTTTGTTCGACCTTGAGTCTTATGAAATATGTGATTCTTGTCTATTAGGAAAAATGACTAAAAGATCATTTGCAGGACAAAGTGAAAGGGCTATCAATTTATTAGAACTTATACATATCGATGTATGTTGACCAATGAACATACAAGCCTGTAGAGGTTTTCAGTACTTAATTACATTCACAGATGATTTTAGTAGATATAGCTATGTCTATCTAATAAAACATAAATCTGATTCCTTTCAAAAGTTTAAGGAGTTACAAAATGAAGTACATAATCAACTTGGAAAGAGTATCAAATTACTTCGATCAGATCGAGGTGGTGAGTACTTAGGCCATCAGTTTGATGAACATCTTAAAATTTTGGGATAGTCTCACAATTAACTCCACCAGGAACACCACAATGGAATGGTGTGTCTAAACGTAAAAATCGAACCTTATTAGATATAGTTTGATCTATGATATGTCAAACAGATCTTCAATTTTCTTTTTGGGTTATGCTCTAGAACCTACTGCCTTCATATTAAATGGGGTTTTATCTAAAGCTATTTAGAAGACACCATATTAGATATGGACCAAGAAACAACCTATTTTAGCATTTCTCAAAATTTGGGGATGTGATGCTTATGTAAAGCGATCATTTTCTAAAAACTAGCACCCAATTTGAGAACTATTTGTTTGTGGGATATCCTAAGAAAACTAATACTATTTCTATCTTCCATCTGAAAACAAAGTGTTTGTTGAAGAGGAATTTTCCTTGAAAAGGAATTTGTTTCTGAAGAGTTAGTGGGAGTAGAATCTATCTTGAAGAAGCTCAAGGACAACAAACTATTTATGAACTGAGTATGGGCACTCAGTTGGACTCACGTATTCATATTAAGCCCGAACCTTTAACACAAGGCCAAAGAAGGTCTGATAGGATTCATCAAATGCAACAGATATGGATTTCTTGTGACTGAAGATCATAATGTTGATCTTATTGATCAAAATTAACCTAATTCCTACAAAGATGGTATTCATAATCTTGAATCTAGCAAATGGCTAGAGGCTATGAAATTAGAGATGCAATCCATGCATGACAATCAAGTTTGGACTTCGATTAACCTGAAGGCTGTAAAACCATAGGGTGTGAATGAGTTCTCAAAAAGAAAACTTACATGGATGGGAATGTGCACACATATAAAGCACGACTGGTAGCAAAAGGATATAGACAAACTCATGGTATTGACTATGATGAAACTTTTTCTCCAGTTGTAATGCTTAAGTAATCAAAATTCAACTTGCCATTGCATCATACTATTATTATGAAATATGGAAAATGGATGTTAAAATTGCATTTCTTAAGTGAAACCTACTCGAGGATATGTGTATGACACAACCTGAAGGTTCTATTCATCATTTGAATTCTGGTCCAGTGTGTGAACTTCAAAGATCCATTTATGACTTGAAGCAAGCATCTCGAAGTTGGAATCTTCATTTTGATGAAGCAATGAAAGAATTAAATTTCATCAAAAATGAAGATGAACGTTTTGCGTACAAAAGGGTTACAGAATATATAGTAGTCTTCTTAGTGCTATATGTCGATGACATCTTGTTAATTGGAAATGACATCCCCACTTTACAAAGTGTAAAAAATTTGTTGGGGAAGTGTTTTTCATTAAAAGATTTAGGTGAACCAGCCCATATTCTAGGCATTAGGGTCTATCGAGATAGATCAAAAAACCTAATTGGCCTATGTCAAAGTGAATATATTGACAAGATACGGAAAAGGTTCAGTATGCAAGATTCTAAGAGAGGATTCTTGCCGATGTCACATTTATATTTGTTATTTATGAGGCATATATTTTGAATTATATTTTATGCTCTTGGTCATCAAGTATGTCACTTGATAGTAAAACCTTCTTGCTGATAAAATACTATTCTTGTTTGTCCCCAGTTTTATCACATCTTGTATTATTAAACTAGTATGAAGTTGATTTATAATAAAGTTTTATTGATCATGAATATGAGATATAAAATCAATTGATAAATATTTCATGGGGTTTAAGCCAAAAGTATTTCTTCTCAGTTTTATGTTTTGCGTCTTTTGACCTAATGTTTCTAATACTTCTTGCATGGGGAGAAATATGTTTGACGTAGTCATACATCACTTTTAATTAGGTGATTATTATGATTGTTGGTTGGGCAATTTTCTTATCATGACTTGAATATTAGAGATTATGAAAGGGATTTGTCCCTCTCTTATTAGAGAGAGATACCATGGGCCCTTTGATAAGGAAGACTGTAGAATATACATGGCCATGCTCAAATATGTATAAGTAGGGTGTTATTAATATTATTTGTCAGAACAATCTGCCTGAGGATCATGTAAATGGTTAATTAAGTTATATAAGGATGACTTGATCCATGCCTTATACTTAATTAGGATATCGCGTGATAAAAGGACTAAATATTAAAACTGATGATACGTTATAATATTTTTTTACTTAACTTGGGTAAGCATAATGTCTTGCTATAGGCCACTTATGTTTAGTGGATAAATGTCAAGGACATTTTTCATCCACTGCCAACGTTAAGTTAACTTACAGGGTCACACTCATACACAATCTTCTAAGCACTATGTCCACGTCCAAGGAATCTAGATCGTGTCAAGGTTCGTTGAACGTATACAAAAAGAATCTAAGAAGGTGTCCAGATTCTGTGTTATAGCTATTTTGGTAAGTTAATAAGTAACTAATTTATTTACCAGATAAATAAATTCATTACTTAATATTACTCTTCCAACTGTTAGATGATTATAGGAATAAACGGACAAAATTAAAATTTTTATTAGATTACATTTAGGGTGCTGATATTGACAGCTATAAAAGGTTATGTTAACCATTTTACAGCTGACTTCTAATTATTAAAAAACCCTAGAATGGCCAGAATTTTGTCTAGTCTCTCTCTCCAAAAATTCCAAAGTATTGCCAGATAGTTAGGGTTGGTTTTGAATAGTTTTCAGAAAGCCGAGGGGCTAGCATCCCTATAGCTTGAATAGGAGGTCATCGCGTGGATATCTGTAGAGGACAAAGCGTAAACAGCAATACCTCCATACTTTGCAGTATCAAAAAATCATTGAGGTAGTTTATCTTTCCAATTAGTTTTGATGGTATGTGCGGATCCCGTTGATGCTTTTTCCTAGGTTCTTTTATCATTTTTTCTTTTTGCCTACGGAATCCAACAATCTTTACTACTATAAACCTTTCAAAGAGTGGTTTTTAATGTTGTTCATGTCATTTGATAGTTTTCCTCTTGGGCATTAATATTGAAATAAGCATTTGAAGATACATTGTTTATTCATCTAATTTTTAAAGAGTTCTTTGATAGAGTGGTTTTCAATGACCAATGTAGACCATCTTGGAAATTCAGAAATTTCATGTTTACATTTTCTCGCCTCATTTTGTGCAATACTATTGGAGAAAAGATCTTTCTATACCAAAGAAGGTGAATTCATGGATGCCATTGAGAAAGACGAGTTGGTTTCACTTCTTTATCGCAAAGAGGAACTCGGTGGACTCTCTCCATTGAGGAAAATGGAACTTCAAATTGAATTGGTGAACAGAGTGACATTGAGATATGCTATTCATGACAAGGAGTCCTATGTATTGTCTTTCAATGAACAACAAAAGTTCAACAAGAGATTGCAAGAGTAATGAAATTCATAAAGACATTTCCAAATGTCATCTTGTACAAGAGAAGTAAAGAAAATGTTGTAGTCAATGCTTTTTAAAATAGGTACATTCTATTCTTTACTTTAGAAGCTCAATTATTCGGTTTTGATATGCTTAACGAAGTACATTCTAATGATAATGAATTCAAGAACATATTTGATGCATAATGATGAGTACCTTATACATGATGATGTTCTTTACCATGAAGGTGAATTGTGCATTCCTTCTTGTTACTTTAGATTGTTGTTAGCTAAACAATCTTATTGTGGTGGTTTGATGAATCATTTTGATGTTTCCAAAACCCATGTTATTTTACATGAGCATTTTTTTGGGCTTTGCATAAAAGGAGATGTAGGAAGGTTTATTTATAATTTTGTAGAAAGTAAAAGTGCTAAATCTACATCTTTGCAACATGGACTTTATATTCTTTTAATGTGTATAGAGAACCTTCTGTAGACATATCTATGGAGTTTATACTTGGACTACTTAGGTTTCTTAAAGGCATTGTTTCTCTATTTGTTGTGGCTTATGTTAGTGAGAGCTTGCTTGATAGCGAAACTTCTGCATCTCATTTGTATCATTTTAATCCAATTTTTCCGAATTTGAGAAAGGTGAATCTATATGCTAACCTTGGAAAATATGAGTTTTGTGTGGAACATGGTACTTTCCTAGGTTATCTAGTGAAGTTTCAAGGTTTCCAAGTGGGTACAAATATGGTTCAAGCAATCTAAGATTGGTTTATTTTCAAGAGTACCTTCGAGGAGGAAAGCTTTTATGGTTTCACAAGCTTTTATAAGAAGTCAATCAAAGACCTTAACACCATTGCTAGTCTTTTGGTGGACGTATCCAAGAAGATGCCCAGTTTCACATGGCAAATTTTTTTCCAACTTATTAAGTTTGCTTCCAATCAAGTTCATCACTCTCCTACTCTTTATTCTTCTTTCAAGGTTGACTATGATTTCAAACTTTTATTGTCTATTGATATGCTTTCTTTATCTGTAGATCATGCTTTAAGCTTGGAAGGAAAGATTAAAATGGAGTTTTTTGAGTTTACCCATTTGGAGAATCATGAGGGTAATGAAGTCAACAAGAAGAAATTTTGAATTGCATGATTAGTCTTCGATCCCTGAGATTGGGTTGGGATCCTTTGTATTTGAATGATGTTCTTCCCAACACAAGTCTACACTTGATGGTTGTGGCAATGCACCTTTTCACATTCTTGAATGCTTTAGTGCTTCTATAGTTGATTTTTCGGTTGAATTGCATTCAGTGCTACCTTCAATATTTTAATATATTTTTGTTTGATGTAGGTAAAGATTTGAGGCCGGATGTTTTCAAAGGAGGGGCAGATATTGTGAACCGGGAAAGCCAAGAACCTAAAGATTGTGCAAGACCGAAGAAGATCAAAGATAATGACATAAATATGCCTAATGACGTGGTTGTTTACATGGGAAATGCTTTGAATATCAAGCTTGAAGGGTTTGAAGATCAAGGAAAGGCTTCCAAGTTGTTCTCAATTTGTTCAATTAGCAAGGATCATTCAAGGGAAGAAAGTGGAGCTGAAAATGGCTAAGTATTGGAGAAGAGCACCCTACCGCCGACGGTAGCCATGTCCCCACCATCGCCGATAGGCTTTTGCTGCACCTCACTTGGAAGAATGCACCCTACCTTCGCTGGTAGGGCTTGGATGGGAAATATGCTTTGTATTCTTTGGGCAGGATTTTATTATTTGAAAGTGTTTTCCTGCTCTTAATCAAGGGCTTATTAGGTATTTTAAGCCATTAATCACTATATAAGTTTGGTTTAGACCTATGACTATTAATACCCAATTATAAGCTCATTTGTTACTAACTTTGATGAATTTTTGCTTAAATTAGTTAGAGAGGATTCTCTTTGTCTCTAGAGTTCTTTACCCTTCTTAGTTAGCTTGCTAAGGGTTAATGTCCTTAGTCTTGTGAACAATTGTTTCCCATAGATTGTGGAGTCTATGGAATAATTGATCATCCAATTCCTTTCTTTGATTGAGTAATAGAGTTCTTGTTCTTAGATTCAACTAATCCGAGGTCTTCTAGTTTGTGTAGTTAAAGTTTTGAAGTACATGGTGTAAATTATACATTTTATAAATTAAAACAATCGTAAAATGATGAAAATAATGTATATATAAATGTAGTACGAAATGGCACATATCATCTCTATAGGGACATTGCTAATCAATTAGAATTGTACGCTTATACCACTTATGAAGACGTGCAATTTAGCAACCAAGATTGATACTCAAAAGAAAATTTGTGCTTTCTCTAAAACTACTCTTCCTTTTTCAAGAACTGTGGTGTCTAAGCCTAAAAAATCTTTTTTCAAAGGTTGGCCAAAGAAGGATGAAACACCTATGGTGGCTTTCAAAGAGAATTCTAAACCTAAGGTAGAAAGAGAAAGGTAGATTGATCACTAATCTAACTAGGTGCTTTAAATGCAATGGTTTGGGACATTTAGCTATCAATTGTCCTACCAAGATGATTTTGACCTTTCTTGAAGACTTGAATGGCTTATGCCCTTGTGGGACTTTTATCTCCTGAACCTATTTTGTGCTGTAGGTTTCTTTTCATTTGAAGAAAAACTTGCCATGACCTTATTGTGTGCAGTAGGGTTCTGTCTGAATTCTGAATTTTCTTATTGTTGAGAATTTTAGCCCCATTTCATGCCTGCTAAAGTGATGGATTGGTTTTAAGCCTAACATGAGTATAAATCAAGCATTCATCTCTCTAACACACCTTGCAACAATACAAACAACAAAACGATCAAAGCAGAAAAGGAGTGAAAACCAAAATACAAGTACATGATACAACAAGCGTACAAGGATATATGAAAGTACTCCACCTCTCGGATTATGACAGTCCGAGTTTTTCTTGACCTTCCATTTCTCGATACGCCGAACAGGTACACATTTCGTGAAACCCGCTTTCAATTTAGGCAAAAGAGTCTTTCCCTTTTTCTTTGATTTCTTCGGGCTTTTGTCCCGTTTTAGGTGAGCTTCCTGCTAAGGGAAAGAAACTTCTTGAGTTACATGGTTAATAAAATACGAAGTATCTTGACTTTTGGAAGGGGGGTTTCGATTCAAAGGAAATTTAAACACTATTTTATTCTCCCCAACTTTTAAGAGCAGCTTCCCTCTCTCTGTATCTATTAAAGACCCTGAAGTATGCAAAAACAGGCATCCTAAAATAAGAGGGAAGTCTACATCCTCCTTCATATCGAGAATGACAAAGTCTACAGGGAATACAAGGTCCTTGGCCTTGATCAGGACATCTTATATGACCCCCTTAGGATGTCTAACACTTCTATCTGCTAGATTAATAGACATCAAAATCGGTCTTGGTTTTCTTAGGCCTAGTTTCTTACATATAGAATATGACATAACGTTTATACTAGCTCCTAAATCTGCTAATGCTTTATTAACTCGAAAACTACCAATAGTACAAGGAAATGAAAAACTCGTTGGATCTTATAACTTATGTGGTAGTTTGTCCTTGTTGATAAGGATAGCCGAACATTCTTCGCTCAAGACGTATGTTGATTAGGGCCAAAAACGGGACGGGTCCTACCTGTACCCACACAGTTCTATACCCATCTATAGCAGGTAAGATTAAAATTCTATACCCGAGGACCCATACTTGTACCCGTATAGATTCTATTAAATGGGTTTGAGCAGGGTATGATGATACCCAAACCCGTATACCCATTATAATAAAATAATATATATTTGTATATATTATATTATTTTTATATTTTTTATTAATACATAATTTATACATTTACACATTTATGTAGGAGACAAATAGGAGCAAGCGGTTTCCAAATGTTTAATATATTGTATTGAATTAGGAATTTTGTTTTTATTTGGTTAATGTACTGTGAGGATTTTGTGTGTACTTGAACTTTTAATCATTTGAATTAGAGATGTTAAATGATTGTATTTGTTGAAAGAGATGTTGAGGAAATTATGTTAATCATGGATCTAATTCAACAAGCACAAGAGGATTCATATCAATTTCATTGGTAAGTTTGTTGTGATTTAGTTTCATGACATCTTTATCTATAGCAAAACTTATGAATATAATTTGCATGATCTTAAAAAAGTTTGTTTGTTTTCAAAAATGAGAAATTATATGCTAACCTTGGAAAATTCAAGTTTTGTTTGGAAAAGGTTACTTTCCTAGGTTATGTGGTGACCACTCAAGTTTATGTGGTGAGTTCTCAAGTTCTCCAAGTGTATGAAGATAAGGTCAAACCAATCAAGGATTGGCTTACTCCCAAGATTCTAGCAAGCTTTTATAGGAGATTCATCAAGGAATATAGCACCATTGCTAGTCCCTTGACGGATGTAATTAAGAAGAATTTTCATCAATTGTAAGCTTGTTTACCTCCTATTGAGTTTTTGCTTACAATAGAGCTCGTCGCTCTACTGCTTCTTACTCTTCTTTGGAAGTTGCTTATGGTTTCAATTTTCTAATTCCATTTGATGTGGTACTTTACCTTATATATCATGCATTGAGCTTGGATGGAAAGAAGAAAGCGGAGTTTTTCAAATCTATCCATTCCAAAGTCCATGATGCTATTAAAGCCACCAACAAGAAGCTTGTGGCTAAAAGAAATGTTGGAAGGAAATGAGTAGTCTTTGATCCTGAGGATTGTTTTAGGGTAACTTTTGAATAGAACGATTTCCTTCAGAACAAAAGTCTAAGCTTGATTGGCAATGGCCCTTTTCATGTTCTTGAGCGCATTAGTGACAATACTTATATAACTGATCTTCCAAGTGATTATAATATTAGTGCTACTTTCAATGTTCCTGATTTATCTCCATTTAATTTAGCTTAAGATTCAAGGATGAATCCTTTCAAAGGAGGGGCGGATGATATGAACCAAGATGTTCAAGGAGATGAAAATATTCAAGGACCTATCACAAGAGCAAGAGGAAAGAAAATTAAAGAGAATGATGGTGAAGTTGCTCATGGATTGATGATAGCAATTGAAGAAACTATGAAAGAAGGCCTAAAGTCCAAGATGGGGGCTTGGAAAATGATGGAAATCATCGTAAATTTCTTATGGTTCAATGCCTAAACTTGAAGCAATCAATGGAGCCAATTGGAAGAGGAATAAATGAAGGAGAGGCAAAAACTAAGCCTATCGTTGACTGAGTAGGCCCTATACCTACAGTCTATGGTAGATTTCTGGAATGAAAGGGCTTGAAGGGAAACACCCTACTGTGTGTGGTAGGGTATACTCTACGGTCGACGGTAGGGTCTTGGTTTGAATAATTTGTTGTTTTAGCTGGATTTTAATGTTTAAAATCCATATTTAGTTGTTAATTAAGAGTTTGCCATTTGAAAAAGCTTGAATCCTTTAAAACAAGAAAAGCTAAAAGCATCCAAACGGATTCAAGTCTAGCAACCGGAGCAAAAGTTTCATCAAATATAATGCCCTCTTGTTGATTGAATCCTTGGGCAACAAGTCGAGCTTTGTTTCTAATAAGTTCTCTAGATTCATTTTGTTTGTTTCGAAAAACCCATATTGTGGCAATGGTGGGGTGATCCCGAGGTCTTGGGACTAAAGTCTAAACTTTATTTCTTTCAAATTGATCTAATTCCTCTTTCATAGCAATAGTCCAAAACTCATCACACAATGCATCATCAATAAACTTAGGCTCAATTTGAGATAATAGGGCAAAGTTATCAATAAAGTACCTTCTTGCTCTTACCCCTTGTGATGCATCATCAATGATTTCATCCTTGGAGTGTCCCTTTGCATATATCACATCTTTAAGAAGACTTTAAGCTTCTTGATCATTTTCTTGTTTTTCCTCAATCTCTTCTTCCTCATCATGTTCTTCCATTGTTTGAGTGTACAGTGGTTGGTAGCTTAAAGAGTTATCTATGTCATCATCATCTTTCTTGTAAAAAATGTTAGTTTCATCAAATTTTACATGAATAGACTCTTCAACACACAAGGTTCTTTTGTTATAAATTCTATAGGCCTTTTTGTTTGAAGAGTAACCCAGAAAAATTCCCTCATCGGATTTTCTATCAAACTTCCAAAGATTGTCCTTAGTGTTTAAAATAAAGGATTTGCATCCAAAAACTGTAAAATAGCCAATTGAGGGGGTTTTGTTTAAAACGAGTCCAAAAGGAGTTTTCTTTAAAAATGATCTCAAGAGGACACGATTCATAATGTAGCTTGCGGTGTTAACGGCCTCGGTCCAAAAATATTTATGAAGGGAGTTTTCACAAAGCATAGATCTTACCATTTCTTGTAGTGTACGGTTTTACCTTTCCACAACACAATTTTGTTGTGGGGTTTTAGCAGCCGAAAAATTGTGTTATGCCAAAATCATCACAAAGTTTTGTAAAATCTTGATTGTTAAATTCTCTCCTATTATCACTTCTCATAGAGATTAATTTTCAATCAAGGGAGGTTTTAACCTTTTTCAAAAGTTTGACAAATTTTTAAAATGCCTCATCCTTTTGGCTCAAAAACAAAGTCCAAGTAAATCTTGAGAAGTCATCCACTATGAATAAAAGCATACCTCTTACCACCAAGACTAGTGGTCCTCATTGGTCCAAATAAATCCATGTGAATAAGTTCTAAAGGTTTTGGTGTTTAAATCATTTTCTTTGGTTTAAAAGAGGTCTTAATTTATTTTCAAAATTGGCAAGCATTACAAACTTTCGTTTTCTCAAAATGAAGTTTGGTAAGCCTCTAACAAGTCCTTTTGAATAAAGTTGGTTCAATAAATCCATACTAACATGACCAAGCCTTCTATGCCACGAAAATGCATCATCATCATGAATCGAGAGACACTTTAAGTTTTGAGAAGTAAGATCTTCAAGATGAAAGACATAGATATTTCCAACTATTTTAGCAACAAAAATAGTTTTATTTTCATGCTTATCAATGATAGAAGAAGAATCACTTCCAAAGCAACCTTTTTCCCATTATTACACAATTGACTAATGCTAAGCAAATTGAATTTTAAACCATTAATTAAAAGAACATCCTTAATATAAGAAGAAGAATTGTTACCAGTGTTATCTATACCAATGATTCTTCCCTTCTTCTTATCTCCAAAGGTTAAGAAGCCACTTTCAGTTTTTTTAAGCTTACTAATAAGAGATACGTTTCTGGTCATGTGCCTTGAGCAACCGCTATCCAAATACCACTTAGATGATCCTGATTTGTGTTCCTATAAAAGAAGTAGAAATGACTTTTTGTACACATATCTTTTTGGGTCCATAAATGTTAGTTGAATTTTCTTTTATTTTCCAAACGATTTTTACTCCCCTTTCAATTCATCTTCTTATAAAATATTTTGTGGCTTTATGATCACTCTTTTCACAATAAGTGCAACAAAAGTATGAGAGAGATGAGGAAGTTTTTACAAAACGTGTTTGTTTAGAAGAAGTATTGGTATGATTATATCCAATTCCACTTTTGTAAAAAGGTGATCTTTGAGATCCAAGAGCTTTTCAAAAGTTTCTTTTTTTTTTGTAAACTTTTCGATGCATAGGGTGAGATCACTCACCTCTTTCTTCAAATCATTATAGTCTACCATGCATTTTTCAAGAGAGAGAACTTTTTCACAAAGATTTTTTGTTTTCTAAAATGAGTTTTGCAATTCTAACTTTGAGAAGTCCTTTTCCTTTTACAAAACTTCTAGAGATTCAAAGAGAGTTTTGTTCTCACAAATAAGTTTTGAATTTCCATTTGATAGGTTATCAACCTTATTATTTAACTCCTTGTTCTTTTTGGTGATCTTTTCCAATTCATGATACATTTCAATGAGCAAAGAATTAAGATCATCATCATCGTCAACAAGATTAGATATATTTGAGGGTGAATATGGTACCTCATTTTTTAATGCCATGAAGCATAGATTGACCTTTTCTTCTCCTTCACTTTCTTTTGAGTCTTGATCCCAAGCTCCTACTAGGCCCTTGCCTTTCTTTTTTTCTTTAGTGCCTCAAGCTTTGCTTCCAAAGCTCCTTTTTCTTTTTCGATGGCTTTGGGACAATCGGCTACAAGATGGTCGTTGCTATTACATTCAAAGCACCTAACCTTATAGAGTGATGAACTTTGTCCTCCTTTCTTGAATGGAGGTTTCTTTCCTCTTTTGTTGAAGCCTTCCTTGTAGAATCTTTTAAATTACCTCATTACCAAGGCCATGTCCTCATTATCATCAATCTCATCTTTATTGTTTGATGAGCATGATTGATCATCCTCATTCACTTTGAGCGTTATGCTTTTTCTTCCTCTGTCTTCATCTTCTATTTCATTTAATCTTTTTATTTTTATCTCATAGGTGAGGAGAGATCCTATGAGTTCTTCAGTAGGAAGTAGTCTCAAATCTTTAGATTTCTCAATGGCAAGAGTTTTTGGTTGCCATGCCTTTGGGAGTGCATCAAGAATCTTTCTATTTACTTCTCCCTTTGTGTACTCTTTCCCATATTCCTTTAGGCTATTCGTAATGTTGTTTCTTCATGGATAGCTCATAATCTCTCACCAACATAGCCAACTTTGTTTCCTTCACTTGATTGGTGCCTTCTTGAGTTACTTCAAGTAACTTCCACATTTCATGAGCCAAATCACATCTGCTCGCTGAATTGTATTCATTAGCATCCAAGGCCATCTTAATATGTTATAGCTTGAAAGTTTAGAGTCACCTTCCTTGAGTCAAGCTCATCAAAATTTTCAACCTTCTTGACTTTTCCATCCTTTTTAGGAACATATGGTCCTTTCTCTACAATGCTCCAAAGATCAAAGTTAATAGAGAAAATATAAATTCTAATTCTTGACTTCCAAAAAGTGTAGTTAGTTCTATTAAAAAGAGGAGACCTATTTGTAGAAGAGCCTTCTGAATAGGTAGGGCTGTAAACGCTTCCAGACCCTCAAGGTACCCCCAAACCCAGACCCATATCCTTATAGTGAAACTTTGACATAGACCCAGACCCATACCCTCCAGGTATAAAATTTCTGGATCCAAACTCGATCCTCCAGGGTCCAGGGTAGGGTCTGGGTATACCCATACCCGTATGACATTTTTCTATTTTTTTCCCTGTTAAACAAAAATATATAAAATAATGTATAACCCTAAAATAAAAATTTTAACATGATTAACATAATCTCCTCAAAATTTCTTTTAACAAATACAATCATTTAACATCACTAATTCAAATGATTAAAAGTTCAAATACACACAAAATCTTCACAGTACATTAATCCAATAAGAACAAAAGTTCTAGTTTATATTTTATAGCCTAGGAAAGGGATTAAAAAATTGCAGGGGACAGAAGGAATAAAAGTAATAAGATGAAGACAAAAGTAGCCGATGAAAGGTTTAGGCAGCAATAGGGATACAGGTGTTGGCAAACCGCTTTGCATGTCTACGACATGTATCATGACCGGTGATTCTAACATGCATTTCCTTCAATTCAAATCATCACCATATCTCTCTTCTATGGTGCCAAACTCGAAACATTACCATTCACTACTTTCCTTAATAATTTCAATCCCCATTCAATATAATATATTAATAAAAACATTTGGATTTTGGATACCTCTTCATCCTATTTGTCTTCTACAAAAGAAATATAGAAGTGAGTATATATTACAAGTGTATGTAAAATATATGTAATTATGAATATGTAGCTAAAGATATAAAAGCTCACATCAACGGGAATTAATATAATATAATATATATAAATAAATAATATAATAAAATTATAATATAAAAATTTATAAATTATATATTAATATAAAATAATATATATAAATAATATAATATATAAATATATATTATTATTTTATTAATACGGGTATACGGGTCTGGGCATCACCATACCCTGGCCAAACCCATCTAACAGGATTAATACGGGTACGGGTTCGCGTGTATAAAATTTAAACTTTACCTGCTAAAAACAGGTATAGACCCACGCGGGTACGGGTAAGACTCGCCCCGTTTATAGCCCTATACATAGGGTAGGTTTGAAATACTAGCCATTTTGAAAAGGATATTTTGCTTCTTAGGATGTTAAGCCTTAAAAAGATGACCCGCTCTGATACCAATTAAAAACCCTTAAAGGGAGGAGGGGGGTTGAATAAGGTTTTTGGCTAATTAAACACTTTTTTAAACAATTTTAGAATTAAAACTACTTTAAAAGAACAAGGATTATATAGTAAGCGTACAAAAGCAATATAAAACACAATGAAGAGAGACAAGCTAGTTATAGTGGTTCACTCTCTCAAAGAGTTACATCCACTACCTTCAGACTCAACTCAAGGATTTCAAAAATCCACTAATTTTAAAGTTGGTTGCACAAAACACAATGAGGATCACCCTTCAAGTGTTTTACAAAAACATCTCAAAGTTTACACCACACAACAATACAATAAATTATGAAAGCATCACCCAAGGGGTTTTCCACAAACCTTTGATCACAAGAAAAGAATGAGAAGAGTAAGGAACAACGTTACCAAATGAGCTTGAGGAGGGAAAGATACAACTCAACAATTGTTTTAACAAGCTCCTCTTTTCTTCTTCCTTGATGAATGATCAATAATGAAGCTCCAAGAAGATTTTCTTTTAGTTTTTGTGAGACAAAGATGCTTGAAGAATGAACCTTAAAACTCTTTAAAACTTCTTAAATGATCTCAATTTTGATTTCAGCACCTTGGTGAATTTACTGCCGATCAAGGCTCAATTTATAGAGGAAAGAAAAAAACGATTGTTACAGTCTGTAACAGTAACTTTTTAATAATAAAAAACTAGAAACCGGACGACTGGTCTCTAAAAACAGACGTCCGATTTCCTTGTAAAAGGAAAATTGGATGAGCCCTTCTTAAAATAGAAAGACCGGTTTTAATTTACAGAAAGGAATCGGATGCTCCATTATAAAAATCGGACAACCAATGTTTCTAAAGCTGGAAATATTGGACGATCGATTTCAAAATAGGACGTCCGATTTTTTTCCCTTGGAAAAATCAAATGACCGGTTTAAAAACCGGATGACCCTTTTCTGAGAAAGATATGACAACCAATTTTCCTTAACGAAAAGTTCTTTCCTTCACATTTCCAAAATATGTATTCTTGATACTCTTTAAAGGTAAGTGAACATTCAAAAACATCAGAAATTCTATCAAGAATACTTAGGTTTCTCCAGAATAGTTTGTAAAGTATTTCATTCAAGGAGCTTCCATACTTGATAAAAAATCAAAGATAAAAGTTAGGGAGTTTTACAAAGTATCTTAATATATCCATAACTAAGACATACGTCTTCAAGGTCTTCAATGGTTTGATTATGCGTTGATCTTTGAATGGGTTGATCTTTTCTTCTTTATTACACCTTTGATCACCAAGATCTTTTGTTTCTATGTAGTGTAGTCTTGAGACTCCAAAGATGTTTCTTTTGTTCTATAGAAACTAAGCTTAATAATCATCACACAAACACATGTTAATCATAATCAAAATCATATGCAATAATGCCCTTAGAGCTAATAATGCTCAATATTGAAGCATCTTGATTTATATACAAAGATTCGTGAACTAGAAGTTCTATAGATGATTCTTTTGTTAAAGTTGCCAATTCATTTGATATTTTTTTTTTAACTCTAGAAGAGTTATAAAATTGAATTTGTAGATGCCTTTATAAATGTCCCACTAGAACATAAGTCTTATAACTAGCAATATTAAATAATGCCTGAAGCGTGATCAACCTTTTATTTATAGAGGGTCTTTAGAAAAATGATTAAAATTTGAAGTATTTTTGCTGAAAATTTATAACGGCAAGTAAATACTTACAGTATTGAAATCATGTATTTCAAGTTCTTTTGTTTTGATTTATAAATTGAAAATCTTGAAAATAAATTTATTTATCAATTTATAAAAGGTTTTACACGGATATATTATTGCACATTATTATCCGGTAGTCATTTTATTATAAAATATTGGTAAATATCACGTGTCTATATATGATAAGGTAATGGATATTTATTGGTCCGGAAGTGTCATAACTATACAAAATTGGTGCACTAATTACTCTCTATATGACTTCTGGAATAATATTAGTTTTGTCATATTTTCAAAGGATAATTAATCTCACATTATGGAGAAAAATTAACTCATGTTAGATAGATAAGTATCAAGTTCTTGCTTATGTGATACACAAGATCACTTAGATGTTTAGAGAGATATGACAAAACATATTTCACCATAGTTTCTTTATAAGAAAGGTGACACTGATTTGCAATAGTTTAATCGAATGCGATAGATGATGATCCTGAATATTTATTCAGTAAGACATCCCAATTTATTGGTCCAATGATGTTTTAAACTGGGGTAATATATAAAACATAAATGAATAATGTACTCTTTTTCCTTCACTAGAAATTTTTCTCGCATATAGTTTTTTCCCTAGTAAGGATTTAACAAGGCATATTATTAATGTTATGGACATCCAAGGGGGACTGTTATCAAATTAATGTATACATGGTGGATGTCCAAACACTTTCCTTGAAGCAAACTAATCTCCCAGAATACTAATTCTATTTAGATTCATCAGATACCCATTGATTTAGTTAGATCATTTTAGGATTCTGGAATCTCTTATATCCTAAGCCTATATATAGGACATATGAGAAACACTAATGAAATGAATCATTCTTTATTCTTGATTTGTACTTTCTCTCCCTACTTTGTTCTCGTTTCTCTTTATTATTATACTTTATATTATGTCAATATTCTAAGAAAGATGTGTCGTATTCATCAAAGGTATAACACTTTTCTTATTTTTAAATTTTTTAAAATTTTTGTTTACAGGTATGAATCTTCATAATTAATTAGTAATACTATTCAGAATTCGATTCAGATTTTATGCTCATACTTAAATTTGTATTAAATAGGGAACTTTAGTCCAGGAGTCGTTCAACATATGATGTCATATCAGAGAACAAGAACTTCACACATTACATTAATAATCCATCTTATTATGATCTTATGACCACACAGACAAACAATTACAGACAAAAACACACATTCACTCATACAACCCCATGCAAAGTGCTCAACCACACACAATTGTTTGCAACATATTACAATTGTAAAAGTAGTAGAAACTTCGTGGAAGAACTATGCCTCTAAATCTTGTGTGAATATACAGCCGAAAGGCCTTTCGGAGAAGCACCAAGTTGATCACATAGAAGCAGGAGAAGGAATAGTGAGAACTGGAATGGCAGACAACAAGGGCAAAGATAAAAGTAGTGACAGCTCAAAGGGGAACAATTACAATGACAAGGGCGGAAGCATATTTCCAACTAAGAATAAGAAGACGGTGAAGCAAATGATGGGCGAGAAAATAGTGGGCATCGACAAGAAGAAAATCAGACCCAAAGATGGATAATAATTCTCAATTAATGAAGTGATCTTCTTGCACAAATTATTGTGCCCATCTAATAATATGTAAAATTGTATTTCTTTTGATGTTGTTTTCATTATTTTCATACGTTATATTCTTTGTTCAAACTCTTACGCAGTAGCATGGGAAATCTAATAACCAAACTACTAATGTTTGGCTAGTCCTGACTCCCATTAAGATGTCAATGATTTTGTGAACAATATTTTCATAAATTTTTTCTTCATATTCATTTGTTCTCCTATATTGTTAATAAGAGAGAGAGAGAGAGGCGAGGTTTTTATTTAGAATATTTCTAAATAATGAGTGTATGCATTCAAATCTCTCAATGTGTGACAAAATGCAAGAAATTAACAAGCATAAACTTTATATGTTTTTGATTAAGTGCATAATTCTAGACTTTGATTCCACCTTTTCTCCCACAAAAACAATTTATAAATTTCCGTCACATCTAAATTTTCCAAATAGAAATCTATCAAATTCCAATATAAAAACATATCATAGTTTAATATAAGTAAATATACAAGAACTGAATAAAGATTTTTATTACAAAATTCCATACAAGTATTGATGGACTTTTTTTAGCTGAAAAAAGGTGCTTCTAAAAAAATATTTTAAAAAAATTATTTTAACATTTAAAATTTCAATACCATTAATAAACAGTAATAGCTTCAGAAAGCATCAGTAGAGTAGCTTTTCAAAAATACATTTTAACTTATTTAAAGTTAAAAAATGGATTTAATAAATGGTAGAGAATAGCTCAAAAATATCTTATGCCTTAAGATACTTTAAAAGCTACTTATTTTAATCAAAGGAGAACAGAAGGTTTATAGTGACTAATATTTTGTATTTTCCTATATTTTTCATTGGCAAGGATTTCATATATATATATTTTCTCTGGTTCTCAACTTATGTTTTGTCCTATCATTATTAAATTTCCACGGGATTTCAATTTTTTATTTTAATAATATATAAAACATACACAAAATAATTCTAGGAAACCCTAATGAAAATTTGTATATATATATGTGATACCCTATTTCCTCTGTTAGGTCAACTGCGGCTGAGTAAGGTACCAGTGTGCTTCTTAGTACGACATTACAAACATCCAACCTAACTCAAAACATGAAGTTACACTAATAAATATATACACATATATATTAAGCAGCGGAAACCTGTATACAGATAGTGCTACTTTTATATCAATTCCAGGGGATCTTTTTATAAGAACTCAAACGTAGGAAATATTTTATAAACCATAATCGTTTCAAACTGTTTAATGATAGAAATAAAGAATATTTTTCTAACAAAACAACTATACATAGCTTGTCCTGGTTCCAAAAACTCCATTCAAAATAATATCATAGCTTACACCACCACGTTATAAAAACATGACATTTAAAAATGCGAGCGAAAATGCTCAGTGAGTCCTACGTGAGTGTGTTCTTCCTTGATTTTCTAAAATAATGGTGTGATTTTCATAAACATTAATTGTAATGCTGAAAGAAAATATTTTCTTGACCACTTTGAGAGTGCAGATACATAAACCTATACGAAAGATTTGAGCTTCATTGGGAAGTTCGAGCGAATCAAGAGACATCTGTTCAACCTCTAAACTCGTGTTCCAAAACTATGTCATACAATAACTAGGCTTCATAGACAAGGTCCAAAACCCATAATGAGGTTATCGGAAATAAGCTCCAGCATCCTGTAGTCAGTTTAGTCTAAACACCATATGAGAGCTCGCGTTCCATATCAACTGCATTCTCGAAGCACATAAAATCAAAGTACGGATCCTGAGGCACCTACCAGGTCCACCCTGAGACCAGCCTTAATTTCTAGTCCCTCTTGACTCTCCACTAGGCAAGTGTCCCATTTCATAGCATGATACGAAGTCCGACGTAGTATATTTTGGGCCAAACCCTCAATTAGTAGTCTTTGAACTCGGAGATTGAGTTTGGGTTCACTTTAGAAAAGAATGATTTTCTTCACAACGAATGTTTAAGCTTGATGCCCGTGGCGATGGTCTTTTTCAAGTTCTTGAGCACATTAGTGATAATGCTTATAAAAGTTATCTTTCAGGTGAATGCAATGTTAGTGCTACCTTGAATGTTTCTTATTTATCTTTGCTTCATGTAGGTGAAGATCAAGGATGAATCTTTTCAAAGGAGGGGAGGATGATATAAATCGGGAAGGCTAAGAACCTAATGAGTTCATTCATAGACCACTAGCTAGAGCAAGGGGAAAGAAGATCAAGGCATATGATGATAGTTCGGCTAAAAGAATAGTTGCATTCATTAAGGAAACAATAAAGGTCAAGAATGAAGGCTTTGAAGATAAATGAAAACCTTCCAAGTTGCACATATTTTATACCATAAGAAAGGATTATTCAATGGACCAAGTTGGAGGTGAAAAAGACCAAGTAAAGTGAAGATAGGACCTACGGCCGACGGTAAGCCCTATACCTACCGTCCGCAGTTGGTTTCTGGGAAGGATTGATGTTGATGGAAAATACCCTACCGCATATGGTAGGGTACACACTACCATCGCCAGTAGGGTCCTTGTCTTATGTAATATATTCATTTGGATGAATTTTAATGTGTAATCTCTATTTTTAGATGTTAATTAAGGGTTTCATTGGTATTTTAAAGTCTTAAGTCAATATTCAATGTAGGTTTAAGCCCTAACACTATAAATATACATTTATAGCCTACATTGTAAACAAGTTGAATTTTTATGAAATTGAGGTAATTCTCTAAAGGTTTCTAGGATTTTTCAACCCATCTTAGTTAGCTTCTAAAGGTTTTCTTCCTTAGTTTGTGAACAATTGATTGCTTAGATTAATGAATCGATTGAAATCAATTAATCTTGTCAATCCTTTCTTTGATTGATTCTAGGAGTTCTAGTTTCTAGGGTTTACTAAATCTAGGTGTTCTAGTTTGTGTAGTTTGGGTTTTAGGGCTATAGCTTCCGTAAGGTACTTGCTATCAGATTGGGAAAGAGTTCCTCCTCTTACTATGGGTTTATGAAGCTTAGTTCCTCATAGGTTTTCTAGTGGAGTGCTAGAGCTACGCATTTACTTCTTGCTTGAGTTCTTGTCATATAGTCATCAAGGTGGTGATTTTGGGAAGGTGTTGAATTAAATTTGTAATCAATTGAAGATTCACATCATATATGGAGTAAGATTCATATCTTTCTTGGATTTCGTATTGAAAGTTGTTATGTTGAGAGAGTTCATAGACCCTTTTGTTCTTTATGTGATGTTTTTCATGATAACCTTAAAGGGAAGTTTGTTGAGAGTTGTGATTATGTGTAATCTTTCCTTTATTCCATTCAATTCTTGCGCTTTGAGAGTCATCAATTTGAATTTCCCTATGATGAGCAAAAGCTTTTAAATCTTGATAAATTTTTGAAAGCTTTGATTGAAAACATTCATGGATTTCAATTCTATCATTTTCATTTCAAGGAATTCATGTGGTTGCTAAATCGTGGAAAGAAAATCAATGGTAGTTTTAAGGTGCTTAAAGCTCCTCTTTGTAATCTTTTTTAAATTACCTTTGAAAATGGTGTTTTTGAACTAACTTTAAGGAATCTTGTTGAGAAACATCTTGTTTATTCTATTTTCTTTATTGACTTTCTCTTGCAAGATGAAATTGTAAATGGCTTATTAGTTAAAAACACGAGTTCTTGTGTTAAGCTTATCAACCTTTTGGTGGTCCTTTGCTTTATTCTATAACCATCAAGGAGTTTTTGGAGAAGTATATTTTGTGAGGGGATTTAAATTCTTCATTTTTTTTATGATAGTGGAATATTTTTCTTTGTTGAATGGATTTTTGGAGCTATCTTGGAAGAATTTCACCAAAACTTCTTATTTTACCATCTTCCCGTCAATGAAATGTTTTGGAAACATGATTTAACAAAAACCAAGTTAGCACTTCTAAGGATTTTCATGAGATTTATTGGTGAATTGGAAGTGTTAGTTTGAATTTCATTGTTTAGAGCATTTGATTAAAGAATGGAGAAAATATTTTGAAGTTTCTTTTAGGAGGAAAAGAGAAAGGATTTGGTATCTTCATTTGCCATTTGAAGAGTTATTTTTGAAATTCGGTATAGCAAATGAGGTACAAAATGATATTAAACTTTTCAATACCAATTCTTTGATTTTCAAAAGAAAATTTCAGCTAAAAATGCCTATTATCTTGAAAGTCATGTGGTTAAAACTTCTTGGATTTTTTAGTGTTTCTAGAGTTTTGAAAATATGTTTATCAAAAATAAATGAAGGAACTTTAAGAAGTGTCGAGAATCTAGGTTTGTACTACTATGTTTCTTTTAAAGCATGTCTCCTTGAAGCAAGTTTTCATTGTGGTTCTTTATATATACTTGTTTAAGAGAAATTCCATTGATCCTTTCTTTCCTTATTTTTATGATGTTCAATCAATTGCTTATATCTTTGGAAACCATCAATATATTTTGACCCTGTGGAATCCTAAGCATTCTAGTTTCTTCTTTTATTCTACAATATTCAATGATAATGTTAGCTTTGAGTTTCATAAGCCTTTTAAAGAAGTTCTAGAGCCCTTTCTTGTTTTGTTGATTTGATGGTTATGACACTTAATTGCCTAACTCTTAACAATGTTTATATTGTTGAATCCTTTCTAATGTTACCTACCTTTTATAGATATTTGTGGGAAAAGATTCGAGAACGAATCCTTTTAAGAGAGGGGGTATGATATGAACCGGAGGGATCTAGGAGCTAAGGAATTTAAAGTATAAATGTAGATTAAGGAGCTTGAGGATGGATTTGCTCATGGAATGATGGCATTTATTGAAGAATTCATGAAAGAAGGATTAAAGTTCAAAGATGGAAGCCTTAGAAGATGTTGACAAACCTCCCAAGTTGCTTATGATTCATGTCCTAAGGAAGGAACAACCAATGGAGCAGGTTGGAGGAACAAACACTGAAAACTCCTTGGAAAAACATAACATACCGTTGACAGTATGCCCTGCACCTATCATCCACAGTAGTATTCAAAAGAAGAAACCAGATGAAGATGAAGAACATACCTTCCACGGTAGGGTACTGAATTGGTGCAATGTGTTGTTAAGGGCAGGAATTGCTACTTAAATTCAATTTACAAATTTTTAATTAAGTCCCTAATGGCTCTTGGGTTAACCCATGACCATATTCAGATTAGGGTTTAGCCTAAACTCTATAAATACCCCTCTATAGCCTAATTTTAAGACTAATGGGCGATTTTATGAAATTGAAGAGTTTTTCTATAGGGTTCTTAAGTTTTGAGGCTTTCACCTTGAATTTCATCAAGGATTTGATCATTCCTTAAATTGATTTTGTTGAATACTTGGATAGAGTTGATCCAAGGGTTCTTAATTTGATCATAATTCCTAATTCTATGATAATCATACACTTGTGATTTGTCTAGAGCTTAGGTCTTCTTCAATTGATCTAATTGGGTCGAGGGTATCAAGTCCCTTTGTTTGATTAGCAATTGAGGAAAAGATCCTCTTTATATTCATTTGACTCTTAGTTTGGGTTAAATTAAGGGTGGGTATTTTTCAAGAAGATCAAACCCTATTGAAGGCAAGGTTCTTGGGAGATTGATATGTAGACTTGATTTCATTGAAAATTGTCAATCATATATACATATATATGTATGTATGTATACATATATAAATATACATGTATACATACATATATATACATAAATATGTATATATATACATATATATACATATACATATATGTATATGTATATACATATATAGATACATATATAAGGACAATTCCAAGAGCTTCAATAGCAAGTAATCGCTCTTGAGCAACATTGGTTGCAACTTCGTGCTGAGTTTAATGTATACAAGGAGTCTCATTCCTAGCTTTAACATTGCTGGTTCAAAAAGGGGCAGTAAATGTAGGGAGAGCTTGCTGCTTTCTCAAACATTTTTTTAATCTTTCTCTCTCAGTGATGAATGGCTTTCCTATCAAATTTCCAAGGGCGACCAAATAAGTAGCAAGCTTGCATAGGCACTATATCACATACCACTTCATCATTGTATGTTCCCAAAACAATAGGCACTTCCCCACTATTATTCAACCAATGCAACTTATAAGGATTAGGATGTTGAAAGGTACGCAAATTCAAATTTTCCACAAGATAGATACTAGCTACATTAGTGCAACTACCACTATCTATGATAAGGTTAGAATGTCTAGCTTCTACCTTGCAATTGGTTTGAAATATAATCTCTCTTTGTATGCTTGAGTCATCTTCAATAATTTAAGTACTCAAAGATCCTATAGTAACAAAACTCAAAGCATCTTCCTCGGCATCTAGAGAAGCATCCCCAATGTTTCTATCATCATGGCTATTCCTTTTATCAACAATTTTCTCAACACTTTCTTCATTATCTTTCTCAATCCAACCTCCTCGAAAGATCAAATGCCTCTTTGTAGGACAATTGATAGCTATATGTCCGAAACCATTGCATTTAAAGCACCTAGTTGGATTAGTGATCAATCTACCTTTCCCTTCCATCATAGGCTTAGAATTATTTTTGAAAGCCACCTTGGATGTTTCATCATTCTTTGACCAACCTTTGAGACTAGATTCTTGAGGCTTAGACACTAAATTTCTTGAAGAAGGAAGAGTATTTTTAGGGAAATCACTTCTTTCCTTTTGAGTCTCAATCTTCGTTGCTAAAAGGCACATATCTTCATAAGTGTTGTAAGGGTATAATTCTAATTGATTAGCAATGTCCCTATTGAAACCACTGAAAAATCTAGCAATAGAAGCATCCTTGTCCTCCTCCAAGCTCAATCTCATAGTGTATAACTCTGTCTGTTGTCTAAACTCAACACTTTTGCTACCTTGCCTAAGAGGCATCAATTTGTAGTGAAACTCCCTATAATAACGCTCTGGTACAAATCATTCTCTTATGAGAGTCTTCAGTACGCCCTAAGTTTCAACTAGTTACCTTCTATTTCTCATCCTTTGATCGACAATCCTTTCCCACCAAAGAAGTGCATAACCCAAAAAGTCGACAATGATTAACTTAACCTTAACATTGTTACTATGATTTCTCATTATAAAGAGATTCTCCACTTGAACCTCCTAATCCAGGAACACATTTGCATCACTTTCCTCCTTGAAGCTAGGCACCTTCCACCTGATCATTTCGAAGGCTTTATCCCCTTGTTGTCCACCATAATAGCCACCAAAATATGATTGGCCAATATTAGGATTCTCTCCATAATCTTCAAACAAGATATCTTCATGCCATGCTTCATGTCTTGGTAACTCTTCTTGTGGTCTATTACATTCTCTTCCTCCTAGAACTCTTCTTCTTACATCTCTAGTGGGTTGCCTTCCTAGGTATCAACTTTTATGACACCGATAGGAACTTTGAGCCGGCATGTCATAGTATCCATAAGGAGGTGAATTGTCATAAAGCCATTGATGATGAGGTGATGAAACTCCTCCAATATTGATGATGAATGATCTTTAAGAGCATGAAATTTTGTTCAAGAAGTGAGGGAGAGAACAAACAAAACAAGTGTAACAAGTAGAAGAGAGAAAGTGCCTATGAAAGGACTTGAAAATGTTAAACTTCTAGCAACCTTGGATATATTAAATCCAAGACCTCAAGAAGGTTTAAACAAAATCTTTTGTTCAAAGTTCAAGAAACCTAAGGTATTTTGAACCTTAGACCTCAATGAAACAAGAAGAAGACCTCAAGACTAGTTTTCTATAAGAGTGTGGTAACTAGTATGAAGGAATTTTGATGATCAACCTTGAAGCTCTTGGAAATTTCAACAAGTATTCAAAGTGATTTTTCTTTCAAGGAAGTTCACCCTTGAAGAAGATAGAAAAACTAAGCTAAGAACTAAGAATATTAAGAGAAGAACCTTTTTATCCTGAAACATTTCTTGATTAGCTTCAAAATGGAAGACTATGTATTTGTAGAGACTTGAGGGAGAAAATAGGAATTTTTCCCCCTTATATTTTCAGCCCAAAGGATAGATATAACCTATACAGACACTCAATAAGACAATAGAGGTTTTTTAATTGCATTTGGACTATTCTAGAGCACTAGTCAACACATTACAAAAAATAGGAGGCAATTTTCCAACTTGGGGAAAAGGTCTTCCAACCATCTACCAAGGTGAATTTTCAATTTCTAACTTATTCAAAACATTAGGATATTGCCCCATAATGTCTTGGACATCAAAATTTAAGCCACATAAAGTCTTGGACACAAAAATTTATGCCCCATGAGGTCTTGGACATCAAAATTTAAGCCTTGAAACTTCTCTTGTTCAATTTCCCTAGATTCCTACACTTGAACACTAGACCATAGGATGGTTTTGGACCTTTTAAAGTCCACTTCTTAATCTCCTATCACTTGCCTAGCGAAGTCTTGGTTCATCTTTTCAAATCCGGCTATCTTTCCTTAGTGTTCCTCTTCCATTCTTCTAGCCATGGCTTTTGTGACTGGACTTTGCAATATCTCTACAATTCCTTGCGCTTTCCGGGTCATATAATCTGCCCCTCCTTTGAAAGGAATCATCCTCAAATTCGTTCCTTTGAATAACAACAAGAGGTGGGCAGCATTACAAATGGAGGCGTTAAGAGGCATAATACTAGGAAAGTTATCCTAGCACTCAAGACTTAGAAGAGAATAAACAAATAAAGCATTAAGTTTGTCGACCAACATCGCAACGCCATGAGAATTCAATAAGTAACATAATTCCTTAAATGGTCTATGGTTAGAAAAGGAAGTGTCAACGAAAATTTTCAAGACTAAGAAACTCTAAAAGGGAGTATTCAAGAGCCACTCAAAATTTACAAGAATCCTCAAAAAAAAAAAAAAAAAGCACAATTGAAAGTATTTAACTCTTGTAAATCAAAGAAAAGGTTAACATCAACATCTTTAAAAGAAAATTGATAATAAAAGCTTATGTCCTTTTCCAACTTAAGGAGTAAATCAAGAAGATGGAGAATTTAAAACATGGTCTCTTTAAAAGGATGATGGTAATATAAACTTAGATTCTCAACACTTTGCAAAGTTCCTCCATTGATTCTTGATAAATGCTTTTGCAAAATTCTAGAAATATATTGAAGAACCCAAGAAGTTTTGAAAGGTTTCACATCATTTTGTACTTCATTTGCAAGACCAAATTTCAAAAATAACTCTTCAAATCGCAAGTGAAAACACTACATCCTTTCTCTTTTCCATTTAAAAGAATCTTCAAACATTTTCTTAGTTTTTTGATCAAGAGCTCTAAATAATGAAATTCAAGACTAACACTTCTAGTCCAGCAATAACTCCCATAAAAATCTTTAGAAGCACTAAGTTGTTTTTTTGCTAAATCATGTTTTGAAAAGATTTCTTTGAAAGGAAGGTGGTAAAATAAGAAGTTTTGACATGATTTCTTCCAAAAAAGCTTCAAGACATTATTAATAAAAGAACACTCTTGAGTTAGTATGAAAACTTGTAGAACTTTCAATTCCATTTTGAAATCATCTCATCCAAAAACTCCTTGAAGATTAGGGAATAAAACAAGGTAGCACCAAGAGATTGATTCTCAATCTTGACACAAGACTTTGTGGTTTGAACAATTGACTCATTTAAAGTTTCATCTTTGAAGAGAAAGTCATTAGAGGCAATAGAATAAACAAGATGTTTCTCAACAAGATTCTTCAAGTTAGTCCAAATATACCATTTCCAAAAGTAGTTTTCACAAGATCACAAGTATGGGCTTTAAACACCTTTAAAGTACCATTCATTTCTTTCTAAAGTTTAGCAACCTCATAAATTCCTAGAAATGAAAATGGTAGAATTGGAATCCATGAATGTTTCAAAACAACAAAGTTTTAAAAAATTCTTCAACAATTAATACCTTTTGCTCTTCGTGAGGAAATTCAAATTTATAACTCACAAGGCACAAGAGTTTAATGGAAGGAATAAATCCATCAAAATTTTTCTTAAAAACATAATGGAAAGATGATTCATAATCACAATTCTCAACAAAATCTCCTTTAAACATAGCATGAAAATCACCACACAAGGTCCAAAAGAAACAATGAACTCTCTCATCATAACCATTTTCAACAAAAGCTCGAAGCAAGATACAAATCTTACTCCACATAGATGCACAAGAAGTTGAGACATGAGCAATAAGTCTATCAAAGATGAGATTATCATTTAACAACTCAAGTTCATGACAAGATGGTTTAATTCTAGCAGTAGTAACCATAAGTTGTTTTTCAAGAAAAGCACATGAAGAGGATTAATTAAGCATGCGGTCAATATCAAGAACTAGCTCACAAGTGAAAAGATTAACCATACAATCCCAAAAAAAAAAATAGAAGTCATTCAATTCTAAGAACAATTTTAACTCTAAAAGGAAAACAAAAGGTAAAAGAGAAATACGTTTGAAGAAAAACTCATTGCCAAATCTCCATAGCATAAGATTAGTTTTCCTCCAACACTTTCTCCTTGGCTTTTGAACTCCACGGTATGCCTCCTTCTTGTCATTGATGTTATGGTGCAAACATGTTGGAGAGAATTCCTATCAAATCCAAGCGCAAAGCCAAACAATGTTAAGATCAATAAGGGAAATATCATCTAAATTACCAAAGCCATACACTACATAAAAAGGCCTTTTACAGATGGAAATCACCAACAGAAACCATTATCATTGGAAAATTTCAACCGAACCCAGATGGTGTTTTCGTGTGTCGTCGGTTTTTTACAAATCCCACAAAAGTTTTGAGCGAAAGTTCGCCACTAGAATTTACGGCAAGATACCGAAGGTTTCTTCTGTCGGTGACTTAGTTTAGCTATGGTTTTCAACATTTTTACCACGGTTTCCTCAACTTTGTCGGTAATGAAATGAATATTTTGATGGAGTTACCGACGGATGCATCAACTTCGTCGGTAGTGACACCTACGATATTAACGACAACATCTCTGTTGGTACCTCTAAGTGGTGGTAATCAGGTGAGAGATGTTTAAATAGGGCAAACCCTCCCTCCCTCCTGAACCATTTAATTCTTCCATTATTCCTCTCTTTCAAACCCTTTCTCTCTCCCAACCCTCCTGCCAGTCACCGACGATCCAACCCCTCCGCCGATGCTTGACGACAGCACCACCTTTGACGACTCTATAGCCCCCTACTGCCGACGACTCAAGTACTCTCTCTCTCTCTCTCTTTCTCTCTCTCTCTCTCTCTCTCTTTCTCTCTCTCTCTCTGTCTCTCTCTATAGCAGAGCAGTCATTTCTTCTTCTTCTTTCTTCTTGTTCCAGCTGCTACCTTCAACTCCTTGTCGCCGTTGTCGTTGCCACCAGTCGTCCATCGAACTGCTCTACTACAAGTCCGACGGGTAAGCTCTATTTTTTTCTGTTTATATAATTGCTTGTTTCAATCAATCTTGTTATTCCATTCATCTATTTTGTATATGTCTAGAGATATCTGATAATTCCATTCATATATATACATATATCAACTTTTTCAGAAAAAAATTGTATAAGTTTGAGGGCTTCAGAAAAAAAAATTTAAAAATCATTTATCATGTTTGAGTACCTAAATTGCATATACTTTAAATAAATTTGGACCATAATTAACAATATATATTTTTCTAATAAAATACCCAACTCTGTCCAAAACTTTTCAGTTAGTGTAAGTATATTATATATAAGTAATTTAATTGTAAGTAGTTTAGTATATTATATATCTACTTGTTAATATTAAATTTAATTATAAGTAGTTTAGTATATTATATGTACTTGTTAATGTTGAATTTATTTTGAATGTTTCAACTAAAAGAGCTTCCCAATAGACAAACAATAAAACCTCAAAAGAAGAGACATTTGCTTTGGCAAAACATAGGAGAGTTATACTATGATTCAAAGTAAGGGTTCGGGAATCCCCTTACTTAGAATTATGTTTTGGTTGGCTTATGGATTATATGTTTAGTTTACAAATTTTTTTTAGCTTTCGTGAATGTTTTATATGGTGCCTATTGGGTTTTTTGTATTTCAGGGAGTTTCCGCCCTATTTCCAAATAATAATTAAAAAATGGTTACCAACGGGCCCTACGGAATATATTTTAAAATTTCATTCTTTTAAATCCGTTAGCGAAGAAAGCATTATCGGTCATAGATACATAGTTGTCGGTGTTTCGTCGGTATGTGTTACCGACGACTAACTGCTTGTCGGTAAAGGTGTCGGTAACTCTTACTGACGACCACGATTCATTGGAAACATACCAAAAATCTAGCCTTCAACACCTGTCAGTAAAACTACCGGTAAATGTTTTCAATAACGACAATCCGTTTGAACATCTTGTTACCGACAAAAATCAGCCGACAGAGCATTCGGCATCGTTATGTTCTCGGCACCGAAGGGATACTGACAGATCGTCGACGGGATGTACCATCGGTATTTAGGTCAATTTTTGTAGTGATAGCAAGCAGGATCAGGCATGACACTACTACTCATCAATGGATCCTCAAGAGACAAACGAGAACAAAGACAATTTGTTATAGACAAAACAAGAAGGAAAAGGTTCTTTTCGAAAGCAATAATACACATATCACCAATTAAGCTCACTTGAAATTTATAAGAATCTAACAAAGATTTTAATTCCTTAAGAGAAACTTCATAACATAAAGAAGAAATGTTAAGAGATACGCTTATTGATAAGTCTTCAACAATAGGGCCAAGCTCTTTCCCCATGCTCCTTCTATCCTCAAATCCTAGCACACAAGAAACAAAACTAGCAGTATTGAATCGTCGACTTTATGAGTTGCACAAGATATGAAATTAGACTCAATAAAGTATCTCCTTTCAAGATATGCTCCAAGAGAGTTAAAGAAAGTGAAACAATCTCCGTGTTCTATGAAAACAAGTGAAAACAACTTAATTTCCTTAAAATAAATCTCAAAACACAAGTAGAAAGTTGAGGGAAAGAAGCTTATTATTTTGAGGAAGTTGTAGCCAAGTCTTTGTTAGTATATGCCCTAAGATCAATTGACTCACATTTATGATTTATGAAACATATATTTTTGAATTGTATTTTATGCTCTTGGTCATCAAGTATGTGACTTGATAGTAAAACCCTTATAGCTAATAAAATACTATTCTTATTTGTCCCTAGTTTATTACATCTTGTAAACTAGTGTGAAGTTGATTGATGGTCAAGTTTTATTAATCATGAATATGAAATATGAAATCAATTCATAAATACATATTGAGAATATTGTATTGGACATGACCCAAAGTGAAGAAGAAATATTGCATGGGTTTAAGTTATAAGTATTTCTTCTCAGTTTTATATTTGGGGTCCTTTGACCTAATGTTTCTAATGTTTCTTGCATTGGGAGAAAATACGTTTTGACATAGTCAAACATCACTTTTAGTTAGGTGATCATTATGACTATTGGTTGGCTTATTTTCTTGTCATGGCTTGAATATTGGAGATAATGAAAGGAATTTGTCCCTCTCTTTTTAGAGAGAGATATCAATGGGCCCCTTGATAAGAAAAACTGGAAAATATGCATGGCCATGCTAAAATAAGTATTAATAAGGTGTTATTAATATTATTTGTTGGAACGGTCTGCCTGGTGATCAAGTAAATGGTTAATTAAGTTTTATAAGGATGACTTTGTCCATGCCTTATACTTAATTACGATATCGTGTGACAAAAGGTCTAAATATTAAATCTGATGCTAGGTTATTATTACATTTACTTAACTTGGATAAGCATAATGTCTTGCTAGAGGCTGCTTATGTTTTGTGAATAAATGTCTTGGACATTTTTCATTCACTGCCAACGTTAAGTGAACCTACAGGGTCACACGCATAGACGATCTTGTGAGTATAATGTCCACGTTCAATGAATCTAGATTGTGTCCAGATTCGTTGAACGTATACAAAAGGGGAATCAGATTCCATATTGTATTTTCTGGTAAGTTAATAAGTATTTAATTTTATTTAATCGAATAAATAAAATTAATTACTTAGTATTACTCATCCAACCGTTGGATGATTATAGGAATAGACGGACGAGATTAAACTGTCATTAGATGACAGTTAGGGTTTTGATATTGACAGCTATAAAAGGGTATGTTAACCTTTTCTTAGTGGCCGTCCTTTATCTGATTAAAGAAAACAAAACCCTAAACCCTAGAACGACGATATAGCATCTAGCCTCCTCTCTCTGAAATACGACAGATTACCACATAGTCAGGATCAGTTCTAAACAGTTTTTATAACACAGAAGGGGCTAGCATCCTGATCGCTTGCAGAGGAGTTCGTCGCGTGGATACCAGTAGAGGGCGAAGTGTACAAAGTAGCGCCTCCACAACGAACAATAAAAACATTGAGGTAATTTCCATCCAATCGGTTTTTCTAGTATGTGCAGATCCTGTTGGTGGATTTCCGTAAGTTTTATTTTATTTTGATTTTGCCTACGGAGTCCAACAGTCTTTCCTCTGGATTCTTGCTTGGTTCTCTAAAATTATATATAAAAGGAAATTCAGTAACAAGAGAAGGGTTAGTTTGGTTATCAAAGAAATTTATTTTCTCATTCTTTTCAAATACATTAAACTCTTCTTTTGAATTCTCTTCTTTTTCTTCACTCCTTTCTTTTTTCTCTCATTTCTCAAGATCATTCTCCTTTTCTTTTGAGCATTAATCTTTGTTCAAGAAATGACTAAGAATACCATGGGTGTTATCTTTTCTTCATCTCCACAAATCATCATCTCAACACCCTTGGTTGTTCTTGTTCTCCTTTCATTCTCTCTTTCAATTTCTTTAAATATTCAATCACTTGAGTAGGAGAAAGGGATTTAAGGGTACTATGAAGACCACCACTTTCAATGGAGTACATCTTCTTGACGCCATCATAGGAAGCTTGCCTGTATCTATCCATGGTTGCCCAAATATTAAGTGGCTAACTTGCATTGGAATAATGTTGCGAAAAATTTCATCCCTGTATCTTCAATGGAAAATGTTACCCATACTTTTCTAGCAACCCACACCTCTTCATGACCATTTAACCATCTTAAGCAATAAGGCTTAGGATGCTCCATGGTTGGTAAACTCAATTTCCTCACAAGGTAGGCACTAGATAAGTTTGCACCACTTTCTCCATCGATAATGGTATGAAAAGCTTTGTTGGCAATATTGCATCGCGTATGGAATAATCTCTCCCTTTGATGAATAGGCACTCCTCAAGGCCTGAGAATCAAGATTCATCATGACCACCAATGTCCTTCCATATCCATAAAATTTTGAGACCAAGTCTCCATCACTATTCTTTATATCTATTCCTCTACCACTATCGATTAACCTTCTTTCTACCTTTAGTTCATCTCCATGACTTCCATTCCTACCCTAGGCACCCAAGTTATATCTTTCATGTGTATGGGCACCATGATCACAACATTCATGGCATTCATCATATTCTCTTTGGTAGTTCTTCGTGTATACATTATTATAACATTGACACCCACAAAATAAAAACAAGCAATCGAAAAATAAGGACCTCGCCGCTCCCTAAGTGTTTTGCTCAATGGTAATTGCTCTCAACCCTCGTGTTTACTCTCACTCTCTACAGCCTTTGTATCAATGTGCTCATCCTCTTACCTTTTACTTTTCCTCCCTACTAGAGTTACTTAGTGTTTACTAAAACTTCCGAGTTACAAGAAAATCCCCAAGCAAAAAGTTTCTCAAAAGATAAGAACAAAGAATTCAAAGAGTACTTTTTACGAGCACGTAGAAGTCATAGAATAACAAAGAGAAATTCAGGAGTATGAGTCCACAAATGAGTCTAATTTCCACAAAGAGATCAGAAAAACAATTAGAAGTATATCCAAAGAAGTTACAAATTCAAAACAAAGACAATCGAAAGCTTAATTCAAAGATTTCAAGAGTACTTTGAAAATTTTCCAGAAAACATGGTAGCAAGACATTTCATCACAAAAAATCACAATAACTCAGTAATAAAAGCTCCAAATCAAGTCAAACAAATTTAGAAAGATGCATAACTAAAATAGGATAAATTTAGGCACAAATTTCGTTCAATTTGATGGAGTATAACAAAAGATATCGACAATTTAATCCACATGTTATTAATAGTCGCGATTTCTAAGCAGTTTTCAAGTGTGCATTCAATTGACCTACCAAATCAAACACAAATTAGGTCAAATTGACCCACCAACTCAACAAGGATTCATACTGGATAGTTTCACGCAATTCTAACGTCATTTGATATGCCTTCCATCACATTCTTTTCACATGTAATTTTCTGTCCGAAAACTTTTCAAATTGCTTGCCTTTTATCCAAGACTGCCAATGGCCTTTTCTTAAACATAAATTAAACAAATACACACATAAAACTTCACCTCAAAGAGACCTTTGCTCTAATACCACATGGTATGACCCTCCTTAGCTTTCCTTGAAGGATATTCAGTCCCAAGATGCAACTCCCTCCTTGAGGATTCCTTTGATGGTTGTTTTGGAGAATTTGAAGAACACAAACACACAATTGCTGGTATAACAAGAGATCAATAAGAAGATACAAGTAGACCTTCTTGTATGCAAGGGGAGAATCAACAAGGCTTGCAAAAGCCTCACTTATCCTCCACACTTCAAGAAGCACCTATGTTTCAAAGTAACACCAATTAAGGAATGGGCACCTCCAGGGATAGACAGGATTTGGAAATTATACTTAGACTCTAGAATTTTAAGATTGAAGAAGTCCTTGCCTTGAATTATACAATGGAAACTCTTAATTTACAAGGAAAAAGAAGAAAACTCAAGAACCCTAGTTCTTCACTCTTTGATTTCTCAATATTGTCAAGCTTTTTCCTTAATGGCTGCAATATAGGAGTATATATAGTGGTCTTTACAATTAGTCTCCGACCTTAGGTATTAGACTAACTTAAAAGAGTTTAAAAGGTACTTAGACCACTTAAGTATAAGTTAAAACAAGTTTACAACCAAATTTAATTGTGAATGAAGTTCAAAAAGCTTCCCAATTTCTCCTCCAACCAAGACCTATCGCCAACGATAGGTCTAGACCTACCATGCACAATAGGTCAAATACCTCCAGCCCCTTCTTGGCTAGAACCCTACCGTCGAAGGTAGGGTTGACCTACTGTCAGCGGTAGGGTCCAGAAAAATCATTCTTTTGATTTTTTGAAGCTCCTAAACTCCCCAAGTTTGCTTCCTTAGATTCCTCCAATTGCACAATAGACCATAGGACTTTTTTGGACCTTTTAAAGTTCACTTCTTGATTTCCTATTACTTGCTAAGCCAAGTCTTGGTTCATCTTTTTAAATCTTGCTACCTTTCCTCTGTGCTCCTCTCTATTCTTCCAGCCATGGCTCTTGTTACCAAACCTTGAAATAGCTCTACATTCCTTGCGCTTCCTGAGCCATACCACGGTAGGGTTCTGGCTAAATACTTTTATGAGATATTCGACCTACTATCCATGGTAGATCGAGGCCTTGGGAAGGGTTAGATTTAGGAGTTTTTAACTCCCTTAACCCATCACTTTTGTTTGTTAAGTTCTTTTTAACTTGTAATTAAGTGGCCCAAGAGCCTATCAACTTATCTTAAGCTAGTTTAACCATTTTAGTTTGGAATTAATTATTAGGGACACTATAAATTTTTATTTTTCAGCCTTTGGAAAACAATGTTTAGGACATATTGAAGAGAAAATTGAGAGAAGAACCTAGGGTTCTTGGGTTTCTACCACTTCCTTGTAAACTAGGGATTTATTCCATTGAATAATCTAGGCAAGGAATTCTTGAATCTTCAATTCAAGAGTTCTTGTTCTAATTCCCAAATCCTATTCTTTCTTGAGGTGCTATCTCTTTATAGATAGTGTTGTTTCAAAAATTAGGTATTCCTTGTGTGTAGAGAGTAGTTGAGGTTTCCTTAAACCTTGTTTATTCTCCCTCAAAATAGGAATGTTTCTATTGTTCTTTATTGTTTAAAATTACTTCAATTTTTTCTTTAGTCATCAAGTTCTTCAATACAAATTCACTAAAGGGGTGCCTCTTGAAGGGAGTTGATTCTTGGGACGGATTGAACCTCATACAAGCTTAAGGAGGTTCATACAAAATTTCAAACAGTGTAATCAACGAAAAAGAGCCAACAAACATAATTGATCATCAAAAAAATATTAGAAACACACAATAAAACAATTAGAAGTAAAAAAAGAAAGCTATTCAATACAAATACGCTAAACAAAGAAAACAAGAGTACTAAGAAAATTTTCAATGAAACAGGGGACGATGACACTCTATACTAAAACTATGATAACTCCAGAAATACGAATCAAAATCAAGTGAAACCAATTCAAGAATATTTCCCACTCAACAGGATAAATTGAAGAACAAATGTCAGTCAAATTGAATCCTTGTAACATAAGATATGCTCAGATTAATTCACACTTTTTCTCTAGTCTATATTCCGAGACACTTATCAAGTTTGAATCAAATTGAGCAATCATTGAACTCCGAATTGAGTAAATCTTATTTGAATTGAACCGTAACTCAAAGAAGAACATCTCCATCACAAAACATCAATCAATTTCACAATCATTTAGTCAATTTTGCAATTGATTTTTGGATCAATTTTTCTATACTACTATTGCATGATCTTCATGGAATTTTTCATAGATCATTAAGTACTTCTTCTTTTTTTTCAACGAATTTAAACAACTTACAGCACAAATTGACTTTCATTTGGAGGTTGCTCTGATACCACTTTAATATGGATCCTCTTCTAATTGTATATTAGATCCCACACCTTCCCAAAAATCACCTCCTTTGATGAAGAACCTCTATTGAGGATTTTGTAGTTTCAACACTCCATTAGAAAACCTATGACGATCTAAGCCTCATAAACCCAGTATTGAGAGGCAAAACTCATTCCTAATTTGATAGAAAGAACCTTGAGGAAACTAAGGCCTCAAAACCTAAAGTACACAAACTAGAATACCTAGGTTTAATTTAATCTAAGAACAAGAACTCTAAGATTCAATCAAAGAAAGGAATTGGATGATGAATTTGTTCCATAGATTCCACAATCTAAGGCAAACAATTGTTCACAACACTAAGGAAAGAAAATTTTAGCAACCTAACTAACAAGGGTTAAGAACCCTAGAGACAATAGAGAATCCTCTCTCAAATTTAAGCAAAATATCAATATTAGCTACAAATAAGCTTATAATTGGGTATTTATAGGCTAAGGTCTAAACCTTACTAATCTATTGATTAATGGCTTAAAATACCCATTATGATTTTATTTAAAAGCTGGAAAAACAAGTTCAAACAATAAAATCCCTCCCAAAGGTTACATAGGCACTTCTCCACAAGGTCCCTACAAACAATGGTAGGAGACCTACCGGACACGGTAGGGTGTTGTCTTCAAACCATTTTTCGTCCAAAAGCCTACCGGCAATGGTAGGGGCAGGGCTACCATCGGAGGTAGGTGTGCTTTTCTCTAACACTTAGCCATTTTCACCTCCAATTTGATCCCTTGAATGATCCTTGCTTATTGTACAAATTGAGAGCAATTTGGAAGCCTTCCTTTGTTCTTTAGACCCTTCAAGCTTATTCTTCAAAGCTCTGCCCATGTAAACAACCATGCCATTTAGCCACATTTGCATCATGAATCTTGATTTTCTTCACTGGGGCTCTAGTGAGTGGTCAAGCTTCAACTCTATAGGTTCTTGACTCTCTCGATCTATATCATAGCCCCTCAACTCCGAAAATTGTTATAAACAATTAACTATATTTTTGGCAAATTTTGGTAGAGGTAAAACGGCTAACCATCAAAACCTGGTCAACAAGGCAATGTTTTTCTAAGATTGTCCACCATATTTAAAAGGTGGCCATATTTTATAGAAGCTATCCCCAAGTGGTCGTGTTGTGGGCTAATATCTTGATCTTGAGTCTTTTCTACAATGTTGCACTTACTTTTTTCTTGTTTCCTTTTGGGATGTCATATTTCTTTTATTGTTTTAAAAAATCATTGACACTTTTGTTTTCTAAATGAAATCATTCTTTTATTTAATAAAGTAAAATATTATTTCATATTATTTTATACTCTCTCTCTCTATACATATATATTTATTGAGGAATATTCCATCTATATTTAGAGAGTCAAGATTAAAAAATAATTTATATATGTAAGTATTCAACATGCTAAGAAAAAAAAATTCAACAATTAAAAACTTAAACTATTAGGAATTTCAGTAATTAAAATATATTATCTTTTAGTTATAAGATAAGAAAATATAAATAGTTTTTTTTTTATTATTTTGCATGTGTATCATTTTGTATTTTGACTAGTTTCCTTAAAGAAGATTAAAAGGTTGAAAACTACATAATAAAAGATTATTTTAAAGTTTTAGAAATTAATTTCTTATGTGTTAGTAACGTTAGTTAAATTTGAATATTTGTAGCTCAAATTGTATTAGTAATGTTAAAATAAATAAATTTAAAATGATTATAGAGCATCTTTTAATTGAATTAAGATACTGTATCGTGATTTACTTTACTTTAAAATTTATAAACATGTTTTTTGAAAAATATTATTTAAAAATGAGGTTCGGGACCCTATAGAGTAAGATATGGGACTACAAGTTGTAGACCAAGAGAAATCCAAATTCAAATCTAGACCTAATACTTTGATACACTTTAAAGTTTAAACAGGCCCGTGTCTAAAAGACATTACTTTTAATTAATAAAATGAATAATACATTTATTTTAAATTGTTGAATCCTTAGAAATATAAATTATTTTTAAATCTTGACTTTTTTCAAATATAGATAGAATAAAAATATTGTAAGAAGTAATACTTTCTTACAATTAAATAAAAGAAGGATTTCATGAAAGAAAGATTAAATGATTTCTTTCAAAATTTGTAAGAAGAAAAAAAAGAAGTATGACAGCTAAAAATGGTAAAAAAAAAAATAAATAATGGTGAAGGACTAACATAGTAATATGATACAGAGGTGGCTTTGGCCAAAAAGGCGCATTGGTCTCACAATGTGGCCACTTTAGATTTTCTTGTTCAAAAGGAGCCATTTTAAGAAAAAATCCAAAAAGGATCATGCATTATGGCTATTTGTAGTTTAGGCTATTTCTTCAAAAAGATCGCCATTTGAAGAAAATCCCCTAACATGGCCTTTAAATACATGAGAAGCACAACCGCAACCATTAAGAAGGAAGAGACATGGTGGTTACCAACTTCCATGGCCATGTCTACTATGAAGTGGAGTTGATGTGAATCGGAAGGGTAAAGCATCTTTGGATATGAAGCTTGGACCACTCACTAGAGCTCGGGCAAAGAAACTCAAGACTCATGATGCGAATGAGGCTAACGGCATAGTTTCTTACTTGGAGGAAGCTCGGAAGACAAGCTTGAACGGTTTGAAGATAAAGGAAAGACTTCCAAATTGTTCACAATTTGTTCAATTAGCATGGATCATTCAAGGGAACAAATTGAAGGTGGAAAATGGCAAAGTGTTGGAGAAGAGTGACCTTATTGTAGACTGTAGCCCTGCCCCTACCGGTGGCAGTAGGCTTCTGCTAGAAATCTCTTGGAGGAGCATACCTCACTGCGTTAGGTAGTTCTGACCTTACCGTCACCGGTATGGTTCGGGTGGAGAATTGATTATGCTACTTTGTGGGCGGGATTTTATTATTGAATTTGTTTTTCCAGCTTCTAATCAAGGGTTTAATGAGAATTTAAAGTCATTAATCAATTAGTAAGCTAGGCTTAAGTCTTGGCCTATAAATACCCCATTATAAACTCATTGTAATTAACTTGGATGAATTTTGCTGAAATTTGAGAGAGGATTCTCCAACTGTCTCTATGGTTCTTTACCCTCCTTAATTAGCTTGTTAAGGGCGAATATCCTTAGCTTGTGAACAATTATTTGCCTTAGATTGTGGAATCTCTGGAATCAATTGATTTTCAGATTCCTTTCTTTAACTGAGTCTTAGAGTTCTTGTTAATCTTAGGTCTTCTAGTTAGCGTAGTTGGGGTTTTGAGGCCTTAGTTTTCTCAAGGTTCTTTCTATCAAATTGGAAATGAGATTTACCTCTCAATATTGGGTATATGAGGCTTAGATTGTCATGGGTTTTCTATTAGAGTGTTGAAACTACAAAATCCTCAGTAGAAGTTCTTCATTAGAGGAGGTGATCTTGAGAATGTGTTGAATCAAATCTACAATGAATTGAAATTCACATCAAGAGTGGTGGAAACTTATATGGTAAGTACATGGCGGTTAATAACCACCCATGTTCTGCCATGCTGTGGGTTAGTTGTAACGTCCATTTCTCGAACTGCTCGTGCCATCTCATAATAATCCAACAGTTGGATAAATGTTATCAATAATAAATTGAAATAACGTATTTTATTTAATAGATAAAATAAAATAATTACTTCATAACTAACCAAAGATAACATATCAGTGAATCTCTATAGTTTCACGATTCCTTTGTATATGTTCATTGAACGTGGTCACATTCTAGGTTCATTGAATATGGATATAGTGCTCATAAAATTCGTCTATGCGTGTGACCCTATAGGTTCATTTAATATTGGGAGTGGACTAAAAATAATGTTCTAAGCATTATGCACAAATCATAAGTGGCCTCTAGTATGACATTATGATTACCCAAAGTAAGCAAAATTATGATACAATTTAACATAAAATCCATTTTAATACTTAGTCTTTTAGTAATAGGTTATCCTCATTAAGCATAAGGTATGAACTGAGTCATCCTTATATAACTAAATTAACCATTTACTTGATCAGCACCTAGACTGTTCTGTCAATAATATTTGAGCATGGCCATGCGTAATTCTACAACCTTCCACATCAAGGGGCCACAGATATCTCTCTCTAATAACAGATGGATGAATGCTTTTCACTATCTCATATTTAATCCATAACAAAAACCTCTAACCAATAGAAATAATTATCACTCGATTAAAAGTGATGTTTGACTATGTCAAAACATAGTTCTTGCCATGCAAGAAATAATGAGACATAAAGCCAATAAATACCAAATATAAAACTGAGATGAAAATACTAATGACTTAAACCTATGTATTATTTCTTCTTCTTTTTGGGTCTTGTCCAATACATTATTCTCAATATGTATTTATGGTTTGATTTTATATCTCATATCCATGATCAATAAAACTTGATCATCAATCAGACTAGATACTAGTTTTTCTTCAATAGTACAAGATAAGATAAAACTAGGGACAAACAAGAATAGTATTTTATTAGGAAAAAACGTTTAACTATCAAGTCACATACTTAATGACCAAGAGCCTAGAATACAATTCAAAATACATGACGCATATAAATCAAATACAATATGAGTCAATTTATCTAGGGTATATAACTAACAATCTCCTACTTGCCCTAGTTCCAATTAGAATGGCTCTCAAACCCATTGACCTAGTATGATCCTCATGCTTAAGTTATTGGAGTGACTTTTTCAAAGAATCTGCAATATTGTCAATGGTATCTACTTTTCAAATTTTCATGTCTCCATGCTCAGTAATTTATCGAATAAGATGGAAACGTCTCAGAATATACTTGTATTATTGATGAAATCTAGGTTCCTTAGCTTATGCAATAGCTCTTGAATTATCACAATAAAGGTCTAATGGGTTCACAATGCTAGGAATTACTCCTAGTTCAGCAATGAACTTCTGATCCAAACTGCCTCCGTGGCTACATCTGAAGTAGCCACATACTCAGCCTCTGTCGAATCAGCTACTGCATCTTTCTTTGAACTCTTCTAGCTCACCCTATTCAAATAAAACACAAAACTAAATTCTAATATGAAATCATCTAAATCAGTCTGAAAGCCAGCATCTGTGTAATCATTTACCACCAGCTCTCCTTCTTGTCCTCCATAGACGAAAAACATATCTTTAGTCCTTTTAAGTACTTGGGAATGTTCTTGGCAGTACTCTAATGTGGCTCCCCAAGGTCTATTTGGTATTTTCTAGTCATGCTCAATGCAGATAAGACATCAAGTCAGATGCATAAAATGGCATACATGATAGACCCAACTGCGGAAGAGTATAAGGACTTTCAGATTTGTTGGGTTTAATTGATGTGAACTGGTTAGATATGCAAGAACATCAAGGAGTTATGACAAGAGCCAAGGCAAAACATCTAAAGAGTCACAAGGATCAAATTTAAGGAAGAGAAATTTTAAGGCTTAAATTTTTTATGTCTAAGACTTTATGGGGCTTAAATTTTGATGTCCAGAACTTTATGTGGCTTAAATTTTGATGTCCAAGACTTTTAGAGGAAATATCATAAAGTTTTGAATAAGTTACAAATTGAAAATTCACCTTGGTAGATGGTTGGAAGCCCTTTTGCCCAAGTTGGAAAATTGTCTCATATTTTTGGCAATGTATTGACTAGTGCTCTAGAATAGTCCAAGTGCAATTAAAACACCTCCATTGTCTTATCAAGTGTATGTATAGGTTATATCTATCCTTTGGGCTTAAAATATGAGAGGGAAAAATTCCTATTTTCTCCCTCAAGTCTCTATAAATATTTAGTCTTCTATTTTGAAGAAGCTAATCAAGAAATTTTTCAAGGAAAAGGTTGTTCTCTTAGTATTCTTAGTTCTTAGCTTAGTTTTTCTATCTTATTCAAGGGTGAACTTCCTTGAAAGAAAATGGCACACTTTATATCTATCCCTCTAGAGGTTTGGATTGTATTTTTGTTGTTATGGATAGGTTCTCTAAAATGGCACACTTTATTCCTTGTAGGAAATCTGATGATGCAAGTCATGTAGCTAGCTTGTCCTTTACTTGGATAGTTAGATTCCATGGAATTCCAAGGTCTATTATGTCGGATAGGGATACCAAAGCTATTTTTGGAGGGTTCTTTGGAAGAAACTTGGTACTAAATTGCTTTATTCTACAGCTTGCCATCGATAAACAGATGGACAAAATGAAGTGGTAAATAGAACAATTGGCATTTCTCATCCATCAAACAAATAGGGGAATTTTCATTACTTCAACTAGTACTATTGATGGGAGAGTTTCGAAAGTTTCGCAAGGCCGGGCAAAACTCCCATGAGCCGGCATTTCGAGCGAAGCGAGAGGAGCGAGTTTGGTAGTACGAAGGGGGAATTGGCCCAAAAATTGGGCATTCCTTTCAAGTGGGAAGATCAAGAGAACTTCAAGAAAGATGACATCAGGGGAAATCCTTTGTCTCCGCTCAGTCAGAGGCGAAAGCGAATGCAGGAGTCCGAGTCGATGTCTTTTCCCCCTGTCGTCATTCAAAACTCAGAATGCTGACTTTACTAAACTAAAAAAAGAAGGCTCGCGCTAAGGCGCTTCTTTTTTTGGCGGGCAGAAAAGCGGTGATCAGATACGCATTTGCCAACTTTTAAAGGCTATTTTGAAGAAGAACTTGTGGTAATGGGAGGAATGTTTGCCACACAGTGTATTTGCCTACAATAGGGCACCTCACTCTACTACTTCTCATCCTCCATTTCAAGTTTTTATGGTTTTAACCATCTAACTCCCTTTGATTTGGTTCCTTTGCCTATAGATTAAGCGTTAAGTAAGGATGCCAGCAAGAAGGATGATTTTAGGAAAGCAATTCATGCAAAGGTCCATGAAGCCATTGTCAACTCCAACAATAAGCTTATAGAGAAAAAAAAATGTGGGAAGAAGAAAAGTTGTATTAAAACTCGGTGATTGGGTTTGGGTGCATTTTAGAAAGGAAAGATTTTCCCAACAAAGAAAGTCTAAGCTTGATTATAGGGGAGATAGGCCATTTCAAATCCTTGAGAAAATTAATGACAATGCCTATAAAGTTGATCCTCCGGGACATTATAATGTTAGTGCCACTTTTAATATATCCGATCTCTCCTTATTTGATATAGGTGATGGAGCTTTGAGGACGAATCCTTTTCAAGAGGGGAAGGATGATGTTAACCGGTTAGACATGCAAGAATATCAAGGAGTTGTGACAAGAGCCAAGGCAAAACAACTAAAGAGTCACAAGGATCAAATTGAGCAAGAGAAGTTTCAAGGCTTAAATTTTGATGTCCAATATCTTATGGGGCTTAAATTTTGATGTCCAAGACTTTATGGGGCTTAAATTTTGATGTCCAAGACTTTATGGGGCTTAAATTTTGATGTCCAAGACTTTATGGGGCAATATCCTATAGTTTCGAGTAGGTTAGAAACTGAAAATTCACTTTGGTAGATAGTTGGAAGCACTTTTGCGCAAGTTGGAAAATTGCCTCCTATTTTTGGCAATGTGTTGACTAGCACTCTAGAATAGTCCAAATGCAGTTAGAACACCTCTATTGTCTTACAAAGTGTATGCATAGGCTATATCTATTCTTTGGGCTGAAAATATTAGAGGGAAAATTCCTATTTTCTCCCTCAAGTCTCTATAAATATGTAGTCTTCCATTTTGTAAAGGCTAATCAGGAAATATTTCAAGATAATGGTTCTTCTGTTAGTATTCTTAGTTTTTAGCTTAGTTTTTTTCTATCTTCTCAAGGTTGAACTTCCTTGAAAGAAAAATCACTTTGAAGACTTGTTGAGAGTTCCAAGAGCTTCAAGGTTGATCATCAAAATTCCTTCATACTAGTTACTACATTCTTCTAGAAAACTAGTCTTCAGGTCTTCTTCTTGTTTCATTGAGGTCTAAGGTTCAAAATACCTTAGGTTGTTTGAACATTGATGAAAAGATTTTGTTTAAACCTTCTTCAGGTACTGGATTTAATATATCCATGGTTGCTAGAAGTTTAATATTTTCAAGTCCTATAAAAGGAACTTTCTCTTTCTACCTGTTACACTTGTTTTGTTCGTTCTCTCCCTCACTTCTTGGATGAAATTTTATGCTCTTCAAGATCATTCCACATCATAGAGTTTTTTTTCTCAGAATTAATTCTTGTTGGGTCTTCTAAGTTATGTAATTAGGGTTTTGAGGCCTTTGTTTCCTCAAGGTTCTAATTATCAATTTAGGGATGCACTTTAGCCTCTTATATTAGGTTTATGAGGCTTAGATCCTCATAGGTTTCTTATTGGAGTGTTGAGTTTAAAACCCTCAATAGAGGTTCTTCGAGAAAAGGAGGTGATCGTTAGGAAGGAGTAGATTCCAAACTACAATCAAAGTGGATCTACATCATAATCTTTCGCTTATAGAAGAATCAACAAAGGCTAGAAAATCCTAACCTATCCTTTACAGTAAAGAAGACCTAAACACAAGAAACAACTACTAAAGAGTATCCACCTCTTGTATATTAGGAATCGAAGATGATCAATGGAACCCTTGAATTTCCTTTCATGGATTCCTAATTACACTTACTAGATGATCATACTAGTAGGAAGTGAGAAGAAGAAGAAACCCTAAGAAAAGCCCTAGGAGCTCTCAAGAAAACAAGCCACAATTTTAGTTCATATTTCATTAAATGTTGTCTTCAAATGGCTACCATAAGGAGTATATATAGGTCTCTTGGTGAATAGCACCAAGCCTTAGCTACTAATTGAACTTAAGAGAAGTAAATGGCCTCCATAGCCACTTAATTAGAAGTCTAGGATTTAATAAACCAAGTTTGGAAGTAAAACTTAGCTTAAAATCTTAAAATAGTTATTACAGCCGTGACCTACCGTCGATGGTAGGCCCGACTTACCGTTGGCAGTAGGTGTTGTTCACTTGGCACCCCTTGAACAATGACCTACTTGCGACGGTAGGTCTAAACCTACTATTGACAGTAAGGTGCCCTCTTGAGATTCTTGGACCAGTGACCTAACAGCGACGGTAGGTACCCTACTGTCGACGGTAGGGTGTTTTCTTGAGTCCAATTGTAATTTGAGCCATTTTTGTCTTCCACACTTCCTTCTTTTTGTTCCCTTTTGTGCATCATGGCCATTAGGAGTATTTTAGTGTCTCGTCGGTCTACATCTTCTCCTTCCAGTGCATCTCCACGTACGACCTTGAAAGTCCCTCCCGAGTAAAACTACCATTTCCTTATTCTGCTCTTTTACCTTCCTTGCTATCGACCTTGTAACCGGTCCTTGGAAGATATTCACGTTCTCATGCTTATCGTAGGTCATACCACAAACATATCAAATTTGTGTGCGAGTTTTTCTGAAATAATCATTTTATATAAGCTCCGCAGCTACAAATCTTCAGAAAATATAAATTAGGCCATTTCTTAGTCCATATCTTATATTGTGTCTTCTAAAAAGCCTTATATTGAACTCTATTTAATACGAATAAAACAACCTCTAAAGCATAGCCCCAAAAAGAAATTGAAAGATCTGTTTCACGCATTATTGATTGAACTATATGTAAGTGTCTGATTTCTCCTTTCAGATACACCATTCCATTGTGGTGTTCCTGGTGAAGTTTAATGTGAGACTATCCCGCAATTTTTGAGATATTTGTCAAACTTTTTGCCTAGGTATTCACCCCCTGATCTAATTGAAGTATTTTGATACTCATTCCAAGTTGATTGTTTAGTTCATTTTGATAATCATTAAACTTTTTAAAGGAATCTGATTTATGTTTCATTAGATAGACATAGTCATATCTATTAAAATTATCTGTGAATGTAATAAAGTACTAAATATCTCCTCTAGCTTGTGGGTTTATTGGTTCACATACATCTGTATGTATGAGTTTAAACAAATCAGTAGCTATTTCACTCTACCATGTAAATGGGCTTTTAGTCATTTTCCCTAATTCAAAAGAATCGCATGTTTCATAAGACTCAAAGTCAAATGAAGTTAAAGCCCATCTTGATAGAGTTCATATATAGGCTTCTCATTTATGTGATCTGAATGACAATGCCAAAAGTAAGTTTGAGATTTAAATCTCTTCATATTTATGTTATAGATTGGCCTACTATTGGAATGATATAGGTAAAAAAATAAACTCCATTTAGTAATGAGGAATCTCCATAGAAAATACTATTCTAAAAAAGGGAGAATTTATTATTCCTAATAATAAATTCAAAGCTATCAACATCCGAACAATAAACTGAAACAATGTTCCTAGTCATAGCAAGAATATAAAAACAATCCTTCAACTCAATAATAAGCCCACTGGGAAAAGTAAATCAAATGTCCCTATAGCTACTGTAATAACTTTTGCTCCATTTGCAACTCAAAGGTCCACTTCTTCTTTTGTGAAAGATCTACTCCTTTTGAGCCCCTGCACGTTTGCACAAATGTGAGCTCCACATCGAATATCTAATACCCATGAAGTAGGAGTAGACATATTAATTTCTATAACAAAAAGACCTCAAGTGGCAGTCTCCCGATCTTTTTGCGTCTTGTTTTCTTCCAAGTAGATCTTGCAGTTCCTCTGCCAATGACCTACTTCATTGCAATGGAAGCAAGGCCCTTCCTTTGGCGGCTTAGCTTTAGGTTTCGTCTTATGTTTACCTTTTTCCTTCTCAAACATAGGCACTCCCTTTCCCTTATTCTTCTTGAACTTTTCCTTTTAAACCATCAAAACATTAGGAGTAGATTTCCTAATATTTTGCTCAGCCTACTTGAGCATCCCATGCAATTAATTTATGGACTTTTTTATATTGTGCATATTAAAGTTCATGACAAACTAATCATATTCATATGTCAAAGAGGCCAAGATCATATCAGTGGCCATGTCATGAGTAACAAATTCTCCAAGCTTTTCACGCTAATGAAAATAGTCCTTCATTTTCAGGACATGAGCACTGATTGAGGTGCCTAGGGGCATTTAAAGCTATTAACGCCTTAGTGGTAAGATACCTTTCTTGACGTGCTTGCTCTTGGAACATTTCCTTAAGCTGTTTTATCATCGCGTAATCCACAACTTCCTCGAATTACTTTTGCAAGTTAGGTTCGTTGTGGCCAACATAAGATATGTCACGTTATTAGAGTCATCCTTATGCATACTATAAGCATCTTTTTCGACTCTAGAGGCATTATTAGCTTGTTCATTGGGGATTGGTTTTCCATAGCACTCATCAACTTTACCATCAACTCTTCAAGATTTAATATTTAGTCCTTTTGTCACACGATATCCTAATTAAGTATAAGGCATGGACCAAGTCATCCTTATAAAACTTAATTAACCATTTACTTGATCACCAAGCAGACAGTTCCAACAAATAATATTAACAACACCTTATTAATACTTATTTGAGCATGGCCATGCATATTTTTCAGTCTTCCTTATCAAGGGTCCCATGGATATCTCTCTCTAAAAAGAGAGGGACAAATCCCTTTCACTATCTCCAATATTTAAGCCATGACAAGAAAATAAGCCAACCAATAGTCATAATAATCACCTAATTAAAAGTGATGTTTGACTATGTCAAAACATATTTTCTCCCCATGCAAGAAACATTAGGTCAAAGGACACCAAATATAAAACTGAGAAGAAATACTTATAACTTAAACCCATGCAATATTTCTTCTTCACTTTGGGTCATGTCCAATACAATATTCTCAATATGTATTTATGTATTGATTTTATATCTCATATTCATGATCATTAAAACTTGACCATCAATCAACTTCACACTAGTTTACAAGATGTAATAAACTAGGGACAAATAAGAATATTATTTTATTAGCCATAAGGGTTTTACTATCAAGTCACATACTTGAAAACCAAGAGGATAAAATATAATTCAAAAAATACATACTTCATAAATCATAAATGTGAGTCAATTGGTCTAGGGCATATACTAACAATCTCCCACTTGCCCTACCACCAATTTGACATGACTCTCAAACCCATTGACCTGGTATGACTCTCATTCTTAAGTTGTGGGAGTGGCTTTGTCAATGGATCTGCGACACTGTCATTGGTGTCTACTTTGCAAATTTTAACTTCTCCACGCTCAATAATTTCTCGAATGAGATGGAAACGCCTGAGAGTATGTTTGGATCGTTGATGAGATCTAGGTTCCTTAGCTTGTGCAATGGCTCCTGTATTATCACAATATAGGTCCACTGGGTTCATGATAGAGTCGATTTTTAATACAAATAAACACCTTAAGTTTTAATTATTAGCCTTTGAAAATATTTTATTTATTTATTAGTCATAATTATTATATTTAATTTATTTTATTTATCTTTGTGCAGATTTCTAAAAAAAAAAAAGAATGGAAAATAAAGATTCCATATTTAATTTGGTAAAGGGAAGCTGCAGTATTTGAATCCTTTAAGGATTAGGATTAGAACTTTAGTAGAATCCTTTAAGGATTAGGATTTTGCTTCTCTTTTATCTATATATGGAAGAGCAACAGCAGCAGAAAATGAAAGCAGCAGTAGAATAATTTCTGCAGCAGAAATTCCAAGAGATTCCAAAAGAAGCAGAAATCCAGCAGCTGAAGAAATTTCCAGCAAGCTTCTAATTAAAAGAAAGCCATGATTTTCTCAAATAAATTGGTTATTTCTTTCCCTTTAGCCATGAACTAAATTTATTTTCAGAATCTTGATGAAACCCTAGCCATGTGACTTTAGTTTATTTTATTTTTGGGAGATTTATTCTATTATTTATGTGATTGCATATCTTGGGATGTTATTGGTTTGATGCAATTAATTCTTTTTGATTGTTCTTGTAGAATAATTATTTGGGTTAATTAATATTTTTATCCATGTTTAATTCTTGCAGTCTTGGGTATGAGAGATATGTTGGGGTTTCAATTTAGGGATTAATTGGGGTATTGAACTAGATATAGTTAATGAACTTTTAGGTTCATTATTACCTGAATTTATTGCATTCGTAGCTTGTTAAGGGGAGAGGAGATTCTCATCTAAATGTTATAGTGAATAGAGCGGCATTCGTTTAGAGATAAGGATTGCCCAATTACGAGTGTGATGACTCAATTCGCTAATGTAACTGCAATTTTTTTTATTACAGGTAATTGAAGTAGTAACAAGACTAGGGGGATCCCGAGATCTAAACTTTTGTTTTGTATATTTTCTTAGAATATTTGCTAGCTGGTTTTTATGTTTATAGTTTTGTCAGTCACAATCGTTTCAACAACATTTTAAGGCTAAACATGGAATAAACAGTAGAGTAGTTGAACCTTGCCATGCTCGAGAAAATTGGCACTCGGGGTGAACCCAGTTATGCGGTGCTAGGTCCGCTTTCCTGGCACTGTAGCTTTAGGATTCCCATTCCCATTTCATTTTAGACACATCATTGTGCAAGATCAAAATCTTCAATTAAGCTTCCCAAGGATCTTTGCCTTCAATAAGACTTGATCTTGTTAAACACACTCACCTATAGTTCCCCCCAAACTATGAATACATTAAAATGAAGAGGATCTTTTCCTCAAATTCTAGAAGAACAGTGGGGCTGGTTACACACTACCCAATTAGATCAATTGATGAAGACCCAAGCTCTAGACAAATCACAATGATGTGAGTATCATAGAATTAAGAATCGTAATCAAATTAGAACCCTTGGATCTACGTAATACAAGTATTCATTAAAAATCAATCTAAGGAATGATCAAAACCTAGATAAAGTTCAAGGAGAAAGCCTCAAAACTCAAGAATCCTAAGAGAAAACTCTCAATTTTCGTATGTCATCACAGTTGATTACAATGTAGTCTATAAATGCATATTCATAGTGTAAGAGCTAAACCCTACATTGACTATTTACTTAAGACTCTAAAAGACTAATTAAACCCTTAATTAACAACTTAAAATAGAGTTTAAACATTAAGATCCAGCTAAAACAACATTTTATTCAAACCAAGACCCCACTGTTAATGGTGGGGTATACCTTGCCGCTCATGGTAGGGTGTTTCCCTTCAAGCCCTTTCATTCCTAAAACCTACCATAGACGGTAGGTATAGGGCCTACCGTCAATGGTAGTCTCTGTTCTTTGCCTCTCCTTGATTTACTTCTCTTGCAATCTGCTCCATTGATTGCTCCAAGTGTTGGCATTGAACCATAAGCAATTTAGGATGATTTCCATCATCTTTCAAGCCTCCATTCTTGAACTTTAGGCCTTTATTCATAGTTCCTTCAATTGCTATCATCAATCCATGAGCAACATGATCATCATTCTCTTTAATTTTCTTTGCTCCTGGTCTTACGATAGGTCCTTGAATCTTTTCATCTAATTGACCATCTTCATTCATATCTAGAAGCATTAAGTATAAAGATTAGAATAGTATAAGATTCAAAAGAATCAAAAGATTATAAGTATAAAGATTTGCAAAAAAACTCAACATAAGTAAAACAACTACAATATTGGATTCATTTTCCTAAAACTCTTCCGAGCACGTATCTTGGACATCTAGTAGGACCTCAATCCAACTATGGTAAAGCTCGGTGAACAGCTGCTGCATGACAGCTGAGATGTGGGTGGTAGCTCTCAAAGACGGATGTAGTTTGTACATGTTGCCAAAAATTAATAGTAGTATATATTATATTTTATTAATGAAAGGTCTATATTTATTATGTTTACTAAACATACTAATTTATATTCAACACTAATAACTGCTGGGTATCATTGAGATCTGGCTTCCAAGCTGGAAAATTTGTCTGGGAAGTCGTAGGAGACTGTTGTTTGGTAGGTACAGTAGATGAAGCAGGAGTATTGGGAGGTGCCTCCTGCTCTGTTAATTGATCATGCACTATCAGTGGATCCTGCACTATCGATGGGTCCTATTCTAACTGAGACGACTGATATGGAACATCCTTTCTCTTTCTTCCTCGGGCCATCGATCCAGCGAGATGAGTAACATGAATGAATTAGTTTAATATAATAAACATAAGTATTATAATGACGTAAATACAATAAACATAAGTCTAATAACATAAATATATTAAACATAAGTATAATAACATAAGTACATTAAAAGTTAATTACACAATGTTTGTGTATCGGAATACTCATTGGAATCATTATCGGATTCATCGTTGGAATCTTCTTCAGCATTTTCATAGGAATCTCGGCAAATGTCTTGGTAGAAGAGACTCAACTTGGCCAAGCAACTCAATACCTTTTGGTATAATCACGTATATGCATGAATTCTTGAAGGATTAAAATACAATAGATAGAGTTAGAAGAATGGTCGAAATAGAGACAAACCAGAATTTCTAGAATTTCTTGACCAGTTTAGGAAGAACTCCATTTTTAGGCTTTTAAAGAATTCAAATGAACAAGTGACCTTCATAAATATTGTAGCTGACTTCTTGAGGTTTCTATGATAGTATGGCTCATTCGTATATGAGTTTATTTAGATATCCTATGATCCGTCTTAAACTGGACGTTCTGCCGTCGATTTCCAAGATGATATATTTCGGTAAAATGGCCAAAACCTGAGGTATTTGAGTCCAATTCAGCTGCTTCAAGATTCATTGGAAAGCTAAACTAAGATCTACAAGTATTTTGAAGGTCAAACAAGGCAAAGAATATCCTACCATGCGTACTATCAAAGAACCTCCTCCTTGAACGGTAGGTCTCAGTTGGGAGACTCATTTTGTGCTATTTAATGAGTTTTTTGATTTATTAACTTGGTTTCTTTTTCATCTTAACTTGTAACTAAGTGGCATAAGATGCCATTAACTTTCCTTAAGCTAGTTTAGGAGCTAAGGTTGGAATTAATCACAAGGGGGCCTATATATTCTCTTCTTCATTCCATTTTTAAACATTGAATGAAATATGAATATATGAGAGAATTTTGCATCCACCAGGGCTTGGTTTCTAGGATTTTCTTTAGCTTCTTCTTCTTCTTCCCTTTAACTAGAATAGTTCACTCGTTGATTGAGCAAGAGATTCTTGAATGGATTTTCAAGAGCTCTTTATCTCATCTCTTTAAAATTCCTAATCTTTTAGAGGTTTTAGTTCTTTAGCTAATGTTGCTAGTTTTTAGGTCTTCTTTACGTAGGGAATAGGTGGGGATTTGTTAACTCTTGTCGATTTCTTCCTAAGAGAAAGATTGGAGGCTTTCTATTGGAGGGTTTTGTGCTTATCATCATGTTTGCCAAAGGAGTTTCCTCTCAAAATCCTCAAGTAGAGAGAGAAGACCATTAGGAAAGAAATATGCTCAATCGTCAGTGAAGATGAGTTCATACCATATGGTATAAGAGCTATCTCTCTTTGAGGTGATTTCTATATGTTTTATTTGTTGAATTTTTATTTACAAAAGCCAAAATTGAAAGAAATTGAAACAAAAGACTAGTATGGAATTTTCGGATAGGACATTACATGTGAAAAGAATGAGAAGAAAAGTGTACCAAATAAAACCCAAATTGTGTGAATGTGTCCATTTTTAATCCTTGTTGAGTTGTGGTTCTTTAGAAACAAGTTTTGACCGATTTACACTTGATTTGGTTGGTCAATTTGTTCAGAAGTTTGTAAGTGTCTAGAAATCGCGACTGTTGAAAGCATGTGGATTAAAATCTGCCTATATCTTGTTTTATGCGTTCTTAAATGGATCAAAATTTGTGCTTAAATTTATCCTCTTCGAGATTTTCTTCTTTCTAAACTTGTTTGACTCGATTTGGAGCTATATTTACGGAGTTATTTTGATTTTAGTGACAAGGTGTCAATATGCTCTGTTTTCTGGAATTTTTCCTAGTACTCATGAATTCTTTTAATCGAGCTTTCAAATTGTCTTTATTTTTATTTGAATAATTTTTCCTTGACATTCGCTGTGTTACCTTTGCTTTTTCTTGATGGAGATGAACATTTCTTTGGCTTATGCTCTTGAAATTATTTTTTTTAAACTCTATGTCTATTAAGTGTTTGATGAAAATCCTCTTAGTCTTTATCTTCTTAACTTTTGGGAATTTCTGGTTTAGTCTTCTAGTTGAATTTGCTTGGTAATTTTGTGGAACTAGAAGCTATATAGAGGACCTTAGAAGGTGAGGATTGAAAAGGCAAGAGGGTGAGATTCTTACTATAAAAGTTAAAGAGTGTGAGTGAAACACGAGGGGTGAGTGAATCCATCTCGAGTGATATACTAAGAAAGTGATGAGGTCCTTGTTTCCCTATACTAACCTTTGTTTTTCTGTTCCAATCCTACATATTAAGCTTTGTATCGAGAAGTGAGTGTTTCAAGGAACCTAAATAGAACTCGTAGCAAACTAGTTTGGCAAGATGTGAAGAAATCCATGAGGTCCCTAAAACTTCAACTTAATAGTGTGGAAAAGAACCTTGGAAACATGGACAGAGCATTGGACCAAAGGGAACGTGAGTGTGAAAAGGGTGGATACTATGGGAATCTTGGATATTAAGAATATGATGAAGACGATTCTTACTACCAAATTGGACAAAGTTGTTGGAAGAAAAATGAAATGATGGGAAGAGATTTTTGAGTGGATTATGAGAGTTACAAAGGTTCTAGTTAATCCTACATGGATGATAGATATATGCATTGGTATCCATATGAACAAGAAGCTAGGTACTATGGAAAGGAAACCTATGAATCTCAAGAGAGCATGAAGTCCTTTCTTTATGAAGAGAAGTTTGCCAACGACATTGCCAATGAGCAAAATATTATGTCATCCCCTCTTTCAAGGTAAAAGGAAGCAAGGAAAACTTGTGCTGAAAAGAAAGTTAGATTTGAAGAACAACTAAGGGAAGTTGGATTTATGTCTGATGAGAATATTGGAAAGAAAACATCTATTGGTGAACCTAGTGGTCCTTGGAGGAAGAAGAGAAAAATTGAGGAGAGTGCAAGATCCCAAGAAGTGACGCTGGACAAGAATGATACATGTGAGGGAAAAGAAAGTCACGAAAGGATAGAAAGAGTGGAAGAAAGTGAAGGAATCTATGTAGAACATTTATTCTTGATGCTATTCCTTCCTTGTTTGAGAAAGTTGAAAGAGATGAGAGTGAGATCTAGGAAGAAAGAAAAAAGGGAACAATGGAAGAAAAAGAGAGTTTGTTTGAAGAACATGAGAGGATAAATGAAGAAAAGGGGAGTGAAACTACTTAGGGGAGACATGACAAGAGTTCCTATTCTCTTGAGCTAAAATTGGACTCACTCTTAAGTGAGGAGATATGTTTACTGTCTAACCAAATTAATCCTTTTCTTGCTCTTATTTCGTCTTATGTGCAGAATTTTCAAGATAGGAGAAAGAGAATTGGAGGGAGGCTTTATCACAACCGTAAAGAAACATCGATAAGCTTTTTTCTAACTCTTTACCTTTGAGCATTGAATTTTCTTTTAAGGAATTGAAGATATTCTTGAACGCACATGTGTCTCATGAGGTTGTTTTTGGAAAATTACTTAAGGGCTCTCTTTGTTACAATCCTTCTTATGTAATCGTTTGCATTCTTAAGAGCTCTCAGGGTTCTACTTTTCTTGAATACCTTTTGGTGCTTGGAGATGCCACTCATGATCATTCTTGTGGTAATTCTCTATATGATTCTAGGATGAATGATTACTACTCCTATGTTGCTAATGTGGATTCTTTTGTGCTAGAAGTTGAAAACAAAGAGCAGCGCATGCTAAGAGTATTTGAAAACAAAGGGAACAACTTAGAGAAAGAGCCACTCAATCTACAAGAAGAAACAGCAATGAGGTTTTCTCTTAACCCTTCTCCTTTATATTATGAATTTTCTTTCAAGGAACTTAATTTGTTGTTAGAATCTCTTTCTTTTCATGTGAGCATATGTGGAAATGCATGTTTAATCTTTCTTGATGGGAATCTATGCTTACTTGTTCCTTGCATGACTAAGAGTTACCTTCTTGTATTCCTTTTGAGGAACAACTTGTGGGAATAGATACTAAATATGAGCTATTTTGCTATAATTTTGAGTTGTTAAATGATGATCTCATCATAGAGTCTATGATTGCCTAGTGTTGTATATTCTTGTGCTTTTATGTGGAGTAAGGGTGGTATCTTTCTTGAATATCTAGATGAAACTTGTAGTGCTAAAAGAGTTAGTTGGTTTAATTGTTCTTTATGTGATGCTCTTCATGATAAGTATATGGAAAATTTTGTTGAGGATTGTAGTGTCATGCCATCTTTTCTTGATACTTTTGTGAGGCATCATGAAGCTTTTACTCTTGTAAACCAACTTTTGCACCATGTGAATGAACATTTTGAATTTCCTTGCGATAGATATGAATTTTTGAAGGATGATGAATCTTTGACAACTTTGTTGAGTACAAACAATTGTGGTTCTGGAAAGTGAAAACAAATGTGCAGGTAGTTCTAAAGTGTTAAAGGTTCATCTTTGTGGTCTTTTGAAAACTACATTTGAAAATCGTGCATTAGAACTAAATTTAAAGGAACATGTTGAGAAACATCTTGAATACATTACCTCTTCCATTGAGATTCTTTGGAAATATGTTTTCCTAAATCACTTCTTAGTTCAAAACAAGAACTTGTGTGTCTTATCTTTGCATCTTTCTTTTATTGGTAACTTGTTTTATTACTTACCTTTTGAAGAGTTCTTGGAGAAACTTGTATTTAAGGAGGTATGTAGAAAATTTTGTGATCTTGAATTTGTGACTACATTTCCTCGTCTCAAGTATGAAGTGTTAAAATCTTTGAAGCATGGAAAGTGTTCTTGTCTTTCTTTGGAATTCTTTTGGAAAATGTGTTTTAATTATCCTCGCCTTACCAGAGAAGAGTTAGTCCGAATTTCAAACGAGATTCCTCAACATCAAGAATTTAAAATCTTCTTGTTTTACTATCTTCAATTTAAAGAATGTTGTTTGAAAATATCCTTTCCTTGTGATTCTTTCTTTGTGCTGAAAGGAAATTACATAGATTGTTGTTTTCCTCCTTTCTTTGTTAATCAACTTTTGCCTGGATTTTTATAAACTATCAAAATGTTTTAATCTTATGGGATATTAAATATTTTATTCTCTATTTTTACTCTGAGAGATTCCATGAAAATGTGAGCTTTGAATTTCTTTGTCCATTCAATGATTCTTGGCATTTTACCATTGAAGATATATTCAAAGGAGATGATTCTTATAATCTTATTTCTAATCTTTTGAAGGAGAATGGTTTCCATCACTTGGAAGTTACCTTTGATTTATTTTTCCAATATCTTGTCTTGAACTACTTTGTCCATACTTGTGAACATGTCCATTTTCAATACCATTTTTTTCCATTCAAAGATTTTAAAACATTAACAAGAAGCTTACTCTTTTGAAAAGTAGTTCTAAATTCCTTATATGAAACTCTTGAGAGCATTCTTCATTCCTGGCATGTTAATTCCTTGATTAACTTCTTGTGCAAACTTTCAAATCTGTTGAAAAGTTGAGTTACTGCTTTCATCTTCCATTCAAAGAAGTTTTATGCATTTAAGCTTTTGATGAGTTCCCTCAACATGAATTCCTTTCTCTCCTATGTGCTCATTTGGAAATAAGTCGTGTAAGGTTTGAATGCTTTGGGTTTAATTCACCTTTGGATTCTTCATTTCTTAATCTTCTTTATTTGTACATCCTTTTCTTATCATAGACCCATCAAAGAAGTTGTAGAGACCCTGCTTTCCTTCTTATTTATTTTACTACTGGACTTAATTGACTAGTTCTTGCGTGTTTTAGCAATAATATTCATAGCATTGTTCATTTCAAACATTTCATTTTTAATGTTGCCGGCCTTTTTGTACTTCAATGATGGGGCAAATTTGAGGATGAATTCTTCCAAAACTATTTCGACCATTATTCTAACTCTATTTCTTGGATTTGAATCCTCTAAGCATTTATGCATGTATGTGATCATACCATACCCCCTCTCTTAAAATCGGAATAGAAGAAAGAATGGTTGAAATTGAGAAAAATCGGAATTTCTACAATTTCGACTATTTCTAACTATTTCGAAATAGTTAGAAGAATGGTAGGAATAGAGAAAAATTAGAATTTCTACAATTTCTGGACCAATTTAGGAAGAACTCCATTTTCGGGCTTTTAAAGAATTCAAATGAACAAATGACCTTCATAAATATTGTAGCAAAGTTCTTGAGGTTTCTATAATGGTATGGCTCATTCTTATATGAGTTTAGTTGGATATCCTATGATCCATCTTATACTGGACATTATACCTTCCATTTCAAATATGATATATTTCGGTAAAATAGCCATAACCTGAGGTATAGAAGTCTAATTCAGCTGCTTCAAGATTCAGTGGAAAGAAAAAAGAAAGATCTACAAAGTATCTGAAGACACCAAGAGCTGATTCAAATGTTTTGAAGGCCAAAAAAGCAAAGAATATCATACTATGCGTACTGTCCAGGAACCACCTCCTTGACAACAACCTACCGTTTGGGTGGTAGGTGGACCTACCGTTAATGGTAGATGTTTGTTGGAGACTCATTTTGTGCTATTTAAAGAGTACTTGACTTGTTAACTTGGTTTCTTAGCACCCTAACTTCTAATTAAGTGGCATAAGATGCCATTAACTTTCCTTAAGCTAATTTAGGAGCTAAGGTTGGAATTAATCACAAAGGGGCCCTATATATACTCTTGTTCAGCCCATTTTTAAACATTTAATGAAATATGAATATATAGGAGAATTTTCCAGCCACCAAGGCTTCGTTCCTAGGGTTTTCTTTAGCTTCTTCTTCCTCCCTTGAACCAAAGTAGTTCATTGGTTGATTGAGCAAGAAATTCTTAAATGAATTTTCAAGAGCTCTTTATCTCATCTCTTTAAAATTCCTAACCTTCTAGAGGTGTTAGTTCTTTAGCTAATGTTGCTAGTTGTTAGGTCTTCTTTAAATAGGAAATCAATGGGGATTTGTTAACTCTTGTTGATTTCTTCCTATGGGAAAGATTGGAGGCTTTCTATTGGAGAGTTTGGTGCGTATCATCATCTTTTCCAAATAGTTTTCCTCTCAAATCCTCAAGTAAAGAGAGAAGATCCTTGGGAAAGAATTGAGCTCAATCATCCATCCAAATGAGTTCAAACCAACTTTTCCAAAAGAAGCTCTCTAAAGATGATGGGATCAGTCGTTCTATGAACACGTGATAATCGTGTCTTTTCATGCCGATCATCTTCATGTCTTTATAATCAACATACCTTGTCAAGTCAGATGACATCCATCTGGCAGGTGCAACTCTTTAACCTAATGAGGCGCCATTTTCTTTTGTTTTTTCATCAAGATATAACATGCGGTGGCTTCGAACACAAACCCTACAACTCTCTTCCATTAACAAGTCTGGTCGATTGCAATACAAATGTAGATCTCGTCTAGTCTTGATATCATCTTTTACTTCCTTTTTATATTTATAATAGTATTAAAGACATTAGCAAACACATTATTCTCACTATGCATAACGTCAATGGACTAAAAGGGTAAGCAAATAAGGAAGATCCCAAAATATACTCTTCCTTGTCCAATTGTGATCCTTTCCCCTACCATCTTCCTTGCCCAATTCCTTTCTTGTTGTGATTTTCTAAAAGTACCAAACCTTTTCCTATGTCTGTTCTCCCGAAAGTTTAAGTGGCGGCGACGAGTAGTCTTCACCACTACCCTTCTTTAAATACCTCGAATCTCGTCTAAATTGATGACCTGGTGGCAAGAAACCTTGAAGGAAATCGAACAAAGATTGTTTTCCCCCATTTTGCAACCAAAACGACTATTTGTCCTATGCAATATGGACAAGCCAATGCCCTTTTCAAAAAATCTGAGTAAGTCCTATTAAAATACTTCCAAGCTTCTCCATCTCTAGGATGATTGATATGTGCCATATTGTACTATATTTACAGATCTTTTTCTATCGTTTTACGATGTTTCTAATACATAACATGTATAATTTACACCATTTACCCCTATTCTTATCTTAGGTGCTTCCTAATGAAGAATACGAAGAATAAGAGTGGAAACGAGCAAAAATGAACCAAAAATATAGAAACAAAGCCACTAGCACCAAGGAAGGAGACCTGCCGCCGACGGTGGGCCAACCTACTACATGCGATAGGTCCAGGAGCTAAAAATAACATTCCAGTAGAAACCTATTGCGGTGGGTAGGCTAGGCCTATCAGACGCGGTAGGTCCAGAGCCCTCAAACAATTTCTAGATAGAACCCTACCACAGACGGTGCGACTGAACCTACAGGATGCGATAGGTCTCGTCAGCAGCGCAGTTAATGCATTTTTTTTGTATTTATATCAATTTTTCCTTTTTTCAAGGAAGAACAATTTTAAGTTTGGAGAAGAGGAATTACGAGCGAATTTGGGCAAGAAAAACTCTCTCAATTCCTCTTCAATTAGGTAGATTCTCTAAAATTAACATTAGATTGAAACTCTTGGAGGAAGATTGAAGAGATTTTATGGAGCAATTTCGGGGTTCATCAAGCGAATCGAGAGACGAGCTCGGGTCACGTTCGGAACCGTGGATTCAACCTTGTTTTCAACCTAAGCTTTCTTTACTTTTTTTAGTTATGATTTCCATTATTGAATTGACTATTAATAGGATGTTTACTAGCTAAATGTCTATTGTTTGAATTGAGGGTTGGACCCTATCATTGGATGATGTGATCTTTTATTGAATTTCATTAAATTGATGTTTATTTATGTGTTGATTGTATGTTCAATTATGTTTTCTTGATAATTGATTTGCGTGGAATCGAATATTGCGTAAAATTGATTCAAATTGAAAGAAGAAGATCAATCTAGAGCAACTAATTAGATAGTAAGAGTTGGCAATTTAATAGAGATATTCTTTGCACTTTTAGGTTATTATTAGATCACTTAAGTTTATACCATTCATAATTGGTTAGGGAGAGAAGAGATTATCCTCTGAAGGTTAAGTGAGTAGAGTGGCATTCACCTAAAGATAGGAATTACTTGAATTTTGTAGGATACCCAACCTTCGTTTTCAAATGTGGTTTTTTGAGTTTTCAATTGAAATAGTTGACAAAAGTTAGGGAGATTCCTTCATTCAAACTCTTTTCCTAAAAGTTTATGCCTTTAACTGTGACTTCCATTTAATTGTGTTTAGTAGTTTCCCCAATTTGTTAATTACTTTCTTAAAACCCAATTTGTGCGAATAACATTAGGTAAAACGGTGAATATTTGAGCCTTTACCGTTCTTTGAGTTCGACAACTCCGGTGTGTCTCTAATACTACAGCGTAGGTACATTTACCTGTTGTATTCGTTTTAGTTATATGACATTTATAACACATCAATGACTCAGCACGTCCGACTCCGTTGATCTTTCAGAATGCAATCTCATATGTTTGTTAGTTCTTTTCGACATATATAATCTGTGCAATCTAGGAGTTAAAGGAAAAAGTAAAACATTGTCTTCACCAGTCTCTTCAACCTGGGTTTCTTTTTCTTCCCTCTCTTCTTCCTACTGCTCTTGTACAAGTGACTGCCACAGAGCTTATATTCCGTTTTTCCAGAGTCCTCCTTCCAATAAAGTATACAACCATTGGCACACACATAAATCCTTTGCACGGGTAATCTTATGCGGGGATATCAACTTCTGTGTCAAGTACTAATCTTCTACCATATTATTTCTTGGCAGAAAATGATTCTTTCTGAATGCACAAACATCATCTACGACGTTTGAGTCCAATGGTTCTAAGACTTAATGTACAACAACTCTGCAAAAGCAAATAACATTGAATTTCTGTCATTGCCTTCAACCAACGGTATCTCTACCGCTTTTCACATGTCAAAAAAATTTTTGCCTCAGGATTATGTAGTTTCTTCATAAGCGAAAAAGTTTTGACTGGTTGCATCAAATATTATCTCACGATATAAGTTGATTTCAGTCAACATACACCGTGAACTTTCTATTGCTATATTTGACTGTATTGTACCATCACGTTTTGCAAGAACACATCTCCCATTGTGTGGCCAAATTTTCTTACCATGACATGTACGATTAAGATAAGAAGGCACAAAACACTAGCGCAAAAGATGATCCTTCACACCATCGGCAGTTATAAATTTCTTATTTTTACACTTTGCACACATACATATCATCTCTTTTTACTTCCACTATTCATTTCCAGAAAATGAGGAATAAAACAATCTACCCTATGAATGAATTTACTTGTAAGACCCTTAACCTTGGGCTCGGGTAGTTCTCTTACATCCAACTTGATCTGGTATATTTTCGATAGATTATAAGAATGATTAGGAAAAAGAATTGTTAGTTCCAAAACATCTAAGTTACCATTAATTTAGAGGATTCATTACCCAATCTTGATTGACGAAACATAGTAATATCTAAACTGAAAATAAAGACTCTTTGGACATTAATGGACCCAAACAATAAAATTTACCAAATTAAGATTGAAATTCTTTTGACAGTTCAAATATTAGCCTATTAGTTGGAGTTATTCACTCATTATTCAAGAGAATCAACCATAAAAATCTCACCACTTAATGAAAAAATAAAGATTCTCTTAAGAGTTTCAACCAATGCAATAATATCAAGATTCCAAATACAATGTTCGAACTAAGATAACAGGTATAAAAGACACAAAAACTTACCATAAACACTTAAATTACTTGATCACCATAACACGATTGTGTTTTAATTATACAGTTACAATATATGAATTAAAATCATGTTTTAAATCTTCACCTCGCTTCTATAATCTCCTTTCAATTTAGTGAAATTCTTTTCTCCTATTTTGCAATATGAATGTAGGCTTAAAGCAAAACCACATACATTACTGTGTCTATATTTTTCCTATCTAGCAATCTCCAATTCTTTTCTATGAATCTTGCTAATAATTCTGTTAAAATTAAACAACTTACCTAGTTAATTTAACAGAATTTTATCATATATATTTATAATTCTTTCCTTTTTGCTATCTCTTATCAAACGTAGTTATATATAATGGTATATCTTTTAACAAGTTTTATTATTTTCTTCAATAATTGAAGGTATTTTTTTTTCTTTTTCTAAGTAACTATTTTGTCTGTTTAATATTTGGAATTTTCTTCTTATAATTTTTATGCCATATGTACATTTGAAGTAATTCTCATTAAATTAGAGATAATAAAGGTCACCAAGTAATAATAATACATTTTATTCAAGGTCATTATAAGAGCACTAAAATAAAATTAATGGAAATGAAGAACTCCTAGCTAATAATAATAAATTATTTAGAGGATCAAAATTAAAACAAGAATTGATCTCACTATAGACTATTTTAGGAAATAATTCAAAAAGTAAGAGAATAAAATGTAAATCATCATGAAGCTACCATTGACAATATCCTAAGAAAGGTAAAAGTTTTTAAAAATTACATTGTAGACTAATTAAATTTGAAGAAAAAGGGAGGATTCTAGAATCTAGGTGGGATAAAAGACTGTTATTAATGTACATTTTTCTCAATTATATAATTAATATTTTTTTAAGCAAAAAAGAAGTTATCTTCTTACATAATCAATATTTTAAAATTCGAGTTAATATTTATGATTGAAATTCCAAGACCATTTTGGTTTCACACACATCAAAACATAAAGCCATTTTACAATTATAAAGAAAAAGGTTAAGAGACTACAAACATTATAATTAAGAATTTTAAAGAATTTTTCCTTAAGAAAATGAATGAGTGCTTTCTTTACAGTGATATTTCAAGAAGAAATTTTCTATATCTTCATATTTTAATTAAAAAATCTTAAAACATTTATAGTTAATTTAAAAATAAAAAAAAGTAGAAATTATTCTTACGAACCCACCAAACTCCGAGAGTTTTGTCAGAACTTCCACTATAAAGCACGAATCCACCTCCAATAATTCTTGGTGAAGATTGTAAGGCGTTATAATCTCAATTCTAAATAATCCACCATTGATCTCTGCTTTCCATATTCCAATACCTTTATCTGCTGATCCACTACAAAGAAATTCCCCAATCGAACACATACATAAACAACCATTTCATGTGATTTTACTTCATAAATCAATTCCAACTATCAAAATCTTTCTTTCTTAACAAACCCATTATATATCCATTTGATCCTCCTCCACAAACAAGATTTTCATCATCAGTAACAATCACAGAATTCAAAGAAACATCTTTATGACTAGTGAAATTTCAGGTGATTGATTATTCTAAAACCTCAAGCCTACATTCATCTCAATTATACTAACAAACAAAACTGAAAAACCACAGAAGTTGGGTATTGCAAACTCAGCAGCAGATAAACTCAAAAGCTGAAAAATAGAAAAAAATGAAATAAAACCCCACCTCTATAATTCCGATAATCGGCAGCGACGACGAGCTCCTTCAGCATTAGAAATGCTGCATGCTATCTGTCTTGCGACAAGGAGTGAGATTTTAATACAAAAGTGAAGAAGAAGAAAAAGAAATTTTAATGAGCTTCAAATAGAGAGAGATAGAGAGAAAGAGAGAAAGAGAGAGAGAGAGAGAGAGAGAGAGAGAGAAAGAGGGGGAGAAAGAGAGAGAGCTTACTTGTGATTATAAAACGGTAGCGGCGGTGGTAGGGGGCGCCTGAGAGCGTGGTCGTTTGTGGTGCTGGCAATCCGTTAGTGAGTCATTGAATAATTTGGGAGAGGAAGAAAGGGTTTGCCCCTTTTTTGTAAATCTGTGACTTTATTACCGATGAGATACCGATTGTAATAATTATTTGCAAGTTACCAGCACCAAGGGCATCGTTAAGGTCGTCCAAAAACTAATTCAATTACCGACGCTCAAACCTTCGTGCCTAAGGACTGTCGGTAACTTATTTTATCGACGGCATTTTCTGTATAATGTCATCACTTTTTGGCATGCCCTTTCCCTCTTGTTTTTGGTTGAATTTGTGAAAATCAAACGAAATATATATATTTTTGCTAGTATCCCATCGGTGTTTAGCAATGGTAATGGTTACCGTTGGCAAGTCTCGTCGGTAAAAGCCTTTTATAGTCTTTTAAATGTCTTGTTCTCATATGGACTAGAATAGCATTCACATTAATCTCTTTTCTCATTATTATCTCTACAACTTTCAATGTTACAAGAATTAAATTCCAAATTTTACTTTTAATTTATGATGCATGGTATAATAAAAATAAATTCATTAAATGTTGTATTACTTTCATAGTATGACAAGTAAAGAAAATGTGTATTAGTCAAATATGACAAAAAAAATAGAGGAGGTATTTATTAGAGGATCTAATGAACCACAGAGGATATTCACTATGTTTTCTTATACGCAAAGACATAGCCAAAACTTGCAGACCTCCCTCTCCCCCAATACATATAAAAATGCACATTTTCTAAGTGGTTATAAATCCATGTGTATACAGAGATGTCAATTTTTGAAATTGGGTGCAGCTTTCAGTAGTATTAAAATTAACGTTAATTACATTAAAGTAATATCACGTTTGATGTCATTTTCACTTTTGTTGGCGTTTGTGCCCACATCTCTTTCACCGAATTACCTTTATTTATAACCAAATGATGAGCATAGGCCTGGAACTCACACATACTTGATTCGGGCTAACTTTGTTTATATGGATACTGGATGCTGGGCAGATTGGTTCACCCGACCCGCCCTGGTAACCTCTCTCTATATGTTTACTCATTCAGTCATTTGTGCCCTAATCTGATTTTACTCCTGCTCTATCTTAACTGCCTCCCTTTTTTGGGTTTGTCTTCTTCTCTGAATGATCTTCGGTCTCCTCTTTGCACTTTCTTTAATGGATTGTTCTTGTATCTCGTCAGCTTCTTTGCTTGATTGATACTTTTGGATACCCTTTAGAGATAGAGAGTTATGTGTGGCAAGAGTTTTGTTTGAGTTGTGAGGTTCTCTCTCCTTGAGGGTTTTTTCAACTTTTCGATTAACCCATTTTATTACTTCTAGTTTTGTATTTATATTTCCTTTGATTCTAATCTCGTAATAGTTCGGATTAATTGAAAGTTTGTAAGTTCTTAGTTCTGGTTTGTAAGATATTTGTGAGATTGTGGGTTTTGAACCTATCAGTGGTACAAGATCATCTAGATTGGTTGTTGTGTTCCCGACGATCTTGTCGTCGGTGTGTTTCGTGACCGTTGAGTGGCTCTTTGTGTCTCCAGTAGTGGCTTTCATTTGATCTCCTCGCCTATATCTTCGATCTAAGTTTTGCATACAAGGAAGCAATTCCTTTTCTGTCCTCAATTATTTATCAAATTGAAAAATAATTTTGTATTAATTTTTTGTGTGTTGAATCTTTTGACTGCTTCCAGTTTTCTAAAAACCAAAACCTGAGCTTGGCTAGAGTCATATTGAGACTATAAGTATTTTTGTGTCTATGTTTTCTTTTTGATTTCGAAAACCTATTTTTTTTTTTTACTATAGTCTGTTGTTAATGAGTTTTTTGTTCATTATTAATGTTGCTTATGTTCAGCTTGTGATTGCTTAATTTTGTGTATTGTTGGTCATTTATTTGCTTTTCTGTCTGTGGTGTTGGATCTCGCGACTTCTATTAATGCTCTTTGGTTTTATGAAACATTTATTTGTTTCTGTTGGCCTTATATATCTGTATTTGCTGGTGTTTGTTTACTTGTATGCATCATTGGTCACTGCTAAACTTGCCACTGAAAAATTTGATGGTCGTATTGATTTTAGTATGTAGAGAAGAAAAATTAAAGTCGTTCTTGTTCAAAATAAAGTTGCACATGTTGTTTTAAGCCTTTATAAGTACCTTGAGTCTTGGAAAGGGGAAATACTTGCTGAAAAACTTGACTTAGAACACAACATACTAACTTTACCTTTATGTGATAATGTGTTAAGAGAAATTGACAAAAAAGACAGTACTTGTGAGATTTTGACTAGACTGGAAAAATTATATTTGGAATAATCTGTTTCAAATAAGACTTTGTTAAAAGAAAAACTTTTTTGTTTTAAAATTTCTCTTGCAAAATATCTTGATGAAAATGTTGATGACTTAAACAAAATTGCTTTAGACTTGCAAAATATTGGTGAAACTTGTTTTTGGGATTTTATTAGATTCAGTGTTGAGTCTTTTAGTGATGTTAAATCTGCCATTGGATATGGTCGTGAAGATCCTTGTCTCATGTTGAAAAAACTTTGGAAGCTAAGTACTTAGACTTCAGAAAAGAAAACAAAACCAATGGTGAAAACTTCTATGTTAGAGAAAGGCCTGAAAAGAGAGAACCTATAATAACAACAAGGGTATATCCAAAACAAAGGGTAGGTCAAAGTTTAAGGACAAAAAAATTAAAATTATAAATGTTTTTATGGTGGAGAAGAGGGTCATGTGAAAAATAACATTTTTAAAGGAATCAGAGAGGAAAAACTGAGTAAGAAGTGTAATAGGGGTGGCAAAAATAAAATTGACAATAAATCTAATGATTCAAAATTTGATGGAAATTCCATGTATTGTGAGGCTTTGTGTGTCTCCCTTTCCTTCTCTTCCTTATGTATTCCTGATGAATGGATTCTTTATCATTTCACATGACTCCTAATAAAGATTGGTTTTTTTTTATTTTGAAACTGTTGATTTTGGTAAAGTGGTTTTGGGAAAAAAATGAGGTTTGTCAAATTAAGGGAATTGGTTCCATTTTTATAAAAATGCATGATGGTGTGACTATGAAACTAACTAAGTTTAGATATGTGCCTAGTCTTAGAAGAAATTTAATTTTTCCTTGGTGCTTTTGAGAGTAATGGTTATTTTTACAAATCTGAAAATGGTTTTCTTGCGTATATGCAAAGGCTCTTTTGTCATACTTAAAGGATTAATAAAAATGGCTTATATACTTTGCTTGGTAACAGACTTTGTAATTTATCTATAGTTTTTTTTAAAAAAAAATGCTTTTGAAAAATACATGTTGTTGCATAGGAGGACAGGCCACATTAGTGAAAAAGGTTTACATCACTTAAACAAACAAAATATTTTAAATGGTGATAAAATTGACAATTTAGATTTTTTATGACCATTGTGTTCTTAGAAGGAAACACAAACTCAATTTTTCCACTAGCACACATAAGTTTCCTGCTACACTTGACTATGTGTATTGTGATCTGTTGGGGTCCTGGAAAAGTACCCACTTATAGTGATAATGTCTATTTTCTTTCAATCGTAGATGATTTTTCTAGACATGCATGTTTCGGAGTTTCTTTTAAAATCAAAAGACCAAACATCGGAAAAAATCAATGAATGGAAAATTTCTATTGAAAACCAAACTGGTAAAAACAAAAATTTATAAAATTGATAACGATTTTGAATTTTGCAAGAAAATTTTGATAATTTATGTGCTTCTTGTGGCATCATGCATCATAGGACAGTTAGGCACAATCCCCATCAAAATGGTATTGCTAAGAGGATGAATAGGACCATTATGGACAATGTTAGGTGTCTCATGGTCACTTCCGATATGCCTCAACCTTTCTTAGGGAAGAAATGAGTACAACTGTGTATTTAATTAATAGCTCTCCTTCTACTGCTATTAATTTCAAAACTCCAATAGAATTGTGGTCTGGCATACAACCGAATCTGTCCAACCTCAGGTTCTTTGGCTGTGCTGCTTTTGCATACCAGAAAGCGGATAAACTTCACCCTAGGTCTAAGAAGGGAGTATTTCTAGGTTATCCTAATAGGGTTAAGTGTTATAAGGTATGGCTTAGAGGTGAATCAGGGGTGAGGGTAGTTATTAGTATAGGGATATGATTTTTAATGAGTTTGACATGCCAAGCCTTAAAGCTAACACTTATCCCAATATTATTAATGATATTCCCTTTTTCGGGAATGTTCCAATGGAGGTGGAGGACACCTCTGTTTACACTCCTGAGCACACACTTTCCTCTGAAATTATTCATGATTAGGACAACCTAGGTTCTATACCTGAAAATGTCGCGCCTGAGTCAGAAAATTCTAACGGTGATGAGAAGCATTTCGAAGCTTAATGTCATTTTGTTAGTGATTATCAACTGTCTAGAAGTAGAGCTCGGAGGGTTTCTAAGGCACTCATTAGATATGGTTATTCATAGTGGTTTCCTATGCATTTGTTACTGCATCATTCGTTGAAGAGAAGAAACCTATGTGTTTTTCTCATGTTCTTAATGTTGGAATCCGTAGGCAAACACAAACAAAATAAAATTACGAAAATCCACCAATAGGATCCACACATACTAGAAAAACCGATTGGATAAAACACACCTCAATGTTTTCTGCCGTTAGGTGTGGAGGCGTTGCTGTTTATGCTTCGCCTGCTACTGGTATCCATGCAACGAACTCCTCTGCAAGTGATCGGGATGCTAGCCCCTTCTGTGTTCTAAAAACTGTTCAGAATTAATTCTTACTATCTGGTAATACGTGGAATTTTCGAGAGAGAGAGAGAGGCAAATACTATTTTCCCCGCTCTAGGGTTAAATGGTTTTGTTTTTAATCTGATGGAGACGGCTGTCAAGAAAAGGTTAACATAACCTTTTATAGCTGTCAAAATATTAGAACCTTAATTGTCATCTAGTGAAAGTTTAATCTCGTCCGTCTATTCTTGTAATCATCAAACGGTTGGATGAAAAATATTAAGTAATTAGTTTCATTTATCTGATAAATAAAATTAATTACTTATTAACTTACCAGAAAATACAATATGGAATCTGATTCCCCTTTTGTATACGTTCAACGAAACTAGACACGATCTAGATTCCTTGAAAGTGGACATTGTGCTCACAAGATTGTCCATGCGTGTGATTCTGTAAGTTCACTTAACGTTGCCAGTGAATGAAAAATGTCCTAGACATTTATTCACAAATCATAAGCAGCCTCTAGCAATACATTATGCTTACCCAAGTTGAGTAAAAGCAATAATAACCTCGCATCACTTTTAATATTTAGTCATTTTGTCACACGATATCCTAATTAAGTATAAGGCATGGACCGAGTCATCCTTATAAAACTTAATTAACTATTTACTTGATCACCAGGTAGACTGTTCTGACAAATAATGTTAATAACACCTTATTAATACTTATTTGAGTATGACCATGCGTATTTTCCACTCTTTCTAATCAAGGAGCCCATGAATATCTCTCTCTAAAACGAGAGGGACAAATCCCTTTAACTATCTCCAATATTTACGCCATGACAAGAAAATAGCCCAACAAATAGTCATAATAATCACCTAATTAAAAGAGATGTTTGACTATGTCAAAACATATTTCCTCCCCATGCAAGAAGCATTAGAAACATTAGGTCAAAGGACACCAAATATAAAATTGAGAAGAAATACTTATGACTTAAACCCATGCAATATTTCTTCTTCACTTTGTGTCATGTCCAATACAATATTCTCAATATGTATTTGTGAATTGATTTTATATCTCATATTCATGATCAGTAAAACTTGATCATCAATCAGCTTCAAGCTAGTTTAATAATACAAGATTTAATAAAACTAGGGACAAACAAGAATAGTATTCTATTAGCAATAAGGGTTTTACTATCAAGTCACATACTTGATGACCAAGAGCATAAAATACAGTTCAAAATACATGCTTCATAAATCATAAATGTGAGTCAATTGGTCTAGGGCATATACTAACACTTAAGAGTCTTAATCACTCTTTGTGGATGCATGCTAAGAACGATTAAATGTCTTCTTTGCATAATAATAAAACTTGGGTACTTGTTCCTAAACCTACAAAACAAAAGTAATTGAATTTTTAAATCAAGGAATCAAAATCGATGAATGAACCTCCTATATTTGAAGCCGACTTATTGCAAAAGGTTTTTCACAAGTAGAAAGCATTGATTTTATGGAAATCCGCTCTCCTGTTGTTAAATACAAAACAATTAGGATCATGCTTGCAATAGTTGTTTTCTTTAATCCTAAACTCAAGCAACTTGATGTAAAAATTGCTTTTTTGCATGGTAAATTAGAAGAAACTATTTACATGAGCCAACCTACTGGTTTTGAAGTTAAAAGTGTAGAGAACATGGCTTGTTTGTTGAAAAAGTCCTTGTATGGTCTCAAATAATCTCCTAGACAATGATATAAAATGTTTGATTGTTATATGATTAAATATGGTTTTGTAAAGAGTAGCTATATGATAGGTGGCTTATTTTTATTGTGATTCTGTTGACAATGTTGTTTATCTTCTGTTGTATGGTGATGACATGCTTATTGCTTGCAAACATGAAGATAAAATTGTTAACTAAAAACTATGTTGAAATATGGTTTGATATGAAACATTTAGGACCTGCATCTAGGAACCTTGGCATGAATGTCGATAGATATAGGTCTAATTGTTCCTTGTTCATATCCCATAAATCTTTCTTGAAGAAAATCATATCTAAATTTTCAATGGACCAATTTAAACATGTCACCTCTTGATAGTAATTTTCAGCTATCTTCTAAAACATGTCCTAAAATTGAACATGGGAAAAAAAAGCATCGCTAATATACCTTATAGAACGGCTATATGATCCGTGATGTATTCCATGATTTCCACTAGACCCGATACTGCCTGTTCTATTAGCCTACTAAATAGTTTATGTCTAATAGGGACAACTGGCTTGCTCTTAAATGGTTGTTGAGGTATTTAAATATACTGTTAATAAAGGTTCACACTATTATAACTGGACCAAAACCGTTGACTTAGTTGGTTATGAAAGTTCTAACTTTGCAGGTGATAGGGATTTTAAAACATCCATCACTTCTTATTTCTTCACCGTTACTAGTAATCACATTTCATGGAAATCTCAGCTTCAGTGCGTGGTTGCTTTTCAGCCAATGAAGTTGAGTACATTGCTGCAACTGACACTATTAAGGGACCCATAATTTGGCTTTAGGGCCTTGTGTCTGAACTATATCTTCCGCATTCTAAGGCAGTTATCTTTACTGAAAGTCAAAATTGTTTTCATTTATGTAAGAATCCTTTTTACCATGAAAGAACCAAGCATATAGATATTAAATCACTACAAAAAAAAAAACCAATCTACCGACGACCGTTACTGACAGAAACTGAAACCGACGCTAATCACCGACAGTATACCGGCAGGGAAAGGAATGTCGTGTGTTTTAACAATTTTAGACCCAAAACTGGAGGGAAATTTGGCGGAAAAAAGTGACGGCTTCCTACCGACGAAAAACATTGTCGATTACATATATTACCAACGGGAGTTGGAATGAAATGACTTCCATCGGTAAATTAAATAACGTCTCGACGGAAATAACGATGGCCTTTCACGTCATCAGGAATAATTCCAGCTAAGAAATGGAGGATGAGAATGTGCTAAATTGTGACGATATGTTACCAATGATATTGTTTGTCAATAAATACTGTACCAACAGCCTTTAGGAACGGTTGAGTTTTTATCAGTATACAAATTAAGTTTTAATGAAGGTAACGACGACCAAGCCATCGGTAACGTACGACTAATTTGTATCGACGGAGGTGCTGTAAGTGTCCAGCCGATAATAAGTCACAGATTTATGAAAAATGGACAAACCCTCTCCTCCCCAAATTATTCAAACCCTTCTCACGATTCCCTCTACCTCCTCCTGTAAGTTTAGCGATGGTGACCACTACCACCCACAAAAAGCTGGTGCAGGCACCCCTACCAGCGCTGTTGCCGTTTTCCAATGGGTAAGCTCTCTTTGTCTCACTCTCTCTCTCTCTCTCTCTCTCTCTCTCTCTCTCTCTCTCTCTTTATTTCAAGCCATAGCTGGTTCTTCTTCTTCTTTCTTTAATCTTCTTCTATTTTCTCTGATGATGAAACTATAGTCCTTGCTGCCGGAGAAGCTTGCCGCCACTGCTGGAGAACCTCGCCACTGCCGCTAGTTGCCGGACAGGTCCGATGTTATTAAATTAAATTAAATTTATAAGGATCCAAAATTAAATTTTGAGTTTAGATTTATACTAAAAGATTTATACTGTAAGGGGTATTTTTCTGTGAAAACAAGCATCTTGGAAATTTCTTACATGTGGGTTCAATCATTTAATACATTCCTGGTTTATTTTTTAAGATTTTGCTTTCTCTGATCATTTTTTTAGTCATTGGTTCAATGGTTTCTTGGTTTTTCATTTGCTTGAAGTTGAATGAAATTGATGATTGTTTTTAAATTGAACATTGGGATTTTGTTGTTGTTAACTACTAGTGCATCTTGGCAAAGCTTGAAAGATATTTTGGCAATGTTAAGCTCTGAATGCTAATGGACAAAAAATAAGAATGAATGCCTCTCCTCCATGTTCAGAGTGCCCTTTGTGCCATGGAGTTTTCAGTCATTTGAGAGGATACATTTCTTTCTATATTTGTACTGTAAACTTGACGGGTTTCTTGGGAGAAATAAATGTATGCGAAAGGGAAGATAATTTGTTTAAAATATAGTTCCATCCTATTGCTATTTAAAGGGGAGTAAAGGAAGTGGACTATACTCAAAAGTATTAAAGTGATAAGTGTTAAATGATTTGATTTCTAATTCCAATCCAAACGCACCTTAAAAGGGACCTACTTATTTCTTGCTTCCATATTTTTTTACTATTTCTATAGACCATTCACCATTTTTCGAAAGATGAGCCGCCATTGGAGTGGCCTGAACTACTGCTTCGCAATTTTGTGTATTGGAGCATTTGGATATTGTTTGGATGAAGGTACTTCTTGGAGATGAAAAGATTTTGAAATTTAAATAATTACTTGGAGGAAAATTTAATTTGAATGTGAAATTGATAACTATAGTTAAACTTTGAAAAATTAAAACAAATGAAATCACATCTCTTAGAATGAAATATTTTGACCACAATGTTAATTGGTCGGGATTTTTATAACTAAGCTTTAAACCTAATACTTGCAAGTGCACAAGATCATTGTAATATGGCAATATTAGGGTATTGAACCACAGGGAAAGGCTTAACTACTTATATTATCTTTCTAAATTAATTTTATAAAAAGAAGAATCAAATTTTATAATCTATAAAAATTATTCCTAAACAAAGTAAAACTAATAAATAAAATAACTAAATTAAAAATAACAAGAGCTTAACCAAATAGATCATTTAGAACCTTGAATCCACCACTGACCTATATAATAATGTTTTAATTTTATTTAGTAGAAAAGATTAGACCTTTATTTGGTGATCTAGGCTATATGCTTCGATTCACTAAAGAAATATATTATGCTTATATGCATGACATAACCCATCTAACCATTAGCATGACTTATTCAATTCTAGGACATAAATCATCTAAAATTAGTATGAACTATTCAATTCTAAAACCCACAATATACTTGCAAAAATCACATACCTCTCATACTCAAGACTATAAGAATCAAGCATGGAGAAAAATATCAATTAACCCATAATTATTCTACAAGAAAAATCACAAAGATTTAATTTCATCAAACCAAGAAACATTCAAATATATGTAATCACGTAAATAATATAATAAATCTCCAAAAATAAAATAAACCAAAGTCACATGGCTAGGGTTTCATCAAGGTTCTAACAAGAAAATTATTTCATATTTAAAGGAAAAGAAAGGACCAATTTCTTTGAGTAGATCATGGCTTCCTTCCAATTAATGTCGATGCCGATTTTTTTTGCTCTTGCTGCTTCCGATTTCTTCTTGGCTGTGTCCGATTTTCTTCTATTTCAGCGGCCAGCAGCTGCTTCTAATTTCTACCACTTGCTCTGTTTCTTCTCCTCCTGCAGCTCTCTTTATGTCTTCTTGCGCAGCTCAATAGCTCTTCTCTTTCTTTATCTTTCTCCTAGCAGCTGCGGTTGTTTTCTCCAACTGCTAATTTTCGTGGCTCCTCCCTTTATTCCTTTTCTTCAGCTGCCCTCTTTATTTCCTTTTTTTCTTTTTGGACTGCCTCTTGTGGGCTGCCTTCTTGACCATGGGCTTGCCCCTTTCTATTTCTTATGGGCTTCATTTCCTTTATCACCTAAATAAAATAAATTGTATATAATAATTATGATTAATAAATAAATAAAATATTTTCAAAAGCTAATAATTAAAACTTAAGGTTTTTATTTATACGAAAAATCAACTCCATCAACTCCCCCATACCTAAGTTTTTCTTGTCCTCAAGAAAAAATAAAGAATAAAAAGAAAAACTAACTAGCCACTTTCGTAGGACTCATGATTGCACTTACAATGTGCAACAAGAGCTTTAAAACCCTAAATTACCCTGAGTGGACGAGTATGGTCTCGTGAGGGTTTGCAGACGACATACCCACAAAGTCAAATAGACAATAAACTTTAGAAAAGATATAGAATAATGAAAATTAAGTATCCTTCATCAATATCTCAAACTTATAAAGACAAGCACTCTTCCTCTTATTTTCAAACTCAATTAACAAATAAACATTCAATTATCTCCCATAACTAATTCAAGACTTGTGTAAGGTGGGATCGTGGTCATCAGAGATTGTAAAATAAATACTAAACAAAATTTCCAAACTACAAATAGAAGACAAATCTCAATAAGAGTTCATTCCATAGGCTCACTCTTTATACCTTCTCTCCACTAATTAAGGATTCTCAAACTCAACTTAGATCAGGTAGGACTTTAAATCTTGTAATGTAAGGTTAGGGTGTTGGTTATCAAATGAAGGTAGGGAATTCAAATTCAAAGAAAAGAGAGCTTTCAAAGAAGACGGATACTTTAAAATTTTGACAAACTCTCTAACTTTGTTTTAACTCCTTTTTTTTCAATTAATACATTCACCAACTACCATCTTCTTTCAAAAAACTTCCTTCTCTATGGCCATTCTTTTTCTTACATTCACCAATTCGTGCCTCTTGAAATTTTTTTTCTTTGCACCTTATGACTTGTAATAATCATGGATCAACTTTTCTTTCTTTTCTCTTTTTTTAGCTCAATACATTTGTGTTTTTTTAGCACAACAAGTCATATATTTATCTATATTTATTTTCTTCTCCCCTTTGTCAAAATAACTTATTCTCTTTCCATAACACAAAATGAATAACCCCTCATGGAAGCACAAGTTAGAAGTTTGCATTAAGCTCTCTACAAGATTAAGGGTTAGTATTTAAGTAGTTTAAAGAAAGAAATAACATTTATGGCTCAAAAGGATACTATGGTGAAAATCATGAAATTTGGTAAGCTTGAAAGGTACAAACGATTCGAAGAAGGCGTATGACCTTCGTCTCTAACTCAAATAAGGAAAAAATTTCTATTTCGCCTCAAGAGGTACTCAAGTACGTTCTAGACTGAAGGAAAGAGATTCATCAACTTTATGCAACTCAAAAATAATGTAAAGGATTTATTAAACACTAACAATAACCAATGTGCTCAAGTGTAAGTTATGCAAAAGTTATAACATATATAGAACATATATCCATCACCCTAATTAAAAACAAGAAAATAAGTACTTTCCTCAGTTTATTCAAGATATTTTTAAAGGAACTCATTCGAGGTCAAGTATCTGAGGAAGATAAATACCTTTCGAGCTAACTGCAACTCCTATTACGATGTGGTAAGGCTACTCAATAGGAATTTTTTCGCTAAAACCTTTACAATAGTTCTTAAGGTACATTTAAGATCTACTCTTGTCCTATTGGGCGAATCGCCTTTGCTAGCTCGACTCTTTTTGTCTCAAAAGACTCCTCAGACTACCAGAAGCTGACTTGTTAGGATTCGATAACGAATTGTAGGTCCCGCGGAATTATTCTTTAAGTGAAATCATATTTTTGGTTCTTTCTCAAAATAATGTAGAAAAGTAAATAAAATAGAAAAATAATTCAGCAAAAATTGAACAAGAAAGACAGAATGAAATAAAAATAATAATTAAAAATAATAATTTAGCAAAAATTGAACAAGAAAGACGAAATTAAAAAAATAATTAACACCAGAACAAAAGTATCTTCTCCCCGCACCTAGACCATACACTGTCCACAATGTGATAAAAGAATACCAAGAGTAGGGAAGAGAAAAAAAAAATAACCACACAACCTGGTAGAAGAAGCAATATTAATGCATGTTCAGCAGAGTAGTAGACCATCTCCGTAGTCTCCATGATATGTTGTCTAATTACCCTACAAAATACACACTTCATACCTTTTGACCAATCAAGTGAGATAAAAACGAATAAATAAGTAAATGTATAAGGAAAGTAAAAAAAATAAACTTTGGGTTGCCTTCTAAAAGCGCTAAATTTAAAGTCTTCAGCTAGACTCCCTAATCCTTTTGCGTTTAGCCCGGATATATTTTTCTCATATTAGGTTCATGATTCACAATCCAGGAAGAATTTTCTAATGGAGCAATGCAAGCAAGGTTAGAATTAATATCCTCAGTGTACATTAGGTTTTCTTTCTCAATAGAAGTATATTCTTTTGAACACATTAGAGGTAGAGTTTCTTCAATTATTTCATCAATTACATCTACCAAATAACAATAAGAATTTTCTTTCATAAAAGGTTGTGAAGAAGCTTTGAAAATATTCAAGTTAATCCTCATATTCATCATAGAAACATCCACGACCCCGGTTCTACAATTAATAGTAGCATTTGCAGTAGCCAAGAAAAGACGACCTAGAATAACAAGGATATGATTCTTGGAAGATCTACCCGATTCCATATCTAGGACTACAAAGTCTACAGGGAAGACAATTTTATCAATTTGAACTAGAACATCGTCTATCCTCCCCCTAGGTACCTTGATAGACCTATCAGGTAATTGTAAAGCCATATCAGTTTGTTGCAATTCCCCTAATCCTAACTCTTCATAAACAGTGTAAGGAATCAAAAATTAACACTGGAACCTAAATCTAAGAGTGCCCTATCTGTTTTATGATCATCAATAAGACAAGAAATAGATTGAGTGTGTAAGTCTAGAATTTGTGTTATAACTTCTAAACCTTTCAAAGCAGATAAGGCTTTTTCTTCAAAAATAGAGTTTCCACTTTGAGAAGGGTGAGGAGGTACATACCTTTGAGATTGAAAACTGGGGAAGCAGTCATACCAGATTGTTTGTTCTGTTGATATTGTTGCTGGCCTAATTACCTTCCCCTCCTTGTTGCCTCCAGGAGAAATTAGGATGATTTCTCCGGCCTAGATTGTATGTGTTTGAATATGGGTAGTTCTTTCTGTGAAATCCTTGAGCTGCATTGACTTGTTCCTGCACAAATTATGGAAATAGTGAAGTACTAGGACCGTCATATATAACATGAGAAGGACTAGAGAAAATTGCACAAACATCTTGCACGTTATGAGAATTAGTTGGCAATGTATTCAAAGCTAACAATTGATCAAACTTTTTACATAAGGCATCAACTTTCAAAGAAAGATAAACATTTTGAGTAACTACATACATTCCTCATCTATTTCCTATTTGTCTAGATGTGCCCATACATGAGGAGGTGGCGTGTTTGTTGTGAATTATCACTCAAATTTTCAAATAAATCACACGCCTCATCTGCAGTTTTATGAAGAAAGGTATCACCACAAGAGGAATCAACCATTTGGCGATATCCTCTCATCTAGTCCAGAATAAAAACTTTGTATTTGTTACCATTTAGGGACTTCATGGTGAGGGCAACTACGAAGAAGTTCTTTAAATCTCTCCCAACTCTCATGAAATTATTCATTATTTTGTTGGGAAAAAGTTGTGATTTCTCTCCTTAACCTTGTAAGCTTACACATAGGAAAATACCTTTTAAGAAATTCCTTAGACATCTCAGGCCATATACCTACTCTCTCACATGTATGTAACCAATGTTTAGCCTTATCCTTCAAAGAAAAAGGAAAAAGGCGCAATCCAATAGCATCATCAATAACATTAGGTAGTTTAAAAGTTGAGCAAATTTCTAAAAACTCATCAATATGCTTATAAGGATTATCAGAATAAAGCCCATAAAAAGATGGCAATATTTGAATAGTAGCAGCTTTGATTTCGATGTGATTAGCCTCAATTTCAGGTAGTCTATTACCTATTGATCAGTTATAAGTGTTGGGAGTAAAATACTCCCTTAATGCTCATGGATATTAAGCCATCTTAATATCACAAGTGTTAGTAATTCTTCTTTGTGCTCTAAGTGGCTTAAGTGCATGCTCTATCTCAGGGTCAAATTCTTTTAGATCAAGACAGAGCGAACGACAACCGTGCATTAACAATCAAATTAAAGAAAGAAGAAAAAAATATTACTGCAGATAATAATGAAGAATAAATTCGTAAATGAAAGAGTATTATAATAAAATATTAAAATTAAAAAATAAAAATAATAATAATAAAAAAAGTGAAGACAACTAAGAGAACAATCAAACTTTTTTTTCCTTTTTTTTTTCTCAAGAATAATAAAAAAAATAAAATAAAAACCATAACAAATTTAGGAGACAATAACACAAGCAATTAATTTAACCTCTCCCCGACATGGTGCAAAAACTTGGTCGGGACTTTTATAACTAGGCTTTAAACCCAATGCTTGCAAGTACACAAGATCAATGTAATATGGAAGTATCAGGGTATCGAACCACAGGAAAAGGCTTAACTACTTATATTATGTGTCTAAATTAATTTTATAAAAAGAAGAATCAAATTTTATTATCTAAAAAAATTATTCCTAAATAAGTAAAACTATTAAATAAAATAACTAAATTAAAAATAAGAAGAGCTTAACCAAAGATATGATTTAAAACTTGAATCCACCACTAACCTATATAACAATGATTTAATTTTATTTAGGAGAAAAGATTAGACCTTTATGTGGTGATCTAGGCTACATGCTTCGATTTACTAAAGAAATATATTATACTTATATGCATGACATAACCCATCTAACCATTAGCATGACTTGGTAATATTCACGTTGGTAGATGGTTGGAAGCCCTTTTGCCCAAGCTGAAAAATTGCCTCCTATTTTTGGTAATATGTCGACTAGTGCTCTGGATTAGTCCAAATGCAATTAAAAAACCTCTATTGTCTTATCAAGTGTATGTATAGGTTATATCTATCCTTTGGGCTGAAAATATGAGAGGGAAAAATTCTTATTTTCTCCCTCAAGTCTCTATAAATATTTAGTCTTCCATTTTGAAGAAACTAATCAAGAAAATTTTCAAGACAAAGGTTCTTCTCTTAGTATTCTTTGTTCTTAGCTTAGTTTTTCTATCTTCATCAAGGGTGAACTTCCTTTAATGAAAAATCACTTTGAAGACTTGTTGAAACTACCAAGAGCTTCAAGGTTGATCATAAAAAAATTCCTTCATACTAGTTATTACACTCTTGTAGAAAACTAGTCTTGAGTTCTTCTTGTTTCCTTCAAGTCTAAGGTTCAAAATACCTTAGGTTTCTTGAACTTTGAAGGAAATATTTTGTTTAAACCTTCTTGACATCTTGGATTTAATATATCCAAGGTTGCTAGAAGTTTAACATTTTCAAGTCCTTTCAAAGGCACTTTCTCTTCTACTTGTTACACTTGTTTTGTTTATTCTCTCCCTCACATCTTGGATAAAATTTTATGCTCTTGAAGGTCATTCCACATCACAAAAAAAGAAACTTGAAAGAACGAAAACGAAAAATAGAGTAAAAGAAAAAAAAATTAAACAAAGAAAAAGCATAAAAGAGACTAACAGAAAAAAAAAATTTGATAAAACTTAAATACCCCTCCCCCCCACACATAAATCACATTGTACTCAATGTGGGGGTTATACTAAAAGAAACAAGAAAACAAACACATACAAGAGAAGCAATCCCATAGATATAAAGCGATTAAAGCACATCGGGAAGCCATCCCCACAGAAGAATAAAAAAGAAAAGAAAAAAAATAATTAAAGAAAGGAGTAGGAATAAGGGAACAGAGAGTTGAAAGAGTGTTTAGAGGAGTGGTTGTTTGAACAAACAACCCTTTCTTGTTTCTAGAGAAAAAGTTTTCAACATTTGCAGCCACTAGTGGACCTATAGCCCATGGTAGGGTAGAGCCTACCATCCGCGGTAGGTTTCTGCCTCCAAAAGATGCTAACATCAACCACCCTAGCGCTGACGTAGGGTAGACCTACCGTCCGTAGTAGGCTTCTGTCTTACCTGTGGAATACCTTTCCTTGGGTGTAATTTAGCTTCCCGACTAGATTTTAGCCGATCTCCAAACACTTTTGATGTATAGGGGTGGTCCTAGCACATTAAGAACTGTCCTAAAAGACTAGTAGATCACTGAAAACAAATAGTTAATACGAATTAAACAAAATAAAGTGTGAAAAAATAGGGCATACAAACATAATTTACAACATGGTAGAATGACCAATTTTACTCATCTTGAAGAATGAGGGATTCTTTGGAAGGGTTCCTGTATCTTCACTGAAATATTGTTTAAGGTGATGGCCATTTACCTTAAACTCCATCTGTAGGATGTGTTACCTCTATTGTGCCGTAGGGAAGAACTTTGCTTACTATGAATGGTCCAGACCATCATGATTCGAGCTTCCCAGGGAAGAGGTGAAGGCATAAGTTGTAAAGAAGCACGGCATCTCCCTCTTTGAATTCCTTTATGACGTGATGCCTGTCATGCCATGGCTTTGTGTTTTCCTTATAGATGTTGAAATTCACGTACGCTTATAATCTCCATTCATCAAGCTCATTTAGCTAGAGTAACCTTTGTTTACCGGCACGAATATGGTCAAGGTTAATTAGTTGGATTTCCTAATGAGCTTTATGCTCAATTTTGACAAGTAGATGACACAATTTCCCATAAAGAAAATGGAAAAGAATGCAACCAATTGGTGTTTTATAAGCAGTTCTATAAGCCCAAAGAGCATCATCTACCTAAATACTCCAATCCTTTCGAGTACTATCAATGACCTTCTCAAGATGCATTTAATCTCTCTATTTGCTACTTCTACTTGGCCGCTAGTTTGAGGATGATATAGAGTAGCTAGTTTATGAGTTAGTTCTACTCTCTTAAGCACTTTTTCCAGTTGTTGGTTACAAAAGTGAGTACTACTATCACTTATTATGACTCTAGGGACACCAAAACGAGAAAATACTTTTTAAGAACTTAACCACAACTCTAGCATAGTTTATAGGTAAGGCTTGAGTCTTGACTCACCTAGATACATATTTGACACCGAACAAAATATAATGATTACCAAAAGATTAGGGAAAGGACTCATAAAATCAATACCCCAACAATCAAACACTTCGCACACTTGGACAATATTCATAGGCATAGCATTGTGTTTTGAGATATTACCTATGCATTGGCAACTGTCACATTCCATTACATACCTTTTTTGTATCCTTGAATAGGGTCGGCCAATAGAAGCCTAATTTGAGTACCTTTTGGGCTGTTCAGTTGACTTGATAGTGTCCGTCGGTTGGGCCTTTATGACAATGGTTTAGGATTTCTTCCATTTCAGGATAGGCTACACATCGTCGAATTATTTGGTCCGAACAGTGGCAGAAAAGGTATGGTTCCTCCCAAAACTAGTACTTTAAATATGCAAAAAACTTCTTCCTTTGTTGTGTATTGCCCGCAGGTATAACATTTGAAACTAAATAATTAGCTATGTCAGTATACCAGGGTGAATCATCATAGATAGGTTTACAGAAAAGGAGTTGTTTATCGGGGAATGTGCCATTGATTTGTTCTTCATCCAATGGTTCTAAACCAGGATTTTCTAGCCTAGAGAGATGATCGGCTGCTAGATTCTCAACTCCTTTTTTGTCTTTAATCTCCAAGTCAAATTCCTGTAAAAGAATTACCCTTCTAATAAGTATAGGTTTTGCATCATTCTTCGAAAGGAGATACTTCAAAGTAAAATGGTCAGTAGAGACTACGATTTTAGAAAGTATTAAATAAGGACGGAATTTTTTGAACGCGAATACTATTGCAGGCAACTCCTTCTCCTTGTTATGTAATTTGCTTCGGCATTGTTTGAGTTTTGTTGCATAGTATATCGGTTGGAAAAACTTACCTCGTCTTTTGCTTAAAACGGCGCCTATAGCATAGTTACTAGCATCACACATCTATTTAAACGGAAGAGACCAATCTGGAGAGACTAAAATTGCAGAGTTCGTGAGCTTTTCTTTAAGCAAACTAAAAGTAGCTAAACAATTATCATCAAAATTGAAAGGCATATCTTTCTCAAGCAACGCAGTAAGAGGTTTAGTAATATTTGAAAAACCATTTATAAATCTTTCATATAACCCAGCGTGCCCCAAGAAACTCCTAATCTCTTTTACAGAGGAAGGCAGAGGCAACCTTTCAATTATCTCTATTTTCGCTATAGCTACCTTAATGCCATTTCAAGAAATTTTATATCTTAAGACTATTCCTTCTTGAACCATAAAATGACATTTTTCCCAATTTAAAATAAGGTTAGTTTCTTCACATCTTTTTAAAACTTTTTCTATATTAGACAAGAAAGCATCAAAAGAATTACCAAACACAGAAAAATCATCCATAAAGACTTCCATAATATCCCCCACCAACCTTTAAAAAATGCAATCATGCAGTGTTGAAAAGTAGCAGGAGCATTACATAAACCGAAAGGCATATGCCTGTATAGGAATGTACCATATGGGCATGTGAAATTTGTTTTCTCTTGATCTTCTGGGGTGATGGGAATCTAGAAATATCCCAAGAATCCGTCGTGGAAGCAATAGAATGGATGGTTGGCTAGCCTTTCTAGCATTTGATCAATGAACGAAAGAGAGAAGTGGTCCTTTCGAGTTGCCTCGTTCAACTTTCTATAATCTATGCACACCGTCCATCTGGTGATTACCCTTGTTAGAATTAACCCATTTTTCTTGTTTTCCACCATAGTCATTCCACCTTTCTTTGGTACAACATGAACTGGAGTTACCCAGATAATGTCTGACATAAGATATATGATTCTAGCATTTAGGAGTTTAATAACTTCCTTCTTTACTACTTCCTGCATGTTTGGATTCAATCGCCTTTTAGGTTGAATCACAGGCTTAAAATCCTCTTCTAATCTAATTTTATGACTGCAGAACGACGGACTAATTCCTTGAGTATCTACAATCTTCCAAGTGACAACTTTCTTGTGTTTTTGCAACGTCCATAATAGAGCTCGTTTTTTAGGCCGGCTCAATTTGGAAGAAATAATGACTGGGAGTGTTGAATTTTCCCCAAGAAAAGCATATTCCAACTAATCCGGCAAGGAGTTAAGTTCTAATTCCGAGGGTTCTTCGAAAGAAGTCTTAAGAATGGGTTTTGGAGGTCCCTTTAATTCTTCTTTTGTAGTGGTGGCCTTTTCCTCCTTTGCTTCATCTAATTTCTCAATTAGAACCCCAACCTCCTTAGAATCCACTTCGGTTTGGGACTCTTGTTGTAATTTTAACAATAATGGGTCGTCCTTGACAAAATTTTGCATATGAATAGAGATATAAGGATCCATAAAATCTACCATAAAACAAGTATCGTTATGGTCTCCCATTCTACTCATGGCATTGGGAAGTCTTAAAACCACTTTTTCTTCCCTAATGTAAGAGTCAACTTCCTTCCCCAACATCTATGAGAGCCTTAGCAGTGGCTAGGAAAGGGCAACCTAAGATGAGCGTGACTTCAATGTCCTCACTCATATCCATAATCACAAAATCTGTCAGGTACACTAAGTCCCCTACCTTTACTAACACTTCTATAATACCTTTAGGATATTTCGTAGATCTATCTGCTAGTTGAATACTCATCCTAGTAGGTTTTGGCTCTTCCACTCCTAATTTTTTAAAGAAATCATAAGGCACGAGATTTACGTGAGCACCTGAATGAGCTAAAGCTTTAGAAACAATTATATTTCCTAAAATACAAGGAATAGTAAAACACCCTGGATCCTTTCATTTTTCTGGAAGCTTTTGTTTAGGATTAATGATCTCCGAACACCCCTTATTCATCATTACCAAAGAAATGTCCTCCAACCTCTTCTTTCTGGAGACAACTTCTTTTAAATACCTTGCGTATTTAGGCATCTACATTAAAACATCCACTAAAGGTAAGTTAATATGTAATTGTTTAAATATTTCTAGAAACTTATTGTACTGTTCCTCTTGTATGGCCCTTAACACCCTTCTTGGGAATGGGATAGGAGGTCTATTTGGTGCAGGGGCTAACGTTTCCTTTCCCACTTCTATTTGTTGACCCTCCTTTTCCTTAGGAGGAGTGGATTCCCTTCGTACTTGGGTCGTTGATGTTTGTAAAATAAAAGTAATAAAAACGGGATGTGATCCTAATTACTAAAATACAAGGAAAATGGACCTAAAAAAGCAGAGAAGACTTTTAACCCAAGTGTCGAATCTCCTACGGATGGTGAAGGTTCAAGTACTAATCATCTTTCTAATATTTAGTCGAAAAGGGAAAGATGTCGTTGACAAAAACCTAAAAGCAATTAAAAGAAATCAATAATAAAATAATTCTTAAAAGATTAATAAAAACAAGAGTTTGGTTTGGTGGAATCCCCCTAATCCTTTTTACTAGCTCAATTGGAAAAACTTTAATGAAAACGATGTTGAAATAATTAAGTTGGGTTATCACTCAAAAATTGGGCAATCCCTATCTCTAGGACGAATGCCACCCTACTCACTAACCCTTAGAGGAAAATCTTTTTTCTCCTTGACAAATTATGAGTGCCATAAACTTAGGTAATTAAAAGACCTAAAAGTGTAAAATCGTATCTCTAGTCAATCGCCCCAATTAACCCCCAATTGGTTGCCTTAGATCATTCTTCCCTTTTCAAATTCCAAACAACCTTGCAAATAATCTAATCTCCCGACAATTAAATTACAAACAAACGCAATAGGACTACAACTTAAATCATAACAAGTATCGAAATCAAGAAATCAAAGCAAGAACTTTATAAACAAGAATTAGGGTTCAACCCAAATCCAAAGAAGAAAAACTACTCACAATTCATATTAATAAAATTGAAATTAAATTAAAGAATTCAATAACAAGAAAAGAAAAATAAAGCTTAGGATTTTAGTCTGGAAGCCGAAGTTGAATCTCGAACGTCTTCTAAGATCGTCTCTCGAAACTAAAGAAAATAAAGTCTTCAAATCGAAATCTTCAATTAAAGTCTTCAAATCATGAATCCAAGAAACTAAATCTTGCCCAAATCTTGAAATTCTATAAACTAAAGAAAATATAAAAGCTGGAAATTTAAAGAGTGTTTAACTAATCTAACCTAACTAATCTACTCCTAATCTAAACTAATCTAATCTAACCTAATTATGTCTTCAAATCGTTAAAATATCTGCAAATGAACCCCCTTATATAGAGGTGGAAAATACAAGAAAACCAAGTCAAAATTGGAGAAGATAACAAGAATATCGAGTTTGAATCGAACTTGAATCGCCCTTGCCAGCACTACCTACCACCGATAGTAGGGTGAGGCCTGTAGTTTATGGTAGGTCTCTGTCTTGCAAACACCTATGATTCTTGGCACCTACCGGTGATGGTAAGTAAGCCTACCTCGCGCGGTAGGTGCTGTATTTTTACCAACGATTTTGTTTTTCATCGTTTTCGCTCTGTTTTCATCCATTTTCGCTCCTTTTCATCATTTTTACTTTCCGAGGGTAACTAAGACAAGAATAAGAGGTATTTAGCTAATATATATATTTTTATATATTAAAAACACCTAAAACGATGAAATTAACATATAGAAAATATAGACAAATATGCACTTATCCGTCGTTCCTCTGTCCTTTTCTACAATTATGTGGGTGCTAACTCTCTCCCACTTCTCAAAGTGACCGCCCGTGCCTCTTCAGTTGACTTATTAATATGAGGACTTTCCATGATCATCCTCGTTAATTTCCCAATTTGATTTTCCATGTTATAGAGAGGCGGTTTTGCTCCGTTGAACCTCTTCCATACTTTTTACCCCATTATTTGCTAAATTTACATATTTTGACAAAAGATCATCCAAACTAGGTGACGTAGATAATGGATTTTGATCTATTTATTTTTAAAATGGGGGTGGTTGTTGTCTTCTTTGATGATCGCCACTCTAATCAATTCCCGGTTGATTTCTCCAACCCAAAATTATTTTGATTAGGATGCGCCATGTATCCTCTCTAATTTCCTTGTAACATGGCCTATTGAGGATATGTGTTTTAGGGTCTAACAACTATGTTCTCTATCCCTTGTTCTAATGCCACAAGTCGGGCTTCTTTGGCATCATTAACGTCCATGTCTTATAGTCCAAAACCTTAAACAAATAATTAATCAACACAAGTATCAAAAGCTAAGGAACAAATTTCAAAAGTTCATACCATGAAAAACTCAACAAGTACGCAAGAAAAGAACTATGACTAAAACACTAAAACAAAACGATTTTCCTCAATTTTCTAGTTCCCCGACAACAGTACAAAAAACTTGATATGTAGAAAAATAATAAAAAACGATGTGATCCTAATTACTACAATTTAAGGCAAGTGGACCTAATAAAGTAGAGATGACTTTTAACCCGAGTGTCGAATCTCTCAGGGACGGACGAAGGTTCAACTACTGATCATGTTTCTAATGTCTAGTCTAAAATAAAGATAATGATGCCGTTGATTAAAAGGAAATAAAAACAAGTAAATTAATTAAAAGAAAGAAAATATGAACAATTTTAAAAGAATTATAAAGACAAGAGTTTGGGTTGGTGGATTCCCCCTAATCCTTGTTACTAATTCAATTGAAAAAACTTTAATAAAAATGATGTTGAATTAATTAAGTTGGGTCATCACTAAAAATCGGGGAATCCCTCTCTCTAGGACGAGGGCTACCCTACTCACTAACGTCTAGATGAAAATCTCTTTTCTCACTAACAAATTATGAGTACCATAAAACTTAGCTGATTTAAAAGACCTAAAAGTGCAAAATCATATCTCTAGTCAATTGTCTCAATTAATCCCCAATTGGTTGTCCTAGATTGTTCTTTCTTTTTCAATTCCAAACAACATTGCAAACAATTCTAATCTCACTCCAATTAAATTACAAAGAATTGCACTTTGAAGAAAAGTTAAATTTGAACAAACATCGAAATCATGAAATTAAACCAAGAACTTCATAATCAAGAATTAGGGTTCAACCCCAAACTAAACAATAAAATCTACTCACTATTCATATTAGTAAAACTAAAAATTAATAAATGAATTCAATAACAAGAAAAGTAAAAGAAAGCTTAGGATTAAAAATCGAAGCCGCAGTTGAATCTCGAACGTCTTCTAAGATCGTCTCGTTGAAGATCGAAATCTTGAATCAAAGTCCTCAATTCTTGAATCCAAGAAAATAAATCTTGTAGAAATCTTGAAATTCTATTAACTAAAGAAAAAATAAAGGATGGAATTTCTAAGAGTGTTTAACTAATCTAACCTAATTAATCTACTCCTACTCTAAACTAATCTATATTAATCTAACCTAATTAATTATGTCTACAACTTATTACAATAGCTACAAATAAACCTCCTTATGTAGAGGTGAAAAGTACAAGAAAACCAAGTCAAAATTGGGGAGGAAATCAAGAAAATCAAGTTTGAGTTAGACTTGAACTGCCATTGCCAGCAATACCTACCGCCAATGGCAAGGCAAGGCCTATCGTCCATGGTAGGTTTCTGTCTTGCTAATGCTTGTGATCCTCAGCACCTACCAGCGACAGTAGGTCAGCCTACCCGCGCAGTAGGTGTTGTATTTTTGCCGATGGCTTCCGTTTTCACTGTTTTCACTCTGTTTCGTCCATTTTCAATTTTCTTTTCATTGTTTCTACTTTCGGAGGCTACCTAAGACTAGAATAAGAGGTATTTAGCTAAAGTATATACTTGTACTTGAACCTGGTCATAGAAGAGGAATTGCAAACTCTTCTTGGAAGAAAAGAAGAAGCAAAAGGCCAGTGAGACTGTTGCTTTAGGTGTTTTCATTATAGAAATTAATGTCTACTCCTACTTCATGGGTATTAGATACCGGATATGGAGCTCACATTTGTATAAATATGTAGGGACTTCAAAGGAGCAGATCTTTGGCAAAAGGAGAGGTGGACTTGCCAGTAGTGAATAGAGCAAAAGCTGCTATTATAGCTATAGGAACATTTAATTTACTTTTGCCCAGTGGTCTTATCATTGAACTAAAAGATTGTTATTATGTTCTGCTATGAGTAGGAACATCATTTCAGCTTCTTGTTTGGATTTTATTGGTTTTGAGTTTAATACTAAGAATGTTAAAAGCTCTATTTATAAAAATGGTATTTTCTATGGGGATGCCTCTTTATTTGATGGACTTTATATTCTTAACCTACATGATTCCATTAGTAAGCCCATCTATAATATGAATACAAAGAAATTTAAATCTAATGATTTAAATCAAACATACTTCTGGCATTGTCATTTGGCCCACATAAATGAGAAACGCATATCCAAAATTCCATCAAGATGGACTTTTATCTTTGTTCGACCTTGAGTCTTATGAAATATGTGATTCTTGTCTATTAGGAAAAATGACTAAAAGATCATTTGCAGGACAAAGTGAAAGGGCTATCGATTTATTGGAACTTATACATATCGATGTATGTTGACCAATGAACATACAAGCCTGTAGAGGTTTTCAGTACTTAATTACATTCACAAATGATTTTAGTAGATATAGCTATGTCTATCTAATGAAACATAAATCTGATTCCTTTCAAAAGTTTAAGGAGTTACAAAATGAAGTACATAATCAACTTGGAAAGAGTATCAAATTACTTCGATCAGATCGAGGTGGTGAGTACTTAGGCCATCAGTTTGATGAACATCTTAAAATTTTGGGATAGTCTCACAATTAACTCCACCAGGAACACCACAATAGAATGGTGTGTCTGAACGTAAAAATCGAACCTTATTAGATATAGTTTGATCTATGATATGTCAAACAGATCTTCAATTTTCTTTTGGGGTTATGCTCTAGAAACTACTGCCTTCATATTAAATGGGGTTTCATCTAAAGCTATTTAGAAGACACCATATTAGATATGGACCAAGAAACAACCTATTTTAGCATTTCTCAAAATTTGGGGATGTGATGCTTATGTAAAGCGATCATTTTCTAAAAACTAGCACCCAATTTGAGAACTATTTGTTTGTGGGATATCCTAAGGAAACTAATACTATTTCTATCTTCCATCTGAAAACAAAGTGTTTGTTGAAGAGGAATTTTCCTTGAAAAGGAATTTGTTTCTGAAGAGTTAGTGGGAGTAGAATCTATCTTGAAGAAGCTCAAGGACAGCAAACTATTTATGAACCGAGTATGGGCACTCAGTTGGACTCACGTATTCATATTGAGCCCGAACCTTTAACACAAGGCCAAAGAAGGTCTGATAGGATTCATCAAATGCAACAGATATGGATTTCTTGTGACTGAAGATCATAATGTTGATCTTATTGATCAAAATTAACCTAATTCCTACAAAGATGGTATTCATAATCTTGAATCTAGCAAATGGCTAGAGGCTATGAAATTAGAGATGCAATCCATGCATGACAATCAAGTTTGGGCTTCGATTAATCAACCTGAAGGCTGTAAAACCGTAGGGTGTGAATGATTTCTCAAAAAGAAAACTTACATGGATGGGAATGTGCACACATATAAAGCACGACTGGTAGCAAAAGGATATAGACAAACTCATGGTATTGACTATGATGAAACTTTTTCTCCAGTTGTAATGCTTAAGTAAATCAAAATTCAACTTGCCATTGCATCATACTATTATTATGAAATATGGAAAATGGATGTTAAAACTGCATTTCTTAAGTGAAACCTACTCGAGGATATGTGTATGACACAACCTGAAGGTTCTATTCATCATTTGAATTCTGGTCAAGTGTGTAAACTTCAAAGATCCATTTATGACTTGAAGTAAGCATCTCGAAGTTGGAATCTTCATTTTGATGAAGCAATGAAAGAATTAAATTTCATCAAAAATGAAGATGAACGTTTTGCGTACAAAAGGGTTACAGAATATATAGTAGTCTTCTTAGTGCTATATGTCGATGACATCTTGTTAATTGGAAATGACATCCCCACTTTACAAAGTGTAAAAAATTTGTTGGGGAAGTGTTTTTCATTAAAAGATTTAGGTGAACCAGCCCATATTCTAGGCATTAGGGTCTATCGAGATAGATCAAAAGACCTAATTGGCCTATGTCAAAGTGAATATATTGACAAGATACTGAAAAGGTTCAGTATGCAAGATTCTAAGAGAGGATTCTTGCCGATGTCACATTTATATTTGTTATTTATGAGGCATATATTTTGAATTATATTTTATGCTCTTGGTCATCAAGTATGTCACTTGATAGTAAAACCTTCTTGAAAAAACTTAGAGGGGGGGGTGAATAAGGTTTTTGGCTAATTTTTAAAAAATCTTTTGTGTGATTAGAAAGATTAACCTCCAATTTGTTTGTGAAAGATTTCTAAAACTCTTTTTAATAAGAATCCACACAAAACACAATCTTATAGTATTGGCAATTAAGAAATGAGCATAGAATTAAACATTAAAGAACATGCACAACAATTTATAGTGGTTCACTCTCTCAAAGAGCTACATCCACTACCTTGAGACTCAACCCAAGGATTTCACAAATCCACTAACTTCAAAGTTGGTTACACAACTACACAATGAGGATCACCCTCCAAGGGTTTTACACAAGAACCTCCAACACAACAATACAACAAATTTATCAAAGGATCACCCAAAGGGTTTTCCACAAACCTTTGATCACAATAAAAGAATAAGAAGAGTAAGGAACAATGTTACCAAATGAGCTTGAGAAGAGGAAGATTACAACTTAATGGAATACTTCTACAAGCACCTCTTTTCTTCTTATTTGATGGATGATCAACAATGAAGCTCAAAAAGAATTTTTGTTTGGGATTGAAAATAATTTGCAATAAATGAATTTTTGAAGCTCTTTAAATGTCTTAAATGTTCTCAATGAATAATTCCCAAACTTATTTCATTTATGGCTGATAATTGAGTGTTTATATAGAGTCTTGAAGCTCAAGACCGTTGCATTAAGAAAATAGCCGTTGCTTTTCAGAAAAGACCATTGCATTCTGTGCAACGGTAATATTTTTTTACAGTGACAGCAAAAACCGGACGACCGGTTCCTGAAAACGGACTTCCGGTTCTTTAAAACAGAAAGATTCGAACTTGATCAAGCTAGAAAACGGACTGCCGAATTTTTGATTTAGAGAAAAATCGGACGATCGGTACCGGATGACCGAATTCTTGGACAGAAAGATTCGGACTTGTTTTTCTGAAAAACGGACTGCTGAATTTTTACTTTGGAAAAACCGGACGACCGGTTTTAAAACCGGACTACCGAATTTTTGTTTCCTCAGCCAAGTTTCTTTTTAAACAAAAACTTTCTTCCATGTTTCAAAGGCATGTATTCTTGACAATCATTTTAAAGAGAAGAAAAACTTTCCAAAACATCTTCAGTCAAGAATACTTAGATTTTAACAAAAGATTATATTTTAGAAAATCATAAGAAGAGCTTCATGTATGATCAATTAATCAAAGACTAAGACTGGGGAGTTTACAAGATAGTACCTGGTTCACTCTAACAAAGACAATGGCTTCAATGTCTTCAATGATTTGGCATGGCTTGATCTCTTCTTCTCTATTTTGCCCTCATCAACAAGATCTTTTGCTTGAGACTTTGAGACTTCACATGTTCTTCTATTGTTCTATGAAGGGTTAGCTAACATACTCACACAAGCATATGTTAATCATAATCAAAACACAAGTATTAATGCCCTTAGGTCTAACAATCTCCCCCTTTTTAATTATGACAAACACATATGCAAGAAGAACAAAAGAGCAAGATTAAAGTATGGTGATGTATCAAAGTATCAAAAAGGGCAAAGCATAACAATCACCAAGAAAAAGAGATAACTCCCCCTTGCATCAATAATCATTGTAAACAACTTATAGGCATCATCAATAAACAATCACCAAAAAGGTATAACTCACCCTTGCATCAATAATCATCATAAACAACTTATATACATCATCAATAATCAACATATTAACAAGATTTCTCCCCCTTACATCTTGCACTATGATTGTTATGCTTTGCCCTTTTTGATTATGACAAACACATATGCAAGAAGAACAAAAGAGCAAGAGTAAAGTATGGTGATGTATCAAAGTATCAAAAAGGGCAAAGCATATCAATCACCAAGAAAAAGAGATAACTCCCCCTTGCATCAATAATCATTGTAAACAACTTATAGGCATCATCAATAAACAATCACCAAAAAGGTATAACTCACCCTTGCATCAATAATCATCATAAACAACTTATAAACATCATCAATAATCAACATATTAACAAGATTTCTCCCCCTTATATCTTGCACTATTTTCTCCCCCTTTTGTCATAAATAAAAAAGTTTTAGGAGAGAAGTTCCAAGGGATCATTGAAGAGGTAGTAGTAGGACTTTCAACATTAAAGTATCATCATGAAGTCCATAACAAGAAAGGCCTATCAACAAAGAAAAGGTGCAACAAACAGATCACTAAGCATAACAAAAGCAAATTAGGATTAGAAATAGTACCAATTATAGTGATCCTTTGGATATATCACATCTTGAGGAAGATTTTGAGCTTCTTGATCATTTTCTTGTGTTGCTTCAATCTCTTCTTCCTCCATAAGCATGTTCTTCCATTGCTTGAGTGTACAAAGGTTGGTAGCTTAAATAGTTATCTATGTCATCATCATCTTTCTTGTCAAAAATGTTAGTTTCATCAAAATAGACTCTTCAACACATAAGGTTCTTTTGTTGAAAATTCTAAAAGCCTTTTTGTTTAAAGAATAACCAAGAAAAATTCCCTCATCGGATTTTCGATCAAACTTTCCAAGATTGTCCTTGGTGTTTAAAATAAAGCATTTGCATCCAAAAACTTTAAAATAACCAATTGAGGGGGTTTTATTAAAAATGAGTTCAAAGGGAGTTTTCTTTATGAAGGTCTCAAGATAACACGATTCAAATGTAGCATGTGGTGTTAACGGCCTCGGTCCAAAAGTATTTAGGAAGGGAGTTTTGATCTTGCCAAAGCATTTCACAAAGCATTGATCTTGCCATTTCTTGTAAAGTTCTATTTTTCCTTTTTACAAATCCATTTTGTTGAGGAATTTTGGCTACCGAAAAAAGTTATGTAAAATACCAAAATCATCACAAAGTTTTGTAAAATCTTGGTTGTTGAATTCTCTCCCATTATCACTTCTTATAGAAATCAATTTGCAAACAAGGGAGGTTTGGACTCTTTTGAATAATTTGATAAATTCATGAAATGCTTCATCCTTTCGGCTTAAACACAAAGTCCAAGTGAATCTTAAAAAAAAATCATCCACAATAATAAAGGCATACCTCTTACCACCAAGACTAGTGATCCTCATTGGTCCAAATAAATCCATGTGAATGTGTTCTAAAGGTTTTGAAGTTGAAATCATTTTCTTTGGTTTAAAAGAGGTCTTAATTTGTTTTCCAAATTAACAAGCATCACAAAGTTTAGTTTTCTCAAAGTGAAATTTTGGTAAGCCTCTAACAAGTTCTTTTGAGGAAAGATGGTTCAATGAATCCATACTAATATGACTAAGCCTTCTATGCCACAAAAATGTATCATCATCATGAACCAAGAGACACTATAAGTTTTGAGAATATGAGATCTTCAAGATAAAAGACAGACATATGCCAACACTTTTTGAAACACAAATAGTTTTGTTCACGAGCTTGTTTATGATAAAAAAAGATTCACTTTTAAAAACAACTTTGTACCCATAATCACATAATTGAATAATACTAGATAAATTAAACTTCAAACCATCAATTTAAAGGCACTTCCTTAATCAAAGAAGATAAACTATATGCAATGTTACCTATACCGATGATCCTTCCAAAAGTAACAAAAACCACCTTCGGTTTTCCTTGGTTCATTCAAGAGGGATGCATATCCGGTCATGTGTCTTAATCATCCGCTATCCAAGTACCACTTAGATGACCTTGACTTGTGTTCCTACAAAAAAAGAAGTAGAAAAGTCTTTTGGTACCCATATCTTTTTGGGTCCATGAATGTTAGTTGGATTTTCTTTTATTTTCCAAACGGTTTTCACTCCTCTTTCAATCTTTTTCTTTATAAAACACTTTCTGGCTTTATGACCACTCCTTTCACAATAGGTGCAACAAAGGTGTGAGTGAGATGATGAAGCCTTGACAAACCGTGTTTGTTTTGAGAAAATATTGGAATGAGTATATCCAATACCATTTTTATCAAAGGGTGATCTTTGAGAGCCAAGAAGTTTTTCAAAGTTTTCTTTTCCTTTTGTGAATTTTTCAACACATAGAGTGAGATCACTCACCTTTTTCTTTATACATCATAATCAATCAAACATTTTTCAAGAAAGAAAATCTTTTCACAAAGGTTTTTGTTTTCTAAAACAAGTTTTTGAAAGTCATCATTTTAACACTCTTTTTCTTTCTTCAAAACTTCCAAGGATTCAAGAATAGCTTTATTTTCATAAATGAGTCTTGAATTTTCATCTAACAAAAATTGAGTTTTACTTTTCAAATCTTTGTTCCGTTTAGTAACCTTTTTGCACTCATCATACATTTCAATAAGCATTAAACTAGGATCACAATCATCATCAAGGATATTAGAAGAGTTAGAGGGTGAAAATTGTACCTCATTTTCTAATGCCATGAAGCATATGTTTCCCTTTTCATCACCTTCACTTTCACTTGTGTCTTGATCCCATGAACCATTTAGGCCTTTGCCTTTCTTCTTCTTCTTCAATGCCTCAAGCTTGGCTTCTAAAGCTTCCTTTTCCTTTTCAAGGGCCTTGGGACAATCGGCTATAAGATGATCGGCGCTATTGCATTCAAAACACCTAGCCTTGAAGAGTGATGAACTTTGTCCTCCTTTCTTGAATGGAGGATTCTTTCCTCTGATGAATTCTTGCTTGTAAAATCTTTTAAATTTCCTCATTACTAAGGCCATATCCTCAATCTCATCTTCATTGTTTGACGAGCATGTATGATCATCAACATTCACTTTGAGTGCTATGCCTTTTCTTCCTTTGTCTTCATCTTTCATTTCATCTAATCTTTTTATTTTCATCTCATAGGTGAGGAGAGATCCTATGAGTTCTTCAATAGGAAGTTGTCTTAACTCTTTTGATTCCTCAATGGTAAGAGTTTTTGGTTGCCATGCTTTTGGGAGCGAATCGAGAATCTTTCTATTTACTTCTCCCCTTGTGTACTCTTTTCCATACGCCTTTAGGCCATTTGTGATGTTGGTGAATCTTGTGAACATGTCACTAATGCTTTCATATTGTTTCATCATGAATAACTCATAATCTCTCACCAACATAGCCAATTTAGACTCCTTCACTTGATTGGCGCCTTCATGAGTTACTTCAAGTAACTTCCACATTTCATGAGCCGAGTCGCATCTACTCACTCTATTGTATTCATTAGCATCCAAGGAACAACTCAATATGTTCATAGCTTGAAAGTTTAGAGTCATCTTCCTTGAGTCAAGCTCATCATATTCTTCGACCTTCTTGACTATTCCATCCTTTATAGGAACATAAGGTCCTTTCTCTACAATGCTCCAAAGATTAAAGTTAATAGAGCAAATATATATTTTGATTCTAGATTTCCAAAAAGTATAATTTGTACCATCGAAAAGAGGAGGTCTATTTGTAGTAGAGCCTTCTACATATTGTAAACTAGAAACATTAGCCATAGTAAAATAAAGATCTTTTGCTTCAAGGATGTTAGTCCTTTTTTGGAGAAGCCCTGCTCTGATACCAATTGAAAAACCTTAGAGTGGGGGTGAATAAGGTTTTTTGGCTAATTTTTAAAAAATCTTTTGTGTGATTAGAAAGATTAACCTCCAATTTGTTTGTGAAAGATTTCTAAAACTCTTTTTAATAAGAATCCGCACAAAACACAATCTTATAGTATTGGCAATTAAGAAATGAGCATAGAATTAAACATTAAAGAACATGCACAACAATTTATAGTGGTTCACTCTTTCAAAGAGCTACATCCACTACCTTGAGACTCAACCCAAGGATTTCACAAATCCACTAACTTCAAAGTTGGTTACACAACTACACAATGAGGATCACCCTCCAAGGGTTTTACACAAGAACCTCCAACACAACAATACAAAAAATTTATCAAATGATCACCCAAAGGGTTTTCCACAAACCTTTGATCACAATAAAAGAATAAGAAGAGTAAAGAACAATGTTACCAAATGAGCTTGAGAAGAGGAAGATTACAACTTAATGGAATACTTCTACAAGCACCTCTTTTCTTCTTCTTTGATGGATGATCAACAATTAAGCTCAAGAAGAATTTTTTTTTGGGATTGAAAATAATTTGCAATAAATGAATTTTTGAAGCTCTTTAAATGTCTTAAATGTTCTCAATGAATAATTCCCAAACTTATTTCATTTATGGCTAATAATTGAGTGTTTATATAGACTCTTGAAGCTCAAGACTGTTGCATTAAGAAAATAGCCGTTGCTTTTCAGAAAAGACCGTTGCATTCTGTGCAACGGTAATATTTTTTTACAGTGACAGCAAAAACCGGACGACCGGTTCCTGAAAACGGACTTCCGGTTCTTTAAAACAGAAAGATTCGGACTTGATCAAGCTAGAAAACGGACTGCCGAATTTTTGATTTAGAGAAACATCGGACGACCGGTTTTAAAACTGGATGACCGAATTCTTGGACAGAAAGATTCGGACTTGTTTTTCTGGAAAACGGACTGCTGAATTTTTACTTTGGAAAAACCGGACGACCGGTTTTAAAACCGGACTACCGAATTTTTGTTTCCTCAGCCAAGTTTCTTTTTAAACAAAAACTTTCTTCCATGTTTCAAAGGCATTTATTCTTGACAATCATTTTAAAGAGAAGAAAAACTTTCCAAAACATCTTCAGTCAAGTATACTTAGATTTTAACAAAAGATTATATTTTAGAAAATCATAAGAAGAGCTTCATATATGATCAATTAATCAAAGTCTAAGACTAGGGAGTTTACAAGATAGTACCTAGTTCACTCTAACAAAGACAATGCCTTCAATGTCTTCAATGATTTGGCATGGCTTGATCTCTTCTTCTCTATTTTGCCCTCATCAACAAGATCTTTTGCTTGAGACTTTGAGACTTCACATGTTCTTCTTTTGTTCTATGAAGGGTTAGCTAACATACTCACACAAGCATATGTTAATCATAGTCAAAACACAAGTATTAATGCCCTTAGGGCTAACACTTCTTACTGATAAAATACTATTCTTGTTTTTCCGCAGTTTTATCACATCTTGTATTATTAAACTAGTATGAAGTTGATTTATAATAAACTTTTATTGATCATGAATATGAGATATAAAATCAATTGATAAATATTTTATGGGGTTTAAGCCAAAAGTATTTCTTCTCAGTTTTATGTTTTGCGTCTTTTGACCTAATGTTTCTAATACTTCTTGCATGGGGAGAAATATGTTTGACGTAGTCATACATCACTTTTAATTAGGTGATTGTTATGATTGTTGGTTGGGCAATTTTCTTATCATGACTTGAATATTAGAGATTATGAAAGGGATTTGTCCCTCTCTTATTAGAGAGAGATACCATGGGCCCTTTGATAAGGAAGACTATAGAATATACATGGCCATGCTAAAATATGTATAAGTAGGGTGTTATTAATATTATTTGTCAGAACAATCTGCCTGGGGATCATGTAAATGGTTAATTAAGTTATATAAGGATGACTTGATCCATGCCTTATACTTAATTAGGATATCGCGTGATAAAAGGACTAAATATTAAAACTGATGATACGTTATAATATTTTTTTACTTAACTTAGGTAAGCATAATGTCTTGCTATAGGCCACTTATGTTTAGTGGATAAATATCAAGGACATTTTTCATCCACTGCCAACGTTAAGTTAACTTACAGGGTCACACGCATACACAATCTTCTAAGCACTATGTCCACGTCCAAGGAATCTAGATCGTGTCAAGGTTCGTTGAACGTATACAAAAAGAATCTGAGAAGGTGTCCAGATTCTGTGTTATATCTATTTTGGTAAGTTAATAAGTAACTAATTTATTTACCAGATAAATAAATTCATTACTTAATATTACTCTTCCAATTGTTAGATGATTATAGGAATAGACGGATAAAATTAAAATTTTTATTAGATGACATTTAGGGTGCTGATATTGACAGCTATAAAAGGTTATGTTAACCATTTTACAGCTGACTTCTAATTATTAAAAAACCCTAGAATGGCCAGAATTTTCTCTAGTCTCTCTCTCCAAAAATTCCAAAGTATTGCCAGATAGTTAGGGTTGGTTTTGAATAGTTTTCAGAAAGCCGAGGGGCTAGCATCCCTATAGCTTGAATAGGAGGTCATCGCGTGGATATCTGTAGAGGACAAAGCATAAACAGCAATACCTCCATACTTTGCAGTATAAAAAAATCATTGAGGTAGTTTATCTTTCCAATTAGTTTTGATGGTATGTGCGGATCCCGTTGATGCTTTTTCCTAGGTTCTTTTATCATGTTTTCTTTTTGACTACGGAATCCAACAATCTTTACTACTATAAACCTTTCAAAGAGTGGTTTTTAATGTTGTTCATGTCATTTGATAGTTTTCCTCTTGGGCATTAATATTGAAATAAGCATTTGAAGATACATTGTTTATTCATCTAATTTTTAAAGAGTTCTTTGATAGAGTGGTTTTCAATGACCAATGTAGACCATCTTGGAAATTCAAAAATTTCATGTTTACATTTTCTCGCCTCATTTTGTGCAATACTATTGGAGAAAAGATCTTTCTATACCAAAGAAGGTGAGTTCATGGAAGCCATTGAGAAAGACGAGTTTGTTTCACTTCTTTATCGCAAAGAGGAACTCAGTGGACTCTCTCCATTGAGGAAAATGGAACTTCAAATTGAATTGGTGAACAGAGTGACATTGAGATATGCTATTCATGACAAGGAGTCCTATGTATTGTCTTTCAATGAACAACAAAAGTTCAACAAGAGATTGCAAGAGGAATGAAGTTCATAAAGACATTTCCAAATGTCATCTTGTACAAGAGAAGTAAAGAAAATGTTGTAGTCAATGCTTTTTAAAATAGGTACATTCTATTCTTTACTTTAGAAGCTCAATTATTCGGTTTTGATATGCTTAACGAAGTACATGCTAATGATAATGAATTCAAGAACATATTTGATGCATAATGATGAGTACCTTATACATGATGATGTTCTTTACCATGAAGGTGAATTGTGCATTCCTTCTTGTTACTTTAGGTTGTTGTTAGCTAAACAATCTTATTGTGGTGGTTTGATGAATCATTTTGATGTTTCCAAAACCCATGTTATTTTACATGAGCATTTTTTTGGGCTTTGCATAAAAGGAGATGTAGGAAGGTTTATTGATAATTTTGTAGAAAGTAAAAGTGCTAAATCTACATCTTTGCCACATGGACTTTATATTCTTTTAATGTGTATAGAGAACCTTGTGTAGACATATCTATGGAGTTTATACTTGGACTACTTAGGTTTTTTAAAGGCATTGTTTCTCTATTTGTTGTGGCTTATGTTAGTGAGAGCTTGCTTGATAGCGAAACTTCTGCATCTCATTTGTATCATTTTAATCCAATTTTTCCGAATTTGAGAAAGGTGAATCTATATGCTAACCTTGGAAAATATGAGTTTTGTGTGGAACATGGTACTTTCCAAGGTTATCTAGTGAATTTTCAAGGTTTCCAAGTGGGTGCAAATATGGTTCAAGCAATCTAAGATTGATTTATTTTCAAGAGTACCTTCGAGGAGGAAAGCTTTTATGGTTTCACAAGCTTTTATAAGAAGTCCATCAAAGACCTTAACACTATTGCTAGTCTTTTGGTGGACATATCCAAGAAGATGCCCAGTTTCACATGGCAAATTTTTTTCCAACTTATTAAGTTTGCTTCCAATCAAGTTCATCATTCTCCTACTCTTTATTCTTCTTTCAAGGTTGACTATGATTTCAAACTTTTATTGTCTATTGATATGCTTTCTTTATCTGTAGATCATGCCTTAAGCTTGGAAGGAAAGATTAAAATGGAGTTTTTTGAGTTTATCCATTTGGAGAATCATGAGGGTAATGAAGTCAACAAGAAGAAATTTTGAATTGCATGATTAGTCTTCGATCCCGGAGATTTGGTTGGGATCCTTTGTATTTGAATGATGTTCTTCCCAACACAAGTCTACACTTGATGGTTGTGGCAATGCACCTTTTCACATTCTTGAATGCTTTAGTGCTTCTATAGTTGATTTTTCGGTTGAATTGCATTCAGTGCTACCTTCAATATTTTAATATATTTTTGTTTGATGTAGGTAAAATTTGAGGCCGGATGTTTTCAAAGGAGGGGCAGATATTGTGAACCGGGAAAGCCAAGAACCTAAAGATTGTGCAAGACCGAAGAAGATCAAAGATAATGACATAAATATGCCTAATGACGTGGTTGTTTACATGGGAAATGCTTTGAATATCAAGCTTGAAGGGTTTGAAGATCAAGGAAAGGCTTCCAAGTTGTTCTCAATTTGTTCAATTAGCAAGGATCATTCAAGGGAAGAAAGTGGAGCTGAAAATGGCTAAGTATTGGAGAAGAGCACCCTACCGCCGACGGTAGCCATGTCCCCACTGTCGCCGATAGGCTTTTGCTGCACCTCACTTGGAAGAATGCACCCTACCTTCGCTGGTAGGGCTTGGATGGGAAATATGCTTTGTATTCTTTGGGCAGGATTTTATTATTTGAAAGTGTTTTCCTGCTCTTAATCAAGGGCTTATTAGGTATTTTAAGCCATTAATCACTATATAAGTTAGGTTTAGACCTATGACTATTAATACCTAATTATAAGCTCATTTGTTACTAACTTTGATGAATTTTTGCTGAAATTAGTTAGAGAGGATTCTCTTTGTCTCTAGAGTTCTTTACCCTTCTTAGTTAGCTTGTTAAGGGTTAATGTCCTTAGTCTTGTGAACAATTGTTTCCCATAGATTGTGGAGTCTATGGAATAATTGATCATCCAATTCCTTTCTTTGATTGAGTAATAGAGTTCTTGTTCTTAGATTCAACTAATCCGAGGTCTTCTAGTTTGTGTAGTTAAAGTTTTGAAGTACATGGTGTAAATTATACATTTTATAAATTAAAACAATCGTAAAATGATGAAAATAATGTATATATAAATGTAGTACGAAATGGCACATATCATCTCTATAGGGACATTGCTAATCAATTAGAATTGTACGCTTATACCACTTATGAAGACATGTGCAATTTAGCAACCAAGATTGATACTCAAAAGAAAATTTGTGCTTTCTCTAAAACTACTCTTCTTTTTTCAAGAACTGTGGTGTCTAAGCCTAAAAAAGCTTTTTTCAAAGGTTGGCCAAAGAAGGATGAAACACCTATGGTGGCTTTCAAAGAGAATTCTAAGCCTAAGGTAGAAAGAGAAAGGTAGATTGATCACTAATCTAACTAGGTGCTTTAAATGCAATGGTTTGGGACATTTAGCTGTCAATTGTCCTACCAAGATGATTTTGACCCTTCTTGAAGACTTGAATGGCTTATGCCCTTGTGGGACTTTTATCTCCTGAACCTATTTTGTGCTGTAGGTTTCTTTTCATTTGAAGAAAAACTTGCCATGACCTTATTGCGTGCAGTAGGGTTCTGTCTGAATTCTGAATATTCTTATTGTTGAGAATTTTAGCCCCATTTCATGCCTGCTAAAGTGATGGATTGGTTTTAAGCCTAACATGAGTATAAATCAAGCATTCATCTCTCTAACACACCTTGCAACAATACAAACAACAAAACGATCAAAGCAGAAAAGGAGTGAAAACCAAAATACAAGTACATGATACAACAAGCGTACAAGGATATATGAAGGTACTCCACCTCTCGGATTATGACAGTCCGAGTTTTTCTTGACCTTCCATTTCTCGATACGCCGAACGGGTACACATTTCGTGAAACCCGCTTTCAATTTAGGCAAAAGAGTCTTTCCCTTTTTCTTTGATTTCTTCGGGCTTTTGTCCCGTTTTAGGTGAGCTTCCTGCTAAGGGAAAGAAACTTCTTGAGTTACATGGTTAGTAAAATACGAAGTATCTTGACTTTTGGAAGGGGGGTTTCGATTCAAAGGAAATTTAAACACTATTTTATTCTCCCCAACTCTTAAGAGCAGCTTCCCTCTCTCTGTATCTATTAAAGCCCCTGAAGTATGCAAAAATAGGCATCCTAAAATAAGAGGGAAGTCTACATCCTCCTTCATATCGAGAATGACAAAGTCTACAGGGAATACAAGGTCCTTGGCCTTGATCAGGACATCTTATATGACCCCCTTAGGATGTCTAACACTTCTATCTGCTAGATTAATAGACATCAAAATCGGTCTTGGTTTTCTTAGGCCTAGTTTCTTACATATAGAATATGACATAACGTTTATACTAGCTCCTAAATCTGCTAATGCTTTATTAACTCGAAAACTACCAATAGTACAAGGAAATGAAAAACTCGTTGGATCTTATAACTTATATGGTAGTTTGTCCTTGTTGATAAGGATAGCCGAACATTCTTCGCTCAAGACGTATGTTGATTAGGGCCATAAACGGGACGGGTCCTACCTGTACCCACACAGTTCTATACCCATCTATAGCAGGTAAGATTAAAATTCTATACCCGAGGACCCATACTTGTACCCGTATAGATTCTATTAAATGGGTTTGGGCAGGGTATGATGATACCCAAACCCGTATACCCATTATAATAAAATAATATATATTTGTATATATTATATTATTTTTATATTTTTTATTAATACATAATTTATACATTTACACATTTATGTAGGAGACAAATAGGAGCAAGCGGTTTCCAAATGTTTAATATATTGTATTGAATTAGGAATTTTGTTTTTATTTGGTTAATGTACTGTGAGGATTTTGTGTGTACTTGAACTTTTAATCATTTGAATTGGAGATGTTAAATGATTGTATTTGTTGAAAGAGATGTTGAGGAAATTATGTTAATCATGGATCTAATTCAACAAGCACAAGAGGATTCATATCAATTTCATTGGTAAGTTTGTTGTGATTTAGTTTCATGACATCTTTATCTATAGCAAAACTTATGAATATAATTTGCATGATCTTAAACAAGTTTGTTTGTTTTCAAAAATGAGAAATTATATGCTAACCTTGGAAAATTCAAGTTTTGTTTGGAAAAGGTTACTTTCCTAAGTTATGTGGTGACCACTCAAGTTTATGTGGTGAGTTCTCAAGTTCTCCAAGTGTATGAAGATAAGGTGAAAGAAATCAAGGATTGGCTTACTCCCAAGATTCTAGCAAGCTTTTATAAGAGATTCATCAAGGAATATAGCACCATTGCTAGTCCCTTGACGGATGTAATTAAGAAGAATTTTCATCAATTGTAAGCTAGTTTACCTCCTATTGAGTTTTTGCTTACAATAGAGCTCGTCGCTCTACTGCTTCTTACTCTTCTTTGGAAGTTGCTTATGGTTTCAATTTTCTAATTCCATTTGATGTGGTAGTTTACCTTATATATCATGCATTGAGCTTGGATGGAAAGAAGAAAGCAGAGTTTTTCAAGTCTATCCATTCCAAAGTCCATGATGCTATTAAAGCCACCAAGAAGACTCTTGTGGCTAAAAGAAATGTTGGAAGGAAATGAGTAGTCTTTGCTCCTGAGGATTGTTTTAGGGTCACTTTTGAATAGAACGATTTCCTTCAGAACAAAAGTCTAAGCTTGATTGGCAATGGCCCTCTTCATGTTCTTGAGCGCATTAGTGACAATACTTATATAACTGATCTTCCAAGTGATTATAATATTAGTGCTACTTTCAATGTTCCTGATTTATCTCCATTTAATTTAGCTTAAGATTCAAGGATGAATCCTTTCAAATGAGGGGCGGATGATATGAACCAAGATGTTCAAGGAGATGAAAATATTCAAGGACCTATCACAAGAGCAAGAGGAAAGAAAATTAAAGAGAATGATGGTGAAGTTGCTCATGGATTGATGATAGCAATTGAAGAAACTATGAAAGAAGGCCTAAAGTTCAAGATGGGGGCTTGGAAAATGATGGAAATCATCGTAAATTTCTTATGGTTCAATGCCTAAACTAGGAGCAATCAATGGAGCCAATTGGAAGAGGAATAAATGAAGGAGAGGCAAAAACTAAGCCTATCGTTGACTGAGTAGGCCCTATACCTACAGTCTATGGTAGATTTCTGGAATGAAAGGGCTTGAAGGGAAACACCCTACTGTGTGTGGTAGGGTATACACTACGGTCGACAGTAGGGTCTTGGTTTGAATAATTTGTTGTTTTAGCTGGATTTTAATGTTTAAAATCCATATTTAGTTGTTAATTAAGAGTTTCATTGGTCTTTTAGAGTGTTAAGTTAATAGTAAGCGTGGGGTTTAGCCCTAACACTATAACTATGCATTTATAGCCTACATTGTAATAAACATTGATTATATATGATAATTGAGATTTTCTTATAGGGTTCTTAAGTTTTGAGGCTTTCTCCTTGAACTTCATCTAGGATTTGTTCATTCCTTAGATTCTAAACTTAATGATCAAGCCCTAGATGAAGTTCAAGGAGAAAGCATCAGAACTTAAGAACCCTAAGAGAAAACTCTCGATTTTCATATATCATCAAAGTTAATTACAATGTAGGCTATAAATGCATATTATTGTATTAGAGCTAAACCCTACATTGACTATTGACTTAAGACTCTAAAATACCAATTAAACCTTTAATTAAAAACTTAAAAATAGAATTTAAACATTAAAATCCGTCTAAAATCAATGCATTATTCAAGCCAAGACCCTACCGTCTACTGTAGGGTATACCCTAGTGTTTACCTTCAAGCCCTTTTTACCAGAAACCTACTGCAGACAATAGGTACATGGCTTACCATTAACAATAGGCTCTGTTTTTGCCACTCCTTGATTTATTCCTCTCCAACTTTTCTCCACTAATTGCTCCAAGTTTAGGCATTGAACCATAAGCAATTTAGTATGATATCCATCATCTTCCAAGCCTCCATTCTTGAAATTTAGGCATTCATTCATAGTTTCTTCAAATCGCAACTTGATCATCATTCTCTTTAATTCTCTCTGTTCTTGCTCTTGTAATAAGTCCTTGAATCTTTTCAACTCCTTGAGCATCTTTGTTCATATAAACAGCATTAAGTATAAAGATAAGAATAGTATTGTCGGAATTTGTAGACAAAAATACAATAAAAAATAATTACAAAAGCCGCACAAGCCAGAAAAACCAATTGGAAAGAAAACTACCTAAATGTTTTCGATGCCGCTTGGTGTAGAGGTACTGCTATTTATGCTTCGCTCTGTTCTGGTATCCACGCGATGACCTCCTCTGCAAGCAAACGGGATGCTAGCCCCTCGGCATTCTACAAACTATTAAGAACAGACCCTAACTATTCGGTAATACTTTGGAATTTTGGAGAGAGAGAGAGAGAGAGAGAGAGAGGAAAGACACGATTCTCGCCGTTCAAGGGTTAAAGTTTTTTTTTTAATCAGAGAAAGGACCATTGCGGAAAAAGGTTAACATAAACTCTTATAGCTGTCATCATCAGAACCCAAATTGTCATCTAATGATAATTTTAATCTAGTCTGTCTATTCCTATAATCATCCAACGATTGGATGAATAATATTAAGTGATTAATTTCATTTATTTGATACATGAATTAGTTACTTATTTAACTTACCAAATAAATACAACATGAATTTGGAAACGATCTAAATTAATTGAATGTGGACATCATGCTCAGAAGATCGTCTATGCGTGTGACCTTGTAGGTTCACTTAATGCTGGAAGTGAATAAAAAATGTCCTAGACATTTATCCAAAAAACATAAGTGACCTCAAGCAAGACATTATGCTTCCCAAGTTAAATAAAAGATATGATAACCTAAAATCTGTTTTAATATTTAGTCATTTTCTCACACGATATCCTAGTTAAGGATAAGGTATGTAACGAGTTAACTTTATAAAACTTAATTAACCATTTACTTGATCACCAACTAGACTATTCCGATAAATAATATTAATAACACCTTATTAATACTTATCTGAGCATGGCCATGCATATTTTCCAGTCTTCCTCGCCCATGGATATCTCTCTCTAATAAGAAAGGGACAAATCCCTTTCGCTATCGCTAGTATTCAAGCCATAAAAAGAAAATAGCCCAACTAATAGTCATGATAATCACCTGATTAAAAGTGATGTTCGACTATGTCAAAATATATTTTCTCCCCATGCAAGAAACATTAGGTGAAAGGACACCAAACATAAAACTACGAAGAAATACTTATGACTTAAACCCATGCAATATTTCTTCTTCACTTTGGGTCATGTCCAATATAATATTCTCAATATGTATTTATGAATTGATTTTATATCTTATATTCATGATCAGTAAAACTTGATCATCGATCAACTTCATGCTAGTTTAATAATACAAGATATGATAAAACTAGGGACAAACAAGAATAGTATTTTATTAGCAAGAAAGGTTTTACTATCAAGTCACATACTTGATGACCAAGAGCATAAAATAAATTAAAAAAATATGGCTCTTAAATAAGAAATAGAAATGTAAGTTAATTGGTTTAGGGCATATAATTAATAATCTCCCACTTGCCCTACTACCAATTCGACATGACTCTCAAACCCATTGACCTAGTATGACTGTCATGCTTAAGTTGTGGAGTGGCTTTGTTAATGGATCTGCGACATTGTCATTGGTATGTACTTCGCAAATTTTTATATCTCCATGCTCAATGATTTCTCGGATGAGATGGAAATGCCTGAGAATATGCTTGGATCGTTGATGAGATCTAGGTTCCGTAGCTTGTGCAATGGCTCTTGTATTATCACAATATAGGTCCTCTAGGTTCACAATGCTAGAAATCACACCTTGTTCAGTGATGAAAATTCTGATCCAAACTGCCTCCTTGGCTGCATCAGAACCAGCCACATACTTAGCCTCCATACTAAAATCGGCCATGGTATCTTTCTTTGAACTCTTTCAGCTCACAGCACCTTCATTTAAACAAAACATAAATCCATATTGTGATCTAAAATCATCTACATTAGTCTGAAAGCTAGCATATGTTGTAACCATTTACAACAAGCTCTCCTTCCTGACCTCCTAGATCAAAAATATCTCTTTAGTCCTTTTTAAGTACTTAAGAATGTTTTTTGCTACAGTTGAAAGCGGTTCACCAAGTTTGGTTGGAATCTGCTAGTCATGCTTAATGCATACGAGACATCTGGGCGAGTGCATTACATGGCGTACATAATAAACGCAATTGTGGAAGCATAACGAATTTCACTCATGCATTCTGTGTCCCCCCTTATTGTAGGACTTTGAGACATACTGAGTTTAATGCCATGTGACATGGGCAAGAGTCCTCTCTTAGAATCTTGCATACTGAGCCTTTTCAATACCTTGTCAATATATCCACTCTTACTTAGGCCAATTAGGCTTTTAGATCTATCTCGATAGATCTTAATGCCTAGAATTTAGGTTTCTTCACCTAAATCTTTCATTGAAAAACACTTCCCTAACCAAGTTTTTAAACTTTGAAACGTGGGGATGTCATTCCTAATTAACAAGATGTCATCGACATAGAGCACTAAGAAGACTACTGCATTTTCTGTAACCCTTTTATACACACAAGGTTCATCTTCGTTCTTGATGAAATTGAATTCTTTAATTGCTTCATCAAAATGAAGATTCCAACTTTCAAATGCTTACTTCAAGCCATTATTGCATCTTTGAATTTTACACACTTTACCAAAATTCGAAGGATGAATAAAACCTTCAAGTTGTGTCATATACACATTTTCCAATGGATTTCCATTAAGAAATGCAGTTTTAACATCCATTTCACATATTTAATAATCATAATATGCTGCAATGGCAAGTAGAATTTTGATTAACTTAAGCATTACAACTGGAGAAAAGGTTTCATCGTAGTCAATACCATGAGTTTGTCTATAACCTTTTGCTACCAGTCGTGCTTTGTAAGTGTGCACATTGCCATCCATATTAGTTTTCTTTTTGAAAACCCATTTACACCTTATGGTTTTGCAACCTTTAGGTTGATCAATCAAACTCCAAACTTGCTTGTCATATATAGGTTGCATTTTTTATTTCATAGTCTCAAGACATTTACTAGATTTAGGACTATGAATAGCATCTTGGTAGGAATTAGGTTCATCTTGATCAATAAGATCAACATTATGATCCTCAGTCACAAGAAATCCATATCTCTATGGTATCTGATGAATCCTACCAGATCGTCTTGGGATTTGTGTCAAAGGCTCGGGCTAAGTATGAATACGTGAGTCCAATTGAGTATACATACTCGGTTCAGAAATACTCTGTTGTCCTTGAGCTTCTTCACTAAGCCAATTGTTTAACCTAATTAGACACCATTTTCTTTTGTTCCTTCACTAAGCTATAACATGCCATTGGCTTCTGTTAGTATATGCCCTAAGACCAATTGACTCATATTTATGATTTATGAAGCATGTATTTTTTAATTGTATTTTATGCTCTTGGTCATCAAGTATGTGACTTGATAGTAAAACCCTTATAGCTAATAAAATACTATTCTTATTTGTCCCTAGTTTATTACATCTTGTAAACTAGTGTGAAGTTGATTGATGGTCAAGTTTTACTGATCATGAATATGAGATATAAAATCAATTCATAAATACATACGGAGAATATTGTATTGGACATGACCCAAAGTGAAAAAGAAATATTGTATGGGTTTAAGTTATAAGTATTTCTTCTCAGTTTTATATTTGGTGTCCTTTGACCTAATGTTTCTTGCATGGGGAGAAAATATGTTTTGACATAGTCAAACATCACTTTTAATTAGGTGATTATTATGACTATTGGTTGGCTTATTTTTTTGTCATGGCTTGAATATTGGAGATAGTGAAAGGGATTTGTCCCTCTCCTTTTAGAGAGAGATATCCATGGGCCCCTTGATACGGAAGACTGGAAAATATGCATGGCCATGCTCAAATAAGTATTAATAAGGTGTGATTAATATTATTTGTTGGAACAATCTGCCTGGTGATGAAGTAAATGGTTAATTAAGTTTTATAAGGATGACTTAGTCCATGCCTTATACTTAATTAGGATGTCGTGTGATAAAAGGACTAAATATTAAATCTGATGCTAGGTTATTATTGCATTTACTTAACTTCGGTAAGCATAATGTCTTGCTAGAGGCCGCTTATGTTTTTTGAATAAATGTCTAGGACATTTTTCATTCACTTCCAACGTTATGTGAACGTACAGGGTCACACGCATAGACGATCTTGTGAGCATAATGTCCACGTTCAATGGATCTAGATTGTGTCCAGATTCGTTGAACGTATACAAAAGGGAAACTAGATTCCATATTGTATTTTCTGGTAAGTTAATAAGTAATTAAGTTTATTTAATCGAATAAATGAAATTAATTACTTAATATTACTCATCCAACCGTTGGATGATTATAGGAATAGACAGACGAGATTAAACTGTCATTAGATGACAGTTAGGGTTTTGATATTGACAGCTATAAAAGGTTATGTTAACCTTTTCTTGGCAGCCGTCTTTTATCTGATAAAAAGAAATACAAAACCCTAAACCATAGAACGGCGATATAGTATCTTGCCTCCTCTCTCCAAAACACGACCAAATTACCAGATAGTCTGGATTAGTTTTGAACAGTTTTCAGAACACAACAGGGGCTAGCATTCCGATCGCTTGCAGAGAAGTTCGTTGCGTAGATACCAGTAGAGAGTGAAGCGTAAACTGCAGTGCCTCCACATCGAACAATCAAAACATTGAGGTAATTTCTATCCAATCGGGTTTTCTAGTATGTGCAGATTCTGTTTGTGGATTTCCGAAGTTTTGTTTTATTTTGTTTTTGCCTACGATTTCCAATAGCTTCGAACACACCGGCACCATTCTCCCCCATCAACAAGTCCGGTCAGTTACAATTCAAATGTAGATCTCATCTAGCCTTGATATTATCTTTTTACTTCCTTTTTACATCTATAGCAGTGTTGAGGACATTATCAAACACGTTCTTCTCATTGTGCATCACGTGAATGTTATGATAGACTGAAAGGGTGTGCTAATAAGGAAGATCCCAAAATATACTCCTCCAGTTTTGATCCTTCCCCTTACCATTTTCCTTGCCCAATTCCTTTCTCGTTGTGATTTTTCAGAAGTACCATACCGTTTCCTATATTTGTTCTCCCCAAAGCTTCGATGGCGGTGACAAGTGGTCTTCACCTCTACCCTTCTTGAAAGACCTCAAATCTAATCTAAATTTATTACCCGGTGGCAAGAAACATCGATGGCAATCGAACAAAGATTTTTCCCCCCATTTTGCTATCGGAATAACTATCTGTTCTATGCAATATGGACAAGCCAATGCCCCCGCCAAAAAATATGAGTAAGTCCTATCAAAATTCTTCCAAGATTCTCAATCTCAAGGATAACTCATAACATCCGAATCTGTTCAGCTTTTGGAATGCCATCTCATGTATTTTGTAGTTCTTTTCAACGCATACAAACTTTGCAATCTAGGAGTTAAAGGAAAAAATAAAACATCGTCTTCACCGGTCTCTTCGACCCAGGTTTCTTTTTCTTCCCTCTCTTTTTCCTACTGATCTTATATCGGTGACTCCTAACTTACATTCTGTTATGCCAGAGTCCTCCTTCCAATAAAGTATACAACCATCAACACACATATCAATCCTTTGCACGAACAATCTGAAGCCGGATATCAACTTATGCGTTGCATAATCTTCGACCATATTATTTCTTAGCATCAAATGCTTCTTTATGAATGCACAAACATCATCGTACAACGTTTGAGTCTACTTGTTCTGATACTTAATCTACAATAACTCCGCAAAAGCATATAAAATTGAATGTCTATCATCGCCTTCAATCAATGGTATCTCTACCGCTTTTAATATGTCAAAAAAAATCTTTGCCTCAGGATTAGGTGCTTTCTTCATGAGGCATAATATTTACACCCTTGCATCAAATATCATCTCATGATATGAGTTGATTTCAGTCGATATTAACCGTGAACTTTCTTCCCCAATATTTGACCGGATTGTATTGCAAGAACACGTCTCTCATCATGTGGCCAAATTTTCTCACCATGACCTGTCAAATTAAGACAAGAAGGCGCAAAACCCTAGCACAAAAAATGATCCTTCACACCATCTGCAGTTATAAATTTCTCTTTTTTACACTTTGCACACAAACATATCATCTCTTTTTACTTCCATTACTCGTTTCAAGAAAAGGACGAAGAAAACAATCTATCCCATAAATGAATTCACTTGTAGGACCCTTAACTTCGAGCTCGGGTCATTCTCTGCACATGCAACTACGATTTAGTATGTTTCCTTAGATTCTAAGAATGATTAGGAGAAGGAATTGTTAGTTCTATAACATCTACGTTACCATTAATTTAGAGCATCCATTTCCCAATCTTGGTTGACAAAACGTAGCAATATCTAAACTAAAAACAAAGATTCTTCAGACATCAATGGACCCAAACAATAAATTACCAAATTAAGATTGAAGATTCTTTCACAATTCAAATATTACTTATTAGTGGGAGTTATTCACTCATAATTCAACAGAATCAATGATAAAAAACTCACCACTTAGTGAAAAATAAAGATTCTCTTGGGAGTTTCAACCAATGCAATAATGTGAAGATTTCAAATACAATTTCTAAACTAAGATAATAGACATAAAAGGGACAAAAACTTACCCAAAAACACTAAAATTACATAATCATCATAAAACGATTGTGCTTTAATTATATAGCTACAATAAATGAATAAAAATCATGTTCTAAATCCTCGTAATGCTTCTAGATTCTCCTTTCAAGTTAGTGAAATTCTTTTCTCCTATTTTGCAATACGAATGTAGGCTTAAAGTGAAACCACGTACATCATTCTTTATATATTTTTCCTTTCTAGCCATCTCTAACTCTTTTCTATGAATGTTTGTACTAATTTTGGTAAAATTAAATGACTTACCTAGTTAATTTAATAGAATTTTTATCATATATGTGTTGTTTTACTTGCAAATATATATACATTTATAATTCTTTCCTTTTAGCTCTCTTTTATTAAACATAATTATATGTAATGGTGTATTGTTTAGCAAGTTTTATTATTTTCTTCAATAATTGAAGGCTTTTTTTCTTTTTCTAAGTAACTATTTTGTCCCTTTAATATTTGTAATTTTCTTTCTAATAATTTGTATGCCATATTTAAGTCTCAAATAATTCTCATTAAATTAAAGATAGTAAAGGTGACCAATTAACAATAATAATACATCTTATTCAAGGTCATTATAAGAGCACTAAAATAAAATTAATTGAAATAAAGAACTCCCAGCTAATAATATTCAAAATTATTTAGAGGATCAAAATTGAAATAATAATTGATCTCCCTAAAGACTATTTTAGGCAATAATTCAAAAAGTAAGAGACAAAATGTAAATCATCATGAAGCCACCATTGACAAATCCTAAGAAAGGTCAAAATTTTTAAATTACATTGTAAACTAACTAAATTTGAACAAAAAAGATGAAGGGTTCTAGAATCTAGGTGGGATAAAAGACTATTATTAATGTACATTTTTCTTAATTATATAATCAATATATTAACCAAAAAATAAGTTATATTTTTACATAATAAATATTTAAAAATTCAAGTTCATATTTATGATTCAAATTCCAAGATAATTTTTGTTTCACACACATCAAAACTTAGAGTTTTTTTTAAAATTATAAAGAAAAAAATTAAGAGATTACAAACATTATAATTAAGGATTTTAAAGAATTTTTCCTTAGAAAATGAATGAGTACTTTCTTTATTAGTGATATTTAAAGAAAAAGAGAAATTTTATATATCTTAATATTTTAATTAAAATATCTTAAAACATTTATAGTTAATTTAAAAAAAAAGGAGAAATTATTCTTAGTAACCACCAAACTCTGAGAGTTTTATCAGAACTTCCACTATAAAGCATGAATCCACCTCCAATAAATCTTGGTATACATTGAAGGCATTATAATCGCAATTCTGAATAATCCACCACTGATCTCTCTTTTTCATATTCCAATGCCTTTATTTTCTGATCCAATACAATGAAATTCCCGAATCGAACACATATAAAACAACCATTTCATGTGATTTTACTTCACAAATCAATTTCCAACTATCAAAATCTTTCCTTCTTAATCAACCCATTATATATCCATTTGATTCTCCTCCATAAACAAGATTTTCATCATCTGTAAAAATCACAAAATTCAAAGAAACATCTTTTGACTAGTGAAATTTCAGGTGATTGATTATTCTAAAACCTCAAGCCTACGTTCATCTCCATTATCCTAACAAACAATATAGAAAACCACAGAAGTTGGGTATTGCAAACTCAGCAGCAGAAAAACACAAAGCTAAAAAATAGAAAAAATAAAATAAAAATCCCCACCTCCGTAATTTTGATAACCGCCAGCGATGGTGAGTTCCTCCAGCAGAGGAAAGGCTGTAAGCTCTCTATCCAGCGGAAAAGAGTGAGATTTTAAGAGAAAAGTGAAGAAGAATAAAAGAAGAACAACAACAACAAATTTTAATGAGCTTGAGAGAGAGAGATAGAGATAGAGAGAGAGAGAGAGAGAGAGAGAGAGCTTGTGATCATAAAACGGTAGCGGTAGTGGTTGGGGGTGCCTGAGAGGGTGGTCGTGTGCGATGCTAGCAATCCGTCGGTGAGTCATGGGAGGAAGGGTTTTGCTAGAGAGAATTAGGGGTTTGAATTATTTCGGGGAGGAGGAAAGGGTTTGCCCATTTTTTTGTAAATCTATGACTTTATTACCAATGGCATCATTGTCAGTAACAATTATTTGCAAGTTATCGATACCAAGGGCATCATTAAGGTCGTCCAACAAATTATTCACTTACCGACGCTCAAAGCTCCGTACCTAAGGACCATTAGTAACTTATTTTACCGACAGCATTTTCAGTCTGTATAATGTCGTCAGTTTTGGCACGCCCTTTCCCTCCATATTTTGGTTGGAATTTTGAAAATCTAATGCGATATATATTTTCACCGGTATCCCATCAGTGTTTAGCGATGGTAATGGTTACCGTTGGTAAAAGCCGTTTTTTAATGGTGCTTTAAATGTCTTGTTCTCATATGGACTGGAATACCGTTAACATCAATCTCTTTTCTCATTACTATTTCTAAAACTTTCAATGTTAGAAGAATTAAATTCCAAAATTCATTTTTAATTTATGATGCATGGTAGAAGAAGGATAAGTTCATTAAATTTTTTGTATTACTTTCATAGTATGACAAGTAAAAAAAATGTGTATTAGTAAAATATGACAAGAAAAAGATGGATAAGGTATATATCAGAGGATCCAGTGAACAGTAGAAGATATTCACTATTTTTTAATATACACAAAGATATAAGCAAAACTTTTGACCTCTCTCTCCTCAATACATATAAAAACACTCCCTTTTTAAGCGGTTTTAAATCCACGTGTATATAGGGATGTCAATTTTGGAAATTGGGTGCAGCTTTCGGCAATATATGAAAATTAGCTTTAATTATATTAAATTACCCTCATGTTTGATGTAATTTTCAATTTTATTGGCCTTTCTGCCCACATCTCTTATGCCTACTCACATTTATTTATAACCAAATGATGAACATGAGCCTTGACCTCACACTTACTTGATTTGGGTTGACTTATCTATATAGATGCTGGCTTATCTATATGGATGCTGGATGCTGGGCAGATTACTTCACCTTACCCGCCCCTGGTTAGCTCTCTTTATATATTCACTCATTCAGTTATTTGTGCCCTAATATGATTTTACTCCTGGTCTCTCTTAGCCGCCTCTCCTTTTTGGGTTTGTCTTCTTCTCTCAATGATCTTCGGACTCCTCTTTGACGCTTTCTTTAGTGGCTTCTTCTTTTATCTCATCGGCTTCTTTGCTTGACTGACACTTTAGGAAACCCTTTTGAGATAGAGAATTGTGTGCGGCAAGAGTTCTGTTTAAGTTTTGAGGTTGTCTCTCCTTGAGGGTTTTCTACTTCTCTATTTCACCCTTTTTATTACTTCCAGTTTTGAATTTATATTTCTTTTGATTCTAATCTTGTAATAGCTAGGATTAATTGAAAGTTTGTAGGTTCTTAGTTCTTGTTTGTAATATACTGGTGAGATTTGTGGGTTCTAAGCATATCAATAGTATCAAAGCATCTTGATTGGTTGCTGTGGTCCCGACGATCTTTTCGTCGGCTTGTACCGTGACCGTTAAGTGGCTCTATGTTGCTCCAGTGGTGGCTGTCATTTGATCTCCTCGGTCACATCTTCGATCTAAGTTCTTCATTCAAGAAAGTAATTCCTTTTCTATCCTCAATTGTTTATCATATTCAAAAATATTTTTTTTGATTGATTTTTCTTGTGGTTGATCTCCTAACTGCCTTCGGTTTTCTGAAAACCAAAACCCAAGCCTAGCTAGAGTCATATTGAGACTCTCAATATCTATGTCTCTGTGTTTTCTTTTTTATTTTAAAAACCTGTTTTTTTACTATAGTATGTGGTTAATGAGTTCATTTGTTCATTATTAATGTTTCTTATGTTCAGCCTATGATTGTTGAATTTTGTGTATTGTTGGTCATTTCCTTGCTTTTCTACATGTGGTATTGGATCTTGTGACTTTTATTGGTGCTCTTTGGTTTTGTGAAACATTTATTTGTTTTTGTTGGCCTTATATTTCTATCTTTGTTGATGTCATTACCATTTCTTTGATGGTGTTTGTTTACTTGTATGCATCATTGGTCACTGCTAAACTTGCCACTTTAAAATTTGATGGTCGTAGTGATTTAAGTATGTGGAGAAGAAAAATGAAAGTCGTTCTTGTTCAAAAACTGTTATTTTAAGCCTTGATAAGTACCCTGAGTCTTGGAAAGGGGAAATACTTGCTGAATAACTTGATTAAGCACACAACACACTCCCTTTACATTTATGTGATAATGTGTTAAAAGAAACTGATAAAAAAGACAGTACTTGTGAGATTTTGACTAGACTTGAAAATTTATATTTGGGATAATCTCTTCCAAATCTCTCGATAAAAGTGTTGATGATTTAAACAAAATTGTTTAGACTTGCAAAACGTTGGTGAAAATGCTTTTGTGATTCTATTAAATTCAGTGCCTGAGTCTTTAAATGATGTTAAATCTACCATTGATATAGTCGTGAAGATTCGTCCTTGTCTGATGTTGAAAACACTTTAAAAGCTAAGGACTTAGACTTAAGGAAAGAAAACAAAACCAATGGTGAAAACTTGTATGTTAGAGGAAGGCCTAAAAAGAGAGAACCTATGATAACAACAAAGATTATCCAAAATGAGGGATGGGTCTAAGGACAAGACAAAAAATAAAATTACAAATGATTTTACTGTTGAAGAGAGCGTCATGTGAAAATAATTGTTTTAAGAGAATTAGAGGGGGGAAAATGTCTAAGAAAGGTAATGGGGGTGGCAAAAATAAAATTGACAATAAATCTAATGATTCAGAATCTAATGGAATTCCATGCATTCTAAGGTTTTGTGCGTCTCTCTTTCCTCTTTTTTCTCATGTGTTCCTGATGAATGGATTGTTGATCATTTCACATGATTCCAAATAAAGATTGGTTTTCTGATTTTGGAAAAGTGGTTTTGGGAAACAATTAGGTTTGTCAAATTAATGGAATTGGTTCCATTTTTATAAAAATGTATGATGATGTGACTAGGAAACTAAAGTTAGATATTTTCTTGGTCTTAGAAGAAATATAATTTTCTTGTGGTGCTTTTTATACTAATGGTTATTTTAACAAATCTGAAAATAGTTTCTTACGTGTATGCAAAGGTTCTTTTGTCATACTTAAAGGATTTAAGAAATATTGTCTATATACTTTTCTTGTAACACAGTTTGTGATTTATCTACAGTTTTTTTTTTTAAAATGCTTCAGAAAAATCCATGTTGCATAAGAGGATAGGCCACATTAGTAAAAAAGGTTTGCATCACTTGAACAAACAAAATAATTTTAAATTGTGATAAAATTGACACTTTAGATTTTTTATGATCATTGTATTCTCGGAAAGCAACACAAACTCAGTTTTTCCACTAGCACACACATGTCTCTTGCTATACTTGTCTAGGTTCATGGTGATTTGTGGGGTCCTGGAAAAGTACCCACTTGTAGTGGTAATGCCTATTTTCTTTCAATTGTAAATGATTTTTCTAGACATGCATGTTTGGATGTTTCTTTTAAAATCAAAAGAAAAAACGTCAAAAAAATTCAATGAATGGAAAATTTTTGTTGAAGATCAACTGGTAAAAAACTAAAATTTATAAAAACTGAAAACGATTTGGAACTTTGCAATAATAAGTTTGATAATTTATGTGCTTCCTGTGGCATCATACATCTTAGGACAATTAGGCACAATCCCTAGCAAAATGGTGTTGCTGAGAGGATGAATATGACCATTATGGACAAGGTTAGGTGTCTAATGGTTATTTCTAGTATGCCTAAACCTTTTTGTGGGGAAGCTATAAGTGAAACTGTGTATTTAATTAATAGCTCTCCTTCCAATACTATTCATTTCAAAACTCTAATGGAATTGTGGTCTTGTAAACCACTGAATCTATCAGACCTTAGGGTTTTTTGTTGTGCTACTTTTGCACACCAGAAAGAGGATAAACATGACCCTATGTCTGAGATAGGAGTGTTTCTGGGTTATCCTAATGGGGTTAAGGGTTATAAGTTATGGTTTAGAGGTGAACTAGGGGTGATGGTAGTTATTAGTAAGGAGATATGATTTTTAATGAGTTTGACATGCCATGTCTTAAAGCGAACACTGGTCCCAATAATACTAATGATATTCCCTCTATTGAATGTTCCAATTGAGGTAGGTTGAGGACACCTCTGTTTACACTCCTGAGCACACACTTGCCTCTGAAATTACTCATGATTAGGACAACCTAGGTTCTATACCGGAAAATGCTATGCCAGAGTCAGAAAATTCTAACAGTGATAAGGAGTATTTAGAAGCTCAATCTCATTTCGTTAGCAATTATGAACTGTGTAGAAGTAGATCTTGGAGGGTTTTTAAGCCACCCATTAGATATGGTTATTCATATGTGGTTTCTTATGCATTTGTTGTTGCATCATTCGTTGAAGAGAAATAACCTATGCGTTCTTGTCATGTTTTTAAGAGTCCTAATTACTCTTTGTGGATGCATGCTGTAAAAGATGAAATACCCTCTTTGCATAAGAATAAAACTTGGATGCTTTTTCCTAAACCTACAAAATAGAAATTAATTGACTATAATGAATTTTTAAATCATGGAATCTGAATCGCTGAATGAACCTCCTACATTTGAAGCCGACTTGTTGCAAAAGGTTTTTCACAAGTACAAAGTATTTATTTTATTAAAACCTACTCTCCTGTTGTTAAATACAAAACAATTAGGATCATTCTTGCAATAGTTGCTTTCTTTAATCTTGAACTTGAGAAACTTGATGTCAAAACCACTTTGTTGCATGGTAAGTTAGAAGAAACTATTTACATGAAACAACCTCCTGATTTTGAAGTTAAAGGTGTGGAGAACATGGCTTGTTTGTTGAAAAAGTCCTTGTATGGACTCAAAAAATCTCCTAGACCATGATATAAAATGTTTGATTCTTATATGTTAAATTTAGTTTTGTAAAGGGTAGTTATATAACATCTGGATTTATTTTTATGATGATTCCGTTGATAAAGTTGTTTACCTTCTCTCGTATGTTGATGACATGCTTATTGCTTGCAAACATAAACATAAAATTGTTAAACTAAAAACTTTGTTGAAATATGAGTTTGATATGAAAGATTTAGGACCTACATCTAGGAACCTTGGCATGAATGTTAATAGATATAGGTTTAATCATTCCTTGTTCATACCCCATAAATTTTTCTTGAAGAATATTATATCTAAATTTTTAGTCGACAAATTTAAGCCTGTCACCTCTTGATAGTCATTTTCAGCCATCTTCTAGAACATGTCCTAAAATTGAACGTGAGAAGAAAAGCATGGCTAATATACCTTATAGAATGGCTATAAGATCTATTTCCATGATTTCCACTAGACCTGATATTGCCTGTTCCATTAGCCTACTAAATAGATTGTCTGATCCTGGTAGGGACTATTGGCTTGCTCTTAAATTGTTATTGAGGTATTTAAATGTACTGTTAATAAATGTTCACATTATCATAATTGGACTAAAACCTTTGATTTAGTTGGTTACGTTGATTTTGATTTTGTAGGTGATAAAGATTTTAAAACATCCATCGCTTCTTATTTCTTCACAATTACTAGTAACCACATTTCATGGAAATTTCAGCTTCAGTATGTGTGGTTCCTCTTTCAACCACTGAAGTTGAGTACATTGCTGCAACTAGCACTATTAAGGAAGCCATAATTTGGCTTTAGGGCCTTCTATCTGAACTACATCTTCTGCACTTTAAGGCAGCTATCTTCACTGAAAGTCAAAGTTCTTTTCATTTATGTAAGAATCCTGTTTACTATGGAAGCACCAAGCATATAGATGTTAAATCACTACAAAAGACACACTAGTTTACTGACAGCCGTTACTGACGGAAACCGAAAATGTCGCTAACCACCGACGGGAAATGGAATGTCGTGTGTTTTAACAAGGGTTGACTGCAAATACCTACTTCAAGTGGGGGACTAAATGCACTTTACCCCCAAACTCAATAAATAGGCAGTTTACCTCGCAAAAATCAATCAATTTATTTAAAATGACTAAAGTACCCTTAATGTAAGTTGTGGGTTGTTACAAAATAACCTCTAAAGTTCAATATAAAATTATTTTAGTCCAAAATCTAATTTATATTTATAGTTTATTACAAAATACTTCCTTATACTTAATAATAATATCTTTTTTAGTCTATATTAGTACAAGATTGATTAGTTATCTCAAAAAATATATTTTTTATTTCTTAAAAATATCTAGACTATAAGGATTTTTCATTAATTTATTGTAATAACTACTAAAAGTCACTAATATTTTCTTTAAAGAAAAAAATTTAGGCTTTCGACTATTATTTTAATACTTGCTTCCAGCTATTACTTAATCTTTGTCACAAGAAATTATTAAAAATCCTAACATGTTAAATTTTTAATTTAATATTTCAAGATAAATATTTAAAGTTGAAACTATTTTATTTATAAATGAATATTTTATTTTCTGAGAGAATTAAATTTAGGATGTACATGCTATTTTTATTTAAATAATCAAGTTTTTTAAAGTTAAATAATTAATCTTTAAAGAATATATACTACAAAGATATTGTTACAAAGTTGATGAAAAGATTTTGTAATAATATGTTTTTAGTCTATACTTTTTAAAATTATTATTTAATTAACATAAATATTTTAGTTTATAAAAATAGATAAAGTGTAAGAATTCTCTCTAATTTATTATAATAAATTAATGGCATTTACTGTAATGAAAGAAATATGTTTTCGTGTATTATTTTAATACTTTACTAAAGTTTTTATTTAATCATTGTTATAAGAAATTACTACAAAATCCTAACAAGTTAAAATTTTTTGTAAAATTTTGTATATCTTATATTCTATTTATAACTGAATATTTTATTTTTTACATTGAATAAAATATAAAACTAACATTCTATTTTCCTTAAATAATAAAGTTTTTAAGTTAAGTACTCAATTTTTAAAATATATGGACTAAAAAGATATTATTACAAAGTATAAAGGATATTTTTTAATAAATTATAAATATAAATTAGGTTATGGACTAAAATGATTTTATATTAAACTCTAGGGGTTATTTTGAAATAAATCATAACTTACATTAAGGGTACTTTAGGCATTTTAAATAAATTGATTGATCTTTTTGGGGGGTAAGCTATCTCTTTAATTAGTTTTGGGAGTAAAGTGCATGGCCCGCACTTCAGGTGGGTATGTTGCAATTAACTCTTTTCACAATTTTAGACCAAAAAATGGAGGGAAATTGGTGCCAAAAAAGGACGGATTCCTACCTATAGAAAACGCCGTCGGTTACTTATATTACCGACGAGGGTTGGAACAGAATGATTTCTGTCAGTAAATAAAATAATGTCCAGACGAAAGTAATGACGGCTTTTTCATGTTGTCAGGAGAATTCCAGCTAAAAAATAGAGGGAAAGAATGCGCCAAATAGTGACGATATGTCACCAACAGTATTATCCGTCGGTAAATACTGTACCGACTACCTTTAGCCACGTCCGTAAATACTAATAGTTTGTACCGATGGAGGTACTGTTGGTGTCCTATCGGTAATAAGTCACATTTATGAAAAGCTATCAAACCTTCTCCTCTACAAATTATTGAAACCCTTCTCACAATTCCCTCCACCTCCTCCTGCGAGTTCACCGATGTGGACCACCACCACCCACGATCACTGCTGCCGTTTTCCAACAAGTAAAATCTTTCTCTCTCTCTCTTTCTCTCTCTCTCTCTCTCTCTCTCTCTCTCTCTCCCTCTCTCTCTCTATTTCAAGCCATCACCAGTTCTTCTTCTTTTAATCTTCCTCTATTTTTTTTATGATGACACTGCAGTCCTTGCTGCCGGAGAAGCTTGCTGCCACCGCCAAAGAAGCTTGCCGCCGCCAGTTGCCGGATAGGTCACTTGTTATGAAATTAAATTAAATTTATAGGGTTCCAAACTTAAAGTTTGAGTTCAAATTTATACTGTAAAGGGATATTTTTATGTGGAAAACAATAATCTTGGAAATTTTCTTACATGTGGGTTTAATCATTTAATACATTTTTGGTTTATTTCTTAAGATTTTGCTTTCTTTGCTCATTTTTTGATTCATTGGTTTCAATGATTTCTTGGGTTTTCATTTGTTTTAAGTTGAATGAAATTGAAGATTTTTTATTAATTGAACATTGGGATTTTGTTGTTGTTAACTACTAGGCCATCTTGAGAAAGCTTGAAAGCTGACATTTTGGCGATGTTAAGCTTTGAATGCTAATGGACTAAAAATAAGAATGAATGTCTGTCCTCCCTATTATGAGCTCCCTTTGTGCCATGGAGTTTTCAGTCATTGGAGAGGATACATTTGTTTTTATATTTGTACTGTAAACTTGAAGGGTTTCTTGGGAGTAATAAATGTATGATAAAGGGATAAAAGCACAATTGGTTTAAAATGTAGTTACATTCTATTGCTAATTAAAGGGGAGTAAATGAAGTGGACTATATTCAAAAGTGTCAAAGTGATAAGTATAAAAGGATTTTGATTTCTAATTACAATCCAAATGCACCTTAAAAGAGACCTATCTCTTTTTCTATTCCTTTTTTTTTTTTACCATTTTTAGAGGCTATTTACCATTTTTTTAAAGATGAGCCGTCGTTGGTGGCCTGAACTGGCACTTTGCAATTTTGTGTATTCGTGCATTTGGATATTTCTTTTCAGATGAAGGTGCTTCTTCGAGATGAAAAGAATTTGAAATTTAAAAATTACTTAGAGGAAAATTTCATTTGAATGTGAAATTGATTACTATAATTAAACTTTGAAAAATTAAAACAAATGAAATCACATCTTTTAGAATGAAAATATTTTGACCAAAGGTTAACCAAATCTACTTCAAAAGTTTTCTACAGTTTAAGGATAAGCCATTTAAAACCAAGTTAGAATTGCAGCTTTGTAGTAAAGATGAAAACCCTCGGAACAAGCCGATCAAGACTTTATGAATAATATTTTGAGGGGTAAAAAACTTTGGGCCTTGAGGAGCTAATTGACCGTGGTAAAATTTTTTAACAATTTCAAACCCTCAGCCATCTCATCTTGATCTTAAAGAATTGTTAAACATATTGTTTTACGAGGGAACCCCGACTCCTTAAAGCTTTATAGGGGAGTCTTGACTCTTAAATTTTTGTTTAGTTGTATGTTTGTTTCTTGTTTGAGTGACTTGTGTGCCTGAAAAATGTCTGTAATACAAAGGAAACTCTGCCAAAATTTTTTTTATCTTATAAAGAACTTAGAATTTTTAGAAATTACTTAACCAAAATTTTAAATGAAAGGAGAAGTTGAAACTTTTTAAATCTTTTAATGGAAAGTATGTTAAAATTATAAACCCTAAACGCTAAAACCCTAAATCGTAAAACCCTAAATCCTAAACACTAAAACCCTATACCCTATAATGTAAACCCTAAACCCAAAAACCCTTGTTTATAAACATTATAAATGATTATGAGTTATATCTCCTTGTTAAGACTATAAGATTATATAAGGCTTTTAAGTACGTCTAAAATTTAAACTTTATAATTGTAACTTAGATGTTATACTTATGTTTATTATATATAACTAATTCTATCATCCTTACTTATATTATAGGTTCGATGGTCAGAGGACGTAAGAGAAAGGATCCACCGCCACTCACATAGTAGGAGACACCCCTATGACACAGACGGATCCATATACTATGACACAGCAGGATTCATTGACTCTCACACAGCAAGATCATAGACATGTACGAATTAGGATCTATCGACATAGATACCGGCACGTTCCGAATCCTCCCGGTTCATCTTCCGCACTGACCGCACAACCGTCATCATCTGCAGCTCCTTCTACATATCCTGCAGCTTGGAAGTCGCCTCCCAATGATGCTCGTCAGTTATTGACCCTGACAGTAAATTCAATAAACATTAAAAACATATCGTTATAATTACATAAACTATAATTAATTATAATATATACTAACATTAATATGTACAGATTACATCCATTTTCGAACAAAAATAAAGAATAAAAAGAAAAACTAACTATCCATTTTCGTAGGACTCACGATTGCACTTAGCATGTGCAACAAGCCCTTTAAATCCCTAAGTTACTCCTAGTGGACGAGTATGGTCTCGTGAGGGTTTGCAGACGACGTACCCACAAAGTCAAATAAGAAAAAAGTTTTAGAAAAGATATAGAATAATCCAAATTAAGTATCTTTCATCAATATCTCAAACTTATCAAGACAAGTACTCTTCCTCTTATTTTCAAACTCAAGTAACAAACAAATATTCAATTATCTCCCATAATTAATGTGTAAGGTGTGATCGTGGTCATAAGAGAGTGTAAAACAAATACTAAAAAAAATTTCTAAATTACACATAGAAGACAAATCTCAATAAGAGTTCATTCCATAAGCTCACTCTTTAAATCTTCCCTCCACTAATCAAGGATTCTCAAATTTAACTCAGATCAGGTAGGACTTTCAAGCTTGTAATGTAAGGTTATGGAGTTGGTTATCAAATGAAGGTAAGGAATTCAAATTCAAAGAAAAGAAAGCTTGCAAAGAATATGGATACTCTAAAATTTCGACAAACTTTCTAACTTTGTTTTTGCTTCCTTTTTTTCCTCAATAAATCCATTCACCAACTACCATCTTCTTTTCCTCAAAATTTCATCATTTAAGGCCATTATTATATTTTTTTTTTACATTCACAAATTCGGGCCTCTTGAATTTTTTTCTTCTTTGCACCTTATGACTTGTAACAATCATGTATCAACTTTTCTTTCTGTTTTTCCTTTTTTTTTTTCAGTTCAATACATTTTTTTTCAGCACAACAAGTCATATCCTTTTTTCTCTTTTTCTTCTCCCTTTTGTCAAAATAACTTATTCTCTTTCCATAACACCCAAAGAACAACCCATTATTGAAGCACCAGTTAGAAGTTTACATTAAGCTCTCTACAAGATTAAGGGTTAATATTTAAGTAGTTCAAAGAAAGAAAATAACATTTAAGGCTCAAAAGGGTACTAAGGTAAAAATAATGAGATTTAGTAAGCTCGAAAGCCACAAATGATTCAAAGAAGGCCTATGACCGTCGTCTCCGAGTCAAATAAGGAAAACCTTTCTATTTCACCTCAAGAGGTACTCAAGTAAGTTCTAGAATGTAGGGAAGAGATTCATCAACTTTATGCAACTAAAAAATAATGTAAAGGTTTATTAAACACTAACAATAACCCATGTGCTCAAGTGTAAGTCATGCAAGTGTTATAACAGATATAGAACATAAATCTATCACCCTAATTAAAAACAAGAAAACAAGTACTTTTCTCAACTTATTCAAGACATTTTTAAAAGAAACTTCAAAAAGAATCATTCTTTAAGTGAAATCAGATTGTTGGGCTTTTTTTCCTCAAAATAATGTAAAAACAAAAATAAAATAAAATAAAATAAATTAGCAAAAATTGAACAAAAAAGACGAGAAAAACAAAAATAAAAAAAATAATTGACACCAGAATAAAAGCATCTTCTCCCCCACACGTAGACCCTACATTGTCCACAATGTGATAAAAGAATGCTAGGAATAGAGAAGAGACAAAGAAAAGAAAAACACAACCTGGTAGAAAAGACAATATTAGTGCATGTTCAGAAGAGTAGTAGACCATCTCTTTAGCCTCCATGATAATGATATGTTATCTAATTACCCTACAAAACAAACACATTTACCTTTCTACCACTAAAGTGAGATTAAAATAAATAAAAATTAGTGAAGACCACTAAGATAAACAAAAACATTCTTTTTTTTCAAAAATAATAAAATAAATAAAAATAAAAATATTAACAAATTTAAGAGACAATATAAAAAGCAATTAATTTAACCTTTTTCTGGCAACAATGCCAAAAACTTGTTCGAGATTTTTCTAACAAAGTTTTAAACCCAATACTTGCAAGTGCACAAGATCAATGTAATATGGAAGTATCAGGGTATCAAACCACAGAGAAAGGCTTAACTACTTAAATTACTATCTTGCTAAATTAATTTTGTAAAAAGAAGATTGAAATTTTATTATCTAAGAAAATTATTCCTAAATTAAGTGAAACTAATAAATAAAATAACTAAAGAAAAAAATAACAAGAGCTTAACTAAAGAGATGATTTAGAACCTTGAATCCACCACTAACTTATATAACAATGATTTAATTTTGTTTAGGAGAAAAGACTAAACCTTTATGTGATGATCTAGGCTACAAGCTTCAATTCACTAAAGAAATATATTGTGCTTAAATGCATGACATAATCCATCTAACCATTAGCATGACTTATTCAATTCTATGACATAAATCATTTAAAATTAGCATGAACTATTCAATTCTAAAACTCACAATATACTTGCAAAAATCACATATCTCTCATACTCAAGACTACAAGAATTAAGCATGGATAAAAACATTCATTAATCCAAATAATTACTCTACAAGAGCAATCACAAAGAATTAATTGCATCAAACCAAGAAACATCCCAAGATATGTAATCACATAAATAATATAATCAATCTATCAAAATAAAATAAACCAAAGTTACATGGCTAGAGTTTTATCAAGATTCTAAAATAAAAATTAGGTCATGGTTAAAGGGAAGAAGGAACCAATTTGTAGATCATGGCCTTTTTCTTCCAAATAACTTTTACCTGTTGCTCCTTAGATTTGCTGCTTCAAATTGTGGCCGTCTTGCGACTGCTTTTCTTTTTCTATCGTTGCAGCTCGGGTAGCTGCTGTTGTCTCTCCCCGCAGCTCTCCTATTTTTTTCCTTCTTGATCTTCCCCCTCAGCTTTCTTGTGCGGCTCTTCTATATATAAATAAAAGAGAAGCAAAATCCTAATCCTTAAAGGATTCAACTAAAATCCTAATCCTTAAAGGATTCTACTAAAGTTCTAATCCTAATCCTTAAAGGATTCAAATATTGTACGTTCCCTTTACCAAATTTAATATGGAATCTTTATTTTCCATTCTTTTTTAGAAATCTTCCCAAAGATAAATAAAATAAATTAAATATAATAATTATGACTAATAAATAAATAAAATATTTTCAAAGGCTAGTAATTAAAACTTAAAGTGTTTATTTGTGTTAAAAATCGACTCTATCACGCACTAACCGCACAACCGTCATCATCTGCAGCTCCTTCTACATATCCTGTGGCTTGGAAGTCGCCTCCCAGTGATGCTCGTCAGTTATTGACCCTGACAGTAAATTCAATAAACATTAAATACATATCGTTATAATTACATAAACTATAATTAATTATAATATATACTAACATTAATATGTGCAGATTACATCCATTTTCGAGCGCCCCCACCATATTTTGGCTATCATACAGGAGCGGTTCATCGACCCTTATCACCGTTGGTCTGAGGTCCCGCCAGATGTCAACGACATGTGGTGGGGAGAGTGTCAAGTAAATAGATCCAATATTGTAGCAGTTTTACTTTATCTTAATTTTTTTACAAGTCTTTAATACTATAGTATTTTGATTCATTTTTTGAATCTTATATTGGTTATACTTATATTTATACAAATATTATTTTCTATGTTTTGAAATTTTTTTTAAATTTCAAAAAGGATACAAATGGAACCCGACATTATCCATAACCAAGATGAGGCAGGCATGGGAGGTCAAGGTCAATGACAAGATGAGAGATTTGCTTGGAGATGCTTGGGTGGCAAGGAAGAGGCCGATTTCGATTCCTGAGATGTTTTTGGATAAATTGATGAAGTATTGAGAGAGTCATGAATACAAATAATTTTTCGAACGTAATAAAAGGAACAGGAATGAGGAATGGGAGAGTCAGGGAGTGGAGAATCACACAGGTGGTTCTATCTCCTTCACAGAGTATCAGTTGAACAGGGTAAGAACTGATGTTTGATTCATTACTTTATTATAATGTAATTAATAACAGTTTTTGTAGCAAGAGGATTTAACATAGAGGTTCTCCAAAAGTAGACAATTAGAATAGCTCCACAAGCATCAGATTGTAGATAAGAAGGGGAAGTATATGGATACCTTTTCAGAGAAGTTTTGGATAAGTTTAGTGAAATTTATAACTTTAAGTTTATATAATGTTTTATAATGTACAACTTTAAATTTTGTATAATATTTAACTTATTATCTAACTAAAATTCCATATTGTAGACAAAATTTCACGAGACTCGACAGAAGGCTGAGGAGGAAGTTGCAGTCAGTAGCACTACTATGCCCGATGATCTCTAACTGATGGCCACTATATCTGGTGGATTGAGTCGGGCTGGTTACATGGAGATTGTTCGGAGGCCGTTCATCTCAGAGGAGAGAATAGTTGGGCCACAACTAGATTGCCACCTTGCTGTTTGAAAGCAGAGCAGAGGATCATGAGACAGGTTGGGGCTACTGTTTCCAATGTCTGCCCTGTCTTTGATGAGCACATGAGGTGGTTTGGCGAGTATAGGCACTTGCCATACACCCTTATCCCACTGATGATGGACATCGTTGGAGATGCTATGGTTGTCATTCCATCGACATCTTTATCGATAGTAGTAGCTGCAGGGAACTCAGACGCGAGAGTATCTTCTTCTAGTCCCCCTATCCCCTCTATTGATGCCTCAGCCACCTGCACATTTGATCCCCCCCGCCTTCTGTTGGTGTTAGGAATCCCGAGGATGTTTGATATATAGTACATTTTATGTTTTTATGAATATTTTATGGGTTTGATTTTTATGAATATATACTGTTGTTGGGTTTTTTTTCTACATTTCAGGGAGTTTCAGGTTCATTTTATAAATTATAAAAAAATTCGGACGAGAAACAGATAGCAAGACTGTAGCAACTATGTTTTAAAAAACTAATAACTAATGGCAAATGCTGTCGGTAAAGTTCGCTGGCCTTACTAACAGCAAGCGAACCGTCGATAACATGCGTCTATTTTGATCGAATGAAAGAAAACCATCCACATTGTTGTCAGTAAATTTCAGCGACGAAAAAGCTAGATCTGTGGGAAAGTCCGTCGGCATTTGTTTCCAATGGAAGATTTGGGTTGGCTCATGACATGCCACGGAAAAATAAAATTTCGTGGGTAACGTCGTCGAGAATAGGAGATAACGATGGTCAGCTGTCGATACCAGCTGTTACCGACTTCAAGGGGTCGACAGTTAATTCGTTGTCGGTAAGAACTTGGTATCGATAGGACACTGACAACATTGATTGTTGGTATTTGCTTGAATTTTTGTAATGAATATTATTTCATTAAAGATAAAGTTACAAATGGAATTATTGATATGAATAAAATTAACACTAAAGATAATCCTATTGGTTTTGGCACTAAAGTTGTGGCTACTGGCAAGTTTGTCTTATATAGGGATTTATTTCATGTTGATGAATGTTGACTCTCTTGAGTCATTTTAATTAGTATCACTGAGCTATTGACAAGGTGGAGTTTGCTTCCCTTTGTGCCCACATCGATCTCTTAAGCCCCATCACCTTTATTTATAACCCAATGACGAACATGGGCCTAGACCTCAAAGTTACTTGATTTGGGCTGACTTTGTTTATATGGATACGGATGCTGAGCAGGTCGATTCACCCGACCCCCCTCTGGTGACGTTCCTCTATATATTCTCTCATTCACTCATTTCTGCCCTAATTTGATTTCACTCATGCTCTCTCTTGGCCGCCTCCCCTTCTAAGGTTTCTTTCTTCTTTTGTTATTGATCTCCGATCTCCTCTCTTTCCCGCTTCTTTTATGCCTTGTTCTTGTATCTCGTCAGTTTATTTGTTGAACAGATACTTAAGGAAACCGCTTTGAGATGGAGAGTTGTGTGTGGCAAGAGTTTTGTTTGAACTGTGAGGTCCTCTCTCCATGAAGGTTATCTACTTCTCTGTTTCACCCTTTTTATTATTTCTTTCAGTTTTATATTTATATGTTCTTTGATAATCTAATCTTGTAATAGTTAGAATTAATAGAAAGTTTGTAATTTCTTGGTACTAAAAGGTGAAATCCCTCGCCCACAGGGCCCCCACCAGACTGCCCGATGCCCAGCTGGAAGATGTAAATCATGATGACTCAGCGGCTCTGCAGACTAGAGGCCAAGCACTGGTGCGCACTAGGAACCACCTCCCCCCCCATTGGAAAGGTTGAAATTCTCACACTGCCGCTACCAACATTTGAACCTTGGACCTTGGTACCAACTCTACAATCCAAAACCAACTGAGCTATGCCCATGCGGCCGAAAGTTTGTAATTTCTTATTTCTTGTTTGTAATATATTAGTGAGACTTGTGGGTACTACGCCTATCAAATTTAATAACCTAACGTTATATATGTAACAGTTTAATATCTCCCGTTAGATGACATCTAAAATTTTTTCTTTTGTAACCACAATACTCTTTTTTAGTTTTTACACCAAAATCTTTATTATGTAATCATTTTAATTTGGATTGGTTTTTAGTTTTTAAAAAAAAAAGTCTAGTTTTTTTAGATTTTTTGACAGATAAATTATTCGTGAGAGAAGATACATCTATGTCACTGAGAGAAAAAGACAAAAAGATGTTAAAGACTAATCGAAGTCCGTTTATTTTTATTTCATTTCAATATTTTTATTGTGAGTTCAGGTAGTACTAGTAAAAAAAAATTAAATCACTATTTCAATTAAAAAGGCAACTTTAATGTATCGACACTAGCTACGAATATATAGAAAACTAATTGAAGCGAAACAAACAAATTTTAATTTGGTTTCTGTTTGAGTTTTTTCAGTATGGATAAATTTGAGTTTTTAAATAGAAAAATCAAAAATTTTCAAACTAATATTGAAGTAGTTCAAGGTTAATATTTTCAATGTAATTAAGGTCATTTTAAAATTTAAATACTAATTTTTTTTCAAATAGAGAAATTAAATTTGTTTAAATCGACTTACATGCATATCTATATAGAAAACATTATACTCATCCCAAAATAATATGAAGATATTAAAATGAAAATAAGCACAAACATCATGCTACTCTAATTAAACGAACTTTATGATTGTTAGTCATAAAAGTGACCTTTTAATTACTTAAAAGATTAACACCATTATAGTTGATTGTTAGTCAAAGATACTGAAGGGTTCTACAAATAACATTAAGGTACTAATTGATAATAACAGCAAATATGAGATTATTTTATTGTGATTAACTTAAAATTCTATGAATATAAATGTGTGAAACATTTTCGAGGAAAAATTAAAAGAACGAGTAGTCCAATTAAGAAACATTCGAGGTTTTTTCCAAAGAGTTGGAAAAAGAAAAAATTAAAATTATATTTATATATATGTTAAGAAATTAGTTTCCTAAAGTTATGTTAAAGCTATGTTGTTGGCATAGTTTGTTTCTTAGCAAAGTTTATTTCAATAAAAGTTTTTGTCTCCTTACCTTTATTCCCATGTTTTTGTTTTCCAAAATAATCTTTGAGGACTTGAAAATTTATTTAGGAGTTTTGAATTTGAAGTGTTGTTGAAATTCTTAGAGGATTTGATGCTGCTACTCATGATAAGGAAGCAAGAGTTGGAATAAAAGTTTTTTTTCCTCAACATGCGAGTTTTTGCAACTATTTATATTGAGGTTTTTTGGCGTTATTTGTTAAGCAATTGGAAGTGTATACATATATGAGAGCAGCGAGAAAGTTCGGAAAATTTTCAGAAGTCTTACTTGCTAAAAAACTAATTTGTTACTATCTTGTGTTTTGTCACTCAAATTCACACAATACTATTCTATTTTTAGTATTGAATTGTAATAGTTAGTGGGTTGGGTTGTTTAGATTGTTTCTGGACATATTATAATATTTCCGGGAGTATTAGATCTTGTGTTGCTAGACTAAAACACAACTAGTTGTGAGTAAAGTAACCATGTTTATTATTGGTGTTGGAACGATGTTCTTGTCAGAGTTGTACAACTGTCATTTTGCATATATTTGATGATAATTGATTGGATTAATAATCATGACCCTGCAGATATAGGCTTTCATAACTGAATTCCATTTCGAATTCTCTTTGTCTCTGTTGTTTATTTACTTCTTATGTTAACTGTGTTACCAACACGTTTTGTTGCTCTGACACAACATAGGCAAAACATTTTCGGAAATTGATCTAGAGTGTTTAAGACCATTCTAAATGTATTAAGTGTACTGTCAACTTTTCAAAATGTATTATGTTTACTTTAAACTTTTCATATATATATATATATAAATATATATTCTTAATTTTCTGTATTACAACCCATAAAAAACTAAGAATGTTCCATATATAGTGTTGTTCCCCTTAATTTCCCCATATATAATAATTCTCCAACACACAGACACACACAATGGCACACCCAAAAACACACAAATTCACACACACACACACCCCATGAGTACTTATATAACCACACAATGCATAGTCGAGGTGTGTGTATGTAATGTATGTTTCTATGTTTCACACCTAGAAATTTGGTGAAGATTACTTTAAATTTTTTTTTGAGAGTTATATATTCAAGCACGAAATCTAGTATTTTTAATATAATATTTTATTATTAATAATATATGAAATCAAAAGAGAATTTTTAAATTTCTTTGAAAATGTTACACCATAATACAAAAAGCCATCTTGAAAATATTACAAGAAATAATATTACAATTGATGTTAAAGACCATACAAATGTTACATATGTATTTGTGTGCTTGTATAAGGACGCACATCACATTCCACACACATTTAAACCATCATCAGCAATTTGCACTACCACAAAAACCTACAATAGATTAATCAAACGCGTAGAAATCCATCAAGAAATTACAGGAACACTACATCACGTAAATAGTTCCATTATTTCCCTCTTTAAATAGGCCTTTGTAACAGGGCTTTTGAAATCCAAATTGCAAAGCTTACAGAATTAGAAACAAAGAAAGAAAGAGCGGTAGAGAGGAGAGATCAGAAATGAGTACAGAAGAGAATGGCTACGGAGATCAAACGTGGCGGCGCTTCAACGATAAGTGTGGTGGAAGCATAGTTCCGGTGAAAAAGAAGAGTGTTAAACAAATGATGGCAAGCAAAGTATCTGAAACTACTTCAAAAGTTTTTAAGAATGACAAGAAGAAGATCAACCCAAAAGATTATGATGATGATGCTTAATTTGATTAGTTGATTGCAAAATTTTATTATGAACCAAGTCCATTTTTCTTATAAACTGTGAATTTGAATTGAACTACATTAGTTATCTAGTTAATCATGTCCTTGCTTCTTTTTTTTTTTTGTATTAAGAATAATGTCAAAATTATATAACAATGTTGTAATTTAATTTTTTTTCTTTAAGTTATCTTTACATTGTTTTAAATTTTATGTCACTTTGAACCGAATTGTAACTCAACCCCATTATGAGGTTGTCTTGCTGTAATAGAATTTATTGTGGAGGGATTTTGTTTTTAGTATTTTCTTTCTTTGGTATGCTAAAGATCCTGTATATGTACGTGTATATATATTGATGATGTAGTTGAATGTTACAGTTAAGGAAATTTCTGTATTATGAAAGTAGGGAGTGAGTAGGAAGATCAATTTAATTCATAATAAAATTTATATGGGTTAATGCGGATTTTAGTGAAGGGCCACGACCTTTGCATTGTCCTTATAAAAATCAATCATTGCATTGAAATTCCTTTTAATTTCCTATGTCCATGAAATATTTCAATTAAACATAAAAGTGATGAATTTTAGAATTTGTTTGTCATTCACAAAAGGCAAAAAAAAATTGAAAAAAAAAAGTAAGCCGAAAATAAACATAGCATTAACATTTTGGATGTGATGCTCCAAAAATGATATAGCATGTTCTAGAATCATATCCTGAATATTTTGTTAGGGTTAGTTTTCTATTACTTGTGTTGTTTTAAGCTGTTGAAAACAATAATTTTTAAGAAATTAATTTAACGTTTTAGTTTTAATTCATTAATAAGTCGAAGCAGCTTTAAAAAACACCCTCTAATAATTTTTAAAAATTAATTACTTTTTCAATTTATGTCAAGTAAAAGCACATACAACAAGTAATGAAAAATATCTTTAAAACAATTTATAACTTAAAATAAAAAAATGGAGATTATATTTGACCAAAAATCAATCTATGTAAGGTCTAGGAAATGGTACAAGATTCTCTATACTAATTTTGGTATCGCTCCATGTACCATATTCCTTTTAAAATATATTTTCTTGTTAGGGTTTATCTTTTTCGATTAAGGTTTATCTTTTATTTATTAAATTTTATTAATAAAAGATATCAAATTAGAAAAGGAGTATAAAGAATGATATACAAAATGGTACAAAAGATTCAAGCCCCTAAAAAATTGTTCTCTTTTTGTGTAAATTTCATATATATAAATCCAACACTTCCTTATTACGGCCTCACTACACTAGCATTTGCACCCAACACCACCATCACGACCCTTTACCACGGTTCTCTCTCCTAAACAACGGCTTTCCCCACTTCCAGTCATCTTCTCGGCTAGATATGGCCATTGGCTTTGACGAGAGGTCAGATCTTGTCCCAATTTTTCTTCTCTTCGTACTTGTTAGGTTTTATTTTTATGTTTCTTATCGGCATATTATAATAATTCAAATGATTTGTTTTTTAAGATTTAAGGCATAAAGAAAAACTTTAACTTCGAACTTTTCAAATATGATATTTATATAACCATTGTGTATTTCATATCAATGGATCTTCTTATTAGCAAAAAAGATAAATAAATAAAACAATAAAACACTTCTTTTATTACGTTCCCTTAATTTATAACGTGAGAAAAAGAAAATAGAAAAATATGTAAACTTGTTCACAGACATAAATTACAAACAGCAGATGGGTTTAGATTTTAGAACACTGGCAAATCAAATGAAATAACATATTAAAGAAGAAACTTCAAATCCGAGAAATGGTTTTATTGAGGATTCTATTTAGCAGCTTCCATATTTAGATCATTCTTATATTTAGCAGTTTCGATATTTAGATCATTCTCTTATTTATATACTTCTATATGTAGAAATCCTAAATCTTATAGTATATTACTTTCCAAATTATTTAGGATTTGTAACCCACTATATAATGTAATTCCTTCAAGATAATAAAACAGGAAATTCATATTGATTTCCCCACTGAAACTTTCATGGTATCAGAGCCAGTTGTTGGCTGCCCGTGTTGGGTCACCTGTGCAGATGTCCAATCCTGCAAAATGTCACGCTCCAGGCCCAAAATTATCAGTCTGGACGTAAAAACTTTGGCAGCCCTCCCCTCTTGAGGTACCTTTTAGGGTGAGTGAGGCCCAAGCCTAGTTCTTCAGAGCCAATCTTGTCTAAATTATCAAAATGAGTTACGACAAGGAAGATACTAGCAATATTGAAAACGACATGGTAGAAGAAAGCCATGTTCGTAAAGTCAAGAAAGATGTCTATCATGTGGCGTCTTCTGATGGTCCAGGGCTGATTATAACGATAGTCCAATTAATTAAAATGACAAAGATAACAACTATGAAGAGTGGGCAAAAGCCATACGATTCGCTTTGCGTTCGAAAAAAAATTAGGATTTGTTGATGGGACACTTCCCATTCTAGAAAACGATCCAGATAGAGAGGAAAAATTGTGCGAAATTAACATTCTAGTAAATTCATGGATCCTTAACACTATTGAGCCTTCTCTCCAGTCGTCAGTAAACTACTCCGAGAGAGCTGATGAATTATGAATAGACTTAAAAGAATGTTTTTTAGTTGGGAACGGACCACGAAAATATGAATTAAAGACCGTGTTAGCAAATTATAAACAAGGGAGTGACTCAATAAATGCGTACTATTCGCGTTTAAAAAAATTTTGGGATGAGTTAGATAACTATATTCAAATCCCATCTTCTAAAGACACCGAAGTGTTGGCAACCATTACAAACGAAAGAGAGGAAGAAAAACTCTTTCAATTTTTAATGGGATTAAACGGTACAATTTATGGTACTGTTCACTCTCATCCGATTCAATAGGAACCAATGCCCAAAATTCGAACAATTCTTGCCCAAATATGGAAAGAGAAACAACACGAAAATTTGGCACACCTAGAAGATGATGCCGGCACTGCCTTCACAGTTACCAAGGCAGACTCTTCCCAGTTATTTTGCACACACTGCTAGCACAGTGGACATAATATCAATGGCTGTTTCTTGTTGATTGGGTTTCCCGACTAGTCGCCTAAGACTGCATCTCTTGGCGCTGGCGGACGGAACGTTGCTCCTTGACGCAGCAGTCGTGGAGGCGGGGCGACGACTCGCGGCAGGGGGAGATTGGGATGGCGAACTGTAGGTGGCACGATTTTGGAGCTCAACGAACGGCGCTCGGAAGTAACGGAAGAGGTTGGGCAGACGCAGCAACTTGGCTTCATGGAGGCAGCAGCAATGGCGGTTGAGCTTCTGGACACAGCAGCACTGATAGTACCGGTCGAGCTTCTAGAAGTAGCAGTACTAACAATAGAAAATTTTGAAACTTTCCAAATTTGAGTCATGAGCAATGGTCAAAATTGTTAACCTTACTCGATAATTCTAACCCCACACAGACTATGCACTCTCTGGTATGGAAAATTTATGGATTTTGGACTCGGGTTATTCTCATCATATGACTGGTAAGGCAAATTTTTTAAAAAACTTAACTGCCATTCCACCATATACAATTGGACTACCTAATGGTACCAAAGCACTTGCTTTGCAAGAAGGAACGATTTCTTTAAGTCCAAAACTAGAACTTGCTAGTGTATTTTTGATTCCTGAGCTTAGGTGCAATTTAATCTCCTTAACTCAACTAACACGTGACTCACAGTGTTTTATCACCCTCTTTGATAATTTTTGTGTGATACAGGACCGTACATTGATGATGCCGATTGGAGTGGGTGAGCAGAGGAATAGGATGTACTTCTACAAACCATTACCCTTACCAGTTTTATTCCCCTTCTCTAGTGCTGTTTTTATTCAAGTAACTTGTGGCATATCTAGTTAGGCCATCCTTCGAATTTTGTCGTGCAAAATTTTTTGGGACTTTCAAAAAAAAAATCTATAACCGCTCATTGCACTATTTGTTTATGTGCCAAACAAACTCGTCATTCTTTCCCTTTAAGTATCAATAAAGCAACTACTATTTTTGATTTAATTCACTGTGACTTGTGGGGGCCTTACAAAACTGCATCCACTACTGGTGCTTCATATTTTCTCACTGTATTAGATGACTATTCTAGAGCAGTTTGGATTTATTTAATTGCCGAAAAAGTGATGTTGCTTCTATTTCAAAAGATTACTTTGCTATGGTCAAAACTTAGTTTCACAAAACAGTAAAAACTGTTCGTACTGATAATGGCACGGAATTTCTCTGTTTGAAATCATATTTTTCAACACATGGCATGTTGCACCAAACCACTATTGTTGTCACCGCTCAACAAAATTGTCACGTAGAACGCAAGCATCGACATATTCTCAATGTCGCTCGAGCTTTGCATTTTCAAGCAAATTTGCCCATAAAGTTTTGGGGAGAGTGTGTTTTAACAGCCGGATATCTCATCAATCGCACCCCCTCCTTTCTGCTACATAGAAAGACGCCTTATGAATTGTTGCATGGTCACAAGCCGACTTATTCTCACATTAAAACCTTTGGGTGTTTAGCCAATGTACATGATCATGATCTTCCCAAAGACAAATTTCGTGCTCGCAGTAGAGAGTGTGTCTTCCTCGGTTCTTCCTTCAACAAGAAAGGTTGGCGTTTTTATGATATGCAACAAAAGAAATTTATTTTGTCTCGAGATGTCATCTTTGATAAGACCAAATTTCCTTTTCAAAATAATTCAAATACTCCAGAATATACTCCAAATTTTTCCCAATTATACAATTTTGGGGAATAACTTTTGGGCTCTTCACATGTCAGCCCTCAAGAAAGAAGAACCAACACTGGCCCACCTTCAGCCGCGGCCCAACTCGCGCCTCCCTCCACCAGCCCAGGTGTCGCAGCCTAGGAGTCCTTCCGCGGTCCAGATTCTACTTCACCAGCACAGCTACGCAGCAGCCCGAATGCTGTGTCCTTTCCCAGCCCAGCTTCGGTTTCTTTTCTTGGTCCAGACTCTAACGCGGCCCAGCTTCTGCCCCAGACCCAGCTTCAGCCCTTGAGTTCAGGACCAGATCCAGCTGCGGCCCAGTCCTGCTTGACTCTCCTGGCCCAGCAAATTCTGGGTCTTCATCTTCTGCGCCAAGCCCTGTCCACACACCAGCCTGTATGCAGTCCCGTGAACAGCCGGACTGCATGCCTCGTTCCGCGCCCCCTTCTCCTCCGGCTCCACTGGGTCCAAGAAAAGTACTAGACTTAAAACTATCCCTGCTCGGCTTCAGGATTTTGACTGTAATGCAATTCAGAGGTCCTATATATCCCCTTCTTCTGTCCCATCCTCTTTCACGGTCCTATCAGGTACGTCTCATTATCCTCTTACAAATTTTCTACATTATGATAACTTTTCTCTCTCACATCAGCACTTTCTGGCATCTGTTACTGCCAAATGCGAACCCACTAAATACTCTGAAGCTGTTTCTAGCCCTAAATGGCGCGCTGCCATGAAAGAAGAGATTGATGCTCTGGTCCAAAATGGCCCTTGGACCTTGACCACCTTGCCTCCTGGTAAACGTGCACTTGGGTGTAAATGGGTTTTTCGCATCAAATATAAAGTAGACGGTACGATTGAAAGGTATAAGGCTCGTTTGGTAATTTTGGGAAACACACATATGGAAGGCATTAATTTCACTTATACTTTTACTCCTGTTGCAAAAATAGTTACTGTTCGAACCATGCTTGTCGTAGCTACAGCTCGGAACTGGCCAATACATCAGATGGATGTCCATAATGCTTTTATTCATGGCGATTTACATGAGGAGGTTTACATGCGCCCCCCGCCAGGCTTTCGTCCTTCTCTCCCGGGCTAAGTTTGTCGATTAAAGAAGTCCTTTTACGGTCTTCGCCAGGCTCCTCATGTTGGTTCTCTAAGCTCTCTACCGCTCTCCAAAAGTGTAGTTTTTCTCAATCCTATGCTGATTATTCTCTCTTTACTTATTCTCGCCCACATATTTTCTTGTATGTTCTCATATATGTGGACGATTTATTGATCACTGGCAACTCCCTGTCCTCTATCACCAAATTTAAAGCCTCCTTACATGCATGCTTTCACATGAAAGACTTGGGGCCTCTAAGATATTATTTGGGTATCGAGATTGCATGTAATCCTTCCGGTTTATTTTTATGTCAATGCAAATATACTTTAGAGATTCTCTCTGAAACTGGTCTGCTCGGGGCCAAACCGGTCTCTACTCCTCTCAAACCCAATCACCAGTTGGCCAAGGCATCCGGTCCTTATTTTCATCAACCAGATCGTTAACGCAGACTCCTTGGTAAATTAATTTATCTTACTCTTACTCGATCTGAGCTCGCCTATGCCGTTCAAATCCTCGCTTAATTTATGCACGCCCCTCGTTGTGATCATTGGACCGCTGCACTTCGTGTGGTCCGTTATCTCAAAGGAAGTCTTGGTCAGGGTATTCTCCTTCAGTCTTGTTCGCCCGTTTTATTAACTGCATATTGTGACTCAGATTGGCCTACCTGTCCAATTACCCGTCGTTCTGTCACAGGATATTTTATCTCTCTAGGCGGTTCTCCCATCTCCTGGAAAACGAAGAAACAACATAGTGTTTCTCGTTCTTCTGCCAAGGCCGAATATCGCTCTATGGCTATGACTTTGTGTGAGTTGAAATGGTTAGCTCGCCTACTTAAAGATCTTCACGTTCCAGTTAATCGCCTCATTCAGCTACACTACGATAATCAGGTTGCCCTTCATATTGCGGCCAATCCTGTCTTCTATGAGCGGACTAAGCATATTGAAATTGATTGCCACTTTGTCAGGGATGCTTTCCAAGCAGGTTTTATTTCTCCTTCCTACCTTCGAAGTGACCTTCAGCTTGCTGATATTCTCACCAAGGCTCTTCATCCTACTCAATTTCATCATTTACCGCGCAAGTTGGGCATTACCGATCTTCATGCTTCAACTTGAGGGGGAGTATTGAGGATTCTATTTTGCAGCTTTCATATTTATATCATTCTTATATTTAACAGCTTCCATATTTAGATCATTCTCTTATTTAGATACTTCTATATGTAGAAATCTTAAATCTTATAGTATATTACTTTCCTAATTATTTAGGATTTGTAACCCACTATATAATGTAACTCTTTCAAGACAATAAAACAGAGAATTCAGATTGATTTTCCCGCTGGAAACTTTCAGGTTTCAAACATGATCATTAAGTACCCATGCAAAATGATTTCTTTTCTTTTATTATGAATTGAATTCTGCCCGGTCAGATCACGACAAAATCAAGCCCAATAAAAATACGTGACACTGCTGTGAAGTGTCATCTAAGATGAATATGTATTGTTCTATCATGTAAAGTGGTAATGGATCAAAAATACGACTTGTAAAAATGATATGTATTTATAAAAAAAAAATGAAATTACAAATTTAAATCTTTCCCGTAATTTAAAAGCCTTTAAAGCACATAACTATAAAAAAGAAATTTAGCAATTTCACTACAACTTAAGGTGGAATGTGAAAATATGAACATAAACGTGTGAAACCTTCCCCGTAAATAGTACCAAATTTTCTGAGAAAGAGATTGATTGAGTTCGACATAGTTTCTTAATTTGGAATTTCGGTTATAAAAATTTCTTCATCAATTAATCTCTCTTTTCGGTGTTAGTTCATTTCCTTTTCTTGTGCTTTGCATACAACTAAAAATGTTAACCATGTTTAGGGTGATAATAATATGTATATGACATGAAACAAATTGAATAGAAAAGATTTGAAAAGAACATTAATTTTCCTTGACTTTTCATAGCTTGTAACTTGTTGGCAGAATATTGAAGTAAAAATAATCAAATATTGGTTGAACGTTGAACTTATTTTGCAAGAAGAATTTTATAATATAGAATTTAGGCCTTAATTAGTTTCCTGAATTATGGTAATTAGGAGGTCTTGTTCATAAGTTACTACCTCAACTGTAAAATTCATAATTAGAAGCTTTTTCATTTTTCTTTTTTTTTTTTAAACAAAAAATTTTGACTTGAAAGGAAATTTTCTTCTGAAATTTCTTAAGAATTTTCTCTTAAACCACAAAATGGAAAGTCTATATTTCTAGTTATAGGGGAGTTTTTACTTAACCCTTCAATAATAATGATATTATTTAAACAAACGGGATCAATAAATATAACTCGTGAATCTATATGTATAGTGCGAAAAAATTCATTTTTTCGTGCCAAATCTTTCTCTCTAATCGAATTCTCTCTAACTCAACACTCAAAACTCAACTTTTTCACATTCAACATAAATTAAATATAGATACGAATGATTTTAAAGATTTTTTTGCAAAAAAAAATATCAATTTTGTAATTAAAAACCTCAAAAATTATATTTTTTCAACTGTCTAAGTTTCGCCTAAATGTAATTGATTTGAACACCTGACCTCACAAAAAGGAGCATAACAAACTCACCAAAACACCAACATGAAGCTTCAGGAAAAAAAGTGCATGGAATTTTATTTAGTAATAATAACTTATTTACGTATTCTAATATATAACGACTTCAATCATTTAAATTTTTAATTAGAGCAAAAAAAGTACTGCTCCTCTGTTTAATTTTAAAATTGGCTGCGTAATTTCCTTAGTTAATAAGAGAGAAAGTATTAAAAAATTACAAAAATATAAATTAAAATGAAAATAGAGTGTTTTTGTCTAAACGGTTGATGGACACCGCCTATCGGCTGTTTTCGTAGCGTAGATCTCGAAAAAATACCAAAAATGCCTATAAGAATCGCTTTAATTGGATGTTCGAGCGCAAAGTTATGTCTCATCAAAGTTTTGGACTTTACGGGACAAATTTTTTTATCTCGAAACGCGTACAGATCACATTTTCGGTGATGCCATTGCATTTATTTTTACGAGAATCATCAAAACGACTGGTCATATGCGTTAAACAGTCCTTCGATCGCATAGTTATTCATGTTTCAAGTTTTCCAAATACATAAACAAATTCTTTCTTTTCTAATCACATGAACAAAATATATATAATTTTAAATATTTGTAAGTTTATATAAAGTTTTATGTTGATCTTTTGGTAAGTCTCTTATGTTACTTTTTGTGAGGTCATGTGTTCAAATCTCTTGCATGAAGTTTTAATTTATTACTATTATTTTTTCTTGTTTCGCCCACCTTGGCAAAATTCTTGGAGAGTTTCACCCAGATGGGAATTTCGCCCATATGGGAGAAACTCAGACAGTTAAGACGAAATGTAATTTTTGGAGTTTTTTTTATAACAAAATTGATATTTTTTTATAAAAACTCTTCAAAATCATCCGTATCTACCTTTAATTTGTGTTGAATATGAAAGATTTGAATTTTGAGTTAGTGAGAATTCGGTTAGAGAGAAAGATTTGACGGGAAAAATAATTTTTTTTGCACTGTACATATAGATTCTCGAGTTAAGTTTCTTGACCCCCTAAAATAATAAGATTTCTGCCAAAAATTCTCGTAAACTTCCCATGAAAATATTCTTTTTATTATGAAATTAATGTATACATGGGATGTCCAAATATATTCCTTAAAGAGAACTAAACTCCAAGAATACTAATGCTATTTGGATTCATGAGATCATCATCTACATTGATTTTGTTATATCCTTTTAGGATCCTGCAATCTCTTATATCTTCAACCTATATATATAACATATGAGAAATTTTAATGAGATGAATCAATCTTTATTCTTGACTTATATTTCCTCTCTCTACTTTGTTCTCTTTTCTCTTTATTTTTATACTTTATATTATGTCAATATTCCAAGAGATCGATGTGTCGCATACATCAAATTTATAACATGTTATCAGCATGATTGCACAAGCGAGTAAGATTACTTGAACTACGAGATTCTGAAATTAAGTCCCTCCCTAGAGATAAACGGTAAAAGATTCTTGAAATTTCTTGAGGCAGAAAATATCGAATTTTTCTTTCGTTTTTATTTAAACTTTTGTATATGATTTTGATGTCATGGAAAGATGAAATCGTTTACTATGAATTCTTATAGAAATCCATTTTTATATCATGAGTGCCAAAGACACCAATTAAAAGATAAATCACAGTAAAATTTTCTTTCCATATTAGATTCATGAAACTCCAAAGGTTGAATAATTACTTTAGAAAAATTTTGAAAAAACTATAAAAAGAAAAGCACAAACACCAGAAAGTATTTCGTATGCCAATTCCCATTATTTATTGGGTATACGTATGACTATTTTATTATAATACTTTGAATTATCAATACACAAGATTCTATAGAATCTAAGGTCTTTCTCAATTGAGATAATATAGAAAAAATATTTTCCCATTTTTCATATCTCTAGTATGCTCCTGTAGTAGCAATATTGAAAGAAAAGATCTCAAGGTTATTTGATAATATTTTCAGACTGAATAAATGATTTTTCATGGAATATGAAAAAGATTTTGTAGTATACATATAGTACATCAACCAAAATTTTAAATATCTAGTTTGCATCAATTGGAAAGAAAGATAAATATGTTGGAGTTTGTTTACTTCCAACTTTATGCTACTGATATCTTATTTGATCTTTAATATTAATCATGTTTGTGTTTATATAGGCTTGTTGATATAGCCACTTTAAATAATTAGAGGAATGAATTTGACTTTTTATTTGTGATTAAATCTAATTTTTACATATTACATATATGTCCATTGATTCATCATATATTCAAGAATAGTGAAAATGATACATCTTGGGAAAATGAATAGTATTATAAATTAGAACTCTAGTAGAGTTAATTAATATAAAACTCCAGAAGAGCCAATAGAGTAAAACTAAAACTCCACAATAGATAATCAATAGAAATGTTAAAAAAAGTTAATATATTAAAATCTCAAAATAGCAAATTGATTAAAGTCTCTAAAAGAGATAATTAGTCAATAGCTCTAGAAGAGCTTATTTACTAGAGATTCCAAAAGAATTAGTTTATAGAAAGTTCCAGAAAAACTAGTTATTTAAAGGTTTTGGAAGAGTAAAATGACCTAGAAGGTCACATGACAATTATGTAATGCATTATTCTCCTCCAAGTCTCATAAAATTATTTTATTATTAAAATATTTTTGTATATTGAGACAATGGATGGATAGAATTTTTCAGAATATATGCATTATTATATACTCATAAAATAAATATGAATTACATAAATTATTATTTTCTCCCCTTATAGTTTTATATTTCTCCAAAGTTGATGCAAGTATAATGAATCGTTGAGTAAACCTGAAGTTTATTTATTCAAAATATTAGATGTTGGCATAACCATTTAGACCATCCCGAACCACTAAAATGCGAACTGTAATAAAGAATTTGTGACAATAGTTTTATGGAAACAGAAGTTTCTGATCACACAAATTTTATTGATACTACTATTTCTCAACGGAAAAATTTTTATGAATATCATCAATATTTCGGAATGAATGTGTTTTGGGATGAATTTATATTATCGATGCATCGACCTATGGTCACATATATATGGTTGACTTGCAAGCTGAACTTTGCAATTTTGATAATGAGCTCATATTTTAGATTCTCCCATTAACATAATTTGTCCTAATATGATTGATGATGTTGCACTATTTGTGTAAATATTGAACGTTCCTTCAGAACATGTACTAGATCTAGTACATAGTTTTATGAAACCATATATGTGCTTTGAAATTGATTGATATATATTTGTCAAGATATTATTTTTGCTATTCTTATTATAATTGGATCAATGTTGATAAACCAAATATTTTCACATATAATATTTATATGCGCTATACAAATATATGTATCAACCAAAATGTATACAGATAGGTTGAAGAGAGGAGAGATTGTGTAGTCGGATATGATAAAATTATGTATCTCATATTAATCCTCTTACACAGATAATTTGAACCAAAAGTTCAAAGGATTAATAGTAGATAATGTATTGATAAAAGAAAATTCGACATAGAATTCGTCTATTATTTAATATCCCTAAAAGATAATCTACCACCACTTATGATTTTGAGACACATGCAAAAATGTGGTAGAATAAATTCGTTCTAACAAAATCCTCATACATGTAAAGGAATGATAATTTAAGATAGTCCTATATGGTTAAGTCAAGGAGATGAAATTAATTCTAGCAAAATTTTCAAGGACATAACTTTACTGTTATTTTCAGAAGAAATTCAGGTACCTTAAGTCACAATAATTACGAGATCTCATTCTATCATGCCATGATATAAATAGATGTAATCATATAATAGCACAATTTACTGCAGATTAAGGCTCAATTTGTAAAAGAAAGAAACAAACTACAGTTACTGTTTGTAACGGTAACTTTTTAACAGTAAAAACTTGAAAACCGGATGACCAGTTTCTAAAAACGGACGTCCAATTTCCTTGTAAAAGGAAAATCGGATGAGCCCTTTTTAAAATAGGAAGACCGGTTTTGTTTTACGAAAAAAAATCGGATGATCCCTTATAAAAATCGGACGACCGAGTTTTCTAAAACTAGAAAAATCTGACGACCGATTTTAAAATAGGATGTCTGATTTTTCTTTTCCCTTGGAAAAATTGGATGACCGGTTTTAAAATCGGATGACCCTTTTTTGAGAAAGATATGACAACCAATTTTCCTTTATAAAAAGAGCTTTCCTTCACATTTCCAAAACATGTATTCTTGATACTTTTTAAAGATAAGTAAACATTAAAAAACATCAAAAACTCCATCAAGAATACTTACGTTTCTCAAGAATGGTTTGTAAAGTATTTCATTCAAGGAGCTTCCATACTTGATCAAAAATCAAAGAGAAAAGTTAGAGAGTTTTACAAAGTACCTTAGCATATCCGTAACTAAGACATAAGTCTTCAAGGTCTTCAATGGTTTGATTATGCCTTGATCTTAGAATGGCTTGATCTTTTCTTCTTTATTATGCCTTAATCACCAAGATCTTTTGCTTCTATGTAGTGTAGCCTTGAGACTCCAAAGATGCTTCTTTTGTTCTATAGAAACTAAGCTTAATAATCATCACACAAATATGTTAATCATAATCAAAATCATATGCAATAATATCCTTACGACTAACAATATTCCCATTTTTTATTATGACAAATACATATACAAGAGGATAACTAAAAGAATAAAAGAGCAAGTATAAAAACATGGTGATGCTTTAAAAAATCATCAATAAGAGCAAAACATATCTAACACCATAAGAGAGATAACTCCCCCTATAAATCTGACAACATGCCAAGGGTTTGAAAGGTAGTTCAGAAAGATAAGTTCCTATAAAACCATGCTTCACAACAAATATAACATAAAAAATAATAAAAGCAACTCCAAGCCATATAGCCCATAAGATATGATGCATAAAACCTTAAAAAGCAACATCAAACCTTCTAAAACATATAAGGGACCATAGCACCATATCAACTTATCTAAAGCATATCGTATCTATTAATCACATAATCTTGCCTTCTAAAACATATAAGTGACAATAGCACCATATCAACTTATCTAAAGCATATCATATCTATTAATCACATAATGTTGCCATAATCACATAAAGCAAAAACATATAACCACCTATCTTGCACCTTCACAACATTTTCTCCCCTTTACTTCTTGCACATATTTCTCCCCCTTTTGTCATCAATCAAAAAGACACTTAGGAGATTTTTTAAGGGATCATAGAAACAAAGATAAAGTAACTATCATCATTAAGATTTCATCATAGAGTTTCAAACTAAACAAGAAGAGATACACACAAAAGTAGTTCATAAGCACCAAAGTAGTTTAAAGAAAAGCTTCATAAATACCAAAGTCAGAAAACACCAAGAAAAACGTAGTTCAAAACAAAAGACATAATAGAAGTTCAAGGTGAGAAACTAAACAAAGGAACAAGAGCCAAGAACTATCAAGTCACTCCCTTTTTTTCGCTTCAATGATCTTGACCTCTATCTCTTTCATCCAACCTCATAACCCTTTCTTGAATTTCGGAGATCTTGGCATCTAAATTGTCAAACCCACTATTCATGGATGCTTGTAGGGAAGCTATCATTTCCATTAGTTGAGTCATGCTACCCGAAGACTAACCTTCCTACATTCTTTCTTGTCTTTTCTTTTACCTTATTTCCTTTCTATGAGTTTCTTCCTCCAACTCTGAGTCACTTTCTTCTTCATCCACATTTATTCTCTCTTGTTCCTCATTTTCTTCATCATCATCGTCGTCGTCATCCCTGTCATCTCGACCACCTTTTACGAATAGCCCTTCCTTATTTTTTTCAAAACCCATTCTCTTGAATGTATGCTGGTTTTATGTCTTTTCAGGTCCAATGTGATCACCAACTCCAACCAAATTGAGCACAAAATGTTGAAAGATCTTTGTAAGGAAGCAACCATATGGCAAAATTTGTTGGATGATTATTTTGTGGCAAGCATATGCTCTATGGCCATAAAACAAAAATTCATTCTCCTATGCTTGTCAATTGTTAGCTTGACATATGAATGCATATTTGTGATGGATGACTTATGTCCAACATTGGGAATGATGATGTTTAAAATCATGTGATGAAGTAATCTTCCATAGGCATCAAGTTTGTTCAGATTCTTATCATCATGCCTTTTGAGAACCTCTCCTTTAGTGAATATCTCCTCAAATCTTCTTTCACTATATAGATTAGGGTAAAAAATTTCTTATTCTTAGTGTAAAATCTTATACCATCTTGATGAGTTTCTCTTATGGTGTTTAACAACCTATCATCAAAGGCAATATCCTTTCCTCCAATTCTAGACATCACCCATTGGTGAGGTATGTTTTTCACTCTTTCTATTCCACCCTTATGAAGATTTGCATAAAATTCATAGATTATTTTAGGGTAATACAACTCATTGAAGAAATTTGGAATAGCTTCTATACTTTTCATATCACTCAAGTCTACTCTGTGGCCAGGAGCAATTTTTCTTCTCTTCCTTGTCCATTCCTCAAAATTATCAGCCTCCTTTATAGAGAAGAATCTGTCTGGAGCCCTAACTCTAGATAGTACCCTTTTTCCTTTTCCTCCTCCTATACTGCTTCCTCCTTCTTCAATATTTACCTCTCTTCCAATGTTTGCATTCTTTGTTTTCACCATTATGGAGGATTTTCAACTTAGGGTTTGAAGGTAGAAATTGAGGGTTTCAGATAGAGAAGATTAGAGAGAGAAATAGAAAGATGAACAGCTTCCTTGCTTGTGGAGGAGAGAAACTTGAAAGATTTGAGAAGAAGAGTGAGATCGGACTTTGAAATCGGTCGGGCTTTGTTAGAGAGAGAGAGGTTTTCGACGAAAGAGTGAGAGAGCATTGTGAGAAAGAACTGAAACACTGAGAAAATTCTTGTTTTAGAAACCGCAGGCTCCAACATTTTAAAAAGGAATTGGTCGACTGATTTTTAAAAGCGGTCGTTCGGTTTTTATGAAAATAAGAAATCGGACGTCTGATTTTTATAGAGGTTGTCCGAATGTCTCGGTAATTTTTGTGAAGAAAAACTTTGAGTTCATTTTTGGAATCGGATGTTCGATTTTTGAAAGGAGCGGCCGATTTTTTTTTTAAATTCTTTTTTGTAAGAATAAAGAATAAGAGGAAATCTGAAAACTCAATCAATACACATTAGTCATGAAATTTACCAATACCAAGCAATTTTCTCACATAACAAAAAACGTTCTTCAGAAAGGGGTTTTGTAAAAATATCAGCAATTTGATCCTCTGTGCAAATATACTCTAAAAATACATCACCTTTAGCAACATGATCTCTAATAAAGTGATGTTTAATTTCAATATGTTTTTCGTTTAATGTTGCACAGGGTTTATGGAAAGATTTATAGCACTAGTATTAAAACACAAAATAGTTATGTGTTTAAAGGAAAGACCAAAATCAATCAAAGTGTGTTTCATCCAAAGTACCTATGCACAACAATAACCGTCTGCAATATATCCCGCTTTGGCGGTTGATAAAGATACGCACGATTATTTCTTGTTATACCTGGATACTAAGCATCCTCCCAAGAATTAGCAATTATCACTTGTACTCTTCCTTTCAACCTTAAAACTGCCATAATCCGCATCAGTGTAGGCAATAAGATCAAAACAACATTGTTTAAAGTACCACAAGCCATAATCATATGATGAAATCAAATATCCTAAAATACGTTTAACAGCTATTAAATGGGATTCTTTGGGGCAAGCTTGGAATCTAGCACACAAACACACAGCAAATATAATATCCGGCCTACTTGCCGTTAAGTAAAGCAAGCTACCAATCATACCTCTATACATTTTTTCATCAACCTTTTTAACTTTGTCATCCTTGTCAAGCTTTAATGATGAGCTCATTGGAGTGTCAATACCTTTTGCATCGCTCATCCTGAATCTCTTTAGAAGTTCCTTACTGTACTTTTCTTGATTGATGAAGATGCCTTCTTTGGCTTGCTTGATTTGTAATCCAAGAAATTAGGTCAATTCTCCCATAATGCTCATTTCATACTCTTTTTGCATAAGAGAGGCAAATTCTTCACATAAAGATACAATAGTAGCACCAAAAATAATATCATCAACAAAAATTTGGACAAAAAGAAGATCATTGTTACAAGAGGTTTTTGTAAAAAGAGTAGTGTTCACCACACCTCTTGAAAAATTGTTTGAAAGAAGTAAACCACTTCATTTTTCATACCAAGCTCTTGGAGCTTGTTTTAAACCATAGAGTGCTTTTGAAAGTTCGTAAACATAGTTTGGAAATTTTTCATGCACAATACTAGGAGGTTGTTCAACATAAACTTCCTCCTCAATATCACCATTTAGAAAAACACTCTTAACATCCATTTGAAAAAGCTTGAATCCTTTAAAACAAGAAAAGCTAAAAGCATCCAAACGGATTCAAGTCTAGCAACCGGAGCAAAAGTTTCATCAAATATAATGCCCTCTTGTTGATTGAATCCTTGGGCAACAAGTCGAGCTTTGTTTCTAATAACTTCTCTAGATTCATTTTTTTTGTTTCGAAAAACCCATATTGTGCCAATGGTGGGGTGATCCCGAGGTCTTGGGACTAAAGTCCAAACTTTGTTTCTTTCAAATTGATCTAATTCCTCTTTCATAGCAATAGTCCAAAACTCATCACACAATGCATCATCAATAAACTTAGGCTCAATTTGAGATAATAGGGCAAAGTTATCAATAAAGTACCTTTTTGCTCTTACCCCTTGTGATACATCATCAATGATTTCATCCTTGGAGTGTCCCTTTGCATATATCACATCTTTAAGAAGACTTTAAGCTTCTTGATCATTTTCTTGTTTTTCCTCAATCTCTTCTTCCTCATCATGTTCTTCCATTGTTTGAGTGTACAGTGGTTGGTAGCTTAAAGAGTTATCTATGTCATCATCATCTTTCTTGTCAAAAATGTTAGTTTCATCAAATTTTACATGAATAGACTCTTCAACACACAAGGTTCTTTTGTTATAAATTCTATTGGCCTTTTTGTTTGAAGAGTAACCCAGAAAAATTCCCTCATCGGATTTTCTATCAAACTTCCAAAGATTGTCCTTAGTGTTTAAAATAAAGCATTTGCATCCAAAAACTGTAAAATAGCCAATTGAGGGGGTTTTGTTTAAAACAAGTCCAAAAGGAGTTTTCTTTAAAAATGATCTCAAGAGGACACGATTCATAATGTAGCTTGTGGTGTTAACGGCCTCGGTCCAAAAATATTTATGAAGGGAGTTTTCACAAAGCATAGATCTTGCCATTTCTTGTAATGTACGATTTTACCTTTCCACAACACAAGTTTGTTGTGGGGTTTTAGCAGCCGAAAAATTGTGTTATGCCAAAATCATCACAAAGTTTTGTAAAATCTTGATTGTTAAATTCTCTTCTATTATCACTTCTCATAGAGATTAATTTGCAATCAAGGGAGGTTTTAATCTTTTTCAAAAGTTTGACAAATTTTTAAAATGCCTCATCCTTTTGGCTAAAAAACAAAGTCCAAGTAAATCTTGAGAAGTCATCCACTATGAATAAAAGCATACCTCTTACCACCAAGGCTAGTGGTCCTCATTGGTCCAAATAAATCCATGTGAATAAGTTCTAAAGGTTTTGATGTTTAAATCATTTTCTTTGGTTTAAAAGAGGTCTTAATTTTTTTTCAAAATTGGCAAGCATTACAAAGTTTCGTTTTCTCAAAATGAAGTTTGGTAAGCCTCTAACAAGTCCTTTTGAATAAAGTTGGTTCAATAAATCCATACTAACATGACCAAGCCTTCTATGCCACAAAAATGCATCATCATCATGAATCGAGAGACACTTTAAGTTTTGAGAAATAAGATCTTCAAGATGAAAGACATAGATATTTCCAACTATTTTAGCAACAAAAATAGTTTTATTTTCATGCTTATCAATGATAGAAGAATAATCACTTCCAAAGCAACCTTTTTCCCATTATTACACAATTGACTAATGCTAAGCAAATTGAATTTTAAACCATTAATTAAAAGAACATCCTTAATATAAGAAGAAGAATTGTTACCAGTGTTATCTATACCAATGATTCTTCCCTTCTTCTTATCTCCAAAGGTTACGAAGCCACTTTCAGTTTTTTTAAGCTTACTAATAAGAGATACGTTTCTGGTCATGTGCCTTGAGCAACCGCTATCCAAATACCACTAAGATGATCCTGATTTGTGTTCCTATAAAAGAAGAAGTAGAAATGACTTTTTGGACACATATCTTTTTGGGTCCATAAATGTTAGTTGAATTTTCTTTTATTTTCCAAACGATTTTTCCTCCCCTTTCAATTTTTTTTCTTATAAAATATTGTGTGGCTTTATGATCACTCTTTTCACAATAAGTGCAACAAAAGTGTGAGAGGGATGAGGAAGTTTTTACAAAATGTGTTTGTTTAGAAGAAGTATTGGTATGATTATATCCAATTCCACTTTTGTAAAAAGGTGATCTTTGAGATCCAAGAGCTTTTCAAAAGTTTCTTTTTTTTTTGTAAACTTTTCGATGCATAGGGTGAGATCACTCACCTTTTTCTTCAAATCATTATAATCTACCATGCATTTTTCAAGAGAGAGAACATTTTCACAAAGATTTTTTGTTTTCTAAAATGAGTTTTGCCATTCTAACTTTGAGAAGTCCTTTTCCTTTTACAAAACTTCTAGAGATTCAAAGAGAGTTTTGTTCTCACAAATAAGTTTTGAATTTCCATTTGATAGGTTATCAACCTTATTATTTAACTCCTTGTTCTTTTTGGTGATCTTTTCCAATTCATGATACATTTCAATGAGCAAAGAATTAAGATCATCATCATCGTCAACAAGATTAGATATATTTGAGGGTGAATATGGTACCTTATTTTTTAATGCCATGAAGCATAGATTGACCTTTTCTTCTCCTTCACTTTCTTTTGAGTCTTGATCCCAAGCTCCTACTAGGCCCTTGCCTTTCTTTTTTTCTTTAGTGCCTCAAGCTTTGCTTCCAAAGCTCCTTTTTTTTTTCGATGGCTTTAGGACAATCGGCTACAAGATGGTCGTTGCTATTACATTCAAAGCACCTAACCTTATAGAGTGATGAACTTTGTCCTCCTTTCTTGAATGGAGGTTTCTTTCCTCTTTTGTTGAAGCCTTCCTTGTAGAATCTTTTAAATTACCTCATTACCAAGGCCATTCCTCATTATCATCAATCTCATCTTTATTGTTTGATGAGCATGATTGATCATCCTCATTCACTTTGAGCGTTATGCTTTTTCTTCCTCTGTCTTCATCTTCTATTTCATTGAATCTTTTTAGTTTTATCTCATAGGTGAGGAGAGATCCTATGAGTTCTTCAGTAGGAAGTAGTCTCAAATCTTTAGATTTCTCAATGGCAAGAGTTTTGGTTGCCATGCCTTTGGGAGTGCATCAAGAATCTTTCTATTTACTTCTCCCTTTGTGTACTCTTTCCCATATTCCTTTAGGCTATTCGTAATGTTGGTGAATCTTGTGAACATGTCACTAATGCTTTCATTTTGTTTCTTCATGGATAGCTCATAATCTCTCACCAACATAGCCAACTTTGTTTCCTTCACTTGATTGGTGCCTTCTTGAGTTACTTCAAGTAAATTCCACATTTCATGAGCCAAATCACATCTGCTCGCTCAATTGTATTCATTAGCATCCAAGGCCATCTTAATATGTTATAGCTTGAGAGTTTAGAGTCATCTTCCTTGAGTCAAGCTCATCAAAATTTTCAACCTTCTTGACTTTTCCATCCTTTTTAGGAACATATGGTCCTTTCTCTACAATGCTACAAAGATCAAAGTTAATAGAGAAAATATAAATTCTAATTCTTGACTTCCAGAAAGTGTAGTTAGTTCTATTAAAAAGAGGAGACCTATTTGTAGAAGAGCCTTCTGAATAGGTAGGGCTGTAAACACTTCCAGACCCTCAAGGTACCCCAGACCCAAACCCATATCCTTATAGTGAAACTTTGACACAGACCCAGACCCATACCCTCCAGGTATAAAATTTCTGGACCCAGACTCGATCCTCCAGGGTCCAGGGTAGGGTCTGGGTATACCCATACCCGTATGACATTTTTCTATTTTTTTCCTTGTTAAACAAAAATATATAAAATAATGTTAACCCTAAAATAAAAATTTTAACATGATTAACATAATCTCCTCAAAATTTCTTTTAACAAATACAATCATTTAATATCACTAATTCAAATGATTAAAAGTTCAAATACACACAAAATCTTCACAGTACATTAATCCAATAAGAACAAAAGTTCTAGTTTATATTTTATAGCCTATGAAAGGGATAAAAAAATTGCAGGGGACAGAAGGAATAAAAGTAATAAGATGAAGACAAAAGTAGCCGATGAAAGGTTTAGGCAGCAATAGAGATATAGGTGTTGGCAAAACACTTTGCATGTCTACGACATGCATCATGACCGGTGATTCTAACATGCATTTTCTTCAATTCAAATCATCACCATATCTCTCTTCTATGGTGCCAAACTCGAAACATTACCATTCACTACTTTCCTTAATAATTTCAATCCCCATTCAATACAATATATTAATAAAAACATTTGGATTTTGGATACTTGTTCATCCTATTTGTCTTCTACAAAAGAAATATAGAAGTGAGTATATATTACAAGTGTATGTAAAATATATGTAATTATGAATATGTAGCTAAAGATATAAAAGCTCACATCAACGGAAATTAATATAATATAATATATAAATAAATAATATAATAAAATTATAATATAAAAATTTATAAATTATATATTAATATAAAATAATATATATAAATAATATAATATATAAATATATATTATTATTTTATTAATACGGGTATACGGGTCTGGGCATCACCATACCCTGGCCAAACCCATATAACAGGATTAATACGGGTACGGGTTCGCGTGTATAAAATTTAAACTTTACCTGCTAAAAACAGGTAAAGACCCACGCGGGTACGGGTAAGACTAGCCCCGTTTATAGCCCTATACATAGGGTAGGTTTGAAATACTAGCCATTTTGAAAAGGATATTTTGCTTCTTAGGATGTTAAGCCTTAAAAAGAAGACCCGCTCTGATACAAATTAAAAAACCTTAAAGGGAGGAGGGGGGGGGTTGAATAAGGTTTTTGGCTAATTAAACACTTTTTAAAACAATTTTATAATTAAAACTACTTTCAAAGAACAAGGATTATATTGTAAGCGTACAAAAGCAATATAAAACACAATGAAGAGAGACAAGCTAGTTATAGTGGTTCACTCTCTCACAGAGTTACATCCACTACCTTCAGACTCAACTCAAGGATTTCAAAAATCCACTAATTTTAAAGTTGGTTGCACAAAACACAATGAGGATCACCCTTCAAGCGTTTTACAAAAAAATCTCAAAGTTTACACCACACAACAATACAATAAATTGTCAAAGCATCACCCAAGGGGTTTTCCACAAACCTTTGATCACAAGAAAAGAATGAGAAGAGTAAGGAACAACGTTACCAAATGAGCTTGAGGAGGGAAAGATACAACTCAACAATTATTTTAACAATCTCCTCTTTTCTTCTTCCTTGATGAATGATCAATAATGAAGCTCCAAGAAGATTTTCTTTTAGTTTTTGTGAGACAAAGATGCTTGAAGAATGAACCTTAAAACTCTTTAAAACTTCTTAAATGATCTCAATTTTGATTTCAGCAACTTGGTGAATTTACTGCCGATCAAGGCTCAATTTATAGAGGAAAGAAAAAAACGATTGTTACAGTCTGTAACAGTAACTTTTTAATAATAAAAAACTAGAAACCGGACGACTCGTCTCTAAAAACAGACGTCCGATTTCCTTGTAAAAGGAAAATCGGATGAGCCCTTCTTAAAATAGAAAGACCGGTTTTATATATTATTCATTTATGTTTTATATATTACCCCAGTTTAAAACATCATTGGACCAATAATTTGGGATGTCTTACTGAATAAATATTCAGGATCATCATCTATCGCATTCGATTTAAACTATTGCAAATCAGTGTCACCTTTCTTATAAAGAAACTATGGTGAAATATGTTTTGTCATATCTCTCTAAACATCTAAGTGGTCTTGTGTATCACATAAGCAAGAACTTGATACTTATCTATCTAACATGAGTTAATTTTTCTCCATAATGTGAGATTAATTATCCTTTGAAAATATGACAAAACTAATATTATTCCAGAAGTCATATAGAGAGTAATTAGTGCACCAATTTTGATAGTTATGACACTTCCGGACCAATAAATATCCATTACTTTATCATATATAGGCACGTGGTATTGACCAATATTTTATAATAAAATGACTACCGGATAATAATGTGCAATAATATATCCGTGTAAAACCTTTTATAAATTGATAAATAAATTTATTTTCAAGATGTTCAATTTATAAATCAAAACAAAAGAACTTGAAATACATGATTTCAATACTGTAAGTATTTACTTGCCGTTATAAATTTTCAGCAAAAATACTTCAAATTTTAATTATTTTTCTAAAGACCCTCTATAAATAAAAGGTTGATCACGCTTCAGGCATTATTTAATATTGCTAGTTATAAGACTTATGTTCTAGTGGGACATTTATAAAAGCATCTACAAATTCAATTTTATAACTCTTCTAGAGTTAAAAAAAAAATATCAAATGAATTGGCAACTTTAACAAAAGAATCATCTATAGAACTTCTAGTTCACGAATCTTTGTATATAAATCAAGATGCTTCAATATTGAGCATTATTAGCTCTAAGGGCATTATTGCATATGATTTTGATTTTGATTATGATTAACATGTGTTTGTGTGATGATTATTAAGCTTAGTTTCTATAGAACAAAAGAAACATCTTTGGAGTCTCAAGACTACACTACATAGAAACAAAAGATCTTGGTGATCAAACGTGTAATAAAGAAGAAAAGATCAAGCCATTCAAAGATCAACGCATAATCAAACCATTGAAGACCTTGAAGACGTATGTCTTAGTTATGGATATACTAAGATACTTTGTAAAACTCCCTAACTTTTATCTTTGATTTTTTATCAAGTATGGAAGCTCCTTGAATGAAATACTTTACAAACTATTCTGGAGAAAACTAAGTATTCTTGATAGAATTTCTGATGTTTTTGAATGTTCACATACCGTTAAAGAGTATCAAGAATACATATTTTGGAAATGTGAAGGAAAGAACTTTTCGTTAAGGAAAATTGGTTGTCATATCTTTCTCAGAAAAGGGTCATCCGGTTTTTAAACCGGTCATTTGATTTTTCCAAGGGAAAAAAATCGGACGTCCTATTTTAAAATCGATCGTCCAATATTTCCAGCTTTAGAAACATTGGTTGTCCGATTTTTATAATGGAGCATCCGATTCCTTTCTGTAAATTAAAACCGGTCATATAGTTTTTTCCCTAGTAAGGATTTAACAAGGCATATTATTAATGTTATGGACATCCAAGGGGGACTGTTATCAAATTAATGTATACATGGTGGATGTCCAAACACTTTCCTTGAAGCAAACTAAACTCCCAGAATACTAATTCTATTTAGATTCATCAGATACCCATTGATTTAGTTAGATCATTTTAGGATTCTAGAATCTCTTATATCCTAAGCCTATATATAGGACATATGAGAAACACTAATGAAATGAATCATTCTTTATTCCTGATTTGTACTTTCTCTCCCTACTTTGTTCTCTTTTCTCTTTATTATTATACTTTATATTATGTCAACATTCTAAGAAAGATGTGTCGTATTCATCAAAGGTATAACACTTTTCTTATTTTTAAATTTTTTAAAATTTTTGTTTACAGGTATTAATCTTTATAATTAATTAGTAATACTATCCAGAATTCGATTCAGATTTTATGCTCATACTTAAATTTGTATTAAATAGGGAACTTTAGTCCAGGAGTCGTTCAACATATGATGTCATATCAGAGAACAAGAACTTCACACATTACATTAATAATCCATCTTATTATGATCTTATGACCATACAGACAAACAATTACAGACAAAAACACACATTCACTCATACAACCCCATGCAAAGTGCTCAACCACACACAATTGTTTGCAACATATTACAATTGTAAAAGTAGTAGAAACTTCGTGGAAGAACTATGCCTCTAAATCTTGTGTGAATATACAGCCGAAAGGCCTTTCGGAGAAGCACCAAGTTGATCACATAGAAGCAGGAGAAGGAATAGTGAGAACTGGAATGGCAGACAACAAGGGCAAAGATAAAAGTAGTGAAAGCTCAAAGGGGAACAATTACAATGACAAGGGCGGAAGCATATTTCCAACTAAGAATAAGAAGACGGTGAAGCAAATGATGGGCGAGAAAATAGTGGGCATCGACAAGAAGAAAATCAAACCCAAAGATGGATAATAATTCTCAATTAATGAAGTGATCTTCTTGCACAAATTATTGTGCCCATCTAATAATATGTAAAATTGTATTTCTTTTGATGTTGTTTTCATTATTTTCATACGTTATATTCTTTGTTCCAACTCTTACGCAGTAGCATGGGAAATCTAATAACCAAACTACTAATGTTTGGCTAGTCCTGACTCCCATTAAGATGTCAATGATTTTGTGAACAATAATTTCATAAATTTTTTCCTCATATTCATTTGTTCTCCTATATTGTTAATAAGAGAGAGAGAGAGAGGCGAGGTTTTTATTTAGAATATTTATAAATAATGAGTGTATGCATTCAAATCTCTCAATGTGTGACAAAATGCAAGAAATTAACAAGCATAAACTTTATATGTTTTTGATTAAGTGCAGAATTCTAGACTTTGATTCCACATTTTCTCCCACAAAACAATTTATAAATTTCCGTCACATCTAAATTTTCCAAATAAAAATCTATCAAATTCCAATATAAAAACATATCATAGTTTAATATAAGTACATATACAAGAACTGAATAAAGATTTTTATTAAAAAATTCCATACAAGTATTGATGGACTTTTTTTAGCTGAAAAAAGGTGCTTCTAAAAAAATATTTTAAAAAAATTATTTTAACATTTCAAATTTCAATACCATTAATAAACAGTAATAGCTTCAGAAAGCATCAGTAGAGTAGCTTTTCAAAAATACATTTTTTAAACTTATTTAAAGTTAAAAAACGGATTTAATAAATGGTAGAGAATAGCTCAAAAATATCTTATGCCTTAAGATACTTTAAAAGCTACTTATTTTAATCAAAGGAGAACAGAAGGTTTATAGTGACTAATATTTTGTATTTTCCTATATTTTTCATTGGCAAGGATTTCACATATATATATTTTCTCTGGTTCTCAACTTATGTTTTGTCCTATCATTATTAAATTTCCACGGGATTTCAATTTTTTATTTTAATAATATATAAAACATACACAAAATAATTCTAGGAAACCCTAATGAAAATTTGTATATATATATATGTGATACCCTATTTCCTCTGTTAGGTCAACTGCGGTTGAGTAAGGTACCAGTGTGCTTCTCAGTACGACATTACAAACATCCAACCTAACTCAAAACATGAAGTTACACTAATAAATATATACACATATATATTAAGCAGCGGAAACCTGTATACAGATAGTGCTACTTTTATATCAATTCCAGGGGATCTTTTTATAAGAACTCGAACGTAGGAAATATTTTATAAACCATAATCTTTTCAAACTGTTTAATGATAGAAATAAAGAATATTTTTCTAACAAAACAACTATACATAGCTTGTCCTGGTTCCAAAAACTCCATTCAAAATAATATCATAGCTTACACCACCACGTTATAAAAACATGACATTTAAAAATGCGAGCGAAAATGCTCAGTGAGTCCTACGTGAGTGTGTTCTTCCTTGATTTTCTAAAATAATGGTGTGATTTTCATAAACATTAATTGTAATGCTGAAAGAAAATATTTCTTGACCACTTTGAGAGTGCAGATACATAAACCTATACGAAGGATTTGATCTCCATTGGGAAGTTCGAGCGAATCAAGACACATCTGTTCAACCTCTAAGCTCGTGTTCCAAAACTATGTCATACAATAACTAGGCTCCACAGACAAGGTCCAAAACCCATAATGAGGTTATGGGAAATAAGTTCCAGCATCCTGTAGTCAGTTTAGTCTAAACACCATATGAGCGCTCGCGTTCCATATCAACTGCATTCTCGAAGCACATAAAATCAAACTACGGATCCTGGGGCACCTACCAGGTCCGCCCTGAGACCAGCCTTAATTTCTAGTCCCTTTTGACTCTCCACTAGGCAAGTGTCCCATTTCAGAGCATGATACGAAGTCCGACGTAGTATATTTTGGGCCAAACCCTCAATTAGTAGTCTTTGAACTTGGAGATTGAGTTTGGGTTCACTTTAGAAAAGAATGATTTTCTTCACAACGAATGTTTAAGCTTGATGCCCGTGGCGATGGTCTTTTTCAAGTTCTTGAGCATATTAGTGATAATGCTTATAAAAGTTATCTTTCAGGTGAATGCAATGTTAGTGCTACCTTGAATGTTTCTTATTTATCTTTGCTTCATGTAGGTGAAGATCAAGGATGAATCTTTTCAAAATGGGGAGGATGATATAAATCGGGAAGGCTAAGAACCTAATGAGTTCATTCATAGACCACTAGCTAGAGCAAGGGGAAAGAAGATCAAGATATATGATGATAGTTCGACTAAAAGAATAGTTGCATTCCTTGAGGAAACAATAAAGGTCAAGAATGAAGGCTTTGAAGATAAAGGAAAACCTTCCAAGTTGCACATATTTTATACCATAAGAAAGGATTATTCAATGGACCAAGTTGGAGGTGAAAAAGACCAAGTAAAGTGAAGATAGGACCTACGGCAGACGGTAAGCCCTATACCTACCGTCCGCAGTTGGTTTCTGGGAAGGATTGATGTTGATGGAAAATACCCTACCGCATATGGTAGGGTACACACTACCATCGCCAGTAGGGTCCTTGTCTTATGTAATATATTCATTTGGATGAATTTTAATGTGTAATCTCTATTTTTAGATGTTAATTAAGGGTTTCATTGGTCTTTTAAAGTCTTAAGTCAATATTCAATGTAGGTTTAAGCCCTAACACTATAAATATACATTTATAGCCTACATTGTAAGCAAGTTGAATTTTTATGAAATTGAGGTAATTCTCTAAAGGTTTCTAGGATTTTTCAACCCATCTTAGTTAGCTTCTAAAGGTTTTCTTCCTTAGTTTGTGAACAATTGATTGCTTAGATTAATGAATCGATTGAAATCAATTAATCTTGTCAATCCTTTCTTTGATTGATTCTAGGAGTTCTAGTTTCTAGGGTTTATTAAATCTAGGTGTTCTAGTTTGTGTAGTTTGGGTTTTAGGGCTATAGCTTCCGTAAGGTGCTTGCTATCAGATTGGGAAAGAGTTCCTCCTCTTACTATGGGTTTATGAAGCTTAGTTCCTCATAGGGTTTCTAGTGGAGTGCTAGAGCTACGCATTTACTTCTTGCTTGAGTTCTTATCATATAGTCATCAAGGTGGTGATTTTGGGAAGGTGTTGAATTAAATTTGTAATCAATTGAAGATTCACATCATATATGGAGTAAGATTCATATCTTTCTTGGATTTCGTATTGAAAGTTGTTATGTTGAGAAAGTTCATAGGCCCTTTTGTTGTTTATGTGATGTTTTTCATGATAACCTTAAAGGGAAGTTTGTTGAGAGTTGTGATTATGTGTAATCTTTCCTTTATTCCATTCAATTCTTGCGCTTTGAGAGTCATCAATTTGAATTTCCTTATGATGAGCAAAAGCTTTTAAATCTTGATAAATTTTTGAAAGCTTTGACTGAAAACATTCATGGATTTCAATTCTATCATTTTCATTTCAAGGAATTCATGTGGTTGCTAAATCGTGGAAAGAAAATCAATGGTAGTTTTAAGGTGCTTAAAGCTCCTCTTTGGAATCTTTTGTAAACTACCTTTGAAAATGGTGTTTTTGAACTAACTTTAAGGAATCTTGTTGAGAAACATCTTGTTTATTCTATTTTCTTTATTGACTTTCTCTTGCAAGATCAAATTGTAAATGGCTTATTAGTTAAAAACACGAGTTCTTGTGTTAAGCTTATCAACCTTTTGGTGGTGCTTTGCTTTATTCTATAACCATCAAGGAGTTTTTGGAGAAGTATATTTTTGTGAGGGGATTTAAATTCTTCATTTTTTTTTTATGATAGTGGAAGATTTTTCTTTGTTGAATGGATTTTTGGAGCTATCTTGGAAGAATTTCACCAAAACTTCTTATTTTACCATCTTCCCTTCAATGAAATGTTTTGGAAACATGATTTAACAAAAACCAAGTTAGCACTTCTAAGGATTTTCATGAGATTTATTGGTGAATTGGAAGGTTAGTTTGAATTTCATTGTTTAGAGCTTTTGATTAAAGAATGGAGAAAATATTTTGAAGTTTCTTTTAGGAGGAAAAGAGAAAGGATTTGGTATCTTCATTTGCCATTTGAAGAGTTATTTTTGAAATTCGGTATAGCAAATGAAGTACAAAATGATATTAAACTTTTCAATACCAATTCTTTGATTTTCAAAAGAAAATTTCAGCTAAAAATGCCTATTCTCTTGAAAGTCATGTGGTTAAAACTTCTTGGATTCTTTAGTGTTTCTAGAGTTTTGAAAATATGTTTATCAAAAAAATATGAAGGAACATTAAGAAGTGTTGAGAATCTAGGTTTGTACTACTATCTTTCTTTTAAAGCATGTCTCCTTGAAGCAAGTTTTCATTGTGGTTCTTTATATATACTTATTTAAGAGAAATTCCATTGATCCTTTCTTTCCTTATTTTTATGATGTTCAATCAATTGCTTGGATCTTTGGAAACCATCAATATATTTTGACCCTGTGGAATCCTAAGCATTCTAGTTTCTTCTTTTATTCTACAACATTCAATGATAATGTTAGCTTTGAGTTTCATAAGCCTTTTAAAGAAGTTCTAGAGCCCTTTCTTGTTTTGTTGATTTGATGGTTATGACACTTAATTGCCTAACTCTTAACAATGTTTATATTGTTGAATCCTTTCTAATGTTACCTACCTTTTGTAGATATTTGTGGGAAAAGATTCAAGAACGAATCCTTTTAAGAGAGGGGGTATGATATGAACCGGAGGGATCTAGGAGCTAAGGAATTTAAAGTATAAATGTAGATTAAGGAGCTTGAGGATGGATTTGCTCAAGGAATGATGGCATTTATTGAAGAATTCATGAAAGAAGGATTAAAGTTCAAAGATGGAAGCCTTAGAAGATGTTGACAAACCTCCCAAGTTGCTTATGATTCATGTCCTGAGGAAGGAACAACCAATGGAGCAGGTTGGAGGAACAAACATTGAAAACTACTTGGAAAAACATAACATACCGTTGACAGTATACCCTGCACCTATCATCCACAGTAGTATTCAAAAGAAGAAACCAGATGAAGATGAAGAACATACCTTCCACGGTAGGGTACTGAATTGGTGCAATGTGTTGTTAAGGGCAGGAATTGCTACTGAAATTCAATTTACAAATTTTTAATTAAGTCCCTAATGGCTCTTGGGTTAACCCATGACCATATTCAGATTAGGGTTTAGCCTAAACTCTATAAATACCCCTCTATAGCCTAATTTTAAGACTAATGGGTGATTTTATGAAATTGAAGAGTTTTTCTATAGGGTTCTTAAGTTTTGAGGCTTTCACCTTGAATTTCATCAAGGATTTGATCATTCCTTAAATTTATTTTGTTGAATACTTGGATAGAGTTGATCCAAGGGTTCTTAATTTGATCATAATTCCTAATTCTATGATAATCATACACTTGTGATTTGTCTAGAGCTTAGGTCTTCAATTGATCTAATTGGGTCGAGGGTATCAAGTCCCTTTGTTTGATTAGCAATTGAGGAAAAGATCCTCTTCATATTCATTTGACTTTTAGTTTGGGTTAAATTAAGGGTGGGTATTTTTCAAGAAGATCAAACCCTATTGAAGGCAAGGTTCTTGGGAGATTGATATGTAGACTTGATTTCATTGAAAATCGTCAATTATATATACATATATATGTATGTATGTATACATATATAAATATACATGTATACATACATATATATACATAAATATGTATATATATACATATATATACATATACATATATGTATATATATACATATACATATACATATATAGATACATATATAAGGACAATTCCAAGAGCTTCAATAGCAAGTAATCGCTCTTGAGCAACATTGGTTGCAACTTCGTGCTGAGTTTAATGTATACAAGGAGTCTCATTCCTAGCTTTAACATTGCTGGTTCAAAAAGGGGCAGTAAATGTAGGGAGAGCTTGCTGCTTTCTCAAACATTTTTTTAATCTTTCTCTCTCAGTGATGAATGGCTTTCCTATCAAATTTCCAAGGGCGACCAAATAAGTAGCAAGCTTGCATAGGCACTATATCACATACCACTTCATCATTGTATGTTCCCAAAACAATAGGCACTTCCCCACTATCATTCAACCAATGCAACTTATAAGGATTAGGATGTTGAAAGGTACGCAAATTCAAATTTTCCACAAGATAGATACTAGCTACATTAGTGCAACTACCACTATCTATGATAAGGTTAGAATGTCTAGCTTCTACCTTGCAATTGGTTTGAAATATAATCTCTCTTTGTATGCTTGAGTCATGTTCAATAATTTAAGTACTCAAAGATCCTATAGTAACAAAACTCAAAGCATCTTCCTCGGCATCTAGAGAAGAATCCCCAATGTTTCTATCATCATGGCTATTCCTTTTATCAACAATTTTCTCAACACTTTCTTCATTATCTTTCTCAATCCAACCTCCTCGAAAGATCAAATGCCTCTTTGTAGGACAATTGATAGCTATATGTCCGAAACCATTGCATTTAAAGTACCTAGTTGGATTAGTGATCAATCTACCTTTCCCTTCCATCATAGGCTTAGAATTATTTTTGAAAGCCACCTTGGATGTTTCATCATTCTTTGACCAACCTTTGAGACTAGATTCTTGAGGCTTAGACACTAAATTTCTTGAAGAAGGAAGAGTATTTTTAGGGAAATCACTTCTTTCCTTTTGAGTCTCAATCTTCGTTGCTAAAAGGCACATATCTTCATAAGTGCTGTAAGGGTATAATTCTAATTGATTAGCAATGTCCCTATTGAAACCACTGAAAAATCTAGCAATAGAAGCATCCTTGTCCTCCTCCAAGCTCAATCTCATAGTGTATTACTCCGTCTGTTGTCTATACTCAACACTTTTGCTACCTTGCCTAAGAGGCATCAATTTGTAGTGAAACTCCCTATAATAACGCTCTGGTACAAATCATTCTCTTATGAGAGTCTTCAGTACGCCCTAAGTTTCAACTAGTTGCCTTCTATTTCTCATCCTTTGATCGACAATCCTTTCCCACCGAAGAAGTGCATAACCCAAAAAGTCACCAATGATTAACTTAACCTTAACATTGTTACTATGATTTCTCATTATAAAGAGATTCTCCACTTGAACCTCCTAATCCAGGAACACATTTGCATCACTTTCCCCCTTGAAGCTAGGCACCTTCCACCTGATCATTTCGAAGGCTTTATCCCCTTGTTGTCCACCATAATAGCCACCAAAATATGATTGGCCAACATTAGGATTCTCTCCATAATCTTCAAACAAGATATCTTCATGCCATGCTTCATGTCTTGGTAACTCTTCTTGTGGTCTATTACATTCTCTTCCTCCTAGAACTCTTCTTCTTACATCTCTAGTGGGTTGCCTTCCTAGGTATCAACTTTTATGACACCGATAGGAACTTTGAGCCGGCATGTCATAGTATCCATAAGGAGGTGAATTGTCATAAAGCCATTGATGATGAGGTGATGAAACTCCTCCAATATTGATGCTGAATGATCTTTAAGAGCATGGAATTTTGTTCAAGAAGTGAGGGAGAGAACAAACAAAACAAGTGTAACAAGTAGAAGAGAGAAAGTGCCTATGAAAGGACTTGAAAATGTTAAACTTCTAGTAACCTTGGATATATTAAATCCAAGACCTCAAGAAGGTTTAAACAAAATCTTTTCTTCAAAGTTCAAGAAACCTAAGGTATTTTGAACCTTAGACCTCAATGAAACAAGAAGAAGACCTCAAGACTAGTTTTCTATAAGAGTGTAGTAACTAGTATGAAGGAATTTTGATGATCAACCTTGAAGCTCTTGGAAATTTCAACAAGTATTCAAAGTGATTTTTCTTTCAAGGAAGTTCACCCTTGAAGAAGATAGAAAAACTAAGCTAAGAACTAAGAATATTAAGAGAAGAACCTTTTTATCCTGAAAAATTTCTTGATTAGCTTCAAAATGGAAAATTACGTATTTATAGAGACTTGAGGGAGAAAATAAGAATTTTTCCCTCTTATATTTTCAGCACAAAGGATAGATATAACCTATACAGACACTCAATAAGACAATAGAGGTTTTTTAATTGCATTTGGACTATTCTAGAGCACTAGTCAACACATTACAAAAATAGGAGGCAATTTTCCAACTTGGGCAAAAGGTCTTCCAACCATCTACCAAGGTGAATTTTCAATTTCTAACTTATTCAAAACATTAGGATATTGCTCCATAATGTCTTGGACATCAAAATTTAAGCCATATAAAGTCTTGGACACCAAAATTTATGCCCCATGAGGTCTTGGACATCAAAATTTAAGCCTTGAAACTTCTCTTGTTCAATTTCCCTAGATTCTTCCACTTGAACACTAGACCATAGGATGGTTTTGGACCTTTTAAAGTCCTCTTCTTAATCTCCTATCACTTGCCTAGCGAAGTCTTGGTTCATCTTTTCAAATCCGGCTATCTTTCCTTAGTGTTCCTCTTCCATTCTTCTAGCCATGGCTTTTGTGACTGGACTTTGCAATATCTCTACAATTCCTTGCGCTTTCCGGGTCATTTAATCTGCCCCTCCTTTGAAAGGAATCTTCCTCAAATTCGTTCCTTTGAATAACAACAAGAGGTGGGCAGCATTACAAATGGAGGCGTTAAGAGGCATAATACTAGGAAAGTTATCCTAGCACTCAAGACTTAGAAGAGAATAAGCAAATAAAGCATTAAGTTTGTCGACCAACATCGCAACGCCATGAGAATTCAATAAGTAACATAATTCCTTAAATGGTCTATGATTAGAAAAGGAAGTGTCAACGAAAATTTTCAAGACTAAGAAACTCTAAAAGGGAGTATTCAAGAGCCACTCAAAATTTACAAGAATCCTCAAAAAAAAAAAAAAAAAAAGCACAATTGAAAGTATTTAACTCTTGTAAATCAAAGAAAATGTTAACATCAACATCTTTAAAAGAAAATTGATAATAAAAGCTTATGTCCTTTTCCAACTTAAGGAGTAAATCAAGAAGATGGAGAATTTAAAACATGGTCTCTTTAAAAGGATGATGGTAATATAAACTTAGATTCTCAACACTTTGCAAAGTTCCTCCATTGATTCTTGATAAATGCTTTTGCAAAATTCTAGAAATATATTGAAGAACCCAAGAAGTTTTAACCAAAAGACTCTCAAGATCACAAATGTCATTAGCTAGAAAACTCCTTTTGGAAGTCAAAGAATTGGTATTGAAAGCTTTCACATCATTTTGTACTTAATTTGCAAGACCAAATTTAAAAAATAACTCTTCAAATCGCAAGTGAAAACACTACATCCTTTCTCCTTTCCATTTAAAAGAATCTTCAAACATTTTCTTAGTTTTTTGATCAAGAGCTCTAAATAATGAAATTCAAGACTAACACTTCTAGTCCAGCAATAACTCCCATAAAAATCTTTAGAAGCACTAGTTGTTCTTTTGCTAAATCATGTTTCGAAAAGATTTCTTTGAAAGAAAGGTGGTAAAATAAGAAGTTTTGACATGATTTCTTCCAAAAAAAGCTTCAAGACTTATTAATAAAAGAACACTCTTGAGTTAGTATGAAAACTTGTAGAACTTTCAATTCCATTTTGAAATCATCTCATCCAAAAACTCCTTGAAGATTAGGGAATAAAACAAGGTAGCACCAAGAGATTGATTCTCAATCTTGACACAAGACTTTGTGGTTTGAACAATTGACTCATTTAAAGTTTCATCTTTGAAGAGAAAGTCATTAGAGGCAATAGAATAAACAAGATGTTTCTCAACAAGATTCTTCAAGTTAGTCCAAATATACCATTTCCAAAAGTAGTTTTCACAAGATCACAAGTATGGGCTTTAAACACCTTTAAAGTACCATTCATTTCTTTCTAAAGTTTAGCAACCTCATAAATTCCTAGAAATGAAAATGGTAGAATTGGAATCCATGAATGTTTCAAAACAACAAAGTTTTAAAAAATTCTTCAACAATTAATACCTTTTGCTCTTCGTGAGGAAATTCAAATTTATAACTCACAAGGCACAAGAGTTTAATGGAAGGAATAAATCCATCAAAATTTTTCTTAAAAACATAATGGAAAGATGATTCATAATCACAATTCTCAACAAAATCTCCTTTAAACATAGCATGAAAATCACCACACAAGGTCCAAAAGAAACAATGAACTCTCTCATCATAACCATTTTCAACAAAAGCTCGAAGCAAGATACAAATCTTACTCCACATAGATGCACAAGAAGTTGAGACATGAGCAATAAGCCTATCAAAGATGAGATTATCATTTAACAACTCAAGTTCATGACAAGATGGTTTAATTCTAGCAGTAGTAACCATAAGTTGTTTTTCAAGAAAAGCACATGAAGAGGAATAATTAAGCATGTGGTCAATATCAAGAACTAGCTCACAAGTGAAAATATTAACCATACAATCCCAAAAAAAACATAGAAGTCATTCAATTCTAAGAACAATTTTAACTCTAAAAGGAAAACAAAAGGTAAAAGAGAAATACGTTTGAAGAAAAACTCATTGCCAAATCTCCATAGCATAAGATTAGTTTTCCTCCAACACTTTCTCCTTGGCTTTTGAACTCCACGGTATGCCTCCTTCTTGTCATTGATGTTATGGTGCAAACATATTGGAGAGAATTCCTATCAAATCCAAGCGCAAAGCCAAACAATGTTAAGATCAACAAGGGAAATATCATCTAAATTACCAAAGCCATACACTACAAAAAAAGGCCTTTTACAGACGGAAATCACCAACGGAAACCATTATCATCGGAAAATTTCAACCGAACCCCGATGGTGTTTTCGTGTGTCGTCGGTTTTTTACAAATCCAACAAAAGTTTTGAGCGAAAGTTCGCCACTAGAATTTAGGGCAAGGTACCGAAGGTTTCTTCTGTCGGTGACTTAGTTTAGCTATGGTTTTCAACATTTTTACCACGGTTTCCTCAACTTTGTCGGTAATGAAATGAATATTTTGATGGAGTTACCGACGGATGCATCAACTTTGTCGGTAGTGAAACCTACGATATTAACGACAACATCTCTGTTGGTACCTCTAAGCGGTGGTAATCAGGTGAGAGATGTTTAAATAGGGCAAAGCCTCCCTCCCTCCTGAACCATTTCATTCTTCCATTATTCCTCTCTCTCAAACCCTTTCTCTCTCCCAACCCTCCTACCAGTCACCGACGATCCAACCCCTCCGCCGATGCTTGACGACAGCACCACCTTTGACGACTCTATAGCCCCCTACTGCCGACGACTCAAGTACTCTCTCTCTCTCTCTCTCTCTCTCTCTCTCTCTCTCTCTCTCTCTCTCTCTCTCTCTCTCTCTCTCTGTCTCTCTCTATAGCAGAGCAGTCATTTCTTCTTCTTCTTCTTTCTTCTTGTTCTAGCTGCTACCTTCAACTCCTTGTCGCCGTTGTCGTTGCCACCAGTCGTCCACCGAACTGCTCTACTACAAGTCCGACGGGTAAGCTCTATTTTTTTCTGTTTATATAATTGCTTGTTTCAATCAATCTTGTTATTCCATTCATCTATTTTGTATATGTCTAGAGATATCTGATAATTCCATTCATATATATACATATATCAATTTTTTCAGAAAAAGTGTATAAGTTTAAGGGCTTCAGAAAAAAAAATTTAAAAATGATTTATCATGTTTGAGTACCTAAATTGCATATACTTTAAATAAATTTGGACCATAATTAACAATATATATTTTTCTAATAAAATACCCAACTCTGTCCAAAACTTTTCAGTTAGTGTAAGTATATTATATATAAGTAATTTAATTGTAAGTAGTTTAGTATATTATATATCTACTTGTTAATATTAAATTTAATTATAAGTAGTTTAGTATATTATATGTACTTGTTAATGTTGAATTTATTTTGAATGTTTCAACTAAAAGAGCTTCCCAATAGACAAACAATAAAACCTCAAAAGAAGAGACATTCGCTTTGGCAAAACATAGGAGAGTTATACTATGATTCAAAGTAAGGGTTCGGGAATCCCCTTACTTAGAATTATGTTTTGGTTGGCTTATGGATTATATGTTTAGTTTACAAATTTTTTTAGCTTTCGTGAATGTTTTATATGGTGCCTATTGGGTTTTTTGTATTTCAGGGAGTTTCCGCCCTATTTCCAAATAATAATTAAAAAACGGTTACCGACGGGCCCTACGAAATATATTTTAAAATTTCATTCTTTTAAATCCGTTAGCGAAGAAAGCATTATCGGTCATAGATACATAGTTGTCGGTGTTTCGTCGGTATGTGTTACCGACGACTAACTGCTCGTCGGTAAAGGTGTCGGTAACTCTTACTGACGACCACGATTCATTGGAAACATACCAAAAATCTGGCCTTCAACAGCTGTCAGTAAAACTACCGGTAAATGTTTTCAATAACGACAATCCGTTTGAACATCTTGTTACCGACAAAAATCAGCCGACAAAGCATTCGACATCGTTATGTTCTCGGCACCGAGGGGATACTGACAGATCGTCGACGGGATGTACCATCGGTATTTAGGTCAATTTTTGTAGTGATAGCAAGCAGGATCAAGCATAACACTACTACTCATCAATGGATCCTCAAGAGACAAACGAGAACAAAGACAATTTGTCATAGACAAAACAAGAAGGAAAAGGTTCTTTTCGAAAGCAATAATACACATATCACCAATTAAGCTCACTTGAAATTTATAAGAATCTAACAAAGATTTTAATTCCTTAAGATAAACTTCATAACATAAAGAAGAAATGTTAAGAGATAAGCTTATTGATAAGTCTTCAACAATAGGGCCAAGATCTTTCCCCATGCTCCTTCTATCCTCAACTCCTAGCACACGAGAAACAAAACTGGCAGTATTGAATCGTCGATTTTATGAGTTGCACAATATATGGAATTAGACTCAATAAAGTATCTCCTTTCAAGATATGCTCCAAGAGAGTTAAAGAAAGTGAAATAATCTCCATGTTCTATGAAAACAAGTGAAAACCACTTAATTTCCTTAAAATAAATCTCAAAACACAAGTAGAAAGTTGAGGGAAAGAAGCTTATTATTTTGAGGAAGTTGTAGCCAAGTCTTTGTTAGTATATGCCCTAAGATCAATTGACTCGCATTTATGATTTATGAAACATGTATTTTTGAATTGTATTTTATGCTCTTGGTCATCAAGTATGTGACTTGATAGTAAAACCTTATAGCTAATAAAATACTATTCTTATTTGTCCCTAGTTTATTACATCTTGTAAACTAGTGTGAACTTGATTGATGGTCAAGTTTTATTGATCATGAATATGAGATATAAAATCAATTCATAAATATATATTGAGAATATTGTATTGGACATGACCCAAAGTGAAGAATAATATTGCATGGGTTTAAGTTGTAAGTATTTCTTCTCAGTTTTATATTTGGGGTCCTTTGACCTAATGTTTCTAATGTTTCTTGCATGGGGAGAAAATATGTTTTGACATAGTCAAACATCACTTTTAATTAGGTGATCATTATGACTATTGGTTGGCTTATTTTCTTGTCATGGCTTGAATATTGGAGATAGTGAAAGGGATTTGTCCCTCTCTTTTTAGAGAGAGATATCAATGGGCCCTTTGATAAGGAAAAGTGGAAAATATGCATGGCCATGCTAAAATAAGTATTAATAAGGTGTTATTAATATTATTTGTTGGAACGGTCTTCCTGGTGATCAAGTAAATGGTTAATTAAGTTTTATAAGGATGACTTGGTCCATGCCTTATACTTAATTACGATATCGTGTGACAAGAGGACTAAATATTAAATCTGATGCTAGGTTATTATTACATTTACTTAACTTGGGTAAGCATAATGTCTTGCTAGAGGCTGCTTATGTTTTGTGAATAAATGTCTAGGACATTTTTCATTCACTGCCAACGTTAAGTGAACCTACAGGGTTACACGCATAGACGATCTTGTGAGCATAATGTCCACGTTCAATGAATCTAGATTGTGTCCAGATTCGTTGAACGTATACAAAAGGGGAATCAGATTCCATATTGTATTTTCTGGTAAGTTAATAAGTAATTAATTTTATTTAATCGAATAAATAAAATTAATTACTTAGTATTACTCATCCAACCGTTGGATGATTATAGGAATAGACAGACGAGATTAAACTGTCATTAGATGACAGTTAGGGTTTTGATATTGACAGCTATAAAAGGGTATGTTAACCTTTTCTTGGTGGCCGTCCTTTATCTGATTAAAGAAAACAAAACCCTAAACCCTAGAACGACGATATAGCATCTAGCCTCTTCTCTCTGAAATACGACCGATTACCAGATAGTCAGTATCAGTTCTAAACAGTTTTCAGAACACAGAAGGGGCTAGCATCCCGATCGCTTGCAGAGGAGTTCGTCGCGTGGATACCAGTAGAGGGCGAAGTGTACAAAGCAGCGCCTCCACAACGAACAATCAAAACATTGAGGTAATTTCCATCCAATCGGTTTTTCTAGTATGTGCAGATCCTGTTGGTGGATTTCCGTAAGTTTTATTTTATTTTGATTTTGCCTACGGAGTCCAACAGTCTTTCCTCTGGATTCTTGCTTGGTTCTCTTAAATTCTATATAAAAGGAAATTCATTAACAAGAGAAGGGTTAGTTTGGTTATCAAAGAAATTTATTTTCTCATTCTTTTCAAATACATTAAACTCTTCTTTTGAATTCTCTTGTTTTTCTTCACTCCTTTCTTTTTTTCTCTCATTTCTCAAGATCATTCTCCTTTTCTTTTGAACATTAATCTTTGTTCAAGAAATGACTAAGAATACCATGGGTGTTATCTTTTCTTCATCTCCACAAATCATCATCTCAACACCCTTTAGTTGTTCTTGTTCTCCTTTCATTCTCTCTTTTAATTTCTTTAAATCTTCCATCACTTGAGTAGGAGAAAGGGATTTAAGGGTACTATGAAGACCACCACTTTCAATGGAGTACATCTTCTTGACACCATCATAGGAAGCTTGCCTGTATCTATCCATGGTTGCCCAAATATTAAGTGGCTAACTTGCATTGGAATAATGTTGCAAAAAATTTCATCCCTGTATCTTCAATGGAAAATGTTACCCATACTTTTCTAGCAACCCACACCTTTTCATGACCATTTAACCATCTTACGCGATAAGGCTTAGGATGCTCCATGGTTGGTAAACTCAATTTCCTCACAAGGTAGGCACTAGATAAGTTTGCACCACTTTCTCCATCGATAATGGTGTGAAAAGCTTTGTTGGCAATATTGCATCGCGTATGGAATAATCTCTCCCTTTGATGAATAGGCACTCCTCAAGGCCTGAGAATCAAGATTCATCATGACCACCAATGTCCTTCCATATACATAAAATTTTGAGACCAATTCTCCATCACTATTCTTTATATCTATTCCTCTACCACTATCGATTAACCTTCTTTCTACCTTTAGTTCATCTCCATGGCTTCCATTCCTACCCTAGGCACCCAAGTTATATCTTTCATGAGTATGGGCACCATGATCACAATATTCATGGCATTCATCATATTCTCTTTGGTAGTTCTCCGTGTATACATTATTATAACATTGACACCCACAAAATAAAAACAAGCAATCGAAAAATAAGGACCTCGCTGCTCCCTAAGTGTTTTGCTCAATGCTAATTGCTCTCAACCCTCGTGTTTACTCTCACTCTCTACAACCTTTGTATCAATGTGCTCATCCTCTTACCTTTTACTTTTCCTCCCTACTAGAGTTACTTAGAGTTTACTAAAACTTCCGAGTTACAAGAAAATCCCCAAGCAAATCAAGCAAAAAGTTTCTCAAAAGATAAGAACAAAGAATTCAAAGAGTACTTTTTACGAGCACGTAGAAGTCATAGAATAACAAAGAGAAATTCAGGAGTATGAGTCCACAAATGAGTCTAATTTCCACAAAGAGATCAGAAAAACAATTAGAAGTATATCCAAAGAAGTTACAAATTCAAAACAAAGACAATCGAAAGCTTAATTCAAAGATTTCAAGAGTACTTTGAAAATTTTCCAGAAAACATGGTAGCAAGACATTTCATCACAAACAATCACAATAACTCAGGAATAAAAGCTCCAAATCAAGTCAAACAAATTTAGAAAGATGTATAACTGAAATAGGATAAATTTAGGCACAAATTTTGTTCAATTTGATGGAGTATAACAAAAGATATCGACAGTTTAATCCAAATGTTATTAATAGTCGCGATTTCTAAGCAGTTTTCAAGTGTGCATTCAATTGACCCACCAAATCAAACACAAGTCAGGTCAAATTGACCCACCAACTCAACAAGGATTCATACTGGATAGTTTCACGCAATTCTAACGTCATTTGATATGCCTTCCATCACATTCTTTTCACATGTAATTTTCTGTCCGAAAACTTTTCAAATTGCTTGCCTTTTATCCAAGACTGCCAATGGCCTTTTCTTAAACAAAAATTCAACAAATAAACACATAAAACTTCACCTCAAAGAGACCTTTGCTCTAATACCACATGGTATGACCCTCCTTAGCTTTCCTTGAAGGATATTCAGTCCCAAGATGCAACTCCCTCGTTGAGGATTCCTTTGATGGTTGTTTTGGAGAATTTGAAGAACACAAACACACAATTGCTGGTATAACAAGAGATCAATAAGAAGATACAAGTAGACCTTCTTGTATGCAAGGGGAGAATCAACAAGGCTTGCAAAAGCCTCACTTATCCTCCACACTTCAAGAAGCACCTATGTTTCAAAGTAACACCAATTAAGGAATGGGCACCTCCAGGGATAGACATGATTTGGAAATTATACTTAGACTCTAGAATTTTAAGATTGAAGAAGTCCTTGCCTTGAATTATACAATGGAAACTCTTAATTTACAAGTAAAAAGAAGAAAACTCAAGAACCCTAGTTCTTCACTCTTTGATTTCTCAATATTGTCAAGCTTTTTCCTCAATGGCTGCAATATAGGAGTATATATAGTGGTCTTTACAATTAGTTTCCGACCTTAGGTATTAGACTAACTTAAAAGAGTTTAAAAGGTACTTAGACCACTTAAGTATAAGTTAAAACAAGTTTACAACCAAAGTTAATTGTGAATGAAGTTCAAAAAGCTTCCCAATTTCTCCTCCAGCCAAGACCTATCGCCAACGATAGGTCTAGACCTACCATGCGCAATAGGTCAAATACCTCCAGCCCCTTCTTGGCTAGAACCCTACCGTCGAAGGTAGGGTTGACCTACTGTCAGCGATAGGGTCCAGAAAAATCATTCTTTTCATTTTTTGAAGCTCCTAAACTCCCCAAGTTTGCTTCCTTAGATTCCTACAATGGCACAATAGACCATAGGACTTTTTCGGACCTTTTAAAGTTCACTTCTTGACTTCCTATTACTTGCTAAGCCAAGTCTTGGTTCATCTTTTTAAATCTTGCTACCTTTTCTCTATGCTCCTCTCTATTCTTCTAGCCATGGCTCTTGTTACCAAACCTTGAAATAGCTCTACATTCCTTGAGCTTCCTGAGCCATACCACGATAGGTACACCCTACCTTCGCCGGTAGGGTTCTGGCTAAATACTTTTATGAGATATTCGACCTACTATCCATGGTAGATCGAGGCCTTGGGAAGGGTTAGATTTAGGAGTTTTTAACTCCCTTAACCTATCACTTTTGTTTGTTAAGTTCTTTTTAACTTGTAATTAAGTGGCCCAAGAGCCTATCAACTTATCTTAAGCTAGTTTAACCATTTTAGTTTGGAATTAATTATTAGGGACACTATAAATTTGTATTTTTCAGCCTTTGGAAAACAGTGTTTAGGACATATTGAAGGGAAAATTGAGAGAAGAACCTAGGGTTCTTGGGTTTCTACCACTTCCTTGTAAACTAGGGATTTATTCCATTGAATAATCTAGGCAAGGAATTCTTGAATCTTCAATTCAAGAGTTCTTGTTCTAATTCCCAAATCCTATTCTTTCTTGAGGTGCTATCTCTTTATAGATAGTGTTGTTTCAAAAATTAGGTATTCCTTGTGTGTAGAGAGTAGTTGAGGTTTCCTTAAACCTTGTTTATTCTCCTTCAAAATAGGAATGTTTCTATTGCTCTTTATTGTTTAAAATTACTTCAATTTTTTCTTTAGTCATCAAGTTCTTCAATACAAATTCACTAAAGGGGTGCCTCTTGAAGGGAGTTGATTCTTGGGACGGATTGAACCTCATACAAGCTTAAGGAGGTTCATACAAAATTTCAAACAATGTAATCAACGAAAAAGAGCCAACAAACATAATTGATCATCAAAAAAATATTAGAAACACACAATAAAACAATTAGAAGTAAAAACAGAAAGCTATTCAATACAAATACGCTAAACAAAGAAAACAAGAGTACTAAGAAAATTTTCAATGAAACAGGGGACGATGACACCCTATGCTAAAACTATGATAACTCCAGAAATACGAATCAAAATCAAGTGAAACCAATTCAAGAATATTTCCCACTCAACAGGATAAATTGAAGAACAAATGTCAGTCAAATTGAATCCTTGTAACATAAGATATACTCAGATTAATTCACACTTTTTCTGCAGTCTAGATTCCGAGACACTTATCAAGTTTGAATCAAATTGAGCAATCATTGAACTCCGAATTGAGTAAATCTTATTTGAATTGAACCGAACTCAAAGAAGAACATCTCCACCACAAAACATCAATCAATTTCACAATCATTTAGTCAATTTTGCAATTGATTTTTGGATCGATTTTTCTATACTACTATTGCATGATCTTCATGGAATTTTTCATAGATCATTAAGTACTTCTTCTTTTTTTTCAACGAATTTAAACAACTTACAGCACAAATTGACTTTCATTTGGAGGTTGGTCTGATACCACTTTAATATGGATCCTCTTCTAATTGTATATAGATCCCACACCTTCCCAAAAATCACCTCCTTTTATGAAGAACCTCTATTGAGGATTTTGTAGTTTCAACACTCCAGTAGAAAACCTATGACGATCTAAGCCTCATAAACCCAGTATTGAGAGGCAAAATTCATTCCTAATTTGATAAAAAGAACCTTGAGGAAACTAAGGCCTCAAAACCTAAAGTACACAAACTAGAATACCTATGTTTAATTTAAACTAAGAACAAGAACTCTAAGACTCAATCAAAGAAAGGAATTGGATGATGAATTTGTTCCATAGATTCCACAATCTAAGGCAAACAATTGTTCACAACACTAAGGAAAGAAAATTTTAGCAACCTAACTAACAAGGGTTAAGAACCCTAGAGACAATAGAGAATCCTCTCTAAAATTTAAGCAAAATATCAATATTAGCTACAAATAAGCTTGTAATTGGGTATTTATAGGCTAAGGTCTAAACCTTACTAATCTATTGATTAATGGCTTAAAATACCCATTATGCTTTTATTTAAAAGCTGGAAAAACAAGTTCAAACAATAAAATCCCTCCCAAAGGTTACATAGGCACTTCTCCACAAGGACCCTACAAATGATGGTAGGAGACCTACCGGACACGGTAGGGTGTTGTCTTCAAACCGTTTTCCGTCCAAAAGCCTACCGGCAATGGTAGGGGTAGGGCTACCATCGGAGGTAGGTGTGCCTTTCTCTAACACTTAGCCATTTTCACCTACAATTTGATCCCTTGAATGATCCTTGCTTATTGTACAAATTGAGAGCAATTTGGAAGCCTTCCTTTGTTCTTTAGACCCTTCAAGCTTATTCTTCAAAGCTCTGCCCATGTAAACAACCATGCCATTTAGCCACATTTGCATCATGAATCTTGATTTTCTTCACTGGGGCTCTAGTGAGTGGTCAAGCTTCAACTCCATAGGTTCTTGACTCTCTCGATCTATATCATAGCCCCTCAACTCCGAAAATTGTTATAAACAATTAACTATATTTTTGGCAAATATTGGTAGAGGCAAAACGGCTAACCATCAAAACCTGGTCAACAAGGCAATGTTTTTCTAAGATTGTCCACCATATTTAAAAGGTGGCCATATTTTATAGAAGCTATCACCAAGTGGTCATGTTGTGGGCTAATATCTTGATCTTGAGTCTTTTCTACAATGTTGCACTTACTTTTTTCTTGTTTCCTTTTGGGATGTCATATTTCTTTTATTGTTTTAAAAAATCATTCACACTTTTGTTTTCTAAATGAAATCATTCTTTTATTTAATAAAGTAAAATACTATTACATATTATTTTATACTCTCTCTCTATACATATATATTTATTGAGGAATATTCCATCTATATTTAGAGAGTCGAGATTAAAAAATAATTTATATATGTAAGTATTCAACATGCTAAGAAAAAAAAAATTCAACAATTAAAAACTTAAACTATTAGGAATTTCAGTAATTAAAAATATATTATCTTTTAGTTATAAGATAAGAAAATATAAATAGTTTTTTTTATTATTTTGCATGTGTATCATTTTGTATTTTGACTAGTTTCCTTAAAGAAGATTAAAAGGTTGAAAACTACATAATAAAAGATTATTTTAAAGTTTTAGAAATTAATTTCTTATGTGTTAGTAACGTTAGTTAAATTTGAATATTTGTAGCTCAAATTGTATTACTAACGTTAAAATAAATAAATTTAAAATGATTATAGAGCATCTTTTAATTGAATTAAGATAATGTATCGTGATTTACTTTACTTTAAAATTTATAAACATGTTTTTTGAAAAATATTATTTAAAAATGAGGTTCGGGACCCTATAGAGTAAGATATGGGACTACAAGTTGTAGACCAAGAGAAATCCAAATTCAAATCTAGATCTAATACTTTTATACACTTTAAAGTTTAAACAGGCCCGTGTCTAAAAGACATTACTTTTAATTAATGAAATGAATAATACATTTATTTTAAATTGTTGAATCCTTAGAAATATAAATTATTTTTTAATCTTGACTTTTTTCAAATATAGATAGAATAAAAATATTGTAAGAAGTAATACTTTCTTACAGTTAAATAAAAGAAGGATTTCACGAAAGAAAGAATAAATGATTTCTTTCAAAATTTGTAAGAAGAAAAAAAAGAAGTATGACAGCTAAAAATGGTAAAAAAAAAAATAAATAATGGTGAAGGACTAACATAGTAATATGATACAGAGGTGGCTTTGGCCAAAAAGGCGCATTGGTCTCACAATGTGGCCACTTTAGATTTTCTTGTTCAAAAGGAGCCATTTTAAGAAAAAATCCAAAAAGGATCATGCATTATGGCTATTTGTAGTTTAGGCTATTTCTTAAAAAAGATCGCCATTTGAAGAAAATCCCCTAACATGGCCTTTAAATAGATGAGAAGCACAACCGCAACCATTAAGAAGGAAGAGACATGGTGATTACCAACTTCCATGGCCATGTCTTCCATGAAGTGGAGTTGATGTGAATCGGAAGGGTAAAGCATCTTTGGATGTGAAGCTTGGACCACTCACTAGAGCTCGGGCAAAGAAACTCAAGACTCATGATGCGAATGAGGCTAACGGCATAGTTTCTTACTTGGAGGAAGCTCGGAAGAACAAGCTTGAACGGTTTGAAGATAAAGGAAAGACTTCCAAATTGTTCACAATTTGTTCAATTAGCATGGATCATTCAAGGGAACAAATTGAAGGTGGAAAATGGCAAAGTGTTGGAGAAGAGTGACCTTATTGTAGACTGTAGCCCTGCCCCTACCGTCGCCAGTAGGCTTCTGCTAGAAATCTCTTGGAGGAGCATACCTCACTGCGTTAGGTAGTTCTGACCTTACCGTCACCGGTATGGTTCAGGTGGAGAATTGATTATGCGACTTTGTGGGCGGGATTTTATTATTGAATTTGTTTTTCCAGCTTCTAATCAAGGGTTTAATGAGAATTTAAAGTCATTAATCAATTAGTAAGCTAGGCTTAAGTCTTGGCCTATAAATACCCCATTATAAACTCATTGTAATTAACTTGGATGAATTTTGCTGAAATTTGAGAGAGGATTCTCCAACTGTCTCTATGGTTCTTTACCCTCCTTAATTTGCTTGTTAAGGGCGAATATCCTTAGCTTGTGAACAATTGTTTGCCTTAGATTGTGGAATCTCTGGAATCAATTGATTATCAGATTCCTTTCTTTAACTGAGTCTTAGAGTTCTTGTTAATCTTAGGTCTTCTAGTTAGCGTAGTTGGGGTTTTGAGGCCTTAGTTTTCTCAAGGTTCTTTCTATCAAATTGGAAATGAGATTTACCTCTCAATATTGGGTTTATGAGGCTTAGATTGTCATGGGTTTTCTATTGGAGTGTTGAAACTACAAAATCCTCAGTAGAAGTTCTTCATTAGAGGAGGTGATCTTGAGAATGTGTTGAATCAAATCTACAATGAATTGAAATTCACATCAAGAGTGGTGGAAACTTATATGGTAAGTACATGGCGGTTAATAACCACCCATGTTCTGCCATGCTGTGGGTTAGTTGTAACGTCCATCTCTCGAACTGCTCGTGCCATCTCATAATAATCCAACAGTTGGATAAATGTTATGAATAATAAACTGAAATAACGTATTTTATTTAATAGATAAAATAAAATAATTACTTCATAACTAACCAAAGATAACATATCAGTGAATCTCTATAGTTTCATGATTCCTTTGTATATGTTCATTGAACGTGGTCACATTCTAGGTTCATTGAATATGGATATAGTGCTCATAAAATTCGTCTATGCGTGTGACCCTATAGGTTCATTTAATATTGGGAGTGGACTAAAAATAATGTTATAAACATTATCCACAAATCATAAGTGGCCTCTAGTATGACATTATGATTACCCAAAGTAAGCAAAATTATGATACAATTTAACATAAAATCCATTTTAATACTTAGTCTTTTAGTAATAGGTTATCCTCATTAAGCATAAGGTATGAACTGAGTCGTCCTTATATAACTAAATTAACCCATTTACTTGATCAGCACCTAGACTGTTCTGTCAATAATATTTGAGCATGGCCATGCGTAATTCTACAGCCTTCCACATCAAGGGGCCACAGATATCTCTCTCTAATAACAGATGGATGAATGCTTTTCACTATCTCATATTTAATCCATAACAAAAACCTCTAACCAATAGACATAATTATCACTCGATTAAAAGTGATGTTTGACTATGTCAAAACATAGTTCTTGCCATGCAAGAAATAATGAGACATAAAGCCAATAAATACCAAATATAAAATTGAGACGAAAATACTAATGACTTAAACCTATGTATTATTTCTTCTTCTTTTTGGGTCTTGTCCAATACATTATTCTCAATATGTATTTATGGTTTGATTTTATATCTCATATCCATGATCAATAAAACTTGATCATCAATCATACTACATACTAGTTTTTCTTCAATAGTACAAGATAAGATAAAACTAGGGACAAACAAGAATAGTATTTTATTAGGAAAAAATGTTTAACTATCAAGTCACATACTTAATGACCAAGAGCCTAGAATACAATTCAAAATACATGACACATATAAATCAAATACAATATGAGTCAATTTATCTAGGGTATATAACTAACAATCTCCTACTTGCCCTAGTTCCAATTAGAATGGCTCTCAAACCCATTGACCTAGTATGATCCTCATGCTTAAGTTATTGGAGTGACTTTTTCAAAGAATCTGCAATATTGTCAATGGTATCTACTTTTCAAATTTTCATGTCTCCATGCTCAGTAATTTATCGAATAAGATGGAAACGTCTCAGAATATGTTTGTATTGTTGATGAAATCTAGGTTCCTTAGCTTATGCAATAGCTCTTGAATTATCACAATAAAGGTCTAATGGGTTCACAATGCTAGGAATTACTCCTAGTTCAGCAATGAACTTCTGATCCAAACTGCCTCCGTGGCTACATCTGAAGTAGCCACATACTCAGCCTCTGTCGAATCAGCTACTGCATCTTTCTTTGAACTCTTCTAGCTCACTCTATTCAAATAAAACACAAAACTAAATTCTAATATGAAATCATCTAAATCAGTCTGAAAGCCAGCATCTGTGTAATCATTTACCACCAGCTCTCCTTCTTGTCCTCCATAGACGAAAAACATATCTTTAGTCCTTCTAAGTACTTGGGAATGTTCTTGGCAGTACTCTAATGTGGCTCCCCAAGGTCTATTTAGTATTTTCTAGTCATGCTCAATGCAGATAAGACATCAAGTCAGATGCATAAAATGGCATACATGATAGACCCAACTGCGGAAGAGTATAAGGACTTTCAGATTTGTTGGGTTTAATTGATGTGAACTGGTTAGATATGCAAGAACATCAAGGAGTTATGACAAGAGCCAAGGCAAAACATCTAAAGAGTCACAAGGATCAAATTTAAGGAAGAGAAATTTTAAGCCTTATTTTTTATGTCAAAGACCTTATGGGGCTTAAATTTTGATGTCCAGGACTTTGTGTGGCTTAAATTTTGATGTCCAAGACTTTTAGAGGAAATATCATAAAGTTTTGAATAAGTTACAAATGGAAAATTCACCTTGGTAGATGGTTGGAAGCCCTTCTGCCCAAGTTGGAAAATTGTCTCATATTTTTGGCAATGTATTGACTAGTGCTCTAGAATAGTCCAAGTGCAATTAAAACACCTCCATTGTCTTATCAAGTGTATGTATAGGTTATATCTATCCTTTGGGCTTAAAATATGAGAGGGAAAAATTCCTATTTTCTCCCTCAAGTCTCTATAAATATTTAGTCTTCCATTTTGAAGAAGCTAATCAAGAAATTTTTCAAGGCAAAGGTTGTTCTCTTAGTATTCTTAGTTCTTAGCTTAGTTTTTCTATCTTCTTCAAGGGTGAACTTCCTTGAAAGAAAATGGCACACTTTATATCTATCCCTCTAGAGGTTTGGATTGTATTTTTGTTGTTATGGATAGGTTCTCTAAAATGGCACACTTTATTCCTTGTAGGAAATCTGATGATGCAAGTCATATAGCTAGCTTGTCCTTTACTTGGATAGTTAGATTCCATGGAAATCCAAGGTCTATTATGTCGGATAGGAATACCAAATTCTTGAGCCATTTTTGGAGGGTTCTTTGGAAGAAACTTGGTACTAAATTGCTTTATTCTACAGCTTGCCATCGACAAACAGATGGACAAAATGAAGTGGTAAATAGAACAATTGGCATTTCTCATCCATCAAACAAATAGGGGAATTTTCATTACTTCAACTAGTACTATTGATGGGAGAGTTTCGAAAGTTTTGCAGGGCCGGGTAAAACTCCCATGAGCCGGCATTTCGAGCGAAGCGAGAGGAGCGAGTTTGGTAGTACGAAGGGGGAATTGGCCCAAAAATTGGGCATTCCTTTCAAGTGGGAAGATCAAGAGAACTTCAAGAAAGATGACATTAGGGGAAATCCTTTGTCTCCGCTCAGTCAGAGGCGAAAGCGAATGCAGGAGTCCAAGTCAATGTCTTTTCCCCCTGTCGTCATTCAAAACTCAGAATACTGACTTTACTAAACTAAAAAAAGAAGGCTCGCGCTAAGGCGCTTCTTTTTTAGGCGGGCAGAAAAGCAGTGATCAGATACGCATTTGCTAACTTTTAAAGGCTATTTTGAAGAAGAACTTGTGGCAATGGGAGGAATGTTTGCCGCACAGTGTATTTGCCTATAATAGGGCACCTCACTCTACTACTTCTCATCCTCCATTTCAAGTTGTTTATGTTTTTAACCATCTAACTCCCTTTGATTTGGTTCCTTTGCCTATAGATTAAGCGTTAAGTAAGGATGCAGCAAGAAGGATGATTTTAGGAAAGTAATTCATGCAAAGGTCCATAAAGCCATTGTCAACTCCAACAATAAGCTTGTAGAGAAAAAAAAATGTGGGAAGAAGAAAAGTGGTATTAAAACCCGGTGATTGGGTTTGGGTGCATTTTAGAAAGGAAAGATTTTCCCAACAAAGAAAGTCTAAGCTTGATTATAGGGGAGATAGGCCATTTCAAATCCTTGAGAAAATTAATGACAATGCCTATAAAGTTGATCCTCCGGGACATTATAATGTTAGTGCCACTTTTAATATATCCGATCTCTCCTTATTTGATATAGGTGATGGAGCTTTGAGGATGAATCCTTTTCAAGAGGGGAAGGATGATGTTAACCGGTTAGACATGCAAGAATATCAAGGAGTTGTGACAAGAGCCAAGGCAAAACAACTAAAGAGTCACAAGGATCAAATTGAGCAAGAGAAGTTTCAAGGCTTAAATTTTGATGTCCAATATCTTATGGGGCTTAAATTTTGATGTCCAAGACTTTATGGGGCTTAAATTTTGATGTCCAAGACCTTATGGGGCTTAAATTTTGATGTCCAAGACTTTATGGGGCTTAAATTTTGATGTACAAGACTTTATGGGGCAATATCCTATAGTTTCGAGTAGGTTAGAAACTGAAAATTCACTTTGGTAGATAGTTGGAAGCACTTTTGCCCAAGTTGGAAAATTGCCTCCTATTTTTGGCAATGTGTTGACTAGCACTCTAGAATAGTCCAAATGCAATTAAAACACCTCTATTGTCTTACAAAGTGTATGCATAGGTTATATCTATTCTTCGGGCTGAAAATATTAGAGGGAAAAATCCCTATTTTCTTCCTCAAGTCTCTATAAATATGTAGTCTTCCATTTTGTAAAGGCTAATCAGGAAATATTTCAAGATAATGGTTCTTCTGTTAGTATTCTTAGTTTTTAGCTTAGTTTTTTTCTATCTTCTCAAGGTTGAACTTCCTTGAAAGAAAAATCACTTTGAAGACTTGTTGAGAGTTCCAAGAGCTTCAAGGTTGATCATCAAAATTCCTTCATACTAGTTACTACATTCTTCTAGAAAACTAGTCTTGAGGTCTTCTTCTTGTTTCATTGAGGTCTAAGGTTCAAAATACCTTAGGTTGCTTGAACATTGAAGAAAAGATTTTGTTTAAACCTTCTTGAGGTCTTGGATTTAATATATCCAAGGTTGCTAGAAGTTTAATATTTTCAAGTCCTATAAAAGGAACTTTCTCTTTCTACCTGTTACACTTGTTTTATTCGTTCTCTCCCTCACTTCTTGGATGAAATTTTATGCTCTTCAAGATCATTCCACATCATAGAGTTTTTTTTCTCAGAATTAATTCTTGTTGGGTCTTCTAAGTTATGTAATTATGGTTTTGAGGCCTTTGTTTCCTCAAGGTTCTAATTATCAATTTAGGGATGCACTTTAGCCTCTTATATTAGGTTTATGAGGCTTAGATCCTCATAGGTTTCTTATTGGAGTGTTGAGTTTAAAACCCTCAATAGAGGTTCTTCGAGAAAAGGAGGTGATCGTTAGGAAGGAGTAGATTCCAAACGACAATCAAAGTGGATCTACATCATAATCTTTCGCTTATAGAAGAATCAAAAAAGGCTAGAAAATCCTAACCTATCCTTTACAGTAAAGAAGACCTAAACACAAGAAACAACTACTAAAGAGTATCCACCTCTTGTATATTAGGAATTGAAGATGATCAATGGAACCCTTGAATTTCCTTTCATGGATTCCTAATTACACTTACCAGATGATCATACTAGTAGGAAGTGAGAAGAAGAAGAAACCCTAAGAAAAGCCCTAGGAGCTCTCAAGAACACAAGCCACAATTTTAGTTCATATTTCATTAAATGTTGTCTTCAAATGGCTGCCATAAGGAGTATATATAGGTCTCTTAGTGAATAGCACCAAGCCTTAGCTACTAATTGAACTTAAGAGAACTAAATGGCCTCCATAGCCACTTAATTAGAAGTCTAGGATTTAATAAACCAAGTTTGGAAGTAAAACTTAGCTTAAAATCTTAAAATAGTTATTACAGCCGTGACCTACCGTCGATTGTAGGCCCGACTTACCGTTGGCAGTAGGTGTTGTTCACTTGGCACCCCTTGAACAATGACCTACTTGCGACGGTAGGTCTAAACCTACTATTGACAGTAAGGTGCCTTCTTGAGATTCTTGGACCAGTGACCTAACAGCGACGGTAGGTCCAACCCTACTATCGACGGTAGGGTGTCTTCTTGAGTCCAATTGTAATTTGAGCCATTTTTGTCTTCCACACTTTCTTCTTTTTGTTCCCTTTTGTGCATCATGGCCATTAGGAGTATTTTAGTGTCTCGTCGGTCTACATCTTCTCCTTCCAGTGCATTTTCACGTACGACCTTGAAAGTCCCTCCCGAGTAAAACTACCATTTCCTTATTCTGCTCTTTTACCTTCCTTGCTATCGACCTTGTAACCGGTCCTTGGAAGATATTCACGTTCTCATGCTTATCGTAGGTCATACCACAAACATATCAAATTTGTGTGCGAGTTTTTCTGAAATAATCATTTTACATAAGCTCCGCAGCTACAAATCTTCAGAAATTATAAATTAGGCCATTTCTTAGTCCATATCTTATATTGTGTCTTCTAAAAAGCCTTATATTGAACTCTATTTAATAGAATAAAACAACCTCTAAAGCATAGCCCCAAAAAGAAATTGAAAGATCTGTTTCACGCATTATTGATTGAACTATATGTAAGTGTCTGATTTCTCCTTTCAGATACACCATTCCATTGTGGTGTTCCTGGTGAAGTTTAATATGAGACTATCCCGCAATTTTTGAGATATTTGTCAAAATTTTTGCCTAGGTATTCACCCCCCTGATCTAATCGAAGTATTTTGATACTCATTCCAAGTTGATTCTTTAGTTCATTTTGATAATTATTAAACTTTTTAAAGGAATCTGATTTATGTTTCATTAGATAGACATAGTCATATCTACTAAAATTATCTGTGAATGTAATAAAGTACTAAATACCTCCTCTAGCTTGTGGGTTTATTGGTTCACATACATCTGTATGTATGAGTTCAAACAAATCAGTAGCTATTTCACTCTACCATGTAAATGGGCTTTTAGTCATTTTCCCTAATTCAAAAGAATCGCATGTTTCATAAGACTCAAAGTCAAATGAAGTTAAAGCCCATTTTGATAAAGTTCATATATAGGCTTCTCATTTATGTGGTCTGAATGACAATGCCAAAAGTAAGTTTGAGATTTAAATCTCTTCATATTTATGTTATAGATTGGCCTACTATTGGAATGATATAGGTAAAAAAATAAACTCCATTGAGTAATGAGGAATCTCCATAGAAAATACTATTCTAAAAAATGTAGAATTTATTATTCCTAATAATAAATTCAAAACTATCAACATCCGAACAATAAACTGAAACAATGTTCCTAGTCATAGCAAGAATATAAAAACAATCCTTCAACTCAATAATAAGCCCACTAGGAAAAGTAAATCAGATGTCCCTATAGCTACTGTAGTAACTTTTGCTCCATTTGCAACTCAAAGGTCCAGTTCTTCTTTTGTGAAAGGTCTACTCCTTTTGAGCCCCTGCACGTTTGCACAAATGTGAGCTCCACATCGAATATCTAATACCCATGAAGTAGGAGTAGACATATTAATTTCTATAACAAAAAGACCTCAAGTGGCAGTCTCCCGATCTTTTTACGTCTTGTTTTCTTCCAAGTAGATCTTGCAGTTCCTCTTCCAATGACCTACTTCATTGCAATGGAAGCAAGGCCCTTCCTTTGGCGGCTTAGCTTTAGGTTTCGGCTTATGTTTACATTTTTCCTTCTCAGACATAGGCACTCCCTTTCCCTTATTCTTCTTGAACTTTTCCTTTTAAACCATCAAAACATTAGGAGTAGATTTCCTAATATTTTGCTCAGCCTACTTGAGCATCCCATGCAATTAATTTATGGACTTTTTTATATTGTGCATATTAAAGTTCATGACAAACTAATCATATTCATATGTCAAAGAGGCCAAGATCATATCAGTGGCCATGTCATGAGTAACAAATTCTCCAAGCTTTTCAAGCTAATGAAACTAGTCCTTCATTTTCAGGACATGAGCACTGATTGAGGTGCCTAGGGTCATTTAAAGCTATTAACGCCTTAGTGGTAAGATACCTTTCTTGACGTGCTTGCTCTTGGAACATTTCCTTAAGCTGTTTCATCATCGCGTAATCCACAACTTCCTCGAATTACTTTTGCAAGTTAGGGTTCGTTGTGGCTAACATAAGATATGTCACGTTATCAGAGTCATCCTTATGCATACTATAAGCATCTTTTTCGACTCTAGAGGCATTATTAGCTTGTTCATTGGGGATTGGTTTTCCATAGCACTCATCAACTTTACCATCAACTCTTCAAGATTCACCTTGGCCGGAGGGGGTTGATTTTGTGTACCTGCTTCATATTGCGTGGTGGAGGAAGTCCCCTATTCTTAATCGCGGGGGATTTTGTTGTCTCTGTTATCCCTGGCCACCCCAAGAAAAGTTGGGATAGTTTCTCTATCCCGGATTATATGTGTTGGAATAGGGGTTCTTCCTAGGCCATTCTCCTAGACAAAGTCAACTTGTTTGGTGGGCCTCCCATACTTGGGCATTCATGGTTTGGATGCCCTCCATTGCGGAAGTTAAAAACATGACCATCTGAGTAGATTTATTTAAAGATCCAGTGGTCAAATTCCCCATCTTCTGTTCAATCATCACTATCAGCCTAGCTTCCACAGCTTCTACATTGTGTACTCCACTTACCTTCGGTTTCGTCCTCTGAGCTCCCCAGGTATAACTATTCATCGTAATTTGCTCGATGAGGTCATATACTTGCTGAGAGGACCTGTGATCCATAGACCCTCCAGATGAGACGTCTATCAGCTGTTCGCCCCAAAGGATCCTCCATTGTAAAAAGTCTTGATTTGTATCCCCAAATCCAGCCTGTGATGAGGACATTTTTTGAGCGGCTCTTTCCATCGCTCCCAAGCTTCATGTAAGCTCTAATTGTCAACTTGTTTGAATGACAGTATTGCGTTCCTCAACTTTGCTATCCGTCCTGTAGGAAAATAACTCCCCAAAAATTTCTCTGCCAGTGAATCCCAGGATGTAATAGACTTGGATTACAATAACTTCAGCCAAAACTTCGTTTTCCCCCTTTGAAAAAATGGGAAGAGGCGAAGCCTAATAGCCACTTCCAAAACCCCGTTGATCTTGAAGGTGTCGCACACCTCTAGGAAATACCCTATATGTGCATTGGGATCTTCTTCCAAAAAACCATCAAACTGGACCTTGTTCTGCAACATCTGTATAATGTTCGATTTTATTTCGAAGTTTGTGGCCTCAACTCTTTGCCATGCTATGCTTGATTGCGTCCCAATGATAGACGGTCAAGCATAGTCAACCATGTTTCGCTCTACCATTGGTGGTGGTGGATACGGCTCGAATAGCCGATTCTCGATCGGTGGAATTTACAGTCTATCTTCTGCCCTATCAACAGTGGTTCTGCTCATTTTGCTACAGTGCCGAATTGAAGGGCGTGGCGAGTGCTCCGTAGTGTTCGTTCCGGTTTTGGGTCAAATGGTACTAGTTCCCCCCTTCTTTATCGGAGCATAAACTAGCACCACTCAACCTGCAATAAATAAGATAATGTTTAGTTCCCCAGAATGAATACCTTTAATTAATTAAACTGAAAAGAAGACTGAATATTGCTAACTACAGTCCTATTCAACTTATAACCGAAAAATTAAAACAAAGAAAAATATAAAATAATAAAATGAACCAAAAAGAAGAAAAGTGAGGTGAACTAAAAGAACTATAATCTAGAAAAAAAAAAACTGACAAATACTAAAGATATATATGAAACGGAAGTTTGGATCTCGGTATGCCCCTAATCCTGTTAATACTTCAGTGAATTGAAATTAATGGACATTTTAGCTGCATTCACGAATTGGATCATCATACTCGTAATTGGGAAATCCCTATCTCTAGGTGAAAGCCGTTTTATTGACTATAACCTTTAGACGAGAATATCTTCTCTCCCTAAAAAGTTACGAATGCAATAAATTCTGGTGACATAGGACCTAAGAGTACAGGTTCTATCTCTACTTAATGCCCCAATTAATCCCCAAAATTGATTGCCCTCCATGGTTCTTACTTTTTCAATTCCAAACACCTGTGTGACTAATTCGAGCTTATGACACTTAATTTCAAAAAATTAAACAATTTAAGAACAATTCATTCAATAACAACATACACTTTTATCAAATTCCAATCAATTTCATAAATAAAAAAATTAGGGTTCAATCCTGAATCAAGAAAATTAACTACTAACAATTCATAGCATAAGAAATTAAGCTAATTTAAAACTAATAGAGAAGGAAGAAAAAGGTTTAGGAGTGAACTAAATGTCCGAATTGCGATCCCAAACCACACACGAGCTCGTCTCTCGAGTTGCTCCACCGAAGCCTGAAATCATTGTTTCGATTCTTGATTCTGCTTGCAAACCTTCAATTTGTATTCTCTAATCTAAATCCTACCTAGTTAAGGTGGGAATAGGGGGAAATTTGACACAGAAAATTGCACAAATTCGCCTCCTAAAGCCCTAGTGGCCTGACTCTAAAAGAGTAGAATGAATAATGTTCGAAAAGCAGTCAAAAAAATCATTAAGCATTGTTAAATTTGGGACCTACCATCTCTAGTGGGTCTCTATCCTCCTTTTCCTCTATGGTGCTCGGCACCTACCATCGGTGGTAGGAGAAACCTACCATCCATGGTAGGCTTACGTCTCTAACTTGTTTGTTGCCAAGATGTCTACCGCGGCCGGTAGGATGGCCTACCGCCGGCAGTAGGCTGCTGTCTGGTCACCGTTATGTGTCTTTTTTGTCGTTTTTGCTTTGTTTCAAGCCGTTTTCGTATGTTCTTTGTTGTACTTCCTTATGGCAAGCGCTTACAACATAAATGGGTGATATTAGACTTAAATGAATATTTTATACCTTAAAAACACCGAAAAATGATGGAATTAACCTATAAAATAATAGACAAGAAAACGACTATCAATGGTCAAGGAAAAGAAAAGCTTCAAGGACCTATCACAAGAGCAACAACAAAGAGAATTAAAGAGAATGATGATCAAGTTGCTCATGGATTGGTGATAACAATTAAAGAAACCATGAAAGAAAACCTAAAGTTCAAGAATAGAGGCTGGAAAGATTATGGAAATCATCCTAAGTTGCTTATGGTTCAATGCCTCGAAGCCATAAATGGAGAAAACTAGAAGACGAACAAATCAAGGAGAGGCCAAAATAGAGCCTACCATCGACATTAGGCCCTGTACATACCGTTCGCGGTAAGTTTCTAGAATAGAAGGGCTTGAAAGCAAAAACAGTATGGTAAGGTCCTGGTTTTGGCCAATGCATTTTTTCGTCCGACTTTAATGTTTAAACTCTATTTCCAGTTGTTAATTAAGGGTCTAATTAGTCTTTAAGAGTCTTAAGTTAATAGTCAATGTAGGTTTTAACCTAACACTATAAATATGTATTTATAGCCTACATTATAATCAATTTTAATGATATATGAAATTTGAGAGTATTTTCTTAGGGTTCTTAAGTTTTGAAGCTTTCTCCTTGAACTTCATCTAGGGTTTGATCATTCCTTAGAATGATTTTAATGAATACCTGGATTAGGTTATCCAAGGGTTCTAATTTGATCACAATCCCTAGTTCTATGAAAATCACATCCATGTGATTTATCTAGATCTTAGACTTCTTCATTGATCTAATTGGGTAGTGGGTAACCAGCATAATTGTTCTTTTAGAAATGGAGGAAAAGCTCCTCTTCATATTCATTTGTTCATAACGTTGGGTGAATTATGGGTGCGTGTTGTTAAACAAGATCAAGACCTACTTAAGGCAAAGATCCTTGGGAAGCTTAATTGAAGATTTTGATCTTGCACAACGAGAATCATATGATTTTGTATCAGAGCACCATGAATGTAAGCTCATTTTATGTGTTTAATTGTTGAAAAAATCGTAACAAAAAAAGGAGATGATCTACATAAAATTACATGGAAAACATGCAATTCTTGGAAAATTTGGTTTCGTCTAAAGTGGAATTGTGTTGTTTATGCTAAAACATTTATTTGGATTTCAACACCTATGAGTTATTATTCAATTGCAATTGTAATTGTATTTACCTAATTTGCACTTGATTTTATAGATTAATATGATCAAAATTTTTGAAATATCCAAAAATCGAATTTGATCAAAAGTTTGAAAATATCCAGAATTTGAATTAGTAACAAGGTTAGGGGGATCCTGAAATCCAAACTTCCGTCTTATTTTTCGTTCCTTATTTTCTAAGTATTTATGGTTACTGTTTTGTTAGCTCACGATTGTTCAAGTTCTTAAGACTAGACATTGAATCAACGATTGAGTAGTTGAACCTTGCTATCCTCGAGAATATCGACACTCGGGGTGAACCCATTCCTATAGTGTTAGGGTCCACTTGTCTTGCATAGTAGCTCTAAGATTCCCATCCCCGTTTTAATTTCACACACATCATGATCCTACAAGGATGAACTTTAATGAAACCTTGGGATCTATGCAACAATCTATTGAGGGTTTTGCTACACAATTCCAAGATATGGCTAGAGATATTGAAGAGTTAACAAAGGGAAAGGGAAGTGCCATAATAGAACAAAGAATTAGGGACAATCTTAGAGGAGTTCCTTCACCACGTCATCAAAGGGCCTACGAAAATGCACCTCCTTATGGAAACCACGACATGTCAGCTCAGAGCTCCTATCCATTTCTTGAAAGTGGATACCAAGGAAGGCAACCTATTAGAGGTGGAAGAAGATGAGGCCTAGGAAGAAGGGGTACAATAGACCACAAGAGGAGTTACCAAGGCATGAAGATAAATTGTTTGAAGATTATGGAGAGAATCCTAATGGTGGCCAAGCATACTTTTGTGGCTATTATGGTGGAGAACAAGCGAATAAAGCTTTAGACAAGATCAAGTAGAAGGTGCCTAGCTTCTAGGGGGAAAAGTGATCCAAATGTGTTCCTTGATTGGGAGAGTTAAGTGAAGAACCACTTTATGGTGAGAATTATAGTGACAGTATCAAGGCTATGTTAATCATTGCCGAATCTTCGGGTTATGCACTTCATTGGTAGAAATGATTGTTACTCAAAGGATTGGAAATGGAAGGCAACCAGTTGAAACTTGGGCCGCATTGAAAACTCTTATGAGAGAATGATTTCTACAAGCATTATTATAAGGGGGAGCTTCACTTCAAATTGATGACTCTTAGGCAAGGTAGCAAAAGTATTGAGGAGTATAGACAAGAAAACGAAGTTATATACTTTGAGATTCAACTTGGAGGAGGACAAGGATGCTTGTATTGCTATATTTCTAAGTGAAGTGGTCTCAATTGGGACATTGCTAATCTATTAGAATTATACCCTTATACCACTTATGAAGACATGTGCCATTTAGCAACAAAGTTTGAGACTCGAAGGGAAAGTAGTGATTTCTCTAAAACTACTCTTCCTTCTTCACAAAATGTAGTGTCTAAGCCGCAAGAATCTACTTTCAAAGGTTTACCAATGAAAGATGAAATACCTAAGGTTGCTTTCAAAAATAATTCATAACCTAAGATGGATGAGAAAGGTAGATTGATCACTAATCCAACTAGGTATTTTACAGGCAATGGTTTTGGGACATATAGCTATCAATTGTCCTATCAAGGGGACTTTGATCTTTTCATCTCCTTGACCATCTTGGTTCATAAAATCTGCCTCTCCTTTGAATAGATTTATCCATGAATCTTGACCTACATCAAATGGCCATAAATCAGAAACATTGAAAGTAGCCCTAATATTATAATCATTTAGAAGATTAATTATATAAGCATTGCACTACTTTGCTCAAGAACTTGAAAATAGCCATCGCCATGGGCATCAAGCGTAAGCGTTTGTTGAGAAGGAAATTATTCTTTTCTAAAGTGAACCCAAACCCATCCTCCGAGATCAAAGACTACTCGTTTCTTTTAGCCACGAGCTTTTTGTTGTTGGCCTCATAGCATCATGGACTTTTGAATGGATAGACTTGACAAATTGGCTTTCATGTTCTCATCCATGCTCAAAGCATGATCTATAGGCTAAGGTACCACATCAAATGAAATTAGAATATTGAAACCATAAACAACTTCAAAAGAAGAGTAAGAAGTAGTAGAGTGACGAGCTCTATTGTAAGCAAACTCAATAGGAGGTACACAAGCTTTCCATTGACGCAAATTCTTCTTAATTACTTCTATCAAGGAACAAGAAATGTTGCTAAATTCCTTGATGAATCTTCTATAAAATCTTGATAGACCATGGAAACTTCTCACCTCAGATGCACTCATGGGAGAAGCTAATCCTTGATTACTTTCACCTTATCTTCACCTACTTGGAGACCTTGAGAACTCACTACATAACCTAGGAAAGTAACATTTTCCCCATAAAACCCATATTTTCCAAGGTTATTATAAAATTTCTCACTTCTCTAAACAAAAAAAACTAGGCTAATCAAGAAATAAGAGTACTAAACAAAATTTTCACAAGAAACAGGGCTCACTGACACCCTGTGATTAAAACGATGCTAACTCACAAAATACAACAATAAATCACATAAGATTAATTTAGAAAGAAACATAGCTTGCTAAGGATAAGTTTGAGCACAAATTGCAATTGAATTGGAGGAGTACAAAACAAGATATAATGAGTTTCAACACTTTCAAAACATATCTGATTTCTAGATACTTTCAAACTTTTGATCGAATTGATCTATCAAATCACATCCAAATTAAGTGAAAACAACTGCAATTGAGTAATAACTCCTAAAGGATGAAATACATATCAAATTTTAGCACAAAGAACACAATTCCACTTTGGATCAAGCAAAACTTATGGCATCAAGTTTTCTTTTGTGTATTTTTGTGTAGATCATCTCATATACTCTCTTTTCTCACGATTTTTTTCAACAAGTAAACACATAAAATGAGCTTACATTGAAGGTGCTCAAATACCAGATGATATGATTCTTGTTGTGTGATATGTCTATTTTTCACATATTCTTACAGCTTTTAATCCTTGGTTTTTGAAGTATTTTAGTAGCACAATGGCATATTTATCCTCCATTTCTTCTCTTTTGTTTATAGGTATGACCTAGATGAGTTAAAATTAAGAATGAAGTTAAACAAGAGCATACCGACCAAAAATGACGAGAAAAGAGAATAAATACCCAGAATATAGCAGACTCGGCCGCCTAAGTGGGGTGAACCGGTCGGTCGGCAAAAGAGACTGAATTGAAGACTGAAACCTACCAGAGATGGGCTGATAGGTCCCAATAGTTTTAAGTTATTTTTTACAGCTTTTCGAGGGGAATTCATTCCTTAGTTTTGAGACTTAAATAAATAGGGCTTTAGGAGGTAAATTAGGGTAATTTTCTGTGACAAATTTCCCCCAATTCTGACGTCAAGAGGTAGGATTTAGATTATAGAATATAAATCAAAGGATTACAAGTGGAATTAGAATCGAAAAAACAGATTCGGGCTTCGTTGGAACAACTTGAGAGAGGAGCTCGGGCGCGGTTCGGGATCGCAATTCGGCCTGCAATTCTACTCCTAACCATTTCTTTTCCTTCTCTATTTGTTTTAAATTAGTTTAATTTCAATTTTATGCAATGAATTATGAGTAGTTATATTCTTTGGATTAAAGTTGAACCCTAATTTTCGGTATTATGACATTGACTTGAAATTGATGAAATTGAATGTTGCTTTTGAATTATTTTTTCTTCAACAGTTTATTTCCTTGCAATTTGAGTATCATGAGCTTGAATTAGTTGCACGATTATTTGGAATTAAAAGAGGAAGAACACCCGAGGGCTTTCATTTTGGGGATTAATTAGGGTATTGAACTACAGATAGTTAACGCATTTTTAGGTATGTTATCACCTGCATTTATTACAGGAGTAGCTTGTAAGGGAGATAAGACATTCTCGTCTAAAAGTTATAGCGAATAGAGCAGCATTTGCCTAGAGATAGGGATTGCCCAATTACGAGTGTGACGATCCTATTTGCTTATACAACTAAAATTTTCATTAATTCCAGTTAATTGAAGTAGTTACAGGATTAGGGGGATCTCGAGATCCAAATATCCGGTTTATATATTTTCTTAGAATATTTGTTGGTTGAATTCTATGTTTATGGTTTTGTTAGTCACAATCGTTGCAACAACGTTTTAAGGCTAAACATTGAATAAACAGTAGAGTAGTTTAGCCTTGCCATCCTCGAGAAAATAGACACTCGGGGTGAACCCACTATTACAGTGTTAGGTCTGCTTGCGTTGCACTATAGCTTTACGATTCCCATTCTCGTTTCATTTAAGGCACATCAAGTTTTTTGTGTCGTTGCCGGGAACCGGCAAGTTTAAAGAAATACTGTTCTTTGGTGCTTTAGTCCATATTGCTTTCTTTTATTTTCTTTTCATTTTTTTTCATTATTTAGTTCGTTTCGCCTTGTTCGTTCTTCTTATTCTATTGGGTGGTAGTGGTATGGTGTGTATTTGGCTTATTACTTCCGAGACTTGTGGTGATTGTTTATCTAATTGATTGTCTCAAGTTTAGGGGATAAGATACGAGTACCGATGATGCCATGATGCTCAATGGGCAACGGTATTAAAACAAAGGACGGGGAACATGGCCACCAACACCAATATACACATTACCAGTAGACCATGTTCCAAGGATAGTAGCAGGGGTGTGATATGTATCCTCACGAGTACAGTTCGAATCTGAGGACTCGACCGAATGTTCCTTGGGAAATTTATGATCAGTATTCAACAGTCAGTCACGGACCACTGGTACCTCTATCATCACAACCCAATATAGAAGATCTTATGTCAGGATATATTAAATTGGTAGATGCTGGGATGAAGAACATGGAAGAAATCCAGAGAAGAAAAATAGCCTCTTTACACAGTATGGAGAGCCAAATCGAGCTATTGGCAAGGATGATCACTGATAAGTCGCCTAGTAGTTTACCTAATACTTTGGAGCGGATTTCGGAGGAACAGGCAGAGACGGTCATCGTGCTAAGAGAAAAAGAACTAGAAATAACTGCTCCCACATTTGTGGATGAAGATGAGGAAGTTGATCTAGTACTGGAGAAGTCGGGATTCTCGAAAGAAGAGGAGGCTCAACAAGAAATAATGGAAAGGAGGCATGACAATCTCCTAACATTCGAGAACCTCCTCAAGTTAAAAGTGTCGTGGAAGGGAGTAAGAGAGATGAATGCTTGCCAGAGAATGAGAGTGAGTTTGAGGAAGGTGAGCCAAAGAAGGAAAACGAGAGTATCGTGGAGAATCGAGAAGATCGTATGGAAGAACGACAAGAAATAGACATAGACGTTGTCGAAAAGAGTGAGGGAGTGAACCTCCTTATAACGAAACTAACTCTGTTCTTGTTTATGATTCTTTATATATACAGGCACCATGGACATAATCCAAGAACAACAACGAGGAGAGTAAAAATCTCATGGTGTTAGAAGGGAATTGCGAGAGTGCTAAAAGGAAACAACCTTATTGCTATCAAATAAGTTTCTCTTAAACCTTAGCCCTCATTAATCTTTTGTTTTCCTTTAAAGAATTGAAACTGTTCATAATTTGTAACATCTTCCCCTAGCTTGATCTTAACATTTTCAATTCTTCTTGCTTTGGGTTTCAAATTTTTTCATTTTCATTACAAGGAGGTCATAAACTGCTAGCGCCTTAAACCGTACTTTGGCAAGGAAGTAGGGACTCTCCATAAAGAGTCCCTGCTCTCACTGATAAGTAATATTGGTTATGAGAACGTGTTATAGTTGTATTTCTATGATAAATCTATCTGGTTTTCACTCTTTGTTTAAGTTGAATTGTCTTAACCATTTAACTTTGGTGTGGTAAGAGCTCATAGGGAGGATGGTTGTGAGGGTAACCTATACCATATGAGGATGACTAACACTGGGTCGGTCCAAAGCGGAACGAGAGCTGAATTGAACACAACGAAATTCTTCTAACAGGATAACCTTCCTACACTCTTTAACTCTTTTCTTCTTTCGTCTTGTTTATAGTTAGTGTCGTTTTGTTTCATTTATAGTTCTGGTTCTTTACTTTATTTTGTTTGTGCGGGAATGGCTTCCCCTATGCCTTCTTGGTCTATTATACGTGGGAATGTCTCCCATGTATGCTTCCCTTTATTTGTTTGTGTGGAGATGGCTTCCCGTGTGCTTTACTACTTTATTATCTACTGGAGCGCCTCCCAGGTACGTTTTATTTGTTTTTGCGTGGGTCTGGTCCCCACATTGACGACAATGTGGTTTTAAGTGTGGGGGAATATTTCTGTATGTACTTTTATTTTTATAGCTTCCTTTATGAAAAATCGAAAAAAAATCTGAAAATTTAAAAATTTTCTTAGTTTTTTTTGTCTTTTTATTTAAAAAAACCAAACAAAATTTTCCTTTATTTTCCTTTTTGCCATTCGGAGTAAAGTGCTGGATTAGGAGATTGTTCGGATGTTTCACGAGGGCATAACACTTGGTCATTTTGAAAACCTCATTTGCATAATAATCCTACATGTAGATGGTTTTTATGCACCTGTGTGTGTTGTTAGTACAAGAAACCTAGGAATTCTTGGAAATTAGCTTAGAGAGAATATTTTGGAATTCGTGCATGCATCCTTGTGTTTCTCTGTTCTTTGCACTGAAAAGTCTTAGTCTGTGTTAATCTCATAAATGATAGTCCCAGGCCTTCATTATACCGTTTGAGCTTTTGAGTTTCCTACCTTTTTATGAAACTAACCCCTAGCTCCCTTATCTGTGCCTTCATGCCGAAGGGTTTTACTCCCTTCTATTCTTCGTCTTTTTAAACTCACACTAAATTAAACATCATTTTGTGGAGCAAATGTTGAAATAACATGCTTAGCCGTTTTGAGTGAAAGTAATAGATAATTATGGGGATGAAAGAGTAAAGAAAAGAAAAAATGCTGTGAAGTGGGGGGTAGTTTGGGTATTTCACAATTGATACAAATTGTTGAAAAAAAAAAGAGGAGAGAAGAGTTGTTTTGTTTTGTTTATGAAAAATAAAAGAAAGAAAAAAAAAGAAAGAAACAAAAGAAAAAGAAAAAAATGGTACTTTCATTTTTGTGCATAATGTGATCGTGAAAAATAAATGACACTAGTCCTCTCTTGTTAAAGGGCTGAAAAACTATAAATGTGTTGGGTAAGGTGTGTGAGAGAAATGGTAGGTTATTTAAGTATGAGTGGGAAGAGCGAACGACAGCTAGAATATTATTCCTTAATTTTGGCATTTTATCCTTTCGGTTTCGTTGGCTCCTATACCTTCGTTTGGCACCTTTTATGTCCCAAGCAAAACATTACAAGCAAAAAAGTCCTACCTAATCTGGGAACGACTTAGGATAAGACTTTGAATGGATAAGAACTAGATAAACATGAGCTTGTTGTGTATTGTTTTTTGAAGGATTTCACTTCATTAATTACGTGGCAGTCCTCAATTTCTATGATAATAACATGAATAGAACACACACACAACATTGGCATGTACTGTTTATCTGTGAGTGTGGTGGACTAAGTGTATCTTGCGCTCGTCCTTTCGCTTTGTCTTGGTGGTATAGTGGTTGAGTATTCTTTTGAAGTGGCATCGTCTTTAGTTTCGATTTCCCTTTATTTGGTTTTGTTTTGTTTTTTGTTGGTACTACTATTTTTTATATCTTCTGTTTTCCTGTTTGTTCAATTACTTTAGGGCTGGTTTATTTTCCATTTTCCATGAACTCTATGTCTGAAAAGAAATCTTTTGAACTTTTTTGTTCCATCTGTTTAATTCTGTTTCTGGAGGGCGAGCATGCTTAAGTGTGGGGGAATGTGATATGTCCATTTTATACATATTTTTACAGTGTTTAAACTTCAAATTTTTAAGTATTTTAGTAGTTAAATGCCATATTTGTCCTCTCTTTCTTCTCTTTTGCTTATAGGTTCCCGGATGAGTTAGAATGAAGAATGAAGTGAAACAGGAGCATACTACTCCAACGGTCGTGCAAAAGAGAATGAATTGAAGATAGAAACCTACCGGTGACGGTAGGTCCTGAATTCAACAATTTTAAGTTATTTTTGGCAACTTTTTAAGGGGAAATCATTCCTTAGTTTTGAGACGTACACCAATAGAGCTTTAGGAGGAGAATGGAGGTGATTTTCTATGACAATTTTTTTGGAATCCGTAGGCAAAAAAAAAAATAAAACTACGGAAATCCACCAACTGGATCTGTACATACTAGAAAAACTGATTGGATAGAAACTACCTCAATGTTTTGATTATTCGGTGTGGAGGCGCTAATTTTTACGCTTCGCCCTCTAGTGGTATCCACGCGACGAACTCCTCTGCAAGCGATCGGGATGCTAGCCCCTTCTGTGTTCTGAAAACTGTTCAGAACTGATCCTGACTATCTGGCAATCGGTCGTATTTCGGAGAGAGGAGGCTGGATACTATATCGCCGTTCTAGGGTTTACGGTTTTGTTTTTCTTTAATCAGATAAAAGACAGCAGCCAAGAAAAGGTTAACATAACCTTTTATAGCTGTCAATATCAAAACCCTAACTGTCATCTAATGATAGTTTAATCTCGTCCGTCTATTCCTATAATCATCCAACGGTTGGATGAGTAATATTAAGTAATTAATTTAATTTATTCGATTAAATAAAATTAATTACTTATTCACTTACTAGAAAATACAATATGGAATCTGATTCCCCTTTTGTATACGTTCAACGAATCTGGACACAATCTAGATTCATTGAACGTGGACATTATGCTCACAAGATCGTCTATGCATGTGACCCTGTAGGTTCACTTAACGTTGGCAGTGAATGAAAAAATGTCCTAGACATTTTTTCACAAAACATAAGCGGCCTCTAGCAAGACATTATGCTTACCCAAGTTAAGTAAATGCAATAATAACCTGGCATCAGATTTAATATTTAGTCATTTTGTCACACGATATCCTAATTAAGTATAAGGCATGGACCAAGTCATCCTTATAAAACATAATTAACCATTTACTTGATCACCAAGCAGACAGTTCCAACAAATAATATTAACAACACCTTATTAATACTTATTTGAGCATGGCCATGCATATTTTCCAGTGTTCCTTATCAAGGGTCCCATGGATATCTCTCTCTAAAAAGAGAGGGACAAATCCCTTTCACTATCTCCAATATTTAAGCCATGACAAGAAAATAAGCCAACCAATAGTCATAATAATCACCTAATTAAAAGTGATGTTTGACTATGTCAAAACATATTTTCTCCCCATGCAAGAAACATTAGGTCAAAGGACACCAAATATAAAACTGAGAAGAAATACTTATAACTTAAACCCATGCAATATTTCTTCTTCACTTTGGGTCATGTCCAATACAATATTCTCAATATGTATTTATGTATTGATTTTATATCTCATATTCATGATCAATAAAACTTGACCATCAATCAACTTCACACTAGTTTACAAGATGTAATAAACTAGGGACAAATAAGAATATTATTTTATTAGCCATAAGGGTTTTACTATCAAGTCACATACTTGAAGACCAAGAGGATAAAATATAATTCAAAAAATACATACTTCATAAATCATAAATGTGAGTCAATTGGTCTTAGGGCATATACTAACAATCTCCCACTTGCCCTACCACCAATTCGACATGACTCTCAAACCCATTGACCTAGTATGACTCTCATTCTTAAGTTGTGGGAGTGGCTTTGTCAATGGATCTATGACATTGTCATTGGTGTCTACTTTGCAAATTTTAACTTCTCCACGCTCAATAATTTCTCGAATGAGATGGAAACGCCTGAGAATATGTTTGGATCGTTGATGAGATCTAGGTTCCTTAGCTTGTGCAATGGCTCCTGTATTATCACAATATAGGTCCATTGGGTTCATGATAGAGTCGATTTTTAATACAAATAAACACCTTAAGTTTTAATTATTAGCCTTTGAAAATATTTTATTTATTAGTCATAATTATTATATTTAATTTATTTTATTTATCTTTGTGCAGATTTCTAAAAAAAAATGGAAAATAAAGATTCCATATTTAATTTGGTAATGGGAAGCTGCAGTATTTGAATCCTTTAAGGATTAGGATTAGAACTTTAGTAGAATCCTTTAAGGATTAGGATTTTGCTTCTCTTTTATCTATATATAGAAGAGCAACAGCAGCAGAAAATGAAAGCAGCAGTAGAATAATTTCTGTAGCAGAAATTCCAAGAGATTCCAAAAGAAGCAGAAATCCAGTAGCTGAAGTAATTTCCAACAAGCTTCTAATTAAAAGAAAGCCATGATTTTCTCAAATAAATTGGTTATTTCTTTTCCTTTAGCCATGAACTAAATTTATTTTCAGAATCTTGATGAAGCCCTAGCCATGTGACTTTAGTTTATTTTATTTTTGGGAGATTTATTCTATTATTTATGTGATTGCATATCTTGGGATGTTATTGGTTTGATGCAATTAATTCTTTGTGATTGTTCTTGTAGAATAATTATTTGGGTTAATTGATATTTTTATACATGCTTAATTCTTGTAGTCTTGGGTATGAGAGATATGTTGGGGTTTCAATTTGGGGATTAATTGGGGTATTGAACTAGAGATAGTTAATGAAGTTTTAGGTTCATTATTACCCGAATTTATTGCATTCGTAGCTTGTTAAGGAGAGAGGAGATTCTCATCTAAATGTTATAGTGAATAGAGCGGCATTCGTTTAGAGATAAGGATTGCCCAATTACGAGTGTGATGACTCAATTCGCTAATGTAACTACAATTTTTTTTTTTATTACAGATAATTGAAGTAGTAACAAGACTAGGGGGATCCCGAGATCTAAACTTTTGTTTTGTATATTTTCTTAGAATATTTGCTAGCTGGTTTTTATGTTTATAGTTTTGTCAGTCACAATCGTTTCAACAACATTTTAAGGCTAAACATGTAATAAACAGTAGAGTAGTTGAACCTTACCATGCTCGAGAAAATTGGCACTTGGGATGAACCCAGTTATGCGGTGCTAGGTCCGCTTTCCTGGCACTGTAGCTTTAGGATTCCCATTCCCATTTCATTTTAGACACATCATTGTGCAAGATCAAAATCTTCAATTAAGCTTCCCAAGGATCTTTGCCTTCAATAAGACTTGATCTTGTTAAACACACTCACCTATAGTTTCCCCCAAACTATGAATAGATTAAAATGAAGAGGATCTTTTCCTCAAATTCTAGAAGAACAATGGGGCTGGTTACACACTACCCAATTAGATCAATTGATGAAGACCCAAGCTCTAGACAAATCACAATGATGTGAGTATCATAGAATTAAGAATCGTAATCAAATTAGAACCCTTGGATCTACGTAATACAAGTATTCATTAAAAATCAATCTAAGGAATGATCAAAACCTAGATAAAGTTCAAGGAGAAAGCCTCAAAACTCAAGAATCCTAAGAGAAAACTCTCAATTTTCGTATGTCATCACAGTTGATTACAATGTAGTCTATAAATGCATATTCATAGTGTAAGAGCTAAACCCTACATTGACTATTTACTTAAGACTCTAAAAGACTAATTAAACCCTTAATTAACAACTTAAAATAGAGTTTAAACATTAAGATCCAGCTAAAACAACATTTTATTCAAACCAAGACCCTACTGTTAATGGTGGGGTATACCTTGCCGCTCATGGTAGGGTGTTTCCCTTCAAGCCCTTTCATTCCTAAAACCTACCACAGACGGTAGGTATAGGGCCTACCGTCAATGGTAGTCTCTGTTCTTTGCCTCTCCTTGATTTACTTCTCTTGCAATCTGCTCCAACTGTTGGCATTGACCCATAAGCAATTTAGGATGATTTCCATCATCTTTCAAGCCTCCATTCTTGAACTTTAGGCCTTTATTCATAGTTCCTTCAATTGCTATCATCAATCCATGAGCAACATGATCATCATTCTCATTAATTTTCTTTGCTCCTGGTCTTACGATAGGTCCTTGAATCTTTTCATCTAATTGACCATCTTCATTCATATCTGGAAGCATTAAGTATAAAGATTAGAATAGTATAAGATTCAAAAGAATCAAAAGATTATAAGTATAAATATTTGCAAAAAAACTCAACATAAGTAAAATAACTACAATATTGGATTCATTTTCCTAAAACTCTTCCGAGCACGTATCTTGGACATCTAGTAGGACCTCAATCCAACTATGGTAAAGCTCGGTGAACAGCTCCTGCATGACAGCTGAGATGTGGGTGGTAGCTCTCAAAGACGGATGTAGTTTGTACATGTTACCAAAAATTAATAGTAGTATATATTATATTTTATTAATGAAAGGTATATATTTATTATGTTTACTAAACATACTAATTTATATTCAACACCAATAACTGCTGGGTATCATTGAGATCTGACTTCCAAGCTGGAAAATTTGTCTGGGAAGCCGTAGGAGACTGTTGTTTGGTAGGTGCAGTAGATGAAGCGGGAGTATTGGGAGGTGCCTCCTGCTCTCTTAATTGATCATGCACTATCAGTGGATCCTGAACTATCGATGGGTCCTATTCTAACTGAGACGACTGATATGGAACATCCTTTCTCTTTCTTCCTCGGGCCATCGATCCAGCGAGATGAGTAACATGAATGAATTAGTTTAATATAATAAACATAAGTATTATAATGACATAAATACAATAAACATAAGTCTAATAACATAAATATATTAAACATAAGTATAATAACATAAGCACATTAAAAGTTAATTATACAATGTTTGTGTATCGGAATACTCATTGGAATCATTATCGGATTCATCGTTGGAATCTTCTTCTGCATTTTCATAGGAATCTCGGCAAATGTCTTGGTAGAAGAGACTCAACTTGGCCCAGCAACTCAATACCTTTTGGTATAATCACGTATATGCATGAATGCTTGAAGGATTAAAATACAATAGATAGAGTTAGAAGAATGGTCGAAATAGAGACAAACCAGAATTTCTAGAATTTCTTGACCAGTTTAGGAAGAACTCCATTTTTAGGCTTTTAAAGAATTCAAATGAACAAGTGACCTTCATAAATATTGTAGCTGACTTCTTGAGGTTTCTATGATGGTATGGCTCATTCGTATATGAGTTTATTTATATATCCTATGATCCGTCTTAAACTGGACGTTCTGCCGTCGATTTCCAAGATGATATATTTCGGTAAAATGGCCAAAACCTGAGGTATTTGAGTCCAATTCAGCTGCTTCAAGATTCATTGGAAAGCTAAACGAAGATCTACAACTTTTCTAAGACACTAAGAGAAAATTCAAACATTTTGAAGGTCAAACAAGGCAAAGAATATCCTACCGTGCGTACTATCCAAGAACCTCCTCCTTGAACGGTAGGTCTCAGTTGGGAGACTCATTTTGTGCTATTTAATGATTTTTTTGATTTATTAACTTGGTTTCTTTTTCATCTTAACTTGTAACTAAGTGGCATAAGATGCCATTAACTTTCCTTAAGCTAGTTTAGGAGCTAAGGTTGGAATTAATCACAAGGGGGCCTATATATTCTCTTCTTCATTCCATTTTTAAACATTGAATGAAATATGAATATATGAGAGAATTTTGCATCCACCAGGGCTTGGTTTCTAGGATTTTCTTTAGCTTCTTCTTCTTCTTCCCTTTATCTAGAATAGTTCACTCGTTGATTGAGCAAGAGATTCTTGAATGGATTTTTAAGAGCTCTTTATCTCATCTCTTTAAAATTCCTAATCTTTTAGAGGTTTTAGTTCTTTAGCTAATGTTGCTAGTTTTTAGGTCTTCTTTACGTAGGGAATAGGTGGGGATTTGTTAACTCTTGTCGATTTCTTCCTAAGAGAAAGATTGGAGGCTTTCTATTGGAGGGTTTTGTGCTTATCATCAAGTTTGCCAAAGGAGTTTCCTCTCAAAATCCTCAAGTAGAGAGAGAAGAGCATTAGGAAAGAAATATGCTCAATCGTCAGTGAAGATGAGTTCATACCATATGGTATAAGAGCTATCTCTCTTTGAGGTGATTTCTATATGTTTTATTTGTTGAATTTTTATTTACAAAAGCCAAAATTGAAAGAAATTGAAACAAAAGACTAGTATGGAATTTTCTGATAGGACATTACATGTGAAAAGAATGACAAGAAAAGTGTAACAAATAAAACCCAAAGTGTGTGAATGTGTCCATTTTTAATCCTTGTTGAGTTGTGGTTCTTTAGAAACAAGTTTTGACCTATTTACACTTGATTTAGTTGGTCAATTTGTTCAGATGTTTGTAAGTGTCTAGAAATCGCGACTGTTGAAAGCATGTGGATTAAAATCTGCCTATATCTTGTTTTATGCGTTCTTAAATGGATCGAAATTTGTGCTTAAATTTATCCTCTTCGAGATTTGCTTCTTTCTAAACTTGTTTGACTCGATTTGGAGCTATATTTACGGAGTTATTTTGATTTTAGTGACAAGGTGTCAATATGGTCTGTTTTCTGGAATTTTTCCTAGTACTCATGAATTCTTTTAATCGAGCTTTCAAATTGTCTTTATTTTGATTTGAATAATTTTTCCTTGACATTCGCTGTGTTGCCTTTGCTTTTTCTATATGGAGATGAACATTTCTTTGGCTTATGCTCTTGAAATTATTTTTTTTAAACTCTATGTCTATTAAGTGTTTGATGAAAATCCTCTTAGTCTTTATTTTCTTAACTTTTGGGAATTTCTGGTTTAGTCTTCTAGTTGAATTTGCTTGGTAATTTTGTGGAACTAGAAGCTATATAGAGGACCATAGAAGGTGAGGATTGAAAAGGCAAGAGGGTGAGATTCTTACTATAAAAGTTAAAGAGTGTGAGTGAAACACGAGGGGTGAGTGAATCCATCTCGAGTGATATACTAAGAAAGTGATGAGGTCCTTGTTTCCCTATACTAACCTTTGTTTTGCTGGTCTAATCCTACATATTAATCTTTGTATCGAGAAGTGAGTGTTTCAAGGAACCTAAATAGAACTCCTAGCAAACTAGTTTGGCAACATGTGAAGAAATCCATGAGGTCCCTAAAACTTCAACTTAATAGTGTGGAAAAGAACCTTGGAAACATGGACAGAGCATTGGACCAAAGGGAACGTGAGTGTGAAAAGGGTGGATACTATGGGAATCTTGGATATTAAGAATATGATGAAGGCGATTCTTACTACCAAATTGGACAAAGTTGTTGGAAGAAAAATGAAATGATGGGAAGAGATTTTTGAGTGGATTATGAGAGTTACAAAGGTTCTAGTTAATCCTACATGGATGATAGATATATGCATTGGTATCCATATGAACAAGAAGCTAGGTACTATGGAAAGGAAACCTATGAATCTCAAGAGAGCATGAAGTCCTTTCTTTATGAAGAGAAGTTTGCCAACGACATTGCCAATGAGCAAAATATTATGTCATCCCCTCTTTCAAGGTAAAAGGAAGCAAGGAAAACTTGTGCTGAAAAGAAAGTTAGATTTGAAGAACAACTAAGGGAAGTTGGATTTATGTCTAATGAGAATATTGGAAAGAAAACATCTATTGGTGAACCTAGTGGTCCTTGGAGCAATAAGAGAAAAATTGAGGAGAGTGCAAGATCCCAAGAAGTGACGCTGGACAAGAATGATACATGTGAGGGAAAAGAAAGTCACGAAAGGATAGAAAGAGTGGAAGAAAGTGAAGGAATCTATGTAGAACATTTATTCTTGATGCTATTCACGAAAGGATAGAAAGAGTGGAAGAAAGTGAAGGAATCTATGTAGAACATTTATTCTTGATGCTATTCCTTCCTTGTTTGAGAAAGTTGAAAGAGATGAGAGTGAGATCTAGGAAGAAAGAAAAAAGGGAACAATGGAAGAAAAAGAGAGTTTGTTTGAAGAACATGAGAGGATAAATGAAGAAAAGGGGAGTGAAACTACTTAGGGGAGACATGACAAGAGTTCCTATTCTCTTGAGCTAAAATTGGACTCACTCTTAAGTGAGGAGATATGTTTACTGTCTAACCAAATTAATCCTTTTCTTGCTCTTATTTCATCTTATGTGCAGAATTTTCAAGATAAGAGAAAGAGAATTGGAGGGAGGCTTTATCACAACCGTAAAGAAACATCGATAAGCTTTTTTCTAACTCTTTACCTTTGAGCATTGAATTTTCTTTTAAGGAATTGAAGATATTCTTGAACGCACATGTGTCTCATGAGGTTGTTTTTGGAAAATTACTTAAGGGCTCTCTTTGTTACAATCCTTCTTACGTAATCGTTTACATTCTTAAGAGCTCTCAGGGTTCTACTTTTCTTGAATACCTTTTGGTGCTTGGAGATGCCACTCATGATCATTCTTGTGGTAATTCTCTATATGATTCTAGAATGAATGATTACTACTCCTATGTTGCTAATGTGGATTCTTTTGTGCTAGAAGTTGAAAACAAAGAGCAGCGCATGCTAAGAGTATTTGAAAACAAAGGGAACAGCTTAGAGAAAGAGCCACTCAATCTACAAGAAGAAACAACAATGAGGTTTTCTCTTAACCCTTCTCCTTTATATTATGAATTTTCTTTCAAAGAACTTAATTTGTTGTTAGAATCTCTTTCTTTTCATGTGAGCATATGTGGAAATGCATATGTAATCTTTCTTGATGGGAATCTATGCTTACTTGTTCCTTGCATGACTAAGAGTTACCTTCTTGTATTCCTTTTGAGGAACAACTTGTGGGAATAGATACTAAATATGAGCTATTTTGCTATAATTTTGAGTTGTTAACTGATGATCTCGTCATAGAGTCTATGATTGCCTAGTGTTGTATATTCTTGTGCTTTTATGTGGAGTAAGGGTGGTATCTTTCTTGAATATCTAGATGAAACTTGTAGTGCTAAAAGAGTTAGTTGGTTTAGTTGTTCTTTATGTGATGCTCTTCATGATAACTATATGGAAAATTTTGTTGAGGATTGTAGTGTCATGTCATCTTTTCTTGATACTTTTGTGAGGCATCATGAAGCTTTTACTCTTGTAAACCAACTTTTGCACCATGTGAATGAACATTTTGAATTTCCTTGCGATAGATATGAATTTTTGAAGGATGATGAATCTTTGACAACTTTGTTGAGTACAAACAATTGTGGTTCTGGAAACTGAAAACAAATGTGCAGGTAGTTCTAAAGTGTTAAAGGTTCATCTTTGTGGTGTTTTGAAAACTACATTTGAAAATCGTGCATTAGAACTAAATTTAAAGGAACATGTTGAGAAACATCTTGAATACATTACCTCTTCCATTGAGATTCTTTGGAAAGATGTTTTCCTAAATCACTTCTTAGTTCAAAACAAGAACTTGTGTGTCTTATCTTTGCATGTTTCTTTTATTGGTAACTTGTTTTATTATTTACCTTTTGAAGAGTTCTTGGAGAAACTTGTATTTAAGGAGGTATGTAGAAAATTTTGTGATCTTGAATTTGTGACTACATTTCCTCATCTCAAGTATGAAGTGGTAAAATCTTTGAAGCATGGAAAGTGTTCTTGTCTTTCTGTGGAATTCTTTTGGAAAATGTGTTTTAATTGTCCTCGCCTTACCAGAGAAGAGTTAGTCCGAATTTCAAACGAGATTCCTCAACATCAAGAATTTAAAATCTTCTTGTTTTACTATCTTCAATTTAAAGAATGTTGTTTGAAAATATCCTTTCCTTGTGATTCTTTCTTTGTGCTAAAAGGAAATTACATAGATTGTTGTTTTCCTCCTTTCTTTGTTAATCAATCTTTTGCTTGGATTTTTATAAACTATCAAAATGTTTTAATCTTATGGGACATTAAATATTTTATTCTCTATTTTTACTCTGAGAGATTCCATGAAAATGTAAGCTTTGAATTTCTTTGTCCGTTCAATGATTCTTGGCATTTTACCATTGAAGATATATTCAAAAGAGATGATTCTTATAATCTTATTTCTAATCTTTTGATGGAGAATGGTTTCCATCACTTGGAAGTTACCTTTGATTTATTCTTCCAATATCTTGTCTTGAACTACTTTGTCCATACTTGTGAACATGTCCATTTTCAATACCATTTTTTTCCATTCAAAGATTTTAAAACATTAACAAGAAGCTTACTCTTTTGAAAAGTAGTTCTAAATTCCTTATATGAAACTCTTGAGAGCATTCTTCATTCCTGGCATGTTCATTCCTTGATTAACTTCTTCTGCAAACTTTCAAATCTGTTGAAAAGTTGAGTTACTGCTTTCATCTTCTATTCAAAGAAGTTTTATGCATTTAAGCTTTTGATGAGTTCCCTCAACATGAATTCCTTTCTCTCCTACGTGCTCATTTGGAAATAAGTCGTGTAAGGTTTGAATGCTTTGGGTTTAATTCACCTTTGGATTCTTCATTTCTTAATCTTCTTTATTTGTACATCCTTTTCTTATCATAGACCCATCAAAGAAGTTGTAGAGACCCTGCTTTCCTTCTTATTTATTTTACCACTGGACTTAATTGACTAGTTCTGGCGTGTTTTAGCAATAATATTCATAGCATTGTTCATTTCAAACATTTCATTTTTAATGTTGCCCGCCTTTTTGTACTTCAATGATGGTGCAAATTTGAGGATGAATTCTTCCAAAACTATTTCGACCATTATTCTAACTCTATTTCTTGGATTTGAATCCTCCAAGCATTTATGCGTGTATGTGATCATACCATACCCCCTCTCTTAAAATCGGAATAGAAGAAAGAATGGTTGAAATTGAGAAAAATCGGAATTTCTACAATTTCGACCATTTCTAACTATTTCGAAATAGTTAGAAGAATGGTAGGAATAGAGAAAAATCAGAATTTCTATAATTTCTGGACCAATTTTGGAAGAACTGTATTTTTGGGCTTTTAAAGAATTCAAATGAACAAATGACCTTCATAAATATTGTAGCAAAGTTATTGAGGTTTCTATAATGGTATGGCTCTTTCTTATATGAGTTCAGTTGGATATCCTATGATCCGTCTTAAGCTGGACATTATACCTTCCATTTCAAATGTGATATATTTTGGTAAAATGGCAATAACCTGAGGTATAGAAGTCCAATTTAGCTGGTTCAAGATTCAGTGGAAAGAAAAACGAAAGATCTACAAAGTATTTGAAGACACCAAGAGCTGATTCAAATATTTTGAAGGCCAAAAAAGGCAAAGAATATCATACTATGCGTACTGTCCAAGAACCACCTCCTTGACAACAATCTACCGTTTGGGCGGTAGGTGGACCTACCATTAATGGTAGATGTTAGTTGGGAGACTCATTTTGTGCTATTTAAAGAGTACTTGACTTATTAACTTGGTTTCTTAGCACCCTAACTTCTAATTAAGTGGCATAAGATGCCATTAACTTTCCTTAAGCTAGTTTAGGAGCCAAGGTTGGAATTGATCACAAAGGGGGCCCTATATATACTCTTGTTCAGCCCATTTTTAAACATTTAATGAAATATGAATATATAGGAGAATTTTCCAGCCACCAAGGCTTCGTTCCTAGGGTTTTCTTTAGCTTATTCTTCCTCCCTTGAACCAAAGTATTCATTGGTTGATTGAGCAAGAGATTCTTAAATGAATTTTCAAGAGCTCTTTATCTCATCTCTTTAAAATTCCTAACCTTCTAGAGGTGTTATTTCTTTAGCTAATGTTGCTAGTTGTTAGGTCTTCTTTAGGTAGGAAATCAGTGGGGATTTGTTAACTCTTGTTGATTTCTTCCTATGGGAAAGATTGGAGGCTTTCTATTGGAGAGTTTGGTGCGTATCATCATCTTTTCCAAATAGTTTTCCTCTCAAATCCTCAAGTAAAGAGAGAAGATCATTGGGAAAGAAATGAGCTCAATCATCCATCAAAATGAGTTCATACCAACTTTTCCAAAAGAAGCTCTCTAAAGATGATGGGATCAGTCGTTCTATAAACACGTGATAATCGTGTCTTTTCATGCCGATCATCTTCATGTCTTTATAATCAACATACCTTGTCAAGTCAGATGACATCCATCTGGCAGATGCAACTCTTTAACCTAATGAGGTGCCATTTTATTTTGTTTTTTCATCAAGATATAACATGCGGTGGCTTCGAACACAAACCCTACAACTCTCTTCCATTAACAAGTCTGGTCGATTGCAATACAAACGTAGATCTCGTCTAGTCTTGATATCATCTTTTACTTCCTTTTTATATTTATAATAGTATTAAAGAAATTAGCAAACACATTATTCTCATTATGCATAACGTCAATGGACTAAAAGGGTAAGCAAATAAGGAAGATCCCAAAACATACTCTTCCCGGTCCAATTGTGATCCTTTCCCCTACCATCTTCCTTGCCCAATTCCTTTCTTGTTGTGATTTTCTAAAAGTACCAAACCTTTTCCTATGTTTGTTCTCCCGAGAGTTTAAGTGGCGGCGACGAGTAGTCTTCACCACTACCCTTCTTTAAATACCTCGAATCTCGTCTAAATTGATGACCCGGTGGCAAGAAACCTTGAAGGAAATCGAACAAAGATTGTTTTCCCCCATTTTGCAACCAAAACGACTATTTGTCCTATGCAATATGGACAAGCCAATGCCCCTGTCAAAAAATCTGAGTAAGTCCTATTAAAATACTTCCAAGCTTCTCCATCTCTAGGATGATTGATATGTGCCATATTGTACTATATTTACAGATATTTTTCTATCGTTTTACGATGTTTTTAATACATAACATGTATAATTTACACCATTTACCCCTATTCTTATCTTAGGTGCTTCCTAGTGAAGAATACGAAGAATAAGAGTGGAAACGAGCAAAAATGAAGCAAAAATATAGAAACAAAGCCACTAGCACCAAGGAAGGAGACCTGCCGCCGACGGTGGGCCAACCTACTGCATGCGATAGGTCCAGGAGCTAAAAATAACATTCCAGTAGAAACCTATTGCGGTGGGTAGGCTAGGCCTACCAGACGCGGTAGGTCTAGAGCCTCCAAACAATTTCTAGATAGAACCCTACCACAGACAGTGCAACTCAACCTATAGGATGCGATAGGTCCCGTCAGCAACGCAGTTAATGCATTTTTTTTGTATTTATATCAATTTTTCTTTTTTCCAGGAAGAATAATTTTAGGTTTAGAGAAGAGGAATTACTAGCGAATTTGGGCAAGAAAAACTCTCTCAATTCCTCTTCAATTAGGTAGATTCTCTAAAATTAACATTAGATTGAAACTCTTGGAGGAAGATTGAAGAGATTTTATGGAGCAATTTCGGGGTTCATCAAGCGAATCGAGAGACGAGCTCGGGTCACGTTCGGAACCGTGGATTCAACCTTGTTTTCAACCTAAGCTTTCTTTACTTTTGTTAGTTATGATTTCTATTATTGAATTGACTATTAATAGGATGTTTACTAGCTAAATGTCTATTGTTTGAATTGAGGGTTGAACCCTATCGTTGGATGATGTGATATTTTATTGAATTTCATTAAATTGATGTTTATTTATGTGTTGATTGTATGTTCAATTATGTTTTCTTGATAATTGATTTGCGTGGAATCGAATATTGCGTAAAATTAATTCAAATTGAAAGAAGAAGATCAATCTAGAGCAACTAACTAGATAGTAAGAGTTGGCAATTTAATAGTGATATTCTTTGCACTTTTAGGTTATTATTAGATCACTTAAGTTTATACCATTCATAATCGGTTAGGTAGAGAAGAGATTTCCTCTAAAGGTTAAGTGAGTAGAGTGGCCTTTACCTAAAGATAGGAATTACTTGAATTTCGTAGAATACCCAACCTTCGTTTTCAAATGTGGTTTTTTGAGTTTTCAATTGAAATAGTTGACAAAAGTTAGGGAGATTCCTTCATTCAAACTCTTTTCCTAAAATTTTATGCCTTTAACTGTTACTTCCATTTAATTGTGTTTAGTAGTTTCCCCAATTTGTTAATTACTTTCTTAAAACCCAATTTGTGCGATTAAACATTAGGTAAAAAAGTGAATATTTGAGCCTTTACCATTCCTTGAGTTCGACAACTCTGGTGTGTCTCTAATACTACAGCGTAGGTACATTTACCTGTTGCATTCGTTTTAGTTATACGCCATTTATAACACATCAATGACTCAGCACGTCCGACTCCGCTAATCTTTCAGAATGCAATCTCATATGTTTGTTAGTTCTTTTCGATATATATAATCTGTGCAATCTAGGAGTTAAATGAAAAAATAAAACATTGTCTTCACCAGTCTCTTCAACCTGGGTTTCTTTTTCTTCCCTCTCTTCTTCCTACTGATCTTGTACAAGTGACTGCCACAAAGCTTATATCCCGTTTTTCCAGAGTCCTCCTTCCAATAAAGTATACAACCATTGGCACACACATGAATCCTTTGCACGGGTAATCTTATGCGGGATATCAACTTCCGTGTCAAGTACTAATCTTCGACCATATTATTTCTTGGGAGAAAATGATTCTTTCTGAATGCACAAACATCATCATACGACATTTTAGTCCAATGGTTCTAAGACTTAATGTACAACAACTCTGCAAAAGAAAATAACACTGAATTCCTGTCATTGCCTTCAACCAATGGTATCTCTACCCCTTTTCACATGTCAAAAAAAATTTTGCCTCAGGATTATGTGGTTTCTTCATAAGCGAAAAAGTTTTGACTGTTGCATCAAATATTATCTCACGATATAAGTTGATTTCAGTCAACATACACCGTGAACTTTCTATTGCTATATTTGACTGTATTGTACCATCACGTTCTACAAGAACACATCTCCCATCGTGTGGCCAAATTTTCTTACCATGACATGTACGATTAAGATAAGAAGGCACAAAATACTAGCGCAAAAGATGATCCTTCACACCATCGGCAGTTATAAATTTCTTATTTTTACACTTTGCACACATACATATCATCTCTTTTTACTTCCACTATTCATTTCCAGAAAATGAGGAATAAAACAATCTACCCAATGAATGAATTCACTTGTAAGACCCTTAACCTCGGGTTCGGGTAGTTCTCTTACATCCAACTTGATCTGGTATATTTTCGATAGATTATAAGAATGATTAGGAGAAAGAATTATTAGTTCCAAAACATCTAAGTTACCATTAATTTAGAGGATTCATTACCCAATCTTGATTGACGAAACATAGTAATATCTAAACTAAAAATAAAGACTCTTTGGACATTAATGGACCCAAACAATAAAATTTACCAAATTAAGATTGAAATTCTTTTGACAGTTCAAATATTAGCCTATTAGTTGGAGTTATTCACTCATTATTCAAGAGAATCAACCATAAAAATCTCACCACTTAATGAAAAATAAAGATTCTCTTAAGAGTTTCAACCAATGCAATAATATCAAGATTCCAAATACAATGTTCGAACTAAGATAACAGGTATAAAAGACACAAAAACTTACCATAAACACTAAAATTACTTAATCACCATAACACGATTGTGTTTTAATTATACAGTTACAATATATGAATTAAAATCATGTTTTAAATCTTCACCTCGCTTCTATAATCTCCTTTCAATTTAGTGAAATTCTTTTCTCCTATTTTGCAATATCAATGTAGCCTTAAAGCAAAACCACATACATTACTGTGTCTATATTTTTCCTATCTAGCAATCTCCAATTCTTTTCTATGAATCTTGCTAATAATTCTGGTAAAATTAAATAACTTACCTAGTTAATTTAACAGAATTTTATCATATATATTTATAATTCTTTCCTTTTTGCTATCTCTTATCAAACGTAGTTATATATAATGGTATATCCTTTAACAAGTTTTATTATTTTCTTCAATAATTGAAGGTATTTTTTTTCTTTTTCTAAGTAACTATTTTGTGTCTTTAATATTTGGAATTTTCTTCTTATAATTGTTATGCCATATGTACATTTGAAGTAATTCTCATTAAATTAGAGATAGTAAAGGTCACCAAGTAATAATAATACATCTTATTCAAGGTCATTATAAGAGCACTAAAATAAAATTAATGGAAATGAAGAACTCCTAGCTAATAATAATAAATTATTTAGAGGATCAAAATTAAAACAATAATTGATCTCACTATAGACTATTTTAGGAAATAATTCAAAAAGTAAGAGAATAAAATGTAAATCATCATGAAGCTACCGTTGACAATATCCTAAGAAAGGTAAAAAATTTTAAAAATTACATTGTAGACTAATTAAATTTGAAGAAAAAGGGAGGATTCTAGAATCCAGGTGGGATAAAAGACTGTTATTAATGTACATTTTTCTCAATTATATAATTAATATTTTTTTAAGCAAAAAAGAAGTTATCTTCTTACATAATCAATATTTTAAAATTCGAGTTAATATTTATGATTCAAATTCCAAGACCATTTTGGTTTCACACACATCAAAACATAAAGCCATTTTACAATTATAAAGAAAAAGGTTAAGAGATTACAAACATTATAATTAAGAATTTTTCCTTAAAAAAATGAATGAGTGCTTTCTTTACAGTGATATTTCAAGAAGAAATTTTCTATATCTTCATATTTTAATAAAAAAATCTTAAAACATTTATAGTTAATTAAAAAAAAAAAGAAGTAGAAATTATTCTTAGGAACCCACCAAACTCCGAGAGTTTTGTCAGAACTTCCACTATAAAGCATGAATCCACCTCCAATAATTCTTGGTGAAGATTGAAGGCGTTATAATCTCAATTCTAAATAATCCACCATTGATCTCTGCTATCCATATTCCAATACCTTTATCTGCTGATCCACTACAAAGAAATTCCCCAATCGAACACATACATAAAACAACCATTTCATATGATTTTACTTCATAAATCAATTCCAACTATCAAAATCTTTCTTTCTTAACAAACCCATTATATATCCATTTGATCCTCCTCCACAAACAAGATTTTCATCATCAGTAACAATCACAGAATTCAAAGAAACACCTTTATGACTAGTGAAATTTCAGGTGATTGATTATTCTAAAACCTCAAGCCTACATTCATCTCAATTATACTAACAAACAAAACTGAAAAATCACAGAAGTTGGGTATTGCAAACTCAGCAGCAGATAAACTCAAAAGCTGAAAAATAGAAAAAAATAAAATAAAACCCCACCTCTATAATTCCGATAATCGGCAGCGACGACGAGCTCTTTCAGCATCAGAAAGGCTGCAAGCTATCTGTCTTGCGATAAGGAGTGAGATTTTAATACAAAAGTCAAGAAGAAGAAGAAGAAATTTTAATGAGCTTCAAATAGAGAGAGAGAGAGAGAGAGGGAGAGAAAGAGAGAGAGCTTACTTGTGATTATAAAACGGTAGTGGCGGTGGTAGGGGGCGCCTGAGAGCGTGGTCGTCTGCGGTGCTGGCAATCCGTTGGTGAGTCATTGGAGGGAGGGTTTTGCTAGAGGGAATTGGGGGTTTGAATGATTTGGGAGAGGAAGAAAGGGTTTGCCCCTTTTTTGTAAATCTGTGACTTTATTACCGATGAGATAACGATTGTAATAATTATTTGCAAGTTACCAGCACCAAGGGCATCGTTAAGGTCATCCAAAAACTAATTCAATTACCGACACTCAAACCTCCGTGCCTAATGACCGTCAGTAACTTATTTTATCGACGGCATTTTCTGTATAATGTCATCACTTTTTGGCATGCTTTTTCCCTCTATTTTTTGGTTGAATTTGTGAAAATCAAACGAAATATATATTTTTTCGCTAGTATCCCATCTGTGTTTAGCAATGGTAATGGTTACTGTTGGTAAGTCTCGTCGGTAAAAGCCTTTTATAGTCTTTTAAATGTCTTGTTCTCATATGGACTAGAATAGCATTCACATTAATCTCTTTTCTCATTATTATCTCTACAACTTTCAATGTTACAAGAATTAAATTCCAAAATTTATTTTTAATTTATGATGCGTGGTATAATAAAAATAAATTCATTAAATGTTGTATTACTTTCATAGTATGACAAGTAAAGAAAATGTGTATTAGTCAAATATGACAAAAAAAAAAATTGAGGAGGTATATATTAAAGGATCCAATGAACCACAGAGGATATTCACTATGTTTTCTTATACGCAAAGACATAACCAAAACTTGCAAACCTCCCTCTCCCCCAATACATATAAAAATGCACATTTTCTAAGTGGTTATAAATCCATGTGTATACAGAGATGTCAATTTTTGAAATTGGGTGTAGCTTTCAGTAGTATTAAAATTAACGTTAATTACATTAAAGTAATATCACGTTTGATGTCATTTTCACTTTTGTTGGCCTTTGTACCCACATCTCTTTCACCGAATTACCTTTATTTATAACCAAATGATGAGCATAGGCTTGGAACTCACACAAACTTGATTTGGGCGGACTTTGTTTATATGGATACTGGATGCTGGGCAGATTGGTTCACCCGACCCGCCCTGGTAACCTCTCTCTATATGTTTACTCATTCAGTCATTTGTGCCCTAATCTGATTTTACTCCTGCTCTATCTTAGCTGCCTCCCCTTTTTGGGTTTGTCTTCTTCTCTGAATGATCTTCGGTCTCCTCTTTGCACTTTCTTTAATGGATTGTTCTTGTATCTCGTCAGCTTCTTTGCTTGATTGATACTTTTGGAAACCCTTTAGAGATAGAGAGTTATGTGTGGCAAGAGTTTTGTTTGAGTTGTGAGGTTCTCTCTCCTTGAGGATTTTTTCAACTTCTCGATTTCACCCATTTTATTACTTCTAGTTTTGTATTTATATTTCCTTTGATTCTAATCTCGTAACAGTTCGGATTAATTGAAAGTTTGTAAGTTCTTAGTTCTGGTTTGTAAGATATTTGTGAGATTGTGGGTTCTGAACCTATCAGTGGCATAAGATCATCTAGATTGGTTGTTGTGTTCCCGACGATCTTGTCGTCGGTGTGTTCTGTGACCGTTGAGTGGCTCTTTGTGTCTCCAGTAGTGGCTTTCATTTGATCTCCTCGCCTATATCTTCGATCTAAGTTTTGCATACAAGGAAGAAATTCCTTTTCTGTCCTCAATTATTTATCAAATTCAAAAATAATTTTTTATTAATTTTTCTTGTGTTGAATCTTTTGACTGCCTCCAGTTTTCTGAAAACCAAAACCTGAGCTTGGCTAGAGTCGTATTCAGACTATAAGTATCTTTTTGTCTATGTTTTCTTTTTGATTTCGAAAACCTATTTTTTTTTACTATAGTCTGTGGTTAATGAGGTTTTTGTTCATTATTAATGTTGCTTATGTTCAGCTTGTGATTGCTTAATTTTGTGTATTGTTGGTCATTTATTTGCTTTTCTGTCTGTGGTGTTGGATCTCGCGACTTCTATTAATGCTCTTTGGTTTTATGAAACATTTATTTGTTTCTGTTGGCCTTATATATGTGTATTTGCTGGTGTTTGTTTACTTGTATGCATCATTGGTCACTGCTAAACTTGCCACTGAAAAATTTTATGGTCGTATTGATTTTAGTATGTAGAGAAGAAAAATTAAAGTCGTTCTTGTTCAAAATAAAGTTGCACATATTGTTTTAAGCCTTGATAAGTATGTTGAGTCTTGGAAAGGGGAAATACTTGCTGAAAAACTTGACTTAGAACACAACATACTAACTTTACCTTTATGTGATAATGTGTTAAGAGATATTGACAAAAAAGACAGTACTTGTGAGATTTTGACTAGGCTGGAAAAATTATATTTGGGATAATCTGTTTCAAATAAGACTTTGTTAAAAGAAAAACTTTTTTGTTTTAAAATTTCTCTTGCAAAATATCTTGATGAAAATGTTGATGACTTAAACAAAATTGCTTTAGACTTGCAAAATATTGGTGAAACTTGTTTTTGGGATTTTATTAGATTCAGTGTTGAGTCTTTTAGTGATGTTAAATCTGCCATTGAATATGGTCGTGAAGATCCTTGTCTCATGTTGAAAAAACTTTGGAAGCTAAGTACTTAGACTTCAGAAAAGAAAACAAAACCAATGGTGAAAACTTCTATGTTAGAGAAAGGCCTGAAAAGAGAGAACCTATAATAATAACAAGGGTATATCCAAAACATAGGGTAGGTCTAAGTTTAATGACAAAAAAATTAAAATTATAAATGTTTTATGGTGGAGAAGAGGGTCAGGTGAAAAATAAGATTTTTAAGGGAATCAAAGAGGAAAAACTGAGTAAGAAGGGTAATAGGGGTGGCAAAAATAAAATTGACAATAAATCTAATGATTCAAAATCTGATGGAAATTCCATGTATTGTGAGGCTTTGTGCATCTCCCTTTCCTTCTCTTCCTTATGTATTCCTGATGAATGGATTCTTTATCATTTCACATGACTCCTAATAAAGATTGGTTTTTTTTATTTTGAAACTGTTGATTTTGGTAAAGTGGTTTTGGGAAAAAAATGAGGTTTGTCAAATTAAAGGAATTGGTTCCATTTTTATAAAAATACATGATGGTGTGACTATGAAACTAACTAAGTTTAGATATGTGCCTAGTCTTAGAAGAAATTTAATTTTTCCTTGGTGCTTTTGAGACTAATGGTTATTTTTACAAATCTGAAAATGGTTTTCTTGCGTGTATGAAAAGTCTCTTTTGTCATACTTAAAGGATTAATAAAAATGGCTTATATACTTTGCTTGGTAACAGACTTTGTAATTTATCTATAGTTTTTTTTTAAAAAAAAATGCTTTTGAAAAATACATGTTGTTGCATAGGAGGACAGGCCACATTAGTGAAAAAGTTTTACATCACTTAAACAAACAAAATATTTTAAATGGTGATAAAATTGACAATTTAGATTTTTTATGACCATTGTGTTCTTAGAAGGCAACACAAACTCAATTTTTCCACTAGCACACATAAGTTTCCTGCTACACTTGACTATGTGTATTGTGATCTATTGGGGTCCCGGAAAAGTACCCACTTATAGTGATAATGTCTATTTTCTTTCAATCGTAGATGATTTTTCTAGACATGCATGTTTCGGTGTTTCTTTTAAAATCAAAAGACCAAACATCGGAAAAAATCAATGAATGGAAATTTTTTGTTGAAAACCAAACTGGTAAAAACAAAATTTTATAAAATTGATACCGATTTTGAATTTTACAAGAAAATTTTGATAATTTATGTGCTTCTTGTGGCATCATGCATCATAGGGCAGTAAGGCACAATCCCCAGCAAAATGGTGTTGCTAAGAGGATGAATAGGACCATTATGGACAATGTTAGGTGTCTCATGGTCACTTACGATATGCCTCAACCTTTTTTAGGGAAGAAATAAGTACAACTGTGTATTTAATTAATAGCTCTCCTTCTACTGCTATTAATTTCAAAACTCCAACAGAATTGTGGTCCGGCACACAACCGAATCTGTCCAACCTCAGGTTTTTTGGCTGTGCTGCTTTTGCATACCAGAAAGAGGATAAACTTCACCCTAGGTCTAAGAAGGGAGTATTTCTAGGTTATCCTAATAAGGTTAAGTGTTATAAGGTTTGGCTTAGAGGTGAATCAAGGGTGAGGCTAGTTATTAGTATAGGGATATGATTTTTAATGAGTTTGACATGCCAAGCCTTAAATCTAACACTTATCCCAATATTATTAATGATATTCCCTTTGTCGGGAATGTTCCAATGGAGGTGGAGGACACCTCTGTTTACACTCCTGAGCACACACTTGCCTCTGAAATTATTCATGATTAGGACAACCTAGGTTCTATACCTAAAAATGTCGTGCTTGAGTCAGAAAATTTTGACGGTGATGAGAAGCATTTCGAAGCTTAATGTCATTATGTTAGTGATTATCAACTGTCTAGAAGTAGAGCTCGGAGGGTTTCTAAGGCACTCATTAGATATGGTTATTCATAGTGGTTTCCTATGCATTTGTTACTGCATCATTCGTTGAAGAGAAGAAACCTATGTGTTTTTCTCATGTTCTTAATGTTGGAATCCGTAGGCAAACATAAACAAAATAAAATTACGAAAATCCACCAATATGATCCACACATATTAGAAAAACCGATTGGATAAAAATTACCTCAATGTTTTCTGCCGTTAGGTGTGGAGGCGTTGCTGTTTATACTTCGCCTGTTACTGGTATCCATGCAACGAACTCCTCTGCAAGTGATCGAGATGCTAGCCCCTTCTATGTTATAAAAACTGTTCAGAATGAATTCTTACTATCTGGTAATACGTGAAATTTTCGAGAGAGAGAGAGAGGCAAATACTATTTTCCCCGTTCTAGGGTTAAAGGGTTTTGTTTTTAATCTGATGGAGACGGCTGTCGAGAAAAGGTTAACATAACCTTTTATAGCTGTCAAAATATTAGAACCTTAATTGTCATCTAGTGAAAGTTTAATCTCGTCTGTCTATTCCTGTAATCATCAAATGGTTGGATGAAAAATATTAAGAAATTAGTTTCATTTATCTGATAAATAAAATTAGTTGCTTATTAACTTACCAGAAAATACAATATGGAATCTGATTCCCCTTTTGTATACGTTCAATGAAACTAGACACGATCTAGATTCCTTGAAAGTGGACATTGTGCTCACAAGATCGTCCATGCGTGTGATTCTGTAAGTTCACTTAACGTTGGCAGTGAATGAAAAATTTCCTAGACATTTATTCACAAAACATAAGCGGCCTCTAGCAAGACATTATGCTTACCCAAGTTGAGTAAAAGCAATAATAACTTAGCATCACTTTTAATATTTAGTCCTTTTGTCACACGATATCCTAATTAAGTATAAGGCATGGACCGAGTCATCCTTATAAAACTTAATTAACTATTTACTTGATCACACGATATCCTAATTAAGTATAAGGCATGGACCGAGTCATCCTTATAAAACTTAATTAACTATTTACTTGATCACCAGGTAGACTGTTCTGACAAATAATTTTAATAACACCTTATTAATACTTATTTGAGTATGGCCATGCATATTTTCCACTCTTCCTTATCAAGGGGCCCATGGATATCTCTCTCTCAAAAGAGAGGGACAAATCCCTTTCACTATCTCCAATATTTATGCCATGACAAGAAAATAGCCCAACCAATAGTCATAATAATCACCTAATTAAAAGTGATGTTTGAGTATGTCAAAACATATTTCCTCCCCATGAAAGAAGCATTAGAAACATTAGGTCAAAGGACACCAAATATAAAACTGAGAAGAAATACTTATGACTTAAACCCATGCAATATTTCTTCTTCACTTTGGGTCATGTCCAATACAATATTCTCAATATGTATTTGTGAATTGATTTTATATCTCATATTCATGATCAGTAAAACTTGATCATCAATCAGGTTCAAGCTAGTTTAATAATATAAGATGTAATAAAACTAGGGACAAACAAGAATAGTATTCTATTAGCAATAAGGGTTTTACTATCAAGTCACATACTTGATGACCAAGAGCATAAAATACAGTTCAAAATACATGCTTCATAAATCATAAATGTGAGTCAATTGGTCTAGGGCATATACTAACACTTAAGAGTCTTAATCACTCTTTGTGGATGCATCCTAAGAACGATTAAATGTCTTCTTAATAATAAAACTTGTGTGCTTGTTCCTAAACCTACAAAACATAAATTAATTGAGTGTAATTGAATTTTTAAATCAAGGAATCAAAATCGATGAATGAACCTCCTATATTTGAAGCCGACTTATTGCAAAAGGTTTTTCACAAGTAGAAAGCATTGATTTTATTGAAATCCGCTCTCCTGTTGTTAAATACAAAACAATTAGGATCATGCTTGCAATAGTTGTTTTCTTTAATCCTAAACTCAAGCAACTTGATGTAAAAATTACTTTTTTGCATGGTAAATTAGAAGAAACTATTTACATGAGCCAACCTACTGGTTTTGAAGTTAAAAGTGTAGAGAACATGGCTTGTTTGTAGAAAAAGCCCTTGTATGGTCTCAAATAATCTCCTAGACAATGATATAAAATGTTTGATTCTTATATGATTAAATATGGTTTTGTAAAGAGTAGCTATATGATAGGTGGCTTATTTTTGTTGTGATTCTGTTGACAATGTTGTTTATCTTTTGTTGTATGGTGATGACATGCTTATTGCTTGCAAACATGAAGATAAAATTGTTAACTAAAAACTATGTTGAAATATGGATTGATATGAAACATTTAGGACCTGCATCTAGGAACCTTGGCATGAACGTCAATAGATATAGGTCTAATTGTTCCTTGTTCATATCCCATAAATCTTTCTTGAAGAAATCATATCTAAATTTTCAATGGACCAATTTAAACATGTCACCTCTTGATAGTAATTTTTAGCTATCTTCTAAAACATGTCCTAAAATTGAACATGGGAAAAAAAAGCATCGCTAATATACCTTATAGAACGGCTATATGATCCGTGATGTATTCCATGATTTCCACTAGACCTGATACTGCCTGTTCTATTAGCCAACTAAATAGTTTATGTCTAATAGGGACAACTGACCTGCTCTTAAATGGTTGTTGAGGTATTTAAATATACTGTTAATAAAGGTTCACACTATTATAACTGGACCAAAACCGTTGACTTAGTTGGTTATGTTAGTTCTAACTTTGCAGGTGATAGGGATTTTAAAACATCCATCACTTCTTATTTCTTCACCGTTACTAGTAATCGCATTTCATGGAAATCTCAGCTTCAGTGCGTGGTTGCTTTTTCAGCCAATGAAGTTGAGTCCATTGCTGCAACTGACACTATTAAGGGACCCATAATTTGGCTTTAGGGCCTTGTGTCTGAACTATATCTTCCGCATTCTAAGGCAGTTATCTTTACTGAAAATCAAAGTTGTTTTCATTTATGTAAGAATCCTATTTACCATGAAAGAACCAAGCATATAGATATTAAATCACTACAAAAAAAAAACCAATCTACCGACGACCGTTACTGACAAAAACTGAAACCGACGCTAATCACCGACAGTATACCAACAGGGAAAGGAATGTCGTGTGTTTTAACAATTTTAGACCCAAAACTGGAGGGAAATTTGGCGGAAAAAAGTGACGACTTCCTACCGACAAAAAACATTGTCGATTACATATTTTACCAACAGGAGTTGGAATGAAATGGCTTTCATCGGTAAATTAAATAACGTCCCGACGGAAATAACGATGGCCTTTCACGTCATCAGGAATAATTCCAGCTAAGAAATGGAGGATGAGAATGTGCTAAATAGTGACGATATGTTACCGATGATATTGTTCGTCAGTAAATACTGTACCAACAGCCTTTAGGCACGGTTGAGTTTTTGTCAGTATACAAATTAAGTTTTCAATGAAGGTAACGACGACTAAGCCATCGGTAACGTACGACTAATTTGTATCGACGGAGGTGCTGTAAGTGTCCAGTCGATAATAAGTCACAGATTTATGAAAAATGGGCAAACCCTCTCCTCCCCAAATTATTCAAACCCTTCTCACGATTCCCTCTACCTCCTCCTCCTGCAAGTTTAGCGATGGTGACCACTACCACCCACAACAAGCTGGTGCAAGCACCCTCACCAACGCTGTTGCGTTTTCCAATAGGTAAGCTCTCTTTGTCTCACTCTCTCTCTTTCTCTCTCTCTCTCTCTCTCTCTCTCTTTATTTCAAGGCATAGCCGGTTCTTCTTCTTCTTTCTTTAATCTTCTTCTATTTTCTCTGATGATGAAACTATAGTCCTTGCTGCCGGAGAAGCTTGCCACCACTGCAAGAGAACCTCGCCACTGCCGCTAGTTGCTGGACAGGTCCGATGTTATTGAATTAAATTAAATTTATAGGGATCCAAAATTAAATTTTGAGTTTAGATTTATACTAAAAGATTTATACTGTAAGGGGTATTTTTCTGTGGAAAACAAGCATCTTGGAAATTTCTTACATGTGGGTTCAATCATTTAATACATTCCTGGTTTATTTTTTAAGATTTTGCTTTCTCTGATCATTTTTTCAATCATTCGTTCAATGGTTTCTTGGTTTTTCATTTGCTTGAAGTTGAATGAAATTGATGATTGTTTTTAAATTGAACATTGGGATTTTGTTGTTGTTAACTACTAGTGCATCTTGGCAAAGCTTGAAAGATATTTTGGCAATGTTAAGCTCTGAATGCTAATGGACAAAAAATAAGAATGAATGCCTCTCCTCCATGTTCGGAGTGCCCTTTGTGCCATGGAGTTTTCAGTCATTTTGAGAGGATACATTTCTTTCCATATTTCTACTTTAAACTTGAAGGGTTTCTTGGGAGTAATAAATGAATGCGAAAGGGAAGATAATTTGTTTAAAATATAGTTCCATCCTATTGCTATTTAATGGGGAGTAAATGAAGTGGACTATACTCAAAAGTATTAAAGTGATAAGTGTTAAAGGATTTGATTTCTAATTCCAATCCAAACGCACCTTAAAAGGGACCTACTTATTTTTTGCTTCCATATTTTTTTACTATTTCCATAGACCATTCACCATTGAAATTGATGATTGTTTTTAAATTGAACATTGGGATTTTGTTGTTGTTAACTAAAGCTTGAAAGATATTTTGGCAATGTTAAACTCTGAATTCTAATGGACAAAAAATAAGAATGAATGCCTCTCCTCCATGTTCGGAGTGCCCTTTGTGCCATGGAGTTTTCAGTCATTTGAGAGGATACATTTCTTTCTATATTTGTACTGTAAACTTGAAGGGTTTCTTGGGAGTAATAAATGAATGCGAAAGGGAAGATAATTTGTTTAAAATATAGTTCCATCCTATTGCTATTTAAAGGGGATTAAATGAAGTGGACTATACTCAAAAGTATTAAAGTTGTAAGTGTTAAAGGATTTGATTTCTAATTCCAATCCAAACGCACCTTAAAAGGGACCTACTTATTTTTTGCTTCCATATTTTTTTACTATTTCTATAGACCATTCACCATTGAAATTGATGATTGTTTTTAAATTGAACATTGGGATTTTGTTGTTGTTATCTACTAGTGCATCTTGGCAAAGCTTGAAAGATATTTTGGCAATGTTAAGCTCTGAATGCTAATGGACAAAAAATAGGAATGAATGCCTCTCCTCCATGTTCGAAGTGCCCTTTGTGCCATGGAGTTTTCAGTCACTTGAGAGGATACATTTCTTTCTATATTTGTACTGTAAACTTGAAGGGTTTCTTGGGAGTAATAAATGTATGCGAAAGGGAAGATAATTTGTTTAAAATATAGTTCCATCCTATTGCTATTTAAAGGGGAGTAAATGAAGTGGACTATACTCAAAAGTATTAAAGTTGTAAGTGTTAAAGGATTTAATTTCTAATTCCAATCCAAACGCACCTTAAAAGGGACCTACTTATTTTTTGCTTCCATATTTTTTTACTATTTCTATGGACCATTCACCATTTTTCGGAAGATGAGCCGCCATTGGAGTGGCCTGAACTACTGCTTCGCAATTTTGTGTATTGGAGCATTGGGATATTTTTTGGATGAAGGTACTTCTTGGAGATGAAAAGATTTTGAAATTTAAATAATTACTTGGAGGAAAATTTAATTTGAATGTGAAATTGATAACTATAGTTAAACTTTGAAAAATTAAAACAAATGAAATTACATCTCTTAGAATGAAAATATTTTGACCAAAATGTTAACTGGTCGGGATTTTTATAACTAAGCTTTAAACCTAATACTTGCAAGTGCACAAGATCATTGTAATATGGCAGCATTAGGGTATTAAACCAAAGGGAAAGGTTTAACTACTTATATTATCATTCTAAATTAATTTTATAAAAAGAAGAATCAAATTTTATTATCTATAAAAATTATTCCTAAACAAAGTAAAACTAATAAATAAAATAACTAAATTAAAAATGACAAGAGCTTAACCAAATAGATCATTTAGAACCTTGAATCCACCACTAACCTATATAACAATGTTTTAATTTTATTTAGTAGAAAAGATTAGACCTTTATGTGGTGATCTAGGCTATATGCTTCGATTCACTAAAGAAATATATTATACTTATATGCATGACATAACCCATCTAACCATTAGCATGACTTATTCAATTCTAGGACATAAATCATCTAAAATTAGCAAGAAATATTCAATTCTAAAACCCACAATATACTTGCAAAAACCACATACCTCTCATACTCAAGACTATAAGAATCAAGCATGGAGAAAAATATCAATTAACCCATAATTATTCTACAAGAAAAATCACAAAGATTTAATTTCATCAAACCAAGAAACATTCAAATATATGTAATCACATAAATAATATAATAAATCTCCAAAAATAAAATAAACCAAAGTCACATGGCTAGGGTTTCATCAAGGTTCTAACAAGAAAATTAGTTCATATTTAAAGGAAAAGAAAGGACCAATTTCTTTGAGTAGATCATGGCTTCCTTCCAATTAATGTCGGTGCCGATTTTTTTTGCTCTTGCTGCTTCCGATATCTTCTTGGCTGTGTCTGATTTTGTTCTATTTCAACGGCCAGCAGCTGCTTCTAATTTCTACCACTTGCTCTGTTTCTTCTCCTCCTGCAGCTCTCTTTCTGTTTTCTTGCGCAGCTCAATAGCTCTTCTCTTTCTTTATCTTTCTCCTAGCAGCTGCGGTTGTTTTCTCCAACTGTTAATATTCGTGGCTCCTCCCTTTATTCCTTTTCTTTAGCTGCCCTCTTTATTTCCTTTTTGGACTGCCTCTTGTAGGCTGCCTTCTTGACCGTGGGCTTGCCCCTTTCTATTTCTTATGGGCTTCATTTCCTTTATCACCTAAATAAAATAAATTGTATATAATAATTATGATTAATAAATAAATAAAATATTTTCAAAAGCTAATAATTAAAACTTAAGGTTTTTATTTATATGAAAAATCAACTCTATCAACTCCCCCGTACCTAAGTTTTTCTTGTCCTCAAGAAAAAATAAAGAATAAAAAGAAAAATTAACTAGCCACTTTCGTAGGACTCATGATTGCACTTACAATGTGCAACAAGAGCTTTAAAACCCTAAATTACCCTGAGTGGACGAGTATGGTCTCGTGAGGGTTTGCAGATGACATACCCACAAAGTCAAATAGACAATAAACTTTAGAAAAGATATAGAATAATGCAAATTAAGTATCCTTCATCAATATCTCAAACTTATAAAGACAAACACTCTTCCTCTTATTTTCAAACTCAATTAACAAATAAACATTCAATTATCTCCCATAACTAATGCAAGACTTGTGTAAGGTGGGATCGTGGTCATCAGAGATTGTAAAATAAATACTAAACAAAATTTCCAAACTACACATAGAAGACAAATCTCAACAAGAGTTCATTCCATAGGCTCACCCTTTATACCTTCTCTCCACTAATTAAGGATTCTCAAACTCAACTTAGATCAGGTAGGACTTCAAAGCTTGTAATGTAAGGTTAGGGTATTGGTTATCAAATGAAGGAAGGGAATTCAAATTCAAAGAAAAGAGAGCTTGCAAAGAAGACGGATACTTTAAAATTTTGAAAAACTCTCTAACTTAGTTTTAACTCCTTTTTTTTCAATTAATACATTCACCAACTACCATCTTCTTTCCAAAAACTTCCTTCTTTATGGCCATTCTTTTTCTTATATTCACCAATTTGTGCCTCTTGAAATTTTTTTTCTTTGCACCTTATGACTTGTAACAATCATGGATCAACTTTTCTTTCTTTTCTCTTTTTTTAGCTCAATACATTTGTGTTTTTTTTAGCACAACAAGTCATATATTTATCTATATTTATTTTCTTCTCCCCTTTGTCAAAATAACTTATTCTCTTTCCATAACATGAAATGAATAACCCCTCATGGAAGCACAAGTTAGAAGTTTGCATTAAGCTCTCTACAAGATTAAGGGTTAGTATTTAAGTAGTTTAAAGAAAGAAATAACATTTATGGCTCAAAAAGATACTAAGGTGAAAATCATGAAATTTGGTAAGCTTGAAAGGTACAAACGATTCGAAGAAGGCGTATGACCATCTTCTCTGAGTCAAATAAGGAAAAACTTTCTATTTCACCTCAAGAGGTACTCAAGTACGTTCTAGAATGAAGGAAAGAGATTCATCAACTTTATGCAACTCAAAAATAATGTAAAGGATTTATTAAACACTAACAATAACCCATATGCTCAAGTGTAAGTTATGCAAAAGTTATAACAGATATAGAACATATGTCCATCACCCTAATTAAAAACAAGAAAATAAGTACTTTTCTCAATTTATTCAAGACATTTTTAAAGGAACTTATTCGAGGTCAAGTATCTGAGGAAGATAAATACCTTTCGAGCTAACTGCAGCTCCTATTGCGATGTGGTAAGGCTACTCAATAGGAATTTTTTCGCTAAAACCTTTACGATAGTTCTTAAGGTACATTTAAGATCTACTCTTGTCCTATTGGGCGAATCGCCTTTGCTAGCTCGACTCTTTTTGTCTTAAAAGACTCCTTAGACTATCAGAAGCTGACTTTTTAGGATTCGATAACGAATTGTAGGTCCCGCAGAATTATTCTGTAAGTGAAATCATATTTTTGGTTCTTTCTCAAAATAATGTAGAAAAGTAAATAAAATAAAAAATAATTCAGCAAAAATTGAACAAGAAAGACAGAATAAAATAAAAATAATAATTAACAAAAATAATTTAGCAAAAATTGAACAAGAAAGACGAAATTAAAAAAATAATTAACACCAGAACAAAAGCATCTTTTCTCCCGAACCTAGACCATACACTGTCCACAATGTGATAAAAGAATACCAAGAGTAGGGAACAGAAAAAGAAAATAACCACACAACCTGGTAGAAGAAGCAATATTAATGCATGTTCAGCAGAGTAGTAGACCATCTCTGTAGTCTCCATGATATGTTGTCTAATTTCCCTACAAAATACACACTTCATACCTTTTCACCAATCAAGTGAGATAAAAACGAATATATAAATAAATGTAGAAGGAAAGTAAAAAAAATAAACTTTGGGTTGCCTTCCAAAAGCGCTAAATTTAAAGTCTTCAGCTAGACTCCCTAATCTTTTTACGTTTAGACCGGATCTATTTTTCTCATATTAGGTTCATGATTCACAATCCAAGAAGAATTTTCTAATGGAGCAATGCAAGCAAGGTTAGAATTAATATCCTCAGTGTACATTAGGTTTTCTTTCTCAATAGAAGTATATTCTTTTGAACACATTAGAGGTAGAGTTTCTTCAATTATTTCATCAATTACATCTACCAAATAACAATAAGAATTTTTCTTTCATAAAAGGTTGTGAAGAAGCTTTGAAAATATTCAAGCTAATCCTCATATTCATCATAGAAACATCCACGACCCCAGTTCTACAATTAATAGTAGCATTTGCAGTAGCCAAGAAAAGACGACCTAGAATAACAAGGATATGATTGTTGGAAGATCTACCCGGTTCCATATCTAGGACTACAAAGTCTACATGGAAGACAATTTTATCAATTTGAACTAGAACATCATCTATCCTCCCCCTAGGTACCTTGATAGACCTATCAGGTAATTGTAAAGCTATATTAGTTGGTTGCAATTCCCCTAATCCTAACTCTTCATAAACAGTGTAAGGAATCAAAATTTAACACTGGAACCTAAGTCTAAGAGTGCCCTATCTGTTTTATGATCATCAATAAGACAAGAAATAGATTGAGTGTGTGAGTCTAGAATTTGTGTCATAACTTCTAAACCTTTCAAAGCAGATAAGACTTTTTCTTCAAAAATAGAGTTTCCACTTTGAGAAGGGTGAGGAGGTACATACCTTTGAGATTGAAAACCGGGGAAGCAATCATACCAGATTGTTTGTTCTGTTGATATTGTTGCTGGCCTAATTACCTTCCCCTCCTTGTTGCCTCCAGGAGAAATTAGGATGATTTCTCCGGCCTAGATTGTATGTGTTTGAACATGGGTAGTTCTGTCTGTGAAATCCTTGAGCTGCACTGACTTGTTCCAGCACAAATTCTGGAAATAGTGAAGTACTAGGACAATCATAGATAACATGAGAAGGACTAGAGAAAATTGCACAAACACCTTGCACGTTATGAGAATTAATTGGCAACGTATTCAAAGCTAACAATTGATCAAACTTTTTACATAGGGCATCAACTTTCAAAGAAATATCAACATTTTGAGTAACTACATACATTCCTCATATATTTCCTATTTGTCTAGATGTGCCCATACATGAGGAGGTGGCGTGTTGTTGTGAATTATCACTCAAATTTTCAAATAAATCACACGCCTCATCTGCAGTTTTATGAAGAAAGGTACCACCACAAGAGGAATCAACCATTTGGCGATATCCTCTCATCTAGTCCTGAATAAAAACTTTGTATTTGTTACCATTTAGGGACTTCATGGTGAGGGAAACTACGAAGAAGTTCTTTAAATCTCTCCCAACTCTCATGAAATTATTCATTATTTTGTTAGGAAAAAGTTGTGATTTCTCTCCTTAACCTTGTAAGCTTACACATAGGAAAATACCTTTTAAGAAATTCCTTAGACATCTCAGCCCATGTACCTACTCTCTCACATGTGTGTAACCAATGTTTAGCCTTATCCTTGAAAGAAAAAGGAAAAAGTTGCAATCCAATAGCATCATCAATAACATTAGGCAGTTTAAAAGTTGAGCAAATTTTTAAAAACTCATCAATATGCTTAAAAGGATTATCGGAATAAAGCCCATAAAAGGATGGCAATATTTGAATAGTAGCAACTTTGATTTCAATGTGATTAGCCTCAATTTCAGGTTGTCTATTACCTATTGATCAGTTATAAGTGTTGGGAGTAAAATACTCCGTTAACGCTCGTGGATATTAAGCCATTTAATATCACAAGTGTTAGTAATTCTTCTTTGTGCTCTAAGTGGCTTAACTGCATGCTCTATCTCAGGGTCAAATTCTTTTAGATCAAGACAGAGCGAACGACAACCGTGCATTGACAATCAAATTAAAGAAAGAAGAAAAAAATATTATTGAAGATAATAATGAAGAATGAAAGAGTATTATAATAAAATATTAAAATTAAAAAATAAAAATTATAATAAAAAAGTGAAGACAACTAAGAGAACAATCAAACTTTTTTTTCCTTTTTTTTTCTCAAGAATAATAAAAAAAATAAAATAAAAATAATAACAAATTTAGGAGACAATAACACAAGTAATCTCCCCGACATGGTGCCAAAACTTGGTCGGGATTTTTATAACTAGGCTTTAAACCCAATGCTTGCAAGTACACAAGATCAATGTAATATGGAAGTATTAGGGAATCGAACCACAGGAAAAGGCTTAACTACTTATATTATCTTTCTAAATTAATTTTATAAAAAGAAGAATCAAATTTTATTATCTAAAAAAATTATTCCTAAATTACGTAAAACTATTAAATAAAATAACTAAATTAAAAATAAGAAGAGCTTAACCAAAGATATGATTTAAAACTTGAATCCACCACTAACCTATATAACAATGATTTAATTTTATTTAGGAGAAAAGATTAGACATTTATGTGGTGATCTAGGCTACATGCTTCGATTCACTAAAGAAATATATTATACTTATATGCATGACATAATCCATCTAAGCATTAGCATGACTTATTCAATTCTAGGACATAAATCATCTAAAATTTGCATAACTATTCAATTCCGAAACCCACAATATACTTGCAAAAATCACATACCTCTCATACTCAAGACTGCAAGAATCAAGCATGGATAAAAGTATCAATTAACCCAAATAATTATTCCATCAAACCAAGAAACATTCAAAGATATGTAATCACATAAATCATATAATAAATTTCCCAAAATAAAATAAACCAAAGTCACATGGCTAGGGTTTCATCAAGATTCTAACAAGAAAATTAGTTCATAATTAAAGGGAAAGAAGGAACCAATTTCTTTGAGTAGATCATGGCTTCTTTCCAATTAATGTCGCTGCCAACTTTTTCTGCTCCTGCTGCTTCCGATTTCTTCTTGGCTGCTTCTGATTTTCTTTTGTTTCAACGGCCAGCAGCTGCTTCCAAATTTCTGCCGCTAGCTCTGTCTTTCCTTGTCTTGCAGCTCTCTTTCCGTCTTCTTGCGCAGCTAAGCAACTCTTCTCTTTTTTATTATTTCTCCCAGCAGTTGCGGCAGTTTTCTCCTACTGCCAATTTCCGCGGCTCCTCCCTTTATTCCTTTTCTTCGGCTACCCTCTTTATTTCCTATTTTTCTTTTTGGACTGCTTCTTGTGTGTTACCTTCTTGACCGTGGGCTTGCCCTTTTCTATTTCTTCTGGGCTTCCTTTCCTTTATCACAAAAATAAAATAAATTAAATATAATAATTATGATTAATAAATAAGTAAAATATTTTCAAAAGCTAATAATTATTACTTATGATGTTTATTTGCACGAAAAATCAACTCTATCATTAACCAAATGTAGTTTGAAAGTTTTCAACAGTTTAAATGTAAGGCTTTAAAACCAAGTTAGAATTACAACGTTTTAGTAAGGATAAAAACCCTTGGAACAAGCCGATAAAGCCTTAAAAGATAATACCTTGAGGGGTAAAAGACTTTGGGTCTTCAGGGGCAAACTGAGCGTGGTAAAACTTGTTAACAATTTATACCCTTGCCATCTCGTCTTGAACTTAAAGAATTGTTAACAATTTTCTTTTACGAGGGACTCTGACTCTTTAAAACTTTATGGGGGAGCCCAGACTCTTAATTTTTGTTTGGTTGTGTGCTTGCTGCTTATTTGAGTGGCATATGTGGTTGGGAAATATCTGCAATATAGAGGAAACTTTGCAAAAAAAATTTTCAATCTTATAAAAAAATTAGAACTTTTAGTAATGACTTAACTAAAATTTTAAATGAATGGAGAAGTTGAAACTTTTTAAATCATTTAAGGGAAACTTTGTTAAGACTATAAATCCTAAACCCTAAATCCTAAAACCTGAAACCCTAAAACCCTATACCTTAAACTGATGTGAATCTTCAATTGATGATAGATTTGATTCAACACCTTCCCAAGATCATATCCTTTGATGACGAACCTCCATTGAGGATTTTGTAGTTTCAACACTCCAATAGAAAACCTATGAGGATCCAAGCCTCATAAACCCAATATTGAGAGGCTTGAGTAAACTAAGGCCTCAAAACCCTAGCTACATAAACTAGAAGACCTAGGATTAATTTAATCTAAGAACAAGAACTCTAAGACTCAATTAAAGAAAGAAATTGGATGATCAATTGATTCCATAGATTCCACAATCTAAGGCAAACAATTGTTCACAAACTACGGACACTAATCCTTGGCATGCTAACTAAGAAGGGTGAAGAACCCTAGAGATAATTGGAGAAACCTCTCTCAAATTTTAGTAAATTCATCAAAGTTAGTTACAAATGAGCTTATAATTAGGTATTTATAGGCTAACGTCGAAACCTAACTTATCTAATGATGAATGGCTTAAAATACCCATTAATATCCATTAAGCCCGATTCTCTTCAGAGGCCTGATAAAGTTCATTTTTTTTACAAATAAACACCTTAAGTTTTAATTATTAGCCTTTAAAAATATTTTATTTTTTATTAAACATAATTATTATATTTAATTTTGGTGATAAAGAAAAAGAAGCCCATTAAAGGAGACAGCCCACAAATAAGAAGGAAGAAGGGGGGATAGGCCACAAATTGAAGAAGAAAAGCAGAAGCCCATCACAAAAGCAGGCCCACAGCAAGAAAAAAGAAAGGAAAGAAGAAAGAGGAAAAAAGAAAGGCGTTAGAAAAAAAAAAAAAGGAAAGCTGCAAAGAAAGAGTTCCAATTGGACTAGGAAAAGAGGGAGTGGAGAAAAGCTTTAAAAGGCGGCAGCAAGAAAGAAGAAAAGGGGGAAAGCAACTGCGCAAGCAGCAGAAACCAGCCGTAGCAATAGAAGAAGGAGCTGCGGCTGGAATCAATAAAATAGAAACAACCGTAGAAATCAAAGAATTGAAGTAGCTCCACAGTAGAACTAAAGTAGCTGTTGCGGTGTAGAAATCAGAGAACGAAGCAAAGGACGTTGTTGCAGCCAATACAAATCGGCAGTAGTTGAAGCAGATAGCAGAAACTTTAGAAGCAGCTGCGCAAAAGCTGGCACGCAGCAGATATCAGAAGCAGAACCGAAGAACACTGAAGCAGGAGGCGACTGCTTTGAAGAAATCGGCTGAGCTGAACAGAAGCAAGAAGCAGACGCAAAGCAGCAGCCGGAAAAAAAAATAAGAGCAGAAAAAGTTAAATAGAAGAAAAGGCCATGATCTACAAATTGGTTCCTTCTTTCGCTTTAACCATGAACTTATTTTCATTTTAGAATCTTGATGAAATCCTAGTCATGTGACTTTAGTTTATTTTATTTTGGAAGATTTATTATATTATTTATGTGATTATATATCTTTTAATGTTTCTTGGTTTGATGCAATTAATTCTTTGTAATTGTTCGTGTAGAATAATTATTTTAGTTAATTGATATTTTTATCCATGCTTAGTTCTTGTAGTCTTAAGTATGAGAGATATGTGATTTTTGTAGTTATATTGTGGGTTTTAGAATTGAATAGTTTATGGTAATTTTAGATGATTTATGTCCATAAAATTGAATAGGTATGCTAATGGTTAGATTGATTATGTCATGCATTTAAGCACAATATATTTCTTTAGTAAATCGAAGCTGGTAGCCTAGATCACCACATAAAAGTTTAATCTTTTCTCCTAAATAAAATTAAATCATTGTTGTATAGGTTAGAGGTGGATTCAAGGTTCTAAATAATCTCTTTGGTTAAGCTTTTGTTATTTTTAGTTTAGTTGTTTTATTTATTATTTTTACTTAATTTAGGAATAATTTTTAGATAATAAACTTTGATTTTTTTCATAAAATTAATTTAGGTAGATAATATTTTTTATTTTTAAATTATCCTTACCGGCGACGGTAGGGGTAAGGCTACTATCGGCGGTAGGGTTGCTCTTCTCCAATACTTAGCCATTTTCACCTCCACTTTGATCGCTTGAATGATCCTTGCTTCTTCTACAAGTTGAGAGCAACTTGGAAGCCTTTCCTTGATCTTCAAACCCTTCAAGCTTGTTCTTCAAAGCTTCTTCCATGAAAACAACCAAGCCATTAGCCACATTTGCATCATAAATCTTGGGTTTCCTCCCTTGAGCTCTAGTGAGTGGTCCAAGCTTCCACTTACTCTTCTGATTCACATCTTACGCCCCTCTTTTGAAATGATTTGTCCTTGAATCTTTACCTACATCAACAAAGACATATCAAAACAGTGAAAGTAGTACTAAATGAAACTCAACTGGAAGAGTAATTATAGAAGCAATAAAGCATTCAAGAATGTGAAAAGGTACTTCAGCATGGGCATCAAGCTTAGATGTGGGTTGGCAAGAACATCATTAGAAACTAAGGCCACCTAATCCAAACCTTCGGGATCAAAGACCAATTGTTTCATGTAAAACATCATGTTATTGACAACAATAGTATCATGAGCCTTGGAAAGCGTATACTTGATTAACTTTATATTCGTCTTTTCATGCAAGTATAAAACATGACCTATAGAGAAATGAATCAAATCAAAAGACGTTAGAAGTTTGAAATCATAATCAACTTCAAGATAAGAATAAAGAGTAGTAGAATAATAAGTTTGATTGGAAGCAAACATAATAAGGAATAAACAAAGTTTCCAAGTGAATCTGATCATCTTCGTGGGTACAACCACCAAAAGACTAGCAATGGTGTTAAGACCCTTGATAAATTTCGTATAAAAGCTTGTGAAACCATAGAAGCTTCTCTCTTCAAATGCACTCGTGGAAATAAGCCGCTACTTGATTGCTTGCATCTTATCAACTTGAAGACCTTGGAAAATCTTTACATACCTAGGCATGTGCTCTTTTCCCAAACAAGGCTCATATTTTCCAAAATAGACAAAACTTGATTAGAATGATACAAATGATATGCTTAAGTTTTCTATCAATTTTAAAATGTCATTCAAATAAATAACAAAAAATGTACGATCTATGCCATTAGATAATAAAAGTATTCCAAGTATAGACGTCATAGATATGGTTACACAAGGTTCTCTAGACACATTAAAAAGAATATAAAGTCCACGTGACGAAAATGTAGATTTAGCTCTTTCACTTCCTACACAATTATCAATAAACCTTCGTACATCTTCTTGCATACAAAACCAAAAGAAATGCTCATGTAAAATCATATAAGTTTTGGAAATATCAAAATAATCCATCAAACCACCACAATGAGTTTCTTTAGCTAATAACAACCTAAATTAACAAGAAGGAATGCACAATTCACCTTCATGGTAAAGAACATCATCATGTATAAGGTACTCATCATTATGCAGAGCCAAACAAGCATCGAATATGTCCTTGAATTCATTATCTCTAACATGTAATTCCTTAAGCATCTCAAACCTAAGTAATTGAGCTTGTAAAGTAAAAAATAGAATGTACCTTTTTGACAAAGCATTGGCTACAACATTTTCTTTACCTCTCTTGTACAAAATGAGATCTGGAAATGTATTTATGAATTTTATTCCTCTTGTACACCTCTTGTTGAGCTTTTGTTTTCCATTGAGAAACAATGCATTAGGTCTCCTTGTCATGAATAGCATACCTTAATGTCGCTTTGGTTACCCTTTCAATTTGATGTTCCATTTCCTTCAATTGAGATAGTCCACTGAGTTCCTCTTTGCAATAGAGAAGTAAAACCGACTTGTCTTTCTCAATGGCATCTATGAGCTCACTCTATTTCACATAGAAACATCTCTTTTCTCCAATAGTATTACACAAAATGAGGTGAGAAAATGTGAACATGAAATTTCCAACATTCCAAGATGGTCTATATTTCTCTTTAGAAATCATTTTATCAAAGAACTGTTTAAAAACTAGATGAATAAGCAATGTATCTTCAAGTTCATGTTTCAAGATGAATGCACAAGAGTTCTTCCAAAATAATACAAGTGAAATATTGTTCTTCAAAAAGCAATCCTTGAAAGGCTTATGGTAGTAAAGATACCTAACAACAAAATCTTTACAAACTTGTTCAAAGGCCTCCTGTCTCAAATTAGATATTTCAAATGCCAAAGGATTAACTTTGAACAACTCAAGATTAGCTACCATTCGATTTTAAAAATCTTTCAATAAGAAATCTTTAAAATGTAAATGATAGAATTTAAATCCAAATGTGCTTTCAAACAAAGTTTCAAAAGTTGTGACCACTATTGAAAGCTCATGTTTATTACTAACAAATGTTATTTGCAGACCTAAAAAAACACATGTTGATGTAGATCGAAAGAGCCAAGCATCCATGTAGTTGAAGCTTGGACCAATGACTTGAGCTCGAGTTAAGAAACTCAAGGCTTCCAATGGAAATGAGGATAATGGTATGGTAGCTTACATGGAAGAAGCTTTGAAAAACAAGTTTGAAGAGTTTGAAGGCCAAGGAAAGGCATCTAGATTGTTCTCAATTTGCTCAAGCAAGAACCATTCAAGGGAACAATTTGATGGTAAAATGGCTAAGCATGGGAGAGAAGGCATCATACCGCTGACAGTAGCCCTGCCCCTACCATCACCTGTAGGCTTCTGCCGGGTATTGCTTGGAAGATCTCATACTTACCACCAACGATAGGTTCTCCCTACCGTCGACTGTAGGGTTCGACTAAAGGGATACTTAATGCGTTCCATATATACCGTTGTTTCCCTTAATTTCTCCCATATATAATAATTCTTCACCACACATGCACACCACAATGGCACATCCAAAAACACACAAATTCACACATACACACCCCCCCCATGAGTACTTATATAACCACACAGTGCATAGTCGAGGTGTGTGAGTGTATGTAAATGTACGTTTCTATGTTTACACCTATATATATGGTGAAGATCACTTTTCTTTTAGAGTGATATATCCAAGCACGCATCGCACAACCTTCAAACGCAAGAAATGCAAAGTACTAATCTTTTATAATACTCTTTATAGTACTTTATATAACACAATATAGTATTTTTAATATAATATTTTATTAATAATAATATATCAAATCAAAAGATAATATTTATATTTTTTTTTAAAAACACCCCAATACAAAAAGTCTTCTTGAAAGTATTACAAGAAGTAATATTACAATTGATGTTAGAGATGGTACACGAAATAATATTACAATGAATGTTCTATATGTATTTGTGTGCTTATATAAGTACACACCCATCTAACCCATCATCAGCAATCTGCACTACCACAAAAACCTACAATAGATTAATCGAAGGCGTAGAATCCATCAAGAAATTACAGGGAAAAATACATCATATGGATAATAATTCAATTTTTCCCTCTTTAAATAGGCTTTTGAAATCCAAATTACAAAGCTTACAGAATTAGAAACAAAGACAGAAAGAGCGGTAGAGAGGAGAGATCAGAAACGAGTACAGAAGAGAATGGTAACGGAGATCAAATGTGACGGCGCTTCAACAATAACGATGGAGGAAGCGTAGTTCCGGCAAAAAAGAATTGTTAAACGAATGATGGCAAGTAAAGTATTTGAAACTACTTCAAAAGTTTTTAAAAATGACAAGAAGATCAATCCAAAACATTATGATGATGATGATGCTTAATTTGACTAGTTCATCGCAAATTCTATTGTGGACCAAATCTATTTCTCTATTTATAGATTCTTAATTTGTATTGAACTACATCACATATCTAGTTAACTATTCCGGGCTTCTTTTCTTTGTTTTTTTTTACGAAAATAATGTCGAAATTATATAAGAATGTTACAATTTATTTTTTTGTTCTTTAAATTATGTTTAAATTGTTTTAAAAAAAAAATTAGGTCACTTAGAACCGAATTGTAACTCAACCCCATTATGAGGTTGTCTTATTGTAATAGAATTTACTGTGGAGTGTTTTTTTTGTTAGTATTGTTTTTTTTTTTTTTTTTTTTTTTTTTTTTTGTATGCTAAAGATCCTGTATTTGTATATATATAGATGATATAGTTGAATGTTACAGTTAAGGAAAGTTCTATATTATGAACATAGGGAGTATGTAGGAAGATGAATTTAATTCATAATAAAATTTATATTGGTTAAGGAGGACTTTAGTGAAGGGTCATGATCTCTGCATTGTCCTTATAAAAATTCATCTCTGCATATGAAATTCCTTTTAATTTCCTATGTCGATGAAATATTTGAATTAAAAAAATAAAAAAGGCTTAATAGGGAAAAAATAAAAAATAAAAATTGCAAAAGGCAAAAAACATAGGACGAAAAATAGACACAGCATTAACACTTTGGATGTGATGCTCCAAAAGATGCTATAGCTTGTTCTATAATCATTTCCTGAATATTTTAGTTAGTGTTAGTTTTCTATTACTCGTGTTCTTTTAAGCGGTTGAAAATAATAATATTTAGGAAATTAATTTAACATTTTAGTTTTTTACAATCAATAAGTCGAAACAGTTTTGAAAATCACCCTAGTAAGTTAAAATAATTTTGAAAATCACCCTATGATTTTCAAAAGTAAATTTTTTTCAATTTATCCCAAACTAAAAGCACATACAACAAGTGATGAAAAATACCTTAAAAACAACTTATAGCTTGGAATAAGTAAATGAAGATTGTATTTGACCAAATATCAATCTATGCAAGGTCTAGGAAATGGTATAAAATTCTCTGTACTATTTTGTGTATTACTATATGTATCACATTTCTTTTATAATATATTTTCCTGTTAGAATTTGTCTTTTTTTCTTTTAGGGTTTATCTTTTATTTGTTAGGTTTTTATTAATAAAATATATCAAATTAGAAAATAGTACACAAAGTGGTACAGAATATCCGAGCCCCCAAGAAATTGGTCTTTTTTTTATGATCATGTTCTCCCCATGCTGATGTGGTTTGAAGAATGTAAGGAAGATTCAGCGATGAACATTATGTGTCTTTCTAGTTTACTAGCATTAATATATTTTGCCTATTAGCTAGTGTGTGGTTTTTTAATCTATTGCTTTATGTAATTGGTGTTTTACAATTGTTTCAATTTCTCAACTTTAGTTGAAGAATTTGTTTGATTATAATAGTCATTGCCTATTTCATATCAATGAATATTCTCATCAACAAAAAAATAAAAAACAAAACACTTCTTTTATTACCTTAATTTATAACGTGAAAAAATAGGACTTGTAAAAATGATATATTTATTTTTATAAAGAAAATAATATTACAAATTTAAAATCTTTCCCCTAATTTAAAAGCCTTTAAAAACACAAAATTATAAAAAAGAAATTTAGCAATTTGGCCACAACTTACAGTGGAATATGGAAATATGAACATAAACGTGTGAAACCTTCCTCGTAAACAGTACCAAATTTTCTGAAGAAAAAGATTAATTGAGTTCGACACCGTTTCTTAGATTTGGAATTTCCATTATAAAAATTTCTTCTTCAATTAATCTCTCTTTTCTATGCTATTTCATTTCCTTTTCTTTTGCTTTGCATAGAACTAAAAATGTTAACCGTTGAGGGTGATAATAACATGCGTATGACATAAAGAAATGAATAGAAAAGATTTTGAAAAGAACATTAATTTTCCTTGACTTTACAAAGTTTGTAACTTGTTGGCAGAATATTGAACTAAATCTAATCAAATATTGGTTGAACGTTGAACTTAGTTTGCAAGAAGAATTTTATAATATAGAACCTTAATTAGTTTCCTGAATTATGGTAATTAGGAGCTTGTTCATAAGTTACTACCACAACTGTAAAATCCATAATTAGAAGCTTTTTCTTTTTTTTTAAACAAAAAAATTTTTACTTGAAACGAAATTTTATTCTGAAATTTCTTAAGAATTTTCTCTAAAATCGCAAAATGGAATGCCTATATTTCTAGTTATAAGGGACCTTTTACTTAACTCTTCAATGATAATGATATTACTTTAACAATAAGATTTCTCCCAAAAAATTCTCGTAAACATGCAATGAAAATATTCTTTTTATTAAGAAATTAATGTATATACAAGGATGTTCATATACGTTTTCTAAAAAGAACTAAACTTCCAAAATATTAATGCTATTTGAATTCATGAGATCCTCATGCTTATTGATTTAGTTAGATCCATTTCGGATTCTGCATTCTCTTATATTTTGAGCTATATATATGACATATGAGAAACATTAATGAGATGAATCAGCATTTATTCCTGAGTTATACTTTCTCTCTCTATTTGTTCCTCTTGCTCCTTATTATTATACTTTGAAGATTACTTGAAGAACGACTCTAAAGTTAAGTCGCTCCCTAGAGATAAAAAGTAAAAGATTCTTGAAGTTTCTTGAAGTAAGAAATATCGAATTTTTTCTTTGTTTCTATTTAAAATTTTGTGTATGATTTTGATATCATGAAAAGATGAAATGTTTTACTATGAATTCTTATAGAAATCCATTAAAAGATATATCACAATAAAATTTTCTTTCATCATTAGATTCATGAAACCCTAAAGGTTGAATAATTTATTTAGAAAAATTTTGAAAAAACATAAAAAGAAAGGCACAACCACCGGAAGGTATTCATTATGCAAATTCCCGTTATTAATTGGGTATATTTATGGCTACTATATTATAATAATTTGAATTATGAGTACGCAAGATTTTGTAGGATCTAAAGTTTTTTTTAATTAAGATAATATAGAGAAAATATTTTCCCATTTTTCATATATCCAGTATGTTCATATAGTAGTAATATTGAAAGAAAAGATCTCTAAGTTATTTTATAATCTTTTAAGATTGAAAAAATGATTGAGCCATTGTTGATAGAATATTTGTGAAATTTCTACCAATTATATATAATTCTTTGGAGTGAATGTAAGTAAAATTATATTTTATTCGTAAAATAGGCTAATTTCTACAATGATGATCATATTTATGATGACCCATTGAACCTAAAACTTGGATTATCACCAGAAGTGATGATCAATTAATAACAAGAAAAGAAAAAGGGAATATATAATCCCAAATAAATATTGCTGATGTAATATGAAAAAGTTCGTAAAATGGGCTATGCTCGTGATTATAAATTTTATAATTATGATGACATTTATAATGACTCATTGAACCTAAAATTTAGATTATCGCCATAAGTGATGATCAATTAATAACAAGAAAGGAAAAGGAAATATATAATCCCAAAAAATTATTGTTGCTGCAATATGAAAAAGAATTTATAGAATATATGTAGTACGTCAACCAAACTTTTAAATCTCTAGTTTGCATCAATTAGAAAGAAACATAAATATTTTGGAGTTTGTTTACTTCCAACTTTATGCTACTTATATAGCCACTTTAAACAATTAGAGGAATGTGGCTTTTTGTTTGTGATTAAATATGATTTTTGCATATTACATACATGCCCCTCAATTCATCATATATACAAGAATAGGCAAAAAAGTGATATATGTTGGGAGAATGAATAGTATTATAAATTAAAACTCAACAGAGTTAATTAATAGAAAGCTCCGAAGAGCTAATAGATGAAAATTAAAAACCCCCAATAGCTAATCAATAGAAAGGTTAAGAAAAAAAAGCTAATATATTAAATATCCAAAAGAGCTAATTGATTAAAGTCTCTAGAAGAGATAATTAGTCAATAGCTCTAGAAGAGCTTATTTACTAGAGATCCCAAAATAATTAATTAATAGAAAATTCTAAAAGAACTAATTATTTAAAAGTTTTGGAAGAGTAAATGGACCTAGAAGGTCACATGATAATTATATAATGCATTATTCTCCTCCAAGTGTCATAAAATGGTTTTATCATTAAAATATTTTTGTATATTGAGATATGGATGGATAGAATTTTTCAGAATATATGCATTATTACAGACTCATAGAATAAATATGAATTACATAAATTACTATTTTCTCCCCTTATAGTTTTGTATTTTGCCAAAGTTGATGCAACTATAAAGCATCATTGAGTAAACCTGAAGTTTACTTATTCAAAAATATTAAATATTGGCATGACTGGTTAGACCATTCGGATCACTAAAATACGAACTCTCGTAAAGAATTTGCACTCCTATCTTCAAAGTTCTTTAAGATAATTAAGTGGTATTTTACGAAATCAGAAGTTTCTGATCACACAAGTTTTATTTGTACTACTATTTCTCGATGCAAAATAGTTTTATGAATATCATCAATATTTTAGGTTGAATGTTGTTTGAGATGAATATATATTATCGATGCATCGATCTATGGTCATATATATATATATATAGTTTACTTACAAGCTGAACTTTGCAAATAATGAGCTCACATTTTATATTCTCCCATTAACATAATTTGTCATAATATTACTGATGATGTTATACTATTTGTATAAATATTGAACGTTTATGCTAAACATGTACTAGACCTAGTAAATGGTTTTATGAAACCATATACGTGCTTTGTAAATTGAGTGATGTATATTTTGTATTAATACTTATTCGTACTTTACCAAGATATTATTTTTGTTCTTCTTATTACAATTTTTTCAATGGTGATGAACCAAATATCTTCCCATCTAATGTTTATACGAGCTATACAAATATATTTATCCTCCAAAGTGTATAGAGATGGGTTGAAAAGAGGGGAGATTATATAGTAAGATAGGGTTAAAATTATGTGTTTCATATTAATCCTCTTACAAAGATAATTTGAACCAAAAGTTCAAAGGATTAATAGCCAGATATAATTATTGATAAAAGAAAATTCGAGATAGAATTCTCCTATTATTTAATGTCTCTGAAAGACAATCTACCACTACTTATGATTTTGAGACACATACAAAAATGTGGTAGAATAAATTAATTCTAACAAAATCTTCACAAATGTAAACAAGCAACAACTTAAGATGGTCCTATGTGGTTAAGTCGAGAAGATGAAATTAATTTTAGCAGAATTTTCCACGACATAACATTATTATTTCCAAAAGAAATTCAGGTACCTTAAGTCATAATAATTACGAGATCTCATTCTGTCATGCCATGATATAAATAGATGGAATCATAATAGCACAAAACGTGGATGATAATTCTATGTATGTTCGATTAGAATGAGGATCTTGAGTTAAAGTCTGCATACTCAAGACTCAAATATTATAGAGATATTTCACCAAATATTCAAATATTATAAACTTTGCATGAGAAATCATGTAAAGTATGGACAATTATTAAAGTTTACATGTATTCTCTGAAGAAATTATACACTTGAAGTGTAATCCCAAAAGTATAAGAATTAATAAATAAAGTACGAACTTGTATAATTTATGATATAAGAGTCTTCGTAAAGTCATGGAAATATTGATACGAAGAAATAAAATCTATAGTGGTGGATTGAGTTAGGTAATAGGACCCTAAGCTCTAAGAATTTATTTCAAGTCCGTGAAGAACTCGATAGGCATGCTTGGAGCATGTAATTGAATTGTTCGTGAAGAACATAACATCATTGTCTTAGTGATTTTTATTTAAAGAAATATATGAAATTAAGATCGAATTGAAATCCATGAAAATTCTCTTAGAATTTGTTATACTTGCCTCTTATTATTCTTTCTCCATTATAAATGTTCTCCACATTAGGGGAAGAAAACTAGAATCTTGAAATGTCATGTTCAATATTGAAGCATCTTGATTTATATAGAAAAATTCGTGAACTAGAACTTCTATAGATGATTTATTTGCTAAAGTTGCCAATTTACTTGATATTTTGTTAACTCTAGAAGAGTTATAAAATCGAATTTGTGGATGCTTCTATAGTTATGAAGAGTTATAACTAGCAATATTAAATAATGCCTGAAGCGTGATCGACCTTTTATTTATGGAGGTTTTTGAGAGAAATAATTAATTGAAGTATTACTCCTACAGAGTTTATAATGGAAAGTAAATACTATAAGTATTGAAATCAAGTGTTTCAAGTTTTTTTGTTTTGATTTACAAATAGAACATCCAGAAGATGAATTTGTTTATTAATTTATAAAGGTTTTACATTGCACATTATTATCCGATAGTCATTTTATTATAAGATGTTAATAAATACCACATGTCTATATTTGATAAGATAATGGATATTTATTAGTCCTCAAGTACAATAATTAAACACAATTGGTGCACTAATTACTCTCTATATGACTTTTGGAATAATATTATTATTGTCTTAATTTATAATCTCGCATTATGGAGAAAATCTAACTCTTGTATAGATGGATAGGTATCAAGTTCTTGCTTATATGATATACAAACTTACTTACATGTTTAGAGAGATATGACAAAACATATTTCACTATAACTTCTTTATAAGAAAGGTCAAATTGATATGCAATAGTTTCAATCAAATGCAATAGATGATCCTTAAGATTTATTCAGTAAGACATGCTAATTTATTAGTTCAATGATGTTTTAAACAGGGGGAATATATAAAAAATAAATGAATAGTGTACTTTTTTTCCTTCACTAGACGTTTTTCTCTCACAGAGTTTTTTCTCTAGTAAATTTTAACGAGGTATGTTATTAATGTTATGTTCATCCAAAGGGGACTGTTATCTAATTAATGTATACATGGTGGAGGTCCAAACACGTTCCCTGAAGAAAACTAAACTCCCAAAATACTAATCCTATTTGGATTCATGAGATATCTATTGATTTAATTAGATCAAGTTAGGTTTTTACAAACTCTTATATCCTAAGCCTATATATAGGACATATGAGATACATTAATAAGATGAATCAGTCTTTATTCTTGAGTTATACTTTCTCTCCCTACTTTGTTTCTCATTTTTCTTTATTTTTATACTTTATATTATGTCAATATTCCAAACAAATAATATAGCGTATTCATCAAATTTACAACACTTCTTATTTTTACATTTTTTAAATTTTTGTTTAGAGGTATGAATCCTTATTAATTAATTAGTAACACTATTCATAATTCGATTCAGATTTTATGCTCATGCTCAAATTTGTATTAATTAGGGAACTTTAGTCTAGGAGTCGTTCAACATATGATGTCATATCAGAGAACAAGAACTTCACAAATTACATTAATAATCCATCTTATTATGATCTTATGACCACACTAACAAACAATTACACACAAAAACACACATTCACACAATTGTTTGCAACATATTACCGTTGTAAAAGTAGGAGAAACTTCTTGGAAAAATTATGCCTCAAAATCTTGTATAAATCTACAGCCGAAAGACCTTTCGGAGAAGCACCAAGTTGATCTCATAAAAGGAGGAGAAGGAATAGGGAGAACTGGAATGGCAGACAACAAGGGCAAAGATAAAAGTGGTGAAAGCTCAAAGGGGTACAATTACTAAGACAAGGGCGGAAGCATATTTCCAACTAAGAATAAGAAGACGGTGAAGCAAATGATGGCCGAGAAAATAGTGGGCATCGACAAGAAGAAAATCAAACCCAAAGATGGATAATAATTCTCAATTAATGAAGTGATCTTCTTGCACAAATTATTGTGCCCATCGTATAATATGTAAAATTGTATTTCTTTTGATGTAGTTTTCATACTTTTCATATGCTATATTCTTTGTTCCAATCTAACACAGTAGCATGGGATATCTGGTGAGCAATACTAACGTTTGGCTAGTCCCGACCCCCATTAACATTAACTAAGATGTCAGTGATTTTGTGAACAATATTTACATAATTTTTTCCTCTTTATTTATTCTCCTATATTGTTTAATAAGAGAGAGAGGCGAGGTTTTTAGTATCCCTTTAAATAATGAGTCTATGCATTCAAATCTCTCAACGTGTGACAAAATGCAAGAAATTAACAAGCATAAACTTTATAAGTTTTTGATAAGTGCAGTATTCTAAACTTTGATTCCGCATTTTCTCCCACAAAAACAATTAATAAATTTCTGTCAAATCTAAATTTCACAAATAAAAATCTATCGAATTCCAATCTAAAGACATTATATTGATGGATTGTTTTCCATTACTTATGTTTCTTTTAGCTGGAAAAAAGTACTTTTAAAAAAATATATATGAGATACCTAAACAATTATATAATTTTATATATGAGATACCTCTAATCCCTCCGCTAGGTCAACTGCGATTTAGTAAGGCACCAGTGTGCCTGTCGAAACGACATTACAAACATCCAACCCAATTCAAAACTTGAAGTTACCCGAATAAAATATACATATATACACTAAGCAGCGGAAAACTGTGTACAGATAGTGCGACTTTTATATAAGTTCCTAGAAAACTTTTTATAACAACTCTAACATAAGAAATATTTTACAAACCATAATCGTTTCAAACTATTTAAAGATAAAATATTTCTATCTTTAAATATTTTCCAACAAAATATTTTCTAATAAAACAACTATACATAGCCTGTCCTAGCTCCAAAAACTCCATGCTTACAGTGGCACCTCATGTCCCGAGTCATCTAAAATAAACATGACATTTAAAAACATGAGGCAAAACGCTCAATGAGTCCACATGAGTGTGTTCTTCCTTACTTTTTTAAAATAATGATGCGATTTTCGTAAACATTAATTGCAACTACAAAAGAAAACATTTTCTTCACCACTTTAAAAGTGTAGATACATAAAACTATAGAAGGGATTGAGCTCCACTGGGAAGTCTGAGTGAATAAAGACACATCAGTTTAGTCTCTAAACTCGTGTTCCAAAATCATGCCATACAAAATTTAGGATCCACGGACAATGTTCAGAACCTAAAACGAGGTTATTAGAAAAAAGTTCCGGCATCCCGTAGTCAGTCAATCCAAACAAAATATGAATGCTCGATTTCCATATCAACCGCACTCTCCAAGCATGGAAAAATACGTTTCGGATCCTGGGGCACCTACCAGGTCTGCCCTAAGACGAACCTTAGTTTCAAGGCCCTCCTGACTCTCCATTAGGCAGTCGTCCCACTTTAGAGCATGATGCAATGTCCACGTAATGTAGGTTTTGCCAAACTCTCAACGGTATTATGCCCCCTTTCAAGTGAATCCACTCTCTAGACTCTTTAACCATCCACATCAATATAAGAGGCCCTAGTACGAGTGACTAGCCACGAAAGTGCAATCCTCTTACGCTTTTGAACACATGATCATATCAAGAATTTTTTTCCGGGTCAGAATGGGATTTTCATATATATATATATATATATGTATATTTATAAACCAAAAGGCCACTTACTTGGCCATCAAATATATTCAAGTCATAAACATTTTTAATGAAATTTCCATCCACCAGTCAAGTCATGCGTATGCAAGTTTTACAAATATGCCAAGTTTACATTTATGTATGTCAAACCATGCAAGTAGGCAACACTAGAGCATTTCTAACTCATAATTCTACAAGAAAACCTATGTATAATAATAATATAATAATAATTCTTTTGAAAACAATAACAACTCTTTTTTAAAACAATAATAACTCTTTGCAAAACAATAATATTTCTTTTCGAAATAGAAACACCTATATATACAGAGCACTCCTCTACGCATTTCTAATGTACAAGTTAAACATGTTGTGGAGAAAATCTCTAATTTACTAGAACAAAATATTCTATTGCTCCAAAACCACTAGACATTTTATATAAATTTTAACTAGACAACATATCGAAAATAAATAGTCACTTAAGGAAACACCAATAACATCGTTAAATATTTAGGTTGGGCTTGTGGATTCACCAACGTGCTGACCTGGTGCTATTATCCTTCAAATAGGGTAACAAAAATACTTAATATCCATTCGCCAATGAATATGATTATCTCCTCAGTATTTCAGGATATATATACACACATATATAAGAGTTCCAAAAGAAGACCCAAAATGTTATAATCTCAAGAATCTTTAATTTGGGTACTTACCAGAAATGCCAAAATTACTCAAAATAGAATTAGAAATAACTCCGAAATCAAATTATACAGTAAAAATTATTTAGTTCATTCAAATTCTTTGAGAGGAAAAAGAAGGAAAATTTGTACAGTAGTACAAATTTTCAAGATGAATAAAGAAGAAGAACCAAAGAAAAAGTTTTCTTTTTTTTTTCCTTTAATCCTACCCTAATCTCTATTGTAGAAGGAAAGGGTAGAGATTAACCAAATTCATCCTAAAATATAATTATTAAGAAGGCTAAAATTTACTAAAGAAAGAAGAATGAACGAAAAGATTAGAATTACTTGCCTTATGGCTATTCTCAATCTACATGCAATGAGGCAAAAAAAAATACAAAAATACAAGCAAATACCGACGGTTGATTCTATTAGCACTCCGTCGGTACAACATTATTACCGATTTGGCAGACCTACGGTTACATAATCGTCAGCCACTTCACGTCGGCAACATTTTGTACTAACGGTCTGCCGTCAGTGCCTAATATTACGTTGCTGACGAATTTATTTTTTCATGGTATGCCAGCAGTCGACGCTGTTCTTCTGTCAGAACAAAATACTGACGGCCTTTTTGACGGGTTTTGTTTTTTTTCGCTAAGCCTTACCAATTACAAGGCCCACGATTATCTTTCCGTCAGTGAAGCCGACGAGTTATACCGATGGAATTTGCCGTCAGTTTCTAGTTTTTTAGAACTTTGTTTGCTATGTGCAAGCCGTCGGTATCCTATTGGTAAGGTTTTCTGTTTTAATATAATTTATAAAACAGACCCGAAACTCCCTAAAATGCATAAAAAAAAAAAAAAAACAGCAGCAGTATATATTCATAAACTCATGCTTATACATAAAAAAATCAAACCCATAAAATATCCATAAACTAAAACATCAAACCATAAAATGTACAAGTATCAAACATCTTCTGGATCCCTAACATCACTGGGGAGAGGGACGGGAGAGGGGGGAGGGGGGAATAAACACGAAAGAATAATTCCCTTCACAAACTCAATACCTATAGTTTATGTAGGTAAACAAAATAGATTATGCATACAATAAAAATTGAAAATAAATTCATAAAACATTTTAGACATAGATACTTATTAAAGTAGTAATGCCCTACTGAAAATGAAGAAATTTTAGGCTCTTAAACAAAAAAATTTTCTATTAAAATTGATGATGACAACTTTGTGTAATTCCAAAGATGTGTTTAAAGAAGAGATAAAAGAAGAATTGTAATAACAAAACTTATTAACTCCTTGAAAGATGCCTAGTGTTTCAACAATTGTGATTTCTCATGGAACTCTATCAACAAAGATTAAAACAAAGTGGAATGAAATGCTCACTTTCTATACTACTTCACTCACCGTCAATGTTACTTTAAATCAAATTCCTCAAAGATTCTTGATACATATGCAAGCAACAAAGAAGAATATATAGATAGGAAAAAAAACACATAAGCTTTATAATCTTCATAAACAAGGTTCCTCTCTTTATAATACAAACAAAGTTTCCCTTAAAGCTTTAAAAAGTTTCAACTTCTCCTTTCATTTAAAATTTTACGTTAAGTTATTACTAAGAAATTAAGTTTTTTATAACATTGAAAAATTTTGGAAGAGTTTCCTCTGCATTATGGATATTCTCTAAGCACACAGGCCGCTGATGTGTAGAAAAATAATAAAACAGGATGTGATCCTAATGACTAAAATTTGAGGCAAGTAGAACTAAAAAAGTTGAGATGAGTTTCAACCCGAGTGTCGAATCTCTCAGGGACGAACGAAGGTTTAAGTACTAATCATGTTTCTAATGTCTAGTCTAAAAGAAAGATAATGATGTCGTTGATTAAAAAGAAATAAAAACATGTAAATAAATTAAAAGTAAGCAAATACAAATGGTTTTAAAAGAATTATAAAGACAGGAGTTTGGGTTGGTGGATTCCCCCTGATCCTTGTTACTAATTCAATTAGAAAAACTTCAATGAAAACGATGTTGAATTAATTAAGTTGGGTCATCAGTTAAAATTGGGCAATCCCTATCTCTAGGACAAAAGCCACCCTACTCACTACCCTTACAGGAAAATCTCTTTTCTCCACAACAAATTATGAGCGCAGTACACTTAGGTGAGTAAAAGACCTATAACTGCAAAATCATATCTCTAGCCAATTGCCTCAATTAACCCCTAATTGGGTGCCCTTGATTGTTCTTCCTTTTTTAATTCCAAATAAACTTACGAATAATTCTAATCTCGCGACAATTAAATTACAGACAAATGTAATTAGAAGACAACTTAAATTAAAACAAACATCAAAATAAAGAAATTAAATAAAGAACTTCATAATCAAGAATTAGGGCTCAACCCCCAACCAAACAATATAAACTACTAACTATTCATATTAATAAAACTAAAAGTTAATAAAAGAATTCAATAACAAGAAAAGGAAAAGAAAGCTTGGGATTAAAAATCGAAGACGCAACTGAATCCCGAATGTCTTCTAAGATCGTCACTTGACTCACCAAGTCGAAGATCGAAATCTTGGATTAGAGTCATCAATTCTTGAATCCAAGAAATTAAATCTTGCAAAAATCTTGAAACTTTTTTAAATAAAGAAAATATAAAAGATGGAAGTTTTAAGAATGTTTAACTAATCTAGCCTAATTAATATACTCCTAATCTAAACTAATGTACACTAATCCAACCTAATTAATTATGTCTACAACCTGTCACAATAGCTGCAAATAAACCTCCTTATATACAGGTGAAAAATACAAGAAAACTAAGTAAAAATTGGAGAGGAAATCAAGAAAATTGAGTTTGAGTTGTACTTAAACTCTCCTTGCCAACAATCCTACTGCTGACCGTAGGGCGAGACCTACCGTCCGCGGTAGGTCTCCGTCTTGCCAATGCTTGTGATCATCATCACCTAACGGCGGCAGTAGGTCAGCCTACCTAGGCAGTAGGTGTAGTGTTTTTGCCGACGGCTTCCGTTTTTGTCTTTTCACTCCATTTTCATTTCCTTTTCATCGTTTCTGCTTCCGAAGGGTACCTAAGACAAGGATAAGAGGTATTTAGCTAAAATATATACTTTTACATATTAAAAACACCGAAAACGATGAATTTAATATATAGAAAATATAGACGATTTTGCACTTATCAAACAGCCCCACACTTATTCGTTGCTTGCCCTCAAGCAACAGAAACTAAACGGACAAATGGACGATAAAAACTTTAATAAAAGAAAGACAAAACAAGAAAACAACAGAGCCTAAATATAGAACGTTAAAACCTTAAAAACAAGTTAGAAAAATAACCAAAACAAACTAAAAAAAGACTAAATAAAAAACTAAAACATATAAAAAAAAAAACTTAGAAAAATAATAAAAGATGAAATCAGTTCAATAGAGTATTTAACAGACAAACTCCAAAGATAATCAAAAAATAGGCAACTACAAAATCACTAAGACCACCGTAAGTTACTAAAATCACTACCGATGAAAGGGTATTTGTGTGATTTTTCTCATGCCGTTTTTCACAGAAAATGATGAATTTTAAGCTATTAGCATCAATAAATATTCTCAAAGACAATGCACACAATTCATACTTTTTCTATCACTTAGCCAAATTAAAATATATTTTAGGTCGTTCCCGAACTAGGCAGGAGTTTTTTGCTTGTAACGTTAGACTAGGGACATGAGTAGGTTACAGACGAAAGTAAAAGGAGAAAAAACAAACAAGATAGAGCTAATGCAACCGAAAGGATAAATAATAAAATAAAAGGAACGATTTTCGGCTGCCGTTTTCACTTTTCATTCACCTTTGTACAACTTACTTCATTCATCTTTGATAAACACCCCATCTAACAACATACTTTTCTCAAGATTTTTCAAGAATAACAAAAAATAAGAGAGACATGCTTGAATTTTTTCAAGATTTTTCTATAAAATAAAATACTCACCTTTTCTTTCTTCGTTTTTCTGCCAATTTTTTTCATTTTGTTGGCTTTTTCTCTTTTTTCATTTTTTTCTTTTCAAGCATCAATATATTTTTTCTCTCTTTTTAATAACAAATATACCAAACACATGAAAAATTCTTCAAAATACCCTTTCTTTTTATAAAATAGGGCTTTTCTTTCTTTCTTTCTTTCTTCACCCCTTTTCCCCTCACACTTATTCATTTCTTTCACTCAAGACGACCAAAAGTCTATACTAACCAATAGCTCATGAATGGAGGTTCACTCAAAATGGCAAAAAGTTTATACTAACTATTAGCTCTACGAATTGAGGTTTTATATAGTGAGGTTAAAAGAGAAAAAAAAAAAGGAGGAAGTATAACCCTTGGCATAAAGGCACAAAAAATGAACTAGGGATTGATTTCATAAAGGATATATGATAAGAAAGGCAAAAACGATTCAAAGAAGGCCTAAGACCATCATCTCCAAGACCATTCTAGACTAGACTTCTTTGTTTTTAAAGATAGACAAAAAGTTCAAGATCGTTATTAACTGGCTTGGAGTGAGAGTTCACCCCCTCAACAAATCAATTCTCTATCACTTCATGAAATTGTAGACAAAGTTAAAAAATTATTACCATAATGCTAATAACCCAAGATTCCTAAACTTCTATTACTCAAAGAACATTAAACAAGTGCATAAGAACCATTATCATATAAAACTTTAGTAAATATAGTTTTCAAAGTAATTAAGTAATTCGCCTTTTTCGAAAACCTGAGGAACTTTTTCAGTTGTACACACTACGAAAAGTGATAAAAATATAATATTTTTTTTATTTTTAAATATAAAACGTAAAAAAAAGAAAGTAAAATATTTTTGGAATTTTTAAATTTTCTAAGTTTTTGGAATTTTTGGTCAAATAAGAGACTAGCAAAAAAAATTATACAAGAACAAAAACAAAAAAGAGACTAACAAAAAAAAACTTAAACAAAGAGAAAAGAATAAAAGAGACTAACAAAACGAAAGCAAAAATAGAGTAAAAGAAAAAAAACTTAAATAAAGAAAAAGAATAAAAGAAAAAAAAAAAGAAACTTGAAAAAACTTAAATATCCCCCCACACATAAAATCACATTGTCCTCAATGTGGGGGTTATACTAAAAGAAACAAGAAAACAAACACATACATGAGAAGCAATCCCGAAGATGTAAATCGATTAAAGCGTATCGGGAAGCCATCCCCACACAAGAATAAACAACAAAATAAAAAAAATAAAGAAAGGAGTAGGAATAAGGAAAGAGAGAGTTGAAAGAGTGTTTAGAGGAGTTATCTTGTGGTTGTTTGAACAAACAACCCTTTCTGGTTCCTGGAGAAAAGTTTTCAATATTTGCAACCACCAGTGCACCTACCGCCAATGGTAGGGTAGAACCTACCATCTGATGTAGGTTTCTGCCTCCAAGAGACGCCAATGTCAACCACCCTACCGCCGACGTAGGGTAGACCTACCGTCCGTAGCAGGCCTCTGTCCTACCTGTAGAATACCTTTCCTTGGGTGCAATTTAGCTTCCCGACTAGCTTTTAGCCGAACACTTTTGATGCATAGGGGTAGTCCTAGCACATTAAGAACTCTCCTAAAAGACTAGTAGATTACTAAAAACAAATGGTTAATACGAATTAAACAAAATAAGGTGTGAAAAAATAGGGCAACTAAAGATACAAACATAATTTACAACATGGTAGAACGACCAATTTTACTTGTCTTGAAGAATGAGGGATTCTTTCGAAGGGTTCCTATATCTTCACCGAGATATTGTTTAAGGCGATGGCCATTTACTTTAAAATCCCTCTGTAGGATGTGTTACCTTTATTGTGCCATAGGGAAAAACTTTGCTTACTGTGAATGGTCCAAACCATCATGATTCGAGCTTCCTAGGGAAGTGGTGAAGGCGTGAGTTGTAAAGAAGCAGGGCATCTCCTTCTTTGAATTCCTTTCTGACCAGATGCCTATCGTGCCGTGGCTTTGTGTTTTTCTTATAGATGTTGAAATTCATGTACGCTTGTAATCTCCATTCGTTAAAGTCATTTAGCTAGAGTAACCTTTGTTTACCGGCACGAATATGGTCAAAGTTAACTAGTTGAATCGCTTAATGAGCTTTATGCTCAATTTCGACAGGTAGATGACACAATTTCCCATAAAGCAAATGGAAAGGAATGCAACCGATTGGTGTTTTATAAGAAGTTCTATAAGCCTAAAGAGCATCATCTAACTTAATACTCCAATCCTTTCGAGTAATATCAATGACCTTCTCAAGGATGCATTTAATCTCCCTATTCATTACTTCTACTTGGCCGCTACTTTGAGGATGATATAGAGTAGATAGTTTATGAGTTAGTCCTACTCTCTTAAGCACTTTTTCTAGTTGTTGGTTACAAAATTGAGTACCCCTCAAATCGAATCACAACAACGAGCTTGACGCACTTATTATGACTCTAGGGACACCAAAATGAGAAAATACCTTTTTTAAGAACTTAATCACAACTCTAGCATCGTTTATAGGTAAGGCTTGAGTCTCGACCCACCTAGATACATATTCGACAGCGAACAAAATATAATGAGTACCAAAAGAATTAGGGAAGGAACCCATAAAATCAATACCCGAACAATCAAACACCTTGCACACTTGGATATTATTCATAGACATAGCATTGTGTTTTGAGATATTACCTGTGCATTGGCTACTGTCACATTCCATTACATACCTTTTTGCATCCTTGAATAGGGTCGGCCAATAGAAGCCTAATTTGAGTACCTTTTGGGTCGTTCCATTGACTTGATAGTGTCCGTTAGTTGGGCCTTTATGAAAATGGTTTAGGATTTCTTCCATTTCAGGATAGGCTACACGTCGTCGAATTATTTGGTCCGAACAGTGGCAGAAAAGGTATGGTTCCTCCCAAAACTAGTACTTTAAATATGCAAAAAAGTTCTTCCTTTGCTATGTATTGCTCGTAGGTATAACATTTGAAACTAAATAATTAGCTATGTCAGCATACCAGGGTGAATCATCATTGAGAGTTTTACAGAAAAGAAGTTGTTCATCGGGGAATGTACCATTGATTTGTTCTTTATCCAGTGGTTCTAAACTAGGTTTTTCTAGTCTAGAGAGATGATCGGCTGCTAGATTCTAAGCTCCCTTTTTGTCTTTAATCTCCAAGTCAAATTCTTGTAAAGGAATTACCCATCTAATAAGTCTAGGTTTTGCATCATTCTTCGAAAGGAGATACTACAAAGAAAAATGGTTAGTATATACTATGATTTTAGAAAGTATTAAATAAGGATGGAATTTTTCTAACGTGAATACTATTGCAAGCAACTCCTTCTCTGTTGTTATGTAATTTGCTTGGGCATTTTTTGAATTTTGTTGCATAGTATATCGGTTGGAAAAACTTACATCGTCTTTTACCTAAAACGGCGCCTATAGCATAATTACCAGCATCACATATCAATTTAAACGGAAGAGACCAATCTGGAGAGACTAAAATTGGAGAGTTCGTGAGCTTTTCTTTAAGCAGAGTAAAAGCAGCTAAACAGTTATCATCAAAATTGAAAGGCATATCTTTCTCAAGCAGGGCAGTAAGAGGTTTAGTAATATTTGAAAAATCCTTTATAAATCTTTTATATAACCCCGCATTCTCCAAGAAACTCCTAATCGCTTTTACAGAGGAAGGCGGAGGCAACCTTTCAATTGTCTCTATTTTAGCTCTATCTACCTCATTGCCATTTCTAGAAATTTTATATCCTAAGAATATTCCTTATTGAACCATAAAATAACATTTTTCCCAATTTAAAACAAGGTTAGTTTCCTCACATCTTTTTAAAACTTTTTCTAGATTAGACAAGCAAGCATCAAAATAATTACTAAACATAGAAAAATCATCCATAAAGACTTCCATAATATCCCCTACCAACCCATAAAAAAATGCAATCAGGCAACGTTGAAAAGTAGCAGGAGCATTACATAAACCGAAAGGCATACACCTGTATGGGAATGTACCATATGGGCAAGTGAAAGTTGTTTTCTCCTGATCTTCTGGGGCGATGGGAATCTAGAAATATCCCGAGAATCCGTCGAGGAAGCAATAGAATGGATGGTCGGCTAACCTTTCTAGAATTTGATTAATGAACGGAAGAGAGAAGTGGTCCTTTCAAGTTGCCTCGTTCAACTTTCTATAATCTATTCACACCCTCTATCCGGTGATTACCCTTGTTGGAATTAACTCATTTTTCTCATTTTCCACCATAGTCATTCCACCTTTCTTTGGTACAACAAGAACTGGACTTACCCAAATAATGTTTGAGATAGGATATATGATTCTAGCATTTAGGAGTTTAATAACTTACTTCTTTACTACTTCTTGCATGTTTGGATTCAATTGCCTTTTAGGTTGAATCACAGGCTTAGAATCCCCTTCTAATCTAATTTTATGAGCGCAGAAGGATGGACATTCCTTGAGTATCTACTATTTTCCAAGTGACAGCTTTCTTGTGTTTTTGCAACGTCCGTAATAGAGCTCATTTTTTAGAAATAATGATCGGGAGTGTTGAATTTTCCCCAAGAAAAACATATTCCAACTGATCCGGCAAGGGGTTACGTTCTAATTCCGAGGGTTCTTCAAAAGAAGTCTTAAGAGAGGGTTTTGGAGGTACCTTTAATTCTTTTTTTCTAGTGGTGGTCCTTTCCTCCTTTGCTTCATCTAATTTCTCAGTTAGAACCCCAACCTCCTTAGAATCCACTTCGGTTTGGGACTCTTGTTGTAATTTTATCAATAATGGGTTGTCCTTGACAAATTCTTGCATATGAATAGAGATATAAGGATCCATAAAATCTACCATAAAGCAAGTATCGTTATGGTCTCCCATTCTACTCATGGCATTGGGAAGTCTTAAAACCACTTTTTCTTCCCCTAATCTAAGGGTCAACTTCCTTCCCCTACATCAATGGAGCCTTAGCAGTGGCTAGGAAAGGGAAACCTAAGATGAGCGGGACTTCAATGTCCTCACTCATATCCATAATCACAAAATCCGCCGGGAACACTAAGTCCCCTACCTTACTAACACATCTTCTATAATACCTTTAGGATACCTCGTAGATCTATCTGCTAGTTGAATACTTATCCTAGTAGGTTTTGGCTCTTCCACTCCTAATTTTTTAAAGAAATCATTAGGCATGAGATTTACGCTAGCACCTAAATGAGCTAAAGCTTTAGAAACAGTTATATCTCCTAAAATACAAGGAATAGTAAAACTCCCTAGATCCCTTCATTTTTCTAGAAGCTTTTGTTTAGGATTGATGATCGCCGAACACTCCTTATTCATCATTACTGAAGAAATGTCTTCCAACCTCTTCTTTCTGGAGACGGCCTCCTTTAAAAGCCTTGCATATTTAGGCATCTACATGAAAACATCCACTAAAGGTAAGTTAATATGTAACTTTTTAAATATTTCTAGTAACTTATCGTACTGTTCATCCTGTGTGGCCTTTAACGCCCTTCTTGGGAATGGGATAGGAGGTCTATTTGGAGCAGGGAATGACGTTTCCTTTCCCACTTCTATTTGTTTACCCTCCTTTTCCTTGGGGGGGTGGATTCCCTTCGTGCTTGGATCATTGATGTGTGTAAAATCAAAGCAATAAAAACGGGATGTGATCCTAATTACTACAATACAAGGAAAACGGACCTAAAAAAGTAGAGAAGACTTTCAACCCGAGTGTCGAATCTCCTAGGGATGGCGAAGGTTCAAGTACTAATCGTCTTTCTAATTTTTAGTTGAAAAAACAAAGATGTCGTTCACAAAAACCTAAAAACAATTAAAAGAAATAAATAATAAAACAATTCTTAAAAGATTAATAAAAAGAAGAGTTTGGTTTGGTGGAATCCCCCTAATCCTTTTTACCAGCTCAATTGGAAAAGACTTTAATGAAAATGATGTTGAATTAATTAAGTTGGGTTATCACTCAAAAATTGGGCAATCGCTATCTCTAGGACGAAAGCCACCCCACTCACTAATCTTTAGAGGAAAATATTTTTTCTCCTTAACAAATTATGAGTGCCATAAACTTAGGTGATTTAAAAGACCTAAAAGTGAAAAATCGTATCTCTAGTCAATTGCCCCAATTAACCCCAATCGGTTGCCCTAGATCATTCTTCCCTTTTCAAATACCAAACAACCTTGCGAATAATCCAATCTCCCGACAATTAAATTACAAACAAACGCAATGAGAAGAAATTATAACAAGTATCGGAATCAAGAAATCAAACCAAGAACTTTTTAAACAAGAATTAGGGTTCAACCCAAATCCAAAAAGAAAAACTACTCACTATTCACATTAATAAAACTGAAATTAAATTAAAGAATTCAATAACAAGAAAAGAAAAATAAAGTTGAGGATTTTAGTCCTGAAGCCGAAGTTGAATCTCGAACGTCTTCTAAGATCGTCTCTCAAGTAACCAAACTGAAGAACGGAATCTTGAATTAAAGTCTTAAAACATGAATCCAAGAAACTAAATCTTGCCCAAATCTTGAAATTCTATAAACTAAAGAAAATATAAAAGGGGGAAATTTAAAGAGTGTTTAACTAATCTAACCTAATTAATGTACTCCTAATCTAAACTAATCTAATCTAACCTAATTATGTCTTCAACTTGTTAAAAATAGCTGCAAATGAACCCCCTTATATAGAAGTGAAATATACAAGAAAACCAAATCAAAATTGGAGAGGATAACAACAAAATCATGTTTGAATCGAACTTGAATCGCCCTTGCCAGCACTACCTACCACCGATAGTAGGGTGAGGCCTATAGTGTCTGGTAGGTCTCTGTCTTGCAAACACCTATGATTCTTGGCACCTACCGGCAACGGTAAGTAAGCTTACCTCGTGCGTAGGTGCTGTATTTTTGCCAACGACTTCGTTTTTTATCGTTTTCTCTTTGCTTTCGTTCATTTTCGCTCTTCTTCATCGTTTCTACTTTCGGAGGGTAAGTAAGACAAGAATAAGAGGTATTTAGCTAATATATATACTTTTACATATTAAAAACATCAAAAACGATGAAATTAACATATAGAAAATATAGACAAATATGTACTTATCCGTCGTTCCTCTATCCTTTTCTACAATTGTGTGGGTGCTAACGCTCTCCCACTTCTCAAAGTGACCGCCCGTGTCTCTTCGGTTGAATTATTAATAGGAGGACTTTCCATGATCATCCTCGTTAATTTCCCAATTTGATTTTCCATGTTATAGAGAGGCAGTTTGAACCTCTTCCATACTTTTTACCCCATTATTTGCTAAATTTACATATTTTGACAAAAGATCATCCAAACTAGGTGACGTAGATAATGGATTTTGATATAGACTTTTATTTTTAAAATGGGGGTGGTTGTTGCCTTCTTTGATTATCGCCACTCTAATCAATTCCTGGTTGATTTCTCCAACCCAAAATTATTTTGATTAGGATGCGCCATGTATCCTCTCCAATTTCCTTGTAACATGGCATATTGAGGATATGTGTTTTAGGGTATAACAACTATGTTCTCTATCCCTTGTTCTAATGCCGCAAGTCGGGCTTCTTCGGCATTGTTAACGTGCATGTCTTATAGTCCAAAACCTGAAACGAATAATTAATCAACACCAGTTTCAAAAGCTAAGGAACAAATTTCAAAAGTTCATACCATGAAAAACTCAACAAGTACGCAAGAAAAGAACTAGGATTAAAACACTGAAACAAAACGATATTCCTCAATTTTCTAGTTCCTCCGCAACAGTGCAAAAAACTTGATATGTAGAAAAATAATAAAACAGGATGTGATCGTAATTACTACAATGTAAGGCAAGTGGACCTAATAAAGTAGAGATGAGTTTTAACCCGAGTGTCAAATCTCTCAGGGACAGACGAAGGTTCAAGTACTGATCATGTTTCTAATGTCTAGTCTAAAAGAAAGATAATGATGTCGTTGATTAAAAGGAAATAAAAACAAGTAAATTTATTAAAAGAAAGAAGATACTAACAGTTTTAAAAGAATTATAAAGACAAGAGTTTGGGTTGGTGGATTCCCCCTAATCCTTGTTACTAATTTAATTGGAAAAACTTCGATAAAAATGATGTTGAATTAATTAAGTTGGGTCATCACTCAAAATCGGGCAATCCCTCTCTCTAGGACGAGAGCCACTCTACTGACTAACCTCTAGATGAAAATTTCTTTTTTCACTAATAAATTTTGAGTACAATAAACTTAGCTGATTTAAAATATCTAAAAGTGCAAAATCATATCTCTAGTCAGTTGCCTCAATTAACCCCCAATTGGTTGACCTAGATTGTTCTTTCTTTTTCAATTCCAAATAAAATTGCGAATAATTCTAATCCCGCTACAATTAAATTACAAAGAAATGCCCTTGGAAGAAAACTTAAATTTGAACAAACATCGAAATCATGAATTAAACCAAGAACTTCATAATCAAGAATTAGGGTTTTAACCCCAAACTAAACAATAAAATCTACTCACCATTCATATTAGTAAAATTAAAAATTAATAAAAGAATTCAATAATAATAACAGGAAAAGAAAGCTTAGGATTAAAAATCGAAGCCGCAATTGAATCTCAAACGTCTTCTAAGATCGTCTATAGGCACCAAGTTGAAGATCAAAATCTTGAATCAAAGTCCTCAATTCTTGAATCCAAGAAAATAAATCTTGTAGAAATCTTGAAATTCTATTAACTAAAGTAAATATAAAAGATGGAATTTTTTAGAGTGTTTAACTAATCTAACCTAATGAATCTACTCTTACTCTAAACTAATCTATATTAATCTAACATAATTAATTATGTCTACAACTTATTACAATAGCTACAAATAAACCTCCTTATGTAGAGGTGAAAAGTACAGGAAAACAAAGTCAAAATTGGGGAGGAAATCAAGAAAAGCGAGTTCAAGTTAGACTTGAACTGCCATTGTCAGCAATACCTACCGCCAACGGCAGGGTGAGGCTTATCGTCCATGGTAGGTTTCTGTCTTGCCAATGCTTGTGATCCTCAGCACCTACTAGTGATGGTAGGTCAGCCTACCTGTGTAGTAGGTGCTGTATTTTTGCCGATGGCTTCCATTTTCATCGTTTTCACTCCGGTTCGTCCGTTTTCGTTTCCTTTTCATCGTTTCTACTTTTGGAGGCTACCTAAGACTAGAATAAGAGATAATTAGCTAAAATACATACTTGTACTTGAACCTAGTCATTAGGAGAGGAATTGCAAACTCTACTTAGAAGAAAAGAAGAAGCAAAAGGCCAGTGAGACTGTCGCTTCAGATGTTTTCGTTATAAAAATTAATATGTCTGCTCCTACTTCATGGGTATTAGATACCGGATGTGGAGCTCACATTTGTGTAAATGTGCAGGACTTCAAAGGAGCATATCTTTGGCAAAAGGAGAGGTAGACTTGCGAGTAGTTAATGGAGCAAAAGTTTCTATTGTAGCTATGGGGACATTTGATTTACTTTTGCCCAGTGGTCTTATCATTGAACTTAAATATTGTTATTATGTTCCTGCTATGAGTAGGAACATCATTTCAATTTCTTGTTTGGATATTAATGGTTTTGAGTTTAATATTAAGAATGTTAAAAGCTCTATTAATAAAAATGGTATTTTCTATGGGGATGCCTCTTTATTTGATGGATTTTACATTCTTAACCTACATGATTCCATTAGTAAACCCATCTACAATATGAATACAAAGAAATTTAAATCTAATGATTTAAATAAAACTTACTTCTGGCATTGTCATTTGGCCCACATAAATGAGAAATACATATCCAAAATTCCATCAAGATGAACTTTTATCTTTGTTCGACCTTGAGTCTTATGAAATATGTGATTCTTGTCCATTAGGAAAAATGACTAAAAGATCATTTACAGGACAAAGTGAAAGGGCTATCGATTTATTGGAACTTATACATACCGACGTATGTGGACCAATGAACATACAAGCCTGCAGAGGTTTTCAGTACTTAATTACATTCACAGATGATTTCAGTAGATACAGCTATGTCTATCTAATGAAATATATATATATATGATTCCCTTCAAAAGTTTGAGTTTCAAAATAACGCACATAATCAACTTGGAAAGAGTAACAAATTACTTTGACCAGATCGAGGTGGTGAATACTTAGGCCAAGAGTTTCACGAACATCTTAAAAATTTTGGGATAGTGTGATGCCCCCAACCCTGCCACTAGGTCAACTGCGGTTGAGTAGGGTATCTACGTGCCTCTCGGCACTAAACTATAAGCTCCAAAATGAAAGCCCAACCTTGGGCCAACACTTATAAACACAAAGTACGCAGCAGAAAAATTTAAGTAAATGGGTTACTACTGGTGTGCCCAAAACACAAGATTTAAGAAAACTTCTTAATCACCGTCTCAATACATAAATAAAAGTAACTTCACCCACAAAACCTTATGGCAACATAACAAGAAGAACTTTACAACTGACCCCGGTCTAAGAAACACATAACACAAAACATATTCTTCTAGGGCAGCTTGACCCAAAACTCCAAGCCCAACACTTCAGCGGCTTATTGTGTCTCTGTCTATCTTGAGTTAACTGGAGGAGAAAACATGATATGGAAAACGTGAGCGCAAATGCTCAGTGAGTCCATGTGTGTGTATGCATCTTAGTGATTTCTTTGAAACAATACTGATGCAGTTTCCCGAAAACAGTTCATGCAATGTAATAACAAAACATTTTCTTTTGTTATTTTAACAAAACTGATGTTTGAACCGACATGAGGGTTTCGAGCACAGTTGGGAAGTCTGAGCGAATCAAGACACATCAGCGCAGCTTCTACACCCAAACGCAAAGACACAAACAATGCCACAGACGGGCTCGATGGACAAGGTCCGGATCCCACAACGAGGTCATTAGAATCAAATTCCGGCATCTCATAGTCAATATTGTGAGACCAATGTGCCTTTTTGGCCAAAGCCACCTCTGGATCATATTATTATGTTAGTCCTTCACCATTATTTGTTTTTCTCTTTACCATTTTTAGCTGTAATACTTCTTTTTTTTTCTTCTTTACAAGTTTTGAAAGAAATCATTTATTCTTTCTTTTATGAAATCCTTCTTTTATTTAATTATAAGAAAATTATTAATTCTTACAATATTTTTATTCTATCTATATTTAAAAAAGTCAAAATTAAACAATAATTAATATTTTTAAGGATTCAACAATTCAAAAAGAAAAGTATTATTCATTTCATTAATTAAAAGTAATGTCTTTTAGACACGGGCATGTTTAAACTTTAAAGTATATAAAAGTATTAGATCTAGATTTGATTTGGATTTTTCTTGGTCTACAACTTGTAGTCTGTATCTTACTCTATAGGGTCCCGAATCTTCATTTTTAAATGATATTTTTCAAAAAACCTATTTATAAATTTTAAAGTAAAGTTAATCATGATACATTATCTTAATTCAATTAAAAAATTCTCTATAATCATTTTAAATTTATCTATTGTAACATTAGTAATACAATTTGAGCTACAAATATTCAAATTTAACTAATGTTACTAATAAATAAGAAATTAATTTATAAAACTTTTAAATAATCTTTTATTATCTAGTTTTCAACCTTTTAATCTTCTCTAAGGAAACTAGTCAAAATACAAAATGATACATATGCAAAATAATAAAAAATTATTTTATATTTTCTAACTTTAGAACTAAAAGACAATATATTTTTAATTAATGAAATTCATGAGAGTTTAAGTTTTAATTGTTGAATTTTTTTTTGTTAGAATGTTGAATACTTACATATATAAATTATTTTTTAATCTTGACTTTTTAAATATAGATGGAATATTCTTCAATATATATGTATAGAGAGAGTGTATAAAATAATATGTAATAATATTTTACTTTTTAAATAAAAGAATGATTTCGTTCAGAAAAAAAGTGTGAATGATTTCTTAAAACAATAAAAGAAATATGACATCCCAAAAGGAAAAAAGAAAAAAATAAGGGCAACATTGTAGGGAAGACTCAAGATCAAACTGCAAGTTGGCCAAATGTAGACATTAGCCCACAACACGACCACTTGGGGATAGCTTCTATAAAATATAGCCACCTTTTAAAAATGGTGGCCAATCTTAGAAAAACCTTGCCATGTTGACCAGGTTTTGATGGTTAGTTGTTTTACCTCTACAAAAAAATTTGCCAAAAATACAGTTTATTTTTTAGAACAATTTTCGGAGTTAAGGGGCTATGATATAGATCGGGAGAGTGAAGAAACTATGGAGTTGAAGCTTGGACACTCACTAGAGCCCCAGTGAAGAAAATCAAGATTTATGATGCAAATGTGGTTAAATGGCATGGTTGTTTACATGGACGGAGCTTTGAAGAATAAGCTTGAAGGGTCTGAAGATCAAGGGAAGGCTTCCAAGTTGCTATCAATTTGTACAATAATCAAGAATCATTCAAGGGAAGAAATTGGAGGCGAAAATGGCTAAGTGTTAGAGAAGAGCACACCTACTGCCGAAGGTAGTCCTACCCCTACCATTGCTAGTAGGCTTCTGGACAGAAAACGGTTTGAAGACAACACCCTACTACGTCCGATAGGTCTCCTACCATCCTCAGCAGGGTCCTTATGGAGAAGGGCCTATGCGACCTTTAGGAGGAATTTTATTGTTTGAACTTATTTTTCTAGCTTTTAATCAAAGGCTTAATGGGTATTTTAAGCTATTAATCAATATATTAGTAAGGCTTAGAACTAAGCCTATAAGTACCCAATTATAAGGTCATTTGTAGCTAACATTGACATTTTTCTGAAATTTGATAGAGGATTCTCTATTGTCTCAAGGGTTCTTAAACTTTGTTAGTTAGCTTGCTAAAAGTTTCTTTTCTTTGTGTTGTGAACAATTGTTTGCCTTAGATTGTGGAATCTATGGAACAAATTGATCATCCAATTCATTTTTTTGATTGAGTCTTAGAGTTCTGGTTCTTAGAATAAATTAAACCTAAGTCTTCTAGTTTGTGTAGTTTAGGTTTTGGGGCCTTAGTTTCCTCAAGGTTCTTTCTATCAAATTAGGAATGAGTTTTACCTCTCAATACTGGGTTTATGAGGCTTAGATCATCTTAGGTTTTCTATTGGAGTGTTGAAACTACAAAATCCTCAATAGAGGTTCTTCATCAAAAGAGGTGATTTTGGGAAGGTGTGGAATCCAATGTACAATCAGAAGAGGATCCATATCAAAGTGGTATAAGAGAAACCTCCAAATAAAATTCAATTTGTGTTGTAAGTTGTTTAAATTCATTGAAAAAAACAAGAACTTGATGATCTATGAAAAATTCCATGAAGATCACGCAATAGTAGTACAGAAAAATTGATTCGAAAATCAATTTCAAAATTGACTAAATAATTGTGAAATTGATTGATGTTTGCGATAGAGATGTTCTCCTTTGAGTTATGGTTCAATTCAAACAAGATTTACTCAATTCAGAGTTCAATAATTGCTAAATTTGATTGAAACTTGATAAGTGTTTTGAAATCTCGACTGCAGAAAAAGTGTAAATTGATATGAGCATATCTTATATTACAAGGATTCAATTTGACTAATATTTGTTCTTCAATTTATCCTCATTGAGTGGGAAATCTTCTTGAATTGGTTTCACTTGATTTTGATTCATACTTCTGTAGTTATCATAGTTTTAGTATAGGGTGTCATCTTCCCCTGTTTCCTTGCAAATTTTTCTTAGTACTCTTGTTTTCTTTTTTAGTGTATTTGTATTAGTTTTTACTTCTAATTGGTTTACTGTCTATTTCTAATATTTTGTTGATGACCAATTATGTTTGTTGGCTCTTTTCATTGATTACATTCTTTGAAATTTGGTATGAACCTCCTTAAGCTTATATGAGGTTCAATCCGTCCCAAGAATCAACTCCCTTCATGAGGCACCCCTTTAGTGAATTTGTATTAAAGAACTTGATGACTAAAGAACAAATTGCATTAATTTAAACAATAAAGAACAATAGAAACATTCCTATTTTGAGGGAGAATAAACAAGGGTTAAGGAAACCTCAACTACTCTCCACGCACAAGGAATACCTAATTTTTGAAGCAGCACTATCTATAAAGAGATAGCACCTCAGGGAAGAACAGGATTTGGGAATTAGAACAAGAACTATTGAATTGAAGATTCAAGAATTCCTTGCCTATATTATTCAATGGAAAGTCCCTAGTTTACAAGGAAGTGGTACAAACCCAAGAACCTTAGGTTCTTCTCTCAATTTTCCCTTCAATATGTCCTTAATGTTTTTTGACAAAGGCTGAAAAATACAAATTTATAGTGTCCCTAATCAATAATTCCAAACCTCAATTGTTATACTAGCTTAAGATAAGTGTACGGGCTCTTGAGCCACTTAATTACAAGTAAAAAAGAACTTAACAAAAAAAATGATGGGCCAACGGAGTTAAAAAGTCCAAAATCTCAACCTTTCCAAGACCTACTGTAGACAATAGGCCTCGATCTACCATGGACAGTAAGTCAAATCTCTCATGCAAGTATTTATCAAGAACTCTACTGGCGAAGGTAGGGTGCGCATATCGTGGTATGACCCCGGAAGCACAAGGAAACATAGAGCTATTTCAAGGTCTGGTAACAAGAGCCACGGCTAGAAGAATGGAAGAGGAGCACACAGGAAAGGTAGCAAGATTTAAAAGAGATGAACCAAGACTTGGCTTAGCAAGTGATAGGAAATCAAGAAGCGGACTTTAAAAGGTTCAAAACGTCCTATGGTCTATTTTGCAAGTGAAGGAATCTAAGGAACCAAACTTGGGGAATTTAGGAGCTTTAAAAAATCAAAAGAATGATTTTCTGAACCCTACCGCCAACGGTAGGTCTCTACCGTCGGCGGTAGGGTTCTGGCCAAGAACTGGGAGGTATTGGACCTACCACATATGGTAGATCTCAGCTGGAGGAGAAATCGGGAACTTTTTAACCTCATTCACTATTTAATTTAGTTGTAAACTTGTTTTGACTTATACTTAATTGTTCTATGTACCTTTTAAACTCTTTTAAGTTAGTCTAATACCTAAGGTCGGAAACTAATTGTAAAGACCACTATATATGCTCTTATTTTGCAGCCATTGAGGAAAAAGCTTGACAATATTGAGAAATCAAAGAATGAAGAACTAGGGTTCTTGAGTTTTCTTCTTCGTCCTTGTAAATTAAGAGTTTCCATTGTATAATTCAAGGCAAGGAACTTCTTTAATCTTAAATTCAAGAGTCTAAGTCTAATTTCCAAACCCTATCTATCCCTTGAGGTGCCTATTCCCTAATTGGTGTTGCTTTGAAATATAGGTGCTTCTTGAAGTATGGAGAATAAGTGAGGATTTTGCAAGCCTTGTTGATTCTCCCATTGCATACAAGAAGGTCTATTTGTATCTTTTTATTTGTCTCTTATTATACCTGAAATTGTGTGTTTGTGTTCTTCAAATTCTCCAAAATAATCATCAAAGGAGTCCTCAAGAAGGGAGTTACATCTTGGGATTGAATGATCTTGAAGGGAAGCTAAGGAGGGTCATACCATGGGGTATTAGAGCAAAGGTCTCTTTGAGGTGAAGTTTTACGTGTTTATTTGTTGAATTTGTGTTTAAGAAAAGGCCATTGATAGTATTTGATAAATGGCAAGTAATTTGAAGAATTTTCGGACAAAAAATTACATGTGAAAAGAATGTGATAGAAAGCATATCAAATGCAGTTAGAATTGCGTGAATCTATCCAATATGAATCCTTGTTAAATTGGTAGGTCAATTTGACCTGACTTGTATTTGATTTAGGGGGTAATTGAATGTACACTTGAAAACTGCTAAAAAATCGCAACTATTGAGAACACATGGATTAAACAGTCTATATCTTGTGTTATACTCCATCAAATTGAGCGAAATATGTGCCTGAATTTATCCTGTTCGAGTTATGCATCTTTCTATATTTGTTTGACTTAATTTGGAGCTTCCATCACTGAGTTATTGCAATTTTTGTGATTAAATGTCTTGCTACCCTGTTTTTTGGAAAATTTTCAAAGTACTCTTGAAATCTTTGAAATAAGCTTTCAATTGTCTTTGTTTTAAATTTGCAACTTCTTTGGATATATTTCTAAGTGTTTTTCTGATCTCTTTGTGGAAATAGACTCATCCGTTGACTCATACTCCTGAATTTCTCTTTGTTATTCTACACCTTCTACGTGTTCGTAAAAAGTCCTCTTTGAATTCTTTGTTCTTATCTTTTGAGAAATTTTTGCTCGATTTGCTTGGGGATTTTCTTATAAATCGGAAGTTTTAGTAAACACTAAGTAACTCTACTAGGGAGGAAAAGTAAAAGGCAAGAGGGTGAGCACATTGATACAGAAGCCGTAGAGAGTAAACACGAGGGTTGAGAGCAATTACCATTGAGCAAACACTTAGGGAGCAGTGAGGTCCTTATTTTTCCATTACTTGTTTCTATTTTGTAGGTGTCAATGTTATAATAATGTATACATGAAGAACTACCGAAGAAAATATGATGAATACCATGAATGTTGTGATCATGATGCCCATACTCATGAAATATATAACTTGGGCACCTACGGTAGGAATGATTATAATGGAAGCTACGGAGATGAACCACAGGTAAAAGGAAGGTTAATGGATAGTGGTAGAGGAATAGATAGAAAGAATGGCGATGGAGACTGGGTTTCAAAATTTGATGGATATGGAAGGACGTTGGTGGTCTTGATGAATCTTGATTCTCAAGGCCTTGAGGAGTGCCTATTCATCAAAGGGAGAGATTATTCCATATGCGATGCAGTATGGCCAACAAAGTCTTTCGCACCATTATCGATGGAGAAAGTGGTGCAAACTTAGCTAGTGCCTACCTTGTGAGGAAATTGAGTTTATCAACCATGGAGCATCCTAAGCCTTATCACTTCAGATGGTTAAATGGTCATGAAAAGGTGTGGGTTACTAGACAAGTATGGGTAACATTTTCCCTTGAAGATACATAGATGAAATTATTTGTGACATTATTCCAATGCAAGTTAGCCACTTAATATTTGGGCCACCATGGATAGGTACAAGGTAAGCTTTCTATGATAGTTTCAAGAAGACGTACTCTATTGAATGTGGTGGTCTTAAGAGTACCCTTAAATCCCTTTCTCCTACTCAAGTGATTGAAGATTTAAAGAAATTGAACGAGAGAATGAAAGGAGAACAAGAACAACCAAAGGGTGTTGAGTTGATGATTTGTGGAGATGAAGAAAAGATAACACCCATGGTATTCTTAGTCATTTCTTGAACAAAGATGAATGCTCAAAAGAAAAGGAGAATGATCTCGAGAAAATGAGAGAACAAAAGAAAAGAGTGAAGAAAAACTAGAGAATTCAAAAGAAGAGTTTCATGTATTTGAAAAGAATGAGGAAATAAATTTCTTTGCTAACCAAACTAACCATTCTCCTATTAGTGAATTTCCTTTTATGCAGAATTTTAGAGAACCAAGCAAGAATCAAGAGGAAAGACTTGTCTACAACTCCCACAAAATAATAAGCTTCTTTCCTTCAACTTTCTACTTGTGTTTTGAGATTTATTTTAAGGAAATTAAGTTGTTCTCACTTGGTTTCATAGAACACGGAGATCATTTCACTTTCTTTAACTCTCTTGGAACATATCTTGAAAGGAGATACTTTATTGAGTCTAATTCCATATCTTATGCAAGTTCTAGAGTTGATGATTGAATATTACCAATTTTGTTTGTCATGTGCTAGGAGTTGAGGATAGAAGGAGCATGGAGAAAGAGCTTGGCCCTATTGTTGAAGACTTATCAATAAGTGTATCTCTTAGCATTAAGATTTACATATACGAACCTTGACCGAAGATTGAATCAGTATAATAACGTGAAAATTGAAGTGGTGGAAATCTTATTATAATACGTAGATTTGTAACTTAAGTTACAAGAGGGTGAAAATCAGCTAGTACGAGAATCTTACGACTAAAGTTCTCAAACTGTCTAAGAGATACAAGAGGTTATTCACAAGATGAACTACTGATGAGTGATACTAAACCGCCCAAGCTTTGTTATTCCATCTCTTCACTCAAATTGTCTGACGACATGAAATAAAGATATGCATGGGCTAGAAAACTCAGTGAGTGTGTGTTTAACGTGTTTTCCAAAAATAATGATGCAATTTTCATAAATGGTTCATAAAATGTCCAAAAAATCATTTTTCATGTTCATTTTAAAAAAGTAGCTACACAAACTCATATGAGGGGTTCAATTGCAACTGTGAAGTCTGAGAGAACCAAGACATATCAGTGCAACCTTTAAAACTGAGTTCTACAATCATGTCATAACCAGAAGTTGGGCTCCACGGATCGAAATCCAGAACCCGTCATGGGGCTATCATGAACAAGTTCCACATATCATAGTCAATACCAGCCAAACACCCAATTACAAGTGCTCGGATTCAATATCCACCTCGATTCCATTCTTACCAGGCTACAGATCCTAGGGCACCTACTAGTGTGCTCCTGCTGACCAACCTCAGTTTTGAGCCCCTCTTGATTTTCCACTAGGCAACTGTTTTGTATCATAGACATAAACGTAGTATCGGTTGGGCCAAACCCTTAGTGGTACTATGCCCCCTTTCAAGTAGATCCACGATCCAGAGTCTGAAACTGTTCACTCCATTGGAAGAGGCCCTAGTACAAGAGAATAACCACGTACAGAGCATTCCTCGGACAATTCCAAACTCATAATTATATTCTTATTTTTTTCTCTGGCCAAAATGGGGTTTTCATGCATATTTACAAATCCAAAGACCACCTAACTGACCAGCCAAACAAATTCAAGTAAGGTCCATATTCTCGAATCTAAATGACCACATAAGCGGTCATTCGAACTTGTTAAAATTGTACCAGTTTTAAAATAACAAAATCACCCGTTCGCTTGTCTGAGTCATGCTTATGTAGGTTTATAAATATGCCATGTCTATACATATTATATCAAACCATATAACTTCTCAATAGAAAAGTGATTTCAACGCATATCTTTTTTAAGAAATCCTAAGAAAGATAATAATCCTTTTCAAAGCATAAGTACATGTACAGAACATTGCTTCTATGCATCTCTAATTCAAAAATTAAACATATTGCGGAGAACCTGTCCAATTTAAAGAACTTGTGAAACATTAATCAATTTCTTAAAATAATAAAATCTTTTAATTAGAAAAGTTTCCAAAAAGAGTACATGCAGACAAAATATACTTGCTTATAAAAACATTTTTAACATTGCTAAAATATTTAAGTTGAGTTTATGAACTCACCTGAGTATAGAACTGGTGCTATGATTCTATAAATAGAGTAATAAAAGTACTTAATAAATAGAGTAATAAATATCTCCTTAAATGATCTTAGGATATATACACAATTTTCTTCTTTTCTTAATCCTGTTTTTGAAAAAGGCTATTAAATTGGCCACAATTTTTTTTTTCAATCTGAAATGTGGCCATAACGCACAGTGATTGTGCGTTATTACAAATGATAAAACACAACCACTGTGCGTTATTAGTTAATCTCAGTTTTACAACTTAATGCGCCGATGTGGCCGATAACACACAACCACGTGCGTTATATACCAGTAATCACGCACAAAGGTTGTGCGTTATCTGGCACTTCATTTTTTTAATTTTTTTATTTATTTATTTCTAAATTTTTTAAGAACTCAAAATTTCTTTATATTTTTTTTCAAAACTTATAGTTATATAATTTATTTAAAAAGACTGTATTATATTATTTAACTTATTTTGGTGTTTTTTTATGATAATATTTATAACCATTTTTAAAGAAAATATGTTTAACTTGTAACCATTTTATGAAAAAAAAATATGAAGAAGTGATAACAAAGAAGAAATTCAAAGAAAAATTTCAGTAATAAAAACCTTATTTTATTACAACACTTTCAAGAAAAAAAATTAATACATTGTTTGAACCGGAGTTATTATAATTTTTTCTATTATGTCCCGGCATGCGACATCTGCTACATCTTGGGAGAGAATCCGGATTTGTATAATCCATTTCCCCCTGAAATCGCGTGCCCTGTTTTCTATCCCGTTCCTTGTTCATGTTTGGAGGATAAAATGTTAAATTATAAGGAACATCCCTCCAAAAGTTCTCATTCAAAACCGGATGAAAATTCACTTGGTAGGTTCTTCTGTATATTTCTCGCAAAAATATATTCGGCACATAAGTATCTGCTCTCGTACCATTTTCTCTACAAACTGCAAGAGCATGAGAACAAGGCAATGTATATGTTTTCCATTTTCCGCAACTATATGATTTATTATTTATTCGCAATGTATAGATATTATTTCCGTTACCAGCAACCTGGATCGGAGATCTGACAATGTATTTTCATTCATTCTCATGGATTGTAAATTGTAACTCTATGTTCTCTTGATTTTGATTCAATCTGCAGGAACTTATCAAATATTCGGGTTGGAAATGGATGCACACAATTTTGAGCCTCTTCACAGTGTTGGTAAAAGTACCTAACTAGTTTGTTAAATATTAGTTCAACCAGAGCTTTTAAAGAGAGGACCCTCGTTTTCTTCAACACACTGTTATGTGCTTCAAAAATATTAGTTGTCATGATTCGTGTCTGTGCCTGCCATCATGCAACAATGTCCATTTCTCTGGGTAGATCTTCACCAAGTAAATATAAGCATCTACATTTCTGTCTTGAATCTCTTGCATAACATGGTCAAACTTCCACTGGTTCGATTTTGTTCCGGCCAGCCACAACACAATAATGTTGAGGGTGGGTCTTGAATTATTTTTGAGATAAAGAGTTCCCATGCGCATGTTAGGAGTCATTTTAAACTTTACCAAACGGGCCAATTAATTGATATGACAACACAAAAAAAAAGGACAAGAGGTTTTGAATTATCACCGACAGTACCATGTGATGACATGAAAAGAAGGAAATAAATATGCCTAACCGACGTGAAAATAAGACATAACATAAATAAGGGTTGAACTTGATAATATGAAATATCTAAGTTACAAGTTAGGGAAATGAAAGCCCTAATTATAGAAAATGAAAACCCTAATATTAAAGAAATGAAAACCCTAATGTTAAAGAAATAAAACCCTAATTCTGGAAAATGAAAACCCGAATGTTAAAAAAAAACCCTAATTATAGAGAATGAAATGAAACCCTAATTTAAAAAAAAAGAAACTCTAACTACGGAAAATCCTAAACCCTAATTATGTGGCATGTAACCCTGATGTTAAAGAAATGAAACCCTAATTATGAAAAATGAAAGCCCTAATATTAAAAAAAGAAACCCTAATATAGAGAATGAAATGAAACCCTAATTTTCAAAAAAGAAACACTAACTATGGAAAACCCTAAACCTTAATAATGGAAAATGAAAACCCTAATGTTAAAAATAAAAAAATAAAAAAAAAGAAACCCTAATTATAGAGAATAAAATGAAACCCTAATTTAAAAAAAAAAGAAAAGAAACCCTAACTACGGAAAACCTTAAACCCTAATTATGGAAAATGAAAACCCTAATGTTAAAGAAATGAAACCCTAATTATGGGGTATGAAAACCCTAATGTTAAAGAAATGAAACCCTAAATATGGAAAATGAAGACCCTAACTTTAAAAAAAAATAAACCCTAATTATAGATAATGAAATGAATGCCAAATTTAAAAAAAGAAACACTAACTATGGAAAACCCTAAATCCTAATTACAGGGCATGAAAACCCTAACGTTAAAGAAATGAAATCCTAATTATGGAAAATGAAAACCCTAATGTTACAGAATTGAAACCCTAATTATGGAAAATGAAAACCCTATTGTTAAAAGAAAGAAACCCTAATTATAGAGAATGAAATAAAGCCCTAATTTAAAAAAAAGAAAAAAAGAAACCCTAACTGTGGAAAACCCTAAACCCAAATTATGGGGCATGAAGACCCTAATGTTAGAGAAATGAAACCCAAATTATGGAAAATTAAAACCTAATGTTAAATAAATGAAACCCTAATTATGGAAAATGAAAACCCTAATGTTAAAAAAAATAAACTCTAATTATAGAGAATGAAATGAAAGACTAATTTAAAAAAATGAAACCCTAACTACAGAAAAACCCTAAACCCTAATTTGGGGCATGAAAACCCTAATATTAAAGAAATGAAACCCTAATTATGGAAAATGAAAACCCTAATGTTAAAAAAAGAAACCCTAATTATAGAGAATGAATTGAAATTCTAATTTAAAAGAAAAAAAAATCCCTACCTACAGAAAAACCCTAAAACCCTAATTTGGGGCATGAAATCCCTAATGATAAAGAAATGAAACCGTAATTATGGAAAATGAAAACCCTAATGTTAAAAAAAGAAACCCTAATGATAGAGAATGAAATGAAACCCTAATTTAAAAAAAAGAAACCTTGACGACGGAAAACCCTAAACCCTAATTTTGGGGCATGAAAACCCTTATGTTAAATAAATGAAACCCTAATTATGGAAAATGAAAACACTAATGTTAAAGAAATGAAACCCTAATTATGAAAAAATGAAAACCCTAATGTTAAAGAAATGAAACCCTAATTATGGAAAATGAAAATTCTAATGTTAAGAAAAAGAAACCCTAATAATAGAGAATGAAATGAAAACCTAATTTTAAAAAAAGAAACCCTAACTAAGGAAAACCCTAAACCCTAATAATGGGGCATGAAAATCCTAATGTTAAAGAAATGAAACCCTAATTATGGAAAATGAAAGCCCTAATGTTAAAAAAAGAAACCTTAATTATAGAGAATGAAATGAAGCCCTTTTAAGAAAAGAAACACTAACTACGGAAAACCCTACACCCTAATTATGGAAAATAAAAACCCTAATGTTAAAGAAATAAAGCCCTAATTATGGAAAATGAAAACCCTAATGTTAAAAAAAACATAAACGCTAATTATATAGAATGAAATGAAACCCTAATTTAAAAAGAAAAAAAAAAGAAACCCTAACCACAGAAAATCCTAAAACCCTAATTATGGAAAATGAAAACCCTAATGTTAAATAAATGAAACCCTAATTATGGGGCATGAAAACTCTAATGTTAAAGAAATGAAACCCTACATATGGAAAAATGAAAACCCTAATGTTAAAAATAAAAAATAAATAAAGGAAACCCTAATTATAGAGAATAAAATGAAATCCTAATTTAAAAAAATGAAACCCTAATTAAGGAAAACCCTAAACCCTAATAATGGGGCATGAAAACCCCAACGTTAAAGAAATGAAACCCTAATTATGGAAAATGAAAACTCTAATATTAAAGAAATAAAACCCTAATTATGGAAAATGAAAACGCTACTAATGTTAAAAGAAGAAACCCTAATTATAGATAATGAAATGAAACCCTAATTTAAAAAAAAAAAAAAAGAAAAAAAGAAACCCCAACTATGGGAAACCATAAACCCTAATTATCGGGCATGAATCCCTAATTTTAAAGAAATGAAACCCTAATTATAGAAAATGAAAATCCTAATGTTAAAGAAATGAAACCCTAATTATGAAAAATGAAAACCCTATTGTTAATAAAAAGAAACCATAATTATAGAGAATGAAATAAAACCCTAATTATGAAAAATGAAAATCCTAATGTTAAAAAAACAAACCATAGTTATGGAGAATAAAATGAACCCTAATTTTAAAAAAAGAAACCCTAATTACGGAAAATAAAAACTCTAATTTTAAATAAATAATTCATTAGATACAGAAAATGAATGTACAACTTACAGAAAAAAGTCTTGAATACATAAAATGAAAGGTACTAAAGTTAAATAAATTAATTCCTAAATACATAAATGTACACACTAAAGTAGCAGAAATAATTTCATTACATAAAACAAATGTACAACTTAAACAAAATAAGCCCTAATTACATTAAACTAAAAACTCTAAAGTTAAATATAATTTACAAAACACTAAAAGATGATAAATCCTAAAATAAAAAACACTAGGGCCAGTCGGATGGCGTGAATATAGTAGTCTTTTTCCCAACAAGATGACTAAATCTAACCTGCTGTTCCGGTGTCGCGTCATCGGTCCGCTCATCTGAATCAGATGAGGATGCATTGGATATAGGCATGTGCGGTGTAAATTAACCCACCGTCCTCGGAGGAGGAGGTGCCTGAAATGATGAACTCATTGTGCCCGGAGGGGGAGGTGCCTGAAATGATTAAAACCCTAAACCCGGAGGGGGAGGTGCCTAAAATGATGAAAACCCTAAACTCGGAGGGGTGAGATGACCGAAATGAAGAAAACCCTAAACCTGGAGAGGGAGGCGCGTACGATGTCCCCAATCCACCTGGATGTGATTGGGCAGGTGGCGTCAAACACAAACTAAAAGATGGCATATCTAGATTTGGGCTGTCAAACGGGTCAATATGATCAGAAGACCATAGATCTCCATGTCCACGTCCTCCAGTTCCCTCACCTCTCTCCCCCCCCCCCCCCCACCCACGTCCGGGGTCTGCATTTCCTCATCTACCCAAATTATGAGGGACAAGGGATGGCCTCCACGTGGCCCACTAGGCAATTTACGAGCCCCCTCCCCCCTTTTAACTCCACGAACACCACACTTCGGTACGGGTTCCCGAGGCCGGCGACGCGATGGCTGCACTAGAAATGTCTGTTGAATATCATGCTGAGATGGAGTGCAACCCAAGGTATCGCCAATAGATACCATGTACCTGCGGATGATGGTCTGGACTTTCTTTGCAAAACTAGACATTTGTATCGGAGATGATGGTCGTCCCTCTATCACCCCTGTAGCCATGTCATCTACCTTCTGCATTATGGAAGTCCTAAAAAAATGTTAGGTATCAAATATAAGTGAATATAACTAATGAAAATCAATTTAAAAAAAGTAAATGTACCATCATCCTTCTATCGACCCCAGCAGACTGGTATCCAACTGTACGAGTACCACGATTTGCTGGATTTCCAATGTACACTCGTGTGATATCTCGATACAATCTAATGTAATCATCCCTGGGGTATGATAAATCCTCAACTGCCAAGACAGCGCCATCCCTAATATGCTTTCGCCACTAAAGCCAGACCTATACATCACTAGCATGCTGCGTCCCCCAATATGTGTGATCATTTCCTGTAAGCTGTATCCAATGCAGATCAAGACAAGTATCACATAAGGCCGGTATATACTGATCGTGTGCAAACTGACGCATCACACGCTCAGGATAGTGATATTCTACTATCTCACACATATAAGTTGGACCTCTGCTCGCCACAGGTCAGATGGAATGAGACCACGGTCATGATAAGGCAGCCATACAAACTGTGAAGTAAGATTCAAAATTATTAAAAAATTATATAAAAATTAAGGTTTACACATAAAACAAAGGATTTTAAAGCAAAACCTAATCTGATGACATGAAATCTAACTGGTCTCTGTAGGTAATTAGAGTGTGAGTGGCGTCAAAATCCAGTACACAATTACCCCAGCTATAAGTGCTGATGGCGTCAAAATCCTATAACAAACTGAGGTAGCGGACATGAACCAAATTTCTCGAGAAATTTGGAAGCATATGACCTCCAAGAAATAAAAAAAATAAATCCACGGGCGCACAAGATGAGGTCATCATCGGTCTCTGAACTAGTAAACTCTCTCAAAATCCAGGCCTCTAAAAGTTCCTTCTTAGCCTTATACCCGGAAAAGTGAGTAAGAGACAACTGTACACCAATAAGTCTCTCAATCATGTCAATCCAATACTGCTTCTGGTGTACACTCAAACTAGGACCTGTAATAGGTAACCCCTCTATCAGTAAACCCCATAACACTTGCACATCCTGTAGAGTGATTGTGACCTCACCACACATCATGTGAAATGTGTGAGTCTCAAGCCTCCAACGCTCAACTAACGCGGTAATAAGTGGGTGGTCGAGACCAATGTAACCACAATGAACACTCCCCCTAAACCTGTCATATCAATAATATCAACCAACCTACGGAGAACTGTACTGTAAGACTGAAATAGACTGCGACTGAAACGTCTATACTGAAGATCAGTAATACACGTCTCATGGTCCCCCTTTCATATCAACCCAGACCTATGCTCGTGCTGCCTCGTCAAAACATCAGGGTTTAGGGGACCCGGATGCACGTGTGCTAGGACTTCTTCCATCTATAGGATTTTAATATTAGGGTTTTAGAGATTTAATCATGGATATAATTCCTATTTTCTTCTACTATTCGAACTAATATCGTTTAATTTTATCTTTTTTTTCCCTAAAAGAATCTAGAAATTCATGTTTGTCAATTGATCAATTCCTTTATTGTCCCAAAAACATATGAAAGGGTTCAAGAATATTTAATATTTAATTCATTAGTATTTCAACCTTTAAGTGACGTGTTCATGAAAAACTTAATTTTGTTGGCTATAATTCTTGAAACTTCTATCCTTATAATGATGATATATATAAACAAAATTGTGAATTAATTAGAAACTTAATTTAAGTGATCATTACAAGATTATATATATTATGGTAGATATATCTTTCTCTTTATTGGCTAATATATAGCTGGTGATTTAAATAGTTTAATTAATAAAGTCATGATCATTCTTCTCTCTTGTCTTGGCGACTCAGAAGAAATTTAGCTAAGCTTTCATGACTGAGACTGCACTTTGGAAGTTATATTTATACCTATTATTAGGGTTTTAGGGTTTTACGATTTATGAAATCAATATCCCATTTTGGGGTTTAGGGTTCATGAATTCAATATAGTGTTTTAGGGTTTTATGGAATAGCCTAAACCGTGTCTCAATTTTTTAAAAAAATAAAAGTCTTCATAAACTTTTATCTTATTAATATAAAATTATATAAATGCCAACAATACAAGATTATATGAAATTAATGGAACAATATAAACATGATAGCAATATTTTACAAAAAATAAACAATCATGATTTATGACAAAAACAAAAATAAATTATGTAATAGCATAATCAAACCCAAACATTTCAACAAATCACATTTCCAATAGAAACAAATAGATTAATAGCATAATCAAAATATATACAAATGTACCAATAAGAACTCTAACATGATCATAAAAATCCTAACTACAAAAATAAACTACAAAAAATTGATCAATTATCCAAATAAAATTCAATAACATTAACTCTAAACATAAACCCTAAATCCACATTTACAAAATTAAAATCTAAAAATAATCAAAACAAAATTCATAAAAATAACTTACAAACCATAATGAACAACAATTTTCAGATAAACAATAATAAAAATTAACATAGTACACAAAAAAATTTAAAAAATTATAAATATAAGAAAATTTACCCAAAAATTTGAATAAATTTAATTTAGCATTATTTGGTTATAATGCTTTATCCACCGTTCTCCACTCCAAAACTCTAATAACCTTCATACTCCAAGGGATGTGCAGGCAACTCAAACTTGAGTTTTAGAAATCGAACAAATTTGAGAAATTTTGACTGTAAAATCATAAATAAAAGGAAAGGTGAAAATTTTTAAACTGTAAAAAAATTAGAAAATACAAATAGACAGAAGTGGAGGAATAGAAGAGGAGGAAGAGAACAAGAGATGGAGGAAGGAGGCATACCTTGTCGGAAAGAAAAGCCACGAAGATGGCGGAACTGTTGTTCTGAAATCCTCAACTGGAGCAGCGGCGACGAGCTAAATCTTAAAGGAAAATGAGGAGTAGAAGCGGCGGGAAGCTTAAAGGAAAATGAGGAGCAGAAACGGTGGCAATAGCGGCTGAAGCTGAAAGAAAAATCAGAAATGGATGAGTGTGCTGCAGAGGCGCTGAAATGGTAAGGAAGGAAAATGAGAGAGAAATGGTAGGTGCAGCTAGGGTGAGGATTTCATATAACATGATAACACACAACGACGGTGCGTTATAATCAGTAATAACACATAGTTATTATGCGTTATCATCCATCTCAACACCTAACCCTGCCACCTCGTCGTCACGTCTACACCACGTCATTAAACATGATTAGCGGCCCTATTAATTTTGCTATTACGTATAATGCACAATGACTGTGCATTATCTAACGCGCAGTTATTGTGCGTTATGGCCCCTTCAGGTATTAAAAAAAAATTTGACTACTTTAGTAGCTATATTTTAAAATAGGTCTAATAAAAAAAACCTATATACACATATATTAGCTCTTAATGAAGACCCAAAATCTTATATCCTTTAACAAAATCTAGTTTGAGCACCCACCTAGAGCACATAACTTTAAAACAACATCCGAACTTACTCCTAAAATTCAATTATAGCTTGGTAAGTTTCTCTAAATCATTTAAATTCTTACGAGTGGAGCAAAACTGGTTTTTTTCTTTATTTAGCCCATTTTGAAAAAATGGGTACTAAATAGGCCCAAATTTTTTTTTTAAATCCTAAAGAGGCCATAACGCACAATCATTGTGCGTTATCAAATGAGATAACGCACAATGGTTATGCGTTATAGCTAATCACCAGCTTAATCTGTGTTTGGTATTGAGGTGGATGATAACGCACAATGATTGTGCGTTATCTTGTTTATGCTGATTAGGAAGAAATAATTTTGTAGGTATTTGGAAAATTTTAAACATGAATAACTCTGCAATTGGATGTCTGTTTCACGCGTATGACCATTCGTTTTGATGGTTCACATAAAGAAGAACGCAACGGCATCCTCAAAAAAGTAATCTAGACGCGTTTCGGGGCAAAAAAATTGTTTCGTATAGTCAAAAACTTTGACGGGCATAACTTTGCTCTCGGACGTCCGATTGAGGCGATTCTTGTGGGCATTTTGGGTATGTTTTCGAGATCTATTAAAAATTACGCCGCCAATTTGAAAATTAAACAAAGGAGCAGTCTTCTTTTTGCTCTAATTAAAAATTTAAATGATTGAAGTTGTTCAATATTGGAATACGTAAGTAAGTTATTATTAAATAAAATCTCATGCACTTGCTGAGTAAGATCCAAAGGTGGTCTATTGGTAAGTTTTCTATGTTATTTTTCATGAGGTCAAGGGTTCAAATCTTATTATTAGACTTTTAAAAAAAAAAAAAGATTACAAGACTTTTAACCAAAAAAAAAAAGATGATGTGGCAGATAACGCACAACCATTGTGCGTTATGGCTGAATCAGGGATAAAAAAAAATTTTGGGCCACTTGAATAACTTGTTAAAAAAAAAGAACTTTTTTAAGAAAAAAGCCAGCAAAACTTTATTGGTTAAAATTGTGGAATAGAATAAGAGAAAGATGTTTTAACCTAGACTAAGCTAATATGTTCAAAATCAAAGTGGGTTAATCATGTAGGTACGTGAATAAGTAAAGAGATATGGAAACAAATCAAAGGAAAAGAAAAACAAAGCAACACGAGTTATCGTCCAAGAGTAAAGAAGAAATCAAGAATAGAATTTAAGAAAGCAAAAGAAAGAAAAGTGCTAACCTAGTATACTATACTGAGTCTCCAAAATGCTCAAAGAAAAAGAAGCAAATAAAAGAAATAAGCACTCCTATTTATAGGGGTGCAATATCGATTAAGATGGGGAAGTGGCAGTCACTTGGAATAAGGACCAAGTGAATCATGAGCTTATCAATATTACTACTAATAAAATATTACTATTACAGATGATTATAAATGAATGCTATAGATAATGTGATATGGTAATAATAGTGATAGTATCAATAGTAACTGAAAATCTAATATGATACGCAAGAGTTATAATAGTAATAATAACGTTATTATTATCTTTAAACTTAATTTAATAAAAATATTTACAATATTTATATTGTTCCGTAAAAATTATATTTGCATCCTAAAGTTATTCTCCAAAATATTCTCTTTTTAACTCAAAATCTTTTTATTAAAAATATACACTTATCAAACCTAATATGAGTATGTCAAATATTTAAATCCCTAAAATGTGGATGCTAAAGATAATAAAAAAAATTGATCTACTTAAAAATATTCGAAAATTCCCTCACAAATGCTTTCTTAATAAATTTTGACATTCTTTTCTAAATATCTTCAAAATACCGTTATGTTCCAAATACTTTATTCCAGTAAATCATATTCTAAACTCTAAGTTGACTTTCTTTATTTGGTGCTTACAGGAAAGGGCTTTCCAAGGTTGTAGTTCTTCCCGGCTTTGTGCTTAGTGGTTGTTAGGTAAATAGTCACTTTCTTCGGAGACTGAAAGTGTATTCTTAATTGGAAGGTGTATTCTTAATTTACTTGTAGATACCAGCTTCTTTTCGAGTTTTAGACCCCATGAGGGCTCTGTCTCCTGGTTTTCTCCTTTTATCTTTCTTCTCCTGACCATGGTATTAGGACCTCTGCGGTCCGTTGGACAATAATTAGAAGTTTCCATCGTTGCTAGAGCCTTAAGTCTGCTGGTTCAGCCATTCCTGAATCCTTGTGGTGTTTAGGTCCATCGTGATCGAGAGGGCATTGGAGGTGGTCTAAACACTCAGCAATCGCACCGGCGCATTTTGATAGGTCTGCTGGTCCTCTATCAAGGGGAATGTCTTCTACCCTTGAAAGATCAGCTGTGATCCCCCCTAGCTCCATAGTAGAGGGTCCATGTTGGGGGTGTTTGAGTTAGGAGTGAGTAAGGCAAATTGAGCAGAATGGATTTGGATGAGGAAGGAGATGAAGAGTCTAGGTGAAAAGAAGAGAAAGGGGTGAAAATTGACTTCTTGGAGTCCAAGTATGGAGTTACCCTTGTTTCTCGCGTCAGAGGCTAGTCGGGTGGATTGAGTCGACATTCATGGAGCTCCAGTTAATACTTAGTGTATATTCTTTGATTGTACTAAGGTATTTTACTCAGAAAGTGCTAATTATTTGCCTTCTAATTTACAGATGCGGATGTATGCTTAATTCTTACAAAATGATGACCGAATCCTAATGTACTATTATAACCAAATCGAGGTTTAAATGGAATAGATAACACCTAATCTATTACAGGAATTAGATGAATCAAACGACTTGCTATAACAGCACACCGACGTTAGAAAAGAACCAAAAAGTACCCTCAGATTTTGAAGTGAGCCTCACAGTTAATAGTTTCTACTCTCAGTTTTCTCTACTTCTTGTTCCTCATGTCTCAGTCAAGCTAAAGCCGATGAGACAACGGAGAGATAACGGAGGGCAACCGATGAACGACGTTCTGAAGGATACGGGAAGTCATAGAGAAGGAAACAGAAAGGCAACAACCCTAGGAAGGAGGTTGCCGAAAGAGAAGTAGAATAAAAGAGCTGCTCAACTATGGCAACTCAAATGAGAAAGAGACTATATATATATATATATCCTCCAAGTCATCTGGGACGGGTCGGTTTAACCCGACCCGCCCGGCATCTCTAAGAGGTTACTATAAGCCTAATCCATAGACACATGTGAGGCCCAGCTCAATGTTTCATCTTAGGGTTATCTAAATGGGCTGGCAAAATAAAATGTGGGCAATGGCTAAAATTTGGCCTACAATAATGATGGTTTTTTTATCAGTATCATCTGCTTTGGATACCCCTGCATGCGATTTCTGGACTGTTAAGATATTAATCTTTGGCTTCCAGACTTGTTGTTGGTACTGGTATGGCCTAGGAGTGTAAATAAGCCAAGCAGCTTGTGAGTCGCTCGATCAAAGCACGATTTGAGTTCGCTGTTGACCGAGCTCGTGCTGGCTCATTAAGTAAATGAGTCGAGTTCGAGCTTCCATAAGACTGATTTAGTGGCTTCTTCAAGCCTATCAAGTCGATGCATATATATATTTATTTTTTAATAACAAGTAAATACTTTTTTTGAAAAATATATATAAATAAAAATAAAATTTGAGCTCGAGCTGAAGTTCGAGCTCACTACAAATAGTCGAGCTCGAGCTAAAATTTTTGGGCTCCATATAACGTCCCCTTTCACTATTAATGGCCCAAGCATAAATTTTGAGCACCTTACCCAACTTATTGCCAATATTGGTAAGAATGACTCTATCATAATAGTGAAGTCTAGCCCATATGAATGTTGTATTAGATTGTTTCTCCATTATCGGGTTGAAATTTGGATGCCAGAGCCCGGTAGTAATATATTAGCCGTCAAAACCAAGGCCCTCCAAAGATAATTCTAGCAAAGTCCTCCCCAATTGGAAATGTTCTAAAAAGTAATCATGCCTTAAATGGATGAGCTGCATTGAAGTCTAATATTGTAATTCAAAAAGCAATAAGGAATGGCTTTCCCATAGGGCTTGACTATGATGAACTTAACCCACATGGCTCTCGTAATTTATCATCTCTAGATAGAGCGATGGTAGGAATGTTATCCTCCTCATCCTACTCATCTGAGGAGTCTTCATTCATCACCTCACTCTAGTAGGAGATTATTACATCTCTAGTACATGACCTTTGGCATGTGATAAGCTTTTCCTTGTAGGAAAAATTCTCCGGTGGCTTTGCCGTATTTGTCTCTTGGAAAGGGGATTCCTTGATTCTCTTTGTACTCTTTTGTTGGTTGTCTTCCTCCTCTAACGTTTTTCCGGTGGTGGTGTTGGCTCAGGTGGTCAGGGAGTTCGTTCTCTCCATCAAACTTTTTTTAATTGTTCTATGAAAAAACTAATACTACTAAACAAATAATTATTACAAAGATTAAAAATTGAACTAACCATAATTAAATAACTAATGTGTTCACTTATATTTACATATCACATATATGAGTTTTTTCCCTTAAAAAATGAGTTTTTTTTAAATAGAAAAAGAATGATGTAGTGAAAGAAAGGAGAAATTTTATCTACAGGATAATAGTTTATTAACATCCTAATAGTTACACACCCATCAATTTCTCAAATAATAATTATGAAATTATAATGTTAGTTTTTTTCCTCCTAAGCTTTCCTTTTACTGAATTAAATGTTTAATTTTAGGTTCAATATAATGATTAGTGAGTAGATTTTTATGTTTGGATGAGGGTTGAACCCTAATTCTTGATTACCATGTTCTTGGTTTAAACACTGAATTCGATGTTTGTTTTCAATTGAGTTGTATTCCAATTGTGTTTTGTTGTAATTTAATTGTCGCAAAATTAGATTTATTGCAAGGATATTCGGAATTGAAAAAGGAAGAACATTATAGAGCAACCAATTGAGGGTTAATTGGGGTAATTTATTAGAGATATGCTTTTGCATTTTTTGGTCCTTTAAATCATCTATAATTACTGTACTCATAATTAGTTAGGGAGAGAAGAGATTCTCCTCTAAGGGTTAGTGAGGAGGGTGGCTTTCGCCTAGAGATAGGGATTGCCCGATTAGTTTTGATGACTCAACTCTATTAATTCAATCGTTTTTATAAAGTTTTTCCAAAATGAATTAGTAATAAGGATTAGGGGGTTCCACCATCCAAACTCTTGCTTTAATAGTTTTTAAAACCTTAATTTTCTAGTTTTGCTTTCTTTAGTCGATTAAATCGTTTTTAGTATTTTTTTTTTTTTTTTTTTTTACTCTTCACCAAACCATTCTTTTGGCTAAACATTAGAAAAAGTGATTAGTACTTGAGCCTCCATCATTCCTCGAGATTCGACAGTCGGGTGTAGCTCGATTACTACAGTGATAGGTCCACTTGCCTGTTACTTTAGTTCTTAGTAGTTAAACCCGGTTCTTTTTAAAATGATCATATCAGTTGCAGTGGTCTATTGTAATAGGAGTTATGTTAAATCTCTCTCGAACCCAGTTATAGCCTTTAAACTAGTTAGATATTAGTTTGGCTAAATTTGGTTTGATTATGTCGAACTTGCAGGTTTGGATGATTATTGGTAACACAAGACTTTTTGTCTTATCTAATGAAATGATGCAGGTTTTAAAAAAGAACTAAACTAGGGATTAGCAATTTGTTTTAACGGTGAAATTATCTTCATAATTAGAAATGACAGCAGTATGGTAACCGACAAATTAGCATGTTTCCGTTACCGTTACTGTTTATTTGATCCATTACCGATTCCGTACTGTTTACCGATCGATAACTTTTCTTGTTACCAATACCGAAACTATTCGGTAACGGTAACACATTAATAATGAAAAATATTAAAATTTTTTATTTTAATTTTTATTTTTGAAAAAAATTAAATTCCAAAAATGCCATAAAATTATAAAAATGTAACAAATTTCATCTAATTGTTTAAACAAAAATCTAAATGGTGGTACACAATCTACAAAAAACTAACAAAAATCCAGATGAAAGTACATAAATTTTTAAAACCTATTAAATATAAAAATTAATTATAATATAAAGATAATGAAATACAATATTCCATACCAGAATCGGTTTTTTCGTCGATAAAATTCTTTTATCAAAACCTATCGATTTTGGTATAATCGACCTTAGTAAATGCCAAACCTTAATGGAATTACCATCCATTATAATATAATCGATCATATAATCAGACGATTACCATTGAGAACTGATGTGGAATGATCTTCAAGAGTAGAAAATTTCGTCCAGGAAGTGAGGGAGAGAACAAACAAAACAAGTGTAACAAGTAGAAGAGATACAGTTCCTTTGAAAGGACTTGAAAATGTTAAACTTCTAGCAACCTTGGATATATTAAATCCAAGACCTCAAGAAGGTTTAAATAAAATCTCTTCTTCAAAGTTTAAGCAACCTAAGATATTTTGAACCTTAGACCTCAATGAAACAAGAAGAAGACCTCAAGACTAGTTTTCTACAAGAGTGTAGTAACTAGTATGAAGGAATTTTGATCAATCTTGAAGCTCTTGGAACTTCCAACAAGTCCTCAAAGTGATTTTTCTTTCAAGGAAGTTTACCCTTGAAAAAGATAGGAAAAAAAAAAACTAAGCTAAGGACTAAGAATACTAAGAGAAGAACATTTTTCTTGAAATATTTCTTGATTTAGCTTCTTCAAAATGGAAGACTACATATTTATAGAGACTTGAGAGAAAAATTAGGAATTTTTTCCTCTCATATTTTTAGCCCAAAATTTAAGCCCCACAAATTTAAGTCCCAAATTTAAGCCCCATAAAGGCATATTCCAACCCTCTTATATTTTCAACCCAAAGAATAGATATAACCTATACATTCACTTGATAAGATAATAAATGTGTTTTAATTGCATTTGGACTATTCTAGAGCACTAGTCAACACATTGCTAAAAATATGAGGCAATTTTCCAACTTAGGCAAAAGGGCTCCAAACCATCTACCAAAGTGAATTTTCAATTTCTAACTTATTCAGAACTTTATCATATTTCCCCATAAAGTCTTGGACATCAAAATTTAACCCTTGAAACTTCTCTTGCTCAATTTGATCATGGTGACTCTTTAGTTGTTTTGCCTTGGCTCTTGTCATAACTCATTGATTTTTTTGCATGTCTAACTGGTTCACATCATCTTCCCCCTCTTGAAAAGGATTCCTCCTCGAATCTCCATCACCTATATCAAATAAAAAGAGATCGGATACATTAAAAGTGGCACTAACATTATAATGTCCCGGAAGATCAACTTTATAGGCATTGTCATTAATTTTCTCAAGGATTTGAAATAGCCCATCTCCCCTATCATCAAGCTTAGACTTTCTTTGTTGGGGAAATATTTCTTTCCAAAATGCACCCAAGCCCAGTCATCGGGTTTGAATACCACTTTTCTTCTTCCCACGTTTCTTTTCTGTACAAGCTTTTTGTTGGAGTTGACAATGGCTTCATGGACCTTTACATGAATTGCTTTCACAAAATCAGCCTTCTTGCTGGCATCCTTGCTTAATGCTTGATCTATGGCAAAGGAACCAAATCAAAGGGAGTTAGGGGATTAAAACCATAAATAACTTGAAATGGAGAATGAGAAGTAGTAGAGTGAGGTGCTCTATTATAGTCAAATTTAATGTGTGCCAAACACTCCTCCCATTGCCGCAAGTTCTTCTTCAAAACAACCCTTAGAAGTTGGCCAATTGTTCATCCGTTTGTGGATGGCAAGCTGTAGAATAAAGCAAGTTAGTACCAAGTTTCTTCTAAAGAACTCTCCAAAAATGGCTCAAGAATTTGGCATCCCTATCCGACACAATAGACCTTTGAATTCCATGGAATATAACTATCCAAGTAAAGAATAAACTGGCTACATGACTAGCATCATCGGATTTCCTACAAGAAATAAAGTGTGCCATTTTAGAGAACCTATCCACAACAACAAAAATAGCATACATACCTCTAGAGGTCCTAGGTAAACCAAAAATAAAATCCATAGAAATATCAACCAAAGATTCTTTAGGAACTTCTAATAGTGTGTAAAGTCCATGTGGAAGAGTTCTAGATTTAGCTTTCTTGCATTCAATACAACTTCCTACAAATCTTTCTTCATCTCTTTTTAAATGTGGCAAAAAAAAAATGTTCATGAAGAATTTCATAGGTTTTAGTAATACCAAAATGTCCCATTAAACCCCCGCAATGTGCTTTTTTGACAAGTAGAATTCTAGTAGAACAAGATGGTATGCACAATCTACCTTCACAATAAAGAAATCCTTCATGCAAAAAATATTTTCCGAAAGGTGCTAACAAGCATTTCTCAAAAATTTCCTTAAAGTCATGATCACTAGAATACATTTCTTTAAGCATTTCAAAATCCAAAATTTTTGTTTGAAGGGTGGATGAGAGAATATACCTTCTAGATAAAGCATCGGCCACCACATTCTCCTTACCTTTCTTTTAACGGATGACATATGGAAATATTTCAATGAACTCCATCCGTCTTGCATATTGCTTATTGAGTTTATATTGGCCCTTGAGAAACTTCAAAGCGTCATGATCGGTGTGTACAACAAACTCCTTTGGCCATAGGTAGTGTGCTAATGCTTTAATGTTCTTATTAATGCATAAAGCTCCTTGCCATAAGTTGAGTACCTCACGGCTGCTCTATTAAGTTTTTCACTAAAATAGGCCAAAGGCTTTCCATCTTGCATAAGTACACCACCTATACCAATGCTGAATGCATCACACTCTACCTCAAAAGTTTTCTCAAAGTTCGGTAGTGACAAAAGAGGTGCACTACACAACTTTTCCTTCAACAATTGAAATTCTTGTTCTTGCTTTGTTTCCCACTTAAATCCTTCAGTTTTCTTGATCACATCAGTCAAAGGGCTAGCAAGTGTGCTTGAAATTTTTGATGAACTGCCTATAGAAATTCGCTAGGCCATGAAAACTTCTCACTTTCAATGCGTTTCTTGGTGTTGGCCATTACTTAATTGCTTGGACCTTACCTTCATCTACTTGAAGTCCTTGTGAGCTCACCACATAACCTAGAAATGTAACTTTCTCCAAACAAAACTCACATTTCTTAAGTTTAGCAAAAAGTTTTTCAATTCTCAAGACATTTAGCACTTCCCTAAGATGTTGAACATGCATTTCATATGTCTTACTATAGATTAAAATGTCATCAAAGTATACAACAACAAATTTCCCAATAAAATTCCTCAATACATGATTCATTAATCTCATAAATGTACTAGGAGCATTAGTTAATCCAAAGGGCATAACCATCCATTCACACAAACCAAAGTTAGTCTTAAAAGCGGTTTTCTGCTCATCCCCTTCTCTCATCCTAATTTGATGGTATCCGGATTTCAAATAAATTTTAGAGAAAATATTAGAACCATGCAACTCATCAAGTAAATCATCAAGTTCAAGTATGGGATGCCTATACTTAATAGTAATGTTGTTTATGTCTCTACAATCTATACACATTCTCCATATACCATCTTTTCTTGGAACAAGTAAAACTGGAACTGCACAAGGACTTATGGACTCACGCACATACCCTTTTGAAATTAGATCCTCAACTTGCCTTTTTAGCTCCTTAATCTCTTCCGGTGGACTCCTATAGGCCAGTTGGTTTGGCAAGACCGCCCCGGGGACAAAATCGATTTAGTGTTTGATTCCTCCAATTGGTGGAAGACCTCCGGGCATCTCATCGAGAAATACGTCTTTGTAATCTTCAATAATATGAAAATTTTCATTTGAAAAAGAAGGTGAGTGTTCTTTAGATTAAGTAAAAGATTCCCTACAATACAAGAGCAACACCACTTCTTTTCTTTCAATTGCTCCAATCACCTCACTAGGTTTTGCAAAGAAACAATTCTTTTCTTTCATCTCACTCTCTTTTTTTTTTTTTTTTTTGTCACTCTTTTTCTTTTCACTCTTGTTTTTCATCACTCTTTTCTTTTTCCTTAGCTCTCTTTCCCTCCTCGATTTTTTTTTCTTTCGAGCTCACTTTCGGCCCTCTCTTTCTCCCTCAACTTTTTTTGTTCATTTCTCACTTGTTGAGGTGTAAGAGCGTTCATAGTGAATGTTCTTCCATCCTTCACAAAAGAATAAGTATTTTTCTCCCAATTGTGGAGGGACTTTCTATCAAATTGCCAAGGTCTTCCCAAGAGGAGATGGCATGATTGTATGGGCACCACATCATATAGTATCTCATCTTTGTAAGCTCTCATTTCTATTGGTACCACAACTTCTCTCAACACTTTAATTTCTCCACTACCATTTAGCCAATAGAGTTTGTAGGGTTTATCATGTTTTGTAGTAAGTAGTTTCAACTTCTCAATAAGATAAGCACTAGCCACATTTACACAACTACCACTATCAATGATAAGGTTGGCAATCCTTCACTCAACTTTACATTTAGAATAGAAGATGTTTTCTCTTTATTCAATCATGTTATCATCAAAAGCTTGAGCACTTAGTGCTCTTATGGTTACTAAGCTCAAGACATCCTCATCACTTTCTAAAGGGTTCAAATGAACATGTTCATCGTCCTCACTATTTTCTTCACCCTGAATACATTCGCTACTTTCATCCTCCTCCTTCTCATTCCAACCATTCAAATCCTCCCTAAAGATCAAAGCTCCCTTTGTCAGACAACTACTTGCATAGTGTCCTACACCATTACATTTAAAGCACTTTGGAGCGTTAGAAATAATTTTACCTCTCTCTTCTATCTTTGGTTTGGTTGGAGGTTGGAAAGTACCTCTAGGAGCCTCCTCCTTTTTTGTCCATGGCTTGAAGTTGGAAGTAGGCGGTTTTGTTGTTGCAACTTGTCTTTGGTTGGGAAATGAGGATCGCATCATCCCACTTCTTTTCCTTTGGGATTCATTTTTGTTGGCAAGGTGGCACATGTCTTCATAAGTTGTATGTGGATACAACTCATGTTGGTTGGCTATCTCCCTATTGAGACTACTAAGGAACCTAGCCATTGAAGTATCCTTGTCTTCTTCCAAGTTCAACCTCAAGATGTAGAGCTCAAGCTCTTGTTTACACTCTTCTACACTTTTTGCACCTTATTTTAAAGTAATGAGCTTATAATGAAGCTCTCTACAATAGTGCTCGGGCACAAATCTTTCTCTCATCAAAGCTTTTAACTCACTCCAAGTATCAACCGGTGGTCTACCACTTCTAACTCTTTGGTTTACTACCCTTTCCCACCAATGTAAAGCATAACCAGAAAATTCGGCTATTACAAGTCTAGGTTTTAAGAACTCATTACAATTTTTCAACATAAACATGTTTTCTACTTGCCTCTCCCAATCTAAGAAAATGCTAGGGTCATTCTCACCCTTAAAAGTAGGGAGCTTCCACTTCATTCGGTCAAAGGTTTGATCACCTTGGCGTCTTCCACAGTTGGCAACAAAAGGAACATGTTCATGATCATTATATAATGACTCTCCATGCCTAGCTTGTGGTCTTGGAACTTCTTCAAAGTGTCTAGGCATACCTTTTCCTCTAAAACTGCCTCTTCTGCCACCGTAAAAAGGTGGATGAAGTTTCATCAAAATTGTGGAGGTTAGTGGAACTCGATTGTCATAGAGCAATTAAATGGTCCATTGCTCCTTGGGGTAGTAACATTGAGACTACCATGAGGACTAACCTCCCTTTGTTGATTAGAGAGACTAGTGACATCCCTTCTAATATCCCTCATCTCATCTCTTAAGGATTGTAACTCTTGCATTATGAGCCTTAAAGGGTCATCATGTTAGGAGTTTCTAGACTCTTCTCCAAAAGGAGTTGGTGCTTGAGGTTGGGTTGATATCTTGATAGTGTTTACCTCAAAAAACTCTCTTATTTAATTCTCTTTGGCTTTTTTCTGAGGATATTCTCACATCTCTTGCCTTTTTCTAAGGTTCAAGTTTCAAAGAGTTCTATGAGTTCTTAACAAAGATTTAACACCTCTACTTAAGTTTAAAACAACCAACAAGATCACAAACAAAAACTAGTTGAGAAATATGAAAAGCAAGGAAAAATATTGAGTCATCCATTCATTTTAAGGAAGTTTAAAAACATTTCCAAGAGCATTGAGTCAATAAGGGTAGATTGACTAAATGAAGAAATAAGTACTGAAAAAGGAAAGAAATTCGACCACAAATACAAACACAAAACTAGGATACTTCAAGAACACAAAAGAATACAAAACAAAAGTTTCCAGCAAGCGAAGTAGATGACATACTCAGCTTGTTTTGAAAACTGGTATTAAACTACAAGTCTAAATTGAATGAAGTTTGTTTAGAAAGACTCCTCACTCAAAATTCTTGAGTTTAGGCTCAAGAATCAAAGAAACAGGATTAGTAAAATCGATAATATGCTCAGATAATTTCAGCACTTTTTGTCTGCGGAAAACCAGGTGCACTTTCAAGTTTTTTACTATTTTGAGATATCAAATGAAGTCGAAATTAGATGAGACTTGTTCCATTTGTTTCCCAGGTCAATGTAGTATAACTCTATGTAAAAATATTGCAAAGTTCTAGTCATATTCTTGGTCTTTCAAGCACTCTATTTTTGTGTTACTATTTTCCTGCAATCTAGTCTCTTTTCTCTTTTTTCTTTTTTTGTCTTCTTTTTTATTTTATTTTTTGTATATAAGATATCTAAAAACACTTACTTGAAGGTGGCTCTAATACCAAATGATGTGGAATGATCTTTAAGAGCATAAAATTTCGTCTAAGAAGTGAGGGAGAGAACAAACAAAACAAGTGTAATAAGTAGAAGAGAGACAATGCCTTTGAAAGGATTTGAAAATGTTAAACTTCTAGCAACCTTGGATATATTAAATCCAAGAGCTCAAGAAGGTTTAAATAAAATCTTTTCTTCAAAGTTCAAGAAACCTAAGGTATTTTGAACCTTAGACCTCAATGAAACAAGAAGAAGACCTCAAGACTAGTTTTCTACAAGAGTGTAGTAACTAGTATGAAGGAATTTTGATCAACCTTAAAGCTCTTGGAACTTTCAACAAGTCCTCAAAGTGATTTTTCTTTCAAGGAAGTTCACCCTTGAAGAAGATAGAAAAAAAAAACTATTCACCCTTGAAGAAGATAGAAAAAAAAAAACTAAGCTAAGGACTAAGAATACTAAGAGAAGAACCTTTTTCTTGAAATATTTCTTGATTAGCTTCTTAAAAATGGAAGACTACATATTTATAGAGACTTGAATTTTTCCCTCTCATATTTTCAGCCCAAAATTTAAGCTCCATAAAGGCATATTCCAACCCTCCCATATTTTCAGCCCAAAGGATAGATATAACATATACATTCAGTTGATAAGACAATAAAAGTGTTTTAATTGCATTTGGACTATTTTAGAGCACTAGTCAACACATTGTCAAAAATAGGAGGCAATTTTCCAATTTGGGCAAAAGGGCTTCCAACTATCTACCAAGGTGAATTTTCAATTTCTGACTTATTCAAAACTTTAGCACATTGCCCCATAAAGTCTTGGACATCAAAATTTAACCCTTGAAATTTCTCTTGCTCAATTTGATCCTTGTGACTCTTTAGTTGTTTTGCCTTGGCTCTTGTCACAACTCCTTGATGTTCTTGTATGTCTAACCGGTTCACATCAAGAACTGAAAAAAGGTCCATCCTTATGGGAGTCAATAAATTACGCGCCGAAATATAAAATTTACGCGCAAAAATTTGTCATTTTCAACTGAACACTCTCTCTCTCGTTTTTAAGTTCTTAATACACCCGAAGACTTCAAACATTTATTCGGTCAAATCCAACCGTTAAAAATCATAAAAAAATTGCTAGTAACTCGTTTTATACTCATTTATTTACATTTTTAGCCATTTAAAAATTAAAAAATGTACCGGAGATGAAAAATTATTGCTTGGCATATGATCCTGTTCATTTGTTCCAACCGATAGCATGGACCGAAATTTCCTCGCACCAAGTGATGGCACAGGATGCCAAACGGTGGCGCCAAGGACTGGCTGGAGGAATTAATCAATTTTCGATCGCCGGAGCAAGTGATGGCACGTACTGAAAGTTCCTCGCGCCAAGGCCTGGCGCTGGGTGCCAGACGGTCGTGCCAAAACCTAACGCGGAGGTATTTTTTTTAATTTTTTATTTTTTAAATGAATTGTTTCCTTTTACTAATTTGTTATATTAATTTTTTATAGCATTATGTTAAATTTTTTGTTAATTTTATATATAATGTGTATATGTTAGTGTTAATTAAACTTGTTGTCCTAATTGTTCATATATATATATATATATATTACGTTACTTATTAATTTTATTAATGTTTATGATTACTCTACAATTTTTATAAAATTATTTAACTATTAATGTTTTATTTTTTGTGAATGATTTATTGTAAATTATTTAATTACTTATTAACTTTTAGATGATTACAATGATTATTAATTATTTAATTGTTATTAGTTTAGGGATTACCTTTAAAACATAATGAAATTAACGAATAATAAAATAACAAAATTTAATTTAATAAAATTTAATGGAACCTAATAATTTTAACGAAAGTTAATTTAATAATATTTAAGGGAAAATAATAATTTTAGTTATTTAGCCCTACACTATAGATTGAAAGTAATTTAATTAGGTAAAGTTTATAAGATATTATGATAATTCCTAATAAGAAAAATATGATGAGAAATAAAATATATTACAATTTAATATAATTAATAATTAATTATTTAATTTATTACAATTGAATAAATTCATTTTTAAAATATAATTAATAATAAAAATTATAATAACCATTTAAATAATAAATAAATCATTATTATTTATGGTTATTTTAAAATTCATTTAGATGGATCGTGAGTAGCAGAGATGACAGAGAGATGATGATTTAGGGCCTGTAGCAGATAAGAGTGGTCGTTCTCATGGTCGTATTGTCACAGCTTCATCCTGGGGATTGACGGGTCAGCATAACTTTTCTAACATGCCTACTACTCTTGCCCTTGTTGATCCTGTTGGTTTGGGTTCTTCGATCCAGCCTCCTTCTATTCCGAGGAGGGTTCGTATGCCTCACGACCCTTATACACCACTACCATGTCAGTCATCTGCAGCCTCCTTACTACTGCCCACCCTCATTTTCCTATTACCCCTATGAGTTATCTACTCATCCTAGTTATTCTCATCTTCCTGTATAGCACCTAGGAATTACTGGTACTGGTGGTTCAGATCCGCAGTTGGGTTTGTTATTCGTAGATGAGCTGTTGCAAGATTTCCAATTATTTTTTCCTACAACAGCCAGCACGTGGATTAGTATGGGAGCTCTGGACATATACCTTCCCATACACCTGGATCGGGAGAGCATGGTGGGGATGAGGGTGGTGAAGAGATAGTTCAAGTAGGGGATATAGCATAGATATTCAGGGAGACGACTTATATGGTAAGTCGAAGCACGTATATGGCAAGAGAGAGGAGGACGTGGATAAGGGATTTGGGGGACGATTACCGAAGTTCGTCCACCGTCATCTGTGAGTAGGCCACTAGGGAAAAGGGAGAAGAGATACAGCAAGGTCTGTGATGGGTTTTGTTAGGCAGTCTCGACCTTTATCAAGACGACGTGCTAAGCCCGATGTTGCTGGGGTTCGAGTGCTGGGAAAAACAAGACAAAGAAGGCTGATGATGATTCTTGGATACAGAGAGGACCAACTCCTAGAGGTCCATAGGATCCAAAGATCGTGTCATCATACAGTAGACATGTTGCAATTGCCATTTGGCGCGGAGTGGTACATTTTACAATATTTTAAATATATGTATTTCACTTCATTTTATAGTGTTTTAATTAATTAAATGTTTATCTTGCAATTTATAATGTGTTTTTGTATATTTTTATTATTATAATATGCAGAGCAACTTACGTTGAGGTTACGTAGCCATCGTTCCATATTTACCTCATGGACACCAAGTGACCCTGATATGAGACAGCAGGCAGCTACATCAGGACTGGTCCATCTTCAGTTTTGTATGTTCCAGCACGGGCACAGTGCACTTTTGAGCACGTTTGTTGAGAGGTGGCAGCCAAACACCAACTCATTCCATATGCCTTTTGGTGAGATGACTATCACTCTACATGACGTAGAGCTCATTCTCGGCATACCTACATATGGTGATGCTATTACCAGTGAGATGATACCACAAGCACAGCTCATTGCGTTAGTGAACCGGGACCTTGGCATTAGTCTCATTGGTAGAGGTGATTCTCAGCGTGTGATTCCATCGACATCTATTTCAACTACTGGTGATGATCCAACGCTTCCTATGGATGTTAGAGCATCTTGTTACGTGCTATCCGCAATCGAAAATTCCATATTCACTGACAAGAGCGGCTTGAACGTTGTTCCTTACCATCTATGGCCTTTAATGTAGAACCTTCGAAGGTGCAGCAAGATGGCTTGGGGTACTGAGGTTTGGTGTGGCTTTACAGGAATCTGGGTTAGACCTCACGCGCTGATGCAAGAGACTTAGGGGGCTACTACATACTGTTTGAGGTATGTATATTGATTTATTTAACATAGTAAGGCTTTGGCATTTTATAATTTATATATGTATTATATTAATATTTATATGACATTTTTAGGCATGGATGTACCTCTATTTTCCCATGTTTGCATCATTAGTGAGACCTAATACAGTTGTTCGCAGTCTGTATATTCAGCATATTCAGCTGTTTGAGCTGTTGGGGACGATACGTGGCAGTTCTGTGCTAGACTATAGTCTGCGGTTGGATTCCATGAGAGCAGTTAAGGTTCGAGTACATAGCTCAGGAAATAGAGGGAGTACGATTTGCCACATATCATGGAGCATTAGCCTTCTTCGATACTATGGAGCCGCACATGTCTGAGAGATGTATACGACAATTCGGTCCGGTGCAGAGCATTCCCACTCCTCGTATTATTGCGCCACATGAGCATCGTCGACTGGCTAGCACTAAGATTAGGTATGTCGTGAAGCACACATTTGTAGCGACCTACTAGGATGACGCGACGAGCCACTGTATTGATCCGAAGTATATAAGACGGCTTGCGATGCCTCCTTATGCTACTATGGCTCGCTACATGGAGTAGTATCTGTTTTGGACCCACCTGTGGATTCAGAATCCTGATAGACTTCCTCCCAACTTGTTTTTCCCGTCACAACCTCATATTCTAGCTGTTGTGGTCCTTGATGCATTAGATCCATATATTAGCAATGATGATCTTCAGGATATGGATACTAGTCATGCAAGATGATGATTAGGTACATCCATCCAGCAATGCCTCGCTGCGAGACCATTCTAATACGCACAACTGCGAAGAATCTCGTAGAACCTCTCACTGCCACCAAAGAAATTTAAATACAAATCCCGTTTATCTCGCATCTTATTCCACATATGTCTACTCACTTTCGGCCATGGATATCACCATAAACCCACAGTTTCCATCTCCTTCTACATTTTTCTAGTCTACAATGGAAGGATAAACGAATTTGTGGAAAGCGCCCTATGTACGGGAACTCGACGCATCCTCGACTAACACAGATGACAGCCTCGAGCTCGATCCCTTACTGCCGCCTCTACCTCGACCCCTGGGCGCACGTAGTGGCCTCCCTCTTCCATGGAAACTTGTACCAGACCCTAACTCGAAACCCGATCCTGATCCAGATTCGCTTGATTTTTTTATTCTTGCATGGACAATCTGTATGTGCTCCCAGTGTGAATTACCCTCTTACTAGACTCTGTCCTATGTCTCCTTCTAGTTATGACCGTGGATAGAGCACCTGAAACTGGACCTTCTGGATTTAATGGGATAATAGGATATAAGATATTTTGGGCAGCTCGATGCAACTCCATAACTTATATTAAAAAATAAACCACATAATGTATTAAAGCATACATATACCAACGTTATGTATTTTTATAAATTAAAAGCACATTTATACAAAATTTTAATTAATATTTAAATGTTTTTTAGATATACGAACCTCTGACGGTGCCGTGCAGAGAACTTCTGAAGAATACCCATAAAATCATGCAATTGTTTCTGAAGATCACTCTCGTGAGCAGATTGCTATCCTCCTATTCCCAATAACCCATTTATTTCGAGCGACCTCGAAAAAATGTGAACATCCTCCAACTTTAGTGGAATGTACATCTGGTATCGTTTGAGTAACTCGCATGAACAAGGGAGTATGTGCGACATTCTAACCTAGTGTCTATACAGATTCTCTATATCAGCGAGGATCTTTGGGGCTTTCTTTATCTCATCTTTAATAATTCTCAGTGCCAAATGGCTTACATCGCAACATAGTTGAGCTATTATTAGATTACTCTTGTCGTTGTCTCTTTTTTAATTGAAAATATTCAAGGGTAGTCTTAATCTCAGTAATCTGTCCCTCAATCAAAGAATTAATCTTGAAAAATACTGTGTCTAATCGTTGTGTCTTGTTGCGATCCATGCCTTCAAGAGTGCATTTTCCCTCTCGACCCGATTCTTGGTCTTCGACCTGAAATGGAAAAACCAACACGTCTAAACTCTCACAAACTTATGGGTGCATGTATTTAACCGTTCATCAAACAAGTATCTTAAATATCACTGCATTCTATGCCACTTAGTCTTCAATTTTTTCAATATCTCATTATATTCTTGGTCATTGGAGGAGTTAATTAATCTGTGCCATGTAGTGCTTACAAATAATTTTGCTCCATCTTTTCCAATCTTCGGAGTTAACTTCCAATAATATTTTGATCAATATGTCTTCTACAGAGTATGTGGTAAGAATTATTGAAGACTAAAGAGATAAGTAGCATCAAACCTGACTCATTGTCAGTTACAATCACGACAGGCTCGAGATTCGAAATATAAGTCCTTAAGCTGTTGCAGCACCTATTCATAGGTTTCAGCTTTCTCATTCCGCATGAAGGCAGTAGCTATGGTGAAAGTCTTTCCCATAGGAGTTATCCAGACAGCCTCAAGCAACGACATATTATACCTAAGTACTACAATATAATATAATATAATATAAATTTAATAATAAGAAAATAAATCATTTTATAAATTAAATATGTATTTTATTTTTAAAATACAATACCAAGTAAAACAATAAAAGAAAAATGGGAACTTACTTGTTTGTTTTATATGTCATGTCCATTATCAAGACAAAGGGCCATGTCCTCATCATAAGAATGTATACTGGGTGAGCAGCAAAAATATTGCTTAGGTTATTGTTTTCTTCACAGTTTCTCCAGTAAGACATATATCTTTGCTGATTACATTGATGAAGTACTTCTTCTACCGTGTTGCGTCCCTCCATCCTCCTTTTCTTCTTCTTTGTACGGACATTATATATAATTTGTTTACTGTAAATTAATATAAAATGAGTTAATAAATCGTAAAAATTATATAAGATCATATGAATCTTAAATAATTAAGCCAAATAACAAAACATTAATCTCACATACCTCACAACACAATCCGGAGTTTTTTCTAACAAACTCATCATAATATTCCGAGAAGCGACTTGACACATACTAAATTCATCAGTGAGCTTTAACTGGTCATCCGTTAACTTTGCCGCCTGAGCGTGTTCGTGAGGATAAATACCTATCTTATGGTTGCGCCTCCCATCTTTTACATATCATTTCCAATTATCTCCAATGGTCGATTTCTCACATTTCAATTGAAATGGGCAATTACGCTTGTTCATTCCGTGCGGACCCATATGCTTTACTGGGGCTTCTTCGTCTTCATCATCGTCATCCAACCTTGCTTTCTTTTTCCTTCCTTCCTCACGTTCGCAACTAAGAGTCACATACAGTCGACGATCAAATCTTCTTTTTGACATGTACCAAGTAATAATAAGATATGTATTTACTGTCTTCGCTCTTTTTCTTGCCCAATTAATTGAATGCGTTTTCGAATCAAATAATATATTTGTTTCAAACAAATGACTAATATCAACATAATCTTCCTCCGTTTCTATAAATTCCTCAAATGTTTCAGAATCTATATCTTCCTGTTATACAATAATATTACGACTTTATTAAAAAAACATAGACAATAACATAATTATAACTTTATTAATATAACTTTTTAACTTAATGACATTATTCATATTTTTTTAATTATTCAATTATTAAGTGTTATTTTAATTATTCAGTTAAATTGTTATTTTAACTGTATATTTGAGTATTTTATTACTTAAGTATAACTTAAATAATTAAAATTTTAAAAAATATTATTGTATTTTTTCAAAATATTAATTTAATTATGATTTAGTCTCTAAAAAATTTAAACAAATTAAAAAGTAGCATAAATAAACAATTATATAATTAAAATTAAAGATTTTATGAAATAAAAATAAATTAAACGCTAACTTATACGTGTTATGATTTAGTCTCTAAGAAACTTAAACAAATTAAAAAATAACATAAATAAACAATTATATAATTAAAACTAAACATTTTATGAACTAAATATAAATTAAACGCTAACATATACGTGTGTATACGTATTTATTAACATAAACTAACACAAATTTATAATGTTAAACTAAAAATTAACATAACCATATATAGATATGTATTAAAAACAATTAATATTAATAATTTAAAAAAATTAAAAAAAGTAAAAAAAAAAAAAAGCAATTGACCTACCCGAACCATGTCCTGACGCGAGTAGGGGCAATCTCGCGCCAGGCATTGACGCAGACCTTGAAATGGTCGCCCCAATGCCTGGTGCGGGATTACCTTTACTTTTGCCAGGACATAACTTGAGTGGATGAGAATATATATTTTTTATTTTTTAACTCAAAATTGATCGTGTCTAATAGATAATTTTCAAAACTATTTATATTTCACTTCAAATTCTTCAAATCTTCAACTAATTATCACAATTTTTAGAAAGAATAAGAGAAATTATGTAAATAGAGCGAGAAAGCATTTTTAGATGAAAAAAATTGAGTTGAAAATTTTCACGCTTAAATTTTATATTTAAATGTGTAATTTATTATCCGGCCCTATTCATAATCGGTATTCAGTACACAGACGCGAACCCATTGTATTAAAAAAAATACAGCGAAAAACCATGGGTTTAGGAGTCAAATGGTTGTGGCTCTCATTCTCAATTCTCATTCCCCAACCAACCCCACCTTCCCTTCCCTTATCATCAATAAATTCCATACTCTCTCAAATTCAAATCTGCCAAACCCAATTTATGTAATCTATCCTAGTAGTATCAAACATATCAACAACTCCTCCCTCCCCAAAATGCTGACTCCAGCTAAAGTTTCCTTTTCAACTTCGTCTTCTCCGGCAATCCCATTTCCATTCTCTTGTTCTTCTTCTGCAACTCACCTCAAATCCATCTATCCGGCGTTCAAAACCCATTTTCCTTTGGTAATTCAACCATCCTCCAACATTTCACCCCTGTGCCTGCAGGCCACTTCATCTTCTTCGCGTATGATTGAGAAGGAGACCCTGGAAGCCCACCGGCCGGACACTTTTCTACGGGAGTCTGATGGGGTGGCGTCATCTTCTGTGGATTCGGATTCGTCAGTGAGGGCCAGGTTTGAGAAGATGATAATGGATGCTCAGGATAGCGTTTGTGCTGCCATTGAGGCTGTGGAGAAGGGAAAAACTTTCAAGGAGGATGTTTGGTCCAGGCCTGGTGGTGGTGGAGGCATTAGTAGGGTCTTGCAGGATGGCGCTGTATGGGAAAAGGCTGGAGTTAATGTGTCTGTGGTATATGGTGTTATGCCCCCTGAAGCATATAGGGCAGCTAAACCTACTTCGGATAATGGCAATGTTAAACCCGGACCTGTTCCTTTCTTTGCTGCTGGCATCAGCTCGGTAATTCAATTTACTTTCCTTACTTCTAACCCGATTCTGGTTTATATTTATAGCTGGACTGCTTAACTTTGAAATAATAGTTTTGTATCTCAATCTTCAAATATAACATTTTGATGCATAATTTAGGATTTTTTTATATAGACAAGTGCTAGACTATAGTTGCAGTATCCATGGATTTTGAGTTGTGGCATTAATGGTATACGGAGTAGCTTTTAGAAGATTAAGGTACGACTAATGTATACCTTGGGGAATGTGCTATGGTGATTGCTACACAGAAGTATACTGATCCTTGGAGAGGAATATATTTTTTTTTTGAGTTTACTGCCACAAATTGTGTACTGATTTCTTCTAAGTTTGTACCTGCCTACCTGGCTTATGCTGGATTGACCCTGTTTTCCTTAGTTCATGTGATGATGTAATTGGCTTAGAAAAATCTCGCTTGACAAGAGAAAAAACTTAAAAGATGGTGAAATATTAATAATTTGATTGGTTTTTATTTTGAAAAGAGAGGTATTTTTATCTTGGAATCCTTGATGTGTAAATTGTTTGTGAGAGGAGATGTGGGTCCCAAAGTGAAAAAAGGGAAGAGTTTTCAAAATAAAAACCTATCGAAGTTGAGCCGACCTTTTCTGTTTTACCATGTCCTTTTCGAAAAGTTTAGGTTGCTGAGAAATGAATTTCATATGTTGTATTGTCTTTTCAAAAGGATCAAATGTGCCTTTCTAAATTTTGTTATAATGATTCTGGGAAGTTGCCCAACTGCTTAACTTTGCAGTCACAGACTTACAGTAAGTATGCATTTTCTGAATTTTGTGCATCAGCTGTCAGGCTCTGTACAAGTACTAAGATAGTCTTTTTCTTATTTTCCAGGTTTTGCATCCAAAGAACCCTTTTGCCCCAACCTTACATTTTAATTATCGGTATTTTGAGACTGATGCCCCGAAAGGTACTGTCTTCTCCCTCGTGTTAAAGTTGATGCAAACTCTAAATTTGATGAACAATTTCCTTTTCCAATATTAAATCAAGTTTAGGATAAAAAAATTTCACCTTCCTATTTTTTGGCCACACACTATTGTTCCAAGAGTGAAGACATCTAAAGCCATGACTCCGCTTTTATTGAATTAATATCCATACACCAACCACGAATAACAATCTCCTCCTATCAACATATATTCCCTGTGTATCAGAAACAACTTTACTCATGTATGGAACTCAATTGCAACCCTATTATAGTGGATAAGATAAATCCTTTCTGATGGACCTGTCATTTAGTTGAAACTATAAACAAATGATGCTTATCTCTAAAAACTTGTGGATAGATTTGTTTGTTTGCAGCTTTTACTTCCCCAAAAGTCCACTGTATTCTTTAGGTTTTGATTTCTTATAGTTGCACATAAATTTGGCTGCATCCGTTTGAAAGTTGCTAGCAAAATCAGATAAGATTAGATGTTTACTTTATCTTCAAGGATATTTATGCTAGTTCATTTTTGGTGGCTATTAAAGCTGTGAAGCAAAAGTTTTTAAATAGAAAATTGCATCTTTTGGGGCAGCTTTTCAAGAATTTCTTTAAGTCGTGGTGGTAAACGTTGTCATTTTTTCTTGTTGATGAAGGAAACAATTATGAAATCTGCTAATTATCCACTATTTGTGTTTATGGTATATGCAGATGCTCCCGGTGCACCTAGACAATGGTGGTTTGGGGGTGGTACAGATCTGACTCCTTCTTACATATTTGAGGAGGATGTTAAGCATTTCCATTCGGTATAGCATATTTCAAACTATACTACTGGCTTTAAGTATGTGGGTGTACATTATCTTTATATTCATGTAATTATGTATGTATATGTGCATTGCCCTCATGCATGTCCATATATGTAAAAACAGGTTAGACATAGTTGGTTGGGTCATATTGCATTTTGCTTCATCTACTTCATGACTGAGGGAGTTTCTTCCTTTGTAACCAATCATCTGCCAGAAGGATTGTATGAAAAAAGCTCCCTTGTGATGATTCAAAAGTTTAGGTATTTGGGCCTGTGACTATCTAATAGGTTTCTTTTATGGGGATTAGAAGTTCTAGAATTTGGGAATGTGTCTAGCTAGTTTGCATCTCGGAAAAGGGAATATAGAGCAAAATCAGAAGAGCAAAATATAATCAGTGAATGGAAGTGTCTTGAGGGGGAAAGAAGAAATGCTTTGCTCAGAGAATCCTTCTGAATTAACTGTAATATAATCTTATTTTCCGATTGAATTCTTTGGGAGATAGGTTTGATATGATTTGAAATAATAATCCATGTATTTGAAGTTCAATTTCTTGGTTTCTTAGTCCTTCCAAAATACAATCTTAACATTTTATACGGTTTCCTTGGGATATTTCGTTCACCTGAAGAAACACGCTAACCGATGTGTTTTACCTGTTCTTGAATTTCTATGGAAAACACACGATCCATGTGCTTTTTCATTCCTTTTTAAATATTGTTATACATTATTAATTGTTCTGTTGGACCCCCGTCCCATGAAACTTGGGGGGGAGGGTGAGGCCTTCTAGACCAAATTTGAGATCCAGATGGAAGGAGTATCCTCCATCTACTAACTTTCCTAGTACTGCGTGGGTGATTTGACGTTTGATTTTATGGCCACAGATCTCAACTTACCAACAGAGGTCTTCATACTGTCCTTTGTTCGCAGGTACAGAAAAGTTCTTGTGACAAGTTTGAACCTAGCTTCTATCCTCGATTCAAGAAATGGTGTGACGATTATTTCTACATCAAGGTATGGCTGCAACAAGAATGAAGCAATTTCCTATGTGCTCTTCTAGTATAGCTGTTAAAATGTTCAGTGGAGTTCCTCCTACATCTTAGTCCTTAGAGAAGTAACTAGTAAGATGTTTTCTGTTACTCATATTTCAACAGGGATGGAGTTCCTTAAATATTTATTTTCTGGCTTAATATCTAGAAGATAAATTTTTTGTTGGTTTTGACATCTTTTTCGATTCTTCTTGAAGACGTAACTGGGCAGTAAGTGATTTAAATTGTTTTCTTCTTATTGATCTTCTCTCTTCTCATTTTGTCTCATGTAGCACCGTGGAGAGAGACGGGGTCTTGGGGGCATATTTTTCGATGATCTGAATAATTATGACCAAGAAATGCTTCTTTCATTTGCAACTGGTAATTGCTTATCTTATACTCAGCTCCATTTCAAAATAAGTATTGTTGTAGCTTTTTGCATAATAATTATGGTTTTTGAAATCAAGAAAGTATTTTATGCAATGTGACTTCTATAACCTTCATGTATGGAGAAATGTAAAGAAAGATATATTAGAGAAATAAATAACGTAAAAGAGGAGGATAAAATTGGAAAAAGTATAATAAATGATCTTTGAAAGTTGTGAAATGACATTTATTATGAAACAAAATATAACTTTTTTTTTTATGTGGAGGAAGTATTACCTAACTATGGTGAAATTTTCTTTATTCGTTGTCGTAAATATATGAATAGAAGGCACTTTTAGGAAAGAAGAGGTGAGCCTCCTCTAATACACTTTCTTTTTATTCCACTTCAACTGGTTCATAGAAGGAGGTTCGTTAACCATCACATGCAATGTAGAAGCTGGATTTTGAGACTTGAATCCACTTACTGCGAAGTATATTTTTTATGCTTTACAAAAAGCAAATCCTAGTACTGAAACAAGAGAGAAGATATATAGCACAGCTGGAAGATATATGTGCAACCTGTATTGTGTACAAAGTTTTTCCTTCCCATCTAATCTTAGAACAGCCTCATTCCTATTATGGGAAGACACAACCCCTTTTTGGGTGATAACCTGTTGTCATGACTATTACATTATCTGTAACAGGATGTCATTAGCTAACTGTTTCCTTTCACAGTTAACTAATCTATTTTCAAACTTCAGAGTGTGCAAATTCTGTTATTCCTGCTTATATACCAATAATAGAGAAGAGGAAGGATACGCCGTTCACAGACAAACATAAGGCATGGCAGCAACTACGTAGAGGACGCTATGTAGAATTCAATTTGGTAAGAAATCCATTCCACTGCTCTCTTGGAAACATAACCCATTGATTGTTCTCACTTGTTTCTTTTCTTCATCAACTGCAGGTTTATGACCGTGGAACAACATTTGGTCTTAAGACCGGTGGTAGAATTGAGAGTATCCTTGTTTCTCTTCCACTGACTGCTCGTTGGGAATATGATCATGTAAGCCTTCTGTTTCATTTTTCTTTTTCCAGTACAAACTAAAAAATATCAAATTCTCATGATAACTTATTTGTATCCTAATCCATATAATAGAAAGATGCATTTTCAATATCATGTTCCAGTCTTCTATTCATTGCAAGAGTTCTATCGTTTCGTAGTTTACTTGAACCAATGATGAAAAGGATTCTGAAATCAAATCGTATTTATTTCGATAATTTGCAGCAACCAGAAGAGGGAAGTGAAGAATGGAAACTATTGGATGCCTGTATCAACCCCAAGGAATGGCTTGAAATTTGACAGGATTTTGTTAACGGCTGCTGACTGCTCTGTAGTGAGCTCTGTCACTTTTCTTTTTTCCTATTTCAACTTTTGAACATATTTCATGCTAGATGTGTTATTGGTGTTCTAGCACCAATTGTTTGCTTGTCAGATGTAAACTCCACCCCCCCCAACCCCCTCCCCACCCCCCGGCACCGGATATAGCTTAGTTGCATACTGATTTGAGATTAGAAAGATGGCTGTGTAAATGGTATCAGTCAAATTGGCCTCTTTGATGTTGTAGCTTTGTGTTTCCAAAAAATAAAGATGAATCTGTTATTGCAGTGCGTTTAGCAAGCTCACTTCTCAACCAATTTGCTTATAACAAGGATGCTATTTTTCTAGGCAACTGTCTGTGATTGGCTCAACCCTAATTTCATAAGGTGGAATTAGATAGAGTTTGGTTTTTGAGTTTCTTATAAGGTGAATGATTTGTGGTGAGACGAGTATTAAGTGAGAATAAGTATGGCTCTTCATAGAATAGTTAGACTCCAATAGAATCTTGGTCCGTAGTGTAATTTGGATTGGAACATAACAATGTGAGCCTGGTATGTTTGTTGTATTGGATTTGGGAATGCTTAATTTTAAACTCGGGGGCTTGGCTCATTAAGAGAATAATTTTTTTTTTTTTTACTTTTCAGCGTTTTTCGAGAGAGAAAAAGAGAGTTGTACACAATTTTCTGCATTGAGACCATGTTTTAACGTCGGATTAAAAAATATTAGCTCTAAGAGAACCTTATGTTTTGATGCATTCTTCTGCTTTTATGTTTTGATGCATTCTTTCTCCTTTTATCAACTTTGTTTCTAATTTTGGTAAAGTTTACTACTTCCTGTATTTCAATTTTAAGTGATTGAGAGTTGTATTCACTTCTTCATTGATAGTGAAGAGTTTAGTAGTGCAATCAAGGATCTCGTAATTTTTCCTTTTCGATTTAGGAGAGGTTTTGTACATAATTGGTGCCCTATTTACTCTCCTTTTTCTTACTAAAAATAAAAAAAAGAATGTTAAAGTCATCTTGACTATTTTACCTTTAATTTGTCGTTTTATAATTCTGAATCATCACCCATTCTTACTCTTGACCTTTTTTTTAAAAATTTTTTATTTATATTTATCTAAATGTAAATAGTATTATAGATCAAAAGTGGGAATACAAATATTCGCAGGTATACCCGTGACAGACAAATTACAAGGAAACATACATGATTCCTAGCATACGAAAGGCCCCTGACAAAACAATGCCCCAATGTATTAGATCAAAATATTCTTGGCCTTCTTTTAGAGAGAGAGAGAGAGAGAGAGAGAGAGAGAGAGTTTAAACCCCTTAAAATATTTCATTATGATAAGAAATTGGAGAAAATGATATTTTTAGGAAAGCCTTTCTTGTAAATACCCAGAGTTATGTTTATTAAACTCTTTTTTCAATATAGTTTATTAAACTTCTTAAAATATTTCATTATAAAATATTTATTGAACCCCTTAAAGTATTTCATTATTTTGCATAAAAAATAGGTTTGTAGGTGTTTTTTCCTTTTAAACTTTTTTGTACTGTGGACTTTAATTTATAAACTTTAATTTGTTACTTTTAGGTACCCAAACAATTTATTTTTGGTGAATTAAGCATATCCGTCCAATTTTGCTATCAATTAATTCTTTTGTCCGTTAAATGGAGGGCATTTCGGTTCTTAAAACTTTCACTATTTGAAGCCAAAGCTTTGATACAACTGATAGGAATTTGATTTTGGATGATTTTTGAAGGCTCAATTTCAGTTTAATATAACCAAGAACCCTCAAAGATGAATATAAGAGAAACCCCACAAGACCCTTTAAAACCCCTAGAGATCTAAGCCTAGAAATCCCAAGAGGATAGCAAGTAGAGAGCATTAAAGAGATTAGTAAAAAATCTAGAATAACAATTGAAACTAGAACCCTACTAACATTCTTAAATGGGTCAAACAATTATCCAAATAAAACACTAGGCAAACAAGTGCCTAAAACCCGTATTTGAGATGAATTGATAAGCTCACTACATTCCTTAGAACAAGAGCTCTAGAGAAAAGATGCCACAAAGGAGATCAAACATTTGATAAGTCTTGGAAGAGAAGATTGGCGAGATTTTCTCTCAACTCTAATGAAGAAGATAAACTTCAATAGGATAGTATGAAATAGGTTAGGGTTTTTAGCTCCAACAAATGGTACTTATACATGCCAATACCTAACTTAATTAGTAGTCCTAATCTATGAGTCTTAGGGCTCTTAAATATCAAGAAAATAGCCCTAAAAATACTTAGAATCGAGTTTAAAAGCAAAATTATGGTATGGAAAAGTTTAGGGACCAAAATGAAAATTTTGAAAAAAATTCTGTGAGTAGGCTTAAGTTATGCGAGGGTTAAATTGCAATTTCAAAAAATTTTGGGCCTCAGCCACAGTTTTGTATACAGGCACGGTTCCGTGTCGCGGGAACCTCCGATTGCTTGTTATGAAGATTCCGGTGCCGGTTTGTGTTTTTTTTTTTACTTCAACTTTCTTGCTTCCTTTTGGACCACCCTTTAAACTCTCCAACTTCTTCTCTTGTCTTCCTATTTGGATACTCATAATGTTGAGCTCTCCTAGACCTTCAAATGAATCCCAATGATCCAGAGCTTCATTTCAGCTAAAAAAAACCCGAACATCATCTTTGAGCCTCCTAGCTTGCACTCTTATGACCAGTCCTTTGCAGATGAAGTCATTGTCGTCGCTTTGGCTCTCATCATTTTCCCTCAAAATTTGCTCCAATATCGTGGCCTCAAAGTGGAAAATCTCTTCCTTTTAATCTATGGAAATAGGTATGCTATTGTGAGGATCAGCAAGGAATTGAAAGTTGTAGAATATAACAAGTTAGTTACAAGTTTTCTCCACAAAACATGCCAAAAATGACTAAAAAACTTGGTGCCACAATCCGAAACAATAGTTTTAGGTATACAATGAAATCGCATAACCCAAGTAAAGAAGAAATTTACAACATGACTATCATCATTAGTTTTCTTACAAGCTATAAAAACCTATCTAGTACCACAAATATGAAGTCTATGCCTTTAGGAGATTTAGACAAACCAAGAATAAAATCCATAGATATATCAACCCATGGTTCCTTAAGCACTTCCAAAGGAGTATAAGACCATGTGGCCAAAAAGTGCATTCAGCTCTTTAACATTCTAAGCAATTACCAATGATTTTTTCAATAGTTTTTTCACATAAGGCCAAAAGAAATGCTCATGCAATATGTCATATGTTTTAGCAATGCCAAAATGACCCATTAAACCACCACAATAAGTTTCTTTCATCAACAACGATCTAGTAGAACAAAAAGGAATGTATAATATACCCTCATGATAAAGAAATCCATCATGTATGAGATACTTGTCACCAGGCACAATAAAAAAATCCTCAAATATATCCTCGAAATCAAGATCATTAGCATACAATTCCTTAAGTATTTCAAAGCCAAGTAATTGAGCTTGCAAAGTAGAGAGAAGAGTGTACCTCCTAGACAAAGCATGGGCAACAATGTTTTCTTTACCTTTCTTGTAATGTATGACATATAGAAATATTTCAATGAACTCCATCCAACGTGCATGCCTCCTATTAAGCTTTTGTCGTCCTTTTTGAGATACGTCAAGGACCCAAGATTGGTATAAATAACAAACTCCTGGGCAGCAAATAGTGTTGTCAATGCTTCAATGTCCTTACTAGTGCTTACAACTCCTTGTCATATGTGGCATAGTTTAAGGCTGCACTTTGTAAACTTTTCACTAAAATGTGACAAAGGTAGTTTTTCTTACATCAAGACTCCACCGATTCTAACTCCTAAAGCATTACACTCAATCTCAAATGTCTTTTCAAAGTTAGGTAGTGATATTAGAGGTATACTACTCAACCTTTCCGTCAACAACTTGAATACCTTTTCTTGCTTATCTTCCCACTTGAAGCTATTCATCTTTTTGATCATGCCTGTTAAAGGACTAGCAATGGTGCTAAAGTCGTTGATGAATCTTCTATAGAAGTTTGCTAAATGATGGAAAATTCTAACTTCGGATGCGCTCTTTGTAGTAGGCCAATCCTTGATAGCTTTCAACTTCTCTTCATCAACTTGTAGTCCTTGAGAACTCACCACATGACCTAGAAAAGTCATTTTTTTCAAACAAAACTCATATTTTTCAAGGTTAGCATAGAGTTTCTCACTTTTTAAAACCAACAAACTTGCTTAAGGTGATTCAAATGATGTTCATAAGTTTTGTTACAAAATCTAGATGTCATTAAAGTAGACTACAACAAATTTTCCAATGAAATCTCTCAAAACATGATGCATAAGTCTCATGAATGTGCTAGATGCATTAGTTAAACCAAAAGACATGACTAACCATTCATATAAACCAAATTTAGTTTCGAAAGTCGGTTTTCATTCATCCCCTTCCCTAACCGAATTTGATGATAACCTGATTTTAAATCTATCTATGAAAATATTTGGGAACCATGCAACTCATCAAGAAAATCATCTAATCCTGGAATGGATGACTATACTTGATGGTAATGTTGTTAATGGCTTTACAATCCACACACATGTGCCATGTACCATCTTTCATAGGAACTAATGATGTGTGTAAAACCAAAGTAATAAAAACGGGATGGGATCTTAATTACTACAGTGCAAAGCAAGTGGACTTAAAAAAATAGAGATGAGTTTCAACCCGAGTGTCGAATCTTTCAGGGAACGGACAAAGGTTCAAGTACCAATCGTGTTTATAATGTCTAGTCGAAAAAAGAAAGATGATGTCGTTGAGAAAAATAAAAAACTTAAAAGCAATTAAAAGAAAGCAACACTAAAATGAATTTTAAAAGATTAATAAAAACAAGAGTTTGGGTTGGTGGAATCCCCCTAATCCTTGTTACTAATTCAATTAGAAATACTTTAATGAAAACGATGTTGAATTAATTAAGTTGGGTCATCATTCAAAATCGGACAATTCCTATCTCTAAGATGAAAGCCACCCTACTCACTAACCCTTAGAGGAAAATCTTCTTTCTCCCTAATAAATTATGAGTGCAATAAACTTAGGTGATTTAAAAGACCTAAAAGTGCAATATCATGTCTCTAGTCAACTGCCCCAATTAACCCCCAATTGGTTGCCCAAGATTGTTCTTCCCTTTTCAATTCCAAACAACCTTGTGAATAGTCTAATCTCGAGACAATTAAATTAGAAACAAACGCAATTGGAAAACAATTTAAATTAAAACAAACATCGAAATCAAGAAATCAAACAAGAATTTCATAATCAATAACTATTGGTTCCACCCCAAACTAAACAATAAAACTACTCACTATTCATATTAATAAAAATGTAAATTAATAAAAGAGTTTAATAACAAGAAAAGGAAAAGAAAGCTTACGATTAAGGCTTGAAGCCGCAATTGAATCCCGAACGTCTTCTTAAGATCATCTCTCGAGTCACCAAGTTGAAGATCGAAATCTTGAATCAAAACCTTCAATTCTAGAATCCAAGAAAATAAATCTTGCAGAAATCTTTAAATTCTATGACTAAAGAAAATATAAAAGCTGGAATTTTTAAAGAGTGTTAACTAATCTAACCTAATTAATCTAATCTAACCTATGTAAAACTAAGTTCTAATATATTCTAAACTTGTTTTAATATATCTAAAGTGTCTTTCAACAGTTGCAAATAAACCCCTTTATATAGAGCTGAAAAATATAAGAAACCAAATCAAATTTGAAGAAGAAAACAAGAAAATCGAGTTTGAATCGGACTTGAACACCCTTTCAAGCACCCCCTACCACCAACGTCAAAGCGAGGCCTACTGTCCGAGATAGGTCTCTGTTTCCTTGGTCTTTTGGTTCCTCGGCACCTACCGGCAATGGTAGGGTAACCTGCCAAGCGTGGTAGGTGCTGCCTTTTTGCCAACGTCTTCTGTTTTCGCTTCCTTTTCGTCCGTTTTCATTTCCTTTTCATTGTTTTCACTTTCGGAGGGTACCTAAGACAAGAATAAGAGATATTTAGATAAAATATACACTTTCATTTATTAAAAACACTGAAAACGTTGAAATTAACATATAGAAAATATAATCAATTATGCACTCATCAAATACGCCACACGTATCTGTTGCTTGCCCTCAAACAATACAAACTAAACAGGCAAAACGGAGGATAAAAACTCTAATAAAAGAAAGACAAAACATTAAAACAACATAAGCCTAAATACAAATAGTTAAAATCTTAAAGACAATTACAAGCATTGGTAGCTAAAAATAACCAAAACAAACTCAATAAAAAAAAAAACAAAAAGTAAAACTTATCAAAAACTTTAAGCAAAAACAAAAACAAAACATAGAATAATAATAAAATAACTTCAATAGAGTGTTTCACCGACCAACTCTAAAGATAAATAAAAAATAGACAACTACAAAATCATTACTGATCAAAGGGTATGCGTGTGATTTTGCTCATGCCATTTTTCACAGAAAAAGAGGAATGTTAAGTGATTAGAAATAAGAAATATTTTCAAAGATAATGCACAAGATTCATACTTTTCTATCACTTAGCCACATTAAAGTCTATTTTAGGTCATTCTTGGATTAGGTGGACTTGTGACTTGTAATGTTAGGCTAGGGACACAAGTAGGGTACAAATGAAGGTAAAAGGAGACAAAAATAAACGAGATAGAGCTAATGCAACCGAAAGGACAAGATAACAACTTTAAAGAACACTTTCTATTTGTCGTTTTCACTCTTTCATTCACCTTTTTGTACAACTTACTTCGTACTTCTTTGATAACAACCCCATCTAACAACATACTTTTTCTCAAAATTTTTGAATAATAACCAAAGTAATTAAGAGAGAGATGATGCTTGAGTTTTTTCAATAATTTTCTATTAAATAAGACAAATATTTTTTTCTTCGTTTTTCTGCCATCTCTTCATTTCTTTGGCTTTTTCTCTTTTTTCCAATTTTCTCTTTTCAAGCATCAATATTTTTCTCTCTTTTAAATGCCAGAACACTAAATATTTGAAAATACCCCAAAATACCCTTTTTCTTTATACAATAGGGCTTTTCTTTCTTTCTTTCTTTCTTCACCCCCTTTCTCCCACACTTATTCATTTCTTTCACCCAAGACGGCTAAAAGTCTATACTAACTAATAGCTCATGAATCGAGGTTCACTCAAAACGGCCAAAAGTCTACACTAACCAATAGCTCACGAATTGAGGTTCTATATATAGTGAGGTTAAAAGAACAAAGAAATGAAGGGAGTATAACCATTGGCATGAAGGCACAAAAAGGGAACTAGGATTGATGTCAGAAAGGCTCAAACGGTTCAAAGAAGGCCTAAGACCATCATCTCTGGGACCATCCTATACTAGACTTCTTTGCTTTTAAAGATAGACAAATCATGAAATTGTAGGAAAAGTTTAAAAATTATTATCATACTGCTAATTACCCAAGATTCCTAAGCTTCTATTACTCAACAAAATTCACAAGTGTATAAAACCTTTGATCAAGTAAGAAATTTAATAAATATGGTTTTAAAAGAAATTAAGTAATTTGCCTTTTCGAAAAACCTAGGGAATTCAGTTGTAAACTCTATCAACAGTGATGAAAAATAAAAATATTTTTCGTTTTTTAAATAAGAGAGTAAAAGGGAGGAAAATAAAATATTTTTGGAATTTTTAAAATTTCCGATTCTTTTTTTTTTTGGAATTTTTAGAATAAGAGACTAACAGAAAAATAACTTTTAAAAGAAAAAACCAAAAAAGAGACATATAGAAAAAAATATAAACAAGGAAAAAGACTAAAAGAGACTAACAGAAAAAAACTTGAAAAATCATAAATACCCTTCACACTTAAAATCACATTGTCCTCAATGTGGATGTTATACTAAAAGAGACAAGAAAGCAAACACATACATGGGAAGCAATTCTGCAGATATAAATCGATAAAAGCATATCGGGAAGCCATCCCTACATAGTAAACTAAAAAAAATTTTTAAAGGGAAGGATTAGAAATAAGGAAAGAGAGAGTTCAAAGAGTGTTTAGAGAAGTTATCTTGTGATTTTTTGAATAAAAAACCATTTTTGGCTCCTGGAGACAGGTTTACACTATCTGACACCACCAGGGGACCTACCGCTAGCAGTAGGTTAGAGCCTACCACCTCCAAAAAGATGCCAATGTCAACCTCCATATCACCCCTTGAACGTCCCTTGAGTAGGATGTGTTACCTCTATTATGCCATAGGGAAAAACTTTGCTTACTGTGAATGGTCCTGACCATCGTGATTTGAGCTTTCCAGGGAAGAGGCGAAGGCAGGAGTTGTAGAGGAGCACGGCATCTTCTTCTTTGAATTCCTTTTTGACCAAATGCCTATAGTGCCATAGCTTCGTCTTTATAGATGTTGGAATTCTCGTATGCTTGTAATCTCCGTTCGTCAAGCTCATTTAGCTGGAGTAGCCTTTGTTTTACCTGCACGGATATAGTCAAAGTTAACTAGTTGAATTGTCCAATGGGCGTTTTGCTCAATTTCAACAAGTAGAGGCATGATTTCCCATAAAGTAAACGAAAATAAGTGCAACCAATGGGTGTTTTGAAAGCAGTTCTATAAGCCCAAAGAGTATCGTCTAACTTAATACTCCAATCCTTTCGAGTACTATCAATGACCTTTTCAAGGATGCATTTTATCTCCCTATTCACTACTTCTATTTGGCCGCTAGTTTGAGGATGATAGGGAGTAGCTAGTTTATGAGTTACTCCTACTCTCTTAAGCACTTTCTCTAGTTGTTGGTTACAAAAGTAAGTACCCCAATCGCTTATTATGACTCTAGGGACACCAAAACGAGAAAATAACTTTTTTAAGAACTTAAAAACAACTTTAGCATTATTTGTAGGTAAGGCTTGGTCCTCAACCCACCTAGATACATATTCAACAACGACCAAGATAGAATGATTACCAAAAGAATTAGGGAAAGGACCCATAAAATCAATACCCCAATAGTCAAACACCTCATATACTTAGAAAGTATTCATAGGCATAGCATTGCATTTTGAGATGTTATCTGTGCGTTGGCAACTGTCACATTCTATTACATACTTTTTTGCATCTTTGAATAGGGTTGGCCAATAGAAGCCTGATTCGAGTACCTTTTGGGCAGTTTTGTTGACTTGATAGTGTTCGTCGGTTGGACCTTTATGACAATGGTTTAGGATTCCTCCATTTCAGGGTAGGCTACACATCGTCGAATTTTTGGTCTGAACAGAGGCGGAAAAGGTATGGTTCCTCCCAAAAGTAGTACTTTAAGTCGGTGAAGAACTTCTTCCTTTGCTATGTATTGCCTGTAGGTATAACATTTGAAACTAGATAATTAGCTATGTCAGCATACCAAGGTGAATCATCATTGATGGTTTTATAGAAAATGAGTTGTTCATCGGGGAATGTGTCGTCAATTTGTTCTTCACCAATGGTTCAAAACCAAGATTTTCTCGTCTAGAGAGGTAATCGGTTGCTAGATCCTCAGCTCTCTTTTTTTTTTTTTAATCTCCAAGTAAATTCTTGTAAAAGAAGTATCCATCTAATAAGTATAGGTTTTGCATCATTTCTTGAAAGGAGATGCTTCAAAGTAGAGTGGTAAGTATAAACTATGACTTTAGAAAGTATTAAATAAGGACAAAATTTGTCGAACGCGAATACTATTGCAAGTAACTCCTTCTCCGTTGTTGTGTAGTTTGCTTGGGCATTTGTTAAAGTATTGCTTGCATAGTATATCAGTTGGAAAAAGTTACCTCATCCTTGACCTAGAACGGTGCCTATAACATAGTCACTAGCATCACACATCAATTTAAAGGGAAGAGACCGATCTAGAGAGACAAAAATGGGAGAGTTTGTGAGTTTTTCTTTAAGCAGATTAAAGGCAACTAAACAGTTATCATCAAACTTGAAAGACATATCTTTCTCAAGAAGAGCAGTAAGAGGTATAGTAATTTTTTAAAAGAAAAGTATTTTATAAATCATCTATAAAAACCCGCAAGCCCCAAGAAACTCCTGATCGGTTTCACAGAGGAAGGCGGACGCAACATTTCAATTGTCTCTATTTTAGCTCTATCTACCTTAATGCCATTTTTAGAAACTTTTATATCCTAAGACTATTCTTTCTTGAACCATAACATGGCATTTTCCCAATTTAAAACAAGGTAAGTTTCCTCACATCTTTTTAAAACTTTTTCTAGATTAAACAAGAAAGCATCAAAAGAATTACCAAACACAGAAAAATAATCCATAAAAACCTCCATAATATCCCCCACCAATCCTTCAAAAATTGCAATCATGCAACGTTGAAAAGCAGCAAGAGCATTACACAAACTGAAAGGTATACATCTGTATGCAAAAGTACCGTATGGGCATGTGAATGTAGTTTTCTCCTGATATTCTAGGGCAATGTGAATTTAGAAGTATCCAAGAATCCATTGAGGAAATAATAGAATAGGTGGCCGGCTAACCTTTCTAGCATTTGATCAATGAACAGAAGGGGAAAGTAATCCTTTCAGGTTGCCTCGTTCAACTTTCTATAATCTATACATACCTTGTATCCGGTGATTACCCTTGTTAGAATTAGCTCATTTTTCTCGTTGGCCACCACAGTCATTCCACCTTTCTTTGGTACGACTTGAACCAAACTTACCCAGATGCTATCTGAGATGGGATATATGATCCAACATCTAGGAGTTTAATAACTTCCTTCTTTACTACTTCTTGCATGTTTGGATTCAATCACCTTTGAGGTTGAATCACGGGCTTAGAATCCTCTTCTAATCTAATCTTATGAGTGCAGAAGGACGGACTAATTCCTTGAATACTACCTTCCAGGTGATAGATTTTGGATTTTTCCAAAGTCCGTAATAGAGCTTATTTTTTAGGTCGGCTCAATTTGGAAGAAATAATGACGGGGAGTGTTGAATTTTCCCCAAGAAAAGCATATTCCAAGTGATCTAGAAAGGGCTTAAGTTCTAATTTTAGGGGTTCTTCAAAAGAAGTCTTAAGAGAGGGTTTCAGAGGTACCTTTAATTCTTCTTTCGTAGTGGTGGCCTTTTTCTCCTTTGCTTCATCTAATTTCTCAGTTAGTACTCGAACCTCCTTAGAATCCACTTCGTTTTGGGAATCTTGTTGTAAGGCTATCAATAATGGGTCATCTTTGACAAATTCTTGCACATGAATAGAGATATAAGGATCCATAAAATCTACCATAAATAAAGCAAGTTCGTTATAATCTCCCATTCTATGCATGGCATGGGAACTCTTAAAACCACTTTTTCTTCCCCTAATCTAAGGGTCAACCTTCCTTCCCCTACATCTATGAGAGCCTTAGTAGTGGCTAGAAAAAGTTGACCTAATATGAGAGGGACTTTAATATCCACACTCATATCAATAATCACAAAATCCACGGGGAACACTAAGTCCCTTACCTTTACTAACACATCTTCTATAATACCTCTAGGATAGCACCTAAATCAGCTAAAGCTTTAGAAACAGTTATATCTTCTAAAGTGCAAGGAATAGTAAAACTCCCTGGATCCTTTAATTTTTCAGGAAGCTTTTGTTTAGGATTGAGAATTGTTGAACACTCCTCATTCATCATTACTGAAGAGATGTCCTCCAACCTCTTCTTTTCGGAGATGGCTTCTTTTAAAAACTTTGCGTATTTAGGCCTCTTCATTAAAATATCTACAAAAGGTAAGTTGATATGTAACTGTTTAAAGATTTCTAGAAACTTACCATATTGTTCATCTTGTTTGGCCTTTAACACTCTTCTTGGGAATGGGATAGGATGTCTATATAGTGGAGGGGCCGCCTTTTCTTTTCTACTTCTTTTTATTGATCCTCCTTTTCTTTAGGGGAAGTGGATTCCTCTTGTGCTTGCATCTTTCCTATATCATTTTCTACAATTGGTGTGGGTGCTAACTCTTTCCCACTTCTCAAGGTGACCGCCCTTGCATCTTTGGTTGAATTATTGATAGGAGGACTTTCCATGATCTCCTTGTCGATTTCCCAATTTGATTTTCCATGTTATGGAACCTTTGAACCTCTTCAAAATTTTTACCCCCTATTTCCGGAATCTACATACTTTGTAACAAGTTCCTCCAAACTAGGCGATGGAAATAATAGATTTTGATCGAGACTTCTATTTTGAAAATCAGGGGTGGTAGTTGTCTTTTTTTTTGCTCCAATCAACTCTCGGTTGATTTCTCCAACCCAAATTATTTTAATTAGGATACGTACTGTATCCTCTCTAATTTCCTTGGAACATGACCTGTGGATGATATGCATTTTAAGGTCTAACAACCATTTTTTCTATCCCTTGTTCTAATATTACCATAAGTCGGGCTTCTATGGCATCGTTAATGTGCATATCTTATAGTCCGAACTTGAAACGAATAATTAATCGAAATATTTAACTCAAGTTTGAAAAGCTAACGGACAAATTTCCAAAGCTCATACAACGAAAAAGTCACTAAGTATCCAAGAAAAGAACTATGACTAAGGCACTAAAACAAAATGATATTCCTTAAACTTCTCGTTCCTCGGCAACGGTGCATTGATGTGTGTAAAACAAAGTAATAAAAATGAGATGCGATCCTAATTACTACAATGCAAGGCAAGTGGACCTAACAAAGTAGAGATTCAACCCGAGTGTCGAATCTCTCAGGGAATGCACGAAGGTTCAACTACTAATCGTGTTTCTAATGTCTAGTCGGAGAAAGAAAGATGATGTCATTGAGAAAAATAAAAACTTAAAAGCAATTAAAAGAAAGCAATACTAAAATGAATTTTAAAAGATTAAAAAAAAAAAAGAGTTTGGGTTGGTGGAACCCCCCTAATCCTTATTACTAATTCAATTGGAAAAACTTTAATGAAAACGATGTTGAATTAATTAAGTTGGGTCATCATTCAAAATCGGACAATCCCTATCTCTAAGTCAAAAGCCACCCTACTCACTCACCCTTAGAGGAACATCTCTTTTCTCCCTAACAAGTTATGAGTGCAAAAAACTTAGGTGATTTAAAAGACCTAAAAGTGCAATATTGCATCTCTAGTCAATTGCTCTAATTAGCTCCTAATTGGTTGACCTAGATTGTTCTTTCCTTTTCAATTACAAACAACCCTGCGAATAATCTAATGCAATTGGAGAACAACTTAAATTAAAACAAACATCAAAATAAAAAAATCGAACCAAGAATTCATAATCAAGAACTAGGATTTAACCCCAAACCAAACAATAAAAGCTACTCAGTATTCATATTAATAAAACTATAAATTAATAAAAGAGTTCAATAACAAGAAAAGTAAAAGAAAGCTTAGGATTAAGTCTTGAAGCCGCAATTAAATCTCGAACGTCTTCTCAAGATCATCTCTCGATTCACCAAGTTGAAGATCGAAATCTTGAATCAAAACCTTCAAATTTTTAATCCAAGAAAATAAATCTTGTAGAAATTTTGAAATTCTATCATGAAAGAAAATATAAAAGCAGAAATTTTTAAAGAGTGTTAACTAATTTGACCTAATTAATCTAATCTAACCTATCTAAAACTAAGTTCTAATCTATTCTAAACTTGTTTTAATTTATCTAACGTGTCTTTTCACAGCTTCAAATAAACCCCCCTTATATAGAGGTGAAAATACAAGAAACCAAATCAAAAGTGAAGAAGAAAACAAGAAAATCGAGTTTGAATTGGACTTAAATACCCTTGCCAGCACCCTCTACCGCCGACGGTAGGCAAGGCTTATCGTCTATACTAGGTCTCTAATTCCTTGGTCTTTTGGTTCCTTAGCACCTATCGGCAATGGTAGGGTAACCTGCCATGCACAGTAGGGGTTGCCTTTTTGCCGATGGCTTCCGTTTTCGTTGTTTTCGATCCGTTTTCATCCTTTGTCGTTTCCTTTTCATTATTTTCACTTCCAGAGGGTACCTAAGACAAGAATAAAAGATATTTATATAAAATAGACAATTTAATATATTAAAACACCAAAAATAATGAAATTAACATATAACAAGATAGTCAATTATGCACTTATCAACTAATAAAACGGGAATAACACAAGGGCTTAAACTTTCTCTTACATAGGCTTTGGAGTGCAACTCTTCAACTTATCTTCTCAACTCCTCTACCTCTATGGTGGACTTCTATAAGCCGGCCTATTTGGAAGCGTCTTTTCCTCCACTTTAGGTTTAGGATTATCCTTGAAAGGCACCTAAGGTGTGTCATCCTTCTTTGGCCACCCTTTGTAAGTAGATACTTGAGGTTTAGTAGCAATAATTCTTGAATAAGGGAGAGAGATTTTCATGAATCCACTCCTTTTCCTTTGACTTTCAATCTTAACCGCTAGATAGCATATCTCATCATAAGTAGAAAAAAGGTACAACTCTTGTTGATTATATGTCCTTATTGAGTCCACCTAGAAATCTAGCCATGGATGCATCTTTGTCTTCTTCCATGCTCAATCTCAAAAGGTATAGCTCCAATTCTTGTCTATACACTTCAACACTTTTGGTTCCTTGCTTGAGAGTCATCAACTTGTTATGAAGTTCCCTATGGAAATGTTTCGGAATAAACCTTTGTCTGCTGAGTATCTTAAATTCTGTCCATGTCTCAAGCTTGTGAGCTCCAATTCTAGCTCTATGAGTTATAGTCTTGTCCCACTAATAAAGTTCATAACCCGAAAATTCGGCAATGGACAATTTAGCCTTGACATGCTTACTATAACTTCTCACATTCAATAGGTTCTCCATTTTTCGTTCCCAATGAGAAACACATTTGGTCACTATCACTATGGAAGCTAGGCACCTTCCATTTGATCTTTTCTAGAGCCGTGTCTTTGTATTGTCCAATATAATGACCACCAAAGTATTCTTGACCCCCATTTGGATATCCATCTTCTTCAGCACCAAGGTTGTCTTCATGCCAAGCTTCACCTTTTTAGAATTCCTCAAGAGGTCTTTGGTAACCTCTTCCACCTAGTCCTCAACTTCTACCACCTCTAGGAGTGGTGTGTCTACCACCATCATTGAATCGATGAGTGCTTTGAACCGGTGTATAGCATGGAACACGAGGATTGTAGCATCCATAACCCATTCAAGCATGAGAAGTGACATGCCCACCAATGTTACTTCTACCTCTTTCATCCATAGATAGATTTGTCAAGTCTCTTCTCATATCAATCATGTCCTTCCTCATTTGTTGAAACTCATGCATGATAAACTTCATTGGATCCAAATTGGAATTCGAACTTTTACTAGTTCCTTCATTATGAGGGGTAGGTAATTAAGCTTCCGTAGACATGATTAAACCTGAAATTTAACAATAAACACTATCAAAAAGGACCAAGCAAACACTCCCTAAGTGTATACTCTCTTATGATGAATACTATTTTCAGTTGTGTATACTCTCTATATGGCTTTTATAAAGATATGCTCACCTTCTTGCCTTTTTCAAACTCTCACCTCGAAGGATCCTTTAAGCTTCAAACTCCTTCCACCATAACTACCAAGGTAATCAACCAAAGAATCCATCTCAAGCAAAACACTTAGTTGAGGTAGTTAAAAAGAATTCAAATAGAATTTTCAACAAACACTTGAAATGCAAGAGTTTAAAAAATAATACAAGAGAAATTAGAGCCAATCAATGATAATTGATCACCACAAAAGACTTACAACACTGAAAGAAAGCTATGAGAGTTCAAAAACAATGAATCAAAACAAAAGTGAGCTAAACAAAAAAAATTTTCACAGAAAATAGAGGTCACTGACACGCTATCACAAAAACAGCAATTAAGTAGAACTACAAATCGAGCTAAATCAGGCTCAGAAGCACAACTCAGTGTGAAAGATATCAAGTACAACTTTCGTCCAATTTAAACCGGTATAACATGAGATATGATCAAATTGACCCACAATTGTTTTAAACATATCTGGTTTCTGGACACTTTCATACTTTATCAAATTAATCTATCAATTCAACTACAAATTGAGCAAAAATTATTTCAAACAATCACCAACTCATAGGAGTTTAGACCTATAACAAACTTCGCACATAAAATCACGTTTATCATTCTTTTTCAATTAATTTTTCTGACATGAATTTTTCTGTCTGAGATTTTACATGATCATCATATGCATTTTTTTAATTTGAAAAAATTGAAACTAAATTGAGCTTACTTGAAGGTAGCTCTGATGCTAAAGGATATGAACTTTGATGTGCAAGGATCAAATTCTTCAATTAAGCTTCCCAAGGATCTTTGCCTTCAATAGGACTTAATTATCACCCCAAATCAAGCACCCTTAGCTCACCTTAAACTAAGAATTCATGAATTATGATGAGTAATCTTTCCCCTATATACCAATGAAATAATAGGGCTGATTACCCCTACCCAATTGGGCTCTTTAGAGAAGACCTAATCTAGGCAACTACAAGATTGTGGAAATCATAGAAAAGGGAATTATATCAATTATAGAACTCTTGGATCATTCCAATCCAAGTAATTCAATTAAAAATATAACTAAGTTAGATCAAACCGTAGATAGAAGTTAGGAAAAGCCTTGAAGAATCAAGAACCCTGATTCAATCACTCTTAATTTCATATATAATCCAACTTCAAAGTCTTCAATCTTGAACTTTAATTGTTCCTTCATGGATTTTTCAATAAATGCCATCATTCATCTTGCGATTCCATCCTCATGTTCTTTGATCTTCCTTGCTATTGCTCTTGTAATCGGTCCTTAAATTAACTCTTTAGCTTCTTGATCATCCCGGTTCATATCAAGGATCTTAGTTGTATGTGTAGAAGAAATGTGCTTGGAGTTGTGGGGATTAGTAGTGAGTTTGTGAATGGAGTAAAGTGTTTTATTCATTGGCGATTAGTTACGGTCTCGGTGATACTAATGAGTTATGGTGTTCGAGTGCAAAGAGTAAGAATAAAAAGTATCTAGTCAATATAGAAAGTAAACTGAAGAATATTATTCATTTTTGTTGTTTGTCAAAACTAGCATGTTATATAGAAACTAAATTGAAGAATATTTGTTTTCTTATTTAGCAAAACTAACATGTTTATAGTGCTATATATGATTTATTTTTGTTGTTTGTTGTTTTTTGCTTATAAGGTATACACATTATTTTTTGCTTAAAATTTTCTCTAAGTAGTCAGACTGTGCCAAGATCATTTATGTCATTCTGCAACACCAATTTTTCAGTGCTTATCCCAGTTATGGGAAGGTCCATCCGAACATTAAAGATACATGGTTTGGAGAATTTTGTGTAAGTGTTTTAAAAACATTTGATTAAGAATTTAACTATGCAACGTTATTTAACTTGTATTTAATTTTTGTAACTGCAGAAAAAAATTCATTGGGACCCAGCACATGATGCACAGGTATGAGTAGCACATGATGCACGTGCGTCCAAGCAATTTAAGGACATGATGTATGAGATTCGGCAAGACGGCCAGAGGCCTCATTACATGACGAAGATATTAATTTTATCCTACTATTTTGGGTAATTGGAATGACCCTAAATACAAAAAGAAGCAAGCGGCAGCTAAGATGAATCATTGAGAGGGGCGTGGTGGCCAGGGGCCCAATAAACACGCTAGTGGGTCCTTGTTATTTGTTGATTACGTCAGTATTCTTAAGTCTTATTATGTATAAAGTAATTATAAGTCTTAGTTATATTCAAAAGTGTTAGTTATGTACATAAGTCTTAGTTATTATAAGTCTTGTTACTACTATGGCAAAATAGAATAATTATTATTTTGACAATTATATATTAGTAGTAGTACTAGTATAACTCATTTGGTGCTAAATTGATAAGCTACATCATTGGAAACGTGCTAGCATTATGTATGTTAAGTATTTATTAGAATAGAATGATATTATTTTCTTACCTTAGTCTTTACTATTATGTTCTATTGAAGATATATAGATATGTTCAACTTTTTAAATTTTACAGAAAGACAAACGAGGCGAAAATTTCAAACAATCAGATTTGTACGTCTACCTTCATCAGCAAAGGAAGGGGAAAAAGAAGTGGAAGTGAATGGATATGCATTTGACGAGTTTTGGTTAATGTGTAATAGTTTTAGCTAGTTTCACATCATTTTATCGTTCACGTTTTATTCTTAAATTGTCTAACAATAACTTATTCTCTTTATTCTGGCCTAAATTCTTAGAACTAAAGCCGAATGCAGAACGTGTGGCAACAGAGATTGGCACACCGGTTTCGAGCTATAGTGCCTTGATGTTCGAGGCTACTGGAGGGCATTAATAAAGGACACGTCTATGGTTTTAACTTACAGTCTGGAGCCATTGCAGCCGAGAGCCATGGCATCAGCTCGCCATCGATGTCCTCTTTGTTTTCTACTACTATGCACAAGTGCTGCCTTGAGAGTGACAAGAAGAGGATGAGCTATATGCAACATGTGAGGACACCTTCGTCAGTTTCGTGCAAAATTTCGCATCAAAGGTTGGAGTGTAGCTAGATTAAGTTCCTACACACTTCCCATTTTCCCTGATAGAGGACGACCCGTTTGATTCACCCTTCGACCAATTATACCCCCTCCTCTGGCACACCCCCACCTGAGGCTTAGTAGAGGATACAACACGCTTTACATTTTACTATATTACGTTTTATTACACTTTACACTTTACATTTTGTTTTCTGTACTATATGACACTATTAGTTTATATTACATTATTTGTGAATTTAGTGTATTAGACTGATTAGTATATTTAGATGTTTATTTATGATGTTATGTTTCTTGTTGTTAGATTGATGCCTCATGCATGTTGAATGTTATGTTTGTTACATTTTTCGTGAATTTCAGGTGAATTATTAATGCTTAAAAAATTATTAAAAGGATTTACTATTTACCGACCGAATTTTTTCTGATATTCGGTCGGTAAAATTTAATGTTTATTTAATTAGTATTTATTCATTTTCTTTTAAATTAAAATTAAATACCCATTGAATTTTTGGTCGGTAAATAATTTTAATTTTTTTTTAAAAATAATTTTATTGACCTAATTTGATTGGTAATTAAAAATAGTAAGTAGTTATTTTTTTAATTTGTATTTTTTAATTTTTAAAAATCAAGTTATCGATAGAATATTCAATTGTATCTTTGAATGATCGGTCAGTAACTATTGCCGACCCGTTGAAATTTGGTCAAAATTTGTTCCCAACAAACATTAAGCCGACCGACAATATTTAGTTCGTAATCAATCGGTAACATAGTTTTATCGACTGAATTGTGGGTTAGCAAAATCGCAGATTCTTGTAGTGGATGTTATGAAGCTCACCTTACTCAAGCAGGAAAGAGAGATGGAGAAGGAGAATATGGAAACAATGGAAAAGGATGTAGAATGGAGCTGAGGGCTCAGTTACATATAGACAGGGGAACCTATTTATCAGTGGGTGTCTCTCACCTTAATTATTCTCATCCCTTTCAATGTAAGATTGAGAAATCCTACTCCTAATGAGATATTGAGAAAATCCTAATCTAAAGGAAGTTGAGAAACAGAATCCTAACATTCTTCTATTTTTTTCAATCTCCTTGTCATGACAAACTTCCCTTTTCTTAATTTTCAAAAGTACAAGAATAAGAAAACCTTATAATCTTCTAAGTCTACGTGGCATTATTCTTTGTTCCTCCATCAATTTTAATGTCTTAAGGAATTTCTTCAAAAAATGACCATATTTTTTAGCAGCTCTTCAATATAGCACTGACATGGTAGTTAATTCATGCTTCTTTTCTCTCCTCTACAAAATTGAACCTTGTGCAGCTTTGGTCCTTTTCTCTTCCCAAGTTGGAACTAACCATAAGCTCTGACATCTCAGTCCTCCAAGGTAAAAACCTTCCGCTCTAATATTTTCGTCTTCCTATGTCAAAACCATCGACTTTGATATCTTCATTTTCTTAGGTCGAAACTATTGGTTTTAACATCTCTGTCCTCCAAGAAAAAAACCTTCGGCTTTGATATCATTTTCTTCACAAGTCAAACCATCGACTCTGATACCCCTTGTTAGCGATGCAACTTCACTTTGATGCCACTTGTTCGGAAATGGGTAGCAAAAACACAACACACATCCACAAAATATAGAGAGAGAAAAGATACAAAGACAACAATACTAGAATTTAACGTGTTTCAATCTTTCAATAAAGACCTACATTTTCCACTGAAAGGGTTAAGCCTCCACTATAAATTTTACTTGGAGAAAATAATAAACCCTCCCAATGTGTAATTTTTGCAACGGAGAAAATTACAAATATTGCACTGTAATTTCTACACGAAGAAAATTACAAACCCTCTCACTGTGTAATTATTAAGTATTTTGTCTAGTTTTAGTTGTGCTTCTTACAAACCCTTACAATGAATGGAAGTGTGGCATTTATTTATTTTTATTTTACTTTGTTTCTTATGCTTTATAGACAATATCATATATCATTTCATTTATTTATATTTTTCCTTGATAATTTACATTATTAAAGAAATTCAAATAGTTCAAGGAACAAAAGAGTATTTCACTCCCTTGTATATTTTGACGTACCAGCCTTCCTTAGGTGCCACTAGGAGGTGAAATTGTGGGTCGCCTACCTCTCGACAGTAAAAAATCTGTTCTAATACAAAAAAAGTGCCAGCTCATTGGTGTTTTTTTTTCTTTCAAGAGAGAATTAGACAATATTAGATGTTTCAAAATCTAATGCTTACTATTCAATATCTCTAATAGGTAATGGAGGTCTCATAAAGAGTATCATCTTAAGTAATATTATTAATACATAAAACATAAGGAAACTATAATGTATCAGTTTAAAACTAAAGCATACATGACAAGAACAGAATACAGCGCAATGAATCAATCATGATCTCTAAGTTCGGCATTGCCTTGGCTCTTGAAAAAAAAAATGACAAACTATATGAGCTATAGGATCTGTAATTTCCATGTGCATGTGAGTGTATTTTAAATCATTTCCTCATTAAATTTTTAATTAAATCAATTGTCGAATATATATATATATATATATGGCAGGCACATATTCAATGAAGAAATATAACATGTACGGATTATCAAAAAATATGAACCAATAACTTTTAAGAAATTTTATCAGGAATAATAATAATAGAAATAATCTGTCAATTCCTTTTCCGTCAATTCAAAAAGTTGAGGGCTCTAAGTATACCGCAAGCACACTTTATCATCCTTTCTTCGGGGTACATGCGACTTTCTACCGCACTTCAACAATTTAACCCAGTACAGATAACCTACTAGCTAGGTTTCCCTGCAAGATGTCGGTCCTATGTTTAACCTCCTAACTAAGGAACAAAACTCCCCATAAGTACCAGAGGTACGACAATTAAAACCGTCAGCCTGATGTTTTCACGACTTAGACGTCATATTTCCCATGGATATATGGCCAACAATAATCCACAACTATTAGTTTCAACCAAATAAGCTAAAGAGGCCCTCTCACTTGTGACTAGCCAAATGAAGTAATTTTCCTATACTAGGTTTTTATTTATAGTTGAGAGTAATAATGAGTACTCAATTACACTTTTCTCAGTCAATCCAATCAATAAAAACAAGGTCTCTGTCATAATCGAATTCATTAAGTGCACATAAGGCACCATGTTTCCCACAAAGGAGTTTTATAATATTTGATATAATCAATAGCTATAAATATAAAATCTCTTTTCATTCGACATTATAAATTAAAAATCAGTATACTTCACATTCTTTACCTCAAATTATGAGTCTTCAAATCGAATTGACAAACCTTTCATAAGTTAGAATGATCATAAACATTTAAGATATAAATTGATACAAGGGACAAGTTTTGAGTTTACCAATCAATGCATTTCGAAGTGTATACATTTTCTAGACCAAGGAATATTTCTTTTTTCTAGACCAGAAACGAAACAAATATTTTCGATAACATGTGTCATGCCGAATTTCGAGCTTGAAAAGTGGAACTTACCAATTAAGCTGCTCTTAAATTCAACCCCAAACCTCTCTTTTCTAGCCTATAATATAGTCATTGAAAGTTTATCAATCTCATTATCCAAATAATATATTTTCTTTGTAAGAATTAGTCACTTCTTAGTGACATGTATACATTTGCACATCAAAAGCTAGTTTTTCGCCTTGGACACATTTTATTAAAATACTCATATTTACCTCATTTATAAATGAAGAAAAATGATTCTAGTTGTATTTTACTCCTTATATCCTATTCTACACATTAGTCTAAATCATTTATACTCTTATGTAGTCACAGCAAAAAATAAAAAAATAAAAATAAAAATGAAGAAATTTGTAACGATATAGTGTTGATCTTATTGCCCACTTTTTTATATAATTAAAAGAGCCTAATTTATACATATAACTAAATTAATGGCTTATAGACCTCTAATAATGATTGCATGTACATCTAACATGATTTGGTCTAACAAAAAAAAAAAGAAAGAAATCAGATGGAAACAAAGAGAGGAAAATGTTTTAAGGTCGGCAGTATCTAAGAAAAATTGGCTGAAATATTTTTTTAAAAAAGAATAATAAACATGTCCAGGCATAAAGTAATTAACAGCCTATTCTTTTGAGATATAATCATTACTGTACAGCTAGAAAAGACTCTCTCTCTCTCTCTCTCTCTCTCTCTCTCTCTCTCTCTCTGTGTGTGTGTCTACTTAGATGGTTCAAATATATAGAAATCCATCCTTACATGGTAACTGCTCCCATTGGTCAATTTGGAGGCCTTTTTACTGGACTTAGAAGAATAATCTAGAAGAGTTAAGTTAATCCAACCCATACTACAACTTACAAGGTGTTTTAAGGCACGAGGTTGAGCATCGAACACCAATCCTTTAGCCTTTTTTCTGCCATTCTCGGCTAGAAGACAAAACAGTACCAAAGAAGGCATGCTCTAACTAAACAAGCATAATTTTTCATTTTCATGGCCCCATTCAAGCATACTACAAAACCAATTTAATTTTCATCATTTTCTAGTTTATTAGAATATCTCAAATAGTTCAAGAACACATAAGTTGAAGGTTGTGGAGGTGAAAACAAAGATATGTGATAATCTGTCTAAGTATTTGAACCTAACTACAGGGTATGAATCTATTTGATTTTGATAGGCAACCTTTGGTGTAAGGCAAATAAAGATGATTTATGCTTATCTTAGGTGTTAAAAGAAATAGGTACTTTATAATGACTTAGCTGACTAAAGATGAAGAAAGAAGTAAATCTTGATAGTTTATGTTAGCAAACTTAATCTTTGTTTTTTTTAATCTTTTGGCAAGTATATCTAGTGAAGGAATATGTGGCTATGCTTGATATACATTGAAATACAGTTATTAGTACCATTTTTATAATGGATACTGATGTGTTTATTTAATGTATAGATCTATCAAGATATATATAAACTAGTAAAAGTTAAAAGTTTAGATTGTCATTTCGTTATAGACTATGTTATCATTGTATAGTGGCCCTTATAGACTATTTCAGCTTTCCAAGTTGATGATCTATATGTTTGACTTTTTTGATTTAACTTAAAATTAGATGATGTAGTTGATGAAATTTAAAGAAAAGAGATCTTATGTAAGTCTGGACAAATTGGTAAAAAAGGGAAAAATTTTGTACTTGTAGCTTATAAAATGATTTTTAAAGCACAAACGAGCTTTAATACTCTACCCTTTAATAAATATTTGAGTTCTAATTAGAGTATGATAATAAAAAGGCTTATTGAGCATGTTAATAGAACATTTAGATCTTAGAGAAGAGAAAGAAAGCATTATGCTAACCTTTTTGTTTAAAGGTAACCATGAAAAGTTGTCTGCAACTTTATAACATATAAATGTAAATATATGAGGCATAGGAGTAAAAAATATACGATATACATGTTACTAGTACCTGCTAAAGTACATTAGAAGGATAAAAGATGATCCCAAGAAAAAGAACTAATGAATACATGGAAGGCTTTCGAGCTAGAATATGAATTCTGGACCCTACTATTCTGGCCATGTACCTTTACACTCAAAGAACCTGAGTATAAATAAGTTATACCAACGTGTAGTGGAGGATATTAGAAGTAAAATGCAACAGGAATCATAATTTGTCGTTTATAAATAAGGGAGGAATGAGTAAATTGATAAAATGTGTTAAGGAAGAAAATTAATTTTTCTCAAGGTACATATGTATATACTCATAAGAAGTGACTAATTCTAACGCCCATAAGATATTATTTTGATATATGAGATTGATACCTTTCAATCACTACTTCATAGGCTAGAAAGCAGATGTTAAGGGTTGAATATAAGAGCGGCTTGACAGGTAAGTTCCACTTTTCGAACTCAAATTTTAGCATAGCACATCTTATGGAAAGTATTTGTTTCGTTTATGGTTTTCAACAAAATATGAAATTTACTTACTTTGAATGGTTTATTTATATGAGATCTTCAAAATGCGTTTATCAATTGATCTCAATTCCTTATCTAGGATATCTACATCCTTATAGTTGTCTAGATTGGGTATGTGTACACAAGCTAATTAGGTTTTGGGTTTGGTGAACCCATTGCTGAATTAGAGTGTGGAGGAAAGATTAGCTACATGAATTTAAGAGATTATAGGTTTAGTATATCTATGGTTGCTTGAGGATGGAGCTAATTCAAGTCCTATTGAAGGGAAAAGATCCGTGGGTTTGAAGATTTGAAGCATTTTATTTTAACACTTTTATTTTAAAAATTTTGATATCTTGATAATGTTTACCTCACAAAACTCTCTTTGCCTTTTTTGAGGATATTCTCACAACTCTTGCCTTTTTCTAAGGTTCAAGTCTCAAAGAGTTCTATGAGTTTTAACAAAGATTCAACACCTCTGCTCAAGTTTAAAACGACCAAAATAAAAAAATCACAAACAAAAACTAGTTGAGAAATATGAGAAGCAAGGTAAATGATATTGAGTCATCCATTCATTTTAAGGAAGTTCAACAACATTTCCAAGAGCATTTGAGTCAATAATGGTAGATTGACCAAATGAAGAAATAAGTACTGAAAAAGGAAGAAATTCGACCACAAATACAAACACAAAGCTGGGATACTTCAAGAACACAAAAGAATACACAACAAAAGTTTCCAGCAAGCAGAGTAGATGACATACTCGGTGTTTTTAAGAACTGCTATTGAACCAGAAGTCTAAATTGCATGATATTTGTCTAGAAAGAATCCTCACTCAAAATTCTTGAGTTTAGTCTCAAGAATCAAAGAAAAAGGATTTGTAAAACAGACGATATGCTCAGATCATTTCAGCACTTTTTGTCTGTGGAAAAGCCAGGTGCACCTTCAAGTTTTTGACTATTTTGAGATATCAAATGAAGTCCAAATTAGATAAGACTTGTTTCATTTGTTTCCCAGGTCAATTTATTATAACTCCATGTAAAAGGATTGCAAAGTTCTAGTCATATTCGAGGTCGTTCAAGCACTATATTTTTTGTGTTGAAATTTTCCAGCAATCTTGTCTTTTTTGTCTTTTTTTTTTGTCTTTTTTTTTTTGGTATGTAAGATATCTCAAAAACACTTACTTGAAGGTGGATCTGATACCGAATGATGCGGAATGATCTTCAAGAACATAAAATTTTGTCCAAGAAGTGAGGGAGAGAACAAATAAAACACGCGTAACAAGTGGAAGAGAAAGTGCCTTTGAAAGGACTTGAAAATGTTAAACTTCTAGCAACCTTGGATATATTAAATCCAAGACCTCAAGAAGGTTTAAACAAAATATTTTCTTCAAAGTTCAAGCAACCTAAGGTATTTTGAACCTTAGACCTTAGTGAAACAAGAAGAAGACCTCAAGACTAGTTTTCTACAAGAGTGTAGTAACTAGTATGAAGGAATTTTGATGATCAACCTTGAAGCTCTTGGAACTTTCAACAAGTCTTCAAAGTGATTTTTCTTTCAAGGAAGTTCACCCTTGAGGAGGATAGAAAAAAAACTAAGCTAAGAACTAAAGATACTAAGAGAAGGACCTTTGTCTTGAAAAATTTCTTGATTAGCTTCTTCAAAATGGAAGACTACATATTTATAGAGACTTGAGGAAGAAAATAGGAATTTTTCCCTTTCATATTTTCAGCCCAAAGAATAGATATAACCTGTGCATACACTTGATAAGACAATAGAGGTGTTTTAATTGTATTTGGACTATTCTAGATCACTAGTCAACACATTGCAAAAAATAGGAGGCAATTTTGCAGCTTAGACAAAAGGGCTTCCACCATCTACCAAGGTAAATTTTCAATTTCTAACTTATTCAAAACTTTAGAATATTGCCCCATAAAGTCTTGGACATCAAAATTTAAGCCCTATAAAGTTTTGGACATCCAAATTTAAGCCCCTTAAGGTCTTGGACATCAAAATTTAAGCCTTAAAACTCTCTTGCTCAATTTGATCCTTGTGACTCTTTAGTTGTTTTTCCTTAGCTCTTGTCACAACTTCTTGATGTTCTTGCATGTTTGACCGGTTCACATCAACGACCTTCCCAAATTCAACTGATGAAACCATTCTTGGTCCCAGCTATACCAAACTAATCCCGTCTACGTCTAATTGTCCTAGCCTAACGGTTCTAGGCAAATTCCATCTATTGCTCCTTACCCTATAGGTGATAGAGACTCTTCCCAGTGCCATGAACTAGGATAAGAAGGAATGTTTCAACCCTTGGGTACAAAAGTGGGTGATTTCTTGACTACAAAGCTATTTCTCCTGTCTCGAACGTGATTCTTATTTTATGCTCTTATCGGATTGGATGATGGATTCCTTAGCAGAGCTGATGATTTTCGATGCGGAACAAAAGCTAATGGCTTAATTCACTATCTTAAGCCCACATTCTCTTAAGCTTAAAAAGAGTCCTTCCTTCCGGGACAAGGCACCTTAGGAATCGCACGAGAAAAAAAGAAAGAAAGACAACGTATTCCTCATATCCATCTCCTCAGATCCGAGTTAGTGAAAATCGAACTAGTCAATCCATAACTGAAAGCAGGGTTTTCATGCATGCCAAGAGTAATCAATAGGCAAATAACTTACTTGAAGAGGAATCTTTCATATCCGGAAAAAGGGAATAATTGGGTTTAACGGTAATGGCATAAGCAAAAGCTAGATCACCGGAGTTTGGGAAAATGGGTATGAGAGAAAAAGGTTTTGAAATACATCTTTCGAAACCAGATAATCAAGCGAAGGTAAAACCTGAAAAAGGAGATGGCTCTAGTTTCATACTAATCATCGATCTTCAAAATTCCCTAAGGTAAGGTCTCTCAATAAGAGTTCAATCGTAAGTCTGCCCATTCAATCATTTCTCTGGGAATCGTATACAAAAGGAAAAGGTAATTGATCGAATCTGCCCTTTAGCTTGGCACGTTGATGGAATAAGTGCTCTTCTCTCTTTTTTTACCCAGGGATCTCCTCTTACACTTCTATAGAATACATAAGAATTACATCCCCTTCCCCGATAGAAGTAAGCCATAACTTTTCACGATGCGAGGAATAGCTATCGTTTTGTTCCCGCACGAGATGAGACTTACCAACTGATCCTAGTGGCTCTGCGTTAGGTCATAAATGGTATTCGATTGATTTAAGCTCTATCGTCCCATTCTCTAACTAAAGTAGTCCACAGCAAGGGTAGGCAAGTCACTACATAGAATTTCAATGTTAGCAAGATCCGATGCACTATTGAAAGGCTCTTAGCCATTTATCTGGGATTAGAACTGCTTTTGTCTCTTCAAAAAAATTCCTCAATTTGAAAGAGATATGATCGTAAAATAAGTAGAATAGGGGTATCCCCTGCCCTGCCATTTAAAATAACCTGGTTTAGGAATCGCTTTCATATGAAGCAAGGGAGGACCTGGCAATCGTAGACTTTATTTAAATCGATCTCAAACCTGGCCACAAGGCAAATGAAAGACTAGGCGAAAAAGGCCATAAACCCGGCTCTAGGCCAACCTTAATAGTCGAATTAGCATCGATTTAATCACAAATTGACATAGCTTAGATAGATCGAAAAAGCTATGAATAGGGCTTCAGTTCTTATTTTCCCAAGGTAGTTCTGCGGGAAGGAAACTCAATACAATAGGTAGAAAAAGCCGAAAAAAAACCTCAAAACAGGCTCAAGGGAAAGAGATGAATGGATAAAGAATGACACACAAGTATACATATAAGGAAGTGCAGCCGAAGGTAATGCAATTATGGAATTCTATTAAAATAGAAAGCTTTTGTCCAGTTCAAGGAAAGTGAAACAAAGTGTTTCTTTTATTGAGTCGTTCTTACTCATGGAACACTTGTCTATAAGGCTGACGGCTTGCTTGTCATCTAGTTAGGGTTTACGTACAGAACAGTGACAACAACTATTTTTTGATAAGATGAAATGACTGGTATCTAACAAGTCCCTTGGCTCAATAAGGTGGAGTGGAAGGAGGGGACCCCCAAGAGCGGACTGAGTAGAATGGTCCCCATTTAGTTCGTGTAGTTCTACCACCGGGGGTTAGGATGGCAAGATGCCGAGTTACTTAATTTCTTCCTTTAGTCATTTTAGTCGGGTTAGGCTTTTTGTTTTAGACTTTTGGTTTGGTTAGTCAGTAGTAGGGGGAGAATAAAGTTCTGGTTAAAGTGCTTTCGTTTCCTCTTATGCTTCGCCATAAGGAAAGAGGATAAAAGAGAATTGCTTAAGTAGATTCTAGAGAACACCTGATCAGTTCTCCGGGATGACGAACATTGTTGACAATCGTACCACCTTTTTTCTTATGACATGTATTTTCTTTGATCCAGAAAGCACAGAGGTACTCACGAGCGAAGGAAAGGTTTTTACTTTAGGTGTAAGTCCCATTTTGTGAAATATCATTACTTAACTATGGAAGGTACTTTATCTCTACTCTTCAGGAGATATATCAAGGTGTATATAGTACATTCATCAATAAAGGAAATAAAATAACGAAATCCAAAGATAGAAAGAACTTGGGCAGGTCCCCACACATCAGAATGTATAAGAGAAAATGGACTTTCACTTCTTCTTCGAATATGGAAATGTTGTTCTACAATGTTTTGAGAATTGACATATTTCACACTGGAAATCCAAGTCACTAGAGAAACTCCATTTCTTAGGAAATAACAATTTAAGACACTTGAAAAACGCATGACCCAGACGAGTATGCCACAAGCATACTCACTCTCTATTGTTCACATACTATGAAAGAGAATCCTCAGAAAGACCAGAAAGGTTCCTTGTGTCGAACAAAACAAGTACAGCCCGTTGGCTTCACGACCACCACCAATCGTCTTCCTCGTTCGTAGGTCCTAAAAACACAGTGCGATCGGCTACAAGTTAATTGTTTTGTCAGCTGACTAATTAAGAGAAGGTTATAAGGAAAAGTAGATAGATGAACAACATTGGGTATTGATGAGGATGAAGAAAGTGGAGAAATCTCTTCCAGATACACTAGATAGGGATCCATCTGCAAGTCTTATGCCACTAGATATAGGATTATAGGAGAGGAAGCCATCACACTTACCTGTCAATATGGTCTGAAGCACCGGAATCAAGGATCCAGGAGGTGGAAGATTGGGATTGGGTAACATGGTTAGCAGATTCAGATGTACCCGACCATGAAATCAAGGCTTGCTTGAAGAGCAGCCACCTTCTGTTGTAGATCGCTGATGGCTTAATCTCTTGGGTCTGGCGTCGCACTATCAGAGATAGGTTTATGTGTAGGCGCATACACCTCTTCAAGCTCTGCCGTGTTTGAACTTTTTGACTCTCTGTCGGTCCCAAATGACGATGTAAATCCAAGCACCACTCCTTCGTATGCCTCCGTTTGCCACAATGAGTGCAACGAAGCTTCTCTCTATCTGCAGAAGACATGTGGGCCCGGGGAACTTTCCCACAAATTCCTTTTCTTAGGTTAGGTGGAAGACCTAAAATCAAAGTCCATTGCGCATATTACCTCTTGCGTGCCTTCCCAACCATTGGAGTTGTAGCTGCTTTCGATCCAGTAATTGTGCCGGGCTCTATCGACTAAGTAGTCCCTCCCTCCTTTTTTTTATTGCTCTCGAGCTAATAGGCTTATAGGCAGACCTATCATTTCTTAAATCAGGGAGTATAAGTTCTTGTCTGTAATTTTTTCTGTTTTTTGAAGAGAGCCGACTTTTGCTTTGTAAATAAGCTTGTGCTTTGTAGCACTATTTCACCCACTTTAAAAGTGCTTATAGCAAGTGGTTTGTAAGAAGCCCTGCCACGGAGTAATCTCCCATTTTAGGCATTCCTACTCCTCCTATGAGAGTGCTCAGACTTTCCTATCCTTTCGTCTTAGTGGAACTATTAAAGACAACTCAATAGGGAATTCTTTCTTTATAGAACCAATTCGTGAGATGACAATCATTCTTTAATTAAAGATAAGGTTCTTTTCCGTCTCCTGCAATAGGACCGAGAAGGGGAAGAGTGAATTCATTCACCCGGGTTTGGATGCAATTGAAAGAGGTCAAACTCTTTTAAGAATTAACTTAAACCAGCCCTAAGAGATTGAAGAACTAATTCACAAGAAATTGAATCTTCGCTAAGCCCCTTTTTCACTCCTAAATAAGTTAACCGTCACTCATCCTGCTACGGCTATGAAAACGCATCTCGAACTTACCGATCTGGCTATCTCGAATGAGTTCAAAGATCTCTCCTCTACGCCGACCTTACGAGTGCTAATTTCATTATTCCCTGCACGGTTCATCGATTACTGAAATTTGAGGGAAAAGTCACCATCCCCTTTTTCTATCTTACTTAAAAAGTAAATCAGTCTATTGACTCCCTTACAAAGCTTGATGTAAAGTAAGGACTATTCTCATTTGAAAGAAAGATAACTAGTAAAGGAAGCAGTAGGATTCTCATTTCATTTATGAGAAGGATTTGTTGCTTCCTGCTATGCTACAACTATTGATATGGATTCCCTGGAAGGTAATATCTTTCCAGCCTCTTCAAAACTGGGAGTCACTCGCAAGTAAAGGCTAGTCTCTACCTTGCTGCTGGTAGTGAAGCTTAACTAGTAGATCGCTCTCTAGCCTAGCACCGGAAAGTAACTTGGCTTTTAGGAGAAGGGAAAGTCAATCTAAAGGAAAGGGTTATAGCTACCTACTCTTCTTTTATTCTGTCTACGAGTTCACAGTATCTCCTGGGCTAGAAAAAGATAAGGATGAGTAAACCAGAAGGTAAGTAAGGAAACTAAAGGGTTGCTGATTCAAGTCACTAGCTAAGCTTGAAGTGGACTACGGGACATCTCAATACGAAACCACCAATGAATAAATAGTAGGAACGCAGGAGTAAGCATTGGCACTTGAAGGATCCTAAACCTGACCTTGCTTGGCTTATTTTAGTAGTACCATCTCCAGGACAAAGTGAGTCGACCAAGAGGAGATCCACTAATAAGGCCCACAGTATGGTACGAACTCTACAGATAAGTTGAGGATAGGGTTGAATTCCAGGTGAAAAAATAAGGAGCTTTCCTCCCTCCCCCCCTCCCCTTCCTCCTGGGAAGAATAGAGGAAGCAAGGCAAGCTAAACCATTCCATTAGCTTTGGAGGGAGGCAATTCGCCACCTTCGGGCGTTAGCACTTGACTGTTGAAGCGTTTATCAGTTCAGCGGTAAGCACAGGAGTTTGATTACTAGAATGACATTCTCAGGACAAGACTCTTTCCTACCCTTCGAGGTACGTACCTTTTCCTCAAGGAAGCATAAATATGCCCGTTCATTTAGAACTTTCCCTTACCCATTGGATGAGGAGACTGGAGTGAGAGGGTGATATAAGATAGAAGCAAAGAAAGATTAGGCGAGTGTTGGTTTCTTTCTTATAGCTTCCCCTCTTTCTAGACTTTGTATTTTGGCAAGAATTCCCTAACTCTCGAAGGGGGACTCTTTCTAGAATAGATGTCGATGGCATGAAACTAGCTTCTAGAAGTGAAATTGGTAAGCAGGTAGGGCTAAGACTAGAGCTTAACTTAAAGCAAGGATCTATGTTAATGGAGCTCAGTCCATTGGTGGGAAAGTTATCATTACCTAACTGACTGGGAGGTGAGCTAAGCTAATTGCCTTGCCTTTCCTATCCTTGAATTCTCGCTTTTCTGTCGATACTTAACTTCAAGTGTTCGGTACGTTATCTTGTCTATATCCTTCAACACTTTTGTTGCCTTGCCTAAGAGTCATCAAGTTAGAGTGAAGCTCCCTATAATAATGTTCCGGCACAAATCTTTCCTTCATGAGAGTCTTCAATTCCGCCCAAGTTTCTATCATTGCTTTCCATTTCTCAACCTTTGATTGACGATTCTTTCCCACCAATGAAATGCATAACCCGAAAATTCGGCAATAACTAGCTTCACCTTGACAATGTCACTATAGTTTCTCACCATGAATAGGGTCTCCACTTGTTATTCCCAATCAAGGAACACATTTGGATCACTCTCACCCTTGAAGCTAGAGACCTTCCACGTGATCTTATCTAGAGAATTATCCCCTTGTTGTCCCCCATAATTTCCTGCAAGGTATGCTTGGCCAACATTACGATTCTCCTAATAATCTTCAAACAAGTTATCTTCATGCGCTGTTTCATGTCTTGGAACCTCTTCTTGTGGTCTATTATATCCTCTTCCTCGATATCCATCTTTATGAAATGGATTAGAATTTTGAATCAACATGTCATTGTATCCATAATGAGGTACATTCTCATAAGGTCTTCGATGGTGAGGTAAATGAATTCCTCCAAGATTGTCTCTAACTCTTTGCGCCATACTCAATCTCATCAAGAAGGCATTAGTGATCCTACAAGCATGAATTTAAATGATACTTTGCAATCAATGCTACAATCTATTGAAGGATTGGCAAGATATTCCAAGGTGTTGCTAGAGACGTTGAAGAATTAAAGAGGGGAAAGAGTAATTTAACAAAGTGTTTACACTCTTTGATGATCACTCCATTCACTCGTCTTTAACTATCTTGTTGGCTTTTGTCACATTAGGCTTACCCTTTTGCCTTTTCCAAACACTCAACTCTTAAGTCTCTATAAGATTCTTCAAACTACTTAACCAATTAAACGAAGAGCAACAACCCAAGAAAGTATAACAATCAATGCACTCAGTTGGATAGAAGTGTTCAAAGAGCTAAACTTTCAAATACTTGAGGTGTAAGGATTTTTAAAAGAATAATCTATGGAAAAGAGCCAACAAAACTTAATTGATCATCAACAAAGAATAGAAACACACAAGAAACCAATGAGAAATCAAAATGAAAGCAATTCAAAACATATAGGCTGAATAAAGAAAACAAGAGTAATAAGAAACTTTTCCAAAAAAACATGGGATGATGACACCCTGTCACTAAAAGAATGATAACTCTGTAAATATGAATCCAAATCAAGTGAAACCAATTAAAAAAGATTCATTACTAGCAAGGATGAATTTAAGCACAAATTTTATTTAACTTGAATCCGTATAACACAAGATATGCTTGGATTAATTCACACTTTTTCTACAACTGAGATTCCGAAACACATTTCAAGTTTCAATTCAATTGATCAATCAATTAGTCAAATTGAGTAAATCTTATTTCAATTAATCCCTAACTCAAAGGAGAACATCTCCATTACAAAACCTCAATAAATTCGCAATTAATCATATGGTTTTTCAATTGAATTTTGGATTGATTTTTCAGTACTAATATTGCTTGATCTTCATGGAATTTTGTTTGATCATCAAGTACTTCTTTTTTTTTTTAAGAGAATTAAAACAACTTATGATACAAATTGACCTTCATTTGGAGGTTGCTCTGATACCACTTTGATGTGAATCTTCAACTGACGATAGATTGGATTCAACACCTTTCCCAAGATCACCTACTTTGATAAAGAACCTCTATGAGGATTTTGTAGTTTAATACTCAAATAGAAAACCTATGAGGATCTAAGACTCATAAATACAATATTGAGAGGCAAAATCCTTCCTAAATTGATAGAAAGAATCTTGAGAAAACTATAGCCTTAAAACCCCAACTACACAAACTAGAAGACCTAGGTTTAATCAATTCTGAGAACAAGAACTCTTTGAACTAATCAAAGAAGGAACGGGATGATCAATTGACTTTCATAGATTCCACAATCTGAGGAATCATTTGTTCATAACACTAAGGAAGCTAACCCTTAGCAAGCTAATTAAGATGGGTTTTAGAACCATAGAAATAATGGAGAATCCTCTTTCAAATTTCAGCAAAATTTCAATGTTATTACAAATGAGCCTATAAATGGTATTTATAGGACAAAGCTTAAACCTAAGTTATTATTGATTAAATGCTCTAAAATACCCATTAGACACTTAATTATTAGCTGGAAATAAAGTTCAAACAATAAAAACCCTGGTAAAAGTCACATAGGTCCAAGTCAACCAAGACCCTACCGGCGATGGTAAGGTGCAACCTACCAGACGTAGTAAGATATGGTCTTCAAAGCCCTATCCATCCAGAAACCTATCGGCGATAATAGATGTAGGGCCTACCGTGGGTGGTAGGTCCAATTCTTCACAAGGCTTGTCCTTTTCACATCCAAATTCCTCCCATTGAATAATCCTTGCTTATGGTATAGATTATGAGAAACTTGGAAGGTTATCTTCATCTTTAAAGCCTTCATTATTGTTCTTCATGGATTGTTTTCAATCAAAACAATCCTTTTTTATCTAATGCCTTGCTCCTTTTGTCCTTGCCCTTGTGGTTAAATCATAAGTCAACTCATTAGCTTGTGGTCGTCCTGGTTCATATCAAGAGAAGTTTCAATTGGTTCTAAAATCTCTCTCTTATGAGATCAATGTTTGGTGGGATTGTAAATGTCAAAATAGAAGGGAATGGGATCGCAATCAATCAAGACTTCATTCTTAATGAAGCAAGGATTTGGGAATAGATGAGGAGTTATCAACCATGAAAGACAAGCACAAGGTCAATCTAAGGTGAAATTCATAGAGTCATCAATGGTTGAAGAGTCTTCAAAGTTCAAAGAGCTTTCACAAGGTAGAATCGAAGAGAGTCTTAAAATCCATGTTGAGAAAAAGACATCAAAAAGGGAACCTTTTTGTATCATGAGTAAGAAGAGCCTTGAAATTAAATAAAGAGAAAGAGTGGAAGAAAAAGAGAGACTATGTATCTTTGATTCCAACTCTATCCTTTCAAAAGAGAGTGAATATTTTGAGTGCTCAGAAGAGAAAGAGACTGAGCTTGAGAAAAGTGAGATCATAAAAGAAAATGAGTGTTTCATTGAAAAACAAGAGAGTGAAAAGGAAAAGCAAAGAGAAAAAGAGATAGTTATACTTGAAAAGAATGAGGAAATGAATTTCTATACTAATAAAACTAACTCTTTCTTTGCTAGTGAATCCTTATGTGTGTAGAATTTCGAAGATTCAAGCAAAGATGAAGGAGGAAAGCTTGCTTACAATCTATCAAGACCATAAACTTCTTCTCTTCTAATTCCTACATGACTTTTGAGATTTATTTTAAAGAAATTAAGTTGTTTTCAATTGTATTTATGGAAAATAGATATCAATTTACTTTCTTAACTCTCTTGGAACATTTTTAGAAAGGAAACAATTCATAGAGTTTAATTCTATTTCTTGTGCAGTTATTAGAGTTGATTACTACCTTGCTAATTTATGCTTCTTGTGTGCTAGGAGTTGAATACAATGGAAGGAACATGGAGAAGGAGCCTGGCACTATTCTTGAAGACTTACCAATAAGCCTCTTTCTTAATCCTTCTCTTATGTGGCACCAAGTTTCTTTTGTGGAATTAGAATTGTTTCTAGAGTCTTATCTTTCTCATGTGAGCATATTTGGAGATGGTTGTGCTATCACTTTTGGTGGTGGTCTACTTCTAGTTGTTCCTTCTACTTCTAAGTGTGTTACTTCTTATAATCCTTAGAAAAACAACTTGTGATTAATGATATTAGTGGTGAACAATCTTGTTTTGATTATGAGTTGGTCCATGATGATTCTTTCTTTGATGCTAAAGTAGGTCACTTCTTGGAGTTTAATTCTGCTTCATTTAACATTTTTCACGCAAAATTTTAAAGAAATGTAGGTTGAATATTGTTATTCTATTTTACCCTTCTTTCAGACTTTCATGATTGACTTTGTTGGAGCTATTTCTTTAAACCTCTCCTTGCTCTTTTTCAGCAAACAAGTGGAATTTCTTGGCCATGAACAAAAGCTTTCAAATGTCATTAATCCGTGAATACTTTATTTGAAAACACATTTGGTTTCCAATTTTATCATTTGCGTTTCAAGGAACTCTTGTGAAAGATTCTACAAACCAAATGGGAGCTTATCTTGAGATGTTCAAAATTAATCCATTGTATTTGTCAAGTCTACCTTGAGAAAAGAAACATTTGCACAAGTTTTCAAAGAGTTTATCCTTGGGCATATTTATTTAGTACCACAAACCTTTTAAGGAGTGATTTTGGAAGAACTCTTGTGCATCTATGTGGAGTAAGATTCATATCATCCTTGGATTTCTTGTTGAAAGTGGTTATGTTGAGAGAGTTTGTTGGTTCTCTTGCTCTTTATGTGATATTTTTCATGCTAAGCTTAAAGGGAAGCTTGTTGAGAGTTATGATTATGTGTCATCTTTGCTTTATGTTTCTTTGAAACATTTTGATGGATTTATTCCTTCCATTCAACTCTTGTGCTTTGAGAGCCATCAATTTGATTTCCTCATGTTGAACAAAAGGTTTTAATTATTGATGAATTTTTGAAAGCTTTTGATTGAAAACATTCATGGGTTTCAACTCTATCACTTTTATTTCAAGATATTCATGTGGTTGTTAATTTATGGAAAGAAAATGAACAATAGTTTTAAAGTACTTAAAGTTCATCTTTGTGATCTTGTGAAAACTACATTTGAAAATGGTGTTTTTGAACTAACCTTAACGAATCTTGTTGAAAAATCTCGTGTTTATTCTATTTCCTTTATTGACTTTCTTTTGCAAGATGATATTTTAAATGGCTTATTAGTTCAAAACACAAGTTATTGTGTTAAGCTTTTGAGTCAACCTTTTTGTGGTACTTTGCTTTATTTGGTAACCTTCAATGAGTATTTGGCCGAGCTGACTTTGCAGAGGGGATTTAAAATTCTTCATGTTGTGATGATAAACCAAGATTGTTCTTCGTTGAATGGTTTTTTGGAGCTATCTTGGAAGAATTTGTACAACTTCTTATTTTACCATCTTCCCTTCAAGGAAATGTTTTGGAAACATGATTTAACAAAGGAACAAGTTAGCACTTTTAAGGATATTTATGAGATTTATTGGTGGATTGGAAGTGTTAGTCGTGAATTTCATTGTTTAGAGATTTTGATTAAAGAATTGGGAAGATGTTTTGAAGTTTCTTTGAAAAGGAAAAGAGGTATTTGGAAATTCGTTATAGAAAATGAAGTACAAAATGGTGTTAAACTTTTCAATGCCATTTCTTTGATTTTCAAAAGAAATTTTCTAGTTAAAGATGCCTATACTTTTGAAAGTCTTGTGGTTCAAACTTCTTTGATTCTTCAATATGTTTCTATAGTTTTGAAAATAGATTTATCAAAAATCCATGAAGGAACTTTGAGAAGTTTTAAGGATCTAAGCTCGTACTACCATCTTTCTTTTAAAAAATGTCTCTTTGAAACAATCTTTCCTCATGGTTCTTTATACTTGTTCAAGAGATACTCCATTGACCTTTCTTTTCTTCCTTTTATGATGTTCAATCCTTTGTTTGGATCTTTGGAAACCATTAATATGTTTTTAACTCGTGGAATCTTAAGCATTCTAGCTCTACTTTCATTCTACAAGATTCCATTACAATGTTAGCTTTAAGTTTCATAGGCCTTTTAAAGAAGATTTAGAATCCTTGGTTGTTTTGTTGTTTCGATGGTCATTACACTTAATTGTTTAACTCTTAGCAATATTTATATTGTTGAGTCCTTTCTAACGTTGCCCACCTTGTAGATATTTACAGGAAAAAGATTTGAGAAGGAATCCTTTTAAGAGAGGGGGTATGATATGAATCAACAAAGGATTATTCACAAAAATTTCAGAGGAGCAACTAGAGAATTGACGAAAGCATGGTTGATGCTTCAATTGATGAATTTTGTAGTTAATTAGAAGGTTTGGAAGAGTTTCAAGACATCCAAGACTCATTAATGTCAGAAGAAGCTCAATGGAATCCAACTAGAAACTCCCGACCATCGTAGATGATGAAAGAAGCAAGGAGGGAAAGAAAATAGAGCTTAACGGTGATGGTAGGCTCCACCCTACTATCCTCGATATCTTTATGTTAAATAGAGAATGGTTTGAAGATTACCTACCAGAGATGGTAGGCTCCCACCCTACCCGTCCTCGGTAGGTCTCAGGACAAAGAAGAAAGCCTTGAAGACTACACTTTAATTTTAGCCAAAATCAATTAGTTTTTGGTCAATTCCTGGTGTCTTGATTTCCAAGTTTATAATTAACTTTATGAAAAGTAAAATTACGTCATTTAATTACTCATTAGATTTAGGAAGAGGAGTTAGGGTTCCTCTATAACTATCCTATTATGCCACCTCTTGTAACTAATTGATAATTGATGATTATATGAAATTTATGAGTTTTCTCTTAGGAATCTTAGATTTTTAGGCTTTCTCCTAACTTATCTAGGGTTTGATCTCCCTTAGATTGTATTCATTTGAGGCACTTGTGATGTAAATATTCAATTGGTTGTAGATTTGATTCAACACCTTCGCAAGATCACCTCCTCTGATGAAGAATCTCTATTGAGGATTTTGTAGTTCTAGTACTCTAATAGAAAACCTATAAGGATAAGCCTCATAAACCAAATATTGAGAGGCAAAACTCATCCCCAATTTGATAAAAAGAACCTTGAGGAAACTATAGCCTCAAAACCCTAACTACACAAACTAGAAGACCTAGGTTTAATCAATTCTCAGAACAAGAACTCTAAGAATCCATTAAAAGAGGAATTGGATGATCAAATGATTTCCATAGATTCCACAATCTAAGGAACCAAATATTCACAAAACTAAGGAAGCAAACCCTTAGCAATCTAACTAAGAAGGGTTGAAGAACCCTAGAAACAATGGAGAATCCTCTCTCAATTTTAAGGAAAATATGAATGTCAGTTACAAATGAGCCTCTAAATGGGTATTTATAGGGACAAGCTTAAATCTAACTTGTCTATTGATTAAGGGCTCTAAAATTTCCATTAGACCCTTAATTATTAGCTGGGCATAAAGTTCAAACAATAAAAATTTGCCTAAACATTGCATTGGTCCAATCCACCAAGACCCTACCAGCGATGGTAGGATATACCCTACTACACGCGGTAGGTGTTGTCATCAATTCTCAAGCCATCCAGAAGCCTACTACGGACGGTAGGTACAAGGCCTACCATCGGTGATTGGTCCAATACTGCACAACACTTAGTCTTTTTTACATCAATTTGCTCCCTTGAATAACCCTCGGTTATGATTTAGATTGTGAGCAACTTGGAAGGTTCTCCATGATCTTCAAAGCCTTTATGATTGCTCTCCATAGCTTTCTCAATTAATGCAACCGTGCCTTTTGCCAAACTTCCATCTTTATCTTTGACCTTCTTTGCCCTTGCTCTAGTGAGTGGTCCATGCATCAAGTGTTTAGCTTCTTAGCTCTCCCAGTTCATATCATCCGCCCCTCCTTAGGAAAGATTCTTCCTCGAATATTCACCTATATGAAACAAAGATAATCAGAACCATTGAAGGTGGAACTAACATTCCATTCACCCGGAAGTTCAATTTTAGGCATGGTCACTAATGCGCTCAAGAATTTGAAAAGGGCCATCGCCATGGCATCAAGCTTAGACTTTCATTGAGAAGGAAAGCGTTCTTTTCTAATGTGAATCCAAAACTAATCGTCGGGTTCAAAGACTACTCATTTCCTTCCAACATTTCTTTTAGCCATTAGCTTCTTGTAGGTGGCCTCAATAGCTTCACGTACTTTAGCATGAATAGACTCGACAAACTCTGCCTTGCACTTTCCATCCATGCTCACAACAGGATCTATAGGTAAAGGCACCAAATCAAATGGAGTTAAAGGATTGAAACCATAAACAACCTCAAAAGGAGAATAAGAAGTAGTAGGGTGACGTGCTCTATTGTAAACAAGCTCGATGTGAGGAATATAATCTTCCCATTCGCCCAAGTTCTTCTTAAGGATGGTCCTAACCAGTTGCCCAATGGTTCTATTGACCATCTCCGTTCAGCCATCGGTTTGTGGATGGCAAGCTGTAGAATACAACAAATTAGTTCCAAGTTTCCTCCACAAAGTACGCAAAAAATGACTAAGAAACTTGCTGTCATGAACCGAAACAATAGTTCTAGGAATGCCATGGAATTGCACCACCCAAGTAAAAAACAAGTTCGCAACATGACTAGCATCATCAGTTTTCTTATAAGATATGAAATGAGCCATTTTAGTAAACCAATCTACTACAACAGAGATAGAATCCATGCCCTTAGGTGACCTACACAAACCACGAATAAAATCCATAGAAATATCAACCCAAAGTATTTTAGGCACATCTAAAGGGGTATAATGACCATATGGCAAGGATGTAGACTTAGCTCTCTTACACTCTAAAAAATTCCCAACGAACCTTTCAACATTTGTGATTGTTTTCACCTTCTCATCGTTCACTTGAAGACCTTGAGAACTCACCACATACCCTAGGAAAGTAACTTTTTCTAAACAAAACTCACATTTTCAAAGGTTAACATATAATTTTTCAATTCTCAGAACCATCAGAACTCGTTTAAGATGATGCAAATGATCTTCATAAGTTTTGCTATAAATTAAGATATCATCAAAATAGACAACAAAAAATTTACCAATGAAATTCCTTAACACATGTGCATAAGTCTCATGAATGTACTAGGTGCATTAGTCAATCTAAAAGGCATGACTAGCCATTCATAAAGACCAAAATTATTTTCAAAGCCGTTTTTCCACTCATCCCCTTTCCTCATTCTAATTTGATGGTAACCTGACTTTAAATCAAACTTTGAAAATATTTGAGAACCATGCAACTCATCAAGCAAATCATCTAACCATGGCAAGAGTTTTTGGTTGCCATGCCTTTGAAGTGCATCAAGAATCTTTCTATTTACTTCTCCTCTTGTGTATTCTTTCCCATATGCCTTTAGCCCACTTGTGATGTTGGTGAATCTTGTGAACATGTCACTAATGCTTTCATTTTGCTTCATCATGAATAGCTCATAATCTTTCACCAACATAGCCAACTTTGATTTCTTAACTTGATTGGTGCCTTCATGAGTTACTTCAAGCAATTTCCACATTTCATGAGCCAAATCACATCTGCTCATCCTATTGTACTCATTGGCATCTAGGGCACAACTTAATATATTCATGACTTGAAAGTTTAAAGTCATCTTTCTTGAGTCAAATTCGTCGAATTCTTCAACCTTCTTGACTCTTCCATCCTTTTGGGGAACATAAGGTCCTTTCTCTACAATCTCCAAAGATCAAAGTTAATAAAGCAAATATCAATTCAAATTCTTAACTTCCAAAAAGTATAATTAGTGCCATTAAAAAGAGGAGGTCTATTAGTAGAAGAGTCTTCTACATAAGGTAGGTTTGAAATACTAGTCATTTTATAAAAGATCATTTACTTCTTAGGATTTTAAGCCTTTAAAAGAAGACTCGCTCTGATACCGATTAAAAAACCCTGGGGTGGAGGGGGTAAATAAGGTTTTTGGCTAGTTTAAAAACTTTTTGAACATTTTAATAGAAACCTCTGATCTTGTTTGAAGAAGAATTTAATAACTCCTTTTTAATAAAATTCCGAGAGAAACAAAATCTCTTTTATAAAGTAGTATTAAACTATAAACATAGAAGTAAAAGGAAAACCACAAAGCAAAGAGACAGAATTTATAGTGGTTCACTCTCTCAATAGAGCTACATCCATTACCTTGAGACTCAACTAAAGGATTTCACAAATCCAATAATTTAAAGCTTATACACAAAACACAATGAGGATCACCCTTCAAGAGTTTTGCACTCAAACCTCAATGTTTACGCAACACAACAATACAATAATTATAAAAGGATCACCCAAAGGATTTTTTCACAAAACCTTTAATCACAAAATAAAGGAAGAGAGTAAGGATAGAACAATGTTACCAAAGGAGCTTAAGAAGTGAATGATACAACTTAATTGAATGCTTCTAGAACTCCCTTCTTCTCCTTCTTTGAGTGACGATAAAAAATTTAGTTTCAAGGAGATTTTTTTTAAGATGAATAAGGTTAAGAATATGCTCTTTAATGCTCTTCAATTTTGTAATAAATGTTTCTTAACTTCTTAAAAAATTTATGGCTGCTCAAAAAATCATTCAAATCGAACGACTGGTTTTCTTTATAAACAGAAAATCAGATGACCCTTTTTAAAAGCGGACGACTGATTTTTTTTATATCTTGAAAAATCAGACGATCGATTTTAAAACAGGACGACCGATTTTTTAATTCCCTTGAAAAAATTAGATGAACCTTTTTCATTTTGAGAAATAAAAAATCTGATGACCGGTTTTAGATATGACAGAAAAATTGGACAATCAGTTTTCCTTGAAAATTTGGACTTTCCTTCATATTTCAAGACATGTATTCTTGATACTCTTTAAAATAAAAAATCCAATTAAAACATAAAAAACTCTATCAAGAATACTTAGTTTTTCAAGTATAGTTTGTAAAAAAAATATTTCTAACAAGGAGCTATCATGCTTGATCAAAAATCAAAGAGATGAGTTAGGGAGTTTTACAAAGTTACCTTAAGGATACCCCTAACTAATGTTCTTGTCATCAAGGTATTTAACTTGATCACTTCATCTTCATAAACTCTCATTGTCTTGAGTGATCTTTTGCTTCTTTGTAGATTACCCTTGAGACTCCTCTTGTGCATCTTTTGTTCTTCTATATAAATCTATTTCTACTTATCACAAAACACAAGTTAATCATAATCAAAACATTACAAATATGCCCTTAGGTCTTACAAAAATGATTTTAAAAGATTAATAAAAATAAGAGTTTGGTTTGGTGGAATCCTCCTAATCCTTGTTACTAACTCAATTGGAAAGATTTTAGTGAAAATGATGTTTGAATTAATTGAGTTGGGTCATCACTTAAAAATTGGGCAATCCCTATCTCTAGGACGAAAGCCAAACTATTCACTAACCCTTAGAAGGAAATTTCTTTTCTCCCTAACAAATTATGATTGCAATAAAATGAAGTCATTTCGAAAGACCTAAAAGTGTAATATCGTATCTCTAGTCAATTTTCCCAATTATTCCCAGTTGATTGCCCTAGATTGTTCTTCCTTTTTCCCAAATAGCCTTGCGAATAATCTAATCTCACGACAATTACAAATAAACGCAATTGGAAGACCACTTAAATTAAAATAAGCATCAAATTCAAGAAATCAAACGAAGAAGTTTATAATCAAGAATTAAAGTTCAACCCTAAATCCAAACAATAAAAATACTCACTATTCATATTAATAAAACTAAAAATTAATAAAAGAATTCAATAAAAAGAAAAGTAAAAGAAATCTCAGGATTAAGTCTCGAAGCCAAAGTCGGATCCCGAATGTCTTCTAAGATCATCTCGAGTAACCAAATAGGAGATCGAAATCTTGAATCAAAAGTCTTCAATTCTTGAATCCAAGAAAATAAATCTTGCACAAAACTTAAAATCTATAACCAGCTAAAATATAAAAGCTGGAATTTTAAAGAGTGCTTACTAATCTAACCTAATTCTTCTACTCCTAATCTAAAATCTAATCTAACCTAAATTTAATCTAAAGCAATTGGCTATTAAACTATCTAAACTGTCTAAAATTGTATATTACAATGGCTGTATAAAAGCCCTATATATAGAGGTAAAAATACAAGAAACCCAAGCTAAAGTTGGAGTAGGAATCAAGAAAATCGAGTTTTAAAAGGATTGGAATTGCCCCTTGCAAGCCTACCTACCGGTGACGGTTAGATGAGGCCTACCGTCCATGGTAGGAGTCAGGTTTAAGCTTCCTGGCCATCCTCGGCACCTACTATCAATGGTAGGTTACCCTGCCATCTGCGACAGGGGCTACTATTTTGTTGATGGATTTCGTTTTCGTCGCTTTTGCTCCGCTTTCATCTATTTTTGTTTCCTTTGCAGCGTTTCTACTTCTGGAGGGTACATAGACAAGAATAAGAGATTTTTAGCTCAAATATATACTTTTACATATTAAAAATACAAAAAAAATGAAATTAACATATAGAAAAATATAGACAAAACTGCACTTATCAATAAACTAACGAAAAAAATAAGCAAAACAATGAATGGCAAAACTAACCACCAAAACATAATAAATACAAAGTACAAAATAGTGAAAGAAGAACACAATTAATAATTTAAATTAAGTAAATAAAAATGAAGCAAAGAGTTTAAGAGTGAGCTTTAGTTTGTTTGAATAAACAAATTGTCGCCCTGATTCCAGTGAAACGCAGAATTTTTCTCAGATGTGGTGTTGTTGGAGTTCCGCCTAAGTTGCTGGAATCTTCGCCGAAAAATTCACCAAAAATGCCTTTGAAATTTTCTGCAAACTGTTGTTAGAAAAACATAACAAAATATAATACTACGGTTAGTAAAATAAGAGATAAAAAAAGAAGTTGAAAAAAAAAGAAAAGAAAATAGAAGAAAAAGAGAGAGACGGGGTTTAGGGAGAGATCGGTAGATGGGAGGGAAAACAAGGGACGGTGGGGTATGAAAGAGAGAGAAAATGGAGGGTTGAGATGGTGGGTGGTATGAGAAAGAATGGGGGAAGAAGAAGAAGAAGCAAAGAAGAAGAAAAAGAAAGGAAAAGAAGAATAGATGAGAGAGGGAAAGAGAGAATGCAAACTGATAGAGAGGTCGATGGTGGAGGGTGGTCGCCGGAGTACCGGTGGAGGGAGATGGTTTTAGGAGGTGGAAAACAAGAGAGAAAGAATCGAGAGAAAGGGGAAGAAAAATGGGAGGAAGGAAGAAGGAAAGAGGGGAAAAGTTTGAGATTTTTTAGAGAGGGATTGGGGGAATTGCAAAAATTTCGGAGGATTTGGCTGTAATTGGAATGAAATCGGGTCGACCTTACCTGATTACTTGCGAATTTGCCTGAACTTGTACTGAAGTTGACCCTACCACGTCAAGTAGGTCGAGGCGTACCGTCCATGGTAGGCTTCTGTCCGCTAAAGGGAAAAATCATCGCCGGACCTACAACATGCAGTAGTTTGGACCTACCACTCGTTGTAAGTTTCTGTTTTTGAAGTATTTTTGTGCCCTGACCTTACCGCATGTAGTAGGGTACCCTACAGTCCGCAATAGGGTTTTGTCTGAACTTTGATTTTTCTTCTTTCTGCTATTTTGTACCCCATTTCATGCCCGCCAATATTTTGAATTCATTTTAAGGTCAAAATAGGTCTTAAGCAAGCATTCATCTCTCCAAAAATACCTTCCAGAAAGAAAAACAAAAAAATGATCAAAGCGAAAAAGGAGAGAAAACTACAATTCAAGTGTACAATTACAATAAGTTTACAAAGAGTTATAAGAAATACTCCCTTCTAAGTGCCAAAAGCACCTTCTGGATCACGACAATCCGAGTTCTTCTCGACCTTCCCTTTCTCGATATGTCGAACGGGCATCCACTTTGTCAAACCTGCCTTCAATTTGGGGATAAGAGTCTTCCCTTTTTTTGTTGATTTTTTTGGGCTATCGTCTCGTTTTGGATTAGTTTCCTGCAAAGGCAAACACACTTCTTGAGTTATATGATTAATGTATAGAGTGTCTTGACTTTGAGAAGGGGAAGTTGAATTTAAAGGAAATTTGAACACTATATCATTATCCCCCACCCTTAAGATTAGCTTTCCTTTCTCCATGTCCATGAAAGCACTTGATGTCCATAAAAACGGCCATCCTAAGATAATAGGGAAGTCCACATCCTCCTCCATATCAAGAATGTCAAAATCTACAGGGAATACGAGGTCTTTAACCTTGATTAGGACATCTTCTGACCACCTTAAGATGTCTAACATTTTCATCTGTCAAATTAATGGACATCCTAATGGGTCTTGGCTTTCTTATGCCTAGTTTCTTGCACATAGAATATGACATAACATTTATACTAGCGCTTAAATCTGCTAAAGCTTTATCAACTGAAAAACTACCAATAGTTCAAGGAAAAGAGAAACTCCTGGATCTTCTAACTTCTACGGTAGTTTATCCTTGTTGATAAGGATTGCCAAATATTCTTTCCCCAGGAAATGTGTGGATGCATCGTTAAGTTTGCTCTTCTTTTTCAGTATCTCCTTCAAGTATTTAGCACACTTGGGTATTTGCAAGAGTAGATCACAGAGAGGTAAGTTTATTTTCAATTGTTTGAATATCCCTATGAACTTTCTCATGTTTTCCTGGATTACGATAACGAATGAAAGCCGCTAAACACGGGATTTTAGTCTTGTATTCAGCATTCACTGGCTTATCGTTCTTCTCTTCTTTACTTGGCTCTAATGCTTTAAAGTTAAAAGTCTCGGATGATCTTCTTTCCTTTTTCAACAAAGCTTTTCTCTTGTATGATCATCACTTTTTCTTCATTTGGAACTTCCTCATCAAATGTTACTGAGATAGCATTGACATATTCTCTCGGGTTCACTTCGGTGTTGCTTGGGAGAGTTGTAGGATTCCTCTCTAATACTAACTTTACTAGCTGCCGAACCTTTTCTCCAAATTTCAAATTGAGGCTTCTTGGACCCATTTGACAACCTCTATAGTACTCATTCTTGTATCAGTGGCGTTAATGAATTTCACTATGAGCTCTTCCAAATTAGTTTTTTTGGTGCAGGATTTTGTGAAGCTGCGTCATATGGTAATGGTTGGGTAGGACCTCTATTTTGGAATCCCGAAGATTGTTGCTGTCTTTGCTGTACTTGCCCACCCCAAGAGAAGTTTGGGTGGTTCCTCCAGCCCGTACTATACGCGTTGGAGTAAGGGTTATTACCCTGCCTGTTCCCTTGCACATAATCGACTTGCTCTATAGGACCTCCCATAGTAGGGCATTCATGATTGGATGCCCCTCACCTGCAGAAGTTACAGAACATAGCTGGTTGAGTGTTCTTATTTGCAGGTGTAGTTGTCAATTTCCCCATCTTCTGCTCTATCATGGCTGCCAATCTCGTTCCCATAGCAGTGATAGAATCTACATTAAGGGCTGTAGCAGTTTTTGGTTTGGATCTCTATCCATCCTAGGTGTAGCTATTCACAGCTATTTGCTCGATTAGATCATACGCCTGTTGGGAAGTCTTGTGATTTGTAGAACCACCAGCAAAGGCATCAATTAGCTGTCTTACCCCAAATGAAATTAAGTTATAGAAGGACTGAATTTGAATCCCGAAATCTAATTACGGTAAGGACACTTCCTTAGTAGCTCCTTTCATCTTTCCCAAGTCTCATAGAGGCTTTCTCCATCAATCTGTTGGAAAGATAAGATCTCGTTCCTAAGCTTTGTTGAACGAACAAGAGAAAGTATGTTCCTAGAAATTTCTTGGCTAGTGAATTCCATGATATAATCAAGCTAGAAGGTAATGACTTAAGCAATAGTTTCGTCTTTCCTCCTTCGAGAGAATGGGAAAAGACGAAGTCTAATGGCATCTTCTGAGACTTCGCTGATTTTAAATGCATCGCACACACCTCAAAGAAATTACCGATGTGCACATTAAGATTTTCCTAAGGGAGTCCATCAAATTGTACATTGTTTTGCAGCATTTATATGACGTTCGGCTCGATCTCAAAGATTTTTTCTTATACCTATGGCCTTGCTATGCTTGACTGCGTTTCAGAGATGGACGTCATAGCATAATCTGCCATTTTCCTCTCCCTCCTTGGTGGTGCTGGATGTGGTACAAGCAATGGATTTAGATCGAGTCGAGCTTCTTAACCTTGTTCTATTTTTTCAACGGTGACTATGGGGTTGTTGTTCACCGTGTCAAATCGAAGAGCGCAGCGGGCACTCCGTAGCGACGCTCAGGTTCTGGATCGAATGGGACTAACTCACACCTTTGCTTTTGGGGCATAAAATAGTTATCCAAACCCTAAAAAGGTAAACCACAATCAAAGTGCATAAGGAATAATTCACAAATCAAGATAAAAGCAAACAATAAACCAATAATTGCAAAAACAACAAGCAATCCAAATTAAAAACAAAAACAAGAATCCATGGTTTGAATGCCACCCGAGCACATCCCTCGATTCCCATAATGAAACCCAAAATTGTTCTATGAAATCTCTTCAATATTCCTCCAAGAGCTTCAATCCAATGTTAATTATGGAGAATCTATCTATTTGAAAAGGGAGTGAGAGGGTTTTTCTTTCCCAAATTCGCCCCTAATTTCTCCTCTCTAAAACTAAAATTTTCCTCGTTTCAAAAATGGGTAAAAACTGATATAAATACACATAAAAACACAGTAATGCACTGCTGATAGGACCTATCGCGTCCAGTAGGTTAAGCCCTACCATCTGTAGTAGGTTTAAGTTCTAGTTGGCTTGAAATTTTGGGGACCAACCATGTGCGGTAGACTTTTGCTGGGATGGTTCTTGTGACCTTTGGATCTACAGTCTGCAGTAGGTTGGCCTACCGTCGGCGGTAGTCTCCTTCTTTGCTACCATTGGCTCCATTTTATATATATAGGGGTAAATGGTATAAATAATACATTTTATATATTAAAACATCGTAAAACAACAAAAATGACACGTGTGAATGTAGTAGAATATGGCACTCATAAATTGTCCTCTTGGTAGTTGTCTTTATCCTTTTCAATCCAACCATTCAAATCCTCATTAAAGACCAAAGTCCTTTTTGTAGGACAGTTCATGGCTATATGTCCCACACTATTGCACTTGAAGCACCTTGTTGGATTGGTATTCAATCTACCTTTTTTCTTCCACCGTAGGCTTAGAATCATCTTTAAAAGCCACCTTAGGTGTTTCATCTTTCTTTGGCCAACTCTTGTAGGTAGATGCTTGAGATTTAGGCACCACACTTCTTGAAGAAGGAAGATTAGTTTTAGAAAAACCAATCCTCTTCCTTTGATTTTCAATCTTAGTTTCCAAATGACACATGTCTTCAAACATTTGTGTAAGGGTACAATTCTAGTTGATTTGCAATGTCCCTATTAAGACCACTTAGAAATCTAGCAATAGAAGCATCTTTGTCTTCTTCCAAGCTTAATCTCCAAGTGTATAACTCCATCTCTTGTCTATACATCTCTATACTTTTGTTGCCTTGCCTAAGAGTCATCAACTTGTAGTGAAGTTCCCTATAATAATGTTCCGGCACAAATCTTTCCTTCTTGAGAATCTTCAATTCTACCCAAGTTTCAACCGGTTGCTTTCCATTTCTCATTCTTTTCATGGCAATCCTTTCCCACCAATGAAGTGCATAAACTAAAAGTTTAACAATGACTAGCTTAACCTTGATAATGTCACTATAATTTTTCACCATGAATAGTTTCTCCACTTGACGTTCCTAATCAAGGAACACATTTGAATCACTTTCACCCTTGATGCTACACACCTTTCACTTGATTTTTTCTAGAGCTTTATCCCTTGTTGCACACCACAAAACCCCCATATTGTGCTTGGCCAACATTAGGATTCTCACCATAATCTTTAAACAAGCTATCTTTATGCCATGCTTCATGTCTTGGAACCTCTTTTTGAGGTCTATTATATCCCGTTCCTCCTAGACCCTCTCTTCTTCCACTTCTAACATGTTGCCTTTCTTAGTATCCACTTTCATGAAATAGATAAGAATTGTGAACCGGCATGTCATTGTATCCATAAGAAGGTACATTGTAATAAGTGCTTTGATAGTGAGGTGAATGAAATCCTCCAAGATTGTCTCCAACTCTTTGCTCTATTGTGGCACTTCCCTTGCCCTTCTTTAACTCTTCAACATCTCTTGCAACACCTTGGAATTTTCTTGCCAATCCCTCAATAGATTGTTACGTAGATCGCAATGTTTCATTTAAGTTCATCCTTGTAGGATTAGTAGTGCCTTCTAGATGAGATTGAGTAGGAAAATGATCATTCGTTGACATTGTATACATGCAAACTAAACAAAGAAAACAAAACAAAAAGACCTCCTAACCACTCCCTTAATTGTTTACTCTCCTCGATGTTCACTCAATTCACTTGTGTTTAGCACACTTTGTTGGCTTTATCACAGTAGGCACACCCTTATACCTTTTTCCAACTCGTCACATAAGTCTTTTTAAGATTATTCAAACCTTTTAACAAACTCAACCAAGAGCAAAAACTCAAGCAAGCAAAACAATCAATGCAGTTAGTTGGAGTGTTCAAAGAGGCAAAGTTTCAAACACTTGAGGTGTAAGAATTTTAATCTCTGGAAAAGAACTAGCAAACATAATTGATCATCAACAAAGATAGAAACATACAAGAAACAATTAGAAGTCAAATTCAAAGCAATTCAAAACAAATAACCTAAACTAAGAAAACAAGAGTACTAAGAAAATTTTCCAGAAAATAGGGGATGACAACACCCTGTCACATGATGGTAACTCTATAAATACGAATCCAAATCAATTAAAACCAATGTAGAAAGATTCTTCACTCGACAAGAATGAATTTAAGCACGCATTTTACTCAAATTGAATCAGTATAACACAAGATATGCTCGGATGAATTTAAGCACACATTATAACACTAGATACCGAAAACACATTTCAAGTTTCAATCACATTGATCAATCAATTAGATTCCAAATTGAGTGAATCTTATTTGAATTGAACCCTAACTAAAAGGAGAAAAGTTCCATCATAAAAATTCAAATAAATTCACACGTAAGCATTCAATTATTCAACCGATTTTTGGAATTAATTTTTCTATACTGTTGTTGCATGATCTTCATGAAATTTTGTTTGATCTCAAGTACTTTTTTTCAGCGAATTAAAATAACATAAAACATAAAATGACATTTATTTAGAGATTTTTCTAATACTGATTTGATGTTAATCTTTAATTGTTTGTAGATTTAATTCAACAGTTTCCCAAGATCACCTCCTTTGATAAAGAATCTCTATTAAGGATTTTTGTAGTTTTAGCACTCCAATAGAAAACTTATGAGGATCTAAGCCTCATAAATCCAATATTGATAGGAAAAAATCATTCCCAATTTGATATAAAGAACCTCAAGGAAACTATGGCTCCAAAACCCCAACTACACAAAATAGAAGACCTTTGTTTAATCAATTCTAAGAACAAGAACTCTAAGAATCAATTCAAGAAGTAATTTGGTGATTAATTGATTTCCATAGATTCCACAATCTAAATAATCAATTGTTCACAAAACTAAGGAAGCAATCCCTTACAAGCTAACTAAGAAGGATTGAAGAACCCCAGAAACAATGGAGAATCCTTTCTCAACTTTCAGCAAAATATCAATGTTAGTTATAAATGAGCCTATAAATGGGAATTTATAGGGAAAAGCTTAAACCTAACTTGTCTATTGATTAAGGGCTCTAAAATACCCAATAGACCTTTAATTATTAGCTTGAAATAAAGTTCAAACAATAAAAACCTGCCTAAACATCGCATTGGTCCAATCTATTAAGACCCTATAGTCACCTGTAGGGTGTGCCCTATTGCACACATTAGGGTATTGTCTTCAATTCTTAAGCAGTCTAGAAGCCTACCGCGGCAGGTCTAATACTTCACAACACTTAGTCTTTTTCACATCCAATTTACTCCCTTGAATAATCCTTGTTTATGTTGTAGATTGTGAGCAACTTGGAAGATTCTCCTTGATCTTCAAAGAATTCATGCTTGTTCTTCCTAGTTTCCTCAATGAATGTGATATGTGCATAATTGTTTATATTTTCTATAAATCAATTTCATCGTTGTCTGTCCTTTTAATAGAGAAAAGTATATTTTGTAGTTTAATATCTCTTATTCTTATCTTAGGTGCCCTCCAAAAACGAAAACGGTGAAAGGAAATGAAAACGGAGCCGTGAGTAACAAAACAGCTGACCTACCGCGCGAGGTAGGCTAACCTACTGTCAGCGGTAGGTCCTTCGACACATGGCATTAGCAAGGAAGAATCCTACCGGTGGCAGTAGGTCCAATTTGCAAGGGCAATTAATCCAACTAAAATTGTATTTTCTTGTATTTTAATCCAATTCTAACTTTGTTTTCTTGCATTTTTCACCTCTATATAAGGGGTTTTGCTGCAGCTATTGTAGTTAGATAGATTAGTTAGGATTTTAAAATTGGATTAGTTAGGTTAGTAGTAGATTAATTTCGTTAGATTAGATTAAACACTTTTCAAATTTCAGCTTTTATACATTTAACTAGTTAGTAAAGTTTCAAGTTTTCTGCAATTTAGTTCCTTGGATAAAAGAATTGAAGATTCAATTTCAAGATTCGATCTTCAACTTGGCAACTCGAAAGACGAGCTTGGAAGATGTTCGGGATTTCAACTGCGGATTCCATTTTAATCCTAAGCTTACCTTTTCCTCTCTTGTTATTGAATTTTATGTGATTTACAGTTTTATTATAATAAATTGTAAGTAGTTCTTTATTGTTTGGATTAGAGTTGAACCCTAATTCTTGATTAATTCTTGGTTAAATTTCTTGAATTCGATATTTGTTTTGATTTAAGCTGTCTTCCAATATCATTTGTTTGTAATTTAATTGTCACGAGATTAGATTAATCGCAAGGTCGTTAGGAATTGAAAAAGGAGGAACGATCTAGGGCAACCAATTGTGGGTGAATTGGGGCAATTGACTAGAGATACGGTTTTGCACCTTTAGGTCTTTTGAATAACCTAATTTTATTGCGCTCATAATTTGTTAGGGAGAAAAGAGATTTTCCTCAAAGGGTTAGTGAGTAGGGTGGCTTTCGCCTAGAGATAGGGATTGCCTGAATTGAGTGATGACCCAGCTTAATTAATTCAACATTTTTATTAAAGTTTTTCTAATTGAATTAGTAACCAAGATTAGGGAAATTCCACAATCCAAACTCTTGTTTTATTAATTTTTAAAATCGTTTTTACATTACTTGCTTTCTTTTAGTTGATTTATTTGTTTTCATTTGTTTTTAATTTTTCATCAACGACATCATCTTTTTGGACTAAACATCACACGATTAGTACTTAAGCCTTTTCCATTTCTTGAGAGATTTGACACTTAGTTGAACTAACCTTTGCATTGTTATGTCCACCTGTCTTGTATTGTAGTGATTAAGAATATAATGTTTTAAACATTAGAATGCAACCATGCCTTTAGCCAAACTTCCATCATTATCTTTGATCTTCTTCGCCCTTGCTCTAGTGAGTGGTCAATGCATCAAGTCTTTAGTTTCTGACCTCTCCCGGTTCATATAATCTTGGATTGAGACGATTCAAGAGTTTCATCGATTGATCTCAATTCCTACTCTAAGATATCTACATCCTTGTAGTTGTCTAGATTGGGTCTTCTTTGCACAAGCTAATTAGGTTTTTGGTTTGGTATACCCATTGTTGAATTAGAGTGTGAAGGAAAGATTAGCTACATGAATTTAAGAGGTCATAAGTTTAGTATTACTATAGTTGCTTGAGGATGGAGCTAATTCAAGTCCTATAGAAGGCAAAAGATCCATGGGTTTGAGATTTGAAGATTTGAAGCATTTCATCAATTTGCAAATAAAATTTCACATCAAAAGTATGGTTGCGGATAAGGTACAAAAGGATGATGATATCAGGATAGCCAAGAGTAAACTACTTGGAGATCTAATTCTTCTAGTATTTTTAGATTATGATATAATTTTGGGAATGGATTGGTTGTCAAAACATCAATCTCAGGTAGACTGTAAGAATCAAATGGTAAAGTTTGGTACACCAGAGAAAGAAGTGATCTAATTTAGGGGGAGGGATTGTGTAACGCCCTACCCCGTAGGCACCTAGCATGACTTAAAAATTATGGACGTTATGGAAATAGAGTTGGAATATGATATGGTGGAGTAAAGTGTTTTTGACACTTAATGGTATTCTGGGAATACTTAGGAATAGGAATAAAATTTTATTATATTGAGGTTTTGTTATTAAGGTTTATAAGTGATTTTAAGTGGATTTTATTTTTAATACCTAGCGTATTTATTTTAGAAATTTAAATACTTGACATTTTCATATAAGGTTTCAAAAAAAAAAAAAAACTTTGCAATTAAGAAATCGGCTGCCACCTCCTACCCTACCTATCACCACAATGTTTTCTTCTTGTTTCTTTTCTGTTTTTTTCTTTTCCCTTCCCCTAATCGTCATTACGGCATATATATATATATATAGGTCACAAGACCTTTTTTTTCTTTTTCTAGCAAGTTGGCAACAATATATATATATACATAGATATATTAGGAGTTTTTGTTTTTTTTTTCTTTCCTTCTTAAGTGGGTGGGCAGCCATTTGAGGTAAGTAAATTTCTTTTTTTTTTATTTGCCTATTATTTAAGTGTTATATATATAGTATAGGCTTATTTCTTTTCTTTTTTTTAGGATTTAAATATTTTAAATGGATTTTTAGTATATAGTATATAGTTAATTATGGTTTCTTGGGAGAGTATATTTTTTTAGAATATAGGATTTTCGATCTTTTTAAAGAATTATTATAAGTAAATATATAAGTATATATATCTCCTAAGCTCATTTCGTAGGATCTCGATATTATTTAAGGAATAGGGCTATTTGATCGGTACCCAGGTATTAAGTATTTTCATATTATTATTTTGTAGGATCTTAGCACCAGATTTACATATAGGTGAGTCCACAAACTCCATTTTTATTTCAAATATTACAAGACATATAAATATGTTTTTTTTTTCGAACCATTACAAAATATTGCTATTTTTGGAACGATATCTCTCAGCGTGTCTTTAGAGATGATCTCCACAATGTGTGACATGTTCATTAGAAGTGCATAGGGGCGGTGCTCCATATAGGTGTTGTCTTTTTAAAACAGGTTATTATTGTTATGAAAAAGAACTAGTCTGTACACGGGGTTTCTGGAAATATTTATAAGTTGGAAAATACTTTGTTTTTGAAAAGTTATATGCTTTGGCATGCATGAATGTAAACATGGGATGTTTGTAAAATCTGCATAAATTGGAGAATGCTTTGGTCTTGAATAGTTACATGTTTCAAAATGAATGAATATAGGCCTGGCATTGGCATAATTATGAAATTTGCATAAGCATGGGATGACTGGCGGATGAGAATTTTTGGTGCTCTGAAATATTTATGACTTGAATCTGCTATAATGGCCGGGCAATTGGCCTTTCGATTTGTAAATACATATGAAAACCTCATTCCGACCAAGGTTAAAGTTTGGTGGAAATCAAGTGAACTGACGCGTTAGCGGATTGCACTGTACGTGGCTAGTTCCTCGTACTAGGGCCTCTTTCGATGACGTGGACGGGTTTTTGACTCTGAGGGTGGATCCACTTGAAGAGGTGCGTAGTACTTTGAGGGCGTGGCCCAACCGGTATTTACGTGGACATTGCATCATGCTCTGCAGTGGGATGGTCGCCTAGTGGAGAGTCAGGAGGGGCTCAAAATTGAGGTTGGCCCCAAGGCAGACATGGTAGGTGCCCCAGGAGTATGTAGCCTGTTTTGACCAGTGATATGGGAGTGCGGTTGTTTGTAATCGAGTGCTCGTATGGTGTTTGGCTGGTATTGACTATGAGATGCCGGAACTTGGTTCTGATGGCCTCGTTTTGGGGATCCGGACTTTGTTTGTGGAGCCCCATGGGTGCATTACATGTTATTTTAAATTCGGGGCGTAGAAGCTGCGTTGATGTGTCTTGATTCGCTCAGACATCCCAGCTGCCCTCGAAACCCTCATTTATGTTCAAGCATCAGTTTTGTTAAAACATTAAAAGAGAATGTTTTCTTATAATATTGCATGAACTGCTTTGTGAAACTGCATCCTCATTATTTTAAACAAATCACTGCAGCGCACACACACGTGGACTCACTGAGCGTTCGCGCTCACGTTTTTACATATCATGTTTTCTTCTCAGATTAACTCAGGACGGTCAGAGATACAATAAACCGCTGAAGTTTTAGGCGTAGAATTTTGGTTTGAGTCTCTACGGAAGGACATGTGTTTCCATGTTGCTCTCTTGTACTCGAGCTGTTTACATAGTATTTCTATCTTTGTATCGGAATTACCATAAGATAAGAAGTTTTCTTGAACCCTATATTTTGAGCTCTATTTTAGTGTTCAGATTGTTTAGTTTTCCACTGCGTATTGTATATATATACTTCTAAGTGTTGCCCAGGGGGTTATGCTCTTGTTTTTAGACTTATAGTTTAGTGCCGAGAGGCATGCAGATATCCTACTCAGCCGCAGTTGACCTAGTGGTAGAGTTGGGGGTATCACAGGTGGTATCAGAGCTCTAGGTTCGATTTGTGGTTAGAGTTAGTAGATTCTAGACGAGTACTAGGAGTTAGCGGCAACGGTTTATTTTTCTCAAAGACTTTTAAGTTCCCTTTTCCTCTTTCGTGTTACTCATCGTGTTATTAGTTTGATGAGAACAGTGCCCCTTGTATACGATGCCATATCTCTGGTCATAATCAGAATGAGAGGACATATAGATATGTTAAGCTTTTGAATTGATGATGGTTCAAGTGACAGAGGACTAAGATTGTTTTAGTCATCAAAAGAGGTTACTTGTTTTGAGACTTGTGGCTGGATTAAGAGATTTTGAAGGACATAAGGTGTTAGGGGAAAACTCTGATGACTTGCAGTTTATAAACTGCCCGAAGTGTGAGTGTGAAGTTCTTATTAGGTACAAAATGTAATCTATATCCATTTCTGTCATCCCTACTTCAGTGATACCAAAGAACTCCATGTACCTTGTAAAATGGACACTTTCATTATTGTTGTCACAATAGAAAGAGCTCTCCGGTACTTGGTTCCATATTCGATATATATTAAGTATTACTTCACGCTGCCGATCAGTGAATGTAAAGATGAAGATGAGCTAATAATGATGAGTTCAGCTCGATAACGAGAACAATAAGTGATGATGAGGATGGGTAAGTTCTAGCCTATAAGCTAAGGTTTAAGTATTTAACATCGGGTAGATGCTTTTGGAAAGGACGGTGGAAGTGCAAGTGGATAATAATTGTTTCAATCATTTGAGGGATCGGGTGTGATAGTAATAATGGATTGGTTGACTACATAATTGAATATATGCATTATGGGTGGAATTTAGTAAAGTCTAGTTAGTCAATATTTCTAATCTTTAGAATTACGGAAAATCAAAAAATAGAGAATCACTTTATATGCAAGAGTAATACCAAAAACTCATGATAGAAGACTACCAAGAATATCTAACGTACTAGTGTAACTAGTTTGGTGAGAAGTTGATTTAATGATAAGGGAGTTACTTGATATCTCTAAAAGAAACTGGAGACCGCATCTCCAGAATAGGAAGTCGAGCCTAGGATAGAATCCAAAAATAGAGTATGAGCTGATATTTCAAATCACATATTGGATGGACTGTCCGGAGGCACCAAAGCAGAAGTAGTTGAAGGTACGATTCAAATCTTTTCTCAACCAGCAAGAATACTTATTGATCCTGGAGCTACTATTCCTTTGTGAGTTTGCATTTCATAAAACATATTTCTGTACCTTCTGGTGTCATGTGTTATCAGTTGATGGTTAGTACTTCTGTAGACATGAGTAAGATAGCTGAGGTAAAGTATCCAGTTGTACTATCTATGTCGAGAGTGTGATTCTATCTGATGACTTGATTGCCTTGCCATTTGAGGGTTATGGCGTGATACTTGTGATGGAGGATTGTCTAAACATTACGCTCAAGTAGACTATCGACGGAAATTGGTTAAGTTTAGTTGACCGAGTATGTCAATCCTTGTATACCAAGGGAAGCGAACGAAATGGGAAAATCCCTTTTTATCTGGCATGAAAGCCAGGAAGTTGTTATGGAAATGATGTCAAGGATACCTACCATATTTACTCAACAAGCCTAAGGAAGAAGTAAAATTAGAGACGGTACCCGTGGTGAAGGAGTTTATAGATGTTTTTCTCGAAGAGTTAACGACGTTGCCAAAAATTGAGAAATGGAGTTCAGCATAGAGTGGGTACCCAGCGCTAAACTAATATCTCGAAACCCCATAGCGGATGGTACAGGACGAGTTGACAGAGTTGAAATGGCAACTACAAGAATTGTTGCAACAAGAATATATCTATCCAAGTATATCTCCTTGGAGTGCATTAGGTTTGCTTGTAAACAAGAAATATGGGGCCTTAGGCCTATGTGTATAGACTACAAAGGACTAAATAGTGTGACAATTAAAAACAAGTACCCACTTCCACTTATTGATGAGTTGTTTGATCACTTCGAGGAGTAGGATGCTATTCCAAATTAGATGTAAGACAAGGATACCATCAGGTACAAACAAAAGAAAGAGATATTCCCATGACATTTTCCAACACCGATATAGGCATCATAAGTCTGTCTTATGCCATTTGGATTGACAAGTGTACCTGCGACATTCATGGAATTAATGCATAGAATTTTATGTCTTTACTCGGATAAGTTTGTGGTGATTTCCATTGCTGATATTCTTATGTATTAACTTAACCTCAAAGTACATGAACATCTTTAAAAAATGTTGTAAACCCTATAGAAGCATAAGTTCTACATCAACTTTAGTGAATGTAGGTTTTGAATGGCGACAAATGACTTCCTTAGGGCATGCGATTACTCTAGAAGGAGTATCAGTAGACCCAGCAAAGGTGGAGCAGAAAGAATCCTAGAAAAATACCAATAGAGTTACATATCTTCTTAAGTAAGAAAGGGTACTATTGGAGATTCATAATAGATTTCTTTTAGAATCGTTAGACCTTTTTAGCACAATTTATAAGTAGAGCCATTGAGTTTAAATGGATGGAGAAGTGCGAGAGAAGTTTCTAAGAAGTAAAGCATCGACTAACTTCAGCACGAGTTGAACTATTACCAAATTTAAGTGAGGAATTTTCCCTATAAAGGAAAGGCCTAGAGGCAGTTTTGATGCAAGATAGATAGATTTGATAGGTTGTTGCTTATATTTAAATTATATTGGAGGATTATGAGCGGAACTATCCAACAAAAGACATGAGGCTAATAACTATAGTGCGAGTAGGAAGTGGTGATTTCACTTATATGGGAAAAATATGAGATCTTTATTGATCATAAAAGTTTATAGTACTCACTTTCCTAGAAGATTTAATATAAGGCAATGTCGATGGATGGGGCTGTGGAAAAATACTGATGCCAAGTTAACTACCATATAGGAAAAGTTAATGTGATGGTGGGTTTAAGTAGAAAGGAGGCAAGGATATCAAGTCTCACCGTCACCTTTACCTTGCAACAAGATAGTACAAGGACCCAAAAGAATAACATGAGATTCCTGGAATTTAAAAACCATGTGAAAACTAAGAAATTGGAAGATTTTCGAACAATAGAAGCTGATGGGAGCCTGTACTTTCGGAATCGGTTGTGTGTACCTAATGATATTGAACTTAAGCGTAAGATTCTAGAAGAAGCACCCAAAAGTAAGTATTCAATGTACCCTGGAGAGAATAAGAAGTATAAAGATTTAAAGCAAAAATTTTGGTGGAATGGAATGAAGAGAGAGATTGCGGAGTATGTAGCAGCCTATCTACATGTCAAAGGGTTAAGGCAGAACACCAAAAGTCAGCAGGACCACTACAACCGCTACCTGTTTACGAAGGGAAATAGAATCATATAACAATGGACTTTGTCACAGGATTGCCCCGGACTAAGGGGTATAAGGATGCTATCTGGGTGATCGTTAATCGTTCAACGAAAGTGGCACATCTTATTGCCATTAATATGATATACCTTTTAAACAAGTTAGTGCAAATCTATGTAGACAAGATTGTACAACTTCATAGAGTGCTTGTTGATATTGTATTGGACCGAGACCCAAGGTTTACCTCAAGGTTTTGGCCCAAGTTCTAGGCAGCTATGGGAACCAACCTAAGTTATAGCACCACAGCACAACCCCAAACCAATGAACAGTTTGAAAGGACAATTGAAACCCTAGAGGATATGTTAAGAGCTTGCGCCTTGGACTTTGGGGATAAGTGGGTTGACAATCTTGCATTTGCTGAGTTTGCTTATAATAATAGCTACCACTCTTAGATAGGAATGGCACCATTTAAAGCATTATATGATAGGAGATGCAGAACACCTTTGTACTGGGATGAAGTCGGAGTTCGATTCCATTGGAGACAAAGAAACTTGATGATAGAATTGGAGGAGAGGCAAAAACAAGTTAGGATAATTTAAGATCGACTTCGGACAGCTAAAAGTAGGCATAAGAGCTATGCCGACAATCGAAGAAGGGATCTAGAGTTTAGTGTGGGAGATCGAGTTTTCTTAAAACTTACACCATATCACGAGAAGCTGCGATATCCGAGGAGAGGAAAGTTAAGCCCTTGATATATTGGACCGTTTGAAGTTATTGACAGGATTGATAAAGTGGCATATCAGCTAGCCTTAACGAGTGAACTGACGGGTATATATGACGTGTTCTATGTGTTACAATTGAAGAAGTCTCATCCTACACCTGATCATGTTCTCAATGATGACGAATTGGAATTACGAGCCGATATGTCATACGAAGAAAACACACTGAGGTTTTAGAACGAAGCGTAAAAGAGTTACGCGGAAGACAGATTCCAATGTGTAGAGTGATATGGAGACATCATGGATTCGAAGAGGCAACTTGGGAGACTGAGGAATACTTGAAGAAAAGCATTCAGAGCTTATAGGTACGTGACTAGTAAATTTCGAGGATGAAATTCCTTTTAAGGAGGGTAGAATGTAACGCCCTACCCTGTAAGCACCTAGCATGACTTTAAAATTACGGACGTTATGGAAATATAGTTTGAATCTGATATGGCGGAGTACAGTGTTTTTGACACATAATGGTACTTTGGGAATACTTAGGAATAGGAATAAAATTTTATTATATTGAGGTTTTATTATTAAGGTTTATAAGTACTTTTAAGTGGATTTTATTTTTAATACCTAGTGTATTTATTTTAGAAATTTAAATACTTGACATATTCATATAAGGTTTCAAAAAAAAAAAAAAAACCTTTGCAATTATGAAATCGGCTACCACCTCCTACCCTACCTGTCACCACAATGTTTTCTTCTTGTTTCTTTTCTTTTTTTTCTTTTCCCTTCCCCTAACCGCCATTATGGCATATATATATATAGGTCACAAGACCTTTTGTTTCTTTTTCTAGCAAGTTATACATAGATATATTAGGAGTTTTTTTTTTTTCTTTCCTTCTTAAGTGGGTAGGCAGCCATTTGAGGTAAATAAGTTTCTTTTTTCTTTTTATTTGCTTGTAAGTTAAGTGTTATATATATAGTATAGGCTTATTTCTTTTCTTTTTTTTTTAGGATTTAAATATTTTAAATGGATTTTTAGTATATAGTATATAGTTAATTATGGTTTCTTGGGAGAGTATATTTTTTTTAGAATATAGGATTTTCGATCTTTTTAAAGAATTATTATAAATAAATATATAAGTATATATATCTCCTAAGCTCATTTTGTAGGATCTCGATATTATTTAAGGAATAGGGCTATCTGATCGGTACCCAAGTATTAAGTATTTTCGTATTATTATTTTGTAGGATCTTAGCACCAGATCTACATACAGGTGAATCCACAAACTCAATTTTTATTTCAAATATTACAAGACATATAAATATGTTTTTTTTTTAACCATTACAAAATATTGCTATTTTTGGAAGGATATCTCTTAGCGTGTTTTTGGAGATTATCTCCACAATGTGTTACATGTTCATTAGAAGTGCATAGGGGCGGTGCTCCATATAGGTGTTGTCTTTTTAAAACAGGTTATTATTGTTATGAAAAAGAACTAGTCTGTACACGGGATTTCTGGAAATATTTATAAGTTGGAAAATACTTTGTTTTTGAAAAGTTATATGCTTTGGCATGCATGAATGTAAACATGGAATGTTTGTAAAATCTGCATAAATTGGAGAATGCTTTGGTCTTGAAAAGTTACATGTTTCAACATGCATGAATATAGGCCTGGCACTGGCATAATTATGAAATTTTCATAAGAATGGGATGACTGGTGGTTGAGGATTTTTGGTACTCTGAAATGTTTATGACTTGAATTTGCTATGATGGCTGGGCAATTGGCCTTTCGATTTGTAAATACATATGAAAACCTCATTCCGACCAGGGTTAAAGTTTGGTGGAAATCAAGTGAACTGACGCGTTAGCGGATTGCACTGTACGTGGCTAGCCCCCCATACTAGGGCCTCTTCCAATGACATGGACAGATTTTTGACTTTGAGGGTGGATCCACTTGAAGAGGGGCGTAGTACCTTGAGGGCGTGGCCCAACCGGTATTTACGTGGACATTGCATCATGCTCTGCGGTGGGACAGTTGCCTAGTGGAGAGTCAGGAGGGGCTCGAAACTGAGGTTGGCCCCAGGGCAGACTTGGTAGGTGCCCCAGGAGTCTGTAGCCTGTTTTGACCAGTGATATAGGAGTGCGGTTGTTTGTAATCGAGCGCTCGTATGGTGTTTGGCTGGTATTGACTACGAGATGCCAGAACTTGGTTATGATGGCCTCGTTTTGGGGATCCGTACTTTGTCCGTGGAGCCCTACAGGTGCGTTACATGTTCTTTTAAATTCGGGGCGTAGAAGCTGCGCTGATGTGTCCTGATTCGCTCAGACTTCCCAGCTACGCTCGAAACCCTTATGTAAGTTCAAGCATCAGTTTTGTTAAAACATTAAAAGATAATATTTTCTTATAATATTGCATGAACTGTTAGTATATGCCCTAAGACCAATTGACTCACATTTATGATTTATGAAGCATGTATTTTTTGAATTGTATTTTATGCTCTTGGTCATCAAGTATGTGACTTGATAGTAAAACCCTTATAGCGAATAAAATACTATTCTTATTTTTCCCTAGTTTATTACATCTTTTAAACTAGTGTGAACTTGATTGATGGTCAAGTTTTACTGATCATGAATATGAGATATAAAATCAATTCATAAATACATATTGAGAATATTATATTGGACATGACCGAAAGTGAAGAAGAAATATTGCATGGGTTTAAGTTATAAGTATTTCTTCTCAGTTTTATATTTTGTGTCCTTTGATCTAATGTTTCTTGCATGGGGAGAAAATATGTTTTGACATAGTCAAACATCACTTTTAATTAGGTGATCATTATGTCTATTGGTTGGCTTATTTTTAGAGAGAGATATCCATGGGCCCCTTGATAAGGAAGACTGGAACATATGCATGGCCATGCTCAAATAAGTATTACTAAGGTGTTATTAATATTATTTGTTGGAACAGTCTGCCTGGCGATCAAGTAAATGGTTAATTAAGTTTTATAAGGATGACTTAATCCATGCCTTATACTTAATTAGGATATCGTGTGACAAAAGGACTAAATATTAAATCTGATGCTAGGTTATTATTACATTTACTTAACTTGGGTAAGCATAATGTCTTGCTAGAGGCCGCTTATATTTTGTGAATAAATGTCTAGGAAATTTTTCATTCACTGCCAACGTTAAGTGAACCTACTGGGTCACACGCATAGACTATCTTGTGAGCATAATGTCCACGTTCAATGAATCTAGATTGTGTCCAGATTCGTTGAACGTATACAAAAGGGGAATCAGATTCCATATTGTATTTTCTGGTAAGTTAATAAGTAATTAATTTTATTTAATCGAATAAATGAAATTAATTACTTAATATTACTCATCCAACCGTTGGATGATTATAGGAATAAACGGACGAGATTAAACTGTCATTAGATGACAGTTAGGATTTTGATATTGACAGCTATAAAAGGTTATGTTAAGCTTTTCTTGGTCGCCGTCCTTTATCTGATTAAAGAAAAACAAAACCCTAAACCCTAGTACGACGATATAGTATCTAGCCTCCTCTCTCCGAAATACGACTGATTACCAGATAGTCAGGATCAGTTCTGAACAGTTTTCAGAACACAGAAGGGGCTAGCATTCCGATCGCTTGCAGAGGAGTTCGTCACGTGGATACCAGTAGAGGGCGAAGCGTACAAAGCAGCGCCTCCACAACGAACAATCAAAACATTGAGGTAATTTCTATCCAATCGGTTTTTCTAGTATGTACAGATCCTGTTGGTGGATTTCCGTAGTTTTATTTTATTTTGTTTTTGCCTATGGATTCCAACTTGAACCGCTTTGTGAAACTGCATCATCATTATTTTAAACAAATCACTACAGTGCACACATACACACGTGGACTCACTGAGCATTCACGCTCACGTTTTTCCATATCATGTTTTCTTCTCAGATCAAATCAGGACGGTCAGACATACGATAAACCGCTGAAGTTTTAGGCGTGGAATTTTGGTTCGAGTCTCTCCGGAAGGACATGTGTTTCCATGTTGCTCTCTTGTACTTGAGTTGTTTGTAAAGTATTTCTATCTTTGTATCGGATATACCATAATATAAGAAGTTTTCTCGAACCCTATATTTTGAGCTCCATTTTAGTGTTCAGATTGTTTAGTTTTCCGCTGCGTATTGTATATATATACTTCTAAGTGTTGCTCAAGGGGTTATGCTCTTGTTTTTAGACTTATAGTTTAGTGCCGAGAGGCACGCAGATATCCTACTCAGCCGCAGTTGGCCTAGTGGCAGAGTTGGGGTATCACTGATTGCCATTGTGTCACCTCAAATGATTTCTGGGGTGAAGATTCGAAAGTTACTCCAGAAAGGTTGTCATAGATTTTTGGCGTATTTGATAAATAATCCTACTGAAATGGAAAACATATATAACATTCCATTAATATGCGAATTTCCTGATGTGTTCCCATTGGAGTGGAGTTCAATAGCCCCAGTAAGAGATTGATTCCATGATATATTTAGTTCCTAGAGGTGAACCTATTTCAAGGACCCCATATAGGATGGGGCCCGTTGAGCTGAAGGAACTAAATGAGCAGTTAGAGAATTGTTGGAGCAAGGTTATTTCGACTAAGTACTTCCCATTGGGGAGCACCTGCTCTATTTGCGAAAAAGAAAGATGGGACACTAAGGTCATGCATTGATTACCGAGGAGTAAATAGTGTCTCTATTAAAATAAGTACCCGCTCTATAATATGGAGGAGTTGTCTGATCAACTATAAGGAGCAAGACATTTCTCAAAATTAGATTTGAGACAAAGGTATTACAAAGTAAGAATTAGGGGAAAAGATGTTCAAAACACAGCCTTTAAAACAATATACGAACATTTTGAATTTGGGGTAGTGCCATTCGACTTAAGAAATGCCCCAACTATGTTCATGGATTTAATGCATAAAATTTTTCGACCTACTTAGATCAGTTTGTGGTTATGTTTATTGAGGATATTTTTGTTTATTCCAAAAGCCCTGAGAACCAGCTATACACTTGAGAATAGTTCTGCAATATTGAGGGAGCATAAGTTGTATGCGAAATTCTGCAAGTATGGGTTTTTGTTAGAGAAGGTTTACTTTTTAGGTCATGTGATTTCTAGACAGGGGATTTCAGTAGATCCTTCTAAGGTAGAGGTGGTGGTCGATTGGAAACAATCGGACACCCTAACAGAAATACGAAGTTTTCTTAGACAAGAAAGTTACTATAGAAGATTAATCAAGGATTTCTCTAGTTTAGCTAGAGCTTTGACCAAACTCACACAGAAACATGTTCCATTTGCTTGGAGTGAAAAGTGTGAGAATAGTTTTAAGGAAATAAAGCATTGTTTGATTATTACTCCGGCATTTATGCTACCGAGCTTTTTACATACTGAGACTAGTTCCCTGACTATTCTTGCTTCGATTTGGAGAGGATGATAAAGATCTGGGTGGCATACACGCCAATGAAAGCAATCCGGAGTTGTTAGTCTAAGGCTTGAAGGCCCTACTTCTACTCATCTAATGAGCACATGAAGTGCACAATCCGAATGAAAGAAATGCCAATCCATTGACTGACGTGAATACCCTGAATCAGCTAATCCGCTGACATTAATAGCCTGGAGGAGGAAATTTTTCCCCGGCCTTTCCCTTACTTTTTTATGGTGTTTGGGTTTGTATTTGGCGACAGTAGATTCTTCTTTTGTCGATTTCTCAACGTTCAATATCAGTTCTCCTTCTGAGGGTAGAGGTCCCAATCAGATCTATGAATTGCATAAAGAATGCGGCTTGATTCCACAATAGGAAAGAGCAGTGGGCAACAATATACCACTTTCTGAGCATTAATACGAGGTGACGTTCACCATCAAAAGGAAAGTCGCAAAGAAATATTGGTTCGAATCCAATTCATTATTACAGTTCAGAAAGACTTCATAAAATCGGATGGAGCTATCATAATAAACAGATGGGATTATTTGCAACAAAGTGTTATGAAGTAGCTTAAAATAGCCCCGTGCTTGCTTTTGAGAATTCCTTCAGTGTTTTTCCTTGGTATAGTGATCAGATGGAGTGAGTCTGAAGGCTGTAGATCTGCTAATGCTTCCACGCACCGTGATAGTTTGAATGTTGAAGTTCCGTACATAGACAACAAAATACCCGAACGTCGCCAGAGATAAACAACAAGGCGGGCCTTGGGAAATAAGCCCTTAAAAGGCAACCTAAGGCAGAGACTGAACTAAGGCAAAGAAAACCTAAGCACTAAGCGAGTGGAAAGCTAAAGTGAGCACTAAGAAAAGGATTACTAAGGAATTAGAGTGGAATACCTATAAGGACTAATAAGCACCGGTAGCCTTTGGTCATCTTTTAGGTAGAGGATATTTACCCCACCTTACCACCGATACCTTCTTGACTGTTTCAAGAATCACCTCATGGAACAGGCCTCGTGCCACTCCGGCTTTCCCTTCAATAGGAGTTTGTATGCTAAGTCTAATGGCCACTCACTATAAGCAAATCAATCGTCTCGAGGATTACTACTTTACTTTTCCTATCTCCACCCTGGCGGGCAGTCTTCTCTACCGAAAATGATAATGGTTGTTGGCATAGCTTGTTTTTCCTCAATTTTGTTATAACTCTAATGGTGACTATATCTGTCACTATAATTGACAATAAGTTGAGGGGCATGGCAACAAGAGCACAGCATCTGTCTGCTTAGTAAAATCTCACATTAATCGATTAAAGAAAGAGGATGTGATTTGGGGATGAGAAGGACAAAATTTTTAACAGCAAAGAACCACCTAATCAGGCAGCCATGCTAAACAAGCCTGGTGTAAAGCTGACAACAGACAAATTTGGCAATTGGCCCCCTGATAATCTAATAATAGGATGCTAGAATTTTAGGAGCTGATTCATGCCCCTTTACGTAATGGATATAAAGGCTGGAAAAACATGTGGTGTAATAAGAAATATGGGAATAACTGTATTGGGCTCTTTTTGGAGGAAGGACAGAAAGGCACAACCAGACCCGGTTCAACACGGTAAGGCAAAGAGGTTGACATGGTTGAGGCAGTTCAATCTTTTTCAAATCTGGTTGACTTCTGAAGGATGTCAATTCCACTGCCACTGCACTAATTCCAAAAGTTCCCAATCCCTATGTCCCACCAAGAAGCAGGTGAGCGGCACGGGGAAGATGAGATGATTGGACAAGGATCTAACAAAAAAAAGCCCTCATCGATGATTCGTCGTATATATATAGAGGGAGTCTACGATCTATGATACCATAGAACGTTTTCCAGGGTTTCCACCTTTTGAATTCTAAGCTCCGAAGAGCGTCTCCTTTGATGATGCTTACCTCCATGCTTCGAAACTAGCTATTCCGCGAAGAACCGATTCGAATTAGAGCAACGAACAGTAGGAAGCACAGCACCGAACCGTTAAGTATGGCAAACATCTTTTCAAAACGATGCTCACAGGCCTTGTTAGGATTCGTCATCGGCTCAGCTCTTTTAGACCCGGTCCAAATGGATTAGCAGATACAACGAGCCGAGCAACCTACGTAAGCTCGACCGATGGGGTACGAGTTTAGTACATGTAGCGAGTAGAAGAGATCGTCGGTTTGGGTAGCAGTACCTGCAAAGAGCTCTATTGCGCAACGACCTATTCAATTGCATCAATCCGGTTCCGGCTCAGTGTATGCCATTGGCTCTACTTTCTTTCTTAGTTGCTAATGCAATCGATACCTTGCCATCGCCCCTTCTTTGTTTAGTTTCTTGAATGCCAACTAGGACTTCTGCATTCGCTTTCACCTCTGATTGAGCGAGCTCAATGGTTGTCAACCTCTTGGCACGAATATTCAAAGTGGTTTCCATTCCAGTCCCAAAGAAAAGAGAATCAGTAGGTCAGACAAAGAAAGATGGGTCACAGATGAAATTCAAAGGTGAGGTAAATTTCGGCCCAAAGCAAGCTTGTATCCTCTCGGCCAGCACGACTGAAGGAAAGCGGTCAGTAGCTGACTTGGATGGGTCTAAGGAAGAAGAGGAGGGTTCGCTAATAGAGGACTCTTCCTATTTTGCTGCTTACTCGGATGTTGTCTTCGGTGAAGAAACAAAAGGGGCAACTTTCAACTATACGAATACAAAGGATTAACCGGATATCGGTTGAAAGAAAGAAAGAAGGGAAATACTATGAATTATATACGGATGCTTCCAAAGAAGGTCTAGAAGCATTATTGATGCAAGAAAGAAAAGTAGCTGCTTATACCTCAAGGAAACACAAAAAGCATGAGTTAAATTACCTTACACATGATCCAGAATTGGGTGCCATTGTATTTGAACTTAAAAAGTGGAGGCATTATTTTTATGGTGCTCAATTTGAGATTTTTATGGATCATAAGAGCCTGCGCCATATATTTTATTAAAAAAGATTGTAATATAAGACAAAGGAGATGGATGCACTTTCTAGAAGATTATTAGTGTCTAATTAACTACCATACTAGGAAAGCTAATGTTGTGACTAATGCATTAAGTAGGAGAGGTACTTTGGCAAGTGTAAAAATTCTTGAACTTGCCAAACTCGAAGATGTTGTGACAAAACTAGTACATCCAAATTCCCAAAGCATTAGGATCAATAATTTTAAAGTTGTCGCTTTATTAGTAGAAAAAATCAAGGAGAGGCAACTATTTGATCTAGAGTTCTCAGTCCTGAAAGAGAAGATGGAGAGCAATAAAATTAATGATCTCTCAATGAAATTGGAAGAGAATCTGATAGATTTTAGATGGAGAATTCAAATTCTTGGAGATGAAGCATTAAAAAAGAAAGTGCTTGAGGAAGCTCACAGTAGCAGGTACATTATCCACCCCGAGAGTATGGAAATGTATAGAGATTTGAGAAAATATTTTTTGTGGAGGAATATGAAAAGAGACATAGCACATAAGTCTCCACCTGTTTGACTTGTCAACAAGTTAAGGTACATCGTAAAAAACTTGGAGGACTACTACAACCCTTGCCAATTCTAGAGTGGAAGTGAGAGGAGGTCATAATGGACTTTTTCACTAAACTTTCACTAACCAAGGAAGGCAAAATGCAGCTTGGATTACTTTGGATAGATGACGAAAACTGCTCGTTTTGTTCCAGTGAATATGAAACTAGAGAAGCTAGCGAAAATATACGTAGCAGAAGTTATTCGACTACATGGAGTTCGAATGGTTAATGTTTTGGATAGAGATCCAAGGTATACATCTCGGCTTTAGCCAAAATTTCAAGCAACCTTTGGAACAAAGTTAATTTCAGTACATCTGCACACCCTCAGACTGATGGACAATCTGAAAGGGCCATTGAAATTTTGGGACATACTAAGGGCTTGTATATTAGACTTCAGAAATAAATGGATAGACAACATTGCGTATGCAAAATTTGCGTACGGAATAGCTTTCAAACGTCCATAGGCATGGCCCCATATGAAGCTTTGTATGGGAGGTGGTATAGAACGCCAATTTGTTGCGAAGAAGCTGGACAAAAGAAGAATTTGGGGAAATTACAGATGCTCGAAAAGCATCCAATGGCAAGGAAAGTTAGGATCATCAAGGAAAGACTGGAAAGCGGCTCAATGCCGCCAAAAGAGCTATGTTGATCGTTGTAGAAAGGATTTGGAATTCCAAGAAGGTGATCAAGTTTTCCTGAGGATTTCTCTAAATAGGGGAAATTTTCAGGCACCCTAAGAGTGGGAAGTTAGGCCCTAGGTACTTAGTACCTTTTCCCATTACCAAAAGAATTAGTAATGGGCATAAAAAATAGCCTTACCAATAGAATTGTTTGGGATACATGATACTCTCCAAGTATCACATTTAAGGAAATACATCCTGTCTCTTGATCATGACCTAAATTAGGAACCTATATTATTGAAGCCAAATCTATCATACGAGAAAAGTCCCGTGAGGATTCTAGATAGGAATGTCAAAGAATTAAGGGGAAAGAAAATCCCAATGGTAAAAGTCTTATGGAAAAACCATGGGATTGAGGACGCTACATGGGAGTTGGAGTCAGAGATAAAAAACAACCATCTGAATCTACCAGGTATAAATATATAGATATAAAAATTTCAAGGACGAAATTTATTTAAAGGGGAGAGAATGTTGCAACAAAAAAATTAAAAATGAAGAAATTTATAACAACATAGAGTTGATCTTATTGCCATTTTTTATATAATCAAAAGAGCCTAATGTATACATATAACTGAACTAGTGGCATATAGTCTTCTAATAATGATTAAATGTACATCTAACATGATTTGGTCTAACAAAAAATAAAAAATAAGAAAGAAATCATAAGGAAAGAAAGGGAGAAAAATGTTTTATGGTCTGCAATATCTAAGAAAAAATGGCTAAAGTTTTTTTAAAAAGAGAATCACCCGAAATACCCATAAACAATTTATACTTTTTTCTTTTTACCCATAAACAATTATTAGTTTAACTTTTACCCAAATACAATTTTACTTTTCTCTTTTTACCTATAACAATTATTAGTTTAATTTCTACTCAAATACTATTTTCGAGTTGCTAATAATACCCAATTAACAAAATCATACCACAAATTATAATTTGTTATTATCAAAACAAATCAAAAATTATATTTTGGTAGAAATTACAAAAATAATTCTTTATGGGTAAAAAGAGAAAAGTAAAAATTGTATTCGAGTAGAAATTAAACAAATAATTATTTATGGGTAAAAAGATAAAAGTATGAATTGTGTATGGGTATTTTGGGTGATTTTCTCAAAGAATAATAAACATGTCCAGCCATATATTAATTAATAGCCTATTCATTTGAGATATAATGATTAATGTGCAGCTAGAAAACTCTCTCTCTCTCTCTCTCTCTCTCTCTCTCTCTCTCTCTCTCTCTTTAGATGGTTCAAATATCTCAAAATGAATCCTTACAAGATAACTACTCCTATTGGCCGATTTGGAGGCAACTTAATGGGCTTAGAGGAATAATCTAGAAGAGTTAAGTTAACTCACCCCATACTATAGCTTACAAGGTGTTTTTAAGGTATGAGGTTGAGCATTACACACTGGTAGTTATAAAAATAAAACGGGATTTCCAAATCACTACAATGCAAGACAAATGGATCTAACACTACAGAGGTGAGTTCAACCCGAGTGTCAAATCTCTCGAGGACGTTAAAGGTGAAAGTACTAATCGTGTCTCTATTGTTTACTCTAAGAAAAAGATGGTCATTGAAAACATAATAGTAAAAGCATAAAACAATTAAACAACTAAGAAATCAATGAAAACTTAAGATTTTAAAAATTAATAAAGCAAGAGTTTGGATGGTGGAATCCCCCGAATCCCTGTTACTAATTAGAATAACTTCAACGAAAAGGATGTTGAATTAATTATCTTTAGTCATCACTCAAATCGTACAATCCCTATCTCTAGGCAAAAGCCACCATACTCACTAACCCTTAGAGGAAAATCTCTTTTCTCCCTAACAAATTATAAGCGCAAAAAAATTAGGTGATTTAAAAGGACCTAAAAGTTAAATATCGTATCTCTAGTCAATTGCCCCAACTAACCCCCAACTAGTTGCACTAGACCGTTCTTCCTTTCTCAATTCCAAAAAATCCTGCGATTAATCTAATTTCACGACAATTTAATTGCAAACAAACTCAATTGGAATACAACTTAAATCAAAGCAAACATCGAATTCAAGAATTTAAACCAAGAATTTTATAATAAAGAATTAGGGTTCAACCCTCATCCAAACAATAAAAACTACTCATTATTCATTATAATAAAACTGAAATTCAACATAAAATTTAATAATAAGAAAGTAAAAAGAAAGCTTAGGATTGAAAATTGAAGCCATAATCGAAATTCCGAACGTCTCCCAAACTCGTCTTCTGAGTCGCTAAGTTGATGGTCGAAATCTTTAAATTGGTTTTTCAATTCTTGAAATCCTAGAAATAAAATTACAGAAATCTAAAGAGTGTTTAACTAATTGAGTGTATAAAAGCTTAAATCTAAAGAATTGTTTAATCTAATCTACTCCTAATTATCTAATCGAAGACATAACTAATCCTATTCTACACCCTAATCTAAATCGTAATCTTTATGTTTCCAATAGTTAAAAAAAAACCCCTATATATAGGAGAAAATTACAAGAAAATTGAGTTTGAATTGGACCTGCCTGCTGGGACCTACCGCCTATGGTAGGTTGGACCCTACCGTCCGCGGTAGGGTTCTGTGTTTCCGGTGCTTGTAAGACAAGGACCTATAGACGACAGTAGATTAGCCTACATCGCGCAGTATGTCGGCTTCTTTGTTGCCAACGGCTTCGTTTCCATTGTTTTTGCTCCGTTTTCACTCATTTTCATTTCCTTTTGTCATTTTCTTTTCCAGAGGGCACCTAAGACAAGAATAAGGAGTATTAAACTAAAATATACACTTTTACATATTAAAATATCGAAAAATGATTAAATTAATGTATAGAAAATATAGACAATTATGCACATATTAAATACCCCCACATTTATCTGTTACTTGCCCTCAAGCAACAAAATTAAACCGACAAATGCAGGAATTAAAAACTTTTATTTCTAGAGATACACTACACGGAAACGATAGAAGCCAAATAAAAAAGTAAAAATCACTGAAACAGTCACAAACCTTGGTGGCAGAAATAATCAAAAATAAACTCATCAAAACCAAAACAAAAACAAACAGAACTTAGTAAACCTAAGACAAAACCACTTCAATAGAGGATTTCACTGCCTAACGCCAAAGATAAATAAAAAATAGACAAATGATAAGAACCACTAAATCTACCGTAAATTACTAAGAGTCGTTACCTATCAAAGGTGTGTGTGTGTGTGTGTAACTTGCTCATGTCGTTTTTCATTGAAGAAGAATGTCAAGTGATTAGAACAATAAAATATTTAACAAGACGATACACCCAAATTCATATTTCTTTATCGCTTGTCCACTTTAAAGTGTATTCTAGGTCATTCTCGGATTAGGTAGGACTTTTTGGCTTGTAATGTTAGGCTAAGGACATAAATAAGGTTACAAATGAAGGAAAAAGGAGACAAAAACAAATGAGACAGAGCTAACATAATCGAAGGAAAAGATAACAAAAGTAAAGAACCGCTTTCTAGCTATCTTTTTCACTCTTCTTACTCACCCTTAAACAACAAACTTCGTTCTTTTTTGTTCACACCCCATCTAACACACACTTCTTCAGATTTCAAAAAATTACTATAGTATAAAAGAGACAGAGAGATGCTTGATTTTTCAAGAATTTACTATAAAATGAAGACTCATATTTTTTTCTTTGTTTTTTGCCAGTTTTTCATTTTTTTGGCTTTTTCTACTTTTTTTTTCTTTTCAAGCATAAATTTTTTTCTTTCCTTTCTCTCCTTTTAACAGCCAAAAGTACCAAACACATGAAAATATCCATAATACCCTTTTCTTCTTAACAGTATTTTTCTTTCTTCCTTTCTTCACTCCTTCACCCCCAAACTTATATGTTTCCTTTACTCAAAACGGCTAAAAGTCTATATTGACCATTAGCTCCATGAATTTAGGTTTTATGTATTGTGAGGTTAAAAGAACAAGGAAAATAAGGGATTAAAACCCTTGGCATGAAGGCACAAAGAGGGAAGTAGGGATTGATTTCATAAAGTATACGGCAAGAAAGACACAAATGGTAAAAAGAAGGCCTAAGATCATCATCTCTGGGACCATCCTAGACTAGAATTCTTTGCTTTTAAGGACATAAAATCATGAAATTGCAGGCAAAGACTCAAAATTGATTAGCATATTGCTAATTACACGAGATCCCTAATCTTCTGTTACTTAAAAAACTTTCACAAGTGCATGAAAACCATTGGTCAAGTAAGAAAATTAGTAAAGATGGTTTTCAAAGAGATTAAGTAATTTTCCTTTTTCAAAAAACCTAAAGAATGTTGCGGTTATGTATTCTATTAAAAGTGGCAAAACAAAAAAAAAAATTGGATTTTTATAAGAATAATAAAAAAGAAAAGGGGTAAAAGTTTTTTATTTTTTCAAATTTTCTGGTTTTTTAGGAATTTTTCAAGTTTTTTGATTTTGTTGGAATTTTTCAAATAAACTACTAAAAGTAAAAATAAAAAGAGAAAGAAGGAAAAAGAAAATAAGACATAACCTCCCAACCCCCTATACTTAAAGTCACATTGTCCTCAGTGTGGGGGTCAAATTAACTAGATAAACGAAAGCACACATACATGTGAAGTAATCCTGCAAGTACAAAGCAGTAAAGCATAACGGGAAGCCATCCTTACCCGAAAATAAAAGAAGGAAAAGAAGAAAAAAAGGCAAAACTAACTAAGTAGTAACAAATATAATATGTGAAAGAAAATAAGAGAACATAAAAGGAAAAGAAACAATATGAAAGGAAAAGAAGGGAAAAGAAAAGAAAAGAAAACTCCCTACTGCGGACTAAAGTGATGCCAGTTTATGACCTCCTTATAATAGAAATGAAAGAATTTGAAACCCAATACAAGGGAGATTAAAAACTTAAGAGCAAGAGCAATCCCGAATAATTTTAACTCGTTAAAGGAAAATAAATGGTTAAAGAGGGCTAAGTGGTTGTTTTCTTCCAATGCTCTCGTAGTCGCATTCGAATTTCATGGGGTGTCTCATCTCTATTCCAATCTCCTCGGGTTGCATCCATAATGTCTGTATACACAAAGGATTCTTAACAAGAAGAGAGTTAGTTTCTTTAGTAAGGAGGTTCACCCCCTCACTTTTTTCAATGTCGTCGACTTTTGGTTCTTGTCGTCTTCTGTGTGACTCATATGACTTTCCATGAGATCCTCACTCTCCTTTTTTTTGCTTAGGTTTCTCAAGCTCAACCTTATTCTCTGGTGAGCGCCCTTCTTTCTTGGGAAAAGTGTATTCCTCCAGTGTTTGAACAATTTTCTCTTCTTCGTCCACAATCATGGGAGATGTTATCTCTTGATCTTATATGCTTTGCTGGTGACCGCTTCTGCTTGTTCCATTAGAGTGTGCTCTTGTTCACTTGGTAAACTACCAAGCGGCTTTTCAACGATTAATTTTGCCAAAAGTTCGATTTGATTCTCCATGTTTTGGAGGGAAACTTTTCGGCTTCTCTAGACTGTTTCTATGCTCTTCACTCTGACATCTGCCAAGTTGATATATCCCGACACAAGATCTTCTAGATTGGATTGAAGGGGTGATGTATGCACTGGTGGAGTGTAATCGTATGGTGAATATGTAGCATAACTTTCCCAAGGATTGTTCGGTTGATTTCCCCAACTCGAACTATACTAGCTCGGATATGTGTTATATCTCTGCTAATTCCTTGGAACATGGCCGACTGATAATGCGTACATTGAGGTGTTACAGCCGTGTTTTCTATCTTCTATTCTAACATTCCTGCCCAACGGGATTCTATAGTACCATTGGTATTCGTGTCTTACTCTTCAAAACTTGGAACAAATAATTAAATAAATGATCAGTATAGGTTCAACAAGTAATAAGCTGAATTTTCAATATGCATGCCACTCGTCCCTGAGCACAACGAGGATAAAGAACAGAACAAAACAAACAAAACAATAAAAATTTACTAAAGCACTAAATAAACAACTTTCCTTAAACTGCCGTCCCCAGCAATAACGCCAAAAACATGGTAGTTATAAAAATAAAATGGGATTTCCTAATCACTATAATGCAAAGCAAGTGGACCTAACACTACAGAAGTGAGTTCAACCTGAGTGCCAAATCTCTCGAGGACGGTAAAGGTGGAAGTATTAATCTCGTCTCTAATGTTTAGTCTAAGAAAAAGATGGTTGTTGAAAGCGAAATAGTAAAAACGTAAAACATTAAAACAACTAAGAAAGCAAGGAAAACTTAAGATTTACAAAATTAATAAAGCAACAGTTTGGATGGTGGAATCCCCTTAATCCTTGTGTTACTAATTCAAATGGAAAAACTTAAATCAAAACAAACATCGAATTAAAGAATTTAAACCGAGAGTTTCATAATCAAGAATTAGGGTTCAACCCTCTTCCAAACAATAAAAACTACTCACTATTCATTATCATAAAATTGAAATTCAACATAATAATTAACAACAAGAAAGTAAAAAAAAAAAGCTTGGGATTGAAAATTGAAGCCGTAATCGAAATCCCTAACGTCTCCCAAGCTCATCTTTTGTGTCACCAAGTTGAAGATCGAAATCTTAAAATTGGTTCTTCAATTCTTGAAATCCAAGAAATAAAATTGCAAAAATCTAAAGAGTGTTTAACTAATTGAGTGTATAAAAGTCGAAATTTAAAGAATTGTTGAATCTAATCTACTCCTAATCATCTAATCTAAGACCTAACTAATCCTATTCTAAACCCTAATCTAAATCCTAATCTGTATGTTCCCAATAGCTGCAGAAAACCCCTGTACATAAGAGAAATACAAGAAAGGTGAGTTCGAATTGGACTTAACTACCCACCTGTCGGGTACTATTACCGATGATAGGTCGGACCTTACCGCCAGCGGTAGGGTTTTGTCTTGCCAGTGCTTGGGAGCCATGGACCTACTGCTGACAGTAGGTTAGCCTACCTCGCGCAGTAGGTTGGCTTCTTTGTTGCCAACGCCTCTGTTTTTGTTGTTTTTGCTCCATTTTCGACTGTTTTCATTTCCTTTCATCGTTTTCTCTTATGGAGGGCACCTAACACAAGAATAGGGGATATTAAACTAAAATATACACTTTTACATATTAAAACAACAAAAAATGATGAAATTAACATATAGAAAATATAGACAATTATGCACATATCAAACACTATTCTTTCAGCCTTTTTCTGTCACTCTCGGCCAAAAGACAAAATTTCTCCAAAGAAGGCATGTTTTTCACTAAACAACCATACTTTTTAATGTTCTTGGTCTTTATTCAAACATACTGTGAAAACCCCTTTACTTTTTATCATTTTCGAGTAGATTAGAACATCCATAGTAGTTCAAGAACACATAAGTTTAGGTTGTAGAGGTGAAAAAAAAAAGAAAGGTGATAATATGTCCATATTTTTAACCTAATTACAAGGTTTGATTCTATTTGATTTTGATATAGAAAACCTTTGGTCTAAGGCAAATAAAGATGATTTATGATTATATTAGTTATAAGAAGGTTAAGATAAGAAAGAGGTACTTTATAATGACTTAGCTAACTAAAGATGAAGAAAGAAGTAAATCTTGATAGTTTATGTTAACCAACTCAATCTTTATTTTTTAAAACTTTAGGCTAGTATATATAGTGAATGAATATGTTGCTATGTTTGATATACATTGAAATACAGTTTATTATTATCATTTTTATGATGGATTCTAATGTGTTTATTTAATGTATCGATCTATCAAGATATACATAAGCTAGTAAAAGTTAGAAGTTTAGATTTTCATTTCATTGTAGACTATGTTATCTTTGTATTCTGGCCTTTATAGACTATTTTAGCTTACCAAGTTGATGATCTATATGTATGTCACTTTGCTTTAACTTAAACTTAGATTTCAGACTTGATGAAATTTAAAGGGTACAAATCTCATGCAAATCTGGACAGATTCATAAAAAGGATCTTTGTACTTGTAGCTTATATAATGATTTTTCAAGTAGAAAGGAGCTTTAATACTCTACCCTTTAGTAAATATTTTATTTCTAATCTAAGTATTACACTAAAGGGGTTGATGGAGCATTTTAATGGAACATTTAGATCCTAGGGAAGACAAAGAAAGAATTGTGCTAACCTTGTTGTTTAAAGGTAACCATGAAAAGTTGTCTATAATTTTATAACAAATAAATTTAAATACATGAGGCATAGGAGCATATATGATATACATTTTACTACTAACTGCTAAAATACCTTTGAAGGATAAAAGAAGATAGCAAGAAGAAGAACTAATAAATACATGTAAGGGTTTCGGACTAGAACATGAATTCTTGACCTACTTCATGTAGATCTGGAAAGCGAAGAAGATAAATATTTATTACTTGGACCATTCGTTAGTGCAAGGACGAAGAAGATCAAAGATAATGATGGAAATGTGGATAATGACATGGTTGTTTACATGGAAAATGCTTTAAGGATCAAGCTTTTGAAGGTCAAGAGAAGCAAAGGCTTCCATGTTCCTCTCAATTTGTACAAAAAGCAAGGATCACTCAAGGGAGCAAATTGGATGCAAAAATGTCTAACTGTTAAAGAGGAGTACACCTACCGCTGATGGTAACCCTGACCCTACCGTTGCATACAGGCCTCTGGATGGAAATGGTTTTGAAGCCAACACCGTACCGCATCCGGCAGGTTCCACCCTACCGTCGCAGGTAGAGATCGAGTAGAAAATACACCTTAGCATTTTTAGGCGGGATTTTATTCTTTGAACTTGTTTTTTCAGCCTTTAATCAAGGGCTAGATGGGTATTTTAAGCCATTAATCACTAGATAAGATAGGTTTAGGCCCTGGCTTTTAAATACCCAATTATAAGTGTTAGTATATGCCCTAAGACCAATTGACTCACATTTATGATTTATGAAGCATGTATTTTTTGAATTGTATTTTATGCTCTTTGTCATCAAGTATGTGACTTGATAGTAAAACCCTTATAGCGAATAAAATACTATTCTTATTTGTCCCTAGTTTATTACATCTTGTAAACTAGTGTGAAGTTGATTGATGGTCAAGTTTTACTGATCATGAATATGAGATATAAAATCAATTCATAAATACATATTGAGAATATTGTATTGGACATGACCAAAAGTAAAGAAGAAATATTGCATGGGTTTAAGTTATAAGTATTTCATCTCAGTTTTATATTTGGTGTCCTTTGACCTGATGTTTCTTGCATGGGGAGAAAATATGTTTTGACATAGTCAAACATCACTTTTAATTAGGTGATCATTATGACTATTGGTTGGCTTATTTTCTTGTCATGGCTTGTATATTGGAGATAGTGAAAGGGATTTGTCCCTCTCTTTTTCGAGAGAGATATCCATGGGCCCCTTGATAAGGAAGACTGGAAAATATGCATGGCCATGCTCAAATAAGTATTAATAAGGTGTTATTAATATTATTTGTTGGAACAGTCTGCCTGGCGATCAAGTAAATGGTTAATTAAGTTTTATAAGGATGACTTGATCCATGCCTTATACTTAATTAGGATATCGTGTGACAAAAGGACTAAATATTAAATCTGATGCTAGGTTATTATTACATTTAGTTAACTTGGGTAAGCATAATGTCTTGCTAGAGGCCGCTTATGTTTTGTGAATAAATGTCTAGGACATTTTTCATTCACTGCGAACGTTAAGTGAACCTACAAGGTCACACGCATAGACGATCTTGTGAGCATAATGTCCACGTTCAGTGAATCTAGATTGTGTCCAGATTCGTTGAACGTATACAAAAGGGGAATCAGATTCCATATTGTATTTTCTGGTAAGTAAATAAGTAATTAATTTTAATTTAATCGAATAAATGAAATTAATTACTTAATATTACTCATCCAACCGTTGGATGATTATAGGAATAAACGGACGAGATTAAACTGTCATTAGATGACAGTTAGGGTTTTAATATTGACATCTATAAAAGGTTATGTTAACCTTTTCTTGGTAGCCGTCCTTTATCTGATTAAAGAAAAATAAAACCCTAAACCCTAGAACGGCGATATAGTATCCAGCATCCTCTCTCTGAAATACGACCGATTACCAGATAGTCAGGATCAGTTCTGAACAGTTTTCAGAATACAGAAGGGGCTAGCATCCCGATCGCTTGCAGCAGAGTTCGTCGCGTGGATACCAGTAGAGGACGAAGCGTACAAAGCAGCGCCTCCACAATGAACAATCAAAACATTGAGGTAATTTCTATCCAATCGGTTTTTCTAGTATGTGCAGATCCTGTTGGTGGATTTCTGTAGTTTTATTTTATTTTGTTTTTGCCTACGGATTCCAACAGTGGTATCAGAGCCTCGTATATACTAGTTTTACTGATTTTATCTGATACCGCTTTGATTACATGTGTTGTCTTCAATCGGCCTTATAGTAAGGTTTCTGATTAGTGTAATAATTAGAGTAAATTGAATTATAGGATTCGCATATATCATATTCTATTTTACTTATTAATGCAATTAATTAAACAGAATGTTATTACTGCCAAATTGTTTGGCGTACAGTCTGTAATCTGTGCAATTTAATTGTTAAACTAATATGCAGAATCACATAATTTAATGTTTAACTGTTAAATAAAATTTCTAGCGGCATGATTTTAGGGTTTATGACGGCAGCAACTCTTTCAATGACGGCAGCGGGACCCCCATTTTCTTCCGGGGGCTTTGCCCCCGGAACCCCCTTGTTGTTTTTGGCATGTTTCTTTCTATTTTTAGATGCATGGTGCATAGCAATTTTAAGCCTCTTCACGGTGTTGGTGAAAGTACTTAACTAGTTTGTTGAATATTAGTTCAACTAGGGCTTTTAAAGGTTGAACCCTAGCTTTCTTCAACACACTGTTAAGTGCTTCAGAAATGTTGGTTGTCATGATACTGTGTTTGTAACCACCATCATGGAACAGTGTCCATTCCTCTGGGTCTAACTTTATCAAGTAAATGTAAGCATCAACATTTCTTTCTTGAATATCTTTCATTACACGGTCAAATTTCCATTGTTTTGATTCTGTTCCGGCCTGCCACATCAAGCTTTTTAATTCTGTGTTCTTAAAGGTCTTGTTGAAATTTGCTCAAATGTGACGTAAACAAAACCGATGAACTGCAAATGGTTGTTGCCACGAAGGTTGACTTTGAATAGTAGAGAAAATACCTTTGTGGCGATCAGAAATAAGGCATACGTGGTGATCGTTGACAATGTATTCTCGTAAGTTTTTAAGGAACCAATTCAAACTCTCGGAGGATTCCTTATCAACAATTGCAAAAGCAAGTGGGAACAAGTGATTATTTGCATCCCACATACTTGCAATTAATAGCACGCCCTTGTATGGTCCCCTTAAATGTGTTCCATCCACAGAAATCACTTGCCGGCAATATGGAAATCTGTCTATACATGGTGAGAAACACCAGAAAACAAATTTGAAAACATAGTTAGGGGGACTGCTTGTTCTGTGATGCAAAAATTCGTATACAGTCCCCGGGTCTAAATCCTGTACAGCTTGTAAGTATTTAGGTAAAATATTGAAGGTTATATCCCAGCTACCAAAAACCCTCTCGATGGCAAATTTTCGAGCATACCATGCCCGCTTGTAAGTACAACCCGTTTGAAACAATACCTGCACTTCTTGAATGATGTTAGACACAGGTATCTCAGGGTCGTTGGCAACTAGGTGTGATATAGACATTGATATAAATTTTGAAGACAAGTTTCTATGCTTGTTTTGTTCAATTTGTACAAGGCATGTGTGTTCTTTTACGAATCTGGTTATTTCCCATTGACTGTGCGTGGCTTTATTTTTTATACGGATGTACCATGAACAGTAATTATCGTCACTGTGATGATAACATCTTGCGGTCCATGTGTCAATCTTACTTTTCAAAACTCGGTATTCACGCCCCACACTGATAGACCACTTACGAACCGTACTTATTGCCTGCTCTTTGTCAACGAATCTCATGCCTAACTGTATGTTAGTCATGGAGTCGTTCCAATCGAGTAATCGGATGGTACCAGATTCTACAAGGTCATCCATAGGAGAACCTGAACCTATATCTAGGAATGCTTTAGAATGTGTGTAGTCCTACCTAGCGCTGCTGAACCATTGGCTGCTCTTCCATTTTGGCTCTATGTTTTCGGTTACCAGGTTGACAGGATTTACAGGATTCAGGGGAGTTTGGAACTTTCCTTATTCTAGGTCATTGTTATCATCCGATTCAGATTGACTAGAAACGGCATCATCTCCGTCTGATCCGTCAACCTCATCGTCATCATTATTGACGGTACTGTACAATATAGACGGTTCATCAGAAACCATCTGTGTTACTGCTATAATATGTTCCGACAAAGTTGTTGTATTTGTGTCATATAGAATTGGAATATCTTATTGCTGTATATGCTCGAATTTAACAAGAATATGAATCCCTTCATTCGCTAGGTCGGGTGGAATAGTCCATATATAACGCATTTCTTCATCATTGTTCATGCTATATAAATTAAAATAAAACATATGATGCACTTCGTAGTATGGAGGTACCCTCATTGTCATTCAAATATTCCAGAGATTGGGATACATATCTCGATATTTCAATATTTTCCTTACTAGTTCGTCATGTGAAATCATTTGGTTCGTTGGCAATGTCCAACTTTTACGCACTACTCCAGTAAAATAGGGACCATATATATTCCTCGCAATTTTAGAATCCCAAAATAGCATCACTCTAACAGGGTTGATTGCTTCCATTTTAAAATGACTTAACTGTAAATGTTTAGGGAGGATGAAATATGAAGAAGTTAAGAACTTTGTGAATTGAAAAAGAATGAATGGATTGTTAATTGAGAGAAGTTGGATATGCAGTAAGTGTTTTGTAGATGGAGAGAAGAATGAATGAATGTATTTATAAAGTAATTGGATGAGTGAATACCTTGGAACGACTGATGCAGGAATTATTGTACTGGGATGAGTGAAAAGTAATGGGATGAGTGAATTATTGTCCTGGGATGAGCTGGGATGGGTGAATTATTTTCCTGGTATGAGCTGGGACGAGTGAATTATTATCCCGGACGAGGTGACAATTAGCTGGGATGAGTGAATGATTGTCCTGAGAAGGTGACAATTGAAGATAACGCACAATTGTTGTGCGTCATCTTCAAGAATAACGCACAACAGTTGTGTTATCTTCTTTTTTTTTAATTTTTTTCATAAACATTTTTTTTGTTATCTTCAGTAATTTTTTTTTTTGTGTTCTCCTCAGTAAATTTTTTTCTATTTCACATTTTCCCGGTTTTTATTTTTTCCTTTTTCAAATCAATTAAAAGATTTGTTAAAATGTAAAATATTATTTTTTTCCGCTTTTAGTTTTTTGCTTTTTCAAACCAAATTAAAAATGTTATTGTTAAAACGTAAAATGTGAATTTTTCGGCTTTTACCTAAAACAAAATAATCAATAATTAAGATACGTAAAACAAATAAATCAATGATATAAACATGAACTGAATACTTTATACAGAATTTTAATTTACATATAATTGGGAATGAAAACTAGAAAATACTAATTATAACTACGGCTAGTCGGATGGCGTGAACCTCGTTGTCTTCTTACCGTCCGCTCCTCTCCATCAGATGAAGATGTTTGCGATATAGGCTGATGCAGTATAGATGAAACGTCTGTGCCCGAAGGAGGGGGTGCACGAAGTTTACAGTTTTATTGTTTACTGTTACAAAGTTTACAGTTTTATGGTTTACTGTTTAAAATATTAAGATTTTAAGGCAAGAGAGATAACTGTTACAGAGTTTACAGTTTCACGGTTTAATATTTAAAATATCAATTTTAAGGTTCTTGGAGTTTATTGGGGTTTATTGTTACAGAGTTTCTAGTTTTATTTTTTAATGTTTCAAAAATCAATTTTATGGGTTTTTAAGGTTTTTTAATATACCCTATAGGATTTTAATATTATGATTTTGCCTTTTTAAGGTTTACTGTTAAAAAGTTTATAGTTTTACGGTTTAATGTTTGATGTAAAATTTTGGATTTTATTAATAGATTTTTTAGTTTTCTATTATTTAAAGTTTAGAATTTTTAAGTTTTTAAAGGTTACTTATAGTATATTTTATAAGTAAGTCTTTTACTACTTCGTAAATTCACTATTAGGGTTTTAGAGTTTAAATAAAAGTATTAATTACTGAACTCTAAATTTCCAAGTTTCGGTTCTACTATTTAAAAAAAAACAACAGAAGAGAAAAAAAAACCCAAATTACAGGTTCCCATCTTTTCTACTAAAAAATTTATATGAAATATGCAAAATATTTATCTAAATAATTAAAACAAATTCAAATAATCATAAAGTAAAGTAAAAAATTAAACGCTAATTATCCAAATAAATTCATGAAAATAATTCATCACCCTAAGATCACTTTTGCAATACAAAAAATAACTATATACATAAAGTTATCAAATTTGCACAATTTTATTAATAACAACAATTTTAAACATAAATCCAAACCCGCACTTTCACAAAAAAATGAATTAATACAAATTAACAAATAAAATTCATAAAAATGATTGACAAACAACAAATAACAAACCCAAACATACAATAGTTAAAATTAATAAAAAATACACCAATTAATTTAAATAACAAAAAACTTACGAAAATTAAAATGCAGCTCTAGTCTACCGTTTTCCACTCCAAATCTTTAATTGCCTTCGTACTCCAAAGAAAGTCTCGCAGAGTCAAACTTGAACTTCAAATATTAACTAAATTTTAACTGTAAATTTCGAAATTAAATACAAAAGTATTAGAAGAAGAGAAGTCAAAGTATAAGAAGAAGGAAGAAAATAAATAGAAGAGGAAAAGAACTTACCAAGCGGCGACGGCGAAGGATGAGGCTGAAAATTTTTAGGGAGGAAATTAGAAAGAAGAAAGAAGGAAATAAGAAGAAATAAGGAGGCTGAAGAAAGAGAGAAAGCAGAAATATTGGTGCGGAAGAAATAGATAAAATAGAAATATTGAGAGAAGAAATAAGGAAGAGAAGAAGAAAAAGAAGAAGAAGAAATAAGGAAGAAGAAGGAGAAGAAGAAAGGAGGCGGCTGGGCTGTTAGGGTTTATAATGTGATAACGCACAGTCATTGTGCGTTATCACTCAAAATAACGCACAATGGACGTGCGTTATCATGAATGATAAAGTACAATAGATGTGCGTAATCATGAATGATAATGCACAATGGCTGTGCGTTATCGCCACATCAGCGCCACCTCAGTGCCATGTTAGTTTTTAACGCATTAAGCGCAGCTTAACGCAGCTTAAGTAGCGTGATTAGGGATAGTGCACAACCATTATGCGTTATCACCTGAGATAATGCACAATGACTGTGCGTTATGGCCTGTTTCAGAATTTAAAAAAAAAACTGGGCCTCTTTAGTACCCATTTCAAAAAATTGGGCTCAAGTAAGAAAAAAAACCTATATTTCAACATATCTATTTATCAAATTCAACTGCAAGAGATACATGTTTTATTTTTCTCAAGATATTACATTCTTCTCCCCTTAAATAAATTTTTTCCTCAAAATTTCTTGCATTATTGTTCTGAGTACTTTTATCTCCATTCTGATTGGGCTTCTAAAGCCTCTCCCTATTTACATTTGTTTAATCACGAACATTAGACTAAGAAATTGTCACTTCCTTAAAAATAATTCTTTCTCTAGCCCATCTTTTCCTAACAAATGAGCAATGTTCTACATCACTATTAATATAAAATTTCATATGGTGTTATATCTTATATGTTTAAAAGGGACTCTTACGCTAAATTCTTTATGTACAATATTCCCGATCTATTGGTCATGTAATCTAAGAGGAGAATGTCCTGGAAGATTCCAATGGTTTACTCAAGTTGTACCTTGTTTTGTGGGTCTGAGGTGGTGTTGAGTCTAAGATTTACCCCAACAAACTCATTGAATTTTAGGAAAAATACACATAGATCTCAAATCTAAATATGAAATGAACAATCACTTTTGGAACTCCATGTAGTATTACTATCTTATATTATCAATTAACTTTTCAAAGGAACAATGTTAGAGAATCAACAATTTTGTAAGTCTCCCCACAATTACAAAACCTAATTTCCTCCTCGTCTAATGTTAGTAGTCATGTGTGAAAATCTATTATTATGTCTTTTAATGTTCTCTCAAACGTCAGTGAAGGTTGGTGTATGTTGTAGCTAGTTTCTGTTGGCAAAATAACATTATTATTTGGCAAGTCATGCTCAAGAGTCATATTTTGAAATATCTATCTTCAGATTCCTTCTCCAATAGAGCATTCATGAATTTGTATACTCCCAAGTCCTATCAGATTGGAGAATTCATTTTCTAGTAGGTGCCTCGATCAATATATTAATTCTCATATCTGCCTCATATGGAATTAATTTTCAGTCCAAAAGTAACCAACTTCTCATCATTCTTTTATTTTGTTTTTTTTAACTACAAATCGTGGACTCGCTATTTTGATTTTCCTCTTTCAATCTTTTTTTAAGCTTCACTAATCATAATATGTTTTTTGGCTCTCCTTTTCTCTTTTTCTTTTTTTCCTAGGTTTCTTCACTTTGAAGAGCTACTCCAAATCTTCCATCATACATAAATTCTGCATTCAAGCAATTATTAACATAATAAAATTCATATTCTTCCTTTCAATCTCAAAGCATTAAAACTAGGGTTGTCATTAGCCTTGTTTTTAACTTCCCAAAACTTTCCTAAAACATTACTTGCATTAGAGAAACAAAATGTATTTCTCGGTCAACTGTGTTACAGGTCTCGTTATTCTTCAAAACATCTAGTTGAATACCTTTAATGGCCTATCTATATGGTACCATACATATTTTAAACAATATGTATCTTTATTAAATTTAACATTACAAAAATCTTCCTAATTCTAACTTAGTGACAACTCCATTTGAGATCTAGCTCCAAGGAATGTCTGGCACCTTGAATTAGTCTAATAGTTCCTCTCTATGGGGCACTAGGATCATTATTTTTCTACGGTATCATAACTAAAATCACAATTATATATAGAATGTCTAAGTGTCTCATCCTCCTCGTTACAACAATAGTGATTCTACATATGACATATGATATGTGCTTATTTGTCTATATTTCCATATATTATTTTTGTCTATTTTTTTATGTTTTTAATATGTAAAAGTATTTATCTTGGGCTAATACCTTTCATTCTTTTTGTAGATGACTTTTGGAAGAGAAAATGATGTAAGGAAAAAAAAAAGGGACTAAAATGGATCGAAAACAAAGCCGACGGCACCAACGGAGATGACCTACCGCCTGAGGAAGGCTGACCTACTACTGACGGTATATCTGGAGATCACAAAAAGGGCCCTGGTGGCAGAACCTTACCGGTGACGATAAGCTACCTTTACCGTCGGCAATAGTCCCCGACGTCAAGAAGGTTTCATAGGAAAAACCCTACAACGGGTGGTAGGGTTTAACCTACCGTCGGCGGTAGGTACCAGCAGAGGGGTGGTTTAATCCAATTCAAATTCTATTTCCATTTAATTTTTCATCTATTGAAGAGATTACTATGCAATTAAGACAGGGGCAGTAATTAGGACTTAGATTAGAGCAATCAGGAGTATTTAGTAGATAGTTAGGGCTAGATTTTTTTTAATCCATTCTTTAACTTTACATTCAATTAGTTAATTAGTTTTTTGATTTTCTACAATTTAATTCTTGGAGATCTAGAATCGGAGATTCAATTTAATGAAGTGAACTTCGAAATGGTCAACTCGAAAGACCAGTTTGAGCGGTGTTCCGGACGACGATTATCGTTTAGATTCTACTCCTAAGTTTTCTTTCATTTACTTGTTGTTGAGCTTTAATGTTGAATTCAAGTTTTGTTATAAGGAATAGTGAGTAGTTCTTTATGTTTAGATGAGGGTTGAACCCTAGTTCTTGATTATGACATTCTTGGTTTAATTTCTGGAATTCGATGTTTGTTTTGATTTAAGTTATCTTCCAATTGTGTTTGTTTGCAATTTAATTGATGTGAGGTTAGATTAATCACAAGATTGCTCAAAATTGAAAAAGGAAGAATGATCTAGGGCAACCAATTAGGGGTTAATTAGGGAAATTGACTAGAGATACAATTTTACACATTTAGGTCTTTTAAATCACCTAATTTCACTACGCTCATAATTTGATAGAGAGAAAAGAGATTTTCCTCTGAGGGTTAGTGATTAGGGTGGCATTTTCCCTAGAGATAGGGATTGCCCGATTTGAGTGATGACCCAACTTAATTAATTCAACATCGTTTTTATAAAAGATTTCCAATTGAATTAGTAACAAGGATTAGTGGAATTCCACCATCCAAACTCTTGCTTTATTAATTTTTAAAATCTTAAGTTTTCATTGCTTTCTTAGTTTTTTAATTGTTTTCAGTTTTTCTTTTATTATTTCGTTTTCAAAAACCATTCTTTTATTAGACTAAACAATAGAGACATGATTAGTACCTTAAGCCTTTACTGTCCTTGACAGATTTGATACTCGGGTAGAGCTCGTTTATTACAGTGATAGGTCTGCTTGTCTGTTGTTTAGTTTAGTAGTGCATTCTCGTTTTATATAACAACACATCAAGTTTTGGCACCATTGATGGGGATGGAAACTAAAGGAAATTTTGTTTTATTTAGTGCTTTAGTCGGTTTTTTTTTTTCCTTGTTTGAATTGGTCTTTGTCTTTGCATCATTTAGTTATTTTGGTTTATCTTCCTAAATTTTGCTCTATTTTTGTGGAATTGATCACGTTTTTCGTCTATTTCAGATTGTGTGGTATTAGTACATGCCCTGAAAGAAAAGGGGTGAACTAGTACCGTTTGATCCAGAGCTAGAACATACACTGCGGGGTGGCCCCCACACTCTTCAATTAGGAACGGCAGGCACTAGTGCTACAGTGCCCGTCGATAAAATGGAAGACGATCCACCAGTTCTACTAATAAACTATCTTCTATCATACCGCTTAAAGCACCACAAATGGCGGAACGACCTATGATGGTGTGTACCATGGCGAACAATACTCGACCGTTTACCTCTGTGACATAATCGAGCATAGCAAAGCCAAAGATAGAGGCGAACAATTTTGAAATGAAGCTGAACATAATCTAAATGCTTCAAAACAATGCCTAATTCGATGGACTTCTGGATGAGGATCCAAATGCTAATATCAAAATTTTCTTAGAGGTGTACGACACTTTTAAGATAAACGGAGTCTCTGAAGATGCCATCCGGCTTCACCTTTTCCCATTTTCTCTAAAAGGGAAGGCGAAGTCCTGGCTTAAATAATTGCCATCTGGATCCATAACTTCGTGGGACTCATTGGCAGAAAAGTTCTTAAGGAGGTACTTTTCTCTAGGGCGAATTGCAAAGTTAAGGAATTAAATTACTTCATCCAATAAATAGATGCAGAAAGCCTCCATGAGGCATTGGAACGATAGAAAGAGCTACTAAGAAAATGTCCCCACCATGGTCTAGATTTGGGAATCCAAATTCGAAGCTTTTATAATGGAGTATCGTTTAGGGTAAGATGGTTAATAGATGCCTCAGCTGGAGGGTCTATAGACCACAAGACCCCTTAACAAGTATAAGATCTGATAGACCAAATTGCCATGAATAGTTATACCTGGGGAGGCAAAGATCAAAACCGAAGACGTCCGGAATACATCATGTGGATGCAATTTCTACTATGGAAGCAAGATTGACGATGGTAGTAGAGCAGAAAATAGGGAACTTGACTGGTTCATCAGCAAGCAAAAATAATCAAACGGTCATGTTCTGTGATTTTTGCAAAGGTGCGTATCCAAATCATGAATGCCCATATATGGGAGGCCCAAATGACCAAGTCGATTTCGTACAAGGGAACCAACCTCAATAATCCTTATTCAAATACATATGATCTGGGTTGGAGAAACTATCCCAACTTCTCTTGGGTTGGTCAAGGACAACAAAGGCCACATCAACCCTTGGGTTTTCAAAATAGAGGTCCTTCTTCACCATTGCCTTATGAAGTAAGTCCATAGAATCATTCTTCTCCGGCTAAGATAAACTTGGAAGAATTAATGGTAAAGTTTATGAGTGCAACCAATAATAGGATGAATACCATCAAGGCAGCCCAAAGGAATCGAGAAGCCTCCATAAGGAACTTGGAAAAACAAATTGTGCAGCTAGTGAAGATAGTATCTAAAAGAACTTCGGGAACCCTCCCAAATAACACAGAAGTAAACCCAAAAGAGCATGTAACTACGATCGCGATGACAATCAAGGAGGAGATTCCAACAATTAAGGAAGAAAGGCAATCATCCGAAGAAATAGATGAAGATAAAGGCAATAGGAAGTCGACAAGTGCCAATTAGAAACTGAAGATCCAATCGCAAGAAGCACTTGGTCAAGACTGAAATACAAATGAGATGAGGGAGTTTATTAAAATATTTCGTCAGTTAAAGATAACTTTCCCTTATGTAAACTCTTATTGCAGGTACCCAAGTACAAAAGGTATTTAAAGGATATGCTTACAAAGGAAGACAAGCTCGAGAAGCATCAACTCACATACTTGGTGAAGAGTGTTCAGCCCTTCTAATTAAGAAGATATACTACCAAAAAAGATAGGAGACACAGGGAGATTTTCTTTCCCTTCCATAATCAGTAGTATTACTATTGATAGGGCTTTAGAGGATCTACTCGCGAGTATTAATGTTATCTCTTCTTCTGTGTAAACGTCTAGGTCTAGGTACCTGAAAACTGTGCAGGTGTCAACCAATCTGGCAGATAGGAGTGCTAGACATCCTAAGGGGATAATAGAGGACGTTTTAGTTAAAGTCAAGGATTTTGTCTTTCCTGTCGACGTTGTAGTGCTAGAAATAGAGGACGATGTTGATTTCCCCATAATATTAGGTCGCCATTTTCTACGTACTGCAAGTGCATTAATAGATATAGAAAAGGGGAAATTGGTGTTAAGGGTGGGAGAAAACGAAATAGATGCTATAGATCATAAAACTTACGGAGTATCTTCGCATGCACAGGACATCCCCAAAAAGAAGGGAAATGAAAAGCCAAGGAAAAAGCGTAAGGACAATGGATAGCAAATCACTTCCAAATTGAAGGCTCGATTGATAAAATGGTTGCAGGTATGCCACAAGGAGAAAGAGAAGCCAATGAAACACTTAGATTTCCATAATCCGGGAGGTGCCTACGACACCTTAAAAAAGGGAGTACTCCTTATTCCCTGGAATATTGTAATTGTATAATTGTAATTTTATTTTTTTTCTTGTTTTTCAAATTTAATCGTTTGTTGTTTTTGTGACAAGGTCATTTTGGAGAGAATAAAGACCTCATTAAAGCTTAAATTGAGCTATATATAACATACCATGTTAAAAGGCAGTAATGAGTTTCAAAATTGTAGAAAAAGAAGAAACATCGGCATCCCGGCTGAAGCCTACCACAGACGGCAGGTCACCCTCACCCCAGCAGTAGGGACAGAGCAATAAAGGCATTCATTGGCAATGACCTACCGTGGACTGTAGGTCTAGCCTACCGCGGATGGTAGGTCTACCCTACCGTTGGCGGTAGGTCTGCAGATGACTTGCACATTGGAAAAGCAGAGACCAACCGCAGATGGTAGGTCTAACCTACCGCCAGTGGTAGGTCCACAACAGCTGCACTGGGGGAAAGGCTCTAGAAACTGAGACGGGTTGTTTGCTCAAACAACCACAGGATCCCCCCCAAGCCTTTCACCTCTCCTGTTTTATGTCTTTTTAGTTACTTTTATCGTTTATTGTCTTACAATTTTTGTTTGTTCTTTTACTTATTTTGTTCTTGTGTGGGGATAGCTTCCCAATTTACTTTAACGCTTTATATCTGGGATTGCTTCCCATGTATGTCTCTTTTAGTTTTTCCTTTAGTCTAAACCCCAACGTTGAGAACAATGTGATTTATGTTAGAAGGGGGGTTTATGTTTTTATTTTCTTTTTCCTTCTTTTTCTTTTGAATTTTAAGTTTTAGTAGTTTATTAGAAAATTTCGAAAAAAGAATCAGAAAATTTGAAAAATTCTAAAATCTTTTATTTCCTTTTCTTTTTCTTATTTTTAGAAAATCCAAAAATATTTTTGTTCTACCACTTTTACTAGAATACATAACTGCAAAATTCTGTAGATTTTTCGAAAAGGCGAATGACTTAGTCGCTTTGAGAACCATTTTTACTAATTTTCTTACATGATCAATGGTTTTTCATACACTTGTAAATGTTGTTTAAGTAATAGAAGCCTAGAAATCTTGGGTAATTAGCATAATGATAATCATTTTCGGGTGCTTAGCTGATATTTCAAAATTTTTTATCCTTAAAAACAAAGAAGTCTAGTCTACGATGGTCCCGGAAATGATGTTCTTAGGCTTTCTTTGTACCATTTGTGCCTTTCTTTCCGTATCCTTTGTGAAATTAATTCCTAGTTCCTCTTTTGTGCCTTCACGCTGAGGGTTTCAATCCCTTCTTTCCTTGTTCTTTTAAACTCACTACATAATACCTCAATTCGTGGAGCTAATGGTTAGTATAGACTTTCGGCCATTTTGAATGAGGAAAATTAATAAATGTGAGGGTGAAGGAGTGAAGAAAGAAAGAAAGAAAGACCCTGAAAAAAGGAAAAAAAAAAAGACAAGGGGTATTTTGGGTATTTTAGTTGTTCTATACCTATGGCTATTGAAAAGAGAGAAAAGAAAAAGAAATTGATGCTTGAAAAGAAAAAAATAGAAAAGAGAAAATACAAAAAAATGAAAAAAAACAGAAAAACGAAGAAAACATTTTTTTTGATTGTTTATTTTATATTAAATTCTTGAAAAATATCAAGCATCTCTCTGTCTCTCTCTCTCTCTCTCTCTCTCTCTCTCTCTCTCTCTCTTTCTCTCTTATACATGGTAGTCCCATATATCGGAAGAAAAATGTTGTTAGGTGGGGTGGGCACCAAAAAGAACAATGTAGGATGTTCAAGGGTGGTTGAGAAGAGTGAAAAAGACGGCTAGAAAGTATTCTTTAATTTTGCTTCTTTCGCTTTCAGTTGCATTAGTTTTGTCTCAATGGTTTTAGTTTGACTTTTATGATATGAGTCCTCTTTGATTGTTGAATTAGATCCAAATCCTTCCCAAGATCACCTCCTTCTTGAAGAATCTGCATTGAGGATTTGTAGCTTCCACACACTAGCAGAAAACCTCTGAGGAACAAACCTCACAAACCTAACATTCAGAGGCTAAGCTTTCCCAAATTGATCGCAAAAATCTTGAGGGAACTAAGACCTCAAAACCCCTATCACACAATCTAGAAGACCTATAATTAGTTGATTCAAAGAAAAGAAACTCTGAATGAACCAAAAAAACGAATTTTGTATGATCAATTGATTCCATAGATACTTCAATCCAGGCTCAATTGTTCACAATGTCAAGGATCTTAACTCAGGCAAGCTAGACTAAGAAGGAGAAGAAACCAAGAGACAACTTGGAGAACTCCCTCATACTTTCAGCAATTCATCATTCAAGCAGGCACCTCTAAAGCAGTATAAAGACCAGGAGGCAGTGAAGTAGATTTAGCCTTTTTATAATCTAAGCAAATTGCTAACAAACTTCTCAACATCTCTTCTCATGTGAGGCCAATGAAAATGCTCATGCAACATGTCATAAATGTTAGCAATGGAAAAATATCCCATTAAGCCACCACAATGAGCCCTTTTAGCCAGTAACAATCTACTAGACAAGATGGAATGCACAATTTACCAACAAAATAAACAAAACCATCATAAATAAGGTACTTATCACTAGGCATAAGCAAACAAGTCTCATAGATATCCTTAAAATCATGATCACTAGCATACATTTCTTTAAGCATCACAAAACAAAGAATTTGAGCTTGCAAAGTAGAGATAAGAGTGTACCTTCTAGATAATGCATCAGCTACAATGTTTTCTTTACCTTTCTTGTAACGAATGACATGGAAATATCTCAATGAACTCCATCCATCTTGCATGTCTATTGTTCAACTTTTGTTCTCCTTTAAGAAATTTCAAGGACTCATCATCGGTGAGCACCACAAACTCCTTTAGCCACAAAAAATGTTGCCAATGCTTTAATGTCCTCACAAGTGCATAGAGCTTCTTGTCATATGTTGCATAATTCAATGCCACACCGGTTAACTTTTCACTAAAGAAAGCCAAGGGTCTTTTATTTTGCATGAATACTCCTCCAATGCCAATATACGAGGCATCACATTCTATCTCAAATATCTTCTCAAAGTTAGGTAGTGCAAGTAGAGGTGCACTACTCAACTTTTCCTTTAATAGATTGAATACTTTCTCTTGAACCTCCTCCCATTTGAATCCATTCATCTTCTTTATAACATCCGTCAAAGGACTAGTAATAGAGCTAAAATCCTTGATGAACCTCCTATAGAAACTTGCCAATCTATGGAAGTTCCTCTCTTTGGAGGCATTCTTGGGGGTGGGCCACTCCTTCATTGCTTTAACCTTGTCTTGATCCACTTGAAGGCCTTGAGAACTCACCACATAACCTAGGAAAGTGATTTTTTCCAAACAAAACTCACATTTTCCAAGGTTAGCATGTAACTTCTCACTTCTTAAAACTAACAAAACTTGTTTAAAATGATGCAAATGATGGTCGCAAGTTTTGCTATGGATCAAAATATCATCAAAATAGGAAACAACCAATTTACTAATGAAATTTCTCAACACATGATGCATAAGTCTCACGAATGTACTAAGAGCATTAGTTAAACCAAAAGGCATGACTAGCCACTAATAAAGACCAAATTAATTTTGAAAGCCGTTTTTTGCTCATTCCCTTCCCTCATTATAATTTTATAGTAACCCGATTTTAAGTCAATATTTGAAAATATTTGAGAACCACGCAACTCATCAAGAAAATCACCTAATCTCGGAGTAGGATGCCTATACTTGATAGTTATGTTATTAATGGCTTTACAATCAACACACATATGCCATATACCGTTTTTCTTTGGAACTAATAAAACGGGAACGGTTCAAGGGCTTAAGCTTTCTCCTACATAGCCTTTGGAGAGCAATTCTTCAACTTCTCTCCTTAGCTCCTTAGTCTCTTCGGGAGGACTTCTATAAGCCGGTCCATTTGGCAACACTGGTCCAGGTACCAAATCAATTTAATGCTCAATCCCTCTCAAGGGAGGAAGTCCTTTGGGCATCTCTTCGGGAAATACATCTTTGAACACTTCAATAACCTTTACTATAACATTAGACAAAAAAGACAAATGATCATTAGTAGAACACATGTTCTCTTGCAATAGAGAAGTGACTCTAACTCTTCTTTTTCAATGGCTTCATGATCTCACTCTCTATTGAATAGAAGCATCTTTTCTCTCCTTTGCAACTATCACTCTTCTTCTTGTCTTTCTTCACTGTTTCCTCTCTAGATTTTTCATCACTCAATTCTTTTCCCTCATTTCTTTTTCCCTCTTCAATATTTCTTTTCTTTTTCTCACTCCCTAGTCTCTCTTTTTCTCTCATTTTCTTTTGTTCTTTAAAGACTTGACTAGGAGTCAAGGGATTCACCATGAACCTTTCCCCATCCTTTTCAAAGGTGTAGATATTCTTCACACCATCATGAATAGCCTTCTATCATATTGCCAAGGATGTCCTAACAACAAATGCCTTGCTTGCATAAGAGCCACATCACAAAGAATCTCATCATTATATGACCCCTTAGAAATAGTCACTAGCACTTGTTTGTTCACTTTCACTTCTCCACTATCATTCAACCAATGTAGCTTATGAGGTTTAGGATGCTTGAGGAGAGGTAAATCCAATTTGTCAACAAGATAAGTGCTAGCCACATTAGTGTAACTACCACTATCAATGATAAGATTAGAAACCTTACCTCCCACTAAGCATTTAATGTGAAAGATATTTTCTCTTTGAATGCGTGATTCTTCCTCATGGATTTGAGTAGTCAAAGCTCTAATGGTCACCAAGCTCATTCCCTCTTCATCGGCTTCAAAAGAGGCAATATCTTGATCTTCACTACTTGCGTCCTTGTCAATAATCCCTTCTTGGCAATCATCACCACTCTTCTCTATCAAACCATTTAAATCCTCACTAAACACCAAAGTTCTTTTGGTAGGACGATTTACAGCAATATGCCCCACACTATTACATTTTAAGCACCTTGTTGGATTAGTAATTGACTTTCCTTTCTCTTCCACCTTTGGCTTAGATGATCTTTGACGGCCACCTTAGATGTGTCTTCTTTCTTTTGCCAACCCTTGTAGGTTGATACTTGAGGTTTTAGTGCCACACTTCTTGAAGGAGGAATATTAGTTTTGGAGAAACTAATCCTCTTCCTTTGATTTTCAATCTTGATAGCCAAATGACAAATATCTTCATAAGTGGTCTAAGGATACAACTCTAATGATTAGCAATATCCCTACTGAGACCACTTAGAAATCTAGCAATTGAAGCATCCTTGTCCTCCTACAAACTCAATCTCAAAGTGTATAACTCCATTTCTTGCCTATATTCTTCAACACTTTTGTTGCCTTGCTTAAGTGTCATTAACTTGTAGTGGAGCTCCCTATAATAATGTTCCGATACAAATCTTTCTTTCATGAGAGTCTTCAATTCCGTTCAAGTTTCTACTAGTTGCCTTCCATTTCTCAATCTTTGAGTAACAATTCTTTCTCACCAATGAAGTGTATAACTCGAAAATTCGGCAATCACTAGTTTCACCTTTACAATGTCACTATAGCTTCTCACCTACTCGCCTTTCCCAATCAAGGAACATATTAGGATCACTCTCACCCTTGAATTTAGGCACCTTCCACTTTGATTTTGTCTAAAGCTTTATCCCCTTTTTGATTACCATAGTAGCCACCACGGTATCCTTGACAAACACTAGGATTATCTCCATAATCATTATAAATGTTGTCATCATACCATGCTTCATCTCTTGGAAATTCTTCTTGGGATATATGGTATCCTTTTCCTCCTAGACTTCCTCTTCTTCCCTCTATTGTGGTCTTCCTTGATATCCAACTTCATGGAATTGATGAGAATTTTGAACTGGCATGTCATGGTATCCATAGGTAGATACATTATCAAAAGGTCTTTAATGGTTAGATGAATTGAAACCGCAAAGGTTATCTCCAACTCTTTTCTCCATTGAAGCACTACTCTTGCCCTTCTTAAGCTCTTCAACATGTCTAGCAACACTATGAAATTGTCTAGGCAATTCTTCAATTGATTGTTGCATAGACTTCAAAGTCTCATTTAAGTTCCTAATTGAAGGTTCACTAGTATCTTCTTGATGAGATTGAGTAGGAAAATGACCATCCGTAGACATTATTAAACCTGCAAATTAAACAAAAGAAGCAAAAAAAGGTCTTCCCAATCACTCCCTTAGTGTTTATACTCTTTGATGATCACTCAAGTTCACTTGAGTTTACTCTTTTATTGGCTTTTATCAAGATTGGATCACCCTCTTGCCTTTTTCCAAACATTCAACACTCAAGTCTCTATAAGTTCCTTCAAACTTCTTAGCCAACTTAATCCGAGAGCATCAATCCCAAATAAGCAAACAATCAAAGCACTTAGTCAGGTAAGTGTTCAAATAGGCAAAGTTTCAAACACTTAATGTGCAAGAGTTTCAAAGAATTTTATCTATAAAAAAGAGCCAACAAACATAATTGATCATAGAAAAATGATTAGAAGCACACAAGGAAACAATTAGAAGTCAAAAACAAAGCAAATCAAAACAATTAAGCTAAACAAATAACACAAGAGTACTAAAACAAAATTTCCAGGAAATAGGGGATAATGACACACTAACACTAAAACAACGATATACTAACTACGAATAAAAAAACACATGACACCAATTCATGAAGATTCCTCATTCAAAGAGGAGGAATTTAAGCACAAATCTCAATCAACTGGAATCCGTATAACACAAGTTATGTTTGGATCAATCAACACGTTTTCTGCAATCTCAAATCCAAAACACATCCATATTTCAATTCAATTGAGCAACGAAATAACCTCAAAAATTGAGCACAACTTATTTCAAATGAGTCACAACTCAAAAGTGAACACCTCCATAAAATTTCATCAACTAGTTTGCACAATTAACATTTGATTTTCTATACTTAATTCTGCATGATCCTCATAGAATTTTTTCTGATCATTAAGTACTGTCACTTTTTCTTTTTTTGAGTTTTCACGAGTTCAAAACACTTACAAATCAATTTGACCTTCAATTGGAGGTTTCTCTGATACCACTTTGATATTAATCCTCTTTGATTGCTGAATTTGGTCCAAATCCTTCCCAAGATCACTTCACTCTTGAAGAACCTCTATTGAGGATTTCTAGCTTCCACACTCTAATGGAAAACCTATGAGGAACAAGCTTAAAAAACCTAATATTGAGAGGCTAAGCTTTTTCGCAAATTATTGGCAAAACCCTTGAGGAAAATAAGATCTCAAAACCCCTACCACACAATCTAGAAGACCTATAATCACTTGATTCAAAGAAAGGAAACTCTATGAATCAACCAATGAAAGGAATTTTGTATGATCAATTGATTCCATAGATACTTCAATCTAGGCTCAATTGTTCGCAAATGCCAAGGAAATTAACCTTAGGCAAGCTAGACTAAGAAGGAGAAGAAACCAAGAGACAACTTGGAGAACTCTCTCATATTTAAAACAATTCATCATTCAAGATTAGTTACAAATTATTTATAATGGGGTACTTATTTGTCAAGCCTTAAACCCTAGCTAAACAAGTGTTTAATGGCTTAAATTACGCATAAACCCCTTCATTAAAAGTAGGAAAACTACTTAAATTACAAATTCCCACCAAAAAGGGCAATTAAGGCAAATCTGTCTCGAAGCCTACCGTCCAAAAACCTACCGGTGATAATAAGGCCAACCCTACTGTCGGCGGTAGGGTGAGTTCTTTCAACTACTTATCAAATTTTCATCCCAAGTTGTTCCTCTGATTGCTCCTTCACAATTGAACACATTGTGCTCAACTTGAGTGGCTTTCCTTTACTATGAAACTCTTAAATCTTGCTCTTCAAGGCGTCCTCTATGTAAGCATGCATGTCGTTGTCGTCTCAAAGCTTGAGTTTCCTCCTTTGAGCCTTAGTCATTGGTCCAAGCTTCAAACCCAAAGGTGATTGATTCTTCCGATTCATATGATTTTACCTTCCTTTGTTTCCCTATTTATGTCCCAAGCCTAACATTACAACCCGAAAAGTTCTACCTAATTCGGAAATGACCTTAAATAGACTTTAGAGTGGATAAGTGATAGAGAAGCATGAATTTGTATGCATTGTCTTTTAAATTATTTCAATGTGCTAATCACTTGACATTCTTCTTTTTCTGTGAAAAAAAACAGCATGAGCAATTCACACACACTGCTTTCACCTGTAATGATTTTTAGTGATTTCTGGTAGACTTAGTGATTTTTGTCGTTGGTCTATTTTGATTTCTCTTTGGAGTTAGGTAGGATTGTATTCTAATGAAGTTGTTTTATCTTTTCTTAATTTTTTTCATTTGTTTCTTTTACTTGTTTTGTTTTTGTGATTATCTCTACTACCATTGCTCGTGGCTATTTTGCTATCTTAATTGTTTTAATTCAGCTTCTCTCGTTTTCGTGTATTGTCTTTCCAAAATAAAAGTTTTTAACTCCTTTGTTTCATCTATTTAGTTTGAGTTACTTGAGGGCAAGCAACAGATAAGTGTGGGGGTATTGATACGTGCTTATTTGTCTATATTTCTATATGCTGTTATTATCAATTTTCGATGTTTTTAACATGTAAAAGTATTTATCTTGGGCTAATACCGTTCATTCTTGTCTTAGGTGCCTTCGAGAAAAGAATACGATGAAAGGAAATGAAAACAGACCAAAACGGATAGAAAATGACTAAAACGAAGACGACGGCACCAACAGAGATGACTTTCTGCCTGAGGTAGGCTGACATACCGCCAGCAGTAGGTCTGAAGATCACAAGAAGAGCCCTGGCAGAACCTTAACAACGATGGTAGGTCCCTGACGTCAAGAAGGTTTATATGCAGAACCCTACTGCGGACAGTAGAGCTACCGTCGCTGGTAAGTACTGGCAGAGGGGTGGTTTAATTCGATTCAAACTCTATTTTCTTCAAATTTTTTCATCTATTTAAGAGGTTACTCTGCAATTAAGCTGGGGGCAGTATTAGGACTTAGATGAGAGCAATTAGGAGTAGTTAGTAGATAGTTAGGGCTAGATTGAGATTAATCCATTCTTCAATTTTACATTCAATTAGTTAATTAGTTTTTAGATTTCTTGCAATTTAATTCTTGGAGATCAAGAATTGGTGGTTCAACTTCAATAACTTAGCTTCGATTTAGGCTACTCGAAAGACGAGCTTGAGCAGTGTTCAAGACGACAATTGCGGCTTCAATTCTATTCCTAAGCTTTCTTTCTTTCACTTGCTATTGAGTTTTAATGTTGATTTTAAGTTTTATTATAATGAATAGTGAGTATTTCTTTATGTTTGGATGAGGGTTGAACCCCTAGTTCTTCATTAGGACATTCTTGGTTTAATTTCTAGAATTCAATGGTTCTTTTGATTTAAGTTGTTCATTTGCAATTTAATTGTCACGAGATAAGATTAACCCCAAGATTGTTCGGAATTGAAAACAGAAGTACGATTTAGGGTAACCCATTGGGGGTTTATGGAGATTGACTAGAGATACAATTTTGCATTTTTTGGTTCTTTAGATCACCTAATTATACTGCGCTCATAATTTGCTAGGGAGAAAAGAGATTTCTTTCGAAGGGTTAGTAAGTAGGGCGGCTTTTGCGTAGAGATAGATATTGTCCGATTTGAGTGATGACCCAACTTAATTAATTCAACCTCATTTTCATAAAAGTTTTTCAATTCCATTAGTAACAAAGATTAGGGGAATTCCACCATGCAAACTCTTGCTTTATTAATTTTTTATTGATTTCTTAGTTGTTTAATTGTTTATCAGTTTTTCTTTTATTATTTTCATTTTAAAAAACCATTCTTTTATTAGACTAAATATGAGAGACGCAATTAGTTCCTTAAGCCTTTACCATCCTCGAGAGATTCGACACTCTGGTAGAGCTTGTTTACTCTTAGTACCTTAAGCTTAGTTTAGTAGTACATTACCATTTTATATATCAACACATCAACATATTAGACCTAATAAACCATTATTCCATTATCTCTTCTGATTGTTCTACAAATTATTTGAACTTAGAATGTGTGTACTCATGAGGCCTCCTTTAACAATAATAAGTACCTCGGACAAATTCTATTGTAATTTTTATCTCTTTTCTCAGAAGAATTATAAAAATACAATGGAAAAGTCATTAAAAAGTTTATGGTCTATCGAAATCTATTTTACTCTTTAGGATCTGTTGAGATATTAATTCATTATGCCAAAATTTCCAAGTAGTTTCCTTTTTCTTCCACCTTTATTTCTTCGAGAGTACATAGCTTACGCAGAAGGTGCTTATCATGAGAAATATATACCCTTCAAAAGGCACTACAACTAGATTTCTTCTTATCATAAAATAACGGGTTATGATGTCTAGAAAACAATCCATCAATTCTTAGTATATCATAAGTTGATACAACAAATTTGATTATGTTGTCCCTATGATTATGTTTGGCATCTGAAATAACACTTAAATAATAACTAGTGTAGGAAACAACACATGGGTTCACTAATATGAATCTTGTTGCGCAAAGATCAAAAGCCATGAAACCATGGACCTTTCATCTTCAATAGGACTTGAATTAGCTTATCGCCAAGCAAACATAGGTATACCAAATCTATGACCTCTTGAATTCAAGTAGCTAATCTTTCCTCCACACTCTAATTCAACATTGGATATGCTAATCCAACACCTAACTAGCTTGTGCGAAGAAGACACAACCTAGACAACTACAAGGATGTAGAAATCTTAGAGAAGGAATTTATGATCAAATTGAGAACCCTTGGATCTTCCCAATCCAAGTATTCAATAAAATGAATCTAAGGATTGATCAAATCCTAGAAGAAGTTCAAGGAGGAAGCCTCAAAACTTAAGAACCCTAAAGATAACTCTTCAATTTTTTAATAAAATCCCCAATTAGTCTTACAATTAAGCTACGATAGGGTATTTGTAGGAATTAGGCAAAACCCTAATCTATTACGGACTTAACTAAATGTTGTAAAGTAAATTAAGATAGAAAATAATGCCTAAAACATTGCATTACATAAAATCATTACCCTACCGCCGATAGTAGGGTACACTACCGCAGGCGGTAGGTCTTCAGTACACTAAGTCCATTTTGGACAGAACCTACCATGGATGGTAGTTCCTGTTCTTCACTCTTCTTGGAATTTTTCATCTCCAACTTGCTCCATTGAATGATTCTTGCTTACGGTATGAATCATGAGCAGCTTGGGAGGTTTTTCTTCATCTTCAATGCCTTCATTCTTGCTCTTTAATCCATTCTTCATGGTTTCTTCAATGAATGCAACCATTCCTTTAGCCAATCCATCATCATATTCCTTGATCTTTCTTGCCCTTGCACTAGTGATTGGTCCTTGAATCAATCCCTTAGCTTCTTGGTCATCCCAGTTCATATCATTCATACACCTCATCTTAAGGTTTTATGAAAAATAGTATCAAATCCTTAGCATTCATAACTAATTCTAAGCATAGGCTCTGATACTAAAGTGACATACACAAACCTTCCCCCTAGTTGCCACTGGGAGGTGAAATTAGGGGTCGCCTACTTCTCGGAAGTAAACAATCTATTCTAATACAAAAAAAATTTAAGTGCTAGGTTAGTGTTTTTTTTTTTTCAAGAGAGAATTAGACAATAGTAGATGTGTCAGAATCTAAAGCCTACTATTCAATATCTCTATCAGCTAATAGAGGTCTCATAAAGAGTATTATCTTAAGTAAAATTAACAATACATGAAATAAAAGGAAACTATAATCTATCAGTTCAAAACTAAAGCATACATGACAAGAATTGAATCAAGCGCAATGAATCAATTATGATCTATAAGGTTGGCATTGCCTTTGGGTCCTAAAGAAAATGACAAACTATTTGTGAGCTAGGCTCAGTAAGTCCCATGATAATGTATGTTAAATCATTTCCTCATTAAGTTTGAAAATATATATGGCACCAATTCAATGATGAAAGGTAACATATATTGATTATCAAAGAATATAAATAAATAACTTTTAAGAAATTTTATCAACAATAATAATAGCAAGAATCGGTCAATTCCTTTTTCCGTCAAGTCATAAAGTCAAGGACTCTGAGTATAACTCGAGTACACTTTACCACCCTTACTTCAAGGCGCATGGGACTTTCAATCACACTTTAACAACTCTGGCTAGGTGATATGTGCGTAATTGTTATATTTTCTATATGTTAATTTCATCATTTTTCGATGTTTTAATATATAAAAATGTACATTTTAGTTTATATCCCTTATTCTTGTCTTAGGTTCCCTATGGAAGAGAAAACGATGAAAGGAAACAAAAATGGACGAAATGGAGCGAAAACGACGAAAACGGAGCCGTCGGCAATGACGAAGCTGACCTACCGCACGAGGTTGGCTAACCTACCGTCGGCATTTTTTCCTAGGCTCACAAGCACCGGCAAGATAGAACCCTACCGCGAACGGTAGGGCTTGACTTACTATCGGCAGTAGGTGCCGGCTAGCAAGGAAATTGAATCCAATTCAAACTCTATTTTCTTGTAATTTTCTTCTCTATATAAGAGGTTTTTCTACAACTATTTGGGATACAAAAATTAGGGTTTAGAATAGGATTAGTGAGGTCTTAGATTAGATAATTAGGTTTAGATTAGACTGAGCAATTCTTTAAATTTCAGCTTTTATACATTCAATTAGTTAAACACTCTTTAGATTTCTGCAATTTTATTTCTTGGATTTCAAGAATTGAAGAATCAATTTCAAGATTTCGATCTTCAACTTGGCGACTCAAAAGACGAGCTTGGGAGACATTCTGGACAATGATTGCGTCTTCAATTTCAATCATAAGCTTTCTTTTACTTTCTTGCTATTTACTTTTGATATTGAATTTCAGTTTTTATATAATGAATAGTGATTAGTTCTTTATGTTTGGATGAGGGTTGAACCCTAATTCTTGATTATGAAATTCTTGGTTTAATTCATTGAATTCGATGCTTGTTTTGATTTAAGTTGTCTTCTAATTGTACTTTTTTGCAATTTAATTGCCGCGAGATTAGATTAAACACAGGATTGTTTGGAATTGAAAAAGGAAGAATGGTCTAGGGTAACCAATTGGTACAATGACTACAGATACGATATTGCACTTTTAGGTCCTTTAAATCACATAATTTTACTGCGCTCATAATGTTTTAGAGAGAAAGAGATTTTTCTCTAACGATTAGTGAGTAGGTGATGTGTTGTATATCAAAGCAATGAAAACGGGATGTGAAATCCTCATTACTACAATGAAAGGCAAGTGGACCTAACAAAGAAGAGATGAGTTTGAACCAGAGTGTCGAATCTCTCAGGGATGGATTAAGGTTCAAGTACTAATCATGTTTTGAAAGAGTTGAGAAAAACTTAAAAACAAGAAAAACAATTAAAGGAACTCAATATTAAAAAAAGTTCTTACAAGATAAATAAAAACAAGAGTTTAGCTTGGTAGAATCTCCCTAATCCTTGTTACTAGCTCTATTGGAAAAGACTTTAATGAAAACGATGTTGAATTAATTAAGTTAGGTTATCACTCAAAATCAAGCAATCCCTATCCCTAGGACGAAATCTACCCTACTCAGTAACCCTTGGAGGAAAATCTCTTTTCTCCCTAACAAATTATGAGTGCTATAAAATTAGGTGATTTAAAAGGACCTAAAAGTGCAAAGTTGTATCTCTAGTCAATTGCCGCAATTAACCCCTAATTGGTTGCCCTAGATTATTCTTTCTTTTTCAAATCCAGACAACCTTATGAATCATCAAATCTAGTGACAATTAAATTAACAAGAAACGTAATTGGAAGACAATTGAAAATAAAACAAATACCGAAATCATGAAATCAAACTAAGAATTTCATAATCAAGAATTTAGGGTTCAACCCCAAATCTAAACAAGAAAAACTGCTCACTATTCATTATAAATAAAATCGAAAATTAATTAAAGAATTCAATAACAAGAAAAGTAAAAGAAAGCTTAGGATTTTAGTCTTGAAGCTGCAATTGAATCCTGAACGTCTTTTAAGATCGTCTCTCGAGTCACCAAGTCGAAGATCGAAATCTTGAATCAAATCTTCAATTCTTGAATCCAAGAAAGTAAATCTTGCAAAAAACTTGAAATTCTATAACTAAAGAAAATATAAAAGCTAGAATTTTAAAGAACGTTTAACTAATCTAACCAAATCAACTCCTAATCTAAAATCTAAAACTAAACCTATGTATTTGATCTATTCCAAACTACTCTAAATTGTATCGATTGTCCTTTTCAATGGCTGCATAATAGCCCTAGATATAGAGATAAAAATATAAGAAATCCAAGCTAGAGTTGGAGTAGAAATCAAGAAAGCCTAGTTGAAAAAAGATTGGAACCGCCCTTGCCAGCCTACCTATCACCGACGGTAGGGTGAGGCCTACAATCCGCGGTAGGTGTCGTGTTTCAACTTTCCTGCCATCCTCGGCACCTACATCGATGGTAGGTTACCTTGCCATCTGCGGTAGGTGTTGTCTGTATGCCGACAACTTCCGTTTTCGTCGTTTTGCTCCGTTTTTGTTTCCTTTTCATCGTTTCTACTTCTTGAGGGTAGCGAAGACAAGAATAAGAGATATTTAGCTCAAATAAATACTTCCACATATTAAAATTGCCAAATGTGATGAAGTTAACATATAGAAAATATAGACAATTATACACTTATCACATACCCCCACACCGATTTGTTGCTTTTCCTCAAGCAATGGTCGGGATTTTTACAACCCAATACTTGAAAGTGCACAAGATCAATGTAATACGGCAGTATAAGGGTATCGAACCACAAAGAAAGGCTTGACTACTTAAATTATTATCTTCTTAAATTAATTATATAAAAAGAAGAATCAATTTATATTATCTAAAAATTATTCCTAAACTAAGTAAAAATAGTAAATAAAGTAACTAAATTAAAAGATAACAGGAGCTTAATCAAAGAGATGATTTAGAACCTTAAATCTACCAAACCTATATAACAATGATTTAATTTCATTTAGGAGAAAAGATTAGACCTTTATGTGGTGATCTAGGCTACAAACTTTGATTCACTAAAGAAATATATTGTGCGTAAATGCATGACATAACCCATCTAACCATTAGCATGACTTATTCAATTCTATGACATAAATCATCTAAAATTAGCATGAACTATTCAATTCTAAAACGCACAATATACTTGCAAAAATCACATATCCCTCATACTCAAGACTACAAGAATTAAGCATGGATAAGAATATCAATTAACCCAAATAGTTATTCTACAAGAACAATCACTAAGAATTAATTACATCAAACTAAGAAACATCCCAAGATATGTAATCACATAAATAATATAATAAATCTCCAAAAATAAAATAAACAAAAGTCACATGGCTAGGTTTTCATCAAGATTCTAAAAAGAAAATTATCTCATAATTAAAGGGCAAGAAGGAACCAATTTCTTGAAATAGATCATAGTTTTCTTCCAATTAATTTTGTTGCTGCACTGTAAATTTATGCTGCTGCCGTTCGGTTTCTGCTTCTTCAGCCGATTCCTGTTGCACCTCCGGTTTCCTTCAGTAGTTCAGCGTCTGATTTTGTCCTCCTGCAGCGTCCGTGTTTCTCTGCTTTTTCCAAAAGCTCATTTTCCCTTCTTTTAAAGCCGTGTAGACGCCTCCCTTTCCTTATTTTTCTCTTGCTTCCTTATTCTCTCTTTTTCCGATTTTTCGGCTCCTTCCTTTCCAAATCCTCTTTCTCTCTATTCTTTCTTTCCTTTTTTTTTTTCGTATTGCCATGGGCTTGCTTTTGGGCTCCTCCCAATTCCTCTAACCAAGCCCACCACGTACCTCCATATAAATTAAGTATAATAAATTAAATATAATAATTAAGATTAATAAATAAATAAAATATTTTCAAAAGCTAATAATTAAAAATTAAAGTGTTTATTTGTACAAAAAATCAACTCTATCAAGCACCACAAACTAAATAGACAAACGAAGGATATAAAGACTTCTTATGCTAAAAATGAAAACGAAGTAAGCCGGATAAAATATTTAATTCAAAAACGATTTCAAGCATTTATACTCCAAAACAAGCTTTTCAAACGAAAAAACTAACACAAAAGAAAACAAAATTATAATTATTACATCAACATCCAACTCCAAAGTATATGAAAAATAGAGAGAAGACAAAATTACTAAGTTAACCACAAACTACCAAAATCATTAGCAAGCAACAGTGTGTAAGTGTGATTTTGCTGATGCCATCTTTAACCTTAAAAAAAGAGGAATTTTAAGTGATTAGCAATAGGAAATATTTCCAAAGACAATGCACAAATTCATACTTTTTGTATCACTTTGCCACATTAAAGTCTAATTTAGGTCGTTCCTGGATTAGGTAGGACTTTATGGCTTGTAATGTTGGGCTAGGGACATAAGTAGGTTACAAACGAAGGTAAAAGGAGACAAAAATAAACGAGATTGAGCTAAAGGAACTGAAAGGATAAGATAATGAAATAAAAGGAACAGTTCTAGTAATCGTTTTCACTTTTCTCACTCATCTTTTTACAACTTACTTCATTCTTCTTTGATAACAACCCATCTGACAATATACTTATCTCAATCTTTTCATTAATAACCAAAGTAATCAAAAGATAGATGATGCTTGAGTTTTTCAAGATTTTTCCATAAAATAAGGCACATATATTTTCTTCGTTTTTCTGCCAATTTTTTCATCTTTTTGGCTTTTTCTCTTTTTTATCAATTTTTTTTCTTTTCAAGCATCAATATTTATATATATTTATTTTTTCTTTCTCTCTTTTCAAACCAAAATCATCGAATACATGAAAATATCCAAAAATATCCTTTCTCTTGATACATTAGGGCTTTTCTTTCTTTCTTCTCTCCTGTTTTACCCTACCCTTTCTTTCTTTCTTTCACTCAAGACAGCCAAAAGCCTATACTAACCAATAGCTCACAAATACTCAAAACGGCCAAAAGTCTATACTAACCATTAGCTCTCGAAATTGAGGTTCTATATATAGTGAGGTTAAAAGAACAAAGAAAAGAAGGGAGTATAAACCTTGGCATGAAGGCATAAAAAGGGAGTTAGGGATTAATTTCATAGGATAACAGATAAGAAAGGCTCAATCGATTCAAAGAAGGCCTAAGACCATCATCTTCGGGACCATCCTAGACTTGACTTGTTCGCTTTTAAAGATAGACAAATCATGAAATTGTGGGCAAAGCTCCAAACTTATTATCATAATGCTAATTGCTCAAAATTCTTAAATTTCTATTACTCAACAACATCCAAAAGTGCAAAAAAACCATTGAGCAAGTAAGAAACTTAGTAAATACGGTTTTTCAGAGTAATTAAGCAATTTGCCTTTTTGAAAAAACCGAAGCAGTTATTTAGTTTTAAACTCTATCAAGAGTGATGAAAATAAAATATTTTTGGATTTTTAATTAAGGAAGTAAAAAGAAAAGAAAAGAATTTTTTTAAAATTTTTTATTTTTCTGATTTTTTAGGATTTTTAGAATAAGAGACTAAAATACTTTTAAAAGAACAAAAACAAAAATGAGACTAACAGAAAGAAAAAAAATACTTAAACAAAGAAAAAGACTAAAAGAGATTAACAGAAAAAAAAAAAACTTGAAAAACAAGAAATATCCCCCCACACTTCAAATCAAATTGTCCTCAATGTGGGGGCTAGACTAAAAGAAAAACAAAAATGAATACATACATGGGAAGCAATCCTGCAGATATATAAAACGATAAAATATATTCGGAAGCCATCCCCACATAAAATAAAATAGATAAAAGAAAAAGAAAATTAAAAATAAATAAAGAGAAGAAAATGAAACATGAAATAAAACAAGAAAGCATAAGTAGAAAAGAAAGAAAATAAGAAGACAGAAAATAAAAGAAGAAAAAGAAACTCCTTGTAATGGAAGTGAAAGAATTTGAAACCCCATGTAAGACGAGAATTCAAAATTTTAAAAGTGAGTTTGAGAACGATGTTATAAAATTCAAACAATTTCAACTCTTTAAAGGAAAATAGAAGACTAATGAGGGTTAAGGTCGAAGAAAAACTCATTCGTTTTTTTTAATTGCATAAGGATTGGTCTCTTTTAGTGTTCTCAAAATTTCCTTTGAACTCCATGAGAGGTCTACTCTCCTCATCAATCTCCTTGAGTTGTTTGCACGATTCTTGAAGATATAAAGAATCATCAACAAGAACAAAGTTAGTTTCTTTAGTAAGTAAGTTTACTCCCTCACTTTTTTCAATATCATCTATTTCCGTTTCTTGTCGCCCTTCTTTATGATCCTCATAACTTTTCACAGAATTCTTGTTTTTTTTTCTAGGTCACCTTCCTCAAACTCGTTTTTTTCTCTGGTAAGTGCTCATCTCTCTTGCTTTCATCCGCTTCACTTGTAATCTGAGGAGGTTCTTCAAATGATGGGAGATCGTCTTGCCTCCTTTCCATTATTTCTTGTTGAACCTCCTCTTTCTCGAGAAAGTAAACTCCTCTGGTTCTTAAGTAGTTTCATCATCATCATGCATAAGTATGGGAAAGGTCATCACTTGTTCTTCTACATCTCGCAAGGTGATTGTATTACTAGGTATATACGCGGTTCTTCAACGATCCTCTTTGTTGTTAGTTTAATGTGATTTTTTTCATGTTTTGGAAGGAGGTTGTTTGGCTTCTAAGTACTGCTTTCATTCTTTTCACCCAAGCATTAGCCGAATCGATATACTTCAACAAGAGATCTTCCAGATTAGGTCGTGAGGTGATAGGTGTACATGTGGAGAATCATTGTATGTTGAATATTGACTATAGTCTCTCCAAGGAATGTTCGACTGAGTTCTCCACTCTAACTGGTACTTGTCGGAATACATATCGTATCCCTTCCAGTTTTCTTGGAGGGTTGCCGATTGATAGCATGTTCTCCACTCTTTGTTCTAACGTTATGCCCATCGGTATTCCATGGTGTAATCAGTATTCATATCTTACCTGAAACAACCAATTGGATAAGCAATTTAACACAGGTTCAAGAGGTAGTAAAACGAAGACACAATATCCATACCACAAACAACCAAGTGCAACAATAAATCAGAACAAAGAAAAACCCAAATGTGACCAAAACACCAAATAAACGATCTTCCTTGAACTTGCCATCTCCAGCAACAGCGCCAAAAACTTGATGTTTAAAATCTTAAAAGAGGATGTGAAATCCTAACTACTACAACGAAAGGCAAGTGGACCTAACAAAGTAGAAATGAGTTTCAACCCGAGTGTCGAATCTCTCAAGGACGGACAACGGTTCAAGTACTAATTATGTTTCTATTGTTTAGTAGGAAAAAGAAAGATGTCGTAGAGAAAAACTTAAAACAATAAAAACAATTAAAAGAAATCAATAATAAAAACAATTCTTAAAAGATTAATAAAAACAAGAGTTTGGTTTGGTGGACTTCGTCTAATGCTTGTTACTAGCTCAATCTGAAAAGACTTTAATAAAAATGATGTTGAATTAATTAAGTTGAGTCATCACACAAAATCGGGCAATCTCTATCTCTAGGACGAAAGCCACCCTACTCGCTAACCCTTAGAGAAAAATCTATTTTCTCCCTAACAAATATGAATGCTATAAACTAAAGTAATTTAAAAGGACCTAAAAGTGCAAAATTGTATCTCTAGTCAATTGCCCCTATTAACCCCCAATTGGTTACCCTAGATTGTTCTTCCTTTTTCAATTCCAAACAACCTTGCGAATAATCTAATCGTGGGACAATTAAATTAACAAGAAAAGTAATTGGAAGACAACTTTTTTAAAAAAAAAAACAAACACCAAAATCAAGAAATCAAACAAAGAATTTCAAAATCAAGAATTAGGGTTTAACCCCAAATCCAATCAAGAAAAACTATTCACTATTCATTATAAATAAAACTGAAAATTAATTAAAGAATTCAAGAACAAGAAAAGTAAAAGAAAGCTTAGGATTTTAGTCTTGAAGCCGCAATTGAATCTTGAACGTCTTCTAAGATAATCTCTCGAGTCACCAAGTTGAAGATCGAAATCTTGAATCAAATATTCAATTCTTGAATCCAAGAAAGAAAGTTTTGCAGAAACTTGAAATTCTATAACTAAAGAAAATATAAAAGATGGAATTTTAAGGAGTGTTTCACTAATCTAACCTAATCTAAAATCTAAACTAAACTTATGTATTTAATCTACTCTAAACTATTATAAGCTGTATTGGTGGTCCTTTTCAATGGCTGCATAAGAGCCCTATATATAGAGGTAAAAATATAAGAAATCCAAGCTAGAGTTGGAGTAGAAATCAGGAAAACCGAGTTGGAAAAGGATTAGAATCGCCCTTGCCAGCCTACCTACCACCGATGGTAGGGTGAGGCCTATCATCAACTGTAGGTCTTGGGTTTCAACTTTTCTGCCATCATCGACACCTGCCGTCGATGGAAGGTTACGCTGCCATCTGCGGTTGGTGCTGTCTCTTTGTTGACAGCTTTCATTTTCGTCGTTTTCACTTCTTTTTGGTTTGTTTTTGTTTCCGTTTCATCGTTTCTACTTCCAGAGGGTACTTAAGACAAAATAATAGATATTTAGCTAAAATATATATACTTTTACATATTAGAAACACAAAAAACGATGAAATTAACATATAGAAAATATCAACAATTATGCACTGATCAGTAGGATGGCTTTCGCCTAGAGATGGGGATTACCCGACTTGAGTGATGACCCACCTTAATTGATTTAATATCGTTTTCATAAAAGTTTTTCCAATTGAATTAGTAACAAGGATTAGGGGTATTTCACTATCCAAACCCTTGCGTTATTAATTTATAAAATCCTAAGTTTTCATTGGTTTCTTAGTTGGTTAATTATTTTCATTTTTCTTTAATTATTTTGTTTTCAATGACCATCTTTTCTTAGACTAAACATTAGAGACACGATTATTACTTTCACCTTTACCATCCTCGAGATATTTAACACTCGGGTTGAACTCACCTCTACAACATTAGGTCCACTCGCCTTGCATTGTATTGATTAGGAAATCTCGCTTTATTTTAAAAAATACATATGAAGATTTGGGCGTCGTTGCCAGGAATAGCAATTTAAGGAATATTGTTTATTTAGTGCTTTAGTCATTATTTTTGTGTTTGAATTGTTTTGCTTTGTTCCATACTATTATAGCACATGGGTGTTTGTGGTATGGATATTGCGTAGCCAGCTTCTTACTTCTATAAATTGTGTTAATTGCTCATGCAATTGCTTGTTTCAAGTTTTGGAGGGTAAGGCATGGATACTGATGTAACAATGGAAGCCCGATGTGCAACAATGTTAGAACAAAGAGTGGAGAATATGGCCTTTATGCCTCCATATACACATCCTCAGCCAGCCATGTTCCAAGGAAACTGGCAAGGGTAAAACAGGTATCCTAGCAAGTACAGTTCGGAGTGGAAGACTCAGTCAAACGTCCCTTAGGGATATTGTACTCTATATTCAACATACAATTATACAATTATATCAAATCAGAGAATATTGGGGTGAAAAGTATGGAAGCAGTCCAGAGACGCCAAACGGCTTCTATCCACAACATGGAGAATCAAATCGAGCTTTTAGCAAAGATGATCGCTGAAAGACCACTTAGTAGTATTTCTAGTAATATGGTCACCTTGCGGGATACAGAAGAACAAGTGATAACATTTCCCATGGCTGTGGATGAAGAGGAAGAAACTGCTCAAGTACTGGAGGAGTTACTACCACAAGAATTCAAAACCTCTACCGGATACAAGTGTAGTGGAAGAAAGTAAGAGAGGTAAGTGCTTGCCAGAGAATAAGAGTGAGTTTGAGAAAGTTGAGCAAGAAAAGGAAAATGAGTCTCGTGGAAGGTCAAGAGGGTCATACAGAAGAGCGGCAAGAAACAGAGTTAAAGGTCATCAAAAAGAGTGAGAGAGTGAATTTCCTCACTAACTCTTTTCTTGCAAAGGATTCTTTATGTATGCAGGAATCAAGGAAGCAACCCTAGGAGAATGATGAGGAAAGGAGACATCTCATGGAATTCAAAAGCGAATGCAAGAACGTTGAAAGTAAACAATCTTTATAATATGGAAAATAACGAATGAATTTTTCTTCAACCTTAACCCTTGTTAATCTTCAGTTTTCCTTTAAAGAGTTAAAATCGTTCGAAATTTATAATATCTTTCTTGAGTTCGACCTTAAGATTTTAATTTCTCTTCTTGTATGGGGTTTCAAATTTTTTCACTTCCATTACAAAGGAGATCATAAACGAGCCTCACCTTGAGCCGTACTTTGGAAAGAATATGGAAATCTTCTGAAGGAGTCCCTCTTTCTCCAAAATAGTTAAAAGAAACATCTCCTGACATGTTATTTTATGTAAAGGGTATCTATGTATCCTTTTATGTCCTTCTTCTTTCTAATTCGTCTATGCTTTTGTTGTTGTTTTAAGATATTTTAGGAGAGATGATTGCTTGCTTGTGACCCACTTTAAGTGAAAAACGAGTAAATAAGAATAGCAAGCATGAAAGGTGGTGCAAACTTGTAGAAAAGAAGAAAATTCAAAGTCCCGACAAAAGCCTATTGCGAACGGCAGGTCTGACCTACCATTGGCGGTAGGCTAGTCGGTGTTTTCTTCTTTTTGGAGGCTCAACCCTACCGTTGGCAGTAGGGTCCCTTGATACCTGTAATTCGAATGTTTTTCCCAGAGGTCGGAAAGGGGTTGTTTGCTTAAGCAACCACAGGATAACACTTCTTAGACTCTTTTTTTTTTTTTTTATAGAACTTTCTTTGTGCTTCATTTTTATTCTTTATTTGTTTAGTGCCTTTTTCTTTGCTTTATATTTTTGTGTGGGGATGGCTTTTCGATATGCTTTATTGCTTTATACCTGCGGGATTGCTTCCCATCTATGTTTTTGGTTTTATTAGTTTTTTTTCCTTTAGTGTGACCCTCACATTGAGGGCAATGTGATTTTAAGTGTGAGGGGAGAGGGGGGGAGGGGGGAGAGGGGGGTTCTTGTCTTTTATTTTGTTTTTCCTTCTTTCTTATTATTTTTGTTCTAGTCTCCTTTTTGAAAAATTCTAAAAAAATTAGAAAATTTTAAATATCCAAAAGCTTTTATTTCCATTTGTTTTTCCTATTCTTATAAAAATCCAAAAATATTTTTGTTTTTGCTACTTTTAGTAGAATACTTAACTACAGAATTCTTTAGATTTTTTTAAAAAGGCAAATTACTTAATCTCTTTGAAAACAATATTTACTAATTTTTTTTACTTGATTATGGTTTCCATGCACTTGTGAATGTTGTGTAAGTAGTAGAAGATTAGAAATCTCGAGTAGTTAATAATATGATAGTATAAATTAAAACACTTGCATATATTCCAAAATCACCCGCCATTTTGCAATAATATTTGATAAATTTCCTCATTATTTGATATATTTATTTATTTTATTAAAACATTGAGATACTAACAAAAACACCCTCAAATTATTTGGTGTTTAGCAAGTCTTGACCTTAATATTTTTATAGAGTGTGGTATTGAATTGATAAACCTAATTTAACCATAATTAAGCTACGAACAAATTTTCCTAAGGAATGTTTTAGGCACACTTTAATTATTGAATTATTTATATAGTCTACTAAATATTGAATTTGTATATTTTTCTTGTTTAGGAAAGCATATTTTCAGTATTGCAGAATATATATATATATATATTTATATACACATAGGAGCTTTTATGAATTATGATTTTAATTGCAATATCATTGACTAAATTTTCTTCTAGCAATGACTGAGAGATGATAAGCAATTATGTCTTAGGGTATGGAATCTTGTTTCTCTGCTCTAATTCTTTTGAATTTACCTGAAATGTGAAGCTTGCCCTCTATCTTTCACTCCATATTTTAGTATTTATATATACATATGCATTTGTCCAGTCGACAGAGATAAAGAACATAGAGTGGACAAAGTTGTAGTTTCATGTTTACATCATCAAGCTTACTTACTTCAGGTAAAGGTTTTTAATTACTTATATACTCAATGTTCAATTTGAACTTTTTTTTTTTTGTTTAGAGCATCCAAGAAAAAAATAAAAAATGTAAGATGAAAGATATGAAACTTATGTCATCACCTCATAAATCCTTTGAAATACTTTTTTTATTAAAACCCAAGGAAGAATGAAACAGTTAATACAAAAGAAGCTAGAGAATAATGAAGAAATGAAAATATTAAATAACTAAATGAAAAAATAAAAGTGTGTACTACTTCTTATGCGTTGTTCATTTGTGCTTCAATCTCCTTAACTAGTGAAGCATATGCTTCATAGTCTTTTCTTTTTTATTCAAATGTTTCTCGACACCATGACTCAAGCTCCTTGCACATTTTAAGGACCCATTTGTCGACTTCAGAAATTGTACCTTGTTCTTCTTTCTCCAAATATTTCCTAAAGGTTTTCAAGATATCTTGGTGGCATTTTTAAAACTCTTCTAATTCTTCTTTAATTTCATTTCGCTCCTTTATCAGGTCTCGGAGCATTAAAAGATCATCCAACTCTTCGGGAGTCATATTTTCTGCACGTTTACATTTCAAATTTCTTTTATGATATTATATTATAATGCAAATTGAGAATATAATTAGTTTTTACAATAGTAAATAGAAGAATAGAACAACTAAGGGAGCATAGTAAATAGAGGATTATTGTAATAGTAAATAGTATTATTAAAAAAATTACTTATAACTTACCGGTTGATAATGAAGATTATGCTGCTGTAGTAAGAGAAGAGGTTCTAGGAGTAGAATATTCTAGAAAAATGCTTCTAATACCAAAATGGTTTTAAAAAGCAGAACTGTTCATAGTGAGTATTTATAGTAGAAAGGTTATAGGAGATAGATACCAAGATGTTTATCAAAATCTAGTAGAGATTAGAGAGTATCTTAGATTTGTATCCTAGATTTTCCACTTTAATAGTTTGATTTTAATTAGGGAGGAAAGTGATTATAATGTAATTGGGGATATAGAGTTTATATTTGAGATTGATACATATTTTTTTTTTTATGACCGAGATTAGCATGTTTATGAATGAATTACAGTTAGCTTAATCTCTTGTTACAAATACAGATTGAGTTAGAAACAAAAAAAATAACGATTTTCTAGTTTAATTTCTAGCAAAATTTCGATCATAATAACACATTGACTGCGTTTTATTTATTTTATTTTTTATTATTACTTTTTTTTTAAAGAGTTGGGTTTATCATTAAGGTTTTTTTAACAACATGAAGAGTTGTTAAATATAAGAAAAAGTTAACATAGACAGGAAATAAAGAGTTTGAGTTTAATTAAAACTTTTAAATAATTATATGATGACATAAATGATCTTTTTCCCCAAAAAAAAAAAAAAAACACTTCAAAGAGAGAAAGGAGGCTAAAGTTAGATAAATATTTAATTTTTTTAAATGCATATTCGGTGCTAGAGAATAGATTTTGTGGAAGGGATTTTGAGATGAAATGGAGATGTATATATATATATATATATTTGAATAATTTGATAAGCAGAGGCCAATTGATAAGTATTTCAATCGTTATAAATAATCTGATGACTTAAGATTAGGAGTTTTAATATTTTAAATAAACTTTAGATAACACTTTCAATATACATATAAATATAAATATTATGTTTTATATTGTATTAATTATCTCTTATTTTAGCTTTTATTTTTTATTTTTGCATGGGGAGAAAAAGGGAGGAGGGTGTCACGTGACGCTCTTATAGTACTCAGTACGGCTTTGTTTTAATATATATATATATATATGTATATATATGCACTATAGTAAATAAAGTAAAGAAATAATTATTTAAAACTAATAAAGTTCCAAAAAATAATAAATAAACAAATTAATGTAAATTAAAGTAAACAAGGCAAACTACCAATATGAAGCCGAAAGTTCGAAGAAGAATTGAAGATGCTTTGAGTTTTGCCGAATTTTCTTCAATCTCCTCCTTCTTCCTAATTTTGAACAAATGGAAACCCTCCAAAAATATTTTATTCTTGAGAGTTGATAGAGTTTAGAGAGATTAAGGAGCTTAAGAGAAGATAGAAGAGAGAATGAGTAATTTTTGGTGTAGAGAATGAATTGGTTTAGAGGGGTATTTAGAGTAGAAAAAAGTGAAAAAAATTGGATCTTCAGATCTTAACGGTCATTTGATCTTGACAGTTAGATCTCAACGGTCAAATAGTGACCAACAGTTAAACCATCTGAACCGTTGAGATCAAACAGCTAGATCATCTGGCCTGTTGATCTGAAACGGTATCCGAAACAGGGATAAAAACCCCCAACGCTTGGAAGCTTCAAATGTTTTTTTTGTTTTTTTGCAGTTGGCCCACAAGTTGGACCGCGGTCCTAGTCCTAGGCTAGGCCGGCTGGGGGCCAGTTTACAGGCTGGTCCAAAAATTTTTAATGGACCTAGCTAATTTTGGGCTTGATATGGGCCAGTCCGGGCTTTGTCGAGGTTCACAAAATTAAAGCCTACCATGGGCCGCTCCCTTTGGGCCATGTCTGTGTGGGTTGGGCCATGCCTAGCTGGGTTCGGACCAATTCCGGGTTGAAACAGGCCGGGCTAGACGGATTTGCAGGCCAACCCAGCCTAGTGGTCATCCTTATCCTAGAGTCTTGTATTCATGTGAGCATAGTTGCAATGTAGGTGCTATCTCTTTTGTTGGTTCTCTCTTCCTTGTTGTGCCTTATGCTACTAGAGTCTTTCTTTCATGTTTCTTTTGAGTATCTATTGATGAATAGTGATATTAAATTTGATCTTGCTATGAACTAAGAATGTTGATGCTTCCATTGTGGATCCTAACATTTTTTGTTTTGGGCTTGATTGTGCTTTAGTTGTGTTTAGGAAAGTTTGTCGAGGATGTTGATCATTTAACCTTTTTCCTTGATACTTTTATGGAGAATTATAAGGGATTTAGTTCTCTTAAACAAACTTATGCCCTTTTTGAGTGGTCAAGTTGAGTTTTCTTGCAACGAACTTGAGCTTAACTTCAAGGTGCTGCTTTTGCCGCTGTTTCATTTGAACTTATTGTTTGAAAATACATTTGGTTTCAAATTCTATCATTTTTATTTTAAGGATGTTGATATTAGTGATTTGTTTGTAGAAACGTCGAGAAAGTTGTTCCTAGGAAGCTTCATATTAAAGTTTTTGTTAAAACTTTTGAAGGAACGCTTCTTATTTGGGGTCTTGAATGTTTTCAGAACTTTTTGTGCTTAACATTGAAATCTATTCTCAAATTGAGGTTTACATTTTATCATGCTTTTTAAGAAGTTTTGGAAAATATTGTTGATGTGTTTGAATTAGAAGACTTCCATGGTTTGAATTGTGTTCTCTTGGGGAGAAATCTTGTAAAGCAAAGGTGGTAGATGCATCATTTTTCCTTGGATAATCTTTCCTTGAACTTTTATGTCTGTACATCTTTTGAGTGTCACACACTTTTCAAGGAAGATTTGATTGCCTTGATTTATATTCGATTGAAATGGTTGGCAGAAAAACATGATGCATTAGTTTCCTATTCTTGTCTAGTTCTTGAGTGCTTAAATGACATATTCATAGCATTATGATCTTTTCATTGCTAATATGACTTCTCATGTTGTCTGCCTTTCATTGTTTTATGAAGGTACGGATTCGAGAATGAATAATTTTTAAAGAGATGAGGTATGATATAACCATGACTATGGAAGAATGCCTGGAAGTTTCAAGTCCAAGAGATGGGACTTCAAGATTGGTTGCAATGGAGTCATTGGAGATAAATGGTAATTTCTCGACCAGTTTTGGAAAAGCTAAATTACAATGGATTTAAAGACTTCAGATTAAAAAGTAACTCTCATGAAGAATGTAGAAGACTTCTTAAGGTTTCAGAAGAGTAAGGCTCATTTATATATGAGTTCATTTGGATATGACCAATGTTAAGACAGACATTGTACCTTTGATTTCTATGATTACACATGTAGGTAAAATGGCCATAACATGAGGTATAAGAGTCCAATTGAGGTGATTCAAGCTGCATTTTAAGGAAAAGATCTACAACTTTAATGAAGACATCAAGAGTAAATACAGAAGTATGAACTCCCAGAAATTTGCCGAATCTAAAAGACTAGTATTTCAAGTCAAAACAGGGGTTAGTTCTAATTTTTACCATTTTCAGTCTAATTAACTTTTTGTAATTTATTCCAAAGAATTTTAATTGACTTCCTTAAGTGTTAATTTGTTCTTTTAAACATATTACAATTACTAGTGTTAATAGAGTTAGAGTTTTCTTTTAAATACCCCATTATGCCTCTTTTATAATTAGATTATGATGAGATTATGAATGATGATGACTTGAGTTAAGAGAGGATTCTCTTTCATATTTTTAAGTTCTTTAACCTTCTTTAGATAAGTACTCTAAGAGGTTCTTTTCCTGAGTGAATGCTTAATTTAGTGTTCCTAGATTGGAGGTCTATGGCATCAAATTTATTATCTAAAATTCCTAGTTCCTTTTATATTCACATTCTTGTGAATTTTCACTAGATTTAGGTCTTCTTTACAGATGTTAATTAGGTTTTGACTTATAGGGAAAATATCGATTTCATGAGTTCACGAGGCCTTAGCTTTAATATAGCTATGATTGCTTGAGGATGAAATTAGTTAAGCCCTTCGTGGAGGCAAAGCTCATTGGGGTTTGATTGGAAGAATATATCCATTGAAGATCTAATTCCATATCACTGTCCTTATCAATTATATAAAAAGAATTATAATAAATTCATTTTTTAAAAGGAAGTATAATAAACTCTTAAGAAAAATTTGTTCTTATTATTAGCTATTATTTTGTTAGGGATATGTTTTATGGATTAGAAGTTTTAAAATATTATACATTTACTAGAATGTACAGCTGCTATTATACCTATAGTAAAATATTTGAATTTTTTGGTCAATAAAAGCTTGTTTAAAAAAAATTATTATTATTAACAAGATATATTTTATAGAGAAATTAGTAAAATTGGTCCCAAATTCAATCATACTTTTTTTAAACTTAGTCTTAACACTAATTCTTTTACAATTTTAGCCCCAACTATTTTTCTTCAAATCATTGGTACCTCTAATTAGTCTATTTTGAAGAAGAAAGTGAAAATTCTTGTGCATGCCATTGACATTTCATGGAGTCCAAAATAACTCATATCGATTTTATCCCTTCAAAATTTTGGTGTCTGATTAACCTATTCTGAAGTAGAATATGAAATGAAACAAGAAGCTATTCGATCATCGATTTTGATTCTATTTTATTTTAACGCAATAAGAAAAACTTACCAAAAGGGAAACATAATTTCCTAATATTATTGGAAAATAAACTGAAAGTTTGATTAAAAAAATAAAATGAACAAAAGTTTTAAACTTTAACACAAAATATCCTCTTTTTCCATAAAGAATTTGTTCTAAAAATCTCTCATCACATTGTTTTTTTTAAGATCGGTAATGAGAATATGATTCAAATCTAAAACCTTTAACCTGATAAAAAAATACTTCTATCGCTTAAAGGACTGTTTTATCTCACATTCTCTATCATAATAACAGGAATTAAATTATCATATCGCAACTGTTGCCACAGACTTCTGTACTTAATATAAACAATTTGTATTTCTTTTAAAGAATATATTTTAATCATTCTTTATTGATAGAACTTGAGCTTAAAAATATAAATAAATAAACAAATAATAACAATCGCGTTGTTTCATCTTTTCATCTAATAGAATGTAATGATCAATGTTTAAGTAAGTTTTGAAATATGTTATTTGGATTGGACTTGTGTTTTTATGATAGAAGTTATTTCATAAGTTACCTTAGCATTAAAATGCTAGAATTTCAAAATCTAAAAATACCTTTCTTTCCGTGTAATTTATTGTAAAGAAGAACATAATTTATTAAGAGAAGAACATCACATGGTAGTCTTATTTAACCACCAATTCATTTTTACATATTCAACAGGGTTAGGCTTCACTCTTGCTAAATAGAAGCCATCTTCTCTTACCGACCACCAACAAGCATTTACGTCATGATCACCGCACTTTGGAGCTAAATGTTTATCAAACACAGCAAAACCTCTTTCCTTGTTACCCCACCAAAAATGACCGTAAAATTTAGTATTTCCAAAAAAGTTCATTTGGAATTGCCAAGTAAAAAATTCATTTACCTTAAGATTGTGAAATCCTAGATCATCATCTCCAGAAAAAATATGAATCTTAAGAGCTTGAGAGTTATCAGGGAGATTATTAGCGATGTATCCATCATATGATTCTAAAATAGCAAAAACTTTAGAATGTTGAGCAAAGCAAGCGAATAATAGAAGGAAAATAAAGAGAGGTTCTGATAGAACAAAAGCCATCTTTTTGAGAAAATGTATATATTACAGGCTATATTTATATTACTAATAATTTCATAGAACAGATTGATAGATCTTCTATTTAATAAGAACAGAATAAAAATCCCTGAAAATTATCTTAAGTGGTCCAACAATAATCTACTAAGTAATGGAAAATAATCAATTCAAAAAGAATTTTCCACCTTTCTTGTTAGAGTTCCTTTATTTATCTGTTGCAATCCCTGTACACACGTGTTAGATTTGTAATTAATTCGTTGATTAATTAGTTTCCTAGTACTTAGACTAGTTAGTAGCTTCCTTATGTATTTAGTTTTCCTTGTTTGCCAAGCTCAGTGAATAGCATAAACCCATGAATATGGCTTCTTGTATCTTTCACATTGATTGGGAATAATACTTTTCCATAATTCTCCAACATTGATTCTTTAACTTTTCCACAATTTTCCAACACTCAACGTTCGCTCATCAACTTTTTTTCATGGTGCCAGAATTATCATGATTAATACAGATAAATTTAATACTAGACAATAAATAGGTGTCAACAGTGAAGGATGATGAATACTTGTAGATATCCAGCGATGGCCCAGGTACATTAATTACTCACGTTCACGTACAATTGAAGGAAAACTAATTCCATAAGGAAGCTACTAACGACTTTCCTAAGTATACAAGGAAACTAATTAATGTCCAAAATAATTACAAATAAAACATATATGTACAGGAATCGCAATAAGGTAAATATAGCAACTCTAACATTTCTCACGATTAGTCTCACTTTTTTTTCATAAAAGTCAAACATATACCTCACGTATTAACTTATTTTGTTAATTTAATTACAATCTAAACAGAATTAACATTCCCAGTCCTACTCATACATGAATAGAAAATTTCTATTACTACTCGACGGATAGAGGAAGACATATGGACCGCTCTTGGCTCATGTTAAAAAGGATTAATACGATATATCCTTTATTACATAAATAGCAATATAATTTACATAAAAATTGCAGGTATGGATCACGAAATGACGTGGCTTAATATGCGCAAACGGGTTCATTTCCACACTTAGATTGCGTCCACAACAAAATTTTCTGACATTGAATATATATACATTGTCCTTAACGCCCTTTTTAATATAAGTAGAACAGAATATAAGTAATCACTTTCCATCTATAACAGAATCAAAATTTCCTTTCCATTCCATTGAGTAGAAAACACTATCATAATAAATGATTATTAGTAATTTTTTCTATCGAATAAAATTATTATTCAGTGTCATAAGAAAATTTATGCACCACGATAATGTTCATAAGAAAATGCCAATAAACTTCACAGTTCAATTATTAAATCTTAAATTATCATTCAAAGAAAGAGATATGACCCCAAAAGACTTGATAATTATTGGGGAGGCGTAGCACTTTTCCAAATTATTTAAAAGAGTTAATTATATTAAAGTATCTTCATATTCGATGTCTGTTTTACTTTAATATACTAACGTTATCTTCGAAATAGTTTAGTACTTTCTGGCGAGTTCAAATTGTCTGTACCATTTTATGTACTACTCTCTGTAACCATTCACGAATTTAGAACAAAAATTTAGTGTGGCACACTAACATTAATATTTCAATTCAAATTAATTAAACGTGTTAAAACAAAATATATAAAACTAAAATTTAAAATTCAAGTTATTGTTTGGATTAAATTTTTGTGAAAATTATGTTCTTGAAATTGGATTGATCCTTTATGTAAATAATATCTTTTAATATACTTCGAAGATTCATATCAAAATGTGCAATTTTTATTTCTCAAGCCTAGGTAAAGCAATATGCACTTATAAATAACTTCTTTTTTCTCCCTTAAAAAATGACTTATCTTTAAATCATTTTTCATCTTTAATACTATTATTTGGTACAACTGAATGAATCCTTCTCTACTATTTTCCTTTTAAAATATCTCTCCTGCAATAAATAATAGTAATAAAATACTTAATAAAAATTAAAAGAAAATTGCATTACATACTTAAAATCATAATTAACATTCATATAAAAAAGTGTTAAACAATAAAATTTAAAAAACTCTTAGTTGAACCTATCAAAACTACTTAGATATAGAAACTACATGCATTGTTGTAATTCCATAAGCAAACTACTACACTCTACTACACTACACTAACAAACCCAGGCAAAAAAAAAAAAAAAAAAAACCTACATTAAGCAACATAGTAAATACGATCATAGTAATCTGCACTATGATTAGAAAATTTTTACGAAGGCAGTGGCGGCACGTGCCCCCTCCTGCATTTGTCTATGTTTGTACCACTTTTTAATTTTATATATTTTATTAATAAAATTTAATAAATAAAAATAAATTATAAAGAAAAATTTAAACTTTAAAAAAGAATATATTATAAAAAAATAGTTCTATAGAGTAATATATAAATTAATAAAAATAATTATATGCTTCTTCTGGCATATGACACCGTAAAAATTTTCTTTTATGATAAAAATAACCCTTTTCTACCAAGGTTAACCATAATTTAAATTATGTTTTTTAAAATTTTTATTTAGAAAAATATGAATTTATCTTCAAATTAAACTTCACTATAACTTTTAATTTTAGTTTTACTAATCTAAAAACTATTCGAAACTAAAAATGAGTTGTAGTTAAAAGTTAATAAGTTAATGTTATTTTAAAGTTTAAATACTTCATTATATATTTTACATAAACTTGGTCTAGGAGCTAGTAAATCTAAATTTAGAGACAACCATAATCATTTTAAAATTTAATAACTTTTTCTTTATTTTGTGCTTTTTCAAGCCAAAATATATGAATTACATTAGAGATATATCGATCTTCGATTAAGTTTGTTTAGTTTTATTGAAAAATTTTCAAAAACTTATGCACATACATATATAGAAAACATCAATTAATAGCATCACAACATTAAACTATGAAAATGAAAACAGTTACACATATTAGAATGCTTTAATGAAACTATTAAATGGTTCTTGATTGTTAATTAATTATAGGGATAAAAATAATTTTTTGCATAAAAAATTAACACTATTATAATTGATTATTAATTAAAGGTATTAAATTGTTACAAAAATAACGTTATTAAAATACTAAAAGAAAAAGATATCAAACCTAATTATTCTTTAATGTAACTAAACCTTATAAAAAATACGTGCAAGCTGATCAAAAGAAGAAATTATAACAAGTACTGGGGAAGTTTTCTTTCATGATATCACGCATCTTACACAATCTAATTATAAAGGAATTGTTTCATGGTACTCATTGTGATCATGTCATTATAAATAGTTTTAACTAGTAAAGTAATCTTCGATTATCTCATCTTTTCTTCTATTATTCTTTTAAGAGTAAAGAAAGTAATCTTCACAAATCTCATCTTTTCTTCGCTGATGATATATTACTTATTGCTGAAGCTTATTCCTAAAGCTAATGATTAAATCAGCCACAACTATTTGGAACACACTATATCATTTCACTGACATTTCAGGACTCAAAGCTAACTATGCCAAATCTAAAGTTCTATTCTCAACAAACACTTCTAGCTCCACTGTAGATAAAAAGTATAGAACCCTGGGGATAGGAACAGTTTGTAATAAGTACCTTGGCTTTACAATCAAACCAAATATAGGCTCCCCTAGCATTTACTTTGAAATCCTAAACAAAATAGAGACTAAATTTGCAGGATGGAAATCTAAGCTTTTGAGTACTGCGGGAAAAGTGACACTTATTAAATGTACCATCTCATCTATCCCGAAGTACCAAATGCACTGCTTGAAATTTCCCCAATCCATATACACAATTAAACTCACCAGTTAACTAGAAGATTCTTTTGAGGACGTACTACTGATAAAAGTAAAATTCATCTCATGAACTGGAATACTATTTGTAGACCAAAAAGTGAAGGTGGCCTTCAATTAGGAAATCAAAGCATCGAAATTCTACTCTTTTGGCTAAATTAACTCGGTGTCTTTGAGAAAATTTTCATTCTAACACGCCCTGGATACAAATTCTAAAAGCCGAATACCTCAAAGCTATCCCCTCTTTCTACAGAAAAACCTAAAAAGAAGAAAGGATGCTCACATATTTGGAATAGCTTATTATATTGTTGGGACGTAGTAAAAGCTGGAATGTACTAGCATATAGGGAAATGGAAAAGATATTGACTTCTGGCATGACCAGTGGATTCCTTTTGGACAACTAAGGCATGCGATTCATGAACCTTTATATAGAGAGGAAGATGATCTTAGAGTCCAGGATATACTTTTTTAAATAATAGGTGGCACCTTAATAAACTCTCTGCAGTCCTTCCAGATTACATCCAAGATGTTCTTCTTTCTACCCCATTAAAATTTATGTCACCTTTTGAGGATTCTTTCTCTTGGAAATTTGATTCTTCGGGTATCTTTAATAGTAAGTCATCCAACTTGCTTGCTGTAAACAAGGACTTACAAATTACCTCTAAATATTCTCTTCCCCTCCCTGTTCAAGTCATGTTAGGAAAACCACGATAATTTAATAAGGTAAGTGAGTCCAGTCAAGTAATTCTGAACCCATCAATCTCTTATGCTTAAGCCACCCAAGTTAACTAGACTCAGATTTAGCTACATCAGTAGTGATTTGGACTAACCAATTTGTCCATTTAGCTTAGATACATTGCAATAATGGCAAAGAAAAGGGAAGAGCGAAAACAATTTACAAAAACATAATTCATAAAAGAATATGTTGGTTCGGAGAGGGTAGGCAACCGATAATATGAGCCAAAATGAGCTTAAATCTGTGAATTTCTTTCAAGGACCAATAACAAGAGTCAGAGCCAAGAACATCGACGGGCTTGACAAGAACATAAACAATGAATTGCTTGCACATGCGGAGAAGCTATAAGACTTCAGTTCATGAATGAAGACGTAAAAGATATCCCCAAAGCACTCAATGCGTTCATATTTAATGCCATAACCAAGGAGCAACAGTGGAGCAAGTAGGAGGACAAAATGGCATAAGCTTGAGCAAAACAGAGCATATCGCGGGTGGCAGGGTGTCCTCTACGGCCACGGCAGGCTTCTGCATAGTCAGAGAAATTTAAGGCAAAGGTCTACCAGTGGGCGGTGGTTTCCTTCCAGGATTAGATTAAATGCGTTGTTTGACTCCTTTATTTGGTGTTTAACTTCATTTTCTGCTTTCATTTAACTGGGTATCAATGGTCTTTTAATGCCCTAAGACTATGGATAATATAAGGACTAAACCTAAACCTTTGTATACCCCTTGATGCCTCTTTTTGAAGGCCAAGTTGAAGATTATGAAAATTTGAATTGAAAGATTTCTTTTTGGTTCTAGGGTTCTTCTGTTACATCCTCAACTACCTCCCTAGGTTTCACCGGAGGTGAGTAGGATATCTATCTGCCTCTTGGTAGTTAGTGCATCAAGATACTAGAAATTTTTTTTTATAGATCCAAGAATAAGTTGGCTGTTACACAAAGTGTTTTGTTATAACAAAAGAACATTACATCATAATAAGTTTCTCAATAATAAAATTAGATAAATAGAGAAATTGTAATTTTGAATGAAATAAATTCTTGAAAATATATGTTAGGCACCTTTTCAATAAAGAAAGATAACACTTATGGATTATTGAAGAATATAAATCAATAACTTTCAAGAATTTTTATCAAAAATAATAATAATAGTAGTAATCCGCCAATTCCTTTTTCCGTCTATTCATAAAATCAAGGCTCTAAGCATAGAACGAGCATACTTTCCCATCCTTACTTCAAGGCGTATGCGACTTTCTACAGCAATTCGACAATTCAATCCATTATAGATACCGTACTAACTAGGGTTACCTTGTAAGACGTCGGTCATATATTAAACTTCCTAATTAAGGAAACAAATGCTCCACAAGTACAATGGGTACGACAATTAAAACCCTTGACCCGACGGTTTTCTGGCCTAGACGTCCTATTTTCCATGGGTATATGGCCAATAATAATTCACAACTATTAGTTGTACCCGAGTAGGCTAAAGAGGACGGCTCATTGGTGACTAACCAAATGAAGTGCTTTTCCTATATTGGGTTCTTACATATAGTTGAGTAATAATGAGTACTGGATTGAGCTTTTCTCCGTCAATTCCAATCAATGAAAATAGTGTCTCTCTCTTAATCCAAATCGTTAACATAAGGGAACATGTTTCCCACAAAACACGTTTCTAATATTTGATATAATCACTAGCTATAGATAAAAAATCTCTTTTCATTTGACGTTATAAATTAAGAAAGCCAGAATATTTTACATTTTTTATATCAAATTATGAGTCTTTAAATAAATTGACAACAATTTCATAAGTTAGAATGATCGAAAACATTGGAGATGTAAATTAATGGAAGGGAAAAGGATATGTACATTTCATATTTTGATAAATACCAGAAACAAAACAAATATTTTCAATAACTTGTGCCATGCCAAATTTTGAGTTCTAAAAGTGGAACTTAGCGGTCAAGCCGCTCTTACATTCAACGCTTAACATCTCTTATCTAGCATATGTAGTAGTGAATGAAAGGTTATCAATCTCATATATCCAAACAATACGTTTTCTTCATTAGAATTAGTCACTTCTTAATGAGAATATATATAGATAGATTTATGAACCCCCAAAAACAATCTTCTTTCTAGACACATTATATTAAAACACTCATATCTCCCTCATTTCTAAATGAAAAAGTATAATTCCAGTTGCATTTTACTCCTACGATCCTCCTCTACTCGTTAGTACAAAGAATTTATAGTCAGGTTCTTTGAGTATAAGGGTATGTGGCAAGAACAATAGGGTCCATAATTCATGTTCTAGTATGAAATCCTTCCATGTGTTCATTGGTTCTTCTTCTTGCAATCTTCTTTTATCGTTCTAAGATATTTTCGCACGTAGCCATAACATGTATATCATATATTATATACCCCTATGCCTCGTGTATTTAAATTTATATGTTATAAAGTTGGAGACAAATTTTTATGGTTACTTTTTAAAAAAAAAAAGGTTAGCACAACGTTTTCTTTCTCTTTCCTAAAATATAAATACTCTATTAAAATGCTCCATCATCCTTTTTAGTATCATACTTATATTAGAAGTGAAATATTAAAGATCCTTTCTAGTTGAAAAATCATTCTATAAGTCACAAGTACAAAGATTTTCTCCCTTTTCACTAATCTGTCCAAATTTGCATAAGATCTTTTTCTCTTAAATTTCATCAACTCCATCATCTAATTTTAAGGTAAAGCAAATAGGCATACATATATATCATTAACTTTGTAAGCTAAAACAGTCTATAAGGGTCACAATACAAAGATAACTAATATGTGTAGATTCAAAACAATAAAAATGGGGAATTCTAATCACTATAATGCTAGACAAGTGGACCTAATAAAGTAGAGATGAGTTCAACCCGAGTGTCGAATCTCTCAGGGACAGACGAAGGTTCAAGCACTATCATATCTCTAATGTTTAGCAGAATAAAAAGGTTGTCGTTGAGGAAAACTTATAAATAATAAAAGCAATTAAAAGAAAGCAATAAAAATAATTCTTAAAAGATTACAAGAGTTTGGTTTGGTGGAATCCTCATAATCCTTGTTACGAGCACAATTGGAAAAGATTTTAATGGAAATGATGTTTGAATTAATAAGTTGGGTCATCACTAAAAAATTGGGCAATCCTTATCTCTAGGACGAAAGCCATCCTACTCACTAACCTTTAGAGGAAAATCTCTTTTCTCCCTAATAAATTATGAGTGCAATAAACTTAGGTGATTTAAAAGACCTAAAAGTGCAATATCGTATCTCTAGTCAATTGCCCCAATTAACCCCCAATCGGTTGCCCTAGATTGTTCTTCCTTTTTCAATTCCAAACAACCCTGTAAATAATCTAATGTTGCGACAATTAATTTAACAAACAAACGCAATTGGAAGATAAATTAAAACAAGCATCGAAATCAAGAAAATCAAACCAAGAACTTCATAAACAAGAACTACGGTTCCACCCCAAATCCAAACAATAAAACTACTCACTATTCATATTAAAAAACCTGAAAATTAATAAAAGAATTCAATGACAAGAAAGTAAAAGAAAGCTTAGGATTTAGTTATGAAACCGAAATTGAATCCCGAATGTCTTCTAAGATTATCTCTCGAGTCACCAAGTTGAAGATTGAAATCTTTAATCCAAGTCTTCAATTTTTTAATCCAAGAAAATAAATCTTGTAGATGAAATTCTATAACTAAAGAAAATATAAAATCTAGAATTTTTGAAGAGTGTTTAACTAATCTAACCTAATTAATGTACTGCTAATCTAGAATCTAACTTAAATCTAATATAATATAAACTATTCTAAATTTTATCTAATTGTATGTAAATAATCTAAATTGTGTGTTATAATGGCTACATAAAACCCCTGTATAAAGAGGTAAAAATACAAAAAAACAAAGCTAAAGTTGAGTAAAAGGACTGGATTCGCCCCCTTTGCCAGCCTACCTACCGCCGACGGTAGGGTGAGGCCTACCATCTGCGGTAGGTCTCGAGTTACACATTGTTTGGCCATTCTCGGCACCTAACGTCGATAGTAGGTTGCCCTACCATCCTTAGTAGGTGCTGCTGCTTCGCTAACGACTTCAATTTTAGTCATTTTCGCTCCGTTTTTGTCCGTTTTCATTTTCTTTTCATCATTTCTACTTCCAGAGGGTACCTAGACAGGAATAAGAGATATTTAGCTCAAATATATACTTTTATATTAAAAATACCAAAAGCGATGAAATTAACATATAGAAAGTATCGACAAAAGATGCACTTATCATATACCCCGACACGTAGCTATGGCTTACCCTCAAGCAACACATGCTAAACAGACAAATGAAGGAATAAAAGATGAAAAATGATAAAAGCGGAATAAATATTTCACTCAAAAATGATTTCAAGCATTTATACTCTATGACAAGCTTTTCAAAAGCAAAATCAAACAAAATAAAACTAAAAAATAAAACAATAATACAACTTCAATAGAGTATCTCAACATCCAATTCCAAAGATACATCCAAGACAGACAAATGACAAAATTACTAAGTTAACCACAAATTACAAAAATCATCACCAATTAACGGCTGAGTGAGTGTGATTTTTGCTCATGCCGTTTTCAGAGAAAAAGAAGAGTATTAAGCGATTAGCAATAAGAAATATTCTCAAAGGCAATGCACATAATTCATACTTTTTCTATCACTTAGCCACATTAAAGTCTATTTTAGGTCGTTCCCAGATTAAGTAGGATTTTTGGCTTGTAATGTTATGCTAGGGACATAAATAGGTTACAAACGAAGGAAAAGGGAGACAAAAATAAACGAGATAGAGCTAACACAACTGAAAGGATAAGATAATGAAATAAAAGAACACTTTCTAGCAGTTGTTTTCACTTTTCTCACTCATCTTTGTACAACTTACTCATTTTTTTTTATAACAACCCATCTAACAACATATCTTTCTCAAGATTTTCAATAATGATCAAAGTAATCTACAGAGAGATGATGCTTGAGTTTTTCAAGATTTTTCTATAAAATAAAGCACATATATTTTTCTTCATTTTTTTGCCATTTTTTCATCTTTTTAGCTTGTTCCTTTTTTTCAATTTTTTCTTTCCAAGCATCAATATTTATTTTTTCTTTCTCTCTTTTCAAGCCAAAGTTACCGAATACATGAAATTTCCCAAAAGTACCCCTTTTTTTCTTTATACATTAGGGTTTTCTTTTTTTCTTTCTTTGCCCTTTTTCCCCCACACTTATTCATTTCTTTCACTCAAGATGGCCAAAAAGTCTATACTAACCAATAGCTCACGAATCGAGATTCTCCGAAAACAGCCAAAAGTCTATACTAACTATTAGCTCACAAATTGGGGTTCTATATATAGTTAGGTTAAAAGAAAAAAGAAAGAATGGAGTATAACCCTTGGCATGAAGGCACAAAAAAGGAACTGAGGATTAATTTCATAAAGGATATAAGATAAGAAAGGCTCAATCAGTTCAAAGAAGGCCTAAGACCATCATCTCCGGGACCATCCTAGACTAGACTTCTTTTCTTTTAAAGATAGACAGATTATGAAATTGCAGGCAAAGTTCAAAAATTATTATCATAATGCTAATAATCCAAGATTCCTAAGTTTCTGTTACTCAACAACGTTCACAAATGCATAAAACCATTGATCAAGTAAGAACTTTAGCAAATATGGTTTTCGAAGTAATTAAGTAATTGAAAACCTAAGGAATTTTCAGTTTTAAACTCTATCAAAAGTGATGAAAATATTTTTGGATTTTTAAATAATAAAGTAAAAAAGAAATAAAATATTTTTGAAAATTTTAAAATTTCTAATTATTTTTTGGAATTTTTTAAATAAGAGACTGACAGAAAAAACTTAAACAAAGAAAAAGAATACAAGAGACTAACAAAAAAACTGAAACAAAAATGAAAACTAGAAAGAGACTAACAGAAAAAAAACTGAAAAGAACGAAAATATCCCCCCACACTTAATATCACATTATCCTCAATGTGGGGGTTATACTAAAAGAAGCAAGAAAAAAACACATACATGGGAAGCTATCCCGCAGATATAAAGTGATTAAAGCATATCGAGAAGCCATCCCAACCAAAAAATAAAATAAAAAAAGACAAACAAATAACAAATACACTAAACAAGAGAAATAATATAAATCAAATAAAACACAAATCTATAAAATAAGGGAAAAGAAAAGAAAACTCCCTATTTTGGAACTAAGTTCGTCCTTCCGCCATTACTACTGCCTTGATCAGGCATGAATTGTTGTACAATTGCACCATCATCACTTCTTGGTGGTCGATCGATGCCCTTTGATGTGCCAACTCATCCGCATAGCGGCAAGTGGACTCTATTATTTCATTCAATTGCATCCTTTTGATTTCTTGATTGATCCGTAGTTTCTTAAAGGGAATCTGTATCTTTTTTTGGAATGCTTCCATCAGGATCGTGTTTTGGGCAACGGCCTCGTCCTCCTCATTATTTGAGGCTTCGGCCTTATCATCATCCTAACTTTGTTGCGGGAACGACGTTTCAATGCCAGATCGAGTGGTTTTCTTTGTTGGTTGAAAATCATCGGCAGAGCGCTCCCGTAACCTATCTTCTTCAGAGGGGGGAATCCACTTCTTTCTCCTCTCATCCCATCGGTAATCGCAATTGTTGAATGTTGTGAATTGAATCACTTGTTGGGGCTCGGTTGATAATCGTTGTTCTCTTGCAAAACTAACATTAAAAGCAAAAAATATTCGAGATAGTATTACAGGATAACGAAAGACACGCTTTTTAGTAGTATCACAACCCGTGTTGCGCATCATATGGATTATCAAAGATGAGAGAGAAAGGGGAATTTCCTTTGGAGTTTATCTAATAAGTACATATCTACAATACGGACTTCACTAAATCTGCCCCTTTTTGAACAACAGTGTGGCCAAAGAAGTAAGCGAGGGCCCGTGGAAGGAGGGATGGGAAATCGACCTCGTGGATTATTCTACGACGATCGAGAGCCTGGAGCTGGACATTATAACTTCTACAAGCTGCATCAAAATTCCAATCTGGGTCCTCATCTATAGACCTCTTATTCGAATCCACAGTGACTGTTCCCATTGTTCGGAATCCCAAGAATGGATGTCAAACGATTCCTTTCTAGAATGATCCTAACCCCTTTGACATGGGAGAGGATGGTAAAAAGATCCTTGTCCATTTTATGAAGCATGTTCACGTAGACTTCTCGGACAAGATTTGGATAGTAATCGCCAGAGAGGCAGAGGAGAGGAAACCAACCCAACCCTCTAAAAGATTTTCAAGCCTAAAATGTTCTATGACCTCTTTAGCAAAAGATTTTTCAACAATCATATTAAGAGAGGCCCTATCGGCGAGTCATTCCTGGGCGAAATTCGTGAGACGCTCAGGGAAAGGAAGAACATTAGGAGTGGGGTCAAGCGAGGTCCCTTCAACTCTAGCCTTTTTTTATTTGGATTTTAAGAAAGAAGTTACAGCTTTCTTAGGAGCCATAGGAAGAATAGAAACGAAAGAGACGATAGGAAAACGAAAACAAAAAACAACAATGCAACAAAAGAAGCACCGGCACAAACAATTATAGGAACATAAAAACGTACAATGATCAAAATTCTTTCGTAGCCCGTGTGTGTAATAGTGTCGTACTTAGCCTGTGGGTGTAATAGTGTGCAATAAAAAAGCATATAATCAAGTCAAAAAAAATTAAAGCATAGGCAAAGGAGACAAAGTTTAGAATAGACTTTGTAGTTGTTTGCAGAAACAACTATTTTCCACAAAATTTTGCTCTTTTCTATGTCTCTTTCGGAATGCCGTCGGAGTTTGTCGGAATTCTTGCCGGAAAATTCTCTTGGACTTTTTCTATAAAATTTTGTTAAAAAACACAATGCAACATGAAACTAAGTTAGTTTATCAGAAAAAAAAAAAACACACACACACACACACACAATAACTGAAATTACAAAAAATTCAAGAATAATTGAGAATTAGAGAGAAGGGTGATGGAAGGGGAAATTGAAGGGTAAAGGGTTTTGGGAGAAAAAAAGAGAAATAGAAGAACCATAGAAGAGAGAGATAGAAAGAAAAGGAAAAATACCAACAAAGAGAGAGAGAGAGAGAGAGAGAGAGAGAGAGAGTACTACCACCGTTCTTCTTGCCAGAATTGGTAGAAAGTCATCGGAGTTGTGGAGAAAGATGGAGAATGGTTGGGGGAGTTGTGAAGGTGAGTTATGGAGATATGAAGAGAAGAGGAAGAGGGAAAAATAAAACTTTTATGGGTTTTCGAAGATGAGGGGCAAGAAAAGTGCAGCAAAAACAGTCAAAAATTGCAATTTGGAGAAAAAAATTGGGCCAACCAGACCTGTTTTACCTTGGAAGAACCCAACCTTGAACTTACACGGACCATACCATCGATGGTAGGGTGAGACCTACCATCTGCAGTGGGTACTGGTTTACTTGGTGTCGAGAAATTCCTGTAGCCTACCACCGACAGTTGGGCGAGACCTACCGTTCGCGATAGGTTGCTGCTGAAGGATGCCCATGTTCTCTTGTATGTAGCGGCAACGGTAGGGCAACGTACTATCCGTGGTAGGTTGCTTTCAAGCCTCTGTTTTTCTTCGTCCTCTACAATTTTGGAACTTTGTTCAAGCCACCTGCCTTGTGAACTCAAATTAACTTCTTGTAGGTCTTTAGGTTATCACTTTTTCTTCCAAAATGTCCTTACAAAATTAACAAACAATTAAAACGGGAAAAAATGAAAAGATGAAATAGAAAAAAAGTAAAAAAATACAATTTTGCAATTTATAATTACAAAGAGTACTCCCCTTTCTTAGGTGCTATTTACACCTCGTGAATCACGGTAATCCGGGTTTTTCTTTAAATCCTTCTTCTATACCGGCACCCACTAGAAACGAAAGCAAAAAAAAAAGCCAAGAAGAAAATGTAAGAAACGAAGGTAACTCACTTCCAATAAAAAAACTGCACTGTTGAGAATACTTTGTTAGTTCTAGAAGCTAGTGTGTATGAGGTATTCTTAGTTTTGGATGGGGAGGTCGGGAGCAAAGAAATTGGAATATTATCACGTTTCCTTTGACCATTAGGATTAACTTACCTTTTTCCATGTCTATTAACGCCCTAGACATACATAAGAAAGGGCGACCTAAAATAACAGGGAAATCAACATCTTCCTTCATGTCCAAAACTACAAAGTCAACAGGGAAGTCTAAAATCATTCACATCCTCAATTACCCCTTTAGGATCTAATGTGAACCAGTTAGACATGCAAGAATATCAAGGAGTTGTGATAAAAGCCAAGGCAAAACAACTAAAGAGTCACAAGGATCAAATTGAGCAAGAGAAGTTTCAAGGCTTAAATTTTGATATCTAAGATATTATGGGGCTTAAATTTTTATGTCCAAGGCTTTATGGGCTTAAATTTTGATGTCCAAGATTTTATGGAGCAATATCCTAAAGTTTTGAATAAGTTAGAAATTGAAAATTCACCTTTGCAGATGGTTGGAAGCCCTTTTGCCCAAGCTGGAACATTGCCTCCTATTTTTTGCGATGTGTTGACTGGTGCTCTAGAATAGTCCAAATGCAATTAAAACACCTCTATTGTCTTATCAAGTATATGTACAAGTTATACCTATCCTTTAGGCTGAAAATATAAGAGGGAAAACTTCCTATTTTCTCCCTCAAATCTCTATAAATATATAGTCTTCCATTTTAAAGAAGCTAATTAAGAAATTTTTCAAGATAAAGGTTCTTCTCTTAGTATTATTAGTTCTTAGCTTAGTTTTTCTATCTTCTTCAAGGGTGAACTTCCTTGAATGAAAAATCACTTTGAAGACTTGTTGAAAGTTCCAAGAGCTTCAATGTTGATCATCAAAATTCCTTCATACTAGTTACTACACTCTTGTAGAAAACTAGTCTTGAGGTCTTTCTCTTGTTTCATTGAGGTCTAAGGTTCAAAATACCTCAAGTTGCTTAAACTTTGAAGAAAACATTTTGTTTAAACCTTCTTGAGGTCTTGGATTTAATATATCCAAGGTTGCTAGAAGTTTAGCATTTTCAAGTCCTTTCAAAGGCACTTTCTCCCTTCTACTTGTTACACTTGCTTTGTTTGTTCTCTCCCTCACTTTTCGAACGAAATTTTATGCTCTTGAAGATTATTCTGCATCAGGATATCTAACACTTATGTTTGCTAGGTTGACAGACATTTTAATAGGTTTCGGGGTACCTAAACCTAGATGCTCACACATAGATGAAGAAATAACATTAATACTTACTCCTAAGTCGGCTAAAGCCCTATCTACTTTAGTACTACCAATAATGCAAGGAAAAGAGAAACTCCCTGTATCTTCTAACTTTTGTGGTTATGTTTCTGTCTTGATTGCGAGGGCTCAACTTTCTTCTTCCATGATAATCCCTTCTTTATTTGGAATATCCTCATTAGTTGAGATAGCATGAACATGCTCTCTCAAATTTACTTCTATACTACTTGGGAGAGTTCTTGGAGTTCTTTCGGATACAATTTGGACTAATTGCCCAATGTGCTTCTCTAAGTTCCTAATGGAGGCCTCTAGATTCCTTTGGGCTACCTCAATGATATTCATTCTACTTTTTGTTGCATTCACAAACTTTACTATTAAGTCCTCTAAATTTATCTTATTTGGTGGAGGATGATTTTGTGGACCTGCTTCACAAGGTTAAGGTGGTGGAGGACCTCTATTCTAAAAACCCAGAGATTGATTTTGTCTTTATTTCCTTGGCTACCCCAAGAGAATTGGTGTGGTTTCTCCATCCGGGATTGTATGTGTTTGAGTTGGGGTTATTTTGTCTATTCTCCTGTACAAACTCTACTTGCTCTACTTGTCCTCCCATACATGGGCACTCTAGATTGGAATGCCTCCCATTAAAAAAAATCACAAAACATAACCGCTTGATTGTTCTTACTTGTTGATGACCGGCCAAGTTTCCTATTCTTTGCTCAATAACCGCCGTTAGTCTTGCTTCTATAGCCGATATTGGATCTATATTGTGTACCCCAGCCATTTTAGCTTTCCTGTTTGGCCTCCCTAAGTATAACTGTTCATAGATATTTGTGCTATTAAATCATATACTTGTTAGGGAGTCTTATTATCTATTGATCCTCCAGCTGAGGCATCTATTAATTGTCTAGCACCAAAAGAAACTTCATTATAAAAACTTTGAATTTGTATCCCAAAATCTAGCCTATGGTGTGGACACTTTCTTAATAATTCTTTCCATCATTCCCATGCCAAACTAGGTCTTCTTATATTCTACAAAATATGGAATTCAAAAGGAAATCTAAGCTCACTAATAATCTAGCTATTAAAGAGTTTAAATAGAGAGTTTTACAGCAAATGTCACCCTAATCCAACTTAAAAGGTTTGAAATAAAACTACAAAAGGGAAAGAAATAAGAGTCTAACTAGGAAAAACATAAAATTGCATTTAGTCTCTTGCACAACTTGCTGGATCATGAAAGCTGCTTTTCGGATATGGAAAGCTACTGCCCTAAAAATACCTTGCTTTGCTCTATTTTTCGGATCAGGTAATTTTGTTTTGCTTCTTCAATCGTTTTGAGCCTTTTAATGGATGAATAAGGTCATGGAGTCTTCATACGATTTGTAGATAAATATCTTAGTTTCCAAAACATCTTGAATTAGATCAATTGGAGTTATATATTGCACGTTATGATTGTTTTACCTAATGGTGTCAAACTGGAGCGTCATGTGACAAAGCGAATCTCTGCACTATAATTTGGATGACCAAATGAACTCCGATTGAGACAAAAATTATCTTTATAAAAACCTCAAGAAGTTCTCTAAAATTTCAAGGACCCTTCTTCAAATAAGGTTATCACAGAGGTCAAAACCCACCGGAAGTATCTTGGATATACTGTTTTAGCAGCTTGTTATTTCTTCTTCTTTTTTTACTTCGCTTTCGCTCAAAAGGCCTTCGTTTTGATTTGTTTTCAAAATATCTTCATTACGAAGGAACATAGTTCAATTAGTCCATTTTATAAGCAATTAAACTAAAAAATCGATGAAAACAACAAACGCTGAAAGAGGATAAAAATGGACATATGAGGCAACCTATTTTGCCAAATTAAAGAAGCTGTGGGACAAACTCACAAAATATTAGCAGATTGTTGTGCGCAAGTGCGAGAAAGTCACATTGGAATTAACTAAAAGGAATGAAAAAGAAAAGTTGCTTCAATTCCTTTTCGGTTTTGACACAGCCACATTCAGAAAAGTTCGTTCTCAATTTTGGGGGAAAATTCCCTCCCTAACGTTAATGATGCACACTCCAAAGTAGTGCATGAAGAACAATTGAAGGACACGGCTAAGGAGGAGATTGTTGATGTTGATGGCAGCGTAGCATTCGTTGCTCATGGAAATTGCAGTAGCAGCATTAACAAATCCTCTCTTGTTTGTAATGTCTGCAATCGAAGAGGACATAAAACTAATAACTGCTTTCAAGTGGTAGGATACCCTGAGTGGTGGTTAGAAAAAGAAAAATCCATAGAAAATAATGGACAACTTGGCGGAGGACGTGAGGGATGTACCGGCAACTGGGGCGGCGGTCGTGGAAACCAGCAGTAAAATTCCCGAGGCTCAGCCCATTTGTCTTGGGAAACCACGATGTATTTGATTGAAGGAGATGCAAATCCAACTCCCTCCAATGGTTCCATACTGACTGCGATGGCGATTCCCAATTTGTCCGCCGAATAGCGATAATCCTTGCAGTACTTGGTGAAGTTCGTGAATAGCCAAGCCAATACAACTACATTAGAAAAATTATCTGGTAAACTTCTTCCTAATCAGATCATAGACTTGGGTGTAACTCACCACATTACATGGAAGCTTGAATTGCTATTTGATGTTAAAGATATACCTTTATGGCTTGTTACTTTACCTAATGGAAAGTTTACAATTGTACAGAAATGTGGGAAAATCAATTTTGGAAAATATTTGGTTCTAGAGGATGTCTAATACATACCTCAGCTTACTTACCACTTGATTTAAGTCTTTAAATGGCTTAAACTGAATAATTACACCGTATCATTCACATTTTTTATGTGTGCTATATAGGACCGTTTCTTGAGGATTCTGATTGAAGCGGGTGAAGAACGAAATGGGTTGTACTATTTCAAGAATATAGCACCAGCTCGGATTCATGCACCATTTCCAGTCCAGATTCTGATGAACTTTGCCACCAAAGGTTGGGTCATCCTAAAAACTCTGTCATCAGTACTCATTTTATATTCCACCCTTCCAAATAGGCATATGGATCAAACTCAAATAAGATGGAATAGTCGAGCGATATAAAGCTCCCTTCGTCAACTTGGGCAACAATCAGGTAGAAGCTGAGGATTGTACCAAAACATTTGCTGATATGGCCAAGCTTGTTACAGTCGCACACTTTTAGCCGTTGCCGTGACCAAGGATTGGGAAATGCACCAAATGGATATCCATAATGCCTTCTTACACGGCGATCTTATGGAGGAGGTTTACATGAAATTGCCTCTGGGTTCAATTGTCCAAACCTCGCCAAGTATGCAAGCTTCATAAATCTCTATATGGTTTTCCGAACTCTCAACAGCTCTTACTCGTTATGGTTTTAAGCACTCATTTGTCGATTACTCTCTTTTCACTTATTTCTCTCAAGACATATTTTTATATGTGCTTGTTCTGTTGATGATATTATTGTGACTGGAAATAACTCTGCCGATATTCTCGTTTCAAAACTCATTTTGGGACGATGCTTCCACATGAAAGATCTTGGTTCTCTATATTACTTCATTGGCATTAAAGTGGCTCGTAATCCCTCCGGTCTATACTTAACTCAAAGGAAATATACTCTAGATATTATTTCTGAAGCAGGATTATTCGAGTCCAAACCTTCTTCTACTCCCATTGAGCAGAATCACAAATTGGCCATAGATCAAAGTATGTTCTTCTTTCCCCTGAAAAATATCGTGCCTGGTTGGTCGTTTGATTTACCTCACTATTACTCGCACTAAATTGGCATATTCTGTTCACACTAGCTCAATTTATGCAAAAACCACGCTTTCGTCATTGGGAAGCAGCAACTTTACGAGTTGTACGTTATCTCAAGTCCAGTCCAGGCCAATGCATATTTCTTAGCTCCGGTAGTGATTTTACTTTATTTGTCTACTGTGATGTAGATTGAGCTACCAACCCAATAACTAGGCGTTCTCTCACTAACTATATTTTTTTGGGTACATCTCCTATCTCTTGGAAAACCAAGAAGCAGCCTACTGTGTCACGTTCGTCTGTGGAGGTTGAGTATATATTCATGGTTGTTACTTGATGTGAACTTAAATGGCTTCGCCAATTATTATATGAATTTTGCATCTTGCATCCACTTCTAGTTCGGTTATACTGTGATAGTCAGGCTATTCATATTACTGCTAGTCTTGTCTATCACGAGCGCGTAAAGCATATTGAGGTTGATTACCACTTCATCTGAGATGAATATCAAGCTAATCACATCTCTCTCTCTCTCTCTCTCTCTCTCTCTCTCATGCCCCATTTAAGTCTCAAATTATTGATATCTTCACCAAAGCTCTCGGGCATCATTCATTCCATGATCTTCTACACAAGCTGGGCACTCATTACCTCCATTCAACTTGAGGGAGAGTGTTGGAGATTGAGTTGATTTAGGTGATGTGTACATTATGATTGAGTTGATTTAGGCAATGTACATATTTTATATACCACTAGTTAGAGATTTATAACCATTATTAGTTAGGTCTCCTTGCGTAAAGTTTCCTTATTACCATGGACTTTCCTTTGTAAATTGTATGATGTATAGCCATATATTCACGGGTAATACAACCGACAGAACAAGAAAATAGAGAAGCTTTTCTCTCAATTCTTCATTCCTCACTCTTTGATTATTTTACAGGTTCGTGGTTGATTCATTTGAGGTTGTTGCTTGAGTAAATTGATTTTGATTTTTTCCCGTCGGCTACTGATGATTGATTTGAATGCTGTTGGTCCACAATCATGGAAAATCATTTTGCCTAATGTAGATGAAAATTGTTGTTGATCTCGACTTTAGATTTTATGTTTCAATTTAATAAATAATTGTAAATTGAATAATATAAGCAAGGAGTTTGACAGCTTGGTTGGCAATTATTTGAAAGAATATGGTTAATACTCTCTTCTCTTCATTAGGGTCCAAGATTTGGTTGGAGGAAAGAATTACTTTGGATTAGGATTCAATATGTATATGAAGAAGACGATATGTATATCATCCATTAATTTTTTGTTGATTCACCGAAAAAATTTAATTTTTTTTGGATTTTCTCTTTTTTTTAATAATCAAATTTACGGTATTCCCTTTTTACCCTTATTGACCTAAGACTAACTATGATAACCAGTTAAACTTAACAGAACTTTAACAAAAGAACTTTTAATTATAAAAAAATAATTAAATAACTTATTCAACATATAAAATTTTGTTGAGGATTACATATGATAATTACTCTTATTAGTCGTTTCTTTTTTTTCCCTTACCTTTTTTTTTTTTTTGAAAACCCCTTCCTCTCTCTCATTCTTCCCACCGATGAACAGCCCCTCCCTATCCCCCCTTTTCTTCACCACTCCCACTGCATGGCATGTGCCCTCCTCTCCTATCCTTCCTCCTCCTTTCTTTCCCTCTTCACACCACTACCGGCATGCCCTTTCTTTCCTTCTGAATTTGGGGAAATTGAAGGGACTGTTTGAAGCTGATGAGTTTAGAGTCTCAATTCTTAACACAAGATCGCCTGCAAGACCAAGCAAACAATCACCGCATTTCACCTCCGATGCAAGTCAGTAAACAATTGGGCAGAGTAATAGTACCTAAAGGAATGTGGCATGAGAAATAAAGATGCACAATACCTCTATGTGTAATTGACTTTCTCCTATGGAGTTGCAATGATATCTGATGTAAAATAAGTATAGAACAACCCCTTTGAACTTCTTGAACCCTTTTTATATTTTAAAGGTTTCCCATAAAATAATGGGTTGGATTGATAGAGAAGAAATGAGTTCCTTTCTTTTAATATCCACTGGGCTAAAGGAAATGAGTCCAAATATGAAGCCCCATGGACTATTCCCATCAGAGCAATTGCCCATAGTAACTAGAGTTATTAGGTCTGGAGTACTATCACTGTCATATTGCTTTTTATTGAAATCTCTATTATTTCTTCCTTTCTTCTTTGCGATTACTACAGAAATAGGTCATATGCCCAAGCTATGAAGTCCTATTTACTATTTAGTTGAGTCATAAATGTCCCATAAATGTATTTGAGATTAATAATGGTTATTGCTTCTCACTTCTAATGTTTTTTTTTTTTTTTTATCTTTCATTCGTAAGTGGGGTTCCTATATGCTCTCTATTAAGTTGAAAAGGGAATTGGCTTGAATAGTAGAAGGCTTGGTTAGGAAAGTGCTCTTGATTATACCTCTCTGGCCTTGCTATTATCAGTGTTGCTTGGAAATTTTAGTATTTGTGATTGGAGGGTTGGTTTGCATTTCACCAAATTAAGAGATGTTGGTGGGTGTCGCAAAGGTTCTGGTACATTGTAAGGATGCGTTGGTATGGGAGAGATTCGGGTGCTTGGTAGGGGATGACTTGATTTGGATTTTTAGGTCAATTTTCTCTTGATGAAGAAGATTGTTTCATAATAGTGTTTGGCATGTGTTGTGGACAAATTTTTTTTATAATTGTACTTTATTGGTCCCCATGTTTATTAATGGTGTTGCATTAAAGGTGGTTGGTGATGAATGTGGTGATGAATTTGTGGGATGCGATTGTCGGAGCGGTGATGAATGCAGCAATTATGTCAAGAAGATGAAATTGTGGGAAAAAATAAAAGAAATCGAAAAACCTTAGAGGGAGGTGAATAAGGTTTTTGGCTAATAAAATGCTTTCTTAATCAAGTTTTTAGATTTAAAAACACTTTAAAGAACAAGGATAATGTAGAATGAATACAAAGGTATGTAAAAAACACAAGGAAGAGAGACAAGCTATTTATAGTGGTTCACCCTTTCAAAGAGTTACATCCACTACCTTGAGCCTCAACTCAAGGATTTCACAAATCCACTATATTCAATAATGATTACATAAAAAACACAATGAGGATCACCCTTAAAGGGTTTTACACAAAAACCTCAAACCACAACACAATTATAATCAAATGATAACCCAAGGGGTTTTTCAATACAAACCTTTGATATAAATATAGAAAGATATGAGTATAGAACAATGTTACCAAATGAGTTTGAGAGGAGGAAGATACAACTCAATGGAATACTTCTACAAGCTCCTCTTTACTTTTTCTTTGATGGATGATCAACAGTGAAGCTCCAAGAAGATTTTTCTATTTGTATGTATGAGATGAAGATATTTGAAAGAATGTACTTTTAAAGCTCTTAAATGTTCTTAAAAGATCTCAATAAAATTTCATCCAACCTTCATGCATTTACTGCAGATGAAAACCCAATTTATAGAGTGGGATGAAATTTGACTGTTATTTTCTGCAACGGTAAAAACTAAAAACTGGACGATCAGTTTCACAAATCGGACGTCGATTTCTTTGTAAAAGAGAAATCGGATGATCTGTTTTTAAAATAGGGAGACCGGTCTTTAATGCCGAGAGAATCAGATGATCTTCTACAAAAATCGGACGACCAATTTTTCTCAAGCTGGAAAAAATCAGACGACTGGTTTTAAAATATGACGTCCGTTTTTTAGAAAAATTCTACAGACAATTTTACCTTAACAACAAAAGAGTTTTTCTTCATATTTCAAAAACATGTATTCTTGATACTTTTAGAGATATGAGAAATTTCAAAGACATAAAAACTTCATCAAGAATACTTGGGGTTTTCAACAATAAGATTATGAAAAGAAATTCATTTAAGGAGCTTCACACTTGATCAACAATCAAATATGAAAGTTAGGGGAGTTTTTTTCAAAGTACCTTAGCATATCCATAACTAAGACATAGGTCTTCAATGACTTGATCTTGGAATGGCTTGATTTTTTCTTCTTCATTTTACTTTAATCACCAAGATCTTTTGCTTCTTATGTAATGTAGCCTACCAACAATGCTTATTTTCTTCTATAGAGACTAAGCTATACTCATCACACAAACATATGTTAATCATAATCAAAATCATTTACAATAATGCCCTTAGGACTAACAATCCCCCCCCGCCCCTTTTTGATTATGATAAATACATATGCATGAAAAACAAAAAGAGCAAGTATGATCAATATGGTGATGCTTCAAGGAAATCATTAATGAAAGTAAAGCATACCAAAACACGATAAGAGAGATAACTCCCCCTTTGGATTTGAAAGTATGCCAAGGGTTTTTAAAATAGTTTAGATAGATAAGCTCCCCTAAGAACATGCTCTACAATGAATATGATATTAAAGATTATTAAGGCAACTCCAAGCCATATTCATAACGCCTTATAAAATCACCAAGCCATTTATAACCATATCATTGCATCATCAAGCAATCATATAAAAAATCAAAAGCACCATGTTATATCAACATAAGCATCTTTTAACATAAGTAAAAAAAACTCTAAACAAAAGGCATGCTACTTTCCCCCCCTTAGTTCTTGCACATTTTTCTCCCCCTTTTGTCATAAATAAAAAAGATATGTGGGAGAGACTTCAAGGTATCATGGAAAAAGTAACTACAACTGGACTTTCAACATTAAAATATCATCATGAAGTCCATAAAACAAGCATCAAGACAACTCAAAGCAACAAAGAGCTCACACAGAAAACCAATTATGAAAGACAAAGCATGGCATATATTAAGTCACAAATAAAACAATTGCATTAAAAAGGAAACCACAAGAAGGAGTTTGAGAAAAAATCAAAGACAAAAACAAGGGAATGTGAAAGGTTTGAAAAGAAGTTCTCAATCATCTCTATCTTTTCCGAACCTTGCTCTAATTTCATAACCCGTGCTTGAATGTCGGTCACCTTATTTTCTAAGGCATCAAGTCGAGTGCATATCGATGTTTGGAGAGAGGCTATCATTTCCATCACTTGACTCATGCTACCTGAAGATGATCCTTCCTCCACTCTCTCTTGTCTCTTCTTTCTTCTCGTCTCTCTTCTAATCCTTTCTACCTCCGTCTCGAAGTCACTTTCTTCTTCACTCACATTCATTTCTTCTTGTCCTTCATCATCATCATCTTCTTCTTCACTAACATCTTGTCCATATCTAACTAATAGGCCTTCATCATTTCTTTCAAACCCCATTCTCTTGAAGGTATTCTTATTTTAAATCTTACCATGGCTAATGTGATCACCAACTCCAACCAAATTGATCACAAAATATTGAAAGATTTTTGTAACGAAACAGCCATACGGTAAGCACTTAGTGGAGGAGGACTGTGTGGCTAACATGTGTTCTATGGGCATAAAGCCGAAGTTCATTCTCCTATGTTCATGAAGTGCAAGCATCACAAAAGAATGCATATTTGTGATGGAAGACTTGTGCCCAACATTTAGAATGATGATATTAGAAATCATATGATGTAGTAATATCTCATAGGCATCAAGCTCATTCACATTTCTATCATAATGCCTTTTTAGGACTTCTCCATGAGTGAAAGTCTCTTCAAATCTTCTTTCACTATATAAATTAGGATCAAAGCATTTCTTATTCTTAGTGTAAAATCTCATGCCATCTTGAAAGGTTTCTAGAATGGTATTCAATAGCCTATCATCAAATGCAATGTTCCTCCAATTCTAGACAACACCAATTGATGAGGAATGTTCTCTACACTTTCAACTCTACCCTTATGAAGATTGACATAGAATTCATAAATCATTTCAGGATAGAAAAGCTCATTAACAGTAAGCAAGGATGTCCAACCAATAGCATCAAAGAGATTCGGTATAGTTTCCATACCTTGCATATCATTTAAATCTACTATGTGACATGGAGCAATTTTTCTTCTATTTCTTGTGCACTTTTCAAATTTTGCAGCCTCCTTTACAGAGATGAATCTTTCCGGTGCCCTAGCTCCAGAGGGTACCCTTTTTCCTTTTCCTTTCCGGCTTCCTCCTTCTTCAATATTTGCTCCTCTTCCAATGTTTGCATTCTTAGTTTTCACCATTTTGAAGAGATTTCCACTTAGGGTTTGAGGTAGAGCTTGGAGGTTCCAAATAGAGAAGATGGGAGATAAAAACAGTGGAATAAGCTGATTTCTTAGTTGGGGAAGACAGAAATTTGAAAGATTTGAGAAGAAGAGTGAAAATCGGACTTAGGAATCAGTCGAGCTTTAAAGAGGAGAAGAGTTTTCGGTCTAGAAAGAGTTAAAGAGAGAGAGAGAGCTGTGAAAAATGTTGTAAAAAAATAAGAGGGTTCAGCCTTTTAAAAGAATGCAGTCCCAACAATTTAAAAAAATTCAGTCGACCGTTTCTTAAAAATCTGTTGTTCAGATTTTATAAAAGCAAGAAATCGGATGTCCGATTTGGTCGTTCGAATGTCTCGGTACAAAAATTGAAGAGAAAACCCTTGAGTTTGTTTTTGGAATTGGACGTCTGGATTTTTAAGTAGGCATTCGATTTTTCTTAAAATTCTGTAAGAGTAAAGAATGAGAGGAGTAAAAGAAAACTCAAACAACACGTATTACACATATTACTCATCAAATCAACCAAATTCCAAGCAATTTTCTCAAGTAACAAAAACGATCTTTGGAGAGGGGTTTTGTAAAAATATCAGCGATTTGATCCTATGTGCAAATATATTCTAAAAACACATCGCCTTTAGCAACATGATCTCTAATAAAGTGATGTTTAATTTCAATATGTTTTGTTTTTGAATGTTGCATAGGGTATTTGGAAAGATTTATAGTATTAGTATTATCACACATAGTAGGTATGTTTTTAAAAGAAAAATCAAAATCAACTAGAGTGTATTTCATCCAAAGTACCTGTGCACAACAACAACTGGCTGCTATAGATTCTGCTTCGGCGGTTGATAGAGATACACAAGATTGTTTCTTGTTGTACCAAGATACTAAACATCCTCCCAAGAATTGGCAATTTCCACTTGTACTCTTCCTTTCTACCTTACATTCGACATAATTCGTATCGGTGTAGGCAATAAGATCAAAACAAGATTGTTTAGAGTACCACAAGCCATAAACATATGATGAAATTAAATACCTCAAAGTATGTTTCACAACTATTAAATGTGATTCTTTGGGGCAAAATTGGATCTAGCACACAAAACATACCGCAAACACAATATCCGACCTACTGGCCTTTAAGTAAAGTAAGCTACCAATCATACCTCTATACAATTTTTCATCAACCTTCTTACCTTTGTCGTCCTTGTCAAGTTTTAATGATGAGCTCATTGGAGTGCCAATACCTTTTGCATCGTTCATCCCGAATCTCTTGAGAAGTTCCTTAGTGTACTTCTCTTGATTGATGAAGATGCCATCCTTTGTTTGCTTGATTTGTAAACCAAGGAAGTAGTTCAATTCCCCCATCATGCTCATTTCAAACTTATTTTGCATGAGGGAGGCAAATTCTTCACACAAAGAAACATTAGTAGCATAAAAATAATATCATCTACATAGATTTGGACAAGAAGAAGATCATTGTTACAAGAGGTTTTTGTAAAAAGAGTAGTATCCACCAGACCCCTTGAAAAATTTTTTGAAAGAAGAAAACCACTTAGTTTCTCATACCAAGCTCTTTGAGCTTGTTTTAAACCATAGAGTGCTTTCGAAAGCTTGTAAACATGATTTGGAAATTTTTTATGCACAAAACGAGGAGATTGTGCAACATAAACTTCCTCTTTAATGTCACCATTTAAACAAGCACTTTTAATATCCATTTGAAAAAGCTTGAATCCTTTAAAACTTGCAACAGCCAAAAGCATTCTAATAGATTCAACTCTAGCAATTGGAGCAAAAGTTTCATCAAAATCTATGTCCTCTTCTTGATTGAATCCTTGGGCAACAAGTCTAGCTTTGTTTCTAATAACTTCTCCGGGTTCATTTAGTTTGTTTCAAAAAACCCATTTTTGCCAATAGTGGGATGATCATGAGGTATTGGGACTAAAGTCCAAACTTTGTTTCTTTCAAATTTGTTTAATTCCTCTGCATAGCAATAATCCAAAACTCATCATGCAAGGCATCATCAATAAACTTAGACTCATTTTGAGATAGTAATGCAAAGTTATCAATAAAGTACCTTCTTGTTCTTACCCCTTGTGATACATCGCCAATGATTTCATCCTTTGAGTGCCCTTTGTGATATATCATATCTTGAGGAATGTCTTGAGTTTGTAGATAATCTTCTAGTGTCTCCTTAATCTCCTCTTCCTCTGTAGTGTGATTTTCCAAAGCTTGAGTGTGTATTAGTTCATTGCTCAAAGAGTTATCTAGGTCATCATCATTTCTCTTTTCAGAAATGTTAGTTTCATCAAAATTTACATGAATGGACTCTTCAATACATAAAGTTCTTTTGTTGTAAATTTTAAAAGCTTTCTTGTTTGAAGAGTATCCAAGAAAAATTCCCTCATCGAATTTTTTATCAAATTTTCCAAGATTATCTTTGGTGTTTAAGATAAAACATTTGCATCCAAAAACTTTGAAATACCCAATGAAGAGAGTTTTGTTGAAAATAAGTTCAGAAGGAGTTTTCATTAAAATAGGGCTCAAGAGAACACGATTCATCACGTAACAAGCGGTATTCATGGGTTCGGCAAAAAAATATTTAGGTAAAGAGTTTTCACAAAGCATTGACCTTGCCATTTCTTGTAAAGTTCAGTTTTTCCTTTCCACAACACCATTTTGTTGTGGGGTTTTAGCGGCCGAAAAATTATGTGTTATGCCAAACTCATCACAAATTTTTGTAAAATCATGGTTGTTAAATTCTCTCCCATTATCACTCCTCATAGAGATCAATTTGCAATCAGGGAAGGTTTGAACCTTTTTGAAATGTTTGACAAATTTTTGAAAAGCCTCATCTTTTTTGCTAAAAAACAATGTCCAAGTAAATCTTGAGAAGTCATCACCATGACAAAAGCATACCTCTTACCACCAAGGCTAGTGGTCCTCATTGGTCCAAATAAATCCATGTGAATGAGTTCTAAAGGTTTTGAAGTTGAAATCATTTTCTTTGGTTTAAAAGAGGTCTTAATTTGTTTTCCAAATTGGCAAGCATCACAGAGTTTAGTTTTCTCAAAATGAAGTTTTGGTAAACATCTAACAAGTTATTTTGAAGAGAGTTGGTTCAATAAATCCATACTAACATGGCCAAGCCTTCTATGCCATAAGAATGCATCATCATCATGAACAGAGAGACACTTTAGTTTTTGTGAGATAAGATCTTCAAGATGAAAAACATAGACATTGCCAACTCTTTTTGCAATAAAGATAGTTTTGTTCTCAAACTTGTTTATGATAGAAGAAGAGTCATTTTCAAAAAGAACTTTGCATCCATTATCACACAATTAACTAATGCTAAGTAAATTGAACTTCAAGCCATCAATTAAAAGTACTTCCTTAATTAAAGGAGAAGAACCGTATCCAATGTTACCTATACCGATGATCTTTCCTTTCTTCTTATCACCAAATGTAACAAAGCCACATTTGGTTTCTCTTAGCTCATTCATGAGAGATGGATTTCCGGTCATGTCTTGAGCATCTACTATATAAGTATCACTTGGAGCTTGATTTATGTTCCTATAACAAGAGAAGAGATGACTTTTGGTATCCATATTCTTTTGGGTCCATAAATGTAGTAGATTTTACTCTCCAAATAGTTTTAACTCCCATTTCAACTTTTCTTTGCACAAAACATCTAGTGGCCTTATGACCACTCTTACCACAATAGGTACAACAAGGATGGGACAAAGATGAAGAAGCTTTGACAAAATATGCTTTCTTTGAAGAGGCATTAGAGTGGTTGTATCCAATGCCATTTGTACCATAAGGGTATCTTTGTGAGCCAAGAAGTTTTTCAAAATTTTCTTTTCCTTGAGTAAATCTTTCAATACACAAAGTGAGATCATTCACCTTTTTCTTTAAGACTTCATAATCAATCAAACATTTTTCAAGAGAGGAAATCTTTTCACAAAGGTTTTTGTTTTCTAAAACAAGTTTCTGAAATTTATTATTTGAACAATCTTTTTCTTTCTTCAAAACTTCCAAGGATTCAAGAATAACTTTATCTTCACAAATGAGTCTTGAGTTCTCATCTAGCAAAAATTGAGTTTTGCTTTTCAAATCTTTATTTCGTTTAGTAACCTTCTTGTACTCGTACATTTCAATAAGCATTAAACTAGGATCAACATCACAATTATCATCAAGGATACTAGAAGAGTTAGAGGGTGAAGATCGTACTTCATTCTTCATTGCCATAAAGCACATGTTTGCCTTTTTATCACCTTCACTCTCACTTGAGTCTTGATCCTAAGGACATATTAGGCCCTTGGCTTTCTTTTTCTTCAATGCCTCAAGCCTTGCTTCCAAAGCTCCTTTCTCGTTTTCAATAGCCTTGTGATACTCGGCTACAAGAAGGTCGGTACTATTATATTCAAAGCACCTAGCCTTGAAGAGTGAAGAACTTTGTCCTCCTTTCTTGAGTGGAGGTTTCTTTCCTCTATTGTTCAAGCCTTTCTTATAGAATCTTTTAAATTTCCTCATTAACAAGGCCATGTCCTCATCATCATCAATTTCATCTTCATTGTTAGATGAGTATGTTTGATCATCCTTATTTGCTTTGAGAGCTATGCTTTTTCTTCCCTTGTCTTCATCTTCCATTTCATTTAACCTTTTTATTTTCATTTCATTGTTGAAGAGTGATCCTATGAGTTCTTTAATAGAAAGTAGTCTCAAATCTTTTGATTCTTCAATGGCAAGAGTTTTTGGCTGCCATGCTTTTGGAAGTGCATCAAGAATCTTTCTATTCACTTCTCCTCTTGAGTACTCTTTCCCATACGCCTTTAGGCCATTTGTGATATTGGTGAACCTTGTGAACATGTCACTAATACTTCCATTTTGTTTCATCATGAATAGCTCATAGTCTCTCATAAACATGGCCAACTTTAACTCCTTTACTTGATTGGTGCCTTCGTAGGTTACTTCAAGTAACTTCCACATTTAATGAGCGAAATTGCATCCGCTCACTCTATTGTATTCATTTGCATCCAAGGCAAAACTTAGTATATTTATAGCTTGAAAGTTTAGAGTCATCTTCCTTGAGTCGAGCTCATCAAATTCTTCAACCTTCTTGACTATTCCATCCTTTTTGAGAATGTAAGGACCTTTCTCTTCAATGCTCCACAAATCAAAGTTAATAGAACAAATATATATTTTAATTCTTGATTTCCAAAAAGTATAGTTTGTTCCATTGAAAAGAGGAGGTCTATTTGTAGAAAAGCCTTCTACATAGGGTAAACTAGAAACATTGGCCATAACAAATAGAAGATCTTTTGCTTCAAGGATGTTAATCCTTTTTAGAGAAGTCCTGCTCTAATACCAATTGAAAAACCTTGTGGGGTGAATAAGATTTTTGGCTAATAAAACGCTTTCTTAATCAATTTTATAATTCAAAACACTTTAAAGAACAAGGATAATGTAGAATGAATACAAAGGTATATAAAAAACCCAAGGAAGAGAGACAAGCTATTTATAGTGGTTCACCCTCTCAAAGAGTTACATCCACTACCTTGAGCCTCAACTTAAGGATTTCACAAATCCACTATATTCAGTAATGATTACATAAAAAACACAATGAGGATAACCCTTAAAGGGTTTTACACAAAAACCTCAAACCATAACATAAATATAATCAAAGGATAACCCAAGGGGTTTTTCAACACAAACCTTTGATATAAATATCGAAAGAGATGAGTAAAGAACAATGTTACCAAATGAGCTTGAGGGGAGGAAGATACAACTCAGAATACTTCTACAAGCTCCTCTTTACTTCTTCTTTAATGGATGAACAACAATGAAGCTCCAAGAAGATTTTTCTATTTGTATGTATGAGATGAAGATACTTGAAAGAATATACTTTTAAAGCTCTTAAGTGTACTTAAAAGATCTCAATAAAATTTCAACCAACCTTTATGCATTTACTACAGATGAAAACTCAATTTATTGAGGGGGATGAAATTTGACCGTTATTTTTTGCAACAGTAAAATTATAACGGTAAAAACAAAAAATCGAAGGACCGGTTTCACAAATTAGACATCCGATTTCTTTGTAAAAGAGAAATCGGATGCTCCGTTTTTTAAATAGGGAGACCGGTTTTTAATGCTGAGAGAATCGGATGATCCTCTACAAAAATCGGACGATTGATTTTTCTCAAGATGGAAAAAATTGGATGACTGGTTTTAAAATAGGACTTAAGTTTTTGAGAAAAAATCTGCAGACAATTTTTCCTTAACAACAAAAGAGTGTTTCTTCATATTTCAAAAACATGTATTCTTGATACTTTTCTGGAGATAAGATAAATTTCAAAGATATTCAAAACTTCATCAAGCATACTTGGGGTTTTCAAGAATAAGATTTTGAAAAGAAATTCATTCAAGGAGCTTCAAACTTAATCAACAATCAAAGATGAAAGTTAGGGAGTTTTTTACAAAGTACCTTAGCATATCCTTAACTAAGACATAGGTCTTCAAGGTCTTCAATGACTTGATCTTGGAATGGCTTGATCCTTTCTTCTTCATTTTACTTTAATCACCAAGATCTTTTGCTTCTTATGTAGTGTAGCCTACCAACAATGCCTCTTTTCTTCTATAGAGACTAAGCTATACTTATCACAGAAACATATGTTAATCATAATCAAAATCATATACAATAATGCCCTTAGGGCTAACAGAAATGAATAAGGCAATTGATAAATCTATGCAATAATTTTAAATCTAAGGCAATCATTCTAATCATCCAATTTTACCCCTAATAGATATTCATAACACAAATTCACCGCAACCAACATCTACCATTGCAGCCTCCATCTACATCTTCAACAACTCTACCCGTTCAAATAAGCCAATTTCTTACTCCTGTAACACTTCCTCGGCCCTTTTTGTTAAGCCACCCGCAACACCATGTTTTTTGGTTCTACATATCTGATACAACGTAAAACGTTCAACAAGGAATTCCAAGTGAGATCCTTAAATTTGGAACAAAGGTTTTGTAATTGAATGAAAAAAATGATCTCCCCTCAACAATGAAAATGTGGCTATTTATAGTTTAGCCAAAGCCCTAATGACCCAAATAAGGAAAAGATAAAAATGCTCACAATTAATAAAATAAATAGTTAAAAGCTGAAAAAAATTAAATAAAAATGTCCAAAACAAAAGAGAACACGGTCACTGACATATTCGGCAGTGATCGTGTTGCCAGACATGTTGCTGCCCGTGTTCTTCACTGTTTCTACATTCTTCTTTTCTTCTTATCCTAATCGGTCACAAACTCTTCTGCAACAACTTCTACATCACTCTCTCCCACCTGAGAAAAACTCGTCCGCGAGTTTTTTGGATACAGAGGCCTCATCATCGGAATAAAATGGGAAAATATCCGCCACATTAAATGTCTTGGATATCCCATAATGTCTGGCAAACTAGAAACATAGGCATTATCATTAATCTTCTTCACAATCAAATATGGCCCATATTTTTAGATTGCAACTTGAAATACAGGCCAACAGGAAATATCTCCCTTTGCAAGAACACCATAACCTGATCACCAGCAACAAAAAGCTTTTTCTTGCGATGCTTGTCAGCTGCTTGTTTGTATTTTACATTGGAGTCTTCGATTTTCTTACGAACAGCTTCTATAGTAGATTGCCAATTCTCTGCCATATGCTTAGTTGCTACACTGTTATCTTGCACTTTACGCAGCTTAAGCAAATCCAAAGCATATGCAAGTTCCTCTCGATACACTATAAAAAAAGGCATCATACTTGTAGTACGATGGACGGAACTGTTGTAAGAAACTCAGCTTGCGCCAAAGCATCGTCCTACTTCCTTGGTTGATCACCAACAATGTTGTGAATCAAATTGCCTGATAATCTGTTGGTAACCTCCGTCAGTCCATCAGTTTGTGGATGAGCTGTACTGTTGTAATTCAAAGAAGAATCAAATTTGTGCCAAAGTGATCTCTAGAAGTGACTGAGAAACTTGCTATCACACTCTGATGTAATAGACTTTGGCACCCCATGCAAACGAACCACCTGTTCAAAGTACAGCTTGGCAATACTCCGTGCATCATGAACTTTTCTGCAAGGAATAAAATGGACAATTTTTGAAAAATGATCAACAACAACAAAAGCAGAATCCGAACCCCATTGAGTACGGGGTAAGCCAAGAACGAAATCCATTGACACATCCTCCCAAATGTCCTATGGCACTGGTAATGGTGTGTATAGACCAGTATTCTGCGAATGTCCCTTAGTTGTCTAACAGACGTAACATCTCTACACAATCTTGTTCACATCCCTATGTAAATATGGAAAATAAAATTACTCTATCATAAGAGCAATAGTTTTATCTCTGCCCAAATGAACAGCTAATCCTCCGCTATGCAAATCACGAATCACTTTTTCCCTCAAAGCAGAAACAGGATACAAAACTGATTACCCTTCATAAAAAACCCATCATGAATATGAAAATCATCACAAGTCTGCCTTTCATTACACTTCTCCCAAATATGTCCAAACTCTGCATCGCCAGAGTACAACTCTTTTAAACACTCGAAACCCACAATCTCATTACTCAAAGTGACCAGTAAGGTAACCTTTCTACTCAAAGCATCAGCTACTTTATTCTGAACTCCCACCTCATGTTTTAACTTAAAAGGAAACTTCTGCAAAAATTGAATCCACCTAGCATGCATATCTTAACTAATTCAACTCTGACTATTCAGATATCTTAGCGCATCACAATCAGAATACAGAACAAATTCCTGTGCAACCAGATAATGTTCCCAATTCCATAAAGCACGCACAACAGAATAGAATTGTTAATCATTAGCACAACAGAAAAGAATGTTACTGGTACTTTTTCCTACGATAAAACTGCACTAATTCCAACTCCACTCGCATCACAATCCACCTCAAACAACCTAGTAAAATTTGGCAAAGCTAAAATAAGGGTTGTACATAACTTCCCTTTCAACAGAGCAAATGCTGACTCAGTGTTTTCACTCCACTTAAACTTTCCCTTCTTCAGACACTTAGTTAAAGGGGCTGCAACACTACTAAAGTGCTTAATAAAATGCCTATAGAAACTAGCAAAACCCAAGAAATTCCTCAACTAAGATACTGTTCTTGGGGCTAACCATTCTCTAGTTGCCCAAACTTTCTCATCATCTACTTGAATACCATAGGCACTAATAACAAACCCAAGAAACAACAACTTCCTAGCCATAAAACTACATTTATTTTCATGCAAGACAGTCAACACACTCCTCAAATGATATAAATGCTCCTCTTCTAAACTACTATAAATCAGGATATCATCAAAATAAACACAAAAAATTTACCACTAAATGGCTTAAGTACATGATTCATAAGTCGACTAAAAGTGCTTGGGGCATTAAATAATCCGAAAGGCATTACCAGCCACTCATAAAAACCATTCTTTGTCTTGAAAATTGTCTTCCATTCATCTTCCATCCTAATACGAATTTGGTGGTATCCACTCTGCAAATCAATCTTTGTGAATACTTTAGCTCTACTAAGTCTAGCCAGCATATCTTCCAAACGAGGAATGGGAAATTTGTACCCAATTGTAATCCTGTTGATTGCTCTACTATCAACATACATCCTGTAGCTTTCATCCTTCTTAGGTGTCAATAAAGCAGATAACAACACATGGACTCATGCTCTCCCTAATATGACATTTCTCCAGCAACTTATACACCTTCTCTTACAAAATCTCACTCTCTTTCGGACTCATCCTGTAATGTGAAAGGTTAGGTAAGCTAGCTCCAAAGATCAGATCAATGTGTTGTTGAATGTCTCTCATAGGAGGTAATTCAGCCGGAAGCTCCTCTGGCATAATCTCTGCAAACTCCTCCAGTAATGGTTTGACTTGTTCTGGTACTTCGTTAATCTGCTTTTTCTCATCAGCTGCAAAGACTTGCCTTACTACCAAAGCATGCACCACCTTTGACTCCTTAACGGCCTCCTCCATTTCATGCCCAGATTGTGTAATTGTTAGGAAAGACTGTCCCTCCACTTTGGACGCTTTGGCACGGTTACTCGCCTTAATGGGAAGTAGATTAATCTTCACCCCATCTTTTTCTAGCATGTATACATTATCCCTACCCGTATGTTGTGCATTAACATCAAACTGCCAAGGTCGCCTAAACAACAAATGACACACATCCATATCCACAACATCACAATACACTTCATCTTTGTAAGTACCTATAGAGAATGGTACCTTACATCGTTCTGTCACCTAAACCTTCTTTGTTTCCTTAATCCAGTCTATAAAGTATGCATTGGGATACTTCTCCATCTTCAGTTTCAATTACTCAGCGCATCTCTACCAATGATTTTTCACAGCTCCTACTATCTATGATCAACTCAAACACCCGACCATTGATAGTACACCTATTCCAAAAAAGCTTGTGTCTCTGGCTTCCATCTTCTATTTTAGGAGTTAACATTAGCCTGCGTATCACACAATTCTGCTCTTCCTCTTCTGCATATTCCTCATAGTCATTATCTTCTCTATTAGGACTACAAAACACCTGTTCTTCGTCCCGTTCAACTACATTAACAGGTTTTCTAGTAGGACATTCATTTGATTTGTGACCGGGTTATCCACAACAAAAACATTTGCCTAAAATAGGTTTGTATAAGGATTACTGGCTGCCTTTTGTCCCTCCTTTAATTCGACAACCTTCTTCCTATGCCCCTTATCTTCCTTCCGTTCAGTACCCTGATTAAATCTATGTACAGCTTTACTCCTATCTGCAAAACTTGTCGATGTACCGTCACCATTATTACTCCTATGAAAATTATCATTGTCATATGTTCGCCTATTACCTTCAAATCTACTTCCACCTCTATCACGGATCATTAACTCAGCTTTAATCGCTAAGTTTTTCGCCTTCGTCACACTTTTTACAACCTGTACCCTAATTCTATCTCGAATTTGCAGTTTCAGACCATCCAAGTAATGAGCGACCTGATGCACCTCACTCTCCTGCAAATCATTCCTCTCTGCCAACCTCATAAAGTTTGCTCTATATTCCTGTATAGATCTCTAATTCTGCTAACAACGTTGATACTGCTGAAATAGGATATGTTCATAGTTTGGAGGCAGAAATTCACACTGCAGCAACTATTTTATTCTGAACCACGTCCGAACAGGCTGTTTATCCTTTCTCTGTCATCTATGTAGCAGCCTTTCCCACCAAGCAGACGCTCCAGCTTCAATCTACATGCCACTAACTTCACCCTCTTCTCTTATGGAATATCCATACATTTAAAAAAATGATCAATTTCAGCAATCCAGTCAACAAAGTCCTCTATGCCTAGATTACCATAAAAACTAGGAATATGCACCTACAATCTAAAATCACCACCATCATAGTCATTATTATACTGAATACTATAATTATTATTATGCCTGCCACCGCCTCTCCTAGCAGGTCTATTTTGATCTTCAACCAAAATTAGATCCTCCTCGTCGTCACTGGAATTATAACCAGCAATCTAGTTTTGGACATTAGCAGCTACACGTACGTAGGCAACACTGCCTCAAGCAAACTGATCTCTTGGTCGTTGTCCTCCACCATTCCTGCTTCGGTTGGCATTCACCTAAAGGGCATCAAATATGTTAATCATCTCATCAAAGCGTTGATCTAAACTCCGGAATTGTTGATATAGATTTACTTCCAAGGTTCTGAATGCCGCCTCTTGAGCATCCATCCTATCTCGCAAGACTTCAACATCATAAACGACATTCTGGATATCACCGCTTCCATCGGACATCATTAGTACGAACGAAATTCAAGCTCTGATACCAACTGATGCAGCGTAAAACGTTCAACAAGGAATTCCAAGTGAGATCCTTAAATTTGGAACAAAAGGCCTGTAATTGAATGAAAAAAATGATCTCCCTATGAACAGTGAAAAGGTGGATATTTATAATTTAGCCAAAGCCCTAATGACCCAAATAAGTAAAAGACAAAAATACCCAAAACTAATAAATAAATAGTTAAAAGTTGAAAAAATTAAATAAAAATGCCTAAAACAAAAGAAAACACGGTCACTGACATGTTCAGTAGTGACCGTGTTGTTGATCATGTTACTAATCATGTTGCTGCCCCTGCTCTTTACTGTTTCTTCATTCTTCTTTTTTTTCTTCTCCCTATTGGTCACAAATTCTTCCACAACAACTTCTACATCAATATCCACCACCTAGGAGCTTGTTTGTTCAGTTCAACAAATCCGATGATGAAGAGCTTGTTATATTTAGGCCAAAATTTGAGAGGAGCTCACCCGTTTATCCCCTCCACAGATATCTTCACGTTCCCTCACATCCTTCACAATTAATATATCTTCAATTTTATCTCATCAAAGCTTATCCCAATTTAGCAATAGACAAATTAGAGGATGGTTAGTTATTATGAAGCAAAAATAAATAAATAAATAAAATCATAAACTAGATGGCCTATTCTTTGAAATGATATGTACCCCATTGATATGAGTCATCGATATGAGTCATCGGAGAAAATTAGGAGTAATGACAATTATTCCACGCTTTAAACAAATTAACGAAACTTAAAAATATAAATATAAATGTCTGCCACCGAAGCTACCCACAAAATGGGGACCATTGACGGAGAATCATTATGTTAGAGAGTGTAACAGCAAAGTAAGGAAGAGAAGTCGCGCCCTCGTCTGGGAAATATCTTGTTAGCCTTTATCTTTTCGCCGGCGGCTTCATGCCAGCAAGAGCCTTATCTGTGGTGGGCTTTTTCTTTATCTTTTTTTTTTTCTAAATATTAACTAGGAGTAAAATTGGATTATCAAAAATTTTTACCCTGGATTTAAAAATTAAGCTCGGCATATAAGAATTGCCAAAAATTAATTTTTTTTAATCGCTAAACTTTTTTATCTTTAAGGTAAATTTGAGATTTCATTTATAATAATAGGGATAAATTTGACATTTTAAACTTTCAAGTTCATCAAACTTATTGGAACCTTAGTTTTGTGATTGACGATAACTAAAGAAGTGATACTAAACTATCAATTTACCAAACTGAAGGTAGTATTTTGAAATTAATCTTAAAAAATCACACATTCAAAATACATATACATTTTTAAGAGGGAAATAAGGGTTTTGATTAGTATAACGGTAATGTTTAGATATGCATTTAAATGACATTATACTGAAATGAGTAAATTTTATAACTAAGTTAAATAAATAAAATTATTTTATGAGTTATTGAAGACGAATTATTCATATATATTTATATATATATATATTTATAAATTTAATAAACTTATTAAGTTATTTGATTTTTTGAATCGGTCTGATTGGTTTGACTCAATTATTTGACGACTCAATAATTTGATTGATTCGATCTCTGGTTCGATTCTAACAACGTTCATGTCAATATAATAATCACATAGGAACGTCACTGAGCATTATAATAGGACTCTAATCATCATTCTAAAAAATCACAAACACTACTATGTTTGGACTCAACTTTGTAAGACTGAGTCCTTTCTTTTATGATAACTCATGAATTTGTCAAAAAAAAAAAAAAAAATACTGCTTCATGGAGAAACATACATACGATAAGAAAGCACTCATTCTTAATCATTTTATTGTGAATCAAGAATCATACCTCTAAGCCTTAAAGAAGTCATTGCATGTTAAAGGAAGTCAGCATATAGGGTAGCAATGTATGATAAAACTCACATGGAAGGAAGTTCAGTGCCATCCACCTCAGTAGGAAAGAAGGGTTTCCAATGGAAGGCGTTACGGAATTTAATAGTTCCCCTCAACTTAAAACTTGTGTTTGGAAATGGTGTAATAATGTCATGCCTACCCAAGCATAACTGCTACTACGGCACACAAGGGGAGGCCGGGCGTATGGCGTGTAATGGTGCGTTGGAAATCGATCTTCATGTGTTATTCTCATGCCCGCTGGCACCACAGCTCCGAAAATTGGCTGGTATTGATCTTAAGTGGGCATAGACTGATGCTTCGTCTTTTGCAGAAGTATGGATAGTGTTGGTGCTTCACCTAGCTCGAGTTTTGCATGACTTTTTTGCTACAGTAGCAATGATTTGGTGGCAGTTTTGGAATGTGCATAATGCAAGGATTTTCCAACGGCATCACTCCTGGCTGGAGGGAGAGCTTGTTATCGTTCCTACAACACTGCTTCAGGAATTTCTAAACCACAGGCGTAATCATAGCAGTCAGATGTTCACCCAGTCAGCACGTGCGGGAACTGCTTCAGCGTCGACATTGAAATGGAAACCTCCCCCACAAGGATAATTGAAAAGCAATATTGATGCTTCTGTCCACCCAGAACTGACAGGCGAAGGTGTGGTCATTAGAGACAGTCTGGGCAAGGTCGTTTGCCGCCCTTGAACAACATCTCCCTCAGTGTACTTCAGTCCCAGCTATGGAAACTCAAGTGGTTGTTTAAGGTATTTATTTTGCCCAAATCTGTAGAGTGATATCCTTTATTATTGAAACACATAGTAAACACGTTGGTACCAATTAGGTGAATTCAACAGCCATTGACCTATCTTCCACCAGGAATTTTTCATTCAGGTCATCCAAAATTATGTTTTATTTTTTGTACTAGTTTAGTTTCTTTACATTATGTTGATAAAAAAAGTCAATGTTATTGCACATGATTTTGTTCCTATGGGCTCCAATTTAGCTGCACATCAAGATTAGTTTAAAGATTATCCCCCGTCAATTGCTCCCTATTGTAATCTCATAGGTAAGCTGATATAATATTATTAGTTATTAAAAAAGAAAGAGAAAAGAGAACTAAAAAGCTAAGCAAAACTATATCAAGTCCACACACTAGAAAAGGTTAGCATGTTGTTCATATTTACACATCTTTTTTTGTTTTGGCTTACTGTTTTTCATATCTTTTGAGTTTTAATTTTGTTTTATTTTATTTTTATTATTTTCTATATTAGTTTATGCTATTTTATTTGTTAAATTAATTTTTTTAGGAAAATAGTAAAATTCATCGATATAAATTTTGAGTTGGGATTAATCAGGACTACTTCCATCTAAATTACGTCGTTTTAATTGTTTACCTAATTTGATGTTTAATAATTAAAATAATTATTAATTGTGATGTACTTATTTATTCAATAATTAGTTGTTATGCTACTTATTTTTGTAATAATTTAATTAATATTTTTTTTTTTTGGAGAAAAGTGAACTTTGTGTATATCAAACAAACAAGGTGAATGTACAAGGTAAAACTATCGAGGTACTAAGAGTTAAAAGCTCTAAAATATAGTTCTTAATAAATCCGAGTTTAGAGACTAAAGATAATTTTTTATTAGGAAAAAAAATTCGATCATTTCACTATCTCCAAATCCACTATTAGACACTACAAAATAAAAAGTAACACTTTAAATCACATATGTTGAAATCCCAACTTGTACCAAATTCAATTAAGCTACCAAACCAGATCTGGAAATCAAAAAATGGGCGCCAATGACAATATGAAATTAAGAGTTTCCAAAGGCATGCAGCTTCACCACAATCCCTTGAGAACATGCAATACGGATTCCATAATAGATACACAATTCAAACAGTTAAATGGAAACATCAATAACCTAATACTTTGAAAGGTATTAGTAATTGTTAGGTAGATAATCTAGTACAAAAATTTAATAATTTATAATTAATATTTTGAATAGTAGCTAACAATTGAAATAAGAAATTAGTAGTCTTTTATTAGGTAATTAGTAATTAGAATAACAATTGTGAAATTTTTATAAGAAAGTTGAATAATTAATTAATTTCTTGGAACAATATCATTTATTAATAATTAATAATTAACATGTTTGTCTTATACGTCGTGTTAGTAGCCAAGCAATATAATCATCATTCTAAAATATCACAATTAGTTTTGTGTTTGGACTTAATGAGATTGATTCCTTCTTTTATGGAATTAAACTCATGAATTTGTCAATAATAATAATAATAATAATAATAATAATAATAATAATAATAAGCTTCATGGAAAAACATACATACAATAAGAAAACATTCATTCTAGAGGATCACTTGTTTGTGAATCTCAACAATCATATACCTAAGCTTTAAAGAAGTCATTGCATGTTAAAAGAGTTTGGTTGTTTAGCTTGAGCAAGCATTTGAACCACTTCTCTCATAGTTGGCCTCTCTACACTTTGTTCTTGAACACACAACATTGCAACAAAGAAAACTTGCATTGCTTCATTTTGTGGAACGTTCTTGAGCCTTTCATCCAAGATCTTCACTGCCCCTTCTTTGCTCCAATTGGTTTGAATGTTCGCCCATTGAACTATATCTAACCCTTCTTCTCCAAAATTTCCAACAGGTCTTCGCCCCGTAATTAGTTCCAAAAGCACAACTCCAAAACTATACACATCGCTCTTTTCATCCACTTTCAATGTATATGCATATTCTGTTCATAATAACAAGAAAATAAATTAAATTGGGTCATATCAACTATTATTTTATCTAAACAAAATTACACTTTTAACTTTATGAAGCCACTTAAAAATGGGACAAAAAGTGAAGGTTATTCTGAAACTAAACCCATTAAGACCACCTTTTATGGGGTCTGGAAAAAAAAGTTAAAGGCATTAGATCATCCTGATGAGATTCCTAATGGAAGAAGTACTTGGGATTCCTATTTGTAGTTTATGGTCTTTGAGTTTGAGTCAAAAAGGTGCTCTTGATTGGTCTGGAATTAACTCAGATTCATTAGCTCTGATCTGGCTTTGTTCGCAGCTAGCATAGCAAGATAAAAAAGCTACAAAAGAATTTTCCTTTTCACCTTAGTGGTTTTCTTACTTTTCTTGGAATCCACTCCTTGTTCTGTTTGTACATTACAGTGCTCCAAAGAATTTCTTATCCAAATATAAATTCATTTAATATATTTTCAAGAAAAATAAATAGTTTAAAACTTGGCTCAAAATATCAAAAAACTTAAGGACGTTAATTTGTTTTCTTTCTCTAAGCTTTATTTTTCCCTTTTTATGCCCTTGAATGTGTCTTCCTTATGTTACCCAACCATCTCATATTACGGGAATACGATTAAATTTAAACATGTAAGACACTTATCAAGAGAACATGTCAAATTTAGATAAATTCTACCGAAAGAGGCGATAGAATTACATAAGAAGAGGCACGAAATTAAAACATTCAGTGGCACAGAGTGAAAAATGACGTTTAATAATGGCAGTAACCTAAGTATAACCTTTCTTTGGGGACATTTTGGATCATTTTCCCTAATTAGTTTACATGATTAGGAAAGAGAAACACGTGAGGAATAAATGAAACAGAAAAATTCCCGCATAACTAGTGTCTGAAAATGAAATCTAATATCAGTGAAAATGTGACTGATAGACAATAGTGTTTGTTTTGTTTGCAATAATGTTGTTAAAAAGAAGAAAGGGAAAGTACCTGGGGCAATGTAGCCATAGGAACCAGCAATTGCAGACATACATTCTGAAGTTCCTCCATTATCTTGTAAGAACTTTGCTAATCCAAAATCAGCAACATGAGCCTCAAATTCACCACTAAGTAAAATGTTATTTGACTTAACATCTCTATGAATTATAAGAGGTGAACAATCATGGTGTAAGTAACAAAGTCCCTTAGCTGCTTCCATCGCGATTTTAAGCCTCGTGTCCCATTGCAAATACGCGCCACTTTTACCATGAAGAACTTCGCCTAAGCTACCATTCGGCATATATTCATAGATGAGTAAATTAGTTTCTTTGTTTGAACAAAATCCAAGTAATCTTACAATGTATCTATGTCTAATTCTACCAAGTGTTTGAATTTCTGCTGAAAGTCCATGATCATGATGATGATGACTTCCTTTGCTTATTCCTAGTTTCTTTACTGCTACCATCTCCCCGTTTGGCATTGTTCCTTTGTAAACCACCCCTGCACCGCCTCTGCCTATGACGTTGTTTTCCTTTAGGCATTCCACTATGTCTTCACTTCCAAACTCGAGTTTTTGAAATGCTGTGAGTTCCCATGTGTTTATATGTTTTCTCACATTTCGCGTCTTGATTATTGCAAGAACCGCGAAAATCAGGGAGCAGATTAATAGTCCTAACGCGAATACAAGCTTGTACTTAGCAGGAACCCTTGATTTTCCATCACTTTGGGGGCTAAATTCCAACTGTTCCCCGGACGAATTGTTACAAGGGTTTAAGTAGAATCCACAGAGATTTGGATTGTCCAGAAAAGAAGTGGAATTGAAATATGAAAATTGTCCATTTTCAGGTATAGAACCACTGAAGTTATTATGAGAGAAATCAGCTGAAGTTAGGCTTTTCATTGACCCCATTTCCTTAGGAAGGCTCTGATTCAAATGGTTCCAAGAAACATTGAAATAATTCAATATATGAATTTGAGAAATTTGAACAGGAATTGGACCTGAAAGCTGATTTTGGCTCAAATCTAAATAAGTCAATGAAAGACAATTACCAATCTCAGATGGAATGTTTCCTGAAAAATTGTTCCTACTCATGTCCAACTTCAAAATGCTACTCAAATTCCCAATTTCAGATGGAATTTTCCCTGTAAATCTGTTCCCACTTAAAAGAAGAATCTTGAGGCTTGGAAAACTTCCAATGGATTTAGGAAGAATCCCTGTTAAGTTATTATTCGATAAATTCAGTCCCTCTAGTTTTGAAGAAGATGTCATTGTAACTGTTTCATCATCCAATTTTCCCGTGAAATCATTGTTCTGAAGTTCCATTAATGATAACTCAGGCAAGTAAAGAAACCCTTTTGGAATTGATCCACTGAAATAATTCTGTCCCAATCTAACTCTAGAAAGTGAGTTGCAAAATCCAAGATCATCAGGTAAAGGACCAAAGAGAAAATTATTGAGCAAAATCAAGATTTGTAATCTTCTTCCAAAGCAGAGAGTTTTCGGAACTTTTCCAGTGAGTTTATTAGAAGAAAGATCAAGTTCAATTAACTTACCATTCTGTCCAAGCTTGGAGGGAATTGTTCCGGTGAAATTATTTCGCCAAAGTTTCAATACTTGTAACTGAGGTAACTCTTCCACGAACCTTGGAATACCACCATGAAGCTTGTTCATGAACAAATTCAGAAGATTGAGATCTTCAAGTAAAGAAAATTCAAGAGGGATTTCTCCCCTTAGTCCATTGTTTGAAAGATCAAGAGATTTCAAACTTGTTAAGTTTCCGAGTTGGGGAGGAATTGAACCACTAAGTTGATTTGTTTGCAAGAAAAGTGTGTCCAAATTTTGTAGATTTCCCAATTCTGCTGGAATTTGTCCTTCCAATCTACAACTTGAAAGATCTAAATGAACCAAATTTTTCAACTTACCAAGTTCGGGTGGGATACCTCCATCAAATTGATTGAAATAGCCCAAATATAGCCATTGGAGATTAGTAAGATTTCCAAACTCACTAGGAATGGTACCACTTAAATCGTTTCCAGCCAAGGAGAGGAAATTAAGCCCCTTTAGGCCTCCAAAACTCGGTGGAATTTGCCCCGAAAAGTAATTCCCACCGAGGTTTAAATAATTGAGACTCTGAAGATCAGTAATAGTAACCGGGAGTGGACCCGAAAAATTGTTGTTATATGCATCAAGAACTTCAAGTTCTGGCAAATGAGAGAAATCCCAGGTGAAATTTCCACTAAAAACATTATTTGATATGTTAAGGAATCGAATCCGGGAAAATTTGTGAAAATCAAGGAAGAAATCTCCAGAGAAACTGTTGCCAGAAACTGATAAATTTACAAGGTCCGGAAGTTGAGTTATTATGGCAGGGGAAAATGAACCTGAAAGGTTCAAATTTGATATATCTAATGAAATAATCAATCCATTTCCATCACAGGTAACTCCATTCCAACTACATAATGACAAGTAGTTTGAAATATTCCAAGTATCCAAAAAAGGACGTGATGAGGCCTCGAAATTCTGCTTTGCAGAAACGAGAACTGAGGCTTGTCTTCTTAGAGGTACTAAAAGATTACGCGATAAGGAAAAACGAACAGAAGACAAGAAGACAAGTAGAAGAAGAGAGAAGAAGTAAAACCAGGAATTCGCCATTGGAAGTTCAAAGGCTAGAGGAAGAGGTTCTTGAATATTTAGTAGTATTTAGATGCAGCTTTGGGCATCTTCATTTTGATTTAGTAGATTTTTTTTTTTTGGACTGTATATTTTTGGATTCATCATCTTTAACTTTATCCAGAAAAGTAAAAGTAAAGTTGAAGAATAAAGATGCATCTCCATTAATAGACCGTTTGATCCAACCACAATATTGCAGTAGCAGTGCTAGTAGCGTTCTGTTCTGTTTTGCTTCAACTTTTTTGACCCTTCTCAAATTACTTCAATGCCCATATGATGAATAGATCGATACTTTACTTTCATTTGCTAACTTAGTTAAATAAATAAATACTATTTTTTTAGATGGAATAAAATCTACTTAGGACATGCAAATCATTCTTCAAATTCTTGGTTTTTGCTTTCTTTTCAGCTTTTCTAGGTGACAGTGTCTTGGATATGGGACCGGTCTTCTTTCTTATATATATGCATGGCAACCAAAGGCCCAAAGGCAGACTCTCTAAAGGGCAGTGTGGTATTTCCGTAGCTTTACATTCGACATTTCTGCTTTTTCTTGAATGTTGATAGTTGAATCACTTAATTTCAAAAAATAAATTCATAAAGAAAATTAAGGCTGCATTTGAATTTGAAAATGAGAATAAAAAAATAGTTTATTACTTAATTTGTTTAAAAAATATATTGTTTATAAAAGGTGGAGTGCAAAATGAAAAAAAATGAAAGGATTTTAGTTTTAAAATTAAGAATTTATATATATATATATATAACCTCACAGATGAATGAGTGAAAAACCATATAAGGTGCCCCTCCTCTACCCCGGGTGCTTGCTTTACTTTAGCCCTCTCCAAGAAAAAGCAAAAGCTATGCTCTTATTTTAAAGTCTCCTTCAATCCATGCTTTAAATTTCTTTCTTTCTTTCTTTCTCTACTCGGTCACGCACCCAACCCCACCCCACCCATAAAGAAAAGAAAAGAAAGGGGAAAATTATTTAGCCAAAAGAAAGAAAAAAAAAAAAAAAGAAAGAAAGGGCAAAAGATGGTGAGGGGCAATGCAGCAGGCGGGTGGCTGTGTTATTGTATTTTATTTTGTAGATGACCTAATACGGCTATGAAAGCAAAAAACATAAAAGGGCCATGGCCATGGATGGGCCTTTCTTTTTTTTTTTTTTTTTTGTTTCTAATCTTGATAGCAATATTAGCCTTTTTTTTTTTATAAATTTATTTAAGAGCTATCTATTAATTTAAAAAAATTAAAAAGTACAAGATTTTCAAATAATAATTTTCTTTTTGACATTTAGATAAAAATATTTAAATGAAGCGAATCGCACCATTACTCACATAACTTATTTCTTGTTTTAAAAAAAAAACAGACTATACACCTTTTTTGTCAAGCAATATTTATTTTTGTTAAACGATAACCAAAATTAATATTTTTTTCATTGTATGGTTGAATGATATTGGAATAGTAATGTACAAGTCAAAAACCTATCAATCATGTTGCTTTGTTAAAAGAGAGTTCAAAACACAGTAACAGTAACTGTAAGCAATTAAACGTTCAATAAGCTATAGGAAATAGGAATTGCCAATTATTCAAAACCAATCCTTCTTTCTGTTTTTCCCTTAATAATGCAAAACCAATTCATACTTTCAAAATATATCCGAATATTATAACATGGTACATACTTAATTTGTATGCATGCCATGACGGATATTCATAGAATATGAGCGGCAATGACGTCTAATATTTATAAGGATTAAGTCCAAAACAATGCATGAGTTTTATAGGGATTGTTTCAATTAAACGTTTAAAGTTTTAATTATAAAATTTATGTATTTTTAATATTTTATTAGAATAATTAAAAATTTGTTAATATTAAAAATTACCTCAAAATTTGAAACTATTTTCAATTCACAACATAAATATTATATATTATAATCAAATATTCAATTATGATTTTGGTCCATTCCTTTTAATGATCATATGAATTATTATTCATATATTGCACCACCCTTTCGATTTTTATGTCATAAAAACTATTTAAAATAAAATTATTAGAATATTATTTAAAGGTTTCACTAATCTTGCATAAAATATTACTAGTTAAATTATTATTTTTAGTTATCTTTCGGAATCCATCAAAAGTTTTTAAAAATATTTGTCAATTTTTTATTTCAAAATATCTATCAATAACCTTAAAAAAAGTAGAGAGAAATGAGACTTTTTAATTTTTAAAAAAGGTTTAAAATTTTTTAAAAGAACTTTATAAATTCTTTTAAAAATTTCTCTCTTCTTGTGTGTCTTTGACCTCTTTTATTTTACTTAAATACTAAATTCCTTTAAGATCTATTTAAAATTAATTATAGCAATCTTTTGATATAATTTACTTTTGATTTGTAATGTTTTACATTATATCTAAAATTTTAATAATTTTTTAAATAAATAATTGTTATGTCATAAAAAATCTAAAAGATATTAAAGTAATTCATACATCTATTAAAGAGGTGAATAAAACCACAAGTAACCAATTATCTAATTATAGTTTATTTACTTAATTAATAATAGATTCAAACTTTTGGGGTCTTTTTTTATTAACAAAATCTTAATAGTCTTAATTAAAAATTGAGAGGCGTCTAAATTTCACAATTAAAAGTTCAAGCGTGTAGTTAATACTACCCCTATTATTCAAGCATTTTTTTCAACTTAACCTTATTTATAAAAGTTCTTTATAAGTACTTATTTTTTAAAATAAATTTGTTGTCATTTTGTTTCAAATTCGCTCCTCAATATTTTAAGACTTTTCTTTATGCAAATTCATGTTGAAATATTCCGTATTGACTAGCTAGTAAGTAAATATATACTCCTTATAATGCTTGAATAATCAAGTCCTTGTAATATATCTTTTGGATTCAATTAGCTTCAAAACTTATTTTTATTATAAGAATCTTAATTCAATATTGAACTATTAATATTGAGTCACCTGCAGATTTTTCCCAAAAGAAGTGGGAGGTATGTGTTAAAATGTCACATATTGGATAATAGTGAGTAAATATATTCTTGTGAAGTTTAGTTGTAAACATGAAGAATGTGTTAAAATATCACATATTGACAGATTATTTCTTAATTTTGCCACTTTTTTGAAAAGTTGCCATATTGGACTTTATTCTTGTAAAAATATTTATTTCCTTTTGATCAGTATGGACAATAATAAAATGTCTAATATAGAAAGAGTAGCCACGTTTAGTTTTATTATTGTGGTTATTATTGTGAAGGGTTCTCATAACTTTTTTCTTTACTTTTTTTTTTAATAAAAATAAAGTTAAGCAAAGTGCACAACGGAGGTGCTGCCTTCCATTTCCCGCTTTTTTCCCGTAGCTTGTTTCCTTTGCTCATACTTTTTAAATTTTGTTTAAGAAATCCTTATTTTTCTAGTTGAAGGAAAAATTTTACTACATATTTCTAAATGAGTCTTTGTCTTTGATAAATTAACGAGTCTTTTTAACGTGTATTTCAAAATATATATTAATACTATTACTTTAAATCTAATCAATCTTAAAATCTAATATCTAGTAGAAAATTATTGAATGCTAATCCATATTTGTGTTTACCTTTCATAGAATTAGCAAAATTCCGTTTCTAAAAAAAACAAAGAAAAAATCTTGACAAATTAGTTATAAATAATTATGTATTATTTGAGCTTTCTATTTATTACAAAAAAATTTATTTTGAACTTTTACTAATTATGAATGTTTTTACTTTTCATTTATAGACACAAACTTTGATTTTATCTTTTTCTGATCATGAACAATTTAAAAAAAAAAACTAGTCATGAACTATTTTTGACCTCTCAAATATAGTCATGAACTATTTTAATAAATTGCTATATTTGAGAGGTGAAAAAGATTCATTACTATTTCAAGGAAAAGAAATAATTCATATTATAAGAAGATAAAATCAAATTTTGTGACTATAAATATAAAAACAAAAACAATTCATAGTTAAAAAAAGATAAAATTAAAGTTTGTACTTATAATAGGAAAGAAAAAATAATTCATGATTAAAAAATAGAATAAAAGTTCATAATTATGAATAAAAAAATTAAAATAGTTCATAATTATGTATAACTAATTTTTCTAAAAAATAATAGTTGGTATACTATTTTATTTATATTTAGAAATTTAATTTTGGAAAAATAAAAACACGCCTCAATTATGCTTCTTATGCAAGGACCATTAAAAAAAGAATAAGGAAGCAAATTTTATACGGCCTAATAAAAAAATAGGGCTAAAAGTAGACATCTTTTATAAAAGGTTGTCAAAGTAAAAAATAATCTACAATATGACCATTGTGTACCTTTCTCAAAAATTAAACCTAGTTTAGGCCATTTCTTAAAAAACATGGCCATTTTAAGGAAAATTCCCATATTGACTAGAGCTAGTAAGCAAATTCTCAAATTTACAGGGATCCTTTTATTACCATTTTGGATGAAAGAATCTTCTTGATAAACAATTTAATGATGCAAGGTTTTGGCCTTCCATCAAACCTTGTTATCAAAAGGCAAAGTCTTTTGCCTCTCCCGTTCCTATCAGACTTTTCAACGCCAGATGAAAAATATAAATCATGGTGACTTAGCAGTCTTGCAAACTGAAAGTCAGGCCTAGGTGTATACAAAGAATCATCCCCACATTGCAGAGATTGAAATTTTCACACTGCCATTGCTAGAATTTAAATCTTGATCATTATTATCATTTTCCAAGGCCACAATTAACTGAACTACGCTCATGGCGCAACATCCAGCAGACCTAAAACCGCGTGAGAAGGGAATTGAGAGCATAGAAAGTGGGAAGCAGCAGCAGCCTTTTGGGTAGGAAAACCCACAATGATATGCAATAAAGCCCGAAAAGCTTTGAGCTCTAAGCAAAAAGGGACCATATGAAGGGAACATATTCAATTGAATTCAGTGAGATACGTATCAATCTTTCTCCTCTGCTTTGATCATTATGATGACCAATATTATTCATCCAAAGCCAATACAATATCATGAATGGAATCTTCTTCTTCTTCTGTTCCTTTCTAGTTAATGTAAGTCATGTCATACCATATATATTCTCCACTTAAGAGCAACAACCACATCTTAGGTAGGGGGGGGGGAGAAGCTGGGCGAAAGGGGGGGGGGTGGAGGGGTATAAAAATTCGTCAATCTTTGTGTAAATAATGGCCTAGTTTCATAAGCTCAAGAATGTGGATTTGGTAGCAGCATGAGCATAATTCAACAGGTCATGAAGTACCTGTGTTTACAGATTTAGTATCAAGAATTAATGATCGAATCTTGATACTAATAATGAGTGAATTTCAATATTTTCAATATGAATAGTATTTTTTATTTGTACCAAATTCTTAACCTTCTAATTTGTATGACCACTTAATTATCATCATTTATATTTTTTACTTGAAAATTAAGCAGTATTGTGAAAGAGATTAATTAATGGCATTTGACTATGTAAAAAAAGGAAAAGTGAATCTATAAAAATGGTGAAAGATTTGCAGCTTTAATCAATTGTCTTGGAAAACACGTAAGAATCTCTAGGAAGAATAGAAAAATTATTACCCGCATGAACGTAGTTCAATTGGTTTTGAGGCCGGAGAATTAGTACCAAAAATAGAAAAATATGAGAGAATCATAACGGCTTCAAGGATTGTAGTAGGAGCATGCACGCACGTAACATATTCCACGAGCATTTAAAATGTTTTACCCTCATTTTGATAGAATTGAATAAGGTAATCAAGACTTTGGTGTAGTAGTAAATATGGGAAAGTAATTTAATGTTTGCGGATTAAAATTCAAAATTTCATTCAACATGAATATCTGCCTCACAAAACTATTTTAGTTTAATTTATGACTATTGCACATGGTAGCATTTATTCAAGGCACAATTTTAAATGTGATTGTAATAATATAGTGATATTAATTAATCCTCTAACCTAAATTGTACTATATTTTAATTTATCTTTTGGAATTTATATAAAATTCAAAGTGATAAAACAATGGAAAATGACATTTATAACTCCAAAAAATTTATGACATGATATAGTCTTACACTGTATTTTCTGTCATTTTAGTTTTTAAATAAATATTTACAATAATTCAATAAGACGTTTTTGTAATTAAATATTTGACTTTCGTAAAAAATACGGTTTCAAGTGATAATCTGAAAAATAAAATAGATATTATAAATTATTTTCTCTAAAATTTTGTAAGGGTGAGCAGCTTTATTGTCCTTCAAACCAAGCCTTATGATGTATTTCATTTGAAGTGAATAATTTATAATATCTATTTTACCCCTTATATTCTCTTACGTGAACAAATTGTATAATGTTTTACGAAAGTAGGATATTTTATTAAATTTTTGTAAATTATTTAAAAATCATAACGACAAAAAAAAAAAGAAAAAAGAAATTAGAACCATATACAAAAAGCATATACTTCTCGAACTAAATAGTCTATTTTTGCAAAAGAAAATTTACAAAAATGTGGTGAAATAACATCTTGGCTTTGAAGAAAAATTAGATTACGTATGGTACTAAATAATGAATTCCATAACTAAAAGAAAGCAGTGACCTTAGAGAGAGCTTTTCATGCATGTATTGCCTGCATTTCCAGAGCATCACCATATCCATATTAAAGTGGCTTTAAAATTGTTTGTATTTTTCTTCTTTAGAAGGTCAACCAATGGTTTTCCAGATATATGCATTGGACACTGATGTTTCTCCAGACATTAAAAAAATCTCCATAATGCATTTATATGATAAGCTTGAATACATTTTCTACTAATATTTTGAGATGATTCATTTTCATGCGGGTAATATTGTGCAATAATATATATAATAAAGAGAGAATGATGTGACTTAATTTGCTTTCTAAATTATAATTGATGATCCAATCTTCCAAATGATTTGTACGTAAGAACTAATCCAGCTTTGATTCGTCATTACCAGTGATGTAATAGTGTGATCACAACCCACCTAGTTATATATGTACGTAGGCTATAAGGTTTACTTAGGAAATATCTTTATGCAGTAATTTTTTTAAAGGGAAAATAAATTATATCATTTCAAAAAGAAATAATAGTAGAAGAAATACTGCATTACGGAACATGAATTAAAAGATTAAAAAGAGATAAAATTACTCTATAAAAAAATTAATATCATATTCTATTTTGGATACTATTGAAATATATCTATTAAATTCATTTTAATTTTACTAAATATGATATAAAATTATATACATAGTTAAAAAATCAACATATTTTTCTACGAGATAAGAGACAACGGACCCTTGATATGAGTTGGTTCCGTCCCTGGACAGAAAATAGATGAAGAAATGTGATTCCATCCAAATATGAGAAAGATAATAAATTGAGAGTGTTAACTATGTCAATTATTAAAGTATTGCCACATTAACAGTGCATCTTATAAGGTGTATAGAGCAATAAAATTTTGAAAGAAGACAACGAGTAACGTAAGGAATGTGTCCAGATTGGTAGATTCTTCAAGTCAGCTCGAATATCGATAACCATTCTTTTGCAATCATTTTCAACATCTAATCTAATCTTTCCCAATAACACAAGCGACTAAGCAATTAGCAGATCTAGATATAGAATGTTGAATTCTCATGGACATCGTTAGTGTCTTAACATTTTAATATTTTGGTTAAGATATATCATTTCATAATGTGACTTTTTCATATGAAAAGTTGTTATTATTTTGAATATGTTTCACGTGAAGAGTTGTAAATGCTTTGGTAAATGAAAAGTGAGGTTATTGTTTATATATATATATATATAAAAATATATATTTCCTCATGATTAGATTCTTGCTTCAAGTGTTGAGATGTTGAAAATGTCAAATCAATTGAAAATGCAGTTCAAATGGGATGATGATAAATTTACTAGGTTTGCAAGTCGAAGTGTGTGTAAATAATATTGGAAATATTAAGAACAAATGAACAATATAAAAGTAACACACAAACTCGCCACTAAAGGAATCCACTGTAAGAATATAAAATTTACAAAATTAAACCTCTAAAGTTTTATTTGAATTTCATTTTAATTCCAATATTCTCGAGCAATCAAATTGGGATAAGTGTCGAGAAATTAAAGACTCTAACCAATGAGAACTCAAAGAGTGGTTCAAGAAATGAAATCGCGCCACGTCACCTATGACAAAAGATCTGGCCAATCAAGAAATTCCAACTCATAATTATTTATTTATTAAATATTTGAATTTCAAATGTGTCATTATCCCTCTCAAACATTGCTTATAATAGAAGGGCAATGTTAAGGGAAAGGGAGACACAAGAATTTTATCAAGCAGAAGTGTTGAAACTCTGACGTATTCTCCATTTTCAAAATCCTCTAAAGCAAGACTACTCTTCGATTTCAACGTTAGAAGTTTCTTTGTGTTCTTTGACAAAGTAAAAGAGGAAGTTCTTCGGCAACTCCGAGATCAAGTTGCGAAACCCTTGAAACAAGTTTTCAAAGAGAATAGTCAGCGGACTTTATTCACTTGATGAGAATTTTCTAATATTGTAACCGCTTTAAATTTATAAATATTATTTGTTACTAGTTGTTTGCTTTAATTATTTTGCAGGCAGAATTCTTTATAAACAAATTTGTGGCACGCTGAGTAGGACCATCTTTGCAGCTCATCTCTTTTCTTCAAGTACAAAAAACATCATCAATGGCTTCAACCAACATCACCTCAAAGGCTACTTCGTCAAAGGCTTCATCTGCATGGCACAGAAACCGATCCGATTGCACCAACTGGCTACACTGGTCCGATCACAAGAAGTACAGCAAGAGCTCTTGTAGAAAAGGATTTGCAAGAACACTCTGTTGATAGCCCTATTCTCAAATACACAAATCCAGTCTTTAAGAGCACTTCTTCTTTGTAGGCAGAAGGAGATGTTCACGTAGCGATAAACAAGACTCTCTCGCTCCTGGATGTGGACTCTAATACAAGCCATGAGGAGGAGGAGGAGATTGACAACCCTGCTTTGTTTGCTCCACAGGTTTTGAAGTCAAACATATCATATTATGAGGCTTCATCTGCAACTTCTTCAATTATGCCCGCTACGATGGCAGATGTTTCATTAGTCGAAGAGCAAATAGAAAATCTGACGAAACTGGTGGGCAGGCTCGCAAAACATTGCCCGCAACAGGATATGGCTATTGCTCAACTGCTCAATCATTTTCATAATTCTGGAAAAACAAGTCAGGTTGCTCCAAAACAGCGCGAAGACTCAAACAATCCGGGATTTTCTAAGCTTGCTAATAAATAAACCGCAATAGGAGAAGGTCCTTAATCAACAAAGGAGGCTCATAATATTCAAGTCTTCTCTGATAGGTCGATTTCGATAGATCAACTGAAGGACTTCATTAAGAGGACAATTAAAGGCCAATATGAGAGAGCTACTATGTTTTCCTCTGCATATGTGAAGTTCTACACCAAAAGGATTGATAACCTCAAAATGCCAACAAGATATCAACTTCCCAAAATGCAATAGTTTGACGGCAAAGGAAATCCCAAGAAGCATGTTGCACATTTTATTGGAACTTGCAACAATACAGGAACTGATGGCAATATCTTGGTCAAGCAATTCATTCGCTCTCTCAAAGGAAATGCATTTGACTGATACACTGATCTTGCACCAGGATCCATTGATAGCTGGGAGCAACTTGAAACTGAAATCCTAAATCGCTTCTATAGCCCTCGTCAAATTGTAAGTATGTTAGAATTTAGCCGTACAAAATAATGGAAAGAAGAACCTGTGATCAATTACATCAATGGGTAGAGAAACTTAAGTTTAGACAGCAAAGATAAATAGACTCTGTGAAAGATCTGTAATTGAGATGTGCATTAGGGGTATGAATTGGGGTCTCCAATACATTCTAAAAGGACAACCAAGGACCTTTGAAGAATCGGCCACTCGTGCACATTATATGGAGTTAAGTCTCAAAGAACATGGAGACCAAAGTATCCCAGTTTCATTGCCATGTAAGAGGGAAAAGTAAGACATAAAAAAAATCAACAAATATTCTTTGATGGCTAAGGAATCCAATGCAACGATTGTCGTATATGTTAAGTTTTCTACAAAAGTTAGTAAAAAACTTACAGAGAAAGTAGACACCATTCAAGATGGTGCAAGAAAGAAAGAGGGTAATATTGAAAGAAATGCAGGGAAAAGTGTACCCTTTTCTGGATTCTGATGTTCCAGAAATGTTTGATGAAATGTTAAAGACAGGAATGATTGAGCTGCCTGAGATGAAATGTCCAGAGGAAGCAGGACAAACTATGGATCCAAATTATTGCAAGTGTCATCGTCTTCTTGGACATTCCATAGAAAAATGTTTCATCTTCAAGGACAAAATCATGGAGTTGGCATGTAAAGGACGAATTTGCCTGGAAGAAGATAAAGTGTCTGCTAACCAGATAAGCATAAGACATGGATCACTTCCATCCAAAGTGTTGAATCAATCTAATTTGTCCCTCATTTTGTGATGATCAAGTTTGGGCAGTTTGGCCCAATAAAAATTGATGTCAAGAGTTCAACAAATTCCTTCATAAAAACAAAGTGGAAGGCAGCTCTCAATAATCTCTTGAGAATTTTCATACCATATTTGTGGGTGATAGTGGAGTTGATTCTGATTCAAAGGAATAGAAAATTGTGAAACATCAAAAAGGTGGCAAATCAAAGTGAGCAAACGGCAAGCCAATTAAACAAAATAAATTGGTAACAAGAAAAGTGACTCGAAACAAATTTGTAGCTCACACAAGAGCTAAGCCAAAAAGATATAACTCATTTCAACAATCGGCAACCAATTACCTTGGGAGCATCTTTCTGAAAGGATTAATGGAAGAATCAGAGATACTAGATGACAAGCATGACAATAATGAGGTTGCACAAAAGTCTATAGAATGTATGGCTACAATGACATTCAATAATGACGACCTATTGTTGAGTTCAAAGCCTCACAACAGGCCTTTGTTTGTGTTTGGTTACGCACGTGAAAAGAAGGTGAATAGAATATTGTTGGATAAAGGTTCTGCTGTCAACATTCTTCTTATGCGAATATTGAAAAAGTTGGAAATTGCTACAGAGGAAACGTCACAAAGGCCCCTCATGATACAAGGTTTCAATCAAGGGGAGCAAAGAACTCTTGGCACGATCCGTTTGGACTTGAGGATTGATAAAATAAAATACAGTGTTCTTTTGCATGTTATTGATGCCAAACCTTTATACAACATTCTTTTGAGGAACCCGTGGATTCTTGACAATGGAGTTGTGCAGTCTACACTTCATCAATGCTTCAAGTATTCTAGCAATGGAGTCATAAGAAATATCGTTGCTGATGAAATTTGTTCAAAACTCGAACATTTTAGGTAAGCTCATTCCTCAAGTAATTTGTTCAAAAGTGCATAGTTTGAATGAAACTCAGAGAATGTTGAAAAAATATGGACATTCTGTGGAAAGTTCACGTGCTGGGTTGGAATATAAACCATCTTCTCATGTGCGAATCACAATAAAAACGGCAAACAATCATTATATCTATGTGAAAGATAAAGATTCAAAGGTGACCCAAGGTCTGTTTTTGATCGACTAGGAAATAAAAATTCTCGTGGTTTGGTGTTTGAGCATTTGGGGGCAAAGGAAATCAAAACAACAAGAAAGTCATCTTTCAAAAAACATGAAATTTAGAACGAATCCTCACTGAAAGAAAGGATTGGAACAATGTCGTGTTTGGATGATGGTGTAATCAACTATCGCAACATAATTCCTTCTAGAATGAGGAGGAAAACTACACTTATGGTGCATTGTGATAGTGTGTTCCAAGACAAATTACACACTATTATGGAGACAAGGCCAAGGGAAGAGGATGAAGAAAATGTGGGGTCATCCAACTTTGTTACCTTTTTAGACAGTACTGCTCCTCGACCTATTTCTCGACAAACCATGGTACTTGTTAAGGAAATTGAAAGATCGATCAGAGCTAGCTACATTCAAAGGGATGCAACTTTTTCTATGGAAAATATCCAAATGGAAAATGGAAGAACTTGAATGTTGTCCATTTTGGTGTGGATTATTCAATAAGTAATTTTGCAATAGAAAGAAAATGAGGAGGATGACGAAGAAGTTATCAATTCTAATCATATTAGCATTCTTGACCAAAAAGCTGTGAAGAAGAAGATGCTTAGGATGCTCTTCCTGAACTTGAAGAAGACATTAAAAGAACTGTAGATGAGTTGAAAGAAGTTAATTGGGGCAGTGAAGATGATAAATACCCAATCTACATAAGTTCACTTTTGATGCCAAAAAAAGAAGAATCTTATGTTCAACTTCTACATAAGTTTAAGGATGTCTTTGCCTAGACCTACAAAGAAATGCCAGGATTAGATCCAAAAGTGTTTGTCCATCTCTTGGCTATAAAAAGAAGTGCTCGGCCAAAAAAGCAGGCAAGGTGTTTTCGTCCCGAATTGATTTCTCAAATTGAACATGAGGTCAACAAATTAATTGAGGCTGGGTTTATTCGTGAGGTCAAATACCCAACATGGATATCTAGCATTGTGCCTCTGCGCAAGAAAAATGGGCAACTGCGAGTTTGTGTTGATTTTCGGGACTTGAATAATCCGTGCCCAAAGGATGGCTTTCCTCTTCCAATTACTGAAATCATGGTTGAGGCTGTGATGCGGAATGATTTTCAAGAGCATAAAATTTCGTCCAAGAAGTGAGGGAGAGAACAAACAAAACAAGTGTAACAAGTAGAAAAGAGAAAGTGTCTTTGAAAGGACTTGAAAATGTTAAACTTCTAGCAACCTTGGATATATTAAATCCAAGACCTCAAGAAGGTTTAAACAAAATATTTTCTTCAAAGTTAGAGCAACCTAAGGTATTTTGAACCTTAGACCTCAATGAAACAAGAAGAAGACCTCAAGACTAGTTTTCTACAAAAGTGTAGTAACTAGCATGAAGGAATTTTGATGATCAACCTTGGAGCTCTTGGAACTTTCAACAAGTCTTCAAAATGATTTTTTGTTCAAGGAAGTTCACCTTGAAGAAGATAGAAAAACTAAGCTAAAAACTAAGAATGTTAAGAGAAGAACCTTTGTCTTGAAAACTTTCTTGATTAGCTTCTTCAAAATGGAAGACTACATATTTATAGAGATTTGAAGGAGAAAATAGGAATTTTTCCCTCTCATATTTTCAGCCCAAAGGATAGATATAACCTATACATATACTTGATAAGACAATAGAGGTGTTTTAATTATATTTGGACTATTCTAGAGCACTAGTCAACACATTGCCAAATATAGGAGGCAATTTTCCAGCTTGGGCAAAAGGGCTTCCAACCATCTACTAAGGTGAATTTCAATTTCTAACTTATACAAAACTTTAGGGTATTGCCCCATAAAGTCTTGGACATCAAAATTTAAGCCTTGATACTTATCTTGCTCAATTTGAACCTTGTTATTCTTTAGTTGTTTTGTCTTGGCTCTTGTCACAACTCCTTGGTGTTCTTGCATATCTAACCGGTTCACATCATCCTCCCCCTCTTGAAAAAGATTCGTCCTCGAATCTCCATCACCTATATCAAATAAAGAGAGATCAGATACATTAAGAGTGGCACTAATAGTATAATGTCCCGGAAGATCAACTTTATAGGCATTATCATTAATTTTCTTAAGGATTTGAAATGGTACATCTCCCCTATCATCAAGCTTAGACTTTCTTTGTTGGGAAATCTTTCCTTTCTAAAATACACCCAAACTAATCATCGGGTTTGAATACTACTTTTGTTCTTCCTATATTTCTTTTCTCTACAAGCTTTTTGTTGGAGTTGACAATGGCTTCATGGATCTTTGCATGAATTGCTTTCACAAAATAAGCCTTCTTGCTAGCATCCTTGCTTAATGCTTGATCTCTAGGAAAAGGAACCAAATCAAAGGGAGCTAGAGGGTTAAAACCATAAACAACTTGAAATGGAGAATGAGAAAGAGTAGAGTGAGGTGCTCTATTATAGGCAAATTCAATGTGTGGCAAACATTCCTCCTATTGCCGTAATTTCTTTTTCAAAATAGCCTTTCAAAGGTGGCCAATTGTTCTATTTACCACTTCAGTTTGTCTATCCGTTTGTGGCTCCAAAAATGGCTCAAGAATTTGGTATCCCTATCGGACACAATAGACCTTGAAATTTCATGGAATCTAACTATCCAAGTAAAGAAAAAGCTAGCTACATGACTAGCATCATTGGATTTCCTAAAAGGAATAAAATGTGCTATTTTAGAGTACCTATCCACAACGACAAAAATAGAATCCATACCTCTTAGATAAATCAAGAATAAAATGTATAGAAATATAAACCCAAGGTTCTTTAGGAACTTCTAATAGTGTGTAAAGTCCATGTGGAAGAGTTCTAGATTTAGCTTTCTTGCTTTCAATACAACTTCCTACAAATCTTTCTATATCTCTTTTTAAATGTGGCCAAAAAAATGTTCATGAAGAATTTCACAAGTTTTAGTGATACAAAAATGTCCCATTAAACCCCCACAATGTGCTTCTTTGACAAGTAGAATTCTAGTAGAACAAGATGGTATGCACAATCTACCTTCGCAATAAAGAAACCCTTCATGCAAAAAATATTTTCCAAAAGGTGCTAACAAGCATTTCTCAAAAATTTCCTTAAAGTCATGGTCACTAGAATATATTTCTTTAAGCATTTCAAAACCCAAAATTTTTGTTTGAAGGGTGGATAAGAGAGTATACCTTCTAGATAGAGCATCGACCACCACATTCTCCTTATCTTTCTTGTAACGAATGAAATATGGAAATGTTTCAATGAACTCCATACATCTTGCATGTCTCTTATTGAGTTTATGTTGGCCCTTGAGAAACTTCAAAGCCTCATGATCGATATGCACAACAAACTCCTTTGGCCATAGGTAGTGTTGCCAATGCTTTAATATTCTTATTAAAGCATAAAGTTCCTTGTCATAGGTTGAGTACCTCATGGCTGCCCCATTATGTTTTTCACTAAAATAGGCCAAGGGCTTTCCATCTTGCATAAGTACACCATATATACTAATGCTGGATGCATCACACTCCACCTCAAAAGTTTTCTCAAAGTTTGGTAGTGACAAAAGGGGTGCACTACACAACTTTTCCTTTAACAATTGAAATGCTTGTTCTTGCTTTGTTTCCCACTTAAATCCTTCAGTTTTCTCAATCACGTCGGTCAAAGGGCTAGCAAGTGTGCCGAAATTTTTAATGAACCGCCTATAGAAACTTACTAGGCCATGGAAACTCCTCACTTCCGATGTGTTTATTGGTATTGGCCATTCTTAATTGCTTGGACCTTACCTTCATCTACTTGAAGTCCTTGTAAGCTCACCACATAACCTAGAAATGTAACTTTCTCTAAACAAAACTCACATTTGTCAAGGTTAGAAAAAAGTTTTTCGATTCTCAAGACATTTAGCACTTTCCTAAGATGTTTAACATGCATTTCATATGTCTTGCTATGGACCAAAATTTCATCAAAATATACAACAACAAATTTCCCAATAAAATTCCTCAACACATGATTCATTAATCTCGTCAATATACTAGGAGCATTAGTTAATCCAAAGGGCATAAACATCCATTCATACAAACCAAAGTTAGTCTTAAAAGCGGTTTTCGACTTATCCCCTTCTCTCATCCTAATTTGACGGTATCCAGATTTCAAGTCAATTTTAGAGAAAAGATTAGAACCATGCAACTCATCAAGTAAATCATCAATTCTAGGTATGGGATGCCTGTACTCAATAGTAATGTTGTTTATGGCTCTACAATCTATACACATTCTCCATGTACCATCTTTTTTTGGAACAAGTAAAACCAGAACCACACAAGGACTCATGGACTCACGCACATACCCTTTTGAAATTAGATCCGTAATTTGTCTTTTTAGCTCCTTAGTCTCTTCCAGTGGACTCCTGTAGGCCGGTCGGTTTGGCAAGACCACTCTGGGAAAAAAATCGATTTGGTGTTCGATTCCTCTAATTGGTAGAAGAACTCCGGGCATCTCATCGGGAAATACGTCTTTATAATCTTCAATAACCTACAAAATTTAACTTGAAAAAGAGGGTGAGTGTTCTTTAGATGAAGTAAAAGATTCCCTATAATACAAGAGCAACACCACTTCTTTTCTTTCAATTGCTCCAATCACCTCACTAAGTTTTGCAAAAAAAAAACAATTCTTTTCTTTCATCTCACTCTCTTTTTTTTGTTCATTCCTTTTCTTTTCACTTGTTTTTCATCACTCTTTCTTCACTCTTTTCATTTTCCTCAACTCTCTTTCCCTCGATTTTTTTTCTTTTGAGCTTACTTTTGACCCTCTCTTTCTCCCTCATCTTTTTTTGTTCATCTCTTACTTGTTGAGGTGTAAGAGGATTCACAGTAAATGTTCTTCCATCCTTCACAAAAGAATAAGTATTTTTCTCCCCATTGTGGAGGAACTTTCTATCAAATTGCCAAGGTCTTCCTAAGAGGAGATGGCATGCTTGCATGGCTACCACATCACATAGTATCTCATCTTTGTAAGCTCCCATTTCTATTGGTACCACAACTTGTCTCAACACTTTAATTTCTCCACTATCATTTAGCTAATAGAGTTTATAGGGTTTATCATGTTTTGAAGTAGGTAGTTTCAACTTCTCAACAAAATCAGCACTAACCACATTTACATAACTACCACTATCAATGATAAGGTTGGCAATCCTTCCCTCAACTTTACATTTAGAATGGAAGATGTTTTCTCTTTGTTCAATCATGTTATCATTAAAAGCTTGAGCACTTAGTGCTCTTATGTTAACTAAGCTCAAGACATCGTCACCATTTTCTAAAGGGTTCAAATCAACATGTTCATCATCCTCACCATTTTCTTCACCCTCAACACATTCGCCACTTTCATCCTCCTTCTCAATCCAACCATTCAAATCCTCCCTAAAGATCAAAGCTCTCTTTGCGGACAACTACTTGCATAGTGTCCTACACCATTACATTTACAACACTTTGGAGGGTTAGAAATGATTTTACCTCTCTCTAGTATCTTTCGTTTGGTTGGAGGTTGGAAAGTACCTTTAGGAGCCTCCTCATTTTTTGGCCATGGCTTGAAGTTGGAAGTAGGTGGTTTTGTTGTCACAACTTGTCTTTGGTTGGGAAATGAGGATCTCATCATCCACTTCTTTTCCTTTGGGATTCGATCTTGTTGGCAAGATGATACATGTCTTCATAAGTTGTATGTGGATATAACTCAAGTTAGTTGGCTATCTCCCTATTGAGAGCACTAAGGAACCTAGCCATTGAAGCATCCTTATGTTCTTCAGAGTTCAACCTCAAGATGTTGAGTTCAAGCTCTTGTCTATACTCTTCTACACTTTTTGCACCTTGTTTTAAAGTCATGAGCTTATAATAAAGCTCTCTATAGTAGTGCTCGGGCACAAACCTTTCTCGCATAAAAGCTTTTACCTCTCTCTAAGTATCAACCACTGGTCTACCATTTCTAATTCTTTGGTTTACTACCCTTTCCCACCAATGTAACGCATAGCCAAAAAATTCGGCTATTACAAGTCTAGCTTTTAAGAACTCATTACAATTTTTCAACATAAATCGTTTTCTACTTGCCTCTCCCAATCTAAGAAAATGTTATGATCATTCTCACCCTTAAAACTAGGGAGCTTCTACATCATTCGGTCCAAGGTTTGGTCACCTTGGTCTCTTCCATGGTTGGCAACAAATGGAACATGTTCATGATCATCATATAATGGCTTTCCATGCCTAGCTTGTGGTCTTTGAACTTCTTCAAAGTGTCTAGGCATGCCTCTTCCTCCAAAACCGCCTCTTCTACCCCGTAAGGAGATGGATGAAGTTCTTCATCAAAATGTGGAGGTTGGTGGAACTCGTTTGTCCTAGAGCAATTGAATGGTCCATTGCTCCTTGGAGTAGTAACATTGAGACTACTATGAGGACTAACCTCCCTTTGTTGATTAGAGAGATTAGTGAAATCCCTTCTAATATCCCTCATCTCATTTTTTAGGGATTGTAACTCTTGCATTATTGAGCCTCAAAGGGTCATCATGTTGGGAGTTACTAGACTCTTCTTCAAAAGGATTTGGTGCCTGAGTTGGGTTGACATCTTGATAGTGTTTACCTCACAAAACTCTCTTATTTAACTCTCTCTGGCTTTTTTTTTTTTTTTTTTATAGTATATTCTCACAACTGTTGCCTTTTTCTAAGATTCAAGTCCCAAAGAGTTCTATGAGTTCTTAACAAAGATTTAACACCTGTACTCAAGTTTAAAACAAACAAAATAAAAAAATCACAAACAAAAACTAGTTGAGAAATATGAGAAGCAAGAAAAATGATATTGAGTCATCCATTCATTTTAAGGAAGTTCAACAATATTTCTAAGAGCGTTTGAGTCAATATTGGTAGATTGACCAAATGAAGAAATAAGTACTGAAAAAGGAAAGAAATTCGACCACAAATACAAATACAAAGCTAGGATACTTCAAGAACACAAAAGAATACACAACAAAAGTTTCCAGCAAGCAGAGTAGATGACATACTCGGCTTGTTTTGAAAACTGGTATTGAATCACAAGTCTAAATTGAATGAAGTTTGTCTAGAAAGAATCCTCACTCAAAATTCTTGAGTTTAGGCTCAAGAATCAAAGAAAAAGGATTAGTAAAATAGAAGATATTCTTAGATAATTTCAGCACTTTCTGTTTGCGGAAAAGCCAGGTGCACCTTCAAGTTTTTGACTATTTTGAGATATCAAATGAAGTCCAATTAGATGAGACTTATTTCATTTGTTTCCCAGGTCAATTTAGTATAACTCCATGTAAAAATATTGCAAAGTTCTAGTCATATTCCAGGTCGTTCAAGCATTCTATTTTTGTGTTGCCATTTTCCAGAAATCTTGTCTCTTTTCTCTTTTTCTTTTTTTTTTTTGTCTTCTTTTTTTTTGTATGTAAGATATCTAAAAAAAACTTAATTGAAGGTGGCTTTGATACCAAATGATGCGGAATGATGTTCAAGAGAATAAAATTTCGTCCAAGAAGTGAGGAAGAGAACAAACAAAACAAGTGTAACAAGTAGAAGAGAGAAAGTGCCTTTGAAAGTACTTGAAAATGTTAAACTTCTAGCAACCTTGGATATATTAAATCCAAGACCTCAAGAAGGTTTAAACAAAATCTTTTCTTCAAAGTTCAAGCAACCTAAGGTACTTTGAACCATAGACCTCAATAAAACAAGAAGAAGACCACAAGACTAGTTTTCTACAAGAGTATAGTAACTAGTATGAAGGAATTTTGATGATCAACCTTGAAGCTCTTGGAACTTTCAACAAGTCTTCAAAGGGATTTTTTGTTCAAGGAAGTTCACCCTTGAAGAAGATAGAAAAACTAAGCTAAGAACTAAGAATACTAAGAGAAGAACCTTTGTCTTGAAAAATTTCTTGATTAGCTTCTTCAAAATGGAAGACTACATATTTAAAGAGACTTGAAGGAGAAATAGGAATTTTTCCCTCTCATATTTTTAGCCCAAGGGATAGATATAACATATACATATACTTGATAAGACAATAGAGATGTTTTAATCGCATTTGGACTATTCTAGAGCACTAGTCAACACATTGCCAAAAATGGGAGGCAATTTTCCAGCTTGGGCAAAAGGGCTTCCAACTATCTACCAAGGTGAATTTTCAATTTCTAACTTATTCAAAACTTTAGGATACTGCCCCATAAAGTCTTGGACATAAAAATTTAAGCCTCATAAAGTCTTGGACATCAAAACTTAAGCCTTGAAACTTCTCTTGCTCAATTTGATCCTAGTGACTCTTTAGATGTTTTGCCTTTGCTCTTGTCACAACACCTTGATGTTCTTGCATGTCTAACCGGTTCACATCATGCTGTTACTATTCATGAAGCTTTGAGTTTCATGGATGGGTCTTCTGGCTACAACCAAATCCGCATGGCTCCAAAGAATGAAGAATTGATGGCTTTCCACACACTTGAATGTATTTAATATTATGAAATAATGCCATTTAGTTCGAAAAATAGAGGTGCAACATATCAACGAGAAATGCAAAGGATTTTTGACAATATACTCTACATAATTGTTGAGTGCTATGTTGATGATTTGGTGGTGAAGTCACAAAAACAAGAAGACCATTTGTACCATTTAAGGACAGTCTTTCAACGGCTTTGCCGTTATCAATTGAAGATGAATCCTCTGAAATGTACATTTGGAGTCAACTCAAGAAAATTCTTAGGCTTCGTTATGCGTAAATCTGGCATCGAAACTGACCAAGATAAAATTGATGCCATTTTGAAAATGCCAGAGCCTTGAACTGTGAATGAGGTGAGAAGTTTACAAGGAAGGTTAGCTTACCTACACGATTCATATCAAATCTTGCAGAAAGATGGCAACCATTCACTCATTTGATGAAAAAAGTGGTACCTTTCGAGTGGGATGATGCATGTAGTAATGCATTTAAAAGTATCAAGGCTTATCTCTTACAAAAGCTCCAATTTTAGGTACACCTCTAATTTTAGGCTTATCTCTTACAAAAGTATCAAGGTTAGCTTATATTACCTGAGCAAGATGATGACTCCCAATGAAGTTAAGTATTTACTGATTGAGAAGTTATGCTTGGCTCTAATTTTTGCAATCCAAAAGTTGAAGCATTATTTTCAAGCACATACAGTGCATCCAATCTCCAAACCAAACCCAATCAAGTATGTGATGACAAAGCCTGTCTTGTCTGACTGTCTAGCAAGGTGGTATTTACAACTCCAACAATTTGAAATTGTATATGTTCCTCAAAAGGATGTCAAGGGACAAGTGTTAGCTGATTTTTAATCTGAACATCTTCTACCGGCGGAATGGGAGTTGATTGATGATTTACGATGTGAATAATGGGATATTCCTAATCACTACAATGCAAGGCAAGTGGACCAAACAATGCAGAAGTGAGTTCAATCTGAGTGTTGAATCTCATGAGGAATGCAAAAGGCTTAAGTACGAATAGTTTGTCTAATATTTAGTCAAAACAGATAATGTCATTGATGAAAAATAAAAAAAACTGACAACAAATAAATCAACTAAAACAAAGCAAGTAATGTAAAAACGACTTTAAAAATTAATAAAACAAGAGTTTGGATGATGGAATCCCCCTAATACTTATTACTAATTCAATTGGAAAAACATTAATGAAAATGATGTTGAATTAATTAAGTTGGATCATCACTTAAATTGGACAATCCCTATCTCTAGGCGAAAACCACCCTACTCACAACACTTAGAGGAAAATCTTTTTTCTCCCTAACAAATTATGAGTGCAGTAAAATTGAGTGATTTAAAAGACCTAAAAGTGAAAATTTGTATCTCTAGTCAATTGCCCCTATTAACCACCAACGGTTGCCCTAGATCGTTCCTCCTTTTTCAATTTCAAACAACTTTGTGATTAATCTGATCTGGCGATAATAAATTACAAAGAAACGTAGTTGGAAGACAACTTAAATCGAAACAAACATCGAATTCAAAAAATTAAACCAAGAATCTCATAATCAAGATTAAGGATTCAACCCCAGTCAAAACAATAAAGAACCACTTAATATTCATTATAATAAAACTGTAAATCAACATGAAATTCAATAACAAGAAAGGAAAAAGAAAGCTTAGGATTAAAATTGAAGCCACAATTGAAATCCCAAACATCTTGAAAGCTCATCTTTCAAGTCACCAAGTTGAAGATCGAAATCTTGAAATTGATTCTTCAATTCTTGAATCTAAGAAACAAAATTGTAGAAATCTGAAACTTTACAAACTAATTTGAAAAGTGTTAATCTAATCTAACCAAATTAATGTACTACTAAGCTAACTAATCCTATTCTAAAATCCTAAACTAAATCTATCTAAGTATATCTAAGTATCTATCTAAGTCTCCTCTACGATAACTGCAGCAAAAGCCCTTATATAGAGGCGAAAAATACAAGAAAACCAAGTTAGAATTGGATTAAAATAAAAGAAAATCGAGTTTGAGTTGGATTAACTGCCTTTGCTAGTAGGACCTACCGCTGATGGTAGGTCGGACCCTACCGTCTGCGGTAGGGTTCTGCCTTGCCAATGCCATGTGCCTAAGGATCTACCGCCGACGGTAGGTTTAGCCTACCTCGCGAGTAGGTTTAGCCTACCTCGTGGATAGGTCGGCTGTTTCGTTGCCAATAGCTATGTTTTCGCTCCGTTTTCATCCGTTTTCATTTCCTTTCATCGTTTTCTCTTTTGGAGGGCACCTACGATACGAATAAGAGATATTAAGCTAAAATATATACTTTCATATATTAAAAAACACCGAAAATGATGAAATTAATATATATATATATATAAAATATAGACAATCATGCACATATCAAATACCCCCATAGTTATCCGTTGCTTTCCCTCAAGCAACACAAGCTAAACAGGCAAAATGAAAGAGTTAAAAAACTTTATTTATTTGAAAGGCACAACACGAAAATGATAGAAGCCGAACATACAAACAGTTAAAATCTCAAAACAGTCACAAGCATTGGTAGCGGAAAATAATCAAAACAAACTCATAAAAAACAAAAACAACTAAGAAAAATTAAAGATAAAACCACTTTAATAGAGCATTTCCTATGCAACTCTAAAGATAAATACAAAATAGACGAACGGAAAAATCATTGACCACCAAAATTTACTAAAAATCATTACCGATCAAGAGTGTGCGTGTGTGATTTGCTCATGCTGTTTTTTATCGAAAAAGAGGAATTTTAAGTGATTAGGAAAAGAAATATTTTCAAATACCATGTACACAACTCATACTTTTTCTATCAGTAGCCACTCTAAAGTGTATTTTAGGTCGTTCCCAGATTAGGTACGACTTTTTGGCTTCTATCATTAGGCTAGGGACACAAAAGCAGGTTACAAACAAAGGAAAAAGGAGACAAAAACAAATGAAACAGAGTTAAAGCAACCAAAAGGAAAAGATAACAAAATAAACGAACCACTTCCTAGATGCAGTCTTCACTCTTCTCACTCATCCTTGTACAACTTACTTCATTCTTCTTTGATGCACATCCCATCTAACAACATACTTTCTCAAAAAAAAAAAAAACATAAATTCAAGAATAACCAAACATAAGGGAGAGAGATGTTTGAATTTTTTTCTTTCAAGAATTTATTAGAAACAAAAACACATATTTTTTCTTCGTTTTCTGCCATTTTTTCCATTTTTTTCGGCTTTTTCTCTTTTTTTCTATTTTTTATTTTCAAGCATCAATTTTTTTCTTTTGAACAAGGTTTTTCTTTCTTTCTTTCTTCACTCCTTTAGCCTCACACTTATCCGTTTCCCACTCTCAAAATGGCTATAAAGATATAATAATACTTAGCTCCAATTGAGGTTTTATGTAGTGAGGTTGTCATAAGAAAGATGAGAAAGGATTAAAACCCTTGGCATGAAGGCACAAAAAGGGAACTAGGGGTTGATTTCGTTTAGGATAATAGCAAGAATGGCACAAGTGGTTTAGAGAAGGCCTAAAACCATCATCTTCAAGACCATCCTAGACTAGACTTTTTTGTTTTTAAAGACAGAGAAGATATGAAATTGTAGGAAAAAAGTAAAAAAATTATTATCATTATGCTAATTACCTAAGATTCCTAAGCTTCTATTACTTAAGCAATATTCACAAGTGCATAAAAAAAATTAAAAAACCATTGATCATGTAACAAATTTAGTAAATATGGTTTTCAAAGTAATTAAGTAATACGCCTTTTTTGAAAAACCTAAAGAATTTTGCAATAATGTATTCTATTAAACACTACAGAACGAAAAATATTTTGGATTTTTATAAGGAAAGCAAAAAGGCAAATAATTTTATTTTTATTTTTCAAAGATAGTAAAAATTAAAAGAAAAATTAACGCCCCCCCTCCCCCAACACTTAAATCACATTGTCCTCAATGTGGGGGGTTAGAGTAAAAGAAAAAACATATATAACAACAAATACATACATGGGAAGCAATCTCGCATATAAAAAGCGAGAAAGCATACCGTGAAGCTATCCCCACAAAGAAATAAAACAAACAAAAACTATAAATAAATAAAGAGAAGAAGATAAAACAAGAAATAAAACTAGAAAACATAAAAAGAAATTAAAGACCATAAAAAGAAAAGCAAACTTCTTGTAATGAAAATGAAAGAATTTGAAACCCATCACAAGAAGAAAAATTAAAAACTTAAGGTCAAGCTTAAGGAAGATATTATAAATTTCAAACCATTTCAATTCTTTACAGGAAAACAGAAGATTTATGAGAGTTAAGTGGCGTTTTCTTTTAGCACTCTCAAAATTTCTTTTGAACTTCATGAGATGCTTCCTTTTCTTGTCATTTTCCTTGGGTTGCTTCTTTGATGCCTGCACACATAAGGAATTCTTGACAACAAAAGAATTAGTTTCGTTAGTAAGGGAATCACTTCCTCATTCTTTTCGATGACCTCTATCTCCGCTCCTTGTCACTCTTCTGTGTGATCCTCTTGACTTTCCATGAGACACTCATTTTCTTTTTCTGGCTTGCCTTCCTCAAACTCACTCTTATTTTCTGGCAAGCACTCATGTTTCGTACTTCCTTCCACTACACTTGTATTCAGTAGAGGTTCTTGAAATCTTTGTGGAGTAGACTCCTTCGATTCTTGAGCAGTTTTATCCTCGTCATCCATAAACATGGGAAACAACATCACTTGTTCTTCTACATCCTGCAAAGTGACCGTATTAATAGGTGCATTACTAGGCAGTTTTTCACCAATCATCCTTGCTAGTAGTTCGATTTGATTTTCTATGTTATGGAGGGAAGCCGTTTGGCTTCTCTGGACTAGTTATATTCTTTTCATCTCGGTGTTTGCCGAATCGATATACTTTGAAACAAGCTCTTCTAGATTAGGTCTTGGAGGTGATAAGTGTACTAATGGAGTATAATTTTATGTTGAAATTGAACATAATCTCCCCAAGGATCGTTCGGCTAAGTCCTCCATTCTGAACTGTAGTGGTTAGAATACATATCGTAACCCTGCCAATTTTTTTTAGAACGTGGCCGATTGATAGTACATATATTGAGACTGAAAAGCCATGTTCTCTACTCTTTGCTCTAACATTGATGCCTATCGGGCATCCATGATATCATCGGTATTTCTTTTGTACTTTCCAAAACCTAGAACAAGCAATTGAATTGCAATTAATGCAGGTTCCAGAAGTAATTAGTTGAATACACGACATCCATACCACAAACACCTAAGTGCAACAATAGAGTGGAACAAAGCAAAATAACAGAAACAAAAACGATGACTAAAGCACTAAATAAACAACTATCCTTAATCCCCCGTTTCCTGGCAACGGTGCCAAAAACTTGATGTGAATAGTGGGATATTCCTAATCACTACAATGCAAGACAAGTGGACCTAACATTGAAGAAGTGAGTTCAACCTGAGCGTCAAATCTCTTGAGGAACGGAAAGGCTTAAGTACTAATCGTGTGTCTAATGTTTAGTCGAAAAAGATGATGCCGTTGATAAAAATAAAAAAAATGAAAACAAATAAATCAACTAAAAGAAAGCAAGTAATGTAAAAACGGTTTTAAAAATTAATAAAACAAGATTTGGATGGTGGAATCCTTCTAATCCTTGTTACTGATTCAATTAGAAAAACCTTAATGAAAACGACGTTGAATTAATTAAGTTGGGTCATCACTCAAATCAGCTAATTCCTATCTCTAGGCAAAAGCTACCCTACTCACTAACCCTTAGAGGTAAATCTTTTTTCTCCCAAACAAATTATGAGTGAAATAAAATTAGGTGATTTAAAATATCTAAAAGTGCAAAATCGTATCTCTGGCCAATTACCCCAATTAACTCCCAATTGGTTGCCCTAGATCGTTCCTTCTTTTTCAATTCTAAACAATCTTACGATTAATCTAATCTCGCGATAATTAAATTTAAAAAAAACGCAATTGGGAGACTACTTAAATCAAAACAAACATCAAATTCAAGAAATTAAACCAAGAATCTCATAATCAAGAATAAGGGTTTAACCCCAATCCAAATATTAAAGAACTACTCACTATTTGTTATAATAAAACTGTAAATCAACATAACATTTAATAACAAGAAAGGAAAAAGAAAGCTTAGGATTAAAATCGATTTCGCAATTGAAATCCCGAAGTCATCAAAACTCGTCTTTCGAGTCGCCAAGTTGAAGATCGAAATCTTGAAATTGATTCTTCAATTCTTGCATCCAAGAAACTAAATTGCAGAAATCTTGAAACGTTACTAACTATTGAATGTATAAAAGCTTAAATTTGAAAAGTGCTTAATCTAATATAACCTAATTAATCTACTACAAAGCTAACTAATCTTATTCTAAAATTCTAACTAATCCATGTAAGTATATCTAAGTATCCATCTAAGTCTCCTCTACAATAGTTGTAGCAAAAGCCCTTATATAGAGGTGAATATAAGAAAACCAAGTTAAAATTGGATTACAATACAAGAAAATCGAGTTTGAGTTGGATTAATTGCCATTGCCAGTCGGACCTACTGCCGATGATAGGTCGCGGACCCTACCGTCCATGTTGGGGTTCTGCCTAGCCAATGTCGTGTGCCTAAGGAACTACGCTGATGGTAGGTTAGCCTACGCCGCACGGTAGGTCGGTTGTTTCGTTGCCGACGATTCTATTTTTTTCGTTTTCACCCGTTTTCATTTCCTTTCATCGTTTTCTCTTTCAGACCATACCTAAGATATTAAGCTAAAATATATACTTTTATGTAATAAAGAATAATAAAAATGATGAAATTAATATATAGAAAATATAAACAATTATGCATATATCATTTTACCTAACTAAAATGTGTTTTTAATTGAAATCTTACCTCCATGGAAGATATATTTTGATAGTGCTGCATCAAGATGGAGTTGGTGCAGGAGTAGTGTTCGTCACATCTGAGGGTGATATCTTGCCATATTCATTCACCTTTACTGAAAGTGCTCACATAACATGGCCGAATATGAAGCACTTATTCTTGGATTAGAAATGGTTGTGGACATGAAGCAATTGCATCTTAGGATCTATGGAGATTCAAAGTTGGTTGTCAATCAAATTCTTAACATTTATGATGTGAAGAAACCTGAGTTGCTTCCTTATTGCAAATATGCCAAATTAATGATGGACTGGTTAGCAGATGTGTAGATAGAGCATGTCCCGCAAAATGGAAACAAACAAGCAGACGCGTTGGTAAAGCTCGTATCTACCTTGTGTTCTCAAGTCTAGAAACACAAATTTCAATTTGCCAAAGTTTGGTAATTCTGTCGGCATTTGAAGATGATGATGATAAAACAGAACATCAAGAAGAATATGAAACTCATGTTGTTTCTGTTACTGAAAATGAAAGAGAAGATTGACGTCAGTCAATAATTGATTACTTATGCTATGGTATTTTACCTGATGAGCCACAAAAAAAGGAGTGATGTGCGAAGACGATCTACGAGTTTTTTTATTAGAAACATACACTTTATAGGCGCTCATTTGAGGGTGTCCTTTTGCGTTCCTCAGGAGATGAAGAAGCTATGAAATCATTGGAAGAAGCACATTTTGGAATTTTTGGAGCACATCAGTCTAGGCCAAAACTCTACTTCCGCATAAAAAATGGATATTATTGGCCTACAATGGTAAAGGATTGCATGTATTATGCTCGTCGATGTCAAGCTTGTCAATTTTAGGCAAATTACATTCATCAACCACCAAAACCATTATATTCGTTTGTTGTATCTTGGCCATTTGATGCATGGGGACTTGATATAGTGGGACCTTTACCAAAATCTTCTGGCGGACATGTCTTCATATTAGCCGCAACAAATTACTTCTCCAAATGAGCTAAAACAGTTGCATTAAAGGAAGTCAAAAAGGAAAATATGGTAAACTTCATTCGAAAAAAAGTATATTATCACTGATAATGGCAAGCCTTTTTGCAATAGTTCGATGACTAAACTTTGCGAAAAATTTGACTTCAAACAGTATCATTCTTTTATGTATTATGCTGCTCTAAAGGTCTGGTAGGAACATTTAACAAAACTCTGCAACTTACTAAACAAAGTCATTGATAAGTCTAAGAGAGATTGACATCTTAAAATTGAAGAAGGTTTGTAGGCTTACCTCACTACATTTTGAACTCCTACACACACTACATCGTATGCGTTGGTCTATGGTGCTGAAATGGTTCTTCCAGTCAAGCGTCAAATTTCTTCCTTGAGAATTGCTGTTCAAGAAGAGCTTACAGAGAAAGAAAATGCCCGTCTTCGTCTCGAAGAGTTGGAAGCGTTTGATGAGAAAAGGTTGAAATCTCAGCAACGTTTAAACTCGATTTTCAAAAAAATCAACAAGAAAGTTCGTCCTCGATCTTTCCAAGTTGGTGATATGGTGTTTGCTGTTCGAAGGCCAATTATCTTTCCTCAGAAAATAAAGAAGCTCTCACCAAAGTGGGACGATTCATATGTTGTCCAAGAAGTTTATACAAATGGTGCATATAAACTTATTGATAAATGTGGATTGAAAATTGGTCCTATTAATGGAAAGTTCTTGAAGTGTTACTATGTGTGATAAAAAAGAAAGAGCTTATAGCTTGGAAAAAAATCAATTAAAATACAAAGAAACCCACCAATAGTGTTGTATATAGATAAACTGCAAAAACACCCCAACAAGTCCAAGTTGGTAAAACTGTGAATGATGACCACCGAAGATGTTGTACGTGTTTAAGCTGCTATAACATTCCAGCAAGTCCAAGTTAGTAAAAATGGATACGCCTGACCCGCAAGAGTATAAACTATGAACAATAAACTCTTAAAACTCGTTCATTTGATTTGAACTACGTTTGACTTGATTCCCTTTTGTGATACGTAGGTAGCTTAGATGGCAACTTTTAAGTTCAGTCATACGAATCCAAAAACTCTCTTTCTTTGTTTTGAATGTTAAAATAAATAAAAAAAAATTAGAAAAAAAATAGACAAAGCAAGGAAAGGTAATAAAAGAAGAACTCATATATTAGATAAAAAAAACTTGTCAAATGTATTTATTCTTAAGATAATATAGGAATTGAAATCAAATAACAAGCCTATAGTTTATAAATTCCTGTCTACTTGTTGCTAAAAATCTCTCTTGAAGCTTTTAAACTCTTCACCACTCCATCAGATTGGAAAGGGGCATTCTCCATGGTAGCAATATCTTCTTTCTTTCACTATGATTCTGTGTGCACTTTCTTCAATTCCTCTTCGTGTCGCCAAATAGATGCACAAACTTCTTGCTTATGTTCCTCCAGCATGTCAAGTTCCTTTTGAAGCTCAATCTGTTTATCTCCAATAGAACTAAGCTCCACTAGAGAATCCTATAAACTTGATGTTATGACTTGCTCTTTTCAAGCAATATCTTTAACTTCGAGCTTTCTCAAATAAAGAAATCAGCAATATTTCCAAAGGAGATGTAGCATCGGCATTCACTTTCTTCATCTTTGCTAGGATTTCACTTTCTTTATCTCTGCTAGGATCATGTCACATTTGACTTCAATGGAAGATATAGATTCAATTGAAGTACGTGAAAGCTTGTCAGCAATTCTGCGCCATAAAAGTTTACGATATTGATTTTGACACTCTATAATCACATCAACTTTATAGAATTGTGAAACAGCAACTGGAAGTTGTTCTTCCAAAACTTTCCCTCTCCTAAAAGATGAAGGCAATGGATTTGGTGTTTCTTCTCTAACAAGTGCTATGACAGGCTCATCAATGAACGAAGAACAAATTCTGGACTTTGGAATGTGTCTTCATCACTCTCACCCAAATTGATGTGAGTAGATAAGATGTTTGTGTCTTCACCACCAAAGGGGGAAACTTCTTCAATATTTGGAGGGATTTCAAGCGTCTTCAACTAAACTATTTGGAGTTAGTGTAAAAATTTGATGTAAAGAGAAAATATGTTTAAAAAACTAAAATAAATAAATAAATATAGAAAAAAAGGACTTGCATGAACAGCCAAATCTCGATGTGACATGTTTGAACTAGGAATACCTTCCAAGAGTCCACCTGATGATAGAATAGGAGCTTCGAAGTCTTCTTCTTTCTAGAAGGGCATCGGTTCCAATAATGATCTCTATCAGCATCAGTGTTGCTAGATTGAGAGCAGTGGCTATCATAATTGGATTAGATGCATTGCATGGAGGATTAGCTTTAGGAATTGTCAAAGCCGAAGTCTTTTCAGGTGCTTTAGATGAACTACCAACTCCGATAGCAGGTAGAGTTCTTGTAGAACTTGGAAGCTTGACCTTGACTGCCTTCGAAGTTTCATACGTCCTCGAATTCCACCAAGTATGATATTCCATTATAGAAAGTAGATTTGAAAGCTTCCCTGGAAGAACCACTTTAGACTTTGTATCCAAAAGTGCAGATGATTCCCATAGTTACAGAACATCTTCAAGAGTTTGGGAATAAGACTTACTTCTAAAATCACCAGGAATATCTTGACAAAATCCAAATTGCCTAAAAAACCAATGAGGACTGTAGGTTTAGCGGCAAGTCAAAAAGCTGGAGCAGAGACTAATGAAGTAATTAGTCCAAATCAATGACAAGCTCCTATCGTCAATTAAAGTTTGCTCTTCATCCTTTAGACATATTGTGACAAGTAATAAAAGATGGATTGATATTTTGAAGAAGATCTTTTGCTCCAAAAGCGTTGAAATATCTAGCCATCTTTTCTCCATAAAACTATGTCATCCGAGCTCCCAACAAATATTGATCATGTGTGTGATGAGCATTGAAGTATCGTGCAATCCATGCATATACAGAGTGAATTAGAAGCGCAACTTGACATGTCTTCAAAGATGATGAATTCACTATCATGTTTAAGCCATGGTAGATGCTTGTCAAAACAAGGGTAGCAAGAGCAAATTTTGTCCTTGAAGCTATTAAACTTGCAATTTTGGACATACTTGCACAGATGTAGCCAATTTTTTCAGGTAGAAGAAATTTGCAGATCCAACATGAGAGGAATGCTGCCAAATGTCTCTTTCCTCAGGTCATCCGGGATATCAAGTGTGATGAATTTTTCCTCCGCTCTAGCATATTTTGAGGGGCAAAATTCCTGAGTCATGGTTGTTAGATTGCAAGTTGCCCTTAGTTTTCTTGATTTCCTCTTTTTGTTTTGCTATAAAGGGAGAGATGTATATCTTGTTTACCCTTTGAACCGAAATCACGTCCAAGTCACAAAGGAACGCTATTCGGATCACCTCTAGCAAGTCTGGCAAGTGCAAAGAACAAGAACTTACAACTTCAAGGAATACCGTTATCATCTGCATTAAGAATATCCCTACCAGAAGGAACAACTTTGTCGAAGAAAACTCTATCGATGGAAAGACGGCCAAGAGATCATAAGTCCCAAAGTGAAATAGATATTTCTCCATGAGAAATATGAAGAGTATTCATGGATGGACACTAAAGTTCACAAAAAGCGTGCATCATATTGCCCCAACGATCATAAGTGAACAAGAAAACATGAAGAGAGTCGTAAATTTTTTACTTGGAAAGTAAGTCTTTATACTTTGTAATAATATCTTCTAACCACTTCAAATAGTTTGTTGTGTAAGAAGTTTCACCAAAGTCAGAAGAAGGAGCATTCTAACAAGTCTTATCCACATTGCAATAAGCAGATGAAAGGTAGAACTTGTTGGAATTTGACTTGTTATCCTAAATCGAAGACATCAGCAGTTACACTCGTCGAGTCGATTTGGACAACTTAAGATCGACCACTTCCCACACAGAACACGAAACCATTAAGTGAGATGAGGATTTCAAGAGGAGTTGACTCAATGCACAATACTTCTATCAATGCAGGGTAAACTTCCAAAGATAAAGGCCTCATACGAGACCCTCTTTGAGTATCAGCAATGAAGATATATCTATGTGGCTTATCATAGTGTTTAATCTCCATTATAGACAAACAAAAATTTGCTGCAAACAAATGAATAAAAAAGAAATTCATGCAAAAAATCAAGCAAGTGAAAGGAAAATCTATTGGTGAAATATTAATTACCAAGTAAGGACCTCCAAATATTGAAGTTAAGTCCACTATAGGCTTGATAGAGAAGCCTGGCCCATGAAGCTAAGTCAACCGCAAGCTTGAAATTGAAGCCTGGCCCACGAAGCTAAGTCCACCGCAGACTTGAAATTAAAGCATAGCCCACAAAGTTAAGTCCACCACAGGCTTGAAACAAAAGCTTGACCCACGAAGTAAAGTCTACCACAGGCTTGAAATTAAAGCCTGGTCCATGAAGTTAAGTTTACCACAGACTCGAAATAGAAGCCTAAGCCCACGAAACTAAGTCTACCACAAGCTTGAAATTAAAGCATAGCCCACAAAGCTAAGTCCACCACAGGCTTGAAATAAAAGCTTGACCCACAAAGTTAAGTCCATCGCAGGCCCATGAAGTTAAGTCTACTACAAACTCGAAATAAAAGCCTAACCCACAAAGATATCCTCCAAAGGGTTCAATTAAATAGTTCAGCAGAAAAGAAAAAAAATACAAAACATACAAAAGGGGGGATCAAAGGCGGCTTGTTAAAAAAAATTCGTTACAAGGAGTTCCTTAAGAGAGTACAAATATAGCACAATGAGTTCCTAAATACAACACATAACATGGCTAAATGCAGTGCAACAATTGCTAAATATAGCATAAAAAATTCTAGATGCAGCAAAAATAACTTTTGGATACAATACAATCGAGCAACACAGCAAAAACTTGTGAAGTAATAAATGATTAAAATTGTTGAGATACTTAAAAAAAAAAGGATACCTGGTGTTGATGAAACAAGGGCTGCATAAGTCTTCATCAATATGAGCCAAATAACTTTACATGAAAAGGAGGTGGTATAAATAAAGATATTGTGGTCGGTTTTAATGCACAGCAATATGGACTGTTAAAAGAAAAGCAAACAAGAAATTGAGTGCAAATTTCAAGTCTCAACAAGTTTAGAGAAATCAAGTAAGAAATTGACTGCAAATTGAGTGTAATCATGAATTTTTCTAATAATTTTGCCGGCATATCATCCATTTGCGACAAACAAAACCCATTTTGTCCAAATTATAAAGATATCAATGTGTACTTTGTTTCGATTTATTCGAAAGAAAATTAAGTACAAAATTAATATATTAGAGCACATATTATTTCTTTGCCAAGTACGGTTCTTAGATTACCAAAGAAAAAAATTACTTGGAGTCTGGACTGGCCAAGGAAAAAAGTTGTCGGACTTCAAAATAAAAAATAAAAAAAAAAGTTGAACATTACTGATATTGTATGATATTGTATGGAGACGGAGAAAAGGGGCATGTGATGAAGAACTTGAGCATTAATTTGATAGCAGCAAGTAAAGAATTATAAACATTGTTTATATTTCAAGAAGGAATTCGGTGCCTTCGGAAGACCTTTATTCTTTCTATGTACATGAAGAATCGGATCTCCAAATTCAAAAGAATTGGAAAACAAAAACGACAATGAATTCATGCTGCTGCTTCTTATCGATGACAAAATCGTTAAAAAATCATGTGAATCAGAAGATCATTGCAATAAAATAAATAAATAAATAATAAAACCGTATGAGCATCAATTGTGATGGATGTTTAAAGATGATTGGGAAAAGTTGGTTGAGACATCAACTTTAATGGGTGTCCATGATTGAATTGGCAAAGGAAAAAGGGTAATGGATATGTATAGTACAGTTTCCGTAAAAAAATAATAATAATAAAAAGAAAAACTCATAAAGAGAGCATGGAATTCATGGAAAGGTTGGCCTTTTGTTTTGGTGTGTCGTTGTTTTGCATGCTCAAAGCTATTGAAAGGGCCATGCAGAATTGATCTACTATTGACAAATTTGTGACATCAAGATTATACATTCAATCGTTATACATCAAGATTTGTGACATTCAAGATTATACATCAAGATCACTTCCGTTCAAAAAAATCGTTACAAGGACTAATGCAAAATGGCAACTGTAATTGGCAACCACAATTCAGAACAACGCGTCTATCCAAAAGAAAAAAAATTTAAATAAATAGATAAATAAGATTTGTGAATATTCCATTCACTTACATTAGTTATTCCTACACCTTATTGGGCCGCTTTCCGAGGTCTCTGACTCTCGGGGAATCTTCGACCAAGCAAAAGCAAAAGAAAAATCAACTTTAACCCTCTCTTTTTAGACTGCCCCATCTTGAGACGGAGGAGGTAAATCATGATAAACTAGACACTGTTGAACGCAAGGAACCACCTTCACATTGGAGGTTAAAATTTTCATATTGTCGTTGCTAGAATTTGAACCTTAATTCTTGGTACTACTTTCCTCTTAAACAAAAGGAAGAAAAAGCAATGGAAGTATGTATAAAGGAATGGGGGAGTTAATACAGCCAAGAACTTATCTTGGAAATTATACCTTTTATGATTGAAGTTCAGGTGTTGTCTTCAAGAAACTGCAAATTCTATTATTCTATTTTATCTCATGTCTCTCTCGACTGGCAGAAAAAAGGAAGACTATAAGTGATTTTAGATTAGAAAAGTTCAGAAGACTTGCAAGTGAGAGTTTATCAAGTGGTTTGCCAGGTTGGATTCTTTACCTGTGTTGGTGCACAAAATTGACTACGAGATCGTTGAAAACACAGATATGAAGAATTACTTCGGTTGTAAACAAAATAAATCTCGGACTTCATTTAATCAGGATTCTAAAGCCACTTTTGATGGAAGATTTGAAGAGTCCTAGATTTGGTGGTAGAAGCATATTAGTGGGGCTTATCAGGAGGATACAAAGTGCAAATTCGATTTAATCTTAGATTTATAATTCACATGGAATTTAACATGAAAAGGAACTCAATTATTGGATGGCATCAGATTATTTGATCACGGTTGTTTGGAAAAAAAAAAGAGTTAACTGATCGTGGAGTGGATAAAGACCCTGAATTCGTCTTTATCATGTGAATGGTTCTTGGGCATTCTCTAAAGCTATCATAAAAATGGTTTAAACCTGTTAATCCAAATAAATTTAAGTGATATCTTAAATTTTTAATCCAATTGTGATGAAGTTTATCTTCTATACAAAGTTATTTGGATTGATTTTAGAATCATTGTAGCTTTGACATCTCAAATTGTTATGGAATAAATCGGGTAATCAGCCCTGTTTAAATTACAAACCTCCTATTTACTATTACAAATGCAGTGAAAAAACAAAAGAAAAAAAATCTATTATATTATAGAAACCCGATGAGGAAACCGGATGAACAACTAAAAAATGGATTCTTCAAATTGGACGAGGAGACCGTAAAACGGACAATCAATTTTCCTCCAAAACAAAAGGTACCTGCAAAAACGGATTCGAAAAACGGACGACCAACATAAAAACCGGACGACCGGTTTCAAGTATAAAAGAGGGAACAGAGATATTCGGATGATAAAATCGGACGAAGAACCGGTTTTTGCTATAACACTGGTTCTCCGAGCAAAATCCTCAAAATAATGAATGAGCCTCACACAAAAAGAAATCTAAACTCTCTTTCTCGGTTCTTTCCTTCACAAGCCACCCAAGCACGCAGTTAACCAACAATGGCTACTAGCGGCGGTAACAGAAAGGAATTCACAGAGAACAAGCAGCAACAAAGGAAGAAGAAACTGCAGAGAAGAAGAAGAGAGAAAAGAAACGAAAGAAGGCTGCTCCACAGAGTTGGTGTCAGCAACATACGAGGAAGAGGGAATTTATAGAAGCATCCAAGTCACTTGGGGTGGATTTATTTAAATTGGGTTGTTTGTCAGCTGGCCCGTCCGGCATCTTGGGTCAATAAATTAAACTCAATCCACTTTTAGTGTGAGGCCCAGTCCATCTCATCGTACGGTAAAAAAAATGGGGCTGAAAAAGACAACAATGTGTGAAAAATTGGTCCAACAGACCTACAAACTCCACCTTGAATACATTTTTAGTTAACTTCCTAGCCAAGACAGTCAACCTGCATCAATATGAAGGACGTCCCTACATATAGCAAACTTGTCAGTTGTCACAACCTTAGTACCAAAATTAGCAGGATTATCTTTAGTACTAATTTTATCCATATGAGCTAAATTACATGAAACCTTTTCTCTAATGAAATAATATTTAATATCTATGTGTTTAGTTCTTTCATGATAGACAAGATTTTTACACAAATGAAGACAACTTTAATTATCAGTAAATATTACAACTTTACAATGCAAAAGATGTAACTCAGATAAAAGACCTTGAAGCCAAATAGCTTCTTTAATTGCCTCCGTAGCAGCAATATATTCAACCTCCGCAGTCGAAAGAGCAGCTACAGCTGCAGCTGTGATTTCCATGAAACACAATTACCAGCAAGGGTAAAGAAATAAGATATGGTAAACTTTGTACCTTCTTTATCACCTGCAAAATCAGAATCCACATAACCAACTAATTCAATGTTCAGTCCAATTATGATAATGCACGCCTATGTCAATAGTGCCATTAATATACCTCATCAACCATTTAAAGGCGGCCCAATGATCCCTATATAGGTTGGACATAAAACGACTCAAAAGGCTTATGGAATAAGGAATATCAGGACGAGTGGAGATCATAGAATACATGATAGATCCTATAGACATTATATAAGGGATGTTGGTCATGTCTTTCTTTTCATTTTTAGTTTTGGGACAAGTTTTTGAAGAAAGCTGAAAATGATTCACAAGAGGGAAAGAAATAAGCTTACACAAATGCATGGAGAATTTTGAAACAATTTTCTACAAGAAGGATTTCTGAAATATAAACAAAGAGTGGTCAGCTCTATCCCTATCAATGTTCATACCTAGGATTCTAGAGGCAGATCATAAATCCTTCATCTCAAACTCTTATTTCAACAAAGATTTGGATTGCACAATCTTATCTATATGCTTGCAGACAATAAGCATAGCATCAACATAAAGTAGTAAATAAATGGCATTATCAACAGTATCATCACAAAAATACAAGCAACTATCATAATTGCTTTTAACAAAACCAGTTTTAAGCATAAAAGAATTAAACCTTTATATCACTATCTAGGTGATTGCTTAAGCCCATACAAGGACTTTTTCGAAGAAAAACCATATGCTCCTTACGTTTCACCTCAAAACTAGGTGGTTGACGAATGTAAATGGTTTCATCAAGTTCACCATGTGAAAAGGCAGTTTTCACATCTAACTGTTCAAGCTCAACATCAAAGAAGACAATAAAAGCTAGCATAATTCTAATTGTTTTATACTTAACAACGGGAGAAAATATCTTATTAAAATCAATACCTTCAACTTGAGAAAAACCTTTTGCAACCAATATAGCCTTGAACCTTAGAGGTTCATTAACAGATTCAGGTTCTTTAATTTTGAAAATCCATTTACAATTAATCAGTTTTTGTTTAGGTGGTCTCAGAACAAGCACCCAAGTTTTGTTCTTATACAAATAAGATATCTCTTCATTCATAGTATGCATCCACAAAGAACAATTAGTACTCTTTAAAACATCAGAAAAACATATAGGTTCTTTCTCTTCAACAAAAGATGTAGCAGCAAAAGCATAAGAAACAATGTATGAGAAACTATATCTTGTGGGTTCCCTAGACACTCTTCTAACCCTATCTTTAGACAATTGGTAGTTTCTACGGTCTTGTGCTTGTGCTTCAGAATGATCCTCATCATCACAAGAATTATCTAATTCGGACACATTGGTTTTCGGGTTCTAGTTCACATTCTAGTGTGTGTTCTTGTGAGGGTTCAGAGGAGTCCTCCACCTCCACAAGAATGTTACCAACTATGGGTATTTTGGTAGAGCTTTTGAGATTGGTTTTAGTTTTAAGGCAGGGCATGTCTAGCTCGTTAAAGACTATGTCTCTACGCACGACTACCCTCACACCTGGCTCACCTTTGAGAAACACTCTATAACCCTTCACCCCACTAAGATACACTCTCTTCTTAGACCTAGGGTCTAACTTCCCTTCCCTTTGATGTGCAAAAGTAGCACACCCAAACATTCTAAGGTTGGACAAGTTTGGTGGTTGGTGGGTCCATAATTCTATGGGAGTTTTGAAGTTTATGGCAGTGGAAGGAGGCCTATTAATAAGGTATACTGTTGTACTAATAGACTCTCTGCAAAAAAGTTTAGGAATACCAGATGACACCATGAGATACCTAACTTTATCCATTATAGTTATGTTCATCCTTCAGCAACACTGTTTTATTGAGGGTTATGCCTAACGGTTCTATAATGCACAATATCATGCAAAGCACACAAATTATGAAATTTCTTGTTACAAAATTCCAAATAGTTGTCTATTCTTATAACCTTTATTTTATTTCCGGTTCGAATTTTGGCAAAACGTTTCCACTCATTAAATGCTTCAAAAGTTTGGTTTTTGGTTTTCAAAAGAAATACCCAAACATGTCAAGAAAAATCATCAACGACAGAAAGGAAATAAACATTACCACCATAACTGGGTACCTTTTCAGGACCCTATAAATCACAATGCACATAGTCAAGAACAGCAGTGGATTTGTGTGTGCCTGTGGAAAAACTAAATTTATGTTGTTTTTCAAGAACACAATGATCACAAAAATCTAAAGAAGTAATTTTGTCACCATTCAAAAGATTTTGTTTGTGTAAATAATGCAAACCCTTCTCATTGATGTGGCCAATCCGCCGATGCCACAACAAGGTCTTTTCAGCAACAGTTTTAGAAAATAATGCAAATAATTCACAAACGATTTTTCGAAGTAAAGTGTACAAACCATTTTTCTTAAAACCTTTGAGTATGACCAGAGATCTTTTACAAACACGCAAAATCTCATTTTAAGATTTATAAGAATAACCATTTGTATCAAAAACACCAAGGGAGATTAAATTCCCCCTAAGATCAGGCACATATCTCACCTTAGTCAATTTTCTAGTCACACTATCATGCATTTTTATAAAAACATTTCTAATGCCCTTGATGTCACAAACCTCATTGCTTTCCATAAAACTTTTCCATGATCAAGGGTTTCAAAATCAGAAAATTAATGCTTGTTTGGAGTCATATGAAAAGTGCAACCAGAATCAAGAATCTACTCATCAGAAAATTTAGAGGAAAATGGGGAAGGGGACACACATAAAATCTCAGAAAACATAGAATTACCATCTAGTTCAAAATCGTGGGTTTTGTTGATTTTATCTTTCCCATTACCTTTTCTACGTTGTTTCTCATCTTTGATTCATTTAAAATACTTATTTTCCATATGACCATCTTTGCCACAGTATAAAAACTTTACTTTATTCTTATCTCGACATTTAGACCTCCCTTTACTTTTAGAGTGGTGACTAGAAGGTTCTCTCCAGTCAACCCTCTCTCGCATGCAAAGGTTCTCTCTATTTGTTTTGTTTTCTTTTTGCAAATCTGAATCTTTTCATTTCAAAGCGTTTTTCACATAAGAAAGAGTCAAGTTATCTCTTCCATACTTGATAGCAGATTTCACATCATTAAAAGAATCAAGCAAAGCATTCAACAAAATCACAGCAACGTTTTCGTTTGAAATATTTTCACCAACATTTTGGAGTTCTAAAACATTTTATTCAAATCATCAATGTTTTCAGAAAGAGATTTTGACCCGCTCATTTTAAAACCAACGAGTTGTTCCTTTAAATAGATTTTGTTTTACAAGGACTTTCCCAAATAAAGTTTTTCAAGTTTTGTCCAGATTTCATAAGCATTGTATTTTTCATTTATTTCTCTTAAAACAATATCTTTCAAATGCAATGTGAGACAGCTATGTGTATCACCAAGTTTTCCAGCCAGTATTTCGCCTGTCTAAGATTCCGAATACCAGTCAGGAGTACAAATAGCGGGTGTAATTTTGTTTTGGACTAAAATGACTTTCATTTTTCTGTGCTACATTACAAAATCAGATTTGCCATTGAACTTGTCTGTTTTATGTTTTGGAACTGACATGTTGTACAGAGGTAAATAAGATTAATCAGAGGCGCGAAAAATAAAAGAACAAAAAAGAAATTGTCACACAAAAATAGCCCGGATATTTTTTGAAAAACAATACAGCTAGAAAAATAGGCAATATGCAAATAATAAAACTTACAGTAGATCAACAGATAGCAAAGGCTGAGCAACAGCAAAAAATAGATAATCAACAGAGAAATAAATAAACACAGGCTAAGAAACAACCCTCAGACAAACAATAAATAAATCTCAATGATCACAGAGAGTAAAAAATTTTCGTAATCAACAAGAAAAACACCAAGACACAGATAGTTGGAGTCTCAATAGGACTCAAGACAGGCTTGAGTTTTGGTTTTTGAAGAAAAACAAAATTCACAAAAATTTTGATCCTTGACCGGAGATATCAACAATCGAATAATAATGATAATACAGATTTCCAGACAGTAAAATAAAACTTTAAACATAAAGAAAACTTTCCTGAGCCGAATCCATAGAACCCAACAGTTCCCGTGAATTTGGAACAGAAACCTTAGAGGTTCCGAATGAAGCCTGTCGATGGAGGAATGCAACAGACACCAGAAAGATCATATATTCTCGCTCTAATACCACTGTTACAGAATGGATCTAGTGATCAGCCTTGTTTAAATTACAAACCTCCTATTTGCTATTACAAATGCAGCGGAAAACAAAAGAAAAGAAATCTATTCTATTATAGAAACCGGATAGTGGAACCGAATGAACAACTCAAAAATGGATCTTCAAATCAGATGAGGAGGCCGTAAAACGGATGACTGATTTTCCTCCATAACAAAGGGTACCTGCAAAAACGGGCGCGAAAAATGGACGACCAACACAAAAACTGGACGACCAATTTTAAGTATAAAAGAGGGAACAGAGATATTCGGACGATAAAATCAGAAGAAGAAGGCAAAAACTGGACGATCGGTTTTTGCTGTAACACTGATTCTCCAAGCAAAATCCTCAGAATAATGAATGAGCCTCACACAAGAAGAAATCTAAACTCTAATACTGGGTTCTCTTCTTCACAAGCCACATAAGCACACAGTCAACCAACAATGGCTACTAGTGGCAGCAGCAGAAAGGAATTCACAGAGAACAAGCAACAACAGAAGAAGAATAAGAAGAAGAAGAAGAAGCTGCAGAGAAGAAGAAGAGAGAAAAGAAACGAAAGAAGGCTGCTCAAAAGAGTTGGTGCCAGCAATAGGTGAGGAAGAGGGAATTTATAGAAGCATCCAAGTCACCTAGGGTGGACTCATTCAAATTGGGCTGTTTGTCAGCCCAGCTCGCCTGGCATCTTGGGTCAATAAATTAAACTCAATCCACGTTTAGTGTGAGGTCCAGTCCATCTCATCATAGGTTTATAAAAATGGTGCTGAAAAAAAACAAAAATGTATGAAAAGATTGGCCCAACAGACCTACACAAATATAAAAGAATTGTTTTTTTTGAAGAATTACTCTCAGTTTTGGTCATTTACCTTGGCCAAAGTTCAATAAGTTGGTCAGTAAATTGAATCAATTAATCCGTCCATCAAATTCAAATTATATGGCCTTTGGGTTAGATTCGTATTAGTGAATTCAAGACTCCACAATGAGAACTTAAGGAGTAGTTCAACAAATGAAATCGCGCCACGTAACCCATTACAAAAATCTTGCCAATCAAGAAATTCCAACTTATAAATATTTATTTCTAAATATTTGAAATAAATATTTGTGTCGAATCATCCATTAGAAATATTTTCTCCCACATTTTGGAGTTCTAAAATAATTTTATTCAAATCATCCATGTTTTCAGAAAGAGATTTTGATCCGCTTAATTTAAAACCAAAGAGTTGATCTTTTAAATATATTTTGTTTGACAAGGACTTTCCCAAATAAAGTTTTTCAAGTTTTGTCCAAATTTCATAAGCATTGTCTTTTTCATCTATTTCTTTTAAAACATTATCTTTCAAATGCAAGGTGAGACAGTTATGTGTATCACCAAGTTTTTCAGCTAGTATTTCGCCTGTCCAAGATTCCGGATGCTAGTCAGGAGTACGACTAGCGGGTGCAATTTTGTTTTGGACTAAAACAACTTTGATTTTTTTGCACCACATTACAAAATAAGATTTGCCATCGAACTTGTCCATTTCAATTTTTGGAACAGACATGTTATATAGAGGCAAATAAGAGTAATCAGGGGCGTGAAAAATAAAAGATTTAAAAAAGTTTGTTACACAAAAAACAACCCAGATATTTTTCGAAAAACAATATAGCTAGAAAAACGAGCAATATGCAGATAATAGACTCACAATAGATCAATCGAGAAATATATATAAATATAGGCCGAGCAACAGCCCCAAATAGACAATAAATAAATCTCAACGATCACGGATAATAAAAAAATTTTCTCAATCAATGAGAAAAATACCAAGACACAGACACTTGGAGTCTCAATAGGACTCGAGCTAGGCTTGGGTTTTGGTTTTTTCAAGAAAAACAGAAAATCATAAAAAATTTGATCCGTGACCAGAGATATCAACATTAGAATAATTATGATAATATAGATATCCAGACAATAAAATAAACTTTAAATGAAAGAAAAGCATAGAGCAATAATAGTAAACTTTCATGTGCCAGATTCACGGAACTCAGCAGTTCCCGTGAGTCTGGAGAGAAACCCAAGAGGTTCTGGACGAAGCCGCGTCGATGGAGGAATGCAACAGACACTAGGAAGATAAAACCTTCTAGCTTTGATACCACTGTTATGGAACCAATCTGGTGATCAGCCCTGTTATAAATTACAAACATCCTATTTACTATTACAATTGCAACGGAAAACAAAAGAATATGAATATATTCTATTACAGAAACCATATGAAAGAACCGGATAACAACTCAAAATCCGATATCTAATTGGATGAGGAGTCCAAAAATGGACAACCGATTCTCCTCCAAACCTGCAAAAATGGGTTAAAAAAACGGATGATTTTTGCCACAACAGACAGAATCGGATGACAAACACAAGAAACTGAACGATCGGTTTCAAAAATGGATGACCAATACAGAAAACCGAACGACCGGTTTATATATAAAATAGGGGAACAGAGATATTCGGACAATGAAATCACGCAGAAGGCAAAAACAGAATGACCGATTTTTGCTGTACTCACTGATTCTCGATCAAAAAACCCTCAGAACAATGGATTACCCTTACACAATATTAATATGAACTCTCACACTCGGTTCTCTCATTCACAAACCACCCAAGCTCACAGTCAGCCAATCGGTTCTCTCATTCACAAACCACCCAAGCTCACAGTAAGCCAAGAATGGTGACTCATGGCGGTAGGAACAAAAGAAGAAGAAGTTGTAGAGAAGAAGAAGAGAGAGAAGAAAAGAGAGAAGGGCTACTCCACAGAGTTTGTTGTCAGCAATAGTGAGGAAAAAGTATTTATAGAGACGTCCAAGTCACGTGGGGTGGACTCATTCAAAGTAGTTGAGTTCACCCAGGGTTACTCATTCAAATTGAGCTATTGCCAGCCCTGTCCACCCGGTAACTTGGGTTAAAATAAGCTCAATCGACTTTTGTGAGGCCCAGTCCATCTCATCATAGGGTCATAAAATTAGGTTGTCAAGGAAAAAGAAAAATGTGTGAAAATTGGCCCAACAGGCCTACAATTTTATATTCAAATGCGGCATCATTCCTCTAAAATTTTACCTATAAATAAAAGGGCAAGGTTAAGGGAAAGGAAGATACAAGAATTCCATTAAGTAGAAGTGTTGAAGCTCTGACGCATTCTCCATTTCCAAAAGCCTCCAAAGAAAGACTAGCCTTTGATTTCAAGGCTAGAAGTTTCTTCGAGTTCTTCTTCGACAAAGTAAAAGAGGAAGTTCTTCGGCAACTCCGAGATCAAGTTGTGAAGCCCTCGGAACAAATTTTCAAAGAGAAGAATCGGCAGACTTTATTCTCTTGACGAGAATTTCAAAGATTGTAACCGCTTTAAATTTTATAAATATTATTTGTTACTAGTTTTCTTTGTTTTCTTTAATTATTTTGTAGGAAAGAATTCTTTGTAAACATCCACCTAAGGATAAAATTTTACAAAACTCGCCACCGAAGAAATCCTCCTAAGGATAAGAGCTTATAATACTTGCTACTCAAAGAATCCACCAAAGAGATAAGAGTAACTGAGGTAGAAGGGAACCTTCTACTCAAGAAGCCAAAGGCTTAAAATATCGTATATAATTCAAATCTACCTTGCAAGAGTTTGTCTAGAGTTTATATAGATAGTTGGGAACATCTCTCCAAACTAAATGCTAACTTAGGAACTAGTAATTTTGACTTAAAAAAAGAGAAAAAAAAAAAACCAATAAAGACTTGTTGGTAAACATAAAAATACTTAATAGCTAGTTAAAATCCTAAAGAAAGTCAAGAAATACTCCAAAGAAGTTGGACCATAGATGTAATCTTGCAACTGCAGATAGAAATGAGACACTTCAGTAAATTGATATATTTTGAAGTAAGAAACTTCGATTTATGAACCATTTATTGCATAATAAATTAGACTCATAGGGCTTTCCAAGAGTATAAATATCATTGATTGACTCCTTGTAGAATGATACAGTCTATTCTTCAAAGTTGAACTAAAAATAGCTTCTGAATCACTTTAGGTCTCCCCTCATTGGAAGATGGACTTATGTTAAAACTTGGTCCAACTTTATTCTTTAACTCTTGAACTTGCTCGGAACCTTCCACTATCATACTCCCCAAGTTGGAAAAGACTCGACCCGAGTCTTAATCAAAATTATCCTCAACGTACGCAGAGAGGTCAGATACATTAAATGTTGCTGAAACTCCGTAGTCTTAAGGTAGCTCAATCTTGGGTATTATCCCCAAATTTTTCAAGTACCTTGAAAGGTCCATTACCTCTAGCCTTGAGCTTGCTATGTTTTCCCTAGGAAATCTTTCCTTACGAAGATGAATCCACACTATATCACTAATGTTGAAAGAAGATGATTTTTTGTGCTTGTTGTCTTGCTTTTGATACTTGGCATTTTGCTTTTGAATGTGATCACAAACTTGCTCATACAACTTCTTAATATACTTAGCCTTCTCATCAGCATCTGTATTAAAAGAATGTGTAGTGGGTAATGGAATTAAATCAAGAGGATTGATAAGATTTCTGCCATAAACAACTTCAAATGGACTTTTCCTGATTGTGTAACTTGAAAACCGGTTATAACAAACTCAACTTGAACTAGAGGGTGAGGGTGACAAGTAGAGCTTAACTGCAAAGTAGTTCCAAGCTTTCTCCAAAAATTTCGCCAAAAATTACTCATGAATTTAGAGGCTCTATCAGAAGTAATGGTCTTTGGAACTCCAAGTAACTTCACAATCCCTCTAAAATAAAGTTCAGCAATATTACTTGTATCAAAGGACTTAGCACATGCCGCAAAATGCGCCATTTTTTAAAAAAGGATCAACAAATATCATAATGGAGTCTTTCTTCTGTTTAGTTGTGGGAAATCATAAAACAAAGTTCAAACTTATATCTTCCCATGGGGCATTAGGAACTGGAAGTGGAGTGTACAAACCAGTGTTTTGGACATGACTTTTAGCAATATGGCATGTATGACATCGCACAACATATTTCATAACATCCCTCTCCATCCTAGGACAATAGAAGTTTTCTTACAAAAGCAAAAGTGTCTTGTACCTTCCAAAATGTCAAGTGATATTACCAAAAACTTGGTGTATTCATTTTAAATAAAACGGGAATAGGATCCTGCAGCTACAGTGCAAAGCAAGTGTACCTCACACTTGTAGAAATGGGTGCACCCCAAGTGTCGATCTTCTCAAGGGTGGCAAGACTCAACTACTCAATCGTTCACTCGATGCTTAGTCTTAACAATGTAGTGGAAATGATCGTGAGCTAACAAATTAACAAACATAAGTGTCAACTAGCAAAAAGAGGAACAAATGTAAAATGGGAGCTTAGATCTCGGGATCTCCCTAACCTTGTTACTATTTCAATTAACCCAAATTATTGAAAACTGTAATTGCCTTAGTGAATTAGGTCATCACACTCGTTATCGGGCAATCCCTATCTCTAGGTGAAAGCCTCTCTATTCTCTATAACTTTTAAACGAGAATATCTTCTCTTCCTAACAAGTTATGAATGCACTAAACCCAGGTGATAATTGACCTAAGAGTGTATTAACTACCTCTGGTTTAATAGCCCAATTAATCCCCAAATTGGAAGCCCTCGAGTGTTCTTCCTCTCTCAATTCCAAACACCCATGCGATAATTCAAGTTCAGGACACTTAAATTGCTCATAAATAATCAATTGGAGAACAATTCAAAAAGAAGCAACATTCAATTTAATAAAATTCAAATCAATTTCATAATTCCCAAAAGTTAGGGTTCAACCCTTGAATCCAAACACGCCAATTACTCACAATTCCTTGTATGAAATTGAAATTAAACATTAATTAAACTAATAGAGAAGGAAAAGGAATGCTTCGACGTAGAAATCGAGCCGAATTACGTCCCCGAATCGTGCCTGATCTCGTCCCTCGAATTGTTTCCTTGAAGCTCGAATCCATTGTTTTGATCTTCAATTCTACTTGTAATCACTCAATCCTTGTTCTCTAATCTAATATCTACCCAATTCAGGTGAGAATTGGGAGAAATTTGTCACAGAAAATCGCCCCAATTCGCCTCCTAAAGATCTATGTACGATACTCTAGAACTAAGGTATGAATCCTCCTGAAAAGGCCCTGAAAAATACTTTAGTATAGACATTCTCAGTACCTACCGGCGCCGGTAGGTCAGGACCTACTGTGCACGGTAGATCTCTGTTTCCATATGCCCTGTGATGTTCGGAACCTACTACAGCTGGTAGCGGAAGCCTACCACGGTAGGCTCCTGTTGCCCATTTGCTCCTTGCCAAGGCACCTATCGCGACCGCTAGGATGGCCTACCATGGGAGGTAGGCTACTGCTTGCCACCGTTTTGTGTCATTTTCTATCGTTTTTGCTCCCTTTCAAGCCGTTTCGTTCGTTCTTTGTTGTATTTCATTCGGCAAGCCCCTACAATAAAAATGGGAGATAATAGGCTCAAATATATACTTTATACCTTAAAATCACCAAAAATCGATGAAATTAACGTACAAAATAATACCAAAAATAACACCTTCAAAATGTCCAGCAAGTTTGATAACATCCCTCTCCATCCTAGACCATTAGAAGTTTTCTTACAAAAGCACAAGTGTCTTGTCCCTTCCAAAATATCCAGGAAGTGATTCCTTGATAATTTTTTTCTTAGAGAGAAATCTGGAATACAAAGTCGGTTTCTCTTGAAAAGAAATCCATCTTGAATCAAGAATTGTTGCACGGCTTCGTCATTGCATTTCTCCCATATGGTGTCAAAATATGCATCATCTTCGTAAAGCTCCTTGAGATCTTCAAATCCTAGAACCTGTATTTTTAAGGTAGATAACAAAGAATGCCTCCTACTCAAAGCATCAGCAACACGATTACAAGTACCAGCTTTATGTGTGATAAGAAAGGTAAATGATTGAAGAAACTCTACCTATTCGGCATGTCTTTTGCTAGGTTTATGCTGAGAATCCAAATACTTCAAAGCCTCATGATCAGAAAAAAGAATAAACTCTTTAAACAAAAGACAATGCTGCTAATGATCTAAGGCACGAATAATAGCATAGAATTCTTTATCATAAGTTGAATAATTCAAACACGTACCTTTCAACTTTTGACTAAAGTATGCAATGACCTTTCTCTCTTGACTAAGAACTGTTCCAATTCTGACACCAGATACATCACAATGTACCTCATACACTTTCTTAAAATTGGGTAATTCAAGAATAGGGGCCTTGGTTACCTTTTCTTTGAGAAAATCAAAGCTCTTTTGAGCAATATCATTCCACTTGAAGCTACTACCCTTTAAACATTCATTGATTGGTGCCACAATGGTGGTGATATCTTTTACAAAGCGTCAATAAAAGAAGCTAAGCCATGAAAGCTTTAGATATCATGAATAGATTTAGGAGTAGGCCAGCCTCAACCTTGCTGTCATCAATAGAAATTCCAACAACTAAAATAACACAACCAAGAAACACAAGGCTAATAGTAAAGAAGTGGCACTTCTTCAAGTTAGCCAACAATTTTTTTCTCTTAAAACTTGGAACACTTGACAAAGATGCTCCAAATGCTCTTCGGGACGATAATTATACGCAAAAGAGTCATCAAAGTAAGCAACAATAAACTTTCCAGTGAAAGGTTTGAAAATATGATTCATAAGACGTATAAAGGTAGAAGGGGCATTAGAAAGTCCAAATGGCATAACAAGCCATTCATTGACACAACTTCTTGTCTAAAAAGCTGTCTTACATTCATTTCCAGGCCTCATTCGATTTGATGATACCCACTATGAAGATCTATCATGAAACCAATTTTGAAATCATGAAATTGGTCAAAAAGATCATCAAGTCATGGAATAGGATATTTGTACTTGATAGTGATCTTGTTGACAACTCGACTGTTAACAATCATGCACCATGTTAGATCTTTCTTTGGTACTAAGAGGGCTTGTAAAACACAAGGGTTCTTACTTTCCTGGATTCTCCCAGCTACTAAAAGCTCCTCAACTTTTCTTCGCAGCTCCTCATGCTCCTTTGGACTCATTCTATAAGATGCCTAGCTAGGAAGAATAGCACCTTGTACTAGATCAATGTAGTCTTGAAAATCACGCATTGGAGGTACACTTGGAGGAATTTCTTCAGGAAAAACATCATGAAATTCTTGTAAAATAGGGTACACTATGGGTAGAACCTCAACATGCCCTTCATTCTCCTCAAGAACAACTAAAGCATAAATATCACAAGACTCATACGTAGCTTTAACAAATTCAGATTGAGAGAGAAAAATGTTTCTCCCATCATGAGGTGGTTTAATAGGACTTTCCATCTTTGAAGGCCTAACACAATTTTTACACCATCCTTCAGAAAAGAGTAAGTTTTTTTTTTTTTTTTTGCCATCATGAGAAGTGCTCCTATCATATTGCCATGGTCTACCGAGAAGTAAATGACAAGCATCCATTGGAACAACATCACATAATACTTCATCCTTATATTTAGAGCCAATAGAAAATTGAACAAGACATCTCTTATTAACTTTTACCTTATTCCCTTGCAAAGCCAAGAAAGCTTGTATTGTTGTGGATGATCATCAATCTTCAGATTCAGCTTCTCTACCATCTTGGTAGAAACTACGTTCTCACAACTTCATCCATCAATGATCACATCACATATCTTTCCATGGCTTGTGCACCTCGTATTGAAGATGTTATGGCGAAGACAAGACAATTTCTTTGTATGACAAGATCTTTGCCATGATCCTCATATGTTACTTCTTTGTCATAGATGGGTTCTCTGTCATCAACCTCATCCAACATGTCTTCCTCCATTAGAGAAACAATTTTGCAATTTGGACAGTCAGAAGCAATATGTCCGAGGCCTTGACATTTAAAACACATTTTAGTTGTATTACAAGTATTTGAGCGACTAGGACCAGCCACATGATTATCTCCTTTGGCTGAATTGGTAACTTGTTCTTTCCGATTAACAACCTTAGGTGAGGAAGAGGTTGTCCGGTTAGCATTTCCTCCTTGTTGGTAGAAACGAAAAGAACTAGTTTTGGTTTCTTTTTTTGTTTCTCCATTTTAAGAGACAATTTGCACACACCATGGTAAGTCCAATAAGGCTGCAATTTAACAACATTACAAATTTCAGTATGCAAACCTCCAAGATAACGAGCAATTATTTGTTCATCAGGGTTAGTGATATCACATCGTAACATGAGATCTCCAAATTCAGCTGTGTAGTCTTCAACACTCAAATTGTTTTGTTTCAAATTATGGAAATTAAGGAACACATCTTGTCGATGATTCTAGGGCACAAACTTTTTCTTCAAAGCTTTCCTTATTTTGTCCCAAGAGGTGCTTTTCCGTTTTTCATTATGAGCTTTTTGTTTCTTCAGATGCTCCCACCAAATTGGTACATGTTTTCTCAATTTGATTGCATCAATTTTAACCTTTTGGTGTTCTGGTATATTTTTCAATTCAAAGAACCTCTCAATAGTATTCAACCAATCAATAAACTTATCTATATCATGCTTTCCTTCAAAATATAGGATTTCAATCTTAAAACCAAAATATTTATCATGTTTTCTATGGAACCAAGGAGAAGAGACGGCACTAGACAATGAAGGTTCATGGAATGGATTGACATCCTCACCTTCTTCATAGGCATCATGTTCTACAGTTTTATCACGTTTAAGACGTTGTTGAAGTTATTGCACTTGTCTCCTTAATCAATCCAACTCAATGTCACAAAGATCACGTTGACGAGTTGGTTGATCAACATTAGGCTTCCGGCATTATCCAACTATTGAAACCAAAGCTCTGATACCACTTGATACCAGAAACATTAAGAACAAGTGAACAATATAAAAGTAACACACAAATTTGCCACCAAAGGAATCCACCTAAGGATAAGAGTTTGCGAAACTCGCCACTAAAGGAATCCTCCTAAAGATAAGAGTTTATAACAATCGCCATTCAAAGGAACCCACCAAAGAGATAAGAGTAAAATGAGGAAGAAGGGAACCTTTTACTCAAGAAGCCAAAGGCTGAAAATATTGTATATAATTCAAATCAACCTTACAAAAGTTTATATATATAGTTTGGAACATCTTTCCAAACTAAATGCTAACTTAGGAACTAGTAAATTTGACTAAAAATAGCAAAAAACCAATAAAGACTTGTTGGTAAGCATAAAAATACTTAATAGCTAGTTCAAATCTCAAAGAAAGTCAAGAATTACTCCAAAGAGATTGGACCATAGAGCTAATCTCGCAACTGCAGATAGAAATGAGACACTTTAGTAAATTGATCATATCTTGAAGTAGGAAACTCCGAATTATAAACCGTTTGTTCAGCATAAACTAGACTAATAAGGCTTTCCAATGGTATAAATATCATTGACTGACTCCTCTTAGAATGATACTTCTTCAAAATTTACCCCAAAACAGCTTCTGAATCACTTTGGATCTCACCTCTTTCGAAGATGAACTTGTCTTGAAACTTTGTCGAACTTTATTCTCTAACTCTTGAACTTGTTCGGAACCTTCTGGTATCAACTAGGCTATGGTCAAGGGCTTTATTAAAGGAGGAAACTTGAAAGTTTCTTGGACACTCCTCTCAGCCACTAAGGAAGGTAAAAGAGTGTTGTATGCTATAGTATATGCAAAGTTAGTCTTAGAAGTCGACAAGAATCAAGATAAAGAATTTTTTTTGTCTCAAGCTTATTGGAAGAACTTGCTGAAAGAGAGGATTTGAATTTAACATTGCAACAAATGTATTGTAACCATGAAAAAACAAATTTATGATAGTAAGGGGGCTCTTCAAGTGGTTTGAGAAGTCCAGTTGTGTTCCAAGTATAGTCTTGTATACTACTCTAGTTCATAGTTGATATGCAAAAGAAAAATATAGACAAGCATTATAAGTTGTTGCATGGGAATTGGAGGCTTCAAAGTGATTACTCTATTTTCCTTCATATAGGGTGGTAATAAGCGTTTTGTTGCTTTAAATGATCTCCCAAGAGCTGTTCCATGTTTCTCTAAACTCAAGGAAGAAGTTCATTTTTTTTCAATTTTATTCATAAATTCATATATGTGATCTTATTAGAAGTCAAACTAATTTTACTTGGCACTTGTTAGTCTTGATTTTTTTCTTTATATCTTAATTCTTTGTTTACAATTATTTTTGGTGTATTCTTGTTGTGATGTAGTGGGAAGAAGAATAATAATGATTGAGGTGCTGTAATGAAGAACAACAATACCCCAATTTTCTTTTTAAGGTGTTTTTTTGGTATGATAATTTTATGATGAGTACAAAAAAATGGAAGAATAGCGATCGACATATCTGTCCCAACGCAGCCACTATTCATTAATTTGCGACTTACCATAGTGGTCGCTATATCGTGTTCGCAAACCGGAAGTTCATGACTGACTGCAGTCACAAACACATCTTTGTGACTGCCTATGCAACAGCCGATCGTAAACCTTTAAGGGAAGGAAGTTTGCGACCGAAGGCTGATTGAAGAATTAGTAGCAAAGTTTTGGCATCAAATGGGAATCCCGCCAAAATTTGCGACTATCTTATGGTTGCAAGCCTTTTTTTTTTTAAATGCTGTTTGCGACAGCTAATCTGTCGCTAGGCGGTCGCAGCTTTGTTTTTTGTTTTTCATAAAAATTTTGAAAATATAGAAAATCCCTTGAATAAAAAAAAAAACCTCAAAATAAATAGTAATATAGAACTATTAAAATCCCTCCACATTCTCATAAAAAAAATAATATACAATAGTCATATTAAAAAAGAATATACAAATATAAATACAAGTGCAATAATGAAGTGTAAAATAAAACTATCTAACAAGGAGGAGCATCATCACCGTCCTCTTGGACATCCTTCTTGTCCTCCTATGCATCCTCCTTGTTCGGCTTAACGCGCAACCGCAATTCTAGAGGCGGCTTAGCCGATAGGTGCCATGTCCTGAGACTAATAGCCAAAATCGGTGAACTGTCTGGCAGCCCACTCATTGATGACATACGCTTTGTATGCAATCTTCTTCTCCCACTCTCGACTTGCCTCTTACATGTTCTCAAAGACGATATGGCTAGTGACCCTTGGAATTTGCAACTAGATATTGTCCGGAGGGAGAGCTAGGGCTCCAGCTGCACCTTGAGTCTCAATCGCTACACATGCTGACTTTATAGTCGCAAACCCATAAGTGTACCCCTTCTTCATCCCCGTCTCGACCTCAAGCATCAGCTCTGCGTTGATGGGCATAGGGGCGCTAGTCCGAGAATGCTTCTCCTCCTTCTTCAAGTCCATGTACTTTTGCTGAGGACTAAGAAAACATATTAAATCGACATTTTTCAAGTAAACGACAAGTTTATTTATGATATTCATAATAATTGAAATGAAAAACTTAACCAAAACTCGTTGGAGCACTGGTCGATGAACTAGCCAGCCTTCTCGTGGCCGTCCTGATGTGTGTAAAACTTTTCGTAAACCTTATCTTTCGAATAAGCATCACCAACCTTCTTTAGCTGCAACATTATATAAAGTTAATTAAAAATTTTATAATTCATAAAGAAAACTTACAACACATAAATATGTTAATTCATATTACTTTGTGAGCATCCCACTCAATAAATGTTCAGGAATCGCCTGTATGCTTCCTAGGACCTCGGTCGTCTCACCCCTTTTTTCTTCTCCTCTGTGCTGTCTTTCTCTTCTCCTTATACTCAGGCTTCTCCCAACTACTCCCTCAGGCCTCATATATTGGAACTAGTATCCAATATCGCCTTCCAGGGCAGTGTAAACTCGGTAGAACATATCCTTGTACTGCTTAACGCCTGTCCGCTCAAACCCCTCTCTTGCCAACTTAGTGAGGGTTGGATTCCACTGGAAATACCACTACGCATTCACACACAAGTTAAATGACAATACAAAAATTAACACGTTAGAATTATAAATGTTTAAAAAATTACATTTACGCCGAACTTTTCGAACCATATATCCCAAATGTGTTGTGGGATCGTACTCCAGATCTCGTATGACTCATTAATAAAAGACTTACAATATAGGTCAATCTAACTGCCGCCGCTGATGACTGCCTAAAATTGAAAGTTAAATTTATCAAAGTTATACTAAACCTAAAGTTATTAAAGTTTTTATTGTTAAAGTTATGAAAGTTATGAAAGTTAGAGTTAAAGTTTTGAAAGTTAAGAAGTTCGAGCTAAAGTTTTGAAAGTTATGAAAGTAATGAAGTTAGAATTATGAAAGTTACTTACCCTTTAGGAATAGGATGCAAACTTCTGTGAGGGATATCCAGGATGCTACCATAGTTCGAGTGGCTCGGGTGAAAGTGAACGTAATGGGCCGGCTTGTGAACTGCCGGCCGCAGCCTGAGAGGCCGAAAGCTGAAGAGCCTTTGTTCGTGACTGAGATGCCGAAGGCCAATGGGCTGACGTCGAAGGGCGGGCCGGAGGAGGTAGATGAGGTGCTATGTCATTTGTGCAGTGAGGAGCGATGGCTGCACCTTCGTCATCGTATCAGGATGGGCAGATGGCGGCAGTATTAAAACATCTCCGGTAAGAGGTGGGGTCACCTCAGTATCTTCAGGAGCCTGCTCATCTGATGTCGAGTCCCTCTCGGAATCGTCAAGTACATCATTCTTATCCTGCACCATATCAGCAATTACAAAGAGTTATGAAACTTAGCAATGCATTCCAAAACTTTTAACTTTCAAAAGTTAGCAATGCACAATATATGCTCCAATTGATGCATATGTCTCTAGCTTATCTTTGTGGCACATAAGTCGCAATAAAAAAGGCTAGGTTTAGCCAAGGCACTCCAAACCTTTTGCGGAAGAATCTCTCTAAAGGTGATCGATATTAATCGCTCCATAAATACATGGCAATCATGGCTTTTCATCTCGAACATCTTTAGTTCATTTAGATACACACACCTTCCTGAGTTAGAAGCATACTCGTTCGATAACCTTAACTCCTTTACAAAATAGAGAACGCACTTTCATTGCTCGTTTGTTAAAGTGTAACATGTCTTCGGTTTTGAACACTTACCCGGGGCTCCTCCTTCACTGATTTTTAGATCTGATCGATTTTAGTACTGGCTAACGACTTCTCTAGCCTTGAGATTATCCTTTGTCTTCCCTTTGACGTGAATCACAATGTTGAACACATTATCAAAAACATTCTTCTCATTGTGCATTACGTTAATATTGTAACGAACTAGAAGGTTACGCCAATATGGAAGATCACAAAGTATACTCCCTCTTGTCCAATTGTGGTATTCACCTTTACCTTCTCCCCTATCGAGTTTGTTTTTGTTTTCTGTAATTTTCAGAAAGTCTTTAACCCTTTCACATAACTGATCGCCGGTAAGACACAATGGTGACTCTGAATGTTCTTCCCCCTTTCATTTCTTAAAAGACCTCGTGTCTCTTCTAAATGGATGACTTGGTGGTAAGAAGCACCGATGATAGTCAAACCATGATTTTTTTCGCCACTCACTAGTCTGAACGATTAAGTTTCTTCCATGCAATACATACATGCGAGTACCCCTGCAGTATTCCAACTACTCAACATTCCATATGCTGGGGAGTCACTCATTATCCCAAGAAGAGCTACCTGAATGTTGAAGTTCTGTCTCTTGGGGATGTCATAAGTATGAGCTCCAACCTTGATATGAAATTTGATGTGCAATGGATCTAATCCTTCCATCTTCACCCCGAGGATATTTTTCTTTAATAGGACTTGAAAATTTATCATCCTCAAGAAATCTTTAGCCTTATCTAAAGACCTCTTGAATCAATGATGAACAATCTTTCTTCCATATAACAATCAAACAATGGGATTGATTAGCTACTCACCAATTGGAGTCTACAAAGAAGACCTAATATAAGACAATTACAAGATTGTAAATATCATAGAGAAGGAATTATGATCAATTGTAGAAACCATTAGATCATCCCAACCCAACTGATTCAAATAAAATCAACCTAAGGAGATAGAAGTTAGGAGAGGCTTGAAGAACTCAAGAATCCTAATTCATACACTCTCAATTTCATATATAATCCAACTTAATAAAAATGAGCTAATAAGAAGTATTTATAGTTTTTAGGACTAAAACCTACTTTGGCTTTGGTCTTAGGTTACTAAAAGACCATTTAAGACCTTAATTAAAAGCTGAAAATAGGATTAAAACATCAAGTCTTGTCCTAAACAACACCATTTACTTAATTCAATACCCTATCGTCGATGGTAGATTGAACCTACCGTTGAAGGTAGTTGTTGGTTCATTTGTTGATTTTGGCCAAAAGCTTACCGCAGACAGTAGGTACAGGGCCTATCACCAATGGTAGGCTTTGGTTTTAGCTTGCCTTGACCTTTTGCATCTCTAACTTGCTCTATTGGTTGCTCCTTGCTTAGAATATAAATCTTGAGCAACTTGGGAGGTTTGTCACCATCTTCTAAGCCTTCTATCTTGAATTTTAATCCTTCCTCATGGCTTCTTTAACAAATGCCATCATTCCTCTTGCCATTCCATCCTCATGTTGTTTGGTCTTTGTTTCTCTTTCTCTAGTGATTGGTCCTTGAATTAACTCAGTGTAGCTTCTTAATCACCTGGTTCATATCATCCCCCTTCTTGAAAAGATTCATCGTCAAATCTTCACCTACATTAAACAAAAATTAGTCAAAAGCATTGGAGGTAGCACTAACATTATAATCACCCAGAAGATCAATCTTCTAAGCATTGTCATTAACGTGTTCAAGAACTCGAAAGGGACCATTGCCACGGGCATCTAGCTTTGATTTCCTCTGAGAAAGAAAATGCTCTTTTTGAAGATAAACCCATACCCAATCACCAGCCAGTTCGAATACAACACGTTTCTTTCCCACATTTCTCTTGGCTACAAGCTTATTATTATTAGCTTCAATGGCATCATGGACTTTGGAATGAATAGCGAACGAACTCCACCTTTTTCTTTCCATCCAAGCTCAAGGTATGATCTATAGGTAAAGGCACCAAATGAAATGGAGTTAGAGGATTGAAGCCATAAACAACCTCAAAAGAAAAGTAAGAAGTGGTACAATGACGAGATCTACTATAGGCAAACCTAATATGTGGCAAACATTCTTCCCTTCAGTGCAAGTCCTTCTTAAGGATGGCCCTAAGAAATTGTCCAATGGTTCTATTAACCACCTCCATTTGACCATCGGTTTGTGGCTGGCAAACTGTAGAGTACAATAAGTTAGTTCCAAGTTTTCTCCATAAAACACACCTAAAATGACTAAGAGATTTAGTTTCACGATCCAAAATAATAGTTTTAGGTATACCATGGAATTGCACAACTCAAGTAAAGAAGAGATCTACACATGACTAGCATCATCGGTTTTCTTGCAAGCTATGAAGTGAGCCATCATAGAGAACCTATCTACTACCAGAAATACGAAATCCATACCCTTAGAAGATCTAGAAAAACAAAGAATAAAGTCCATATATATCAACCCAAGGTTCCTTAGGCCCAAAAGAGTATAAAGTCCACGTGGCAAAGATGTAGACTTAGCTCTTTTAGACTCTAAGCAATTACCAATGAACTTTTCAACATCTTTTCTCATATATGGCCAAAAGAAATGTTCATGCAATATGTCATATGTTTTAGCAATGCCAAAATGAACCATTAAACCACCAAAATGAACTTTTTTCACCAACAACAATCTAGTAGAACTAGCATACAATTTCTTAAGCATTTAAACGCCAAGTAATTGAGCTCGCTATATAGACAGAAGAGTGTACCTCCTAGACAAAGCATCGACGACAATATTTTCTTTACCTTTCTTGTAACGTATAATGTACGTGAATGTTCAATGAACTCCATCCAACGAGCATGCCTCCTAGTAAGCTTTTGTTGTCCTTTGAGATATTTCACGGACTCATGATCGGTATGAATAACAAACTCTATGGGCCACAAGTAGTGTTGCTAATACTTCAATGTCCTCAAAGTGCATACAACTCCTTGTCATATGTAGCATAGTTTAAGGCCGCACCGGTCAGCTTTTCACTAAAAAGAGCCAAAGATTATTCGTCTTGCATGAAGACTCCACCTATTCCAACTCCCGAAGCAGCACATTCAATCTCAAATGTCTTCCAAAATTAAGTACTGCAAGTGGAGATGCACTACTCAACCTTTCCTTTAACAACTTGAATGCCTTTTCTTGCTTATCTTCCCACTTGAAGCTTTCATCTCTTTTATTACATCCGTCAAAGGAGTAGAAATGGTGCTAAAATCCTTGGTGATCTTCTATAGAAACTTGCTAGACCATGGAAACCTCTAACTTCGGATGCACTCTTTGGAGTAGGCCATTCCTTGATAGCTTTCACTTTGTCTTCATCTACTTGAAGTCCTTGAGAACTCACCACATAACCTAGAAAAGTCACCTTTTCCAAAAAAAAATCACATTTTCCAAGGTTAGCATAGGGTTTTCCACTTCTTAAAACCAACAAAACTTGTTTAAGATGATGCAAAAGATTTTCATAAGTTTTGCTATAAATCAAAATGTCATCAAAGTAGACTAAAACAAATTTAACAATGAAATCTCTCAAAACATGATGCATCAATCTCATGAATGTGCTAGGTGTATTAGTTAAACAAAAAGGCATGACTAACCATTCATATAGACCAAAATTAGTTTTGAAAGTTGTTTTCCATTCATCCCCTTCCCTCATGCCAATTTGATGGTACCCCAATTTTAAATCTATCTTTTAGGATATTTGAAAACAATGTAACCCATCAAGAAAATCATCTAATCTAGGAATAGATGCCTATATTTTGTGGTAATGTTGTTAATTACTCTACAATATACACACATGTAGCATGTACCATCTTTCTTAGGAACTAATAATACGGAAACGACACAAGGGTTTAAGCTTTCTCTTATGTAGACTTTGGAGAGAAACTCTTCATCTTGTCTCTTAACTCTTTGGTCTCTTCGGGCAGACTTCTATAAGCCGATCAATTTGGAAGCGCCACACCGGTTACCAAATTTGATGTTCAATTCCAGTCAAAGGAAGAACTCCACCGGGCATCTCATTAGTGAAGACATCCTTGAACTCTTCAATGACCTTCACTATAGCACTAGATAAAGAAGACAAATGATCACTAGTAAAAACAAATGTACCCTGGCTTCTTTTTCAATGGTCTATTATTTCACTTTTTTTTACGTAGAAATATCTCTTTTCTGTCAGAGCACTCTCATTCTTTTTTTTTTTTTTTTTGACAACTCACTCTCTCTTATTCTTTCGATCACTCATTTTCTTGCCACTCTTCACGTTTTCCTTTCTTGATTTTTATTCACTCATATTTTGTCCCTTTAATTCTTTTTCCTCACTTTTACACTTTTTCCTCATCTCATTTTCAACTCTCTTTCTCTCTCATTTTTCATTGCTCTTTATGAACTTGTTGAGGGGATAAAGGATTCATGGTATAGGATTTTTCATCCTCTACAAAAGTATAGGTGTTAGAGAATTGGCTTTCCTATTAAATTGCCAAAGACGCCCAAGCAACAACTGGCCGCTTGCATAGGTACCACATCACATTCCACTCATCGTTGTATGATCCCAAGGAAATAGGTACTTTCACTTGCTTCCATACCTTAATCTCACTGCTATCATCCAACCAATGCAACTTGTAAGGATTAAGATACTTGAAGATAGGCAAATTCAATTTCTCCACAAGATAGAGACTAGCTACATTAGTGCGGCTACCACTATCAATTATGAGGTTAACAAGTTTACTTTTCACCTTGCATTTGGTATGAATGATGTTCTCCCATTGAATGCTTGAAGCCTCATTAATAACTTGTGTGGTCAAAGCCCTTATAGTCACCAAATTCAAAGCATCTTCTTTAGTATCTAGAGTGGTATTACCTAGAATTTCTTCATCTTGACTATCCTTTTCATCAACAATGTCCTAAAGATATTCTTTTTCATCCTTTGCAATCCCACCATTCAAATATTCGTAAAAGATCAAATTCCTCTTGGTAGGACAATTTATGGCTATATGTCTCACACTATTACAATTGAAACATTGAGTTAGTTAGTAATCAATCTACCTTGCTCCTCCACCTTAGGTTAGAATTATCCTTGAAAGGCAATTAGATAACTCCCCCACACTTAAGTGTTGCTTGCCCTAAAGCAACACAAACTAAAGCAACAACCCAAAGATATAAAGATCGAATACAACTTTCCACAGAAACTCAAATAAAAAAAATAATCAACGCAAGAACAAACTTTTGAAACACTTAAGACAAACGACATCACCACAGTTAAACACGTCTAAACTTTACAAGAATCACACAAAACTCATCCAAGCACAAGTTACAAAACTTAAATGATCCACCAAGCATCTCATTTAATCAGTTATAAATTAACTATGTGTGTGTGTGTGACTACTTATGCCAAATTTCAACAAATGCAAAGGGAATATAAGAAAATTAACAAAATAATTCACTTCAACAACAATGCCCTTAGACTCAGTTTTCCACTACCTATTAGCTAGTCGGTCCAACTAAAATCATCCCCGGATCAGGTAGGATTTTCAAGCTTGTAATGTTGGGCTAGGGATATAAAATGATACTAAATGAAGGGGAAACGAAAAACAACAAGCATCTAATCTAAAACCTTCAAGTCACTTTTCACTCTCTTTTACCCTTTACTCCCCGAACACTTTACCTCTCATTTGATTCACTATTTTTAACAATATACAAGCCCACCTAACAGTTTCAATTGTTCTCAATCCCAAATGAAGTGTAAGGAAGTTCTATGGTAAGAAGAAGAAGTGTATAAAATTTTTTTTCAAGAGAGAAACTCATACAAAGATATATCAACTATTTACTTTTTTTTTTCTCACTCTTTTTTTTTTTCATCTTCTTTTTCTTGTTTTCCCTCATGTTTTATTTCTTCTTCAACGATACGAGATTTAGAATCACAAGCTTCGATCGACACAATAGAATTTTCATTTCACTCCAACCCCTTCATTCGATTTATTTTTCATGAACTTTTCCAAAATACCCCTTTACATAGAATGCTCATCTCCACTTTCTCCCTCATACTTACCTATGTACCTCATTTAAAAGCGACTTAAAGATTCAAGAATTCATTAGCTCTCGCAATTAAGGGTTTAAAATATCGTGTGAGTTTAAAAACAAAGAAAAGAAGGGTTAAAACCCTTATGCAATTCAGGCTAAAAAAGGGTAGGCAAGAAAGAATCAAACGGGTCAAAGAAGGCTAAGATCATCATTTCCGAGGTCAACCTAAGCTAGACACAACTTTGCCTTAAGGCATGAGAAGGTAAATCTCAGGGCATGCATAAAAGCAAATTAGTGAGTTAATATCCTAAAATTCACAAAGCATTTATCTAATAACAAGACAATCATATGACCGAATAAACCATTAGTCCATAAAAGTTCACACAAGTGCTTGATATCACACAAGCTAAGCAACAAGACTCATCAATGTTTCATGTGATAAAAGCAACATTCTACAAGTTCTCAAATAGTGACTTTAAAAAAAATGAAAAATCTTTTGGATTTTTGATTTATGAAACAGTAAAAGGGTAAACTACAAACTAAAACAAAAATATTTTTGGTTTTTCTTCAAAGTTCTAAACAAAAGAAAACTCGAATTAAAATATTTTTGGAGTTTTTGAGAATATTTGATTTTTTTTTTTTTTTGGATTTTTAGCTCAAATAAAACTATCGAAAAACTAAAAACGTAAAGAATAAAAGCAACTATATTCTTGGAAACTTTCAAAATTTTTAATGTTTTTGGGTTTTTTATTTATAAGAAAAATCAAACAACGAAAGAAACACCTAACCTAAGAATCTCCCCACACTTTAAACAACATTATCCTCAATATAGAGGCCATAACCAAAGAAAAGAAATATAAAGACTAAAAGAGAAAACAAATAAAACAAAACATACTCATAACAAAAATCACCAACTACAAACACGTCCTACACCAAGCAACAAATCAGTACACCAATAATGTAATACCACTCAATAGACCGGCAGCCACCAACACAATAATAAAAAAATTGGAAACCAGACACACAACTAAACTGCAACAAGCTTTCTCACAACACACACAGTTAGGCGACAAACCATAAGTTAATAAACACACAACAAGATATTAAAAGCAAAAACAAACAGTTTAGAGTAACAAAAATGAGCTCAAGAAATTACTCTAAGTTGTCCAAACAATGAAGACCCATAATAGCGACATGTAATCTCAAAAATTGGAAATAGGTATAACGATAAAAGTCTAACAGAAAAAAAAATAGAACATCGCCCGTGTGTGAATTGTTAGTAGCCCGTGTGCGTAGAGTGTACACAAACCGAGAGCAACAAAGTTCTCCAACACAACTAATCAACAGTAGAAATCAATAACAACAATTAAAACTTAAACGAGAGTTAATCAAAATTTCCACAATAGAACTTAACAGCTTATGATGGAAAAGAAAAAAAAATGCAAAAATCAATTTCAACAAATATGAAGACTAAGTAAAAAAGGGATTTAGAGAAGAAAAAACTTAGTCAAAATATTGTAGTGGTGTTGTTGTGCTACTGTACGTGTGGCAGCGGTGGCACCAGTTTCTGTTAACAGCCCAAGGGGTGGCAGTTGTGCAATGCATTAGTACAGCGGAAAAGAGGAAGCAAAGGAAAGAAAGAAAAGGGGGGGAAAGAAGAAGAAGCAAAGAGGTGTGGGAGAAGAAGAAAACGAATGGGGAGAAAGAAATAGAAGACAAAGAAGAAGGGGAAAAGGATGGGTGGTGGAGGTTGTTGCTGCTACTGCATGAAGCAGAAATGAGAGGGAGGAGGCGTGGGTTAGTAGCTGGGAAAAACAGAGAGAAGAAAAGGAGGACGTTTATAACCCGAGAGAAAGAGGAAGGCTGGGAGAAGGGAAAGAGAGGGCAGAAGCAGTGGTGGCATACGGTGATAGTGGCGAAGCAGCATGGTGGTTGGAGAAGAACAGAGAAGTGGTGTTACAGTGGAAAGGAGAAATTTTTGCATACAAAATCTCATTTAACATTCTTTTTCATTCGATTTTTCTAACATGGATTTTCTGTACAAGTTTTGCATGATCTTCATGGATATTGTTATTGATCATCATGTACTACTCTCTTTCTTTTTTTTTTCTAAAAAAATTTGAATTAGTTGAGAACAAAATGGGTCTTACTTGAAGGTAGCTCTAATACCAAATGATATAGAATTTGATGTGCAATGTATAAAATCCTTCAATTCTTCACCCCAAGGATCTTTGCCTATAATAGGACTTGAACATTCTTCATCCTCTAGCAACCTTTAGCCTTATCTAAAGATCTCATGAATCCATGATGAACAATATTTCCTCCATATACAAAAATAATGGGATTGATTACCCAGTACCTAATTGGGCTCTATAGAGAAGACCTAATCTAAGATAATGACAAGATTACAAGTATAATAGAGAAGGAATTTTGATCAATTATAGAAACTCTTGGATCATCCCAATCCAAGTGATTCAAATAAAATCAACTTAACGATGATCAAACCCTAGATAGAAGTTAGGAAAAGGCTTGAAGAACTCAAGAACCCTAATTCAAACACTCTCAATATCATCTATATTCCAACTTAATACAAAATGAGCTAATAAGAAGTATTTATATTGTTTAGGACTAAACCCTACTTTGTCCTTAGTATTAGGTTACTAAAAGAACATTTAAGACCTTAATTAAAAGCTAAAAGTAGGATTAAAACATTAAATCTCATCCTATACTATGCATTTACTTAATTTAGTATCCTATGGTTTGCGATAGGTTGAACCTACCGTTGGCAGTAAGTTGTTGGTTCATTTGTTGATTTCGGCCAGAAGCCTACTGTGGACGATAGGTATAGGGCCTACCACCGATGGTAGGCTCTGTTTTTAGCTTGTCTTGATCTTTTGCACCTCTAATTTGCTCCATTGGTTATTCCTTACTTACGACATGAATCATGAGCAACTTGGAAGGTATTTTACCATCTTCTAAGCCTTTTGTCTTGAATTTTTAATCCTTCCTTCATGGATTCTTCAACAAATTCCATGATTACTCTTGCCATTCCATACTCATGTCTTTGGTCGTCCTTGTCCTTACTCTAGTGATTGGTACTTGAATTAACTCCTTAGCTTCTTGATCATCTCGATTCATATCACACCTTCAGAAATTATTTAGCTCTTTTATTTATGGTTGCAAATATATATCCAATTTTCTTTTCTGATCCTGAGGAGTCAGAATTATAGCTGAGAAGAACATAACTTCCTTTTATATGCACATCCGAGGAGGTAAGTTATAAGGAGTTAAAATTGTTTGTCAGGAAGAGTATGCTTTCCCCGACATTCCAAATGGAGAGAAACTATTTGTACACAAACCAAGTCTTACATTCTTCGATTTCAACAGTGACACATAATGCGTTCTGTAAAGTGCTTCCATGCTTCCCCATTTCTCGATGACTCATCACATCCCCTCTCACTTTCTGAATGTCATCTTATGTGCTCGGTGATTTTTACTATGCATACAACCTTTCTAACCTAAGAGTTATGGGTAAATAACACATCCTTTTATGAGGCACCTCCTTTTTTTTCTTATCCTTGGTTTTTTATGTGAAAGTTTTAAAATAAAAAAGGGTGAACTACTAAGAGCTAAAGTAATTGGCAAGTGGACATATCACTGTGGTAAAAGAGCTACACCCGAGTATCGAATTTCAAGGAATGATAAAGGCTCAAGTACTAATCGCTCTTTCTAATGTTTAGTCTAAAAAACAGTTGTGAAGAAGAATTAAAATAAATAGCTGAAAATGGTTTAGCAACTAAAGAAAGCAAAACTAGAAAATTAAGGTTTTAAAAACTATTAAAGCAAGAGTTTAGATGGTGGAATCCCACCTAACCCTTCTTACTAATTTAATTGGAAAAACTTTATGAAAACAATGTTGGATTAATCAAGCTAGGTCATCACAACTAATTAGGCAATCCCTACCTCTAGGCGAAAGCTACCTTACTTACTAACCCTTAGAGTAAAATATTTTCTCTCCCTAACCAATTATGAGTGCAGTAATTATAGGTGATTTAAAGGACCTAAAAGTGCAATATTATATCTCTAATCAATTGCCCTAATTAACCCCTAATTTGTAGCCCTAGAATATTCTTCCTTTTTCAATTCTGAAGATCTTTGCAATAAATCTGATCTTGCCACAATTAAATTGCAAAAGAATGCAGTTGGAAGACAACTCAGTTGAAAACAAACATCGAAATAAATAAATTAAACCAAGAACATCGTAAACAAGTATTAGGGTTCAACCCTCATCCCAACATAAAAAACTACTCAGTAATTATTGTATAAAAACTTAAATTAGACATTGAATTCAGTAAAAACAAAGGAAAAGAAAGCGTTGGAGGAACTTGAAGTCTAAATCCCAGTCCCAAATGTCTCCTTAGCTCGTCTCTCGAGTCGCCCAATTGAAGCCCTAAATCGTGATGTTGAATCTTTAATGCTTGATCTCAAAGTCTTCAATTACACAAGTTTTATTGATTTCTTAACTAAGTAGATATGAATTTTAGGGAATTACCTAACCTAAATTCACCCCTAATTGCCTCCTCTAGCCCTAATGGCGGAATTACCTATTAACAGAGGAAAAATTACATCAAAATAGAGTTAATATCCGATTAATGCTGCTACAGTCGGACCTACCGCGCACGATAGCTCAAGCCCTACCATCCGCAGTAGGGTTCTACCCAAAATCTTCTCTTTATCACCGGGACCTACCGTTAACGGTAGGGGTAGCCTACTGTCACCAGTAGGGTTCTGTCTGAGCTCTGCTTGTGGCTCCAGGACCTATCGGTAGTGGTAGGTCTGCTTAGTTGATGCTGTCTGCTTCGTTTCGTTGTTTTCACTCTGTTTTCGTCCGTAACTAATACCCATTTTCATTGGAAGGAACCTAAGACAAGTATAAAGGGTATTAGTTTAAAATATGCATTTTTACATATTAAAAATATCAAACGATGAAAATAATATATAGAAATATAGACAATCAAGCACATAACAGTTTTTTTTTCTTCTTCTTATACTATTCACGAAAGCGAAACTTACACTCTCTTCTACTAGGTCTTCCTTCCAATAAAGCATGCAACCGTTAAGATATATGTCGATTTTCTACTCAGGCTACCTTAAACCATCTACTAACTTCTTTGTATATATGTCGATCTTCTACTCAGGCTACTTTAAACCATCTACTAACTTCTTTGTTTTGCACCAATCACTCATCGCCACATTGTACGATGGGAGTATACACTTCACGTATTATGCAACTTGTTCAAATAACTTTTGTCTTCTGTGGTTCTCAGACTTAATACTCAATAACTCCGCAATCGTCAGACAACTGTGAATTAGTTTTAGACCCTTCCTATAATGGTGTCTCTATAGATTTTAGCATATCAAAAAACCTTTGTGCCTCTACATTAGGTGCTTCTTCATAAGTATAGTTCGGAAACTCAGGGTCAAAAGCTTTGTTCAATAACATCGAATATCATCTCACGAATTGTAATACTTTCTTTAACACGTGCCAAAGTTGTTTCCCTTCCACTACTCACATACGTTCCCACATTTAATCCCAAAAGCTTCTCCATGACATGTCCAATTATGATAATCAGGCATAAAATTCCAGTTAAAAAGACGCAACTTCATTTCTCTCATGGTAGTTAACTGATCTCATCTACCGTGCCATCATTTGTTTCAAGAAACATGTCTACAAACTGATGTACCACATTCACAAATTCACTACTAAGTCCCCTACCCCTAGGAAGACATCTCGTTACATCCAACTTCTGTCCGTCTCCGAAACTTTTTTATATTCAAAGGAATAGAAGGTTACTATGAATTTATTCATAACAATTAAGTTAAGAAGATTTCAACTTTAAGAAGAAGAAGAAGAAGTAGAAGTGACTAACTCCCAGGAAGAAGTCACTTTTGATAGATTGGAAATGAAGCAACAGTTGGAAATAAATAAAAAGAATATGTTGGAGTAAAAACTCCTAACATTTGTTTAAGTTCAATTCTAAAAGAAGAAGTCGCTTTCGATAGATTGAAATGAAGAAGTAATAGAAGTACAAAAACTTCTATCGTTTTGAGAAAAGTTCAATTCTATAAGAAGAAGTAATAATAGCTAAAGGCACTTCTAATGTTTTTTCAAGTTCACTTCTAAAAGAAGAAGTATTAGAATATGTTTTAAACTATTTGTCTAATATTTTAAAAATTTTTGATAGTCTCCTTTATAAAATAGACATTTTCAAGACACAACAGCCACTCAAAATGCAACATTCAAGATAATTTATAGATTTTTGGTACCCTTATGAACAATTTAAGTTAAAGAGCCTATGGTCCCCCATAAACAATTCAAATTAAAGAGTCTGAACTCCCCCATAAACAATTCAAATTAACAATTCAAAGCATACCATTTATTTTCTTTCAAATTCCTTGGTTCACATTAGACAATTACTACCCTACTTAAGATTCAAACAAAAGTCACAGGAGCATAAATTAGAATATTCCAAAATCAAAAGAAAGTAAAATCCTTTGACATTAAATCAAATTATTATTGTAAATTCTAAATAGAACATTTGTAAACAAAATTTAGAACTTACCGGCAACAGCAATGGCGGCATGGTAGGGACAACAACAAACCTCAATACAAAACCTAAACAAGTAGAAATGTAACAATCAGTAAAAATTGTTAGCAGATCACATAAATAGAGACGTAGATGAGATGTTTCACATAATACACCTAATATAATTAGCATAAAAATCGCTTAATTCTCTTTTAGAAAGGTATAATTAAACTTTATACCTTGTTTTGTAATGGTTTTTTTTTCCACATATAGTACTGCAAAACACATGAGGTACAATTAATACAATGTGTAAGACAAGGAAGATAAGTAAAAATGAAGAAAAAGCATAGTCTTCCTTGGTAAAAAACCAAGAAAGAAAAAAAGGGGAAAAAAGGACATATATCTCTACTCCTAGTACAATTAATTTGGAAAATTTGTTCTCAGGGAATTGATTTATATATATATATATTCTTAATGAAACAAATGCGATATGTCAACTATAGATAATTTAAAGTAATGAAATATTAAGGTGATAGGATAGTAATATATTACGACTAGTAAGTAATAAAGAAATTCAATTGGGCTCATGCATATATATAAATTAGAAACCTAAAACATAACTATGATACTTTTATCAATCCATTTTCAGTTATCATTCCCAAATAATAATGAATTGAAGGGTTCAGAAGCTAAGTTTTCTTTTATATGTCCACCAACTAGCATTTAATAATAAATATAAGAATCAAAGAATGTCGAGAAAAAAACAAGAAAATGGCTTGTGATTGGTGAAAAACCATTAATAAATAAATAAAACAAGTTGGCAATTGCCAAATTTTGTTAAAATTTCTGCATCGTAATCATTCCGATGAAGATAACATTAGGTTTTTGCTAATTTTTTCCTTATGACTCAAAATGTCTACTGCCAATAGAAATTTTATTCCTGATTCATTATTAAACACAACAAATCTAATTACATCTAGTTTATGATTCGCAAAGAATCATCTAATACATATTTTAATGCACTTTCTAATACACTTTTAATAATAAATTTCAATATATTGTTCAAAAAAATACACTTAAAATAGAGAAGGAATTTTAAGTTTTAATAGCAATCCAAAGAATCATAAAGCTAACAGAAGACTACAAGGAGAAGTACAGTACATATAATAGATGATAAAAAAACCATAACAATACTAGAGAATAACTTTCACGGTCCAAAGTGACTAACCTAAACATGCTTGGAATTAGATTCCATCTCAATTCATAATCAAATTAAGATCAAATCAAAACTCTCCAATGTTTTTATCTATAAATTCCATATCACTACCTATAACTAAATCTTAACATTATATGATATTAAATAATAACAAATGACATAGGAATCTTCTGTCCCATCAGAGAACTTATGCTTCTGTGAACTTCTTGAGGTTCTTAAGCGAATTCATGTATTATTTCCTATCTCTGTTCATCATGTACTCATGTAAGAAATTGGTTGCATAGGAATATGGAAACAAATAGTAAGCTGTAAGAATTTTTTAGATAACTTACTGATTACTGTCAATCTCCCGATTTTACTTGGCTAGTAAGTACAAGAATAAAATCAAGACTTCGTTTGGCTATGCTATTACCTATAACGCCAATCCCCAAGAGTATTGTGATGGAAAATGAACATAAAACTCTAATCCATGGTCTAAAATCCTTAATCTGCTAAAGATGACTATCAAATCAAATGAAAGATAAGGTACCTGTGAATCGCTACTCACTGGTCGGAGGCAAAGCGGTAGCACTGGTAGTTTCCAACAATGGCAGCAACGTCAAGCACTTGGTTCCGGACTTCTGACCGTAGCAGCAGTGGTTTAGTCAGTAGCAACCAAACACAGAGAATAATAGAGAGAGGAAAAGAAGAGGCGAAGGAGATAGAAGTGACAGCATACCAGTTGCGGTGAAAGGTCGTCAGAGATACGAGTGGTTGCTAGGGGTCGTAGGAGAGAAGGGAGAAATGAGGGATGGAAAAATTAGATCGAAAAATGAGGGAAGGAATTGCGATCGACTAGCACCGCATATTGGTCGCTACGTGTAAAACGTTTGCAATAGCCAAATTCAGTCCCAATAAGTCACAATTATGTAAATTCCTGCAACTGATTGTAATATCAGTCCTAACCCTGTCGTTAGAGTTGCGACCAATGAGTCCTGTCGCAAAGTGGTACTATGGCTGCTACCGACACTAGCGATTGCAAAAGGTGGTCGCTATTTTGATGTCTTTTTGTACTGGATTTCCTACAATTTAGAGACATAAGGTAGTACATTTACATTGAAATTGAGTTTCAAGAGTTTTTAAAGTTTGCTCTTTTTCTAAATTTCTTCTCTATTTTTCCCACAATATCCTACAATTTTTTCCCTCAATTGACTGATGATACAGTTGAAACAAAAGCATCTTGAGATGTGAGAAACTAAATACATTTTTCTATAGCTTGGCGTTATGGAAATTTAATTTAGTCTAATGATACATTTTGGTAATTATGGAAATTAATGTGAGAATATGGTCTTAATAATTGTGTGTTTGAATTTGAAAAACATGAAACTAAGCCTAATTTTTTTATTATGAGAAGTATCTAAGTTAAAGGAAATAATTTCTAGTTGAAGTAATGTTTAATTGTATACTTCTATGCATTTTTTTAGTGGACAAATTAATATTTTTTGGCAAAGTTACTATAGAAAATAAAATTTCTCTTTGTTCATATGATGTGGCGTATGAACCAATCAACATCTTGACAAATTTCATAATCATTTACTTTTAATATTTAAGTATTTTTTATAGTGTCATTCTATATAAATCAATTAAATTTAATTTGCAGCTCATATTGTGAGTTGTCTTTTGGTCGTGCTGGATTGGTTATCCCAACGACTTGCATTCGTATCTTCAGTTGTTATAGCGGTATTTATCCCGTGAGTGTTGAGTAATCATTCCTTATGAATGATTGGTGATCAGTCCTTACTGGTAATGGGTGATTAACTATTTTTTAAATGTTTGTAAATATTTATGATTAATTAGAGAATGTTTGAAAATGATTGATATGTTATAGTTTTGTTATAAGTGCCCATTACATAGATAAAATTATGGCAAAATTTTAGTGTAATTTCTACCCTATAACTTTTTATTCCTAGCCCCGCCACTGCGTGTAGCGACAGGCGAATGGCTAGCTGGTATGGCCGTTGGTGGAGATGGCATACATAGAACAGTGAAGATGAGTGAAGTAGCGGGGGGTCGAGGTGGGAATTGGGGTTTGGGGATTTTTTATTTAGGGTGAAAATTGAAAATCAATTTCGGTTTTTGGGGTTAAAATTTTGGATTTCCTTTTTCTTTTTGAAACACAACTATTTTTTAATTAAAGATTCCATAGTGAAATGTCAATGTCGTTTCACTAAGGAATAATAAATAAAAACTAAAGTTGGAAAAAAAAAACCTAAACAAATGAATGATCAATCATCTTTTTCTTCTTCCTCAACCAAGCCCTACCTAGGACTGTTACAACCTTGCCACAATGGCTGCCCCCTGTCTTTGCCGGAAATTCCGAATACCCCTACTACTCAGGGTGTTTTTCAGTGGATGGGGGTCGGATGACTCCCCTTGCCCCATGTAGTTTCGCCTCTTGTTACAATATATAGAGGTGGCGAATTGCGAGGGACATAGAGGAGGAGGGTGGCGAAACCAGAGGGGAGAAGCAGGAAGTATCAGGCAATTAAGCAGAGATTTTGGCTTAGGTATGCATTAATCAGTTACCCACCTGAGATCTCGCCAAAACACATATAGTCCTCCATTTAGGAGAATTCTACAAGAAACTCTTGATGGTTGGGAAGCCTTCACTATGTATTCCCTTTGATTTTTTAACTCGTCATATCTCACCAATCCCTGTGTTCTTTATTCGTCATATTGTGAAAATAATATAACAGTTAATGAGCTTTTTCCTATTATACTCTCTCATTTAAAACAAAATACAACCTCTTTTAAGTCCTCTAACATGAAAATTGTAGAAATAATAATGAAAAAAGGGAAGAGTTTAAAGACATTATAGTCCACACAAGAAAAGAATATTTAAATTTTTGCATTTTTTTTAAAAATAGTTTGATTTAAAATTTCATTTTTTAAATAGTTTGATATTCAAAATATGACAATTAAAAAAATGTAGGGCATATTTAGAAGTGAAAATATTAACCTAATGTAGAAATATAAGCCAAAGGTCAGAATAAACATCAATTTCATCCCTCGATATATAACTTTGTACTGAAGAGGACTTGAAATTATAAAAGTTCATTAAGGGATTTATTAAGCTTGCAAACTTTGTTCTCTTTTCCTGTCTCTATGAACCCCTATTATTGATCCATACAAATTTCTTCTTCTAAATCTCCATTAAAAAATGTAGTTTTCACATCCATTTTGATTTGATGAATATGTAAATCATATATTGTTACAATAGCAATTAAAAGTCTTATAGATGTCATTCTTGTTAGTAGAGAGAAAGTATCAAAGAAGTCAAGATCCTCTTTCTATATAAAACCTTTAGCAACTAGTCTTCCTTATACTTATCTATGGTTCTATCAGGTCTTAATTCTATCCTATGGACCCAATTGCAGCCAATTATTTTACATCCTAGGGGTAAATTAACTCATTTCCAAGTTTTATTCGAAATTAGTGACTCCATTTCATCATTCACATCCTGTAACTCCATATTCCAAAACACAGTACCATAAGAAGATAAAGCTTTTTTAGATTTGTAGGATTCTCTAAATTATAGACAAAATGGTCAGCACTGAAATCTTTCTTTATTCTACCTGTTTTACTTCTTCTAGGTTAAGAAATAGTTTCGGAAGTATTATTTAGATATTTTCAAAACTAAATCAAATAAAGTAGAATTTTCCAAAATGTTTTTTAAAGCCGTTTGTTCCCCAGTTATGATCATGTTGTACATCTTCTGATACATTCTCTAATACACTCATTTTGTAGTAGTTTTATTAATAAAATCCTATATAAAAAAATAAATCCTAAGAGAGAAGTTACTTCTAAAGGAAGTGTATTAGAATGTATTAGAAGATGTATTAGACGATCTTGAGTGGTTTGACCCCCACTATTTCTAAAGTTAAAAGGAAATTTTCGTCATGAAAAATTGCACTATTAAATAAAAAAAATAACATTATTCGCAAAATCAAGACACCTATAGACTGTATTGGACTTAGCATATAAAAGAAAAAAACACAAGTGGCAACTCTTACACCTAATTTAGGTCTTTTGGAGTCAAGCAATCTAACATAAGTCAAGCAACCTCAAACTATTAAATTCCAAAGTTTGGCTTATATCATTTCCATAATTCATATAGAGTTAATTTCAACGTTGTTGAAACCGAATCAAAGATTGAACGTTCAACCTATTGATCTATTAGTTCAACCGGTCGAACCAGTGATGACACAAACATACATATATATACACACACTTTTAATAAGCATAATAAAACCTTCCCCTAAAATAATAATAACAATAATAATAAAACCTTCTTATTTTGGACCCATTTTTTACTTCTTCTTTTCCCCCTTTTTTTATGTCCAATCTACACAAATTTACTTCATTTTCTAAGAAACTATGTTGGGCCATCGTTATTTAAGCCCACAATAGAACCCCAAACCTTTGATGTAAAAGTTTCTTTTCCCACCCACTTTCATCAGTCATTAACTTCCAGTCGTCACTCTCTTTTCTCTCTTTTTCTTTTACTTTTCTAAAGAGTGGTAACTTCAGCGGAAGACATTATTAACTTCTTCTTTCAGCTGTGTTCTCCTTCCGGCTTTCTTCTTCTTCGCACCATGTATGGTCGTCGCCAGCAAGACAGCCGATGTGGAGGAGGAATAGCAACGGAGGCAGGGTAGCAATCGGAACAGAAAGAGAATAAAGATATTATTATTACTGTTGTTGTTGTTATTGTTATTTGAAACCAGAATAGAGAGTGTCGAGAGGTTCTATCTTTTGTTTGCGGCTATAATGATTTGATTTGGGGAGGTTAACTTTCCAGACACAAGAGAGATAGAGACTGTTTAAATTTTTACTATTTTTGGTGAAAAAAAATTAAAAATCAAGTTTAATTGATTCACAATTAACCGGTCTAACTGGCTGGTTTTGATCAAGTTTGACTGATTATTCCTTTAAGTCATTTTTACAATTAATCGGTCTGGACAAGTGACTGGTCTCAGTGTGACCGGTAGAACTGGTCGGTCTTGTCCGATTTTTTCAATACTGGTTAATTTAGTGTTTTAATGTTGCACACGATTCAATACATAATATTCACATAAAATAGCTTCTCCCTATAAATTTGAAGGTTCACAAGAATCAATTAGTATTGAATTAATTAATTGAATGAGTGTTCTATTCATTCGTGCAACGACACCATTAGATGCAGGAGAACAAGGACTAGTTTCACGAATAATTCCTAAAGATTGAACATATAAGTTAAAACCAAATTAAGGATTCATATTCTCTACATCTATCACTTTTAATTCTCTAGATCTTGTTCCCAAACTAATTTTCCACTTAAGGGGGAATATTTTTAAAGACTCTAGAGCATCACTCTTTTTCTTAAGTAAATATACATATGCAAATTTAAAGAAATCGTTAATAAAAGTGATAATATATTTGTTCTCTCCTGGAGTAAGAATTTCTCCAAACTCGCATAAGTCTATGTGATTTAATTTAAGCAAACTAATTTTTCTTTGAACAGTCTTATGATGCCCTTTTGATGATATTTGCTTTACTGCAAGTTTCACATTTTCCTAAATTTATCATTTAATATAGGAATTAGTCCTAAGCTACTCATTATGCTAAGATATCCAAAATTAATATGACATAAATGTGTATGTCAAATGTTCACAGAAGACAACATATAAACAGAAGTACTAACTTTATTAATATAAATATTCAAATTAAACATGCCATCACTAGCATATGATTTACCAACAAAAAAAATCTGCCTTTCAAAATTATAGGCAGCATTCATGAGTCACTCATTCAACTGATAAGAGATTATGGTATGTTTGAAGCTTGTTTTATTGAGAAGGAAACTTGACAGACGATTTTTTCCTTATAGAAGACACATACATAACATCTTTTAATAGTAGCACTCTTCCCAAGGTGAATTTTAATTCAACCTCTGATGTGAATCAGTTAGACATACAAGAACATCAAGGAGTTGTGACAAGAGCGAAGGCAAAACAACTAAAGAGTCACAAGGAGTCTTGAGGTCTTCTTCTTGTTTCATTGAGGTCTAAGGTTCAAATACCTTAGGTTGCTTGAACTTTGAAGAAAAGATTTTGTTTAAACCTTCTTGAGGTCTTAGATTTAATATATCCAAGGTTCCTTGAAGTTTAACATTTTCAAGTCCTTTCAAAGGCACTTTCTTCTACTTATTACACTTGTTTTGTTTGTTCTCTCCCTCACTTCTTGGACAAAATTTTATGCTCTTGAAGATCATTCCACATCAACCTCTCTCGTCCCTAATGTTGGGATAGTATGAGCATCTCCAAGCATTAAAGTCTTAGGTTCTCCTTAAGGAGTGTAACTCTTAAACCAAACATTGTCAAAGTAGAGACAGACATGTGTATTCGCACTAGCATCTACCTACCGACCATCACTATTTCCCACCATGAATACATCTGTCAATATAGCTATAAATGGCTCTTATGTAACGTGAATCTTAGATTGTGAATCACATTTCTGGTATCTGCAATTTCGAGCAATATAACCACTTCTACCACAAACATAACGAGCATTTAATTTTGTATCCTCATGACGATGAGCATTATCCTTATTTTTTGCGGGAAATTTTTTGTAACCTTAAACCCAATCTTCTCTCTTGGTTTCAAGCACTACCTCAGTTTCATATTATAAGGAATTTTGGGCATTCACATATATTAAGAAAACCTAAAATTAATGTACTTTTAGGATAAACTACATCTAATGCCCCCGTCTTGAAAAATAAAAAATTAAATTTGGAAGGAAAAAGTTTAGGAAAAAAAAGTGAAACAGTAATTAGATTAGTGGTAGAATATTAAAAAACAGCGTGAAGTATTTAAAAGCTAACTAGAAGAGATTTTGGATAAGGTGATGGGTGGTGATTACTAAGTATTGGGAGTTTAAGTTAATAGGGGTATTATTGGACAAAGATTTTTAAAAATGAAAGTTCCTTATAATTTGAAACACCAAATATGAACATATTCCTTATAATATGAAATGGAGGTAGTATTTATTATGAGAATTAGATACATTAGTGGAAGGGACAAGATTTACTTTGGTGCTCCATAGTGGAATTTTGTAGAGCTAATGCATCTTGTCCTCTTGCCTCCTCCTCAATATGTATACACGTAATCAAATATTCCAGAGTAATCTCTTTTTGTTTGTGATGAATCGACTTTTGAAATTACTCCAAGAAGGTGGTAACTTGTCTTTTCTAGAGTAATCTCTTTATGTTTTTAATGAACTGACATTTGAAATTCACTTCAAAAAGGCGGTAACTTGTCTACAACTCCCAATATGATTGAATTGTCTCCAAACTTTGCCCCTTATAATCTCACTTCATTTGTAGTCATTTGGAAGTCTTGTGCTTAATTAACCACAGACTTTCCAACCACCATTTGAAAATGGAAAAATGACTGGTAACATATTTCTTAGTACCGGCTTATTTTATGCCATATTTAAGTTGCAAAGGCTTCCATATCTTTATAGCAGTGGAAGTATTCTCATAATAATCCTAGAATTGATAAAAAGGATAATTCAAAAGATAATAATGACAATTATACTCATCTATTTCATATTGTTCTCATATCTCTGCATGTGTTTCTTTTTCTTCCTAAGTCATGGCACACCAGAATAAATAGAGTTTTTTAAAAAAACCTACTAGTGGATGAAGATCCCCTAGGGATAAGAGACATAGGGCTGAAGAGAGAGCCAAAAAAGGATCTTTCATGTATAATCCTGCATAATCCCCAATGTTATCCGTTCCTCTACATAGACCAAATAATACAATGCAAGCAAAAGTTCCTAGATTCATGGAGATATGGAATAGCATATAAGTTACCAGGCTTGCATATCCATCATTTGAGTCTCCAACAATTATCCAATAATTACATATCCGATTTGACTTATGGACGAATATGCAAGTATACGTTTCATGCTTGTTTGAGTAATAGCAATGAGATTTCCCAATATCATGCTAAGAATAGCTAGGATTTCCAGAAGAAGATGTCATTCGTTTGATGAGAAATAAAAAGGAATATCGAAAATTCGACTGGCTAAAGCTGGAGCAAATACTTTTGTAGTAACAAAAAGAAAAGCAACGACTGGAGTAGGAGAATCAGAGTCGAAAAGAAGATTCCTCACTTCTTTCTCTCATTCAAAACTATGCATGAGACTTTCATCTCACATGGCTCCTAAGTGATAAAAGAAAGAAGAATCATCTTCTATACTTTCTTTGTTCTAATTTTTTTTTTCCAATAAGAGCATAAGACACCTTGAGAAGATTATGATAAAAGAACACATTTCCTTTCCACTAGTGAAATTAGCAGCATGAAACTTGAAAGGCTTGTTGAGATCTCCCACTTGATTACCAGCATTGTCTTGTGGATTCTCCATGTCTTATCAATTTTCCTTAAAATTGTTAGTGAATAAAGAAATAAAGTGATTTTTGGAAGAACAAAATAAACATTATACAAGAAAACAAGGCTAAAGTGTGGATATCTCGCTCTCTTTAAAAAGATTCGAGTGCGCTACAGTAGACAAATTACACAAAACAGTGCAGTAGAAAATAACCTGACTTGTCCCCTCTAAGATACAACAACAGAAATTTGTTGTTTAGTTTGTAACAACCTGCACAAAATGCATAAGCTCAAACCCAACCAATCGAAAACCTTTCCCTAGTTAGAAGTCTCTGTCAAATAATGCAATATGATATAATAATACTTTAATACATGTAAGTATATGTAAGTTCTGAAAAATAGATTATATATATTATTATTTTGAATCCAATAGAATACTTGTAGTGCTCTTTTAGGAAGACCCATATGGCCCAGCTCATGAATAGTGATGGACAATAAACATTGTGAAGAACTATAGACACATTATTCTCCTTCCGAAGGAGACCTTTTCTATCTTTAGCTAAACCAATCAAGAAGCTAGGGTTCTTGTATAGTTGATTTGATATCGATTTCCTTATGATGGTGGAACAAGTAGCTGACTATCTACAAAGTTTCTTCTGGGTAGGAAGACCTAGTGCACTATTCTTGTATGGAAGAGGAAGTTGAAAAGACCTTTGCCTATTCAATTTTCCAAGCTTCCAAGGAATTCTCCCTTTAAAAAGTGAAGAAATTACTCGATCTCATCTAACACACAATTTTTCCATTTTCATAATCATAAATATGACCTCCTTCTCCATTACTATTATCATTATCATCATTATCTTTTTTACCTTTTTTTGCCTTTTTTAATTTCATCTTCCCTTATCTCATCAACTACAAAACTATTAACATCATCATCCTCACCATCATTGTCCCTTTCATAAGAGTTAGACTTCTTCCTAGCAACTGTGTAAACACCAAGAAGATAGAGGTCTAGGTCTCCTTGGGATATTGCGGATAACGGAGATTCTATGGAATTTTCTTCGGATAAATTTTGGTATCGTACCTTGTAAGACATTTTCCCTTAAAACTAGACTTCTTCTAGCAGTGTTACAATATAATACAAAACTAGTTGCACATAAATACCTATAGAGAATTCGGATACTACTTATTTTACATATTAAATATAAACCAACCCAGCATTCCATAACATTTCTCAAATTAATTGCTTATCTGAATTATTAGGACCTAATTACTATTACAAACTCTCTGATTACTATTACAAATCAATAAAGAATAGAAATGCACTAGAAAAACCTATTCTATTACAGTAAAATAATATCCTTCTTCATCTTCCTGTTCACAACTGGTTCAAGCCGATCGGCAAGACCAAAAATAAACACAATCATCGTTAAAATAAAAATGAACCTTAAATCAGTAAGAGGTCCTTACCTGTCGCTGCAGTGTCGGAACCGCCAGCGACATGCAGCGAGGCCCGACGGCACCGAGCAGCGGCGTCACCGTTAAAATAAAAATGAACCTTAAATCAGTAATCCTTACCTATCGTTGCAGTGTCGGAACCGCCAGCGACATGCAGCGAGCCCCAACGACACCGAGCAGGGGTGTTGAAATGACAACCGCGTCGAGGTGCCGGCAAGACAAAAAGGTATCAACTTTAACGGTAAAATCACTCTCAGATTCGGCCTCAAACAGAAAAGATCATCGGTGCTCACCTTCTCTCTCACCCTTACGGCTCTTCTCAAAAAAGATCAGAAAGGATCAAATAAGAACAACACAGAACCACCACTTTCAGAGACGGTGTAACATAGGACCGCGGAGATCACTAAAGAAGAGCAACAGATGTGGTAAGCCACGGTAAAAAAGGGGAGAAGAAGAAGAGATAGAGACAGCTCTCGGGAAGGCCGAGACGGAGCAGAAAAAGAGAGAGAGAGAGAGAAAGAGAGAGGAAGAGTCTGGAATGACTCTAGAACGGAGGAGAGAGAGAGAGAGAGAGAGAGAGAGAGAGAGAGAGAGAGAGAGAGAGAGAGAGAGAGAGACATAAATAGATCAAGAGTCACAACGGACAGCCCGGGCTGGCCCGGCCCGGCATCTTTGACCCACTCAAACTTCAGCCACCTATCTTGGTTTGAGGCCCATGGTTTCATTATTAGGTTAAAAAGATTGGGCTAAAAAATTGAAAATATTGGGAGAAAAATTGGCCCAGAAAGCCTACAATCTCCACCTCGAATAATATTTTCCCATCCCTTGAATGACTCAACTAGAGTCAACCTGCAACAAAATGAAGAAAAATCCCTGCAAAACATGAATTTGTCAATTTTTACAATTTTAGTATCAAAATCTGCAGGACTATTATCAGTACTAATCTTATCTATGTCAACTAAGCCACTAGAGACTTTTTCTCTAATGAAATGGTATTTGACATCTATATATTTTGTCCGTTCGTGATAGGCTTGATTTTTACATAGATGTAAACAACTCTGTAAATAATAGTTTTCGAATGTAAAACTTGTATTCATTCAATAACTCTTGAAGCCAGATGGCTTCTTTGATCGCTTCCGTTGCTGCGATGTATTCAGCCTCGATAGTTGATGAGGCAACTACCGGCTGCAATTGAGATTTCCATGAGACATAATTACCCGCTAAGGTAAAGAAATAGAACGGGGTAGATTTCCTACCATCCTTATTACCTGCAAAATCAGAATCAACAAATCCAATTAGTTCAAAGTCAGACCAATTATGATAGTGTAAGCCTCGATCTAAAGTTCCATTAAGATAATGCAGGAGCCACTTGAGAGCAGCCCAGTGATCTCTCCCAGGTTTAGACATAAATCTGCTGAGAAGACTTATAGAAAAAGCAATGTCTGGACGGGTAGATATCATTGAGTACATGACTGAGCCTATGGCCATTCTGTAAGGGATATTAGCCATATCTCTTTTCTCACTTTCAGTTTTAGGACAGATTTTGTCAAAAAGTTTGAAATGGCTCGCAAGTCGAGTTATAACGGGCTTACACATGTGCATTGAAATTTTGGATACAATTTTCTGAAGGAAAGGCTTTTGAGATAGAAAAAGTGAACGATCAGATCTATCTCTTGAAATACTCATCCCAAGAATTTTGGATTCAACACCTAAATCCTTCATATCGAATTCAAATTTTAACAAGGATTTTAGATCGTCGATCTTAGCTTTATGCCTGCAAGCAATTAGCATATCATCCACATAAAGTAATAAATAAATAGCAGAATCAACATTATTACCAGAAAGTAAAGACAACTATCATAGTTACTTTTAGTAAAACCATTTTTTTTCATAAAAGAATCAAACATCTTGTACCATTGTCTAGGTGATTGTTTAAGTCCATATAAGGACTTTTTCAAAAGACACGCCATGTGTTCTTTACCCTTAACGTCAAAACCTGGTGGTTGTCGCATATATATAATCTCTTCGAGATCACTATATGAGAAAGCGGTTTTAACATCATGTTATTCAAGATTAAGATCATAGAAAGCAACAAGAGCAAGAATAATCCTAATCGTTTTGTATTTAACAACAGGAGAAAAAATTTTGTTGAAATCGATGCCCTCAACTTGTGAAAAACCTTTTGCAACTAGCCTAGCCTTGAACCTTGGAGGTTTATTAGAAGACTCAGGTTCTTTAATTTTGAAAATCCATTTGCAATCAACTAACTTTTGTTTTGAGGGTGTTGGAATAAGAATCCAGGTTTTGTTTTTGTTTAAAGAAGACATTTCCTCATCCATAGCACGTAACCATAAAACACGATTAGGGCTTTTCAAAACATTAGAAAAATATAATGGTTCTTTTTCTTCCACATAAGATGCAACAACAAAGGCATATGAAATAATGTAGGAGTAACCATACCGAGGATGATTCTTTGGTACCCTACGGACTCTATCTCTCGCAAGCTGATAATCCCTAAGGGTTTGAGCTTGTGCCTCAGGGTGTTCTTCCTCCTCATCAGTACATTCTAAAACAGGATCAAGGATTTTAGGAATACTAGGAGGATCAGATGTGCTATTGGATGGAGCAGGACGCTCTGGATTGGTTTTAGGTTCCAAAGGTGATTCTAAGGAAGGTTCAGAGGTGACCTCCACCTCCATAGGAATACTACTAGGAGTGGGAACACTTGGTGGACTATCGGAGATGGGTTTATCCTTAAGACAGGGCATTTCTAGCTCATTGAAGATAAAATCCCTACTGATAAAAACCCTCACCCCCGGTTCACCCTTTAACCACACTCTATAACCCTTCACCCCCCACTAGGATATCCTATGAACACTCCCTTTCTAGATCTTGGATCTAGTTTTCCCTCTTTCTGATGTGCAAAGGCCAAACACCCGAAAACTCTCAAGTTGGAAAGGTTAGGAGGTTTACCATACCAGAGTTCTATAGGAGTCCTAAAGTTTATAGCTGTAGAAGGGATCTATTGATGAGATAGACAGTTGTACTAACAGCTTCTCCCCAGAAGTTTTCGAGACACCAGAAGAAACAAGAAGACATCTAACCTTATCCATAATGGTACGGTTCATCCCTTTGGCAACTCCACTTTGCTGTGGGTTATGTCTAACCATTCTATGGTGTAGGATGCTATGCGATGCACACAAATCAGAAAACTTACGGTTACAAAATTCAAGACCGTTATCGGTCCTGATAGTTTTTAGTTTATTTCTAGAATGATTTTCGCCAAAACGTTTTCATTCACAAAACTTTTCAAAAGTTTGATCTTTAGTTTTTAAAAGGAAAACTCAAACATAACTTGAAAAATCATCAACAATAGACAAGAAATAAACATTACCACCATAAGTTGGAACCTTTTTGGGTCCCCATAAATCACAATGCACATAATCAAGTATTGCAGAAGACTTGTGTGTGTTGGTTGAAAAACTGATTTTATGTTGTTTTCCCAAAACGCAGTGGTCACAGAAATCCAGGGAATCAATTTTGTCACCACATAAAACATTTTATTTTTGTATATAATAAAGTCCCTTCTCACTAATATGGTCGATCCTCCGATGTCACAACATAGTTTTCTCGGGAACAATTTTTTAAACCAATGCAATGGAGTTACAAACTATTTTACCAATGAGGATGTACAAAGTTTCTCTTTTAAAACCTTTTAGCATGACTAGGTTCCCTTTATAAACATATAAAATACCAATTTTGGATTTAAAAGAAAGACCCAAAGAGTCCAAATAACTAAGGGAGAAGAGATTCCAACGTAAGTCAGGCACGTATCTCATCTCAGTGAGTTTCCTAGTCACACCATCATGCATTTTAATGAAAATATTTCCAATGCCTTTAATATAAAAAACTTGATTGTTTCCCATGAAAACCTTTCCTTGATTTAAGGGTTTGAAATCGGAAAACCAGTATTTGTTGGGTGTCATATGAAAAGAACAACCAGAATCAAGTACCCAATGATCAACAACTTTAGAACATGAAGGAGAAAGAGAAACACACAAAACCTCAAGAAACATAGAATTACAATCTAAATCAAAATCGTGGGTTTTGTCAATTTTATTACTCCCTTTACCATGTTTACGTTGTTTTTCATTTTTAATCCGTTTAAAACGCTTGTTTTTCATATGACCCTCTTTACCACAATAAAAACACTTTACTTTGTTCTTCTCTCGAGATTTGGATTGCCCTTTACTTTTAAAACGGTGACTAGAAAATTCCCTCCGGTCAACTCTTCCTCGTACAAAAAGATTTTCACCGTGTGATTATTTTTCTTTTTGTAAATCCAAATCTTTAGATTTCAAAGCATTTTTAACATCGGGAAGAGATAAACCATCTCTGCCATATCTAATAGCATATTTGACATCGTTGAAAGATTCAGGTAAGGCATTTAATAAAATGACTGCAATATTTTCATCAGAGATGTTTTCTCCGATGTTTTGAAGTTCCAAAACGATTTTATTTAAATCATACATATTTCTGAAAGTGTTTTTGACACGCTCATTTTAAAACCGAAAAGTTGCTCTTTTAAATAAATTTTATTTGAAAGTGATTTTCCTAAATATAGTTTTTCCAGTTTAGTCCAAATTTCAAAAGCGTTGTCTTTTTCATCAAGTTCTCGTAAAATATTGTCAATTAAATGCAAGGTGAGACAACTGTGAGCATCACCTAGTTTTTCCGAAAGAATTTCAACCTTCCAAGATTTCGGATACTCTTCAGGGCTACAGATAGCCGGTGACCAAAACTGCTTTCATTTTCCTCCGCCACATTAAAAAATCAGATTTCCCATCAAACTTATCAGTTTTAATTTTTGGAACTGACATGTTTCGAAGGCAAATAAGTGTAATTAAATGACTAGGAAAAATGAAAGATTTGAAAATTTTTTTTAAAAAAATAAAACTGCCCGAATTTTTCGAAAAAGTAATTTAAAAAAAAAAACGGCGTTGGTTAGTTTTAGTTTGCTTGATTTATTCTGTGTTTTTTTTAAAAAAAAAAAAGGGCACAACAACGTGAAGCACGAAACCCAAGAAGCAAACAATGTAACTGAAATAACGGGAAATACGGCAGCAACAAAACTGCTTTACCAAAGCAGAAAAAAAACAAACAACAGAGAGAATAAAAAAACTAGAAACTTTTGAAAAACAAAAAAAAATGCGCCAAGAAACAGATACTTAAAATCTCACGAATTCAAGCCAGGCTTGGGTTTTATAGTTTTGAGAAAAAACTGAAGAACAATAGGAAAACCAAAAACAGCAGCGCAGAACAGAAGCAGGTGTAATACCAAAATAATAAACAGGAAACAAATATTGAACATTAACACAATTCAATAACGGAAAAACAGTAAGAGTAATCACAGTCGGCGGCAAGCCAAAGCAACTAAAACACAGAAACAGATGGCGGCGAGCCGAGAATCACAACAGAAACACAAGCAATAACCAGCGGCAAGGCAAAACAAAAAAAGGAAACACAATAAATAAATCGGCGGCAAGCTGAAACAAAAATAGTAATAAAATAACCGAAAGAAAAAGGAAAGTGAAAGAAAACTTCACTTGCCAGATCTAAGGAACTCAACGGTTCTCTCAAATCCGGAATCTTCTGATGGTTGCCGGCGCCAACGAGCCGAACTTGGCTCTAATACCACTTCTTAGGACCTAATTACTATTACAAACTCTATGATTACTATTACAAATCAATAAAGAATAGAAATGCAGCAGAAAAACCTATTCTTTTACAATAAAACAATATCCTTCTTCCTCTTCCTGTTCACAACTAGTTAAAGAAGATCGGTAAGACAAAAAATAAACACAATCACCGTTAAAATAAAAATGAACCTTAAATCAGTAAGGGGTTCTTACCTGTCGCTGTGGTATCGGAACCGCCAGCGGCATGCAGCGAGCCCCAACGGTGCCAAGCAGCGGCAAGACAAGACAAAAAGGTATCAACTTTAACGGTAAAATCACCCTCAGATTCGGCCTCAAACAGAAAAGACCACCGGTGCTCACCCTCTCTCTCACCCTTACGACTCTTCTCAAAAAAGATCAGAAAGGATCAAATAAGAACAACACAGAACCACTACTTTCAGAGACGGTGTAACAGAGGATCGCGGAGGTCACCAAGGAAGAGCAACAGACGTGGTAAGCCGCGGTAAAGAAGGAGAGAAGAAGAAGAGACAGAGACAGCTCTCGGAAAGGCCGAGACAGAGCAGAAAAAGAGAGAAGAGAGGAAGAGTCTGGAATGACTCTAGAACCGATGAGGGAGAAAGATATAAATAGATCAAGAGTCACAACGGGCAGCCTGGCCGGGCCCGACCTGGCATCTCTGACCCAATCAAACTTTAGCCACCTATCTTGGTTAAGGCCATGGTTTCATCATTGGGTTAAAAAGATTGGACAGGAAAAATTGAAAATATTGGGAGAAAAATTGGCCCAGAAAGCCTACATGAATAAAGTAAAAATAGTATGAACAAATCAAACAACTCAGCAAGCGAATAATGTAACTGCTCAAAATTTACCTAAAAATAAAAAATATCTCAATGATAGGACTTAGTCTAGTAATATTTTGGTTAATTTCCCCATGTTTATTTTGTTTTAATTGTTTATGAGTTAGTTTTTATTATTGTTTGGCTTTCGTGTAGAAAAATTCAACCTTGGAAGAAGAGGAAAGCAGATATCAAATTGTTAAAAAAAGCTTAAGAACTAGATAAGGAGAGGGTACATGCTATCAAGAATTCAAAGTTGGCAGATTTTCTTAGTTGACTTAGTTAGGATAGGATCTTATTTTCTTAAACTTGTTTAGATTTTATTCTTGTTCAGTTGATAGGACCTTCTCTTATTTATTTCCCCTTTACAAATAGAGGACGCTAGACCTCATTGAAGGTGTGGAGTGGATAAGGAACAAAGAGCTTATTAAATTTTTTCTACTTTAAAGTTATGTGGAAGTTATTTCCTTTCAATCAAGTATTTACTTCTTCCTTGTTTTCATTTATGTTCTTCTATTATTATTCTCACTTGTTGAATCAATAGTAGTTGCACATTTTCTTTCTAGCTATCTTTCACATGCTTGACTGTAAATAGAGGTCGGCTTAGAAGCAAAGTAAATTGCCTAAACAGTCTTCTGCTGCTACAAGGTTAGTTTGCTAGGAAGTAGAACTAATTTAATTGATATAGCTTTAGAGCAATTGATAAGTTACAAATTGACACTCATATTGTGACATTCTCAAGTGAATGATAATTTCTTCTTAATCGAGCTTGCTTGATAGTTTGAATTATGTAGCATCTCCAGTAATTCTTTTTTTGAGTATTTTGCTTCCTTCAGCTTTAAAGATAGTCATGTCTGTTTACTTGAGCTAGAATAGGAAAAGTCTTTTGCATTCTTGAAAAGTGAAATCGAATTTGATAGTTTGGTTTGAAGACATTTTTACCTAACTTAATCATTTTCAAAGTATCCAAATAAAATATTTTTCTTATTTAGATTTATTGTAGAGTTATAAGACTTCCTTTGGGTTCAATCGGGTGTTCATCATTGTTCAACAAATCTTTTAAATTAATACTTTATTTTTTGTGATTTCGACACTTGTCACAAATACAAATTCCTATATATGATTACAATTACATGTACCTGGTTGCTTGTGAAGGAATAGAAGCCAGAGGAAAGAGCTTATCAGTAAAATAAATCACCCTATCTACAAGAATTATACTAAGAGGAAAAACTTTCAGCGACTCAACCCTACAACGTTCAAAATAAGATATCAACATCGAAAACATAAACTTTTGGTACTGTATTGAACATATCAAAATACCCAAGAATCTTCTAGTTACAATTAATAGCGGCACCAGGAATAAAAGGTTGCCTTGCGAATTACACTAAATATTTGGCCAAAATTTCGTTTATGTAATGGGCACATTCCAAGTACACATGCCGCTCAAACAATTCCAAATTCAATAAAACTATAGCATTTGAATCATCCTCCAACATTCTCTAACTAACCATAAATATTTATTAATAATTTAAAGTGGGTAATCCCCTATTACCGACAAGGAGTGATCACCCATCACTCATGAGGAATGATTTCTCATCACTCACGGTATAAATACTTATGTAACAACCGAAGATATGAATACAACCATTGAAATAACCAATCGGGCATTAGAGGAGACCCCCAATATGAGCTACAAATTAAATTTATTTGATTAATTTAGAATGACATTAATATGAATACTTAAATAATGAAAAATAAATTATTGTGAAATTTGTAAATACATGTCAAAAAATAAATGATTGTGAAATTTGTAAATACATGTCAAAAAAAATAAATGATTGTTCATACCCCACATCATATGAACAGAGAAAGATTTTCTTTTCATTAGTAACTTGGCAATAAAAAATATAATTTATCCAATAAAGAACGTTAACGGAATATACCATTAACAACTGCTTCAACTAGAAATGTGTTCTTTTAACTTAGTTTCAGTTTTTCAAATTCAAACAACACAATTTTTAAGACCATTTCTCACATTCAATTTCATAATTATAAATTGTATCATTAGACTAAATTCAATTTCCGTAATAGCAAATTGTAGTAAAATATGTTTAGTTTTTCACATTTCAAGATGCTTTTGGTCAAACTGTATCGTTAGTAAATAGAGGGAAAAAAGAGACCACCTTGGAGAAAAACAAAGAAGAATTCAGAAAGGAGCAAACTCTATAAACTATTGAAACTCAATTTCAATGTAAATGTATCCTCTTATGTCTCTAAATTGTAGGAAATCATAAAATTATCATGCCAAAAAAACAGCTCAAAAAGAAAATCGGGCATTACTGTTCTTCATTACAACACCTCAATCATCATTGTTCTTCATCTTGACCTTAATATTAACATGTGGCATTTTTATCCTCTTTTTGTCTTTCCTCAAAAACTAAAGAACAATCACAGCTCACAATTCAAGAATACGCTCAAAATAATTGTAAATAAACAATTAAGATATAAAGAAAAAACCAAGACTAACAAGTGCCAAGTAATATCAGTCTAACTTTTAATAAGATTGCAAATTTGAATTTATAAATAAAATTGAAAAAAATGAACTTACGTTCTTTCCTGGTCTGCCCAGCAACGAGCAGCAGGACCAGCAGCTAGTAGAGGGCAACGTTCGGTGGTGACTGGGGAAGGGCATGCTGGCCAGTATGATCGCTGGTAGAGATGTGAAGTGGTGAATACAAACTGAAGTTGCAGGGAGTTAGGGAGTGGGAATTAGGGTTTGGGGATTTTCAATTTGGGGGTGAAAAAAGAAAATCAATTCGGGTTTTGGGGGTAAAATTTTGGTTTTTCCTTTTTTTAAATTAAAGATCCCTAGTGATGAAACAACTTGTTTCACTAAGGACTAATTAATAAAACCAAATTTTGAAAAAATACACCCACACAAATAAATAATCAATCATCTTCTTCTTCCTCTACCAAGCCCTTCCTGTGATTCTTGCAAGCCTGCAACAATCGCTACCCCTTGTATTTTCCGGAAATACCCCTACTACTCTTGGTGTCTTTTGGCAGATGGGGGGTCGACTGACCCCCTTGCCCCAGTCTAGCTGAGCCACCCAAAGCATAACAGTTAACTTATCATCTCCCTCTATAAACCCAAATTCCCCTTCTTAGAGATTGGCAGCCGGCGAAAGTACTTGCACTTTTATCCTGGCCCCCAGCCTCAACTTTCCAACTCCACTCGACACCTTAAGTGTCCGGACACCATTCAATAGAAAAAACAAAATCGAAGGAGTAAGATCATTCTAGATCCAATAAAGCTCCTGGCCAGCCATTCCCATGCACAAGCAGAGACCAGCTAATCCACCAATAGGGAAAAGAAGCCACACCAGACCCTCCAACAAACCCTAATACCCTAAAGTAGGGAAAAAGAGGTGCCAAAAGAAAACCATTGCAGCTACTGTATAAAATCAAAGCAACCTAAGCACCTAAGCAAAAAAAAAGACCGTCATTGCCACAACAAAAACCATACTATATACAAATATTTACAGGAAAAAACCACACAAACCTTAAAATTTTAAAATTCATATGAGAATCGGGCCTAAATCGAATAGTCCCTCTACCATCAAAAACAAATCGCTCACACTGGGGTGGGAGCAAGTCTGCGACTGCCTCTTCCCGATTCACTAAAGCTATTGCCAGTTGGGAGAGAGAGGTCTTATTTGTAGTGTAGCTAATTATAAAAAATGGAAGAAATACCACTAAATTATTCATGAAATTACAGTAGTAATTTTATTATTTTTTTATGAGCACTAACTATCATTCTTTTAATTTAATTTTGATTGTATTTTTCATAGCCATTTCCTAGCAAATTACAATTGTATTTATAGATAAATTTATAAATAAGCTCAATGATGTACCTTAGTCTATTTTTAAATTGATAGAAGACCCATCTAAAATATGATATATGATATCAAAGTTTAAGGACCAAATCATAAATTTTAAATAGTTGAGTCACACATTTACCCAATAAAAAAGAGAGTTGAGTCGCTCTCATCATCAGCATTAAAACCGTCCCCATCATACTCTTCTTCATATCTTCTATACCAACACTTAAGAAATCGGAAATTTCCACTAAAAACAGCATTTTTAAGGATATTCACGATCTTTCTTACGCATCTTTGAGCTTCCTGGATTGGTTCGGTGTTTTTCTCCATAGCGAAAAGCAAACCCAAAATTTAGGTGAAAATTTTTCTCATCCGTGGAGCTTGCAATAGACAATGCCCATCTTGTTTGGATATTCTATCATGCACCTAACGTAATGAAGTTATAAAAACATTTGTTTCCATGAGGAATTGATTATGAAAGACTTTAGGGATCTTTTTAGAATACAGAAGGGTGTATTCATATTTTGCCTACTATGAAACGCCTCTTGATTGTTTGATGAAATGTTCAAAAGAAGGTACTAAAAGTTTAATGTTATGGAATGTTGGGCTAGTTCATATTCAATTTTTGAAACAAGTAGTATCATAATTCTATATGGGTCTTAATATGTAAAGAGTTTTGTATTAAATTGTAACATGCTAGAAAAAGCCTAGTTTGAAGGAAAAATCTCTTGCAAGGTACACTACCTAGCACTGTCAAAACGAATCTTGGTCTGCGGGATGTAATCACATAAATAATATAATAAATCTTCCAAAATAAAATAAACCAAAGTCACATGGTTATGATTTATTTAGATTCTAAAAAGAAAATTAGTTCATGATTAAAGGGAAAGAAGTAACCAATTTCTTGAAGTAGATCATCGCCCTTTTCTTTTGCAGTTGTTGCTGCGATTTTGTGCTGCTGCTACCGATTTCTGCTTCAGCCAGCAGCTTTCGATTTCCTTCTGCTTCATCCGCTTTTTGCTGCTTCTCCCCAGCGTCTGATTTTCTATGTTCTGCGTCTGTTTCTTTCTTCTTCAGCCAGCAGCTACTGCCTTTTTTATTTTGCTGCTTCCGTATTTATTCTTGCTGCAACTGCTGCTGTCTCTCCCGCAGCTCCTCCCCCATTCTTCTGTCGTTTCTCTCCTTTTGAAGCAGCTGCGAAGCTTTCCTTCTGCTTTCCAATTTCTTCTCCTTTTCTGTTTTCTTCTTTCTTGCTGGTTTCCTTTTCCTATTCTTCCTTTTTTTTTCTTGTTGTTATTGGCAGCAGCCTACTCCTTCAATCGTGGGCTTGTTTGTGGGCTGCCTTTACTTCTCTTTCTTTGCAGTAGCCTAATGCTCCTATGGACCCATTTGTAATTTTTTCCATGCACAAAAATTAAGTAAATTAAATATAATAATTATGATTAATAAAATATTTTTAAAAACTAATAATTAAAACTTAAGGCGTTTAGTTATACCAAAAATGGACTTTATCAAGGGGGCATTCTATAAAACCATAAACATTATAAGAATATCACTAATAAAATCATAACTCATTACATCGTTTATTTTACATAGTGGAAGAATACTAAAGCATTAAGAGGAAAGAACTAAAACTTTAAAAGGTCTAAAAAAACAAAAAACTCCAAATCTATCTAAGGCTTCTTCAAGGGAATTCCTCCACCTGTCTCTGGCATCTTCCTGAAAGCTATTACTGTCTGCATAAGGGGTAGAAAGGAGTGAGCTTCCACCTTAGTAAGTAACACTAATCCCTCGATATTGGGCATTTACTGATAGATTACTAACCGATTAGGTTAGTCTGCGATATTTAGACGGTCACTACCTGTGACGGAATGTAAGGTTGGTCGGTAACTTTTACAGACCGAATTTCACGAATTACCGGCCTAACTATCAGTCGGTTACTTTATTTTTTTTATTTAAAATAATCAATTTAAAAAATAAGTTACCGAGTGATTTTAAAACTTATCGACCTATTTTGTGGTTGGTATATTTTATTTACCGACCGAATTTCAGTCAACAACGTTATTTATTTTTATTTTTTTAATAAATAGTTACTGACCGATTTTTGTCGGTATTGGTCAGTAATTATTGAATTTTGTTAATATTGTATTTATAATTATAATAATCCACCTGAAATTAGAAACCGACAACTCAACAAAAATATAAAATGAATACAATCAACATATATAGTCTACTTCCAATACGGTGATAATAAAAACGTCTAGAATACATAATATATAAATATCAAATACAAACCAGAACAAGTCTAGAATATATAATATATAAATATCAAATACAAAATGAAATAAGTAATAAAAGGAATACTCTAAGTATGTGAAATACAAAACTATATAATACATGAAAGAAATAAGTACCAAAGTACAAAACACATAAGTATCAAAGTACGTCATAGGTAGAGGTTGGTTAGAGGTGGAGAGAGGACCGGTCAGTGGCTGAGGAACGTCTCGGTCATCCGTCATAGGGAAAGGAGGGAATAGAGTGGATACTGAATCCAGCTGCACACCACTCTGAGAGGCGAACGAGGCCATGAAGACGGCGAATTTGTCCTGCTACATGTATTCCTACAACCTCTTCCCCCTCTCGATGCAGGCATCGTGGGCAGCTGTAAAAGATACCAACGAAGCCGATGACAAGCTATTGCTACCTCCCAGTAACTCAGCAGTGATGGCTGCAAATTATGAGCCAAAACCGTAGACATAGCCCTTGTTGCTGCCACCGACAGCCTCTAACATCAACTGCTCGTCAGTCGGCATGGGCAATGGTGTCTATAAAATCAAAGCAATAAAAACGAGACGTGTGATCCTAATTACTACAATGACAAGCAAGGGGACCTAATAAGGTAGAGATGAGTTTCAACTCGAGTGTCGAATCTCTTAGTGACAAAATTATGAGAAAGAAAATAAGAATTATGATTATATTATGGAAATATTATCAATGGATATAAATATATATATATATATATAATTGTCAAGTACTTGTAGTATGTTTGAAATCCTATATTGTTAACTAATTAGCATCGATTTAGAAAGGAGAAAATAAAAAGTATTGTTTTACTTGTCTTGAAATTATAATACTGATATTAATGACATCTGTACTAATGATTTACTCTAATATAGTACATACAGATGTAGCTATTTTCGCTGAATCTCCAGAAGAGAATATTTGGCATTTTGATTAATGATAGAAATTATCAAAAGAACTGAATTATTATTATATTTTCTAAATAGGTTGTAAATTTTTAAATTTTCAAATTTAGATACTATGTAATTTAAATTTTCGTATTATTTATTATTAGTTTCATTTCTTTTCATGAAGGGAAAATATGGGGCATGCCATATTGTTCATGTTTGAATATAACTATCGAAGTAGAAATGGTAGTCTAGTTCCAGAAAAACCATTTAAGTAAATGCTCTAAAAGATCCAGTTAATTTCAACTCTAGAAGAGTTACTATTATCCAAGTATCTAGTAGATATTTTGTATGAAATATACTACATCCACTAAAGGATTGTTAAATATTTTTTTAGTTTAATAACGTTCTCAGAAGAAAGATGATCTTAAGAAAGTGGATGAAATAAGTGTATGTGTTTTCCTATTTTTGTTACATCTAAACAAATCTGCATTATAGAAACTAAGGTTGTAAAAGGGGTGGGTCTTACCCGTACCTGCGCGGGTTTGTACCCGTTTTTAGCGGGTAAGGTTTAAATTTTATACCCGCGGACCTGTACCCGTACCCGTGCCCGTATTTATACTACTATATGGGTCTGGGCAGGGTATGGTGATGCCCAGACCCGTATACCCGTTGACCCGTATTAATAAAATAATAATATATATTATATATTATATTAGATGGAAGATATTAAAGATATATAGAGAGGTTTGGCTGAGTGGTTAGGGAGGGGAAGTTAAAATTATAAAGGCTTGGCAGCGCAGGTTTGAATCTTGCTGTTGCCAACCCTTTTTTTTTCTCCTTTTCTCTTCTTTTTCTTTTCAGTCCTTTTATCTTTTTTTTTCTCATTTTCAGTCATTTTCTCTTTTTTTTTTCTTTTCAGTCCTTTTCTCTTTTTTTTTCTCCTTTTCAGTCTTAAATAGAATCTCTTTATTTGATGGATTTGTCCCAACTAACCTCTTTCAAATTATTTATTTATTTATTTTCAACTTTATTTCAAATGTTATTTCACAAATAATTTATTTTTACTAAATATAAAAATATATTCTTTCATCCCGTGTAAAAGCAATTTATGATAGTAATATCTTTGCCTTATTTTTTATTTCATAGAATTACTGAAAATATGGATCATGACAAAAAGGACAATCTTTTCCTTTATTTTTCTTTTTCGTTCTCTATCTTATATGCTACTATTTGACTTATCTATTAGGCAACACCGTATTATTACATATACTCTTTGCTTAGAGGTTGTCCAGGAATTTGGATTACAGACTGAAATTAATATAGTTAAAGGGATCTATATCTCTATTCATTTATGTATATGTTAAATGATTGTATTTGTTGAAAGAAATGTTGAGGAGATTATGTTAATCATGTTAAAATTTTTAATTTAGGATTATACATTGTTTTATATATTTTTGTTTAACATGGAAAAAAAATAAATCATATGGGTATGGGTATATCCATACCTACCCTGGACCCTGGAAGGTCGGGTCTGGGTCCAAAATTTTATACCCTAAAGGGTATGGATCCGGGTCTGGGTCCAAGTTTAACTATAAGGGTACGGGTCTGGGTCTGGGGGTACCCTGAGAGTCTGGACCCGTTTACAGCCCTAATAGAAACTACCATTTTCTGTCCAGACCTAATCCAAAATTTATGGATTTGAGATAATTGTAAAGTAAACCTGAAGTTTATTTATCATAATAGTTTATCAGTTTGCGTGACCAGTTGGACCATCCCATATCACAAAATATGAATATTTATTTATAAGTTTGGAATAAGTTATGGGACCAGAAGTTTCCTAATCTAATGAATTGCATATGCTACTTGTTTTCAGGGCAATATAATGATATTAATGTTACCAATATTATTTGGGATTGAATATACTTGAGATAAATATAAAAAAACATTAGTCAATGTGCATTGACAACATAGTCATGTATATATTATTAATATGCAACTTATTATTGCCTCTCATTGATTATGAGCTCATATTCAATCTTCTCCCACCAACACAATTTGTCCTAATAATACTAGTAGTATTGTATGAACATTCCGAAGAATATGTTCATGCACCAAATAGTTTTGAAGAACCATAGATGTCTTGAAAGATTTATGTGAATTCTTAGTAGCATTTCGTATTTTGCCAACAAATTATGTGAGTTATCCTCTATTTTTAATTAGTTTGTGGCTAGTAACCAAATATTTTTCACCTCCAAATTAAATATGATTGTCTATATGCTCCACCACAAAAAAGGCAATAAGATGGAACCTCAAGAGAGGTTATATGAAAATATTGGGAGCAAATCTCAACGGGAAGATTTGCATTTTGATGATTTTGAATATTCTTCCCAACATACAGAGGAGTTGATATGAAAATACAATCGGATGAATATAATATTCTTTTATGTCCCATCTTGATCCTCATAAGAAAATCTCGAACTTGAAGTTCAAAATATAATTTATCTAGCTAGACATTTACTTACCAACATCAGGTTGCAAGTATGTTCTATTACACTTGATGTCCCTGAAAGACAAACTACCACAATAAATGAATTTGAGACACAATTAAAATAGTGGTAAATAAGTCAGTTTCAATATATATGATGAACTATTCACATATGAAAGGAGCAAAGAATTAATATAGTCACATATATTGACATTGAGAAAAAAATTCAAGCAGAACTTTTTCTAAACATGGCATGTATTATTTCTGGAAGAAATTCAAGTACCTGAAAGTCGTTATAATGAGATCTCAATATGTCATGTCTTGATTATAAGTTATGATATTGAAACCGAAAAATAGTACAATACGTCGATTATATTTATGCGCATAATATGAATAAAATGAGGATCTAAAATAAAAGTCTACAGACTTGAAATTTGATATTTGATATTCGAGATATTAATAGTGTTCGCATGATCGGAAATATTAAATGTCCATATAGTTCAACAAGTATACTTGAAGTGTACGTATATTCTCAGCATGAATTATACACTTGAATTGTAATCCTAGAAGGATAAAAATAAATATCTCTATGAAAATAGAATGCGAACCATGAAATATATAAAGGAAAACTTATGGAATGATATTCCTCGTAATGCCTGGCATTTGTTAGGAAGAATAATATTTTCTAGTGATGGATACAAATATTTAATTGTATCAAATATCTATTATGAAGTCCTAGAAGGACTAGAGATGCCTGAAGAATATATAAATAATCAGTCCTGAAGAATACTGCATCATTGTCTTAGTAAAAATTTTGAAAGATGATGTTAAAATATCGAAATGTCCATGTATGGAAACTTGTACAAGACTTGCTTATACTTATTACTTAAACAATTCTCATTCTATTAATAAGAGATGTCCTTATTGTATGATTTTGTAACTATAATTTTGATAAATTAGTATCTCCCATATCAGGGGGAGACAATGAATATAGCAACAGAATGACATTATAAACAAGAGAAGTGTGATCACTATATTACTTGTCCAGTAGACATTAGGGAACTAGAAGTTTACAAGCTTATCCATTTGTTATTAATTATAAAATAGCTATCCAATAGTTTATCTGGACTCTCTAGAGATAATCAAGTTAAAATTTATAAATTATCCATTTTGAAAAATGACTCTGAAGGTCAAAATGAAAGCTTTAAAACTAATAATTTTATAGTACGCTTGAAGCATGACTATTCTTTTTAGTTTTAAAGAGAAATATCTTATAATAAAATAGTGATCTATATAGTTCTCTTGAAGAGTTTCTTAAAGCAAATAATCATTGAAGACGAACAATGTGATAACAAGTTTCGAAATAATTAGCCTTGAACATTTAGAAGATATTATACATGGGCATGACACATCATTGGTACAAAAATAGTTGTTCGGACGTTAGAGAAGTGATCAAGAATAATGAAGAATTTTTGTCCCGAGTATTATAAATTGATACAGAATGTATACTAATATCCTTTCATGTAAGATGTAAGTAAATACATCATACAATTCTTCTTTAATCTGACGATTTTGAAATGATCGAAAACTTTATCCTTATGAATCTCTTTACAATTATTTATCTTAGATTATTAAGAAAATCCAACTCCAGTAGATATGGATTCTACAAATTAATGATTACTGAAATCTACACATTATATTATTTTGTAGTGTAACGAGATTTATAACTCACTTTTATTTTATTTGAAAGTTGAAATTCCATTGGTTATTGAAATATTCAAGACAGTTGAATAAATGCAAGAGATTTCAATCAATTTGAGAATGAGGTTTAATGGGATATTCATGGAAATATGACAAAGTAAAATGATAATGTTTTCTTAAAAATATGGTGAAATTGATGTCCGAAGATTTCAATAAACTATGATGATCCAGAAGATCTATTTACTAAGATACGATCGATTGCTATATTTGGGAATTAAAATTTGATATCGTCGGTTCAATGATATACAAAATAGAGGGAGAAAAATATAAAGGATGATGTACTCTTTTTTCCTTTACTAGAAGTTTTTTTTTTCCACTGGGGCTTTTCTCTAGTAAGATTTTTAATGAGATATGTTCTTTTGTTATGGACATCCAAATGGAGTGTTATGAAATTATTTTATTAAGTAGATATCCAATAAGCCAAATGGATAGTTATTTTTTATCTCTTGAAAATAGAAGTCTAGTCATCATAATCTAATAAAGGATAAGATTTACCAATATATTCTTATCTCATCTCCCCTCTATCCTTAGCTCTATAAATAGGGCATTAAGGAACTTGTAAAAGAGAGATGATTCAAAAGTTAATAATATTATAAAGTTCTCTCAATTTTCTTGTATCCTTGTAATTCATCTTTTATTTTACATATTATATTGTTCGATAATTCTAATAATTTTATAACATATATATATTACTATAAACTAAAAAAAACAAAAGCTTCTCTGTTGCTATGGATCACACATACTTCACTTCATTACAGATATCCAAGAACAGTCAAGACTCAAATTTCTTACTAAGGCTATTTTTCACCATCTATTGGAAGATCTATCAGAAAAAATATCATCAAAGCCATAGGATTATTTGAAGAGCAAAAGTGTACAATAAATTTACTGAAGGAGAAAAACAACCTCGAATGAGAAAAGTATTTATCAAAATAGACAGGACAATGTACATGTTCATCAAAGAATCACATGGTTCAATCGAAAGGCAACTAAGGATTATTATTTACAAATACCAGCATCTATTAAAATGATAGTTCTACAAAATTTACTGAAAACTTTATAGATGAATAATGATTGACGCTGCTCCATTTGTCAAGTTTGGGCAATCCAGATTGAATCCTACCATCTCTGTTTCTCTCAAGACCTCATTACACTTTGCTATCCTCCTAGTAGCCATATAAATATGAATTGTATCCTTGTATATGTCATGTCCGCGAGATGGAAACGCCATACCCTCAAGGACACGAGGTTCAAATCTTAAAAGAACTATAAAATATTCATTTTGCATTAAAACCATTTCAAAGGAATTTTCAAAATAAGGGCCCTTTTACAAAAGAGAAATATGCTCAAATCATATCAAATGTCATTTCTAAATCATGGAAACACAAAGGTAGCAAATACTTGAAACAAAATCTAGTTTCAACAAAAGTTTGTTGAAATGAAACAATAAATACTGTTTTGTCTAAACAAATGCTTATAGAAATAGAAAGAATTTTTGTTAAATAGTTATACTAAATCCAAGCTTTCCCCCAAATCTTAAACTCAAACTTATCCCAAGCTCAACTTCTCCAAAGACCACAAAATCATTGCCTTCTCTCTTTCAAACAAAAAAGACTATCCCTTCCATTTTAAAAGCAGCACTTTAATACAACAGAAGAAGCTTCACAATTACAAAGGACAAAATACTACACTTTATCAAAAGCCATTTTCCAAACTAAACATAAATAGGCATATCAGTAGCCATTTTTCCTTTTTATTTCTTTCATTCAAACAACAAAAGACCCCTTTTAAACAAAGAAATTAATCAATCAAACAAATATTTAGAAAATTAATATTTGACAAAAATATTTTTATACTCACAGAACAGCCTTTTAAATCCATTATAAAAATGATTATTTACTCTCAAAACAGTTTTCACATATTTCCATCAATATTCCATATTAATTTACTATCAAAGTACGTGCACTAAAAACAATTCCCAAAATTTTAACATCAATTTCCACACAACACAAAAACCTACTTGTTCAATCCAATTTTAGACCTTCAATTGAAAATACTTTACATATTCATGAACCAAAAACAGTTACAGAATCAGGAAGTGGTGAAACAAAGGATAAAAGGTTGGGGGTCGAAATTACACTAGCAGAGGGCGATAGCCGGTGGCGACTGGCGAAGGGCAAGCTGGTCGGCGTGGCCACTGGTGGAGATGTCAGGCGTGGAGTGGTGAAGGCACAGTGAAGTAGCAGCGCATTAGGGAGTGGGAATTTGAGTTTGGGGATTTAATTTGGTGTGAAAACTGAAAATCAATTGTTTTGGGGTTAAATTTTGGATTTTTTTTTTAATTTTGGGATTAATAAAGTACGCGTCATGATATAAATTTATGCACGAAAAATTTGAAATCAAATTTTGCCCCCAAAAGCACCCTCTCTCCCTACACACACAATTTCTTCCCTTCTCTCTAAAAATTGTGCTAATTATTTGTAGATTTGAAGGATTTGAAGTGAAATATGAGTAGTTTAGAATATTATCTACACTATTCATCAATTTTGAGGTAAAAATCACATAAAAATAGGATAAAAATTAAAAAAACGTTCTGAACTGTTGCTGCCAAGCCCTCCACTTGCACTAGGCATTGGCGCTGACCTTTGGTGCGAGGTCCCCTCTACTCGTGCTAGGTCCTAGTGCCAGCAGCTCAGCATTTTTTTTAATTTTAATTTTTTTTTATTTTGTAAATTTTTTATTTAAATCGTTAACGTTAATTTTTTTTAATATATATTTTAGCATATGATTATGTTAATTTTTACTTTATCATCATAAATTTATTTTAGTTTATGTTAATACATACGTATATATTATTGTTTAATTTATTTTTAGTTCATAAAATGTTTAATTTTAATTATATAATTGTTTGCTTATGTTATTTTTATCATGTTTAAGTTTCTTAGAGATTAAATAATAAAAAAATTATTCATATTTTGAAAAATACAATAATAAATTTTAAAATTGTAATTATTTAATTTATGCTTAAGTAATAAAATACCCAAATATACAGTTAAAATAATAACTTAAAAAGTAATAATAAATAATAAGTAAAGAAACTTAATAATTGAACAATTAAAAAAATATGAATAGTAATGAATATTTTCATTAAGTTAAAAAAAGTTAGATTAATAAAGTTATAATTATGTTGTCTATGTTTTTTTTTTTTTTTAATGAAGTCGTAATATTGTTGTATAACAGGAAGATGTATATCCTGAAATACTTGAGGAATTTATAGAAATGGAGGAAGAATATGTGGATCGTAATTATTTGTATGAAACAGATATATTATTTGATTTGAAACCGGATTTGGTTAAATGGGCGAGAAAAAGAGCGTTGATAGTAAATACATATCTTATTATTACTTGGTACTTATCAAAAAGAAGATTTGATCGTCGATTGTATGTGACTGTTGGTTGTGAACATGGGGAGAGAAGGAAAAAAGAAAGTAAGGTTCGATGACGATGACGAAGACGAAGAAAAAGAAATACCAGTAAAGGGTTAGGGACTGTATGGAACGAAGAAGTGTAATTTGGTTAAATGGGCGAGAAAAAAAGCATTGACAGTAAATACATATCTTATTATTACTCGGTACTTGTCAAAAAGAAGATTTGATCGTCGATTGTATGTGACTCTTGGTTGTGAACGTGGGGAGAGAAGGAAAAAGAAAGTAAGGTTGGATGACAATGACGAAAACGAAGAAGAAGAAGAAGAAGTACCGGTAAAGCGTAGGGGTCCGTACGAAACGAAAAAGTGTAATTGCTCATTTCAATTGAAAGGAGAGAAATCAGCCATTGAAGATAATTGGAAATTATAAATATATATATATATATATTAGATGGAAGGCACGTGTTGGAAACCGTAGGAAAAAACAAAATAAAATAAAACTACGGAAATCCACCAACAGGATCTGCACATACTAGAAAAACCGATTGGATAGAAATTACCTCAATGTTTTGATTGTTCGATGTGGAGGCGCTGCAGTTTACGCTTCGCCCTCTACTGGTATCCACGCGACGAACTCCTCTACAAGCGATCGGGATGCTAGCCCCTTCTGTGTTCTGAAAACTGTTCAGAACTAATCCTAACTATCTGGTAATCTTTCGTGTTTCGGAGAGAGGAGGCAAGATACTATATCACCATTCTAGGGTTTAGGGTTTTGTATTTCTTTTTATCAGATAAAAGATGGTCGCCAAGAAAAGGTTAACATAACCTTTTATAGTTGTCAATATCAAAACCTTAACTGTCATCCAATGATAGTTTAATCTCGTCCGTCTATTCCTATAATCATCCAACGGTTGGATGAGTAATATTAAGTAATTAATTTCATTTATTCGATTAAATAAAATTAATTACTTATTAACTTACCAAAAAATATAATATGGAATCTGATTCCCCTTTTGTATACATTCAACGAATCTGGACACAATCTAGATTCATTGAACATGGACACTATGCTCACAAGATCGTCTATGCGTGTGACCCTGTAGGTTCACTTAACATTGGCAGTGAATGAAAAAATGTCCTAGACATTTATTCACAAAACATAAGCGGCCTCTAGCAAGACATTATGCTTACCCAAGTTAAGTAAATGCAATAATAACCTAGCATCAAATTTAATATTTAGTCCTTTTGTCACACGATATCCTAATTAAGTATAAGGCATAAACCAAGTCATCCTTATAAAACTTAATTAACCATTTACTTGATCACCAGGCAGACTGTTCCAACAAATAATATTAATAACACCTTATTAATACTTATTTGAGCATAGCCATGCATATTTTCCAGTCTTCCTTATCAAGGGGCCCATGGATATCCTCTCTAGAAAGAGAGGGACAAATCCCTTTCACTATCTCCAATATTCAAGCCATGACAAGAAAATAAGTCAACTGATAGTCATAATAATCACCTAATTAAAACTGATATTTGACCATGTCAAAACATATTTTCTCCCCATGCAAGAAACATTAGAAACATTAGGTCAAAGGACACCAAATATAAAACTGAGAAGAAATACTTATAACTTAAACCCATGCAATATTTCTTCTTCACTTTGGGTCATGTCCAATACAATATTCTTAATATGTATTTATGAATTGATTTTATATCTCATATTCATGATCAGTAAAACTTGACCATCAATCAACTTTACACTAGTTTATAAGATGTAATAAACTAGGGACAAATAAGAATAGTATTTTATTAGCTACAAGGGTTTTACTATCAAGTCACATACTTGATGACCAAGAGCATAAAATACAATTCAAAAATACATGCTTCATAAATCATAAATGTGACTTAATTGCTCTTAGGGCATATACTAACAGCACGGCCATAAAATAGGTATTTATCCTCACACACACACTCAGACAGCAACGTTGACGGATGACCAATTAAAGCTCATTGAGGAATTTAGTAGGTGTCAAGTCACTTCTCATAATATTATGGTGAGTTTGTTAGAAAAGAATCTGGATTGTGCTGTGAGGTATGTAAGATTAATATGTTCTGTTGTTTGGCTTAATTAATTATGAATCATATGATCTTATATGGATTGAATTTTGCAATTTATTAACTCACTTTATATGATTTTTGCAGTAAACAAACTATATATAATGCCTGAGCAAATATGAAGAAGAAGAGGATTGAGGAACGTAACACGGTAGAAGACATACTTCATCAATGTAATTAGCGAGGATATAGGTGTTATTGAAGAAATTGTGAAGAAAACTATATCCTAAGTGATATCGCTATTGCGCACCCGATATCTATTCCTATGAATGAAGACATGGCCCTTTGTCCTGATTAAGGACACAGCGTATAAACAAACAAGTGAATTCCTCTTCTTCTGTTATTGTTTTAGTGTTAAATTGGTTACGTATTTTAAAAGTGAATACATCTTTAACTTATAAAATGAATTATTTTCCTATCATTAAATTTATATTATATTGTATTACTTAAGTATAATATGTCGTTGCTTGAGGTTGTCGTCGTGATGACTCCTATGGGAAAGACTTTCACCGTAGCTACTACCTTCATGAGGAATGAGAAAGCTGAAACCTACGAATGAGTGCTACAACAGCTGAAGAATTTATATTTTGAATCTCCCGAGCCTGTCGTGATTGTAACTGACAAGGAGTTAGGTTTGATGCCAATTATCTCTTTAGTCTTCAATAATTCTTACCATATGCTATGCAAAAGACACATTGATTAGTAGAATATTATTGGAAAGCTCACTCTGAAGATTAGAAAGGAGGGAACAGAATTATTTGTAAACACTACATAGCACAAATTAATTAACTACTTAACTGAGCAGGAGTATGAGCAGAGATTGGATAAATTGAAAACCAAGTAGCAACGAATGCAGTGGTTCTTAGGATGCTTGTTTGATAATGGTTAAATCCATGCACCCCTAAGTTTGTGAGTCTGGACGATAAGTTTTTGCATTTTGGGTCGGAGACCACGAATCGGGCCGAAAGCGAGCATTCGCTGTTGAAGGCATGGATTGCAACAAGACACGGTGATTTAGACACAGCTTTTCTGAAGAGTTGATTCTTTGATTGAGGGACAAATTACTGAGACTAAGACCACCCTTGAATATTCCTGATTGAAAGAGAAAGACAACGAGGGGAGTAATCCAATAATAGCTCAACTATATTACAATGTAAGCCATTGGGCATGGAAAATTATTAAAGATGAGATAAAGAGAGCCCCGAAGATCCTGGTTGATCCAAAAAATCTGTGCGGACACTTGGTTAGAACATCACTCATGCACCTTTGTTCGTGCGAGTTACTTATAAGATACCAGATGTACATTCTACAAAAGCTGGAGGACGTTCACACGTTTTGGAGGTCACTCGAAATAAATAAGTTAGCGGGAATAGGAGGACAACAATCTCATGAGGAGAGTGATCTTCAGAAACAAATACATGATTTCACGGATATTCTTCAGGAGTTCTCTAGACAACCACCGTCTAAGGTTCGTATGCCATAGGCGCAGCTGATCACCTTAGTGAATTTTCTCCGGTATATGATCCTCCCAATATAAATGTAATTCATTGAGATATTAATTGTTATAATATTTGTTATTATCTGGTGGTCTCACTATTGATGTTGACATGTATTATTACCCGTTGCATTACTTATAATTTTTGTAGGACGTCACAAAAAAAATTATAAGCAGTCTGAATAAAAATAAAAATGCAATGACAAATACATACTAAAGCGAGTATCCATACAACATAAGAAATACATAATCTAAAAACTAAGGCCTCGATAATGCGAACAATCCTTGAGATCTCTAAGAATCTCGCATGATTGGTCTTGGGATCAGCAGGGTCATCGGCCTCGATATATGGATCTAATGCATCAAGGACCACAGCAGCTGGAATAAGAAGATGTGATGAGAACCGCACTACGAGGGAGTCTATCCAGATTCTAAATCCACGGGTAGGTCCGGAATAGGTACCATTCCATCTAGTGAGCCATATTAGCATAAGGAGGCATCACAAGCCGTCTCATATACTTCGGATCTATGCAGTGGCTCGCTGCGTCATCCCAGTAGGCTGCTATAAATGTATGCTCCACCATATACCTAATCTTCGTGCTAGCCAGTCGACGGTGCTCGCGTGGCGTGATAATATGATGAATAGGAATGCCTTGCAATCGACCGAATGGATGTATACATCTCTCAAGCATGTGTGGCTCCACAGTATCGAAGAAGGCCAATGTAGCATGATATGTGTCAAACCGTACGCACTCTATCTCCTGAGCCATGTACGATGTCCACCAAACCTCAACCACTCTCATAGTATCCAAATGCATACTATACTCTAACACAGAACCGCCATGTATGGTCCCCAATAGCTCAAACTGTTGTATATAAAGATTGCGGGAAACTGCATCCCACTCTCAATGGTGATGCAAACATGGGAAAGTAGAGATACATCCATGCCTAAAAAATGAAAGGTCATACAAGCTTTGATATATGAATTATAAAATGCCAAATACATAGTATTAAAAAGAAATCAATATACATACCTCCAACAGTGAGTAGCAGCCCCCTAAGTCTCTCACATCAGCACGTGACGCCTGACCAAATTCTTGTAAAGCCATGCCAAAGTCGCAACACCCCAAGCCATCCTACTACACCTCCGAAGTGACTTCAAAAAGGCCATAGTTGTAAGGTGCAACGTTCAACTCGCTCTTATCAGTGAAAGGTGAATTGCTGATTACAGATAACACGTAACAAGATTCTATAATATCAATAGGAAGGTCCTCATCATCACCAACAGCTGAAATAGAGGCCATAAGAATCCCATGCTAAGAATTACCTCTGCTAGTGAGACTAATGCCAAGATCCCAGTTCACTAAGGCGATCAGCTGCACCTGTGGCATAATCTCACTAGTGATAGCCTTACCATAAGCTGGTATACCGAGAATGAGCTTTATGTTGTTAGAGTATAGTCATCTCACCGAACAACATATGAAATGAGTTGGTGTCCAGCTGCCACCTCTCAACAGACACACTCAAAAGAGTACTATGGCCGTGTTGGAACATACAAGGCTGTAGATGAACAAGTCCTGATGTAGCTGCCAGCTGTCTCACATCAAGATCACTAGGTGTCCGTGATGTAAGTGTGGAATGACGGACACGTAACCTCAACGTAGGTCGCTCATACATATTATAATAATAATAACAATACATTTTATAATGCAAGGTAATATATAAATCCTAAAACATTATAATAATATATATATATATACAAAAACACATGTTATATTGCAAGGTAATAAATATAAACTCTAAAACACTATAATAATAATAATAATAATAATAATAATAAAGATAGAAGGTTAATAAACCCAACTCGGGAATCTATATGTATAGCGTGAAAAAATTCAAAAAAAAATCATCTTTGAATCTAAAATTTCTGCAACTTCACAAAATCCTCTAAAATGTCTCTAAAACACAAATTTTAACCTCAGATTTAGGAAGATTCGACCGTTGTAATCTGAAAAAAAGGGGTCAGTACTTTGATCCATACTCATTTATTGACATTTATATCGTTTTAAAATTTAAAAATATTCGTTGGATTGGAAAAAAATGACAATTTTTCAAACTGAGAATTTCTGCCCAAAAATTGTCGGGTCGTCGGGTCCAGTGACTGGGGCCATCTCGAGTCGCCGGGTCCAGCGATTGGAATGGCGAGCGGTTGCCTGATCTGTGAGCCAACCCATCCTCGATCTTTGGTTCAAATGATTCGGATCGGCGTGGACCGCCGGTTTCTGGGCAATCTATTTTTTTTAATGCTTATGTTATTATAATTAATAATTATGTTATTTTTCTAAAGTTATGATTGTGTTTATGTTTATTTGTTTAATTTAATTTTATTTTATATTATTTAATTTGTTTTATCTATTTATTTTTTTAACATTTGTTTATGATTATGTTATTATTATTAATGATTATGTTATTTTTTTTAAAGTTATGATTGTGTTTATATTTTTTTTATTAGAGTTTATATTATGTTATTTAATTTGTTTAATTTTTATTATGACATAAAATTTGTTTATGATTATGTTATGATTATTAATGATTATGTTTTTTATTTAAAGTTATGATTACGTTTATGTTAATTTGTTTTATTTAGAGTTTATATTATGTTATTTAATTTGTTTAATTTTTATTATTTTTTAATATTTGTTTATGATTGTGTTATTATAATTAATGATTATCTTATCTTTTTAAAGTTTTCATTACGTTTATGTTTATTTGTTCAATTTAGAGTTTAAAACATGAAATATTTAATTTGTTGTATTTTTTTATATTCGTTTATGATTATGTTACTATTATTAATGATTATATTTTTTAAAGTTATGATTACGTTCACGTTTATTTGTTTAATTTAAGTTTATTTTATGTTATTTAATTTGTTTTTTTTTTAATAATTACTAATGATTATATTATTTTTTAAAATTCATGATTACGTTTATGTTTATTCGTTTTATTTACAGTTTATATTATGTTATTTGGTAATTTGTTTAGATTGTTCGGCTTGGAGCACGTAGGGGTGATGATCATTTAGGTCCTATGACAGATAGGACCGGGCGGGTTGAAGGTCGTGCAGTGACTGTATCATCCCGTGGTGTGAGGGGACGGCACAGTACTTCAGACATACCGTTTACTCCTGCATCTACTGGACCGGGTATGTATTATGACCCCCGGTGTACCGGGGTCTTCCACCCAGCCACTCCCTATGTTGTTTAGGACCCATCCTCCTAACACATCACACCATCTGTACAACCCCATACTATATGACCCTTATGGATATTCTCAGCCACCACATACATCATACGATCCATATGCACATGCTCCTAATCTGCCTATCAGTATGTCTAGCCAGGATCAGACACAGTATTTTTTTAAAACTCAGATTCCATTAAATGAGGTCAGTGGTCCAAGGTTGCAGTTAGGTACCCAATTTTTTGAGTAGCTTGTGGCATCCGTCTCGGTGGACTCATCTTACAATGGTGCTGGCTATGGAACCACTGATTGTGGCATTAACTCATCTGATGTTGGATTCTGGTACATCAGGGGATGGTGACAGGACTCGGTTTGAGGAGCCTGTGATGGTTGGTTCTCTCCGCATTCATGGTGGTGAGGACGATGAGGATGACCCAAGGATGATGGTGATGATGATGAGGATGATGGCGACGGGCATGGTGATGATGACGAGCCTGTTCCTATGGTTCATACCTCATCGTCCGGTTGTAGGCCTGCTCCGAGGAGGGGGAAGGGGTTGACTAGCATTTTCATGTCAGTCATGAGTAAGATTGCTGGGTTGCGACAAAAAAGACCCGAGAAGTCGTGTCCTCCTACAAACCCTACGCAGAAGAAGAAAGCAAAAAATGACAGTTGGGAGCGAACAGGTCCAGCTGATGGAGGTCCATAGGATTCAGTCCTTATCCCTTCATATAGTGGGCATATCTTTGGTAGTATATGGCGCGGACAGGTAATTTGAATATTTCTTTAATTTTAAATTTTTTATTATAAATTGCTAGTAATCATTTACCTATTTGATGTTTATATATATTTAATTAAATGTAAGAGAGATGCATATTGAAGTCGCATTCCCGCTTCGTGTCTCTGATTGGTTGGACCCCTAGTGATCCTGCAGTTGTAGAGTTGACACGGGAGACTGGATTATCACATCTGAGGAATTGCATGTTCCAGCATCAGAACTCCTCCTTGTTATCAGCTTTTATGGAGAGGTAGCAGCTAGACACCAACAGTTTCAACAAACTCTAGGGGCGGATAACAGTTACCTTGCATGATGTTGAGCTGATTCTGGGTATATCTGCTTACGGTAACGTTGTCGACCATCATTATTCTCGGGAGCAGTTGGTTGCAGTTATCCAGAATGCCCTCAATTTTTTCGACTCCAGTATCGGTATAAATAGTCAAAACTTAGTATTAGTTGCAGAATCCCCTGATAGTGAACTTTCTATGGAGTAGCAGGCCGCCCGATACGTCCTGTATTTACTTGGTAGTTCACTTTTCACTGATAAGAGTGGTAATGTTGTCCCTGGGAAGCTGTGGCCGATCGTGAAGAATGTTCATTTTATTGGTGGATTTGCATGGGGTGTTGCGGCACTTGCCTACTTGTACCGGAGTATAGGGCAGGCCTCGCGCATTGATGCGAAGAGTTGTCTGGTTGCTGGTCACTGGTTGAGGTAATATTATGTTATTTAATTTTTTAATTTATATTACTTTTTTTTTTTAAGTTATGCATGAGGTAATATTATATTTTTAATTTGTTTAATTGATATGATTTTTTTTAAAGTGTTGCATGTGGTAATATTATGTTATTTAATTTGTTTAATTTATATGATTTTTTTAGAAGTTATTTAGAGTTTATATTATGTTATTTAATTTGTTTAGGGTAGAATGATATACTAACCTTTTTGACAATTTTTAACGGTTAGATTTGTCCAGATCGTCATTTGAAGTATTCGAGTCTCCTGAGAACTTATGGAGGAGAGAGAAAGTGTTTGGTTGAAAGTGAAATATTTTCGTGCGTAAATTTTATATTATCGCGCGTAATTTATCGACCCCCTTAAATTTTATTAAATAATCTCTAGCGAAAAGACGTCGTTTCACTAAGGACTAATTAATAAAAACAGAAGTTGGAAGAATCAAACCTATGCAAATGAATTTGATCATTTCTTCTTCTTTTTTTTTTCCTCAACCAAGCCCTACATGTGACTGTTGCAAGCTTGCAACAATAGCTGCTCCCTTGTCTTTGTCGGAATTCCAAGTACCTCTACTACTCATGGTGTTTTCCAGCAGATGAGAGTTAGCTGACCCCCTTGTCCCAGTGTAGTTGAGCCATCCAAAGCAAAACACTGGGGTATAAAAGGAAAAAAAATCCCTAAGAGGAGAGATGAACAACAACAAGAATTGGATCCAGGAAAGACATTCTTTTCCTCCTATCTCAACATGTAAATTGAAGAAAGAAATGGACGAAAGGTTTCGGAAATGGTTAGCTGCAAACATGGGAGTATTTTTTTATCTTATACACTATAGTAGTCAACTTTTCCTTAATTAACTCTAAGTCATTTAAATAACTGTAATTACAGCTAGGCCCCTCATGTTATTTTTCTTTTAAAAAGGCATAGGTATTGTAGTATACATCAAAATTTGGTGAAAAACTACCTCCTTGAGCATAGAGAAATATGGAACAGCTCTTGAAAGATCATTTAAAGAAAAAAAAGCTTTATTACCACCCTATAAGAAAGAAGATCAAATAAGTAGTTTGAAGCCTCCATTCCCACACAACAGCTAATGCTTCTCTATATTATTCTTCTGTATATAGACTAGAACAAGAGTAATATACGGGACTATGCTTGGAACATGACAAGACTTCTCGAAGCACTTGAAAAGACCCTCTATGATTGCAAATCTTTAAGCCTCATGCAATTTTTTGCAGTACAATCTTGCAATGTTAAATTCAAATCATCTCTTTCAGAAATTTCTTCTAGTAAGCTTGAGAACAAAAAAAAAAAAAACTCTTTCTCTGGATTCTAACCGAGTTTAACTTTGCATATACTCTAGCATGCAACACTCTTTTACCTTCCTCAGCGGCTAAGAGCAGCTTCCAAGCAACTTTCAAGTTTCCCTATTTTATAAAGCCCTTGACTATAGACTCATACACACTTTGACTTGCCAACATAGTAAATTTATCATCATCCCATTTGAACAATATCATTAAGTTGATTTGACCTTGCCAACACCTTAACAATTGAAACAAGAACCCGATCATCAAGGAATAAATGAGGTTGCTTTTAAATCCAACAGAATACCTATAGAGCTTTTTCAAGAAGATCCATACGGCCCCACACACGACACTACCAGAAAATAGGGTTTCAGTGATCGAATTTACTGACCGACTGTCTTCGGTCGGTAACTTTATTTAGTTACCCTTTGAATGGTAATCCATTGGTAATTAAATAAAGTTACCAACCGATTGCGACTAATTCGGTCGATAACTCCATTTGAACAGGCTACTGACCGATTTGGTCATTGCTAATCAGTCAGTAAAGTTTATTTTTTTTTAAAAAAAATCAGAGAAAACCCCAGCCGGCCATTCCCTCTCTCAATCCCTAGCTATTCTAGGAACCCTCCCCCTTCCCTCTCATTCCCTCTACTTTCCTCCTCCCTCTCTCGTAATCCCCTGCACCTCAACCACGTCGTCCACTGTCACCGCCGCAGCTCCGTGACGTCTCAGGTATGCGCTCCTCTCTCTCTCTCTCTCTCTCTCTCTCTCTCTCTCCCCTCTTAATCTTCTCCTCCCTCTTCCATTGTTTTTACTTCGCAGCTGTTCATACGCTGCTGCCCAGCTCCTCCGACAACTACCCACTCTGCCAGTAACTCTGTTGCTATGTCAGTAATTCTCTAGAAGGGCATTGATTTTGGGGTTTTGTCCTTTTATTTTGAAAGGGAAAACATCGATATTAACTATTATATTGTATTTGTATGAATCATATGTCATAGAGAGTCAAAATCCATGTTGTTGAAATACAATCGATATTGTATTTGCTGCTGCCCATGTTTTTTGAATTTTCTGCTGCCAACCCTCTCTAAATATATATATATATAATTTAATCAAACTGCAGCATTTTTCATTGACCAAACTAGGCCTTAATTTGCTTTGTTTTTCTTTAACTACAAAAAAAAGCTACGTTTTTTTTTTTCTTTTTACATTTCTTGATATTATGAGATTCATCGATCATTTGAATCATAAGTTAGTTATTCAATTGTTAAACTTCTATAATAATATTTATTATTTTGTTAAAATTATAATCTAGAAAGTATGAAGGATGTGCTGTAAATACATAATTTCTTGACTAATATTTTTTTTCTTTTATTACATTAGATAGGGAGAAATGTTTCAAAAGAAAAACTAGCGTAATTCATAAAAATTATTTAGTTTTAGAAAGTTGCATTTCTTTTTGGTATGATTCTTAGACAAGCTTTTTTTTTTTTTTTTTAAAGTTCTGTCAACTTTTTTTTGGGAGGTAAATAATATTTTCTTCATTGTTGTACTTTGGTAGATTTTTCTCTTTGCTTTTAAACTTTAATTTTTCCATTTGGATGGATGCTTTGGTTTTTTTGTGTTATCATTGTTATATTAGAAGGTTTTTTCGTCATATAAGTTTTTGTTTTGGTTTGAGAAATTAACTATGTATATACTTATACATTATACTATATATTGTCCCTTTTTTATTTATACTAAAAAGATATTCGAACTTTTGTAATTATAAATTACAATCTTGCTGGATTTTACAAATTTTTAAGTGATGTGTACAATAAGATAACGAAGACATATATTTGTTGAATGTATCTTTTCAAGTTTTATTTGTGTAGGTGTAATAATGGCTTAATAATAAGGAACTCATGTTAGGGATGTGTCTTTAAGTTAGAAAGTGTCGCATTGAATATAATATGTAATATTTATAAAGTTATAAATAGTTTAGGTATATAAAAATTCAAAAACAATTTAACTATAAATTTACCTATAATATGTAATAACTACTCATGTCCCCCTATTGAAAGAGATAACTTAAACACATTTCATGATTAACTGACTAATGTAATTAATTATAAAGAAGCCACATGGTGTGGGTTGTTGTAATCATATAGAACTAATAAATAATAATAGTTTTTTTAAAACTATTATAATGATTTTTTGCATCTTTGTTTCGGGCACATTTTAAAGACTTAGTGCAATTTCATACTTTTTGATAGAGGTAAAACTATTAAACTCTTAATCTTTAAGTTGTGGCATATTTAATCCTTAAAGTTTAGGTTTTAAAATGACTATTTGATCTAAATATAATGATTAGTGAAACTATAATAATGATTATTGAAACTTAAACTAACACATTTTTCTAAATATGCCGATTTCAAATTGTTTATATTGTGGAGGAATCGGGACTCTTAAATATATAATTATTTTATTTTTATTTGAATAATTTGTTCTCTTTATGGGGAAGCCCGGACTCTGAAATATAATAATTATTTGTCTTTATGGGGGAGCTTGAACTCTATTAAACTTTTTAGATTTGTTTTTGTTTGTGTGGTTGGGGTCTTATGTGGCTATTGTTCCAAGGAATTGTTCATTTTTGTAGGGGGAAACTCTATCAAAAAAATTTTAAAAATTAAATTTTAAAGTCTTTGTTTCTTATTGGTTACTTAATTTTGGAAAGTTATTATAAGATATTTTGGGAAAAATATTTTGATGTATGTTTGTATAATACTCAAATGATTATAGAATTCTTTAAGCTCTTAATCTATAAGTTTAAACGTAAAATTCTTAAAATCTTAAACTTGAGGTTTTCTAAACTTATAAAACATGTTCTTTTGGGTTTATAAGGTCATATTATCTTATTAAGGTTTATAAAGTAATCCAAGTATCAAAAGTAAATTTGAATTGTTTATTGGGTAGCCCGGACTCTATAATTTAAATTGTTTATAAAGGAGACCGGACTCTTTAATCTAAATTGTTTATGGGGGATCCTGAACTCTTTAAATTAGCTTGAACGTTATCTTTTGAGTGGCCATTGTGACAGGAAAATATCCATTTTACAAAGGAGACTATGTCAAAATTTTCTAAAATCTTAGATAATATTTAACTATTACTTCTTCTTTTAGAAGTAATCTAATCAATGTATCAAAAGCGGCTTCTTCTTTTAGAAGTCAACTTAAACAAACGTTTTCGTAATCTATAAGTTTATACGTAAAACTCTTAATCTATAAGTTTATACGTAAAACCCTTACAATCTTAATCTCTCAAAAATGTTGATGTATATGTAACATTCAAATGATTATTGGAGAAGTCTTTAAACTCTTAAACTCTAAATATTTCATAAAGCTTTAAATGAGTAGTGATTCTAAATTTAAATGAATGTGTTTTGTTTAGTGAAGCTATGGAGGAGGATCGTAGTTGGATATGTAAAAGAATTGTGCCTAGGATTATTAGTGAGTTTCAACTAGGTGTGAAGTGTTTTGTAAATTGGTGTCTTAATTACGGTCTTGGTATAACTAACGAGTTATGGTGTCTGTGTGCAAAATGCAAAAACAAAAGGTATCTTAAAGAGGATGATGTGAAGTTGCATCTTTATAAATCAGGATTTTTACCTGATTATTATAATTGGACTACATATGGAGAACCATCATGGGGTTACCGACCGATTATTGGGGAAGGTAGTGTTACAAGAAATATTGAAAGCAACACTTACTGTGAGGGTATTTTTGATGCAACTGGTCTAGATTTTAAACCTGATACAGCGTACTACAATTATGAGGTTATGATGGGTAAAGAAGATGGCAGAGGATAAACTCATAATGGACAAGGCATAGAATCTTTTGGAATCTTCCATATTGGCGTACTCTTCTAGTTCGCAACCAACTTGACATCATGCAATAATGAGAAGAATGTCTTTGATAATGTCTTTTACACAATTATAGATGTAAATTCTAGGGAAGATGTTCAAAGATATTATAATCATCCGGAACTAAATCTAAAAGGTTCTACAAAATCGAAGGCATGTTACACTTTGACAAAAGAACAAAGGAAAGCCATACTTAAGTGGGTGAAGGACTTGAAACAACCAGATGAAAAGTCATGATTGCCACGTATTTTTGGACATATTGATTCCTATTACTCTTAAAGAGATACTTCCCAACAAGGTCTGGAGTGCCTTGGCAGAATTGAGTATGTTTTATAAGGATTTATGTTCTCCTAAATTAAGTGTGGTGTACATTTGTGAATTGGAGAGTAATATTGTTGTGTTGTTGTGCAAGTTTGAAAGGATTTGTCCCCCTTCGTTCTTCAATGTCATGGAGCATTTAATGGTTCACTTGCCGTATGAAGCTAGAGTATGTGGTCCTGTTCAGTACAGATGGATATATTCGTTCAAGAGGTACTTGAACCACCTAAAAAAGAAAATTAAGAATACGGCTAGGGTTGAGGGATCAATGTACAATGCTTATTAGGTTGAAGAGGCTGGCACATTTTATAGCTACTATTTTGAACCTCATGCAAAAACCAAGGCAAGAGACACCAAGAAATGATGAGGGTGACCAACTTGAAGTTTGAGAATCGGTTCTATCAATTTGCAAGGGACAAGGAAGGGCGTACGGCAAGTCGATGACAAGATTTTGGATGATATGGCAACAAACTACATACAGACAAGAATCAGTGAGGGGTTTTCATAATGGTTTAGGGAAGAAGTGAGTTGAAAGTTAAGTTAATTTTCATAATATAAGTTTAATTGCGTATAAATTAAACAAATATTCATTCCTTTATTCAGATGATGAATTTCGTGAATGCAAGCAGTAGCGAATGCCTTAAGAATTTTTCATGGGGTCCATCTAAACTTGTGAAATTATGTAATGGGTATTTAATTAACGGGTTTAGGTTTCGTACATACAACAAAGAGGTTCTGGTAGTCTTACATATAACTGTGGTGTAGGGGTAAAAGGTGACTATCATGGGATTTTAAATAAGATCCTTGAGGTTGGATTTCCGGGAATACCAAGTCAAAAGGTCGTGCTTTTTAAGTGTGATTGGTTTGATTCGTCTTTACATCAAGGTCTCAAGATTCATGATAAATATAAACTTGTGGAGCTACGCATTAAAAGAAAATATGCAGGGTCTATGATCCTTTCACTTTATCCCAATAGGCTGAACAAGTGACTTACGTCCTGTACCCTACTACTAAATGACAAAAAAGCGACTGGTGGGCTGTAATAAAATCAAGACCTCGAATTTTAGAGGTACCTCTAATAGACGTTCCATTCATAGAAGATATTGATATTGATAAGACTTCAAGGATAGATGTTGATGTTCAAGACATTAAAACTCCCGTTCATGAGTCGGGCGAGTTAGAATCGGTAGAGATTCGCAGGAGGAATAGTATTAGAGATGAAAATGACAATAATGAAGATGAAGAAGAGGTCAAATGGGAGTCCAATAATAAAGAGGAAGAGGAAGAGTTTCAATCGGAGTTCGATTCCAAAATGTAGAATGTTTAGTTGGTAACTTTTTTTATTCAAATCTAAATTGTTTAAGGAACTTGTTTGTTTCTTTTTCTCTTAAGTTTTGTTTAAGTAACTTTATTTTTAAATAGCATTATTTGTTTATTTTTCTATTATGAGTTTAAGTTACTTTATTTCTAAATGACTTGCTTGTTTCTTGTTACTGTTATGTAATTTTAAATAACTTTCTTTTTAAGTAACTTTTTAAAATTATTTTATCTTTTATATTACAGATGGCACATGGGAGTAAGAAGAAGAGGGCTCACCTAGAGACGTCTACTGGCATCGGCTTCTATTCTTCTGGGGACGTCTGCTCTGGCATCAGCTTCCTCTGGGACGTCTGCTTCTTCGACTATGATTTCTACACCTCCGGCAACCTTGACTCTATTTCCACAGTTTCCGTACTTGAGTCTACCGCCTATTTCTACTACTTCTTCTTCTTCTTCATCATCTGCTGCGGAAACGTCATCGAGGCCTGCCCATTCATCATCAGCACGTCCATCAGTGACACCACCTGTGCAGGGTGCTGTTGACTCTCAAATTTTTATCTTACCGACCGCTGACAGGTACTTGTTGTAGCCAAAATAGATCATTATATAACCTGTATATAAACAAGACTTTAAATAGATCATTTATGGTATGAGTGGATGTTAGACAATCCTTTATGAGTATGGAATTGCTTATGAAATTGTCGTCTTCAAACTTTCTAGGGGAGTCTAGACTCTTAAACCTTTGTTATATATTGAATTGCTCTGTGTTGTCGTTATCTGTGTGCCTAGGAATTATTTATTTTATAGGGAAAACTCTGCAAAATATTTTCAAAACTTAAATGCCACTATTTGAATGTTAAACTCTTAAGTTTTGTTTTGTGATTTGATTATATTTGGTTAATTAAATGTTACTTTTTTTTAACACTCACAGCTTCAACAATCGCTTAAATGCCACATGGGCGATTTTCCATCCCTCCTTCCACGGGCCCTCGCTTATTTCTTTGGCCACACTCTTGTTCAAAAAGGGGGAAAATTTAGTGAAGTCTGTATTGTTGATATATACTTATTAGACAAACTCCATAAAAAATCTTTCGTTTCTCTCTCATCTTTAATAATCTATATGATGTGCAACACAGGTTGTGATACTACTTAAAAGCGTGTCTTTCGTTATCATGTAATACTATCTCAAATATTTTCTGCTTTCAATGTCAATTTTGCAGGAGAATGACGATTATCAACCGCTCCGCTAGTGTTTTCGACCAATAATGAAAACCTCTCAATCTGGAATCGGAGCGTCGTCCTCGCAACCAGTTGAGGATGATGATGAGGTTGAAGCCTCAGATGATGAGGGGGATGAGGCCGATACCCAAAAAACTATCCCAATGGATGCATTCCAAACAGAAATGCAGACTACCTTTGAGCAACTCCGAATCAATCAAGAAATCCAAGGGATTCACTTGGCGGAAATAGTAAAGTCCACTCACCGCTATATGGACGAGTTGGCACATCAGAGGGCATTGATTGATTGCTAAGAAGTGATGCTAGCCCGACTATGCAACAAATTCATGCCTGATCAAGGCAGTAGTAGAGAAGGCGGAACGGACTTCGGTCCACAATAGGGATTTTTTCTCTCTTTTCTTCTGTTTTCTATCCTTTTGTTTTTATTCCTTGTCCTTTTACGTTCTTTCTTTGTTTTTGTGTTATTTATTTTTAGTTTATTATGTTATTTTTGAGTGGGGATGGCTTCCTGATATAATTTATCGCTTTATATTTGTGGGATTGCTTCTCATATATGTGTTTGTTTTCTTGTTTCTTTTAATATAACCACCACATTAAGAAAATGTAATTTTAATTTGGGGGAGGGGGGGAGAGGTATTTTCGTTCTTTCAAGTTTTTTCTGTTAGTCTCTTTATTTTTTTTCGTTCTTTCAAGGTTTTTTCTATTACTCTCTTTTTTGTTTTCATTTTTTGTACAAGTTTGTTCTGTTAGCATCTTATTCTAAAAATTCCAAAAAAAAAATCAAAAAATTTTTATTTTCTTTTTTTAACTCCCTTATTTAAAAATCCAAAAATATTTTATTTTCATCACTCGCAGCTTCGGGATGTTTTTGCTGCACTTTTCTTGCCCCTCAAGTTCTAAAACCCTTACAAATTTTATTTTCCCTCTTTTTCTTCTCTCAAAGTCTCCATAACCTCTCCACACCTTCACAACTCCCTCAACTATTCTCATCTTCCTCCACAACTCCGGTGAACTCCTCCACCAACTCGAACAAGAAGAATGGCAGCACAACTCTCTCTCTTGGTTTATATTTTCCTTCTCTCTTCTTCTCTCTCTTCTCTTGCTTATTCTTTTCTTCTAAACACTCCTACCATCTCCATTCTTCTTCTTTACACATATTTCATGCTAAAATCATCCTTTTCTTCAACCTCCTCATCAAAAGAACCCATCTTTCTACTCAATTTCTTTCCCCATCTATCTCCTCTTTTAATTTCTTGCTTTTATAAATTCTTGTAATTTCGGGCCTCTTAGTTAATTTTTGTTACCTACTAACTTAGTTTTGTGTTGCATTATGTTTTCTATCAAAATTTTGCAAAAATAATCCAAGAAAATTTTTCGGCAAGAATTCGGGCAAACTCCAGCGGCATTCCGAGAGAGAGGCATAAAAGAGAAAATTTTCATGGAAAATAGTTGTTTTCTCGAGCAACTACAGGCTTACTCTAAATTTCGTCTCCCTTCTTGCCTATGCTTTAGTTTAATTTGGACTTATGCTTTTGTTTTGATAGAAATTTTGTTGTATTTTGTTATACTGCTTTAAGCACACTATTACACCTACAGGCTACGTCGGACACTATTACAAATAGGGGCTATGTTAGTATTTTGATTATTGTGGGTTCTTGTATTCTTATAATTGTTTGTGTTGATGCTTTTCGGTATTACATTTTCCCTATTGTTTTGCCTATTTTCCTTGTTCTTTCTACTCTCTCTATGGTTCCCAAGAAAGCTATAGCTTCTTCTTCAGAACCCAAATCAAAAAGGGCTAGAGTTGAAGGGACCTCACCCAACCCCACTCCTAATGTTCTTCATTTTCCCAAGCGTCTCTCAGATACTGCTCGAGAATAGCTCGCCGATAGGGCCTCTCTTAATATGATCATTGGAAAATATTTTGGTGAAGAGGTCATAGAATATTTTAGGCTTGAAAATCTTTTCAGGGGGTTGGGTTGGATTCCTCTCCTCTACCTCTCTGGCGATTATTATCCTGACCTTGTCCTAGAATTCTAGGCAAACATGCTTCATAAAATGTACAAAGATCTTCCTACCATTATCAACATGTGTTAGGTTAGTATAACCCCCACATTGAGGACAATGTAATTTTAAGTGTGTGTGTGTAGGAGGGGGGGAGGGAGGAGGAGGGGGAGGAAGGGGTATTTTCATTCTTTCAAGTTTTTTCTGTTAGTCTCTTTATTTTTTTTCTTTTTTTAAGTTTTTTTTTTGTTAGTCTCTTTTTTGTATTCGTTTTTGTATGAGTTTTTTCTATTAGTCTCTTATTCTAAAAATTCCAAAAAAAATATAAAAAATTTTATTTTCTTTTTTTTTTTTTACTCCCTTATTTAAAAATCCAAAAATATTTTATTTTCAACGGTTTTGATAAAGTGTACAACTGAAAAATTCCTTAGGTTTTTCGAAAAAAGTAAATTACTTAATTACTTTGAAAACCATATTTACTAAAGTTCTTATATGATCAATAGTTTTTATGCACTTGTGAATGTTGTTTGAGTAATAGAAACTTAAGAATCTTGAGTAATTAGCATTATGATAATAAATTTTGAGCTTTGCCTGCAATTTCATGAATTTGTCTATCTTTAAAAGCAAAGTAGTCTAGTCTAGAATGGTCCTAGAGATGATGGTCTTAGGCCTTCTTTGAACCGATTGAGCATTTTTTATCTTTTATCCTGTGAAATAAATCCCTAGTACTCTTTTTGTGCCTTCATGCCAAGGTTTATACTCTTTTTCTTTGTTCTTTTAACATCACCATATATAGAACCTAGATTCGTAAGCTAATGGTTAGTATAGACTTTTGGCCATTTTGAGTGAACCTCGATTCGTGAGCTAATGGTTAGTATAGACTTTTGACTGTTTTAGGTGAAAGAAAAAAAATAAGTGTGGGGGGGAAAAGGACTGAAGAAAAAAGAAAGAAAAGCCCTATTGAATAAAGAAAAAGGATATTTTTGGGTATTTTCATGTATTCAGTAATTTTTGCTATTAAAGAGAGAAAGAATATATATCTGTATATATATATATATTGATGCTTGAAAAGAAAAAAATTGAAAAAAAAAAGAGAAAAAGCCAAAAAGGTGAGAAAAGATTGGCAGAAAAATGAAGAAAAATATATATGCCTTAGTTTTGAAAAACTCAAGTATCATCTCTCTCTTAATTACTTTGGTTATTATTGAAAACCTTGAGAAAAGCATGTTGTTAGATGGTTGTTGTCAAAAGAAGAATGAAGCAAGTTGTTCAAAGATGAGTAAGAAAAGTGAAAACGATGGCTAGAAAGTGTTCTTTTATTTCATTATCTTATCCTTTTCGGTTGTGTTAGCTATATCTCATTTGCTTTTGTCTCCTTTTACCTTCGTTTGTAACCTACTATGTCCTTAGCCTAACATTACAAGCCAAAAAGTCCTACCTAATCCAAGAACAACCTAAAATAGATTTTAAGTCGATAATTGATAGATAAAGTATGAATTGTGTGCATTGTTTTTTAAAATATTTCTTATTTCTAATCACTAAAATTTCATCTTTTCTTGTGAAAGATGGCATGATCAAAATCACACTTACACATCATTGATTGGTACTGATTTTGGTAGTTTGTGTTAACTTGGTAATTTTGTCGTCTGTCTATTTTTTATGTATCTTTGAAATGGGATGTTGATGTACTCTGTTGAAGTGGTATTATTCTTTTATTTTTCGAAGTTTAGTTTAGTTTGTTTTAGTGTTTTTTTTTTTTTATAAAAGCTTGTTTTGGAGTATAAATGCTTGAAATTATTTTTTAGTTAAATATTTTATTCAGCTTATATCCTTTTCGTTTTTAGCATAAAAAGTTTTTATATCCTTCATTTGTTTGTTTAGTTTGTGTTGCTTGAGGGCAAACAACAGATAAATGTGGGGGTATGTGATAAGTGCATCATTGTCTATATTTTCTATATGTTAATTTCATCATTTTCGGTGTTTTAAATATTTAAAAGTATATATTTTAGCGAAAGACCTCTTATTCTTGTCTTAGGCACCTTCAGGAAATGGAAACGATGAAAGGAAACAAAAATGGACGAAAACGACGAAAACGGAAGCCGTCGACAAAGAGACAGCACCTACCGCGAATGGTAGAGTAACCTACCATTGATGGTAGGTGCGGAGGATGGCTAGATGAAGTGCAACCCGAGACCTACCGCGACCAGTAGGCCTCACCCTACTGTCAGCAGTAGGTAGGCTGGCAAGGGCGGTTCCAATACTTTTCCAACTTTGGTTTTCTTGATTTCTACTCCAACTCTAGTTTGGATTTCTTGTATTTTTAGCTCTATATATAGGGCTCTTATGCAACCATTGAAAAGAATAATCAATAAATTTTATGTATGATTTTAAGTAGTTTAAAATAGATTAGATACATAGTTTTAGGTTAGATTTTAGATTAGGTCTAGATTAATTAGATTAGATAAAGATTGTTTAATTTTTCCAGCTTTTATATTTTCTTAGTTTATAGAATTTCAAGATTTGTGCAAGATTTACTTTCTTGGATTCAAGAATTGAAGACTTTGATTCAATATTTCGATCTTCAACTTGGTGACTCGAAAGACGATCTTAGAAGACGTTCGGAATTCAATTATGGCTTCAAGACTAAAAATCCTAAGCTTTCTCTTCACTTTTCTTGTTATTGAATTCTTTAATTAATTTATAGTTTTATTAATATGAATGGTGAGTAGTTTTTCTTATTTGGATTTGGGCTTGAACCTTAATTCTTGCTTATGAAGTTCTTGGTTTGAATTGTTGATTTGATGCTTGTTTTAATTTAAGTTGTCTTTCAATAGCGTTTGTTTGTTAATTTAATTGTCGCGAGATTAGATTATTCGCAAGGTTTTTTGGAATTGAAAAAGGAAGAATAATCTAAGGCAACCAATTGGGAATTAATTGGGGCAATTGACTAGAGACACGATATTACACTTTTAGGTCTTTTTAGATCACTTAATTTTATCGCACTCATAATTTGTTAGGGAAAAAAGAGATTTTCCACTAAAGGTTAGTGAGCAGGGTGGCTTTTGTCCTAGAGATTGGGATTGCCCGATTTTTTAGTGATACCCAACTTAATTAATTCAACATCATTTTCATTAAACTCTTTAATTGAGATAGTAACAAGGATTAGGGGGATTCCACTAAACCAAACTCTTGTTTTTATTAAACTTTTAAGAATGTTTTTATTATTAATTTCTTTTAATTGCTTTTATTATTTTTAAATTTTTCTCAACAACATTTTTCTTTTTCCGACTAAGCATTAGAAACCCAATTAGTACTTGAACCTTCGTCCTCCCCTTCAGGTGAAGACATATACTTTGAGAATACGATGAGTCACTTACCAATATAGTTGTAAAGATTATTTTTAACACATCCAAATCACAATCAAGTCATTTTTACAAATAAATTACAAATCTAATTACATTCACTTCGGGGAATGATATAGAATTGTTAGTCAAGTATCACAAATACTTCATCAATTACTCATTTTATCATTCAATATCAAACAGACATGAGATCAATTCAAATAATTTTGAAAACATATTTCTGGACATAGCTACTTCTGGAGCACATATGAGGTATAAGAGATGAAGTATTTTTCCTCTATTACATCACCGATAATATTTTCTTTCATATATCTTTGATTGATGAGGAATTCTAAAAGCCACAAAATCATTCATATTGATATAGTATATATTTTATAACCACGAGTATAACTCATTATAATTGGTATTTGTATAACAATCATCTTTTGGTAATTGTACATATTTTCTCTCAAAATATATCACCATAATCAAATACATTTGATTTTTATAACTTTTCTTGTGGTATTTTCGAGATCCACTATATCCAAATGGATTTTAGCACTAAATATACAAATTAATACATAATCTCTTCTCAGAATATGAAGAGTCATAAACACAAATTTAACAAAAGTTCATCATTATGAAATAGAGATTTTGTTAAGGAGAACTTACCTTAACCTTTGAATCATTTAAAATACAAATTCTTATGAGAAACTTAAAAGGTATAGAACGTCTTCATATGAACTTCTAAAATATCTACTTCTAATAATCTTTGGTAGAAACTCGTATTGATAACGTGTTATAAAATTATTAAAATTATCGAACAATATAACATGTAAATTAAAAGATGAATTACAAAGAGAAATACAAGAACTATATAATATTATTAATTTTTAAATCCCTCTCTACAAGTTTCTTAATGCCCTATTTAATAGAGCTAAGGATAGAGGAGAGATGAAATAAAAATGATAGATAAATCTTATCCTTTACTAAATAAGGTCATAATGACCAAACTTCTATCTTCTAGAAATAAAGAATAACTACCCATTTGGTACCAAAGAATAACTACCCATTTAATTTATTGGAAATGCACTTAATAAAATAATTTCATAACAATATATATAGTTAGGCTCAAATGAAATTGAGCTTACTGGGAGCAAGCTCAGTAGAATAAGCTCACTACAAGGAGTAGTCTAATATACTTTATAATAAATTAATACATTTTTTTTTAACAGGTAAGGAAAAGGATTATTATACTAAATATTTTGATTCAAGATCCTCTAATATTTGGCGCTTTATCCGTGGCTTTCTCGAAAATTAATACTATAATATTGACAAAAGCTCTACTATTTCTGTTTTGTTATGATTTTGATGAACGTGATACAATAAATTATTTCGAATAATAATATAATATAAAAATATATATATAGAAAAAAAAAGTATAACAGAGAAAAATAGAATTCAAGAATTAAATCTAAGACCTTATTTATAAAATTAATTTATCACTTAAAATTAGTTAGTTAAGAGTTTATTGAATTAAGTGTGATTGATAATAAACATTATTAAGTACTTAATGTTTTTTAGATTTTAAATGAAATTTTTTAGTTTAATTCTGAAGTCTAAAATCTGAATATATTTATTGATTGTCAAATAATTACATTTTTTTCTATATAGTTACCACTTATTAATCAATTCAATATGCAAATTTAAACTTCAATTTTCAAATTCAGCATCCAAACTTAATATTCAGAATTTGGAACTTAAACAATTCAAACTTCACATCTTACTTTCAATTTTATCAAATAAGACATAAATCTTATTATTAATACAAAATATTACAAAATCTTATTATTAATGGACATCCACCATATATATCTATATATATACCCTCATGTGTTTAAGGATGTGACTAATCATTTTCATCTTTTAGCTAAACTTGTTTTGGATAGTTCAGGTTGTACAAAATATTCCTTTTTTGTGTTTTATACATTGGAAGGGTATGGTTTAAACTGAATTTTTGCCACATAAAAGACTAAGTTAATTGTCTCGTCACAAGAACATTCATGTATTCCGTCTATATTTTTTACTTATTATGTAGTAATTTTTGTATTTTTTTTACTTGTCACGTATGATTCTAAAACAATAATTAATAAACTCTTCTTACTATACTTTTCCATTAATAACAAATTTCAAGTTTTTTTAATTCATAATATTGAAACACCTATGACGACCAGTAACATCTCTGTTAACATTTTCATTTATAATATATTTTTTTTCTTAAGATTTACCTTTTTATTTTTAAATTTGTCTTTTATTTAATAAATTTTATTTACTATCGAAACTGATATTAAAATTAATAAAAATAATAATGAAAAGAGAGATTCGAAAGAGATTTTAATTTATATAAAAAAATTTCAAACTTAATATTTTCTTAAAATTTGTGACGTTTAAAACGTAACGCATGAAAATAAAAAAGGAGTATTTTTCCGTTTATCAATTAAAGAAACGGTTGAAGTCATTACGAGCTACAATCAAAATACTCCTCGCATGGGTACAAGTTCTGAAACGGTTGAATTGGTACATACAACCAGGGTTCGAAGGGCCGGCTGAGATTTCGCCTTTCGTACCGAGTTACAACCAAAACAATCCTTAACTGCTTGATACTTCCCGCCTCTCCCCTTTTCTTTCGCCCCCTCTCCACGTCCCTCGCAATTCGCCGCCTCTGTACATTGTAACTAGAAGATTCTTGGGTATTTTGATATGTTCAATACAGTACCAAATGTTTATGTTTTTCTATTTTGATATCCTATTCCGCTCGTTGCAGGGTTGAATCGCTGAAACTTTTTCCTATTATCGTAATTCTGGCAGATAGGGTAACATATTTCACTGACTAGCTCTTTCTCCTAGCTTCTATTTCCTTCACAAGCAACCAGGTATGTGTAATTGTAACCATATATGAGAACTTGCATCGTTTAGATAATCTTTATTTTCAGGTAAAGTTTGAGCAGTTAGAGTGTTCCCTTGCTTAGTTGTTTAATTTATTGATACTCTTTTTGCTTTATTCAGATAACCTGTTAATTTGCTTATTGCTTCGTCAAAGCCAAAATTCTTATTAGAGTTGCTGAATTGGGTCAATGATTGCTTCTGCTCTGAGGAATACTTTCTAATTTATCTAGAACGGTGAATACTGATAATTTTATTGCTTTTGTTGTGTGCATTACTAAGAGATTTCATGAAAGTACTGTAATGGAAATTTTCAAGAACAAGAAGCTGAATGTGATGACATCTTCTCTCAAGTGTTTGGTTACAAAGGGAGAAAGTGTTTCACCTAAATTGTTTCGAGAAGCTAGGCTACATCACAAACTAACTGCGTTTTAGACTGTGGTCCAGTAGATACTGTTCATCCTTTTCATTTTGATCACTTGTATGAGGTTTTCGAAAGAAAGACAAATCTGCTATCCACCGTGAACCAGTATAGAACTTATAATGCATAAACGACCAAGAAAAAATGAGCGAAAGCCTGCAAATTTGCAACTTTTAACACCTTTTTCCTTTTAACTTTGACTTATTCATATTGCTGTTGAGGAAATTCAGATGATTTTGTCCATTTAATACAAAGTGTATACTGGGGAATCAGGCCAACGGTTTTTGCCTTATGCAACACAGGGTAGAGGGGAATGATTGGATTTAACAAATTACCCAAAAAAGTGATGGATGAAAAGGTAAATTCATTAGGAAAGAAAGTATCTCTGACTTGAAATGCAATATTGCTAAGATATTCTCGGCTTTGCATGTAGATAAAGGACTTTTGAGCAGCAAGGTAATGGTAAAATTTATGTCTTGCCGAAGTAACAAATATTCCACACAACGGTGTTGAGTTTTTAATGATAATCTTAACATTATTTAAAAAAAGGGGACATACAAACATTGTTGTAGTTTTGAGAAATTCTTATTGCTTTTAACTGAGAATAATAGTGAAACTCACTGCTTTGATCATTCAGTTTCAGAATCTTCTTTGCGTATCAGGGTGCAATCTTTTACATGCTAATTATATGATTTCCTATACACAGTTATTGTACCAGTGAGCTAATATGAAGCAATCCAAGGATCCTTTTGAAGTTGCATTTGAGGAACAAGAAGAATCGCCTCCTATATCACCAATTGCACCTGATGAGAATGAACCTCAAATACCTGCACCAATGAGTGATCATGCAGATGATACTAGTATGCATAATCATCCCTCAAACCCTTCAACTTCCACTGCTGCAGCAATACCTATTGGGACTGCTGGCCCAATTGGCAAGCCCAAAGAAGATGATGAGGAAGAAGAGGAAGAGAACATGGAAATTGAGCTAGGGAAGTTGACTGCCACTGGTGACCCAGATAAAATGGCCAAAATGCAGTAAGTATTGTGCATCATCTCCTTTTGTTTAAAGCTTTTAGATGTGCTATTAGTATTTTCATTGTCATGAACGCTTTATGGTCCTCATATTGATCCTCTTTTCTTTTATTCTTTCTGCACAAAGCAACTTGTACACAATGATATATTCCAAATAGCCTCTGCCTCATGGCATCTGCAGATTAGTATCTAATATCCATTGTATCTACATTCAGTCATTTGATTTCCCTTTGTTTGGACTTACTCTTACAGATTGTTAGTAAAATTGAACATTTTCTTCTTAGTAAGAGACCATACACACTGGTATATTATCTAAAGAACATGAGCTTACTTCGAATAGTTTAACATGTGCACTGGAATATTATCTAAAGAGGATGAGCATAATTCTAATAGTTTCAGAACTAGTTGGTTGGCTAAATATTTAATTTTATATTTAAGGTTAGGCCATCTGTTGAGAATTTGATGTTAGATTTGATTTTCTTGACACTCTAAATTTGATATATAGAATTTTGTGTTAGCCATGCTGCAACTCTTGTAAATATTTTAGACCATTAACTGGAAATGAATGTGTATTAATATTAGTAGCTCTAAATGAGCTTATGGAAGGTTGTTGAGAAGTATGAGTTCCGTGCTGTCTTTTCCCCCTTTGTCCTGTTTTGCATGATAAATTATTCTTTCTCTCTGTTGCAATATCTAAGATTAGAGATATATAGCATAACATATCTAGCAGACTCTATAATTGCAGGCTCCCATCTCCCCTATCTCTGACTTGGTTATGTCTATATGCTGACAGACAACACCAAAATTCTGCATTGCATTTCTTTTTAATCATATTTTATTTCTAAATTCACCTAGAAAATTTTTATTTTTCCATCTCTTTTTTCCCTGAACATATGAAGCTCCACATTTTCCATTGATCTCCTTTATTTTTGGATATGCCTAACTCGGATGGAAGGTCATGTTTTCCTTTTCGTTTTGGTGAAAGATACTACTTCTCCAAAAATAGATCTCTAATACATTATATGTGAGGGATGTGCCAGCTTGAATCTTGAGTTACATGAACTTAATTTCAGTGTCATGCATAGATCCCAAAAAAACTGGCGACATATAACATCCACAGGTGAATTTCATTATATTAGTTTCATTGTTGTATGAATGGGGTAGATTTGCTGAGATTGTAGTTTTCATGTTGTATGCTGGTTAGATAGAAGTAAAATGTGTCCTGATGTGATACTGGAATATTGTATTTCAATACCCCACCCCCCTCCCCCGAAAGGAATTAAGAAGATGGTCCCATTGTGGATGCTACTTGATGCATTTTTATGAGTTTTACCTTCTTCAATTTTTCTTTATGATCTCTATTTAAACTCAATTCTTTGTTTAGGGCTATTTTGTCACAATTCACTGAGGAGCAAATGAATAGGTATGAATCATTTCGACGATCCGGATTTCAAAAATCTAATATGAAACGGGTATGTTACTTGACATATGAAGCTTTGCTCTTTCCTTCTCCTTTAATAGTTGAATTTTTCCTCGTCCCACCCCTATGTATCCCTAAGAATTGTTCTCTAATTTGATGATCACAAAGCTTAATGATCTCACTTTCAAGAAGTATTAGGAGGAAGGCTTGAATAAAGTTACTCAGAGCATGTATAGCTATAAAGAAACATCCTTGTTTACATTGCATTATGAGTGATTTCTAGTTTGATAATGTGAACTAATCTTCTCTTGCTAATCAGCTTCATCCGTTTCGCATATAGTTTTTCATATCTGGCTGAAAGTTTCTTTGTTAATTTTTGTTAATCTTTCCGATGCAGTTGTTATCAAGTATCACCGGAAGTTCAAAAATTTCTGTTCCTATGACAATCGTGGTATCTGGCATAGCAAAAATGTTTGTTGGTGAGCTTGTAGAAACAGGTTTGTACATATTTAAAAGTTTATGCTAGGAATCTGTTATGTGCTCTGTCTTTGCCTTCTCACTGAATCCTGTGATGGTAAAAATTTCTTGTATTCGCATCCTATGCTCCTTCTTTTGAAGTTATCTGCATGAAAATGCCCTTTTCAGCTTGTTTAAAAAGAGCAGGAGTCCTAGAAACTTTCTTATTCCCCACATATACAAACTGGAGAGAGCTAAGTCACAAATCTTTATGCATCTTTCTTGGACAAACTTGCAGCCAGAATAGTGATGAGTGAGAGAAAGGAGAGAGGGCCAATTAGGCCCTGTCACATCAGAGAAGCATATCGAAGGTTAAAACTTGAAGGCAAGGTTCCAAGAAGATCAGTACCAAGGCTTTTCCGCTAGGTAAATCAGCAAAGACATACTGCCTCATATTCAGGTTTTTATATTATTCTCTTATGTGCGATATTTTATATCTGAAGTTGCTTGTACGTGGTGAAGTTATTTACTTAAGCACTTTTAAAATCCTTTGAATGGGTATGAAACTAACCAGCACATCTGTTTTATCAATGGCATCAATTGTAAAATGAATAGAGATGGAAGGGCTGTTATCATGTGGTCTTTTATTTGATTTACTTTGTTGAGGATTTCTATCCTCTTTCTAAAGTTTATTTATTTATTTATTTATCTTTTCTTGTCATTTAAATCTCCTCTCCGTTTTGTGTTAAAACTATCCTTCTCTTTTCTCCTTTGGGGGCTGGGGGAAAAGCTGAGGGTGCTACACTAAAGAATGATGTATGAGATATCAAAGTACAAATGAAATGCTGATGCATCATTATGTTTTACTTGGTTTATATGAACTAATAATTCTGATACACCTTTCTCCAAAGCATATGTTGGGAACTCAAAATTTTCAATTTGACCTACCTAGGGCCTGTATTGAGATTAGCAAGACTAATGGTGAGAACTCATAAACAAAATATCTTATAACCTTTGCTTTCATAACTCACCTTATTTTCCTATTATCCTGAGCATTTAACTGATGCGCAAAATCTGTTCCTTTTTTATTCTTCGAAACACTCCTCCCCCTAACACAAGAAAGAAAAAAACTAAGTCTTAACAAGAAAATATATCTTTGGAAAAGGATGTCACTAGAGCCTAATTTTGCCGGAGCTGTAGCTTTCTTTTGTGGTTCTGACTTCTCATTACAAAAAAGATATAAAAGATATTGTCTTGTATTGAGCCAATCATTTTTGGGAATTAGAGTTGGCATCAAAATGGTAAAAATCAGACTGGCATTTTCTTGGATCTTAAATGTATGGTTGATTATGCCCAGCTAAGTACTTTGTAATATCTATGTTCAATGATATTTGAGAGAATGACTAGTTCTGCTGATTTTTGGACATTCTCTAATTGGTCATATTTTTAAGTATAAGCCTATAGATGCAAGAAGTTGGTTATTATAATTTGTTTCTCAAATCCATCATTTGATTTATTTTTAAAACTGTCCTGATGGCCGTTAATCTCAAATGAGAGTGCATACTTGGTTCAGTCTTTTACCATTTAAAATTATCAAGGCAGTTACAAAATCGGAAGAATCATTCCCACTGCGACATTTTTAATCTTTAAATATTACATAAACATATCTGCTTCCTATTTGTGGTTCAATTCAAACTGTTGGAATTTCTCATACTGTTATACTAAATTGTTCTAGCATTAAATCTGATTACAATGAGCTTTTATCAGGTTTAATCTTGAAGCATTGGCATTATGAAAGCATGAAGCAGGGACAGCACCAGATAGAGAATTAGTATCTAGGATTCAACCTACCTGTCCGTTTACCCATGGCTTAAAGGTCCCTTATATTGAGAGGAGAGGGGTGGGGGATATCTTGTATGGGAAATTCACGTAAACTTAGCTGCAGGCTGCATGAGGGAAAGAATTTTTTGGTGAGGGTTTTACCACCTCGTTTTTTCTTTATTCTTTTTTAATACTAGATTACTTACAAGTATTCTGTATTTTGATATTATAATTTCTAGTTCTACCCTCGTATACTAAAGCGGAAAAGAAAGTCGAAGCAACCAAAATCAAGTAGACATTTTATTTGGAAGAAGTAATTTTTCTTCTCTTATATTTGTGTATTTGTACTCCTGAATTCTTAACAAACTATGCATCTTAAATTTTGGCTTAATCTGGTTTTAAGTGTGATAAGAATAACCAAATAAGGGGAAAAAAAATCAGCTGTTTGGATTGTTTGAAACAACAGAATAAGGGTTTTGAAACCAGATTTTATTGCATTGAAAGGATAAGAATGCATCGACGAGTCACCCTGCAATAAGGGTATATAAACTGTAGAGCATAGGTCAAAATTGAGATCATTAATCGGGCAACCCAAAAGCTCATGGGAACTAAACTATAAATTTAGTTACAGTTTGCTATATTGGAGATTTTAAATAAGGGGATCGATAAATTATGTGCGAGAATCTTAAAGATATACATGAATAAAAAAAAATCATTTCTCTTTCTCTCTCTAAAAATATTTTCTTTAACCTCTCTTTAAAAATCTTTTGAATGTTCTTCAAATTTTTTAAGAAACATAGACGATTTTAAAGAATTTCCTGAAGAAAAAATCAATTTTAAGGTAAAAATCAATCAAATTATTGAAAAAATTGAAAACCTCTAATTTCAATCAGGAGGGCCAAAACCATCTAATAATTTCGCCCCAAAGCCTAATAGCAAGTCCAACCTAAAAGCCGAATAGTAAGTTGAGCCTAAATTTCTAGGGCAACATCAGTAACATAACTGACCAAGTGGCACGCCAACTTGAGCAAAGGGGGAATGACTATTGCTAGTATTTGAGAAGAACAGAATTAATCAGAGGAAACTGCATCAAAATCACAACCAATAGACCGCCAAGATAACCATCCAAAGCACAACTGTTGAGTCTGGCATCCCTCCATTAACCCAAACTCCTCTTCGTAGAGAGGCAAGAGCACTTGCACTTTTATTCTAGTCTCGGTGTCAACCTCTAAACTCCACTTGGCACCTAAAGTGACCAGACACCATTCAACAACAAACAAAACCAGAAGAGCAAGACCACTCTGGATCAAATAAAGCTCTCTAGCCTGTCATCCCATGCACAAGTAGAGATCGATCAATCCACCACTGGTGGAAAAAAGGCCACACCGGGCTCGTTAGCAAGCCCCAATTTCCCAAAGTAAGGGAAAAAATGCACCGCAATATAGACCAATGCAACTAAAAAGACTGTCGCCGGCACAACAAAACCATACTATATAAGTTTTTTCTTGAAATGGCCCATTATTTTAAAAGTAGTTCTAAAGGGGCCATGTCATGAGGTTAATGCGCCTCTTTGGTCAAAGTAGCTAAAATGGCCTCTTGCACCATCTAATCCTTTATCCTTAATTTTTTCTTTTTATCATTTCTAATTCTGATACCTCTTTTAGTTTTTTTTTTAACAATTTTTTAAAGAAGTAATCAATTATTTATTTTATGATATCCTCCTTTTATTTAATTGGAGGAAAAGTATTAACTCTTACAATATTTTTATTCTCTCTATATTTAGGAAGTCAAGATTAAAAAAACAATCTATATATTGAAAGATTCAACAATTAAAATTCAAAATATCATTCATTTCATAAATTAAAAATAATGTCTTTTAGAGCCGAACCTATTTAAACTTTAAAAATATGTAAAGCATCAAATCTGAATTATATTTGAATTTGTCTGAATGTACAATTTGTAGTCTCGTACCCCACTTTATAGATTCGCTAATCATCACTTTTAAATAATATTTTTATTATAATTTTTTAAATAAAATAAATCACAACGCATGTTTTAATTAATTTAAAAAGCTCTATAATCATTTTAAAGTTTGATCTATACTAAAATTAATAATACAATTTGAATAACAATATCTTCAAATTTAACTAACAATACTAATACATAAGAAATCATCAATAATCTCTTTATATCTATTTTTCAACCTTTTAATCTTCTAAATGAAATTATTCAACATATAAAATGATACATTTATAAAAAAATAAAATCAATGTATATTTTCATAACCCTCTAACTAAAAGACAGTTTTTTTTTTTTAACAAAATTGATGAGATTTTATTTTTAATTGTTGAATTCTTTATTTTTTTGGGAATGTTGAATACTTACGTATATAAATTATTTTTTAATCTTGAATTTCTAAATATAGATAGAATCTTCCTAAAATAAATATAGATGGAATAAAAATAATATGTAATGGTATTTTTCCTTTAATAAAATTAAAGAATAATTGCAGTAAAAAAATAATGAATGGTCTCGTAAAGAAATAAAAGAAATATGACATTCAAAATAAACAAAAAAAAAAAAAAGGAAAAAAGGGGCAAAATTGAAGAGAAGCACAAGATGACATTGATGATAGTCAAAAGTGGACATTGGTCTCATAACATAACCACTTTAGGATTTCTTTTAAAAAAGGAGGTCATTTTAAGAAAAAAAACCTACTATATATAAAGATTTATATGAAAAAACCACACGTCTTGAAATCTTAAAAATTATACTAGGATCAGTCCCAAATCGCATAGGGCCCCTACTCCGTCGGAATCGAGTTACTCGTGCCGAGGTCAAAGCAAGTTTTGTGACTCACCTCTTCCTGAATCACTAAGGCCACCGTCAGTTGGAAGAGAGAAGTCCTTATTTATATTGTAACTGATTATAAGAAAATTGAAAAAAGCCACTCAATTATTTATGAAATTACAAGCATAGTGATTTTATTTTATTTTTTATAAATATGAACTATTATTATTTTAATTTAATCGTAATTGTATTTTCTATAGCCATTTTTCCAGCAAATTATAGTTGTATTTATAGATAAGTTTATGAAAAATCACAATGATGTACCTAATTGTATTTTTCTAAATTAATAGACCCATCTGAAATATGATATATGATATTAAAATTTAAGGACCAAATCATAAATTGTAAAGAGTTGAGACACTCTTATCATCAGCATCAATACTGTCTCCAGCCTGGTCTTCTTCGTACCTTCAATACAAAAGCCCAAGAAACTAGAAATTTACAATTAACACATCGTTCTCAAGAACATCCACAATCTTTCTCAAGCATCTTTGAGTTTCCCAGATTGGTTCAGTGTTTTTTGTTGTAGCAAAAAGCAAACCCAAAAATTTAGGTGCACTTTTTCTCATCTGTGAAACCTGCAATAGACAATGGCCGTCTAATTTGGATATTTTGTCCTGCTCCTATTGTAATAAAGTTGCTAATACATTTGTTTCCAAATGATGAAAAATGTAAGAGCATGGATATACTTAACTAATAAATCCTTTGAAAAGTGGACATTCCTTTATGGTAGTAGGTATAAGCATAAGATATTAACTGCAAATATTTTGGAATCACTGAACAGTGTTCTTAAGAAAGCTAAAATTTTACCGTTGAAAGCCCTAGTTGAAGAGGTGTTCAATAAACTTGTTAGATATTTCGATGAACATCGTGAGGAAACCCGGAGCTGTATCAATCCGTTCCTTAAGAGAGTGTTTGACAAGTTTATAGACAATGAAATCAAATTATAATCACTAACAGTTGTGTAGTTTAATGCACAAAAGGTCATTTACAAGGTGAAGTCCGGTCTAAGGGGAGATGGTCGAGGTGATCGCACTTATACTTTGTACATGCAATCAAATTCCTACACTTGCAGGAAATGACAGTTCTACACGTTGCAATGTTCACATACTGTTGCAGTTTGTAAAGAAAACGAAACAACACCCCATAGTCTTTGTACCAGGAATATTTTTACAAGAAGCTTACTTAAGCACGTATAAATCTAACTTTTATCCAATTGTACATGAGGATCTTTGGAAACCGACTCCTTTCAACTTGACATGGTATCTCCAAAATATGAAGAATAAACAAGATCGAAAACAAGGCACGTATCATGGAGAGATGGACTATCAGAACCCAATATTCTCCTCCAAAATGTAACAGATATCAAAGGCCAGAGAATAATAAAAAAATTAACCCTAGCTCATTAGAAATGTGTAATTTTTCTTTTCTCTTTAAAAGTGTCGTAATATTTGTCTTCTTATATTAATGATATTTTTTTTTTGGAATTACTACTACTTACTTCTGAATTAGATTCTTTTATAGTTTTAAAATACTTAACAAAAAATATATACTTTTTCACAAAAAATAAGACAAACAAATGAAAAAAAACACATAAAGTGAAACAAACATAAAATACTGTCTTTCTTTTTCAAAAAAATTAAAAAAACTCTAAGTCATTTTTAACCTAAAAAATGCTAAATGAAATACATAAAGATAGGAAAAAATATTAAAAATAGTTTATCTTCATAAAATAGGTAAATATAAAAATTTCATTCCTTCATTTTAAATATTTTTTTAAAAATATATAGGAATATCGCATACACTGTATGCGACATACCATGAATATCGCATACAACATACGTAAAATCGTTGTATATATCACATTCACCATGCGATTAGCTAAACACAAATTAACGAAATAATTAGGCATATTGCATATGCCATATGTGATATTTCTTTACAATTTGCATATGTTATATGCAATATACGTAGATTAGGAATAAAAAAATAACATGCGTATTTTAGTAATTAATTTTTAAAAACCACTTAAAATGGTCAAAAAAGCCAATAAGTATTCATTGAATTTTTTCCAACTTTATCCATCTTGGTGTTAATTTATTTTACTCCTCATTTTTATCCTTTTTTTTTCTATAGTTATCCATCTTTGTGTTAATTTAATTTATTTATCAAAAAATAAATTTATTTCACTTCCTCTATTTATCTTTTTCTTCATTTATGAAGGGTAGAAAGGGTATTGTAATTCAAAAATTGTAACGCCCCACCCAATAAGCATCTCGGGTGACCTTAAGAGGGCGATTGTCTTGAACATAGAAGTCAGGGTCTAACGTAATAAAATTTACAAATTTATGATGTGTACTTTTTAGCAATTTAAATACTCGGTGGTCTTATATAAGGTAAAGTGGTGTTTTCTTTTTATGGAAGAATATTATCTTTTATTATTATTAATATTATTATTAATATTATTTTATATTTATTAGAGTTAATTATGATTTTTTTAAAAAAAAAAAAAAAAATTTGCCACTTGTCAAGAGGGGTGTGTCACTTGGCTTATTGCATGGCCACTAAGTAATGTGTATATATATATATATATATATATATGTGAATTGAGGAGGAGAAAATGGCTGATGTTTTTTTTTTCTCCTCCGCCCCTCTCGACTTCAGCATCTAGGTGAGTTTGTCTTCTTTCGTTCTTTCTTTTTGGTTCTTTCTCTTCCTCTCTTAGTCATCTTAGAATTTGTGTAGTGCTAGTATGGTGATGTGTTGTGTCATTTTTTTTTAAAGTACTAATAATTTTAGTTGCTAGCTATCCTATATATATATATATACTTATATATACATATAATTCTTGTTTTAAAGCTAGGAGTTGGAATTAGTTTTTATTTGTTTAGTTATTTATTTATTTGGTTAACTAAATTTTAATTTATTTCCTCTTCTTTATTGATGATTTATAGGGTTTGACTATGGGTTCTTAAGATGAGATATTTAGGGTATAAATTGGTTTAAGACTTAGTTAATTTTACGTTCTTGGGTTCATTTTAATTAATTATATTTGTTTATTTATTTGATTTTCTTGGTGTGATTCTCTCATCTAAATGATTTTAGTATACATAATTTTTTGTAAATAATTTTAGTGTATATTTTTTTCTTATATATACTGTTAGTATACATAAATTTTTTTTTTTGTATCTAAATAGTTTATATATATTTGTGGTATACATAATTGTTGTAAATGATTCTGGTATATATATAGTTTGTATATATATTTTTCAGTATATATGGGAATTTTATAAATAATTTTAGTATATAAAGTCTTGTGTATATCTTAGTATAAATAATTTTATAGCTTTGTATACATTTTTATATACATAACTTTTGTAAGTAATTTTAGTATTCATAGTTTTGTACATATGTTTAGTATAAATGAGTTTTGAAAATGATTTTAACATTTATGGTTATATATATAATACTAGTATACTTAACTTTTGTAACTAGTCTTAGTATATATATATATATATAGTTTTTGTATATGGTGATAGCATATATAATTTTAGTATCACTCGTGGGTTTGTATTATTTTTAATATAGATGGGTTAAGAAGTTTAGACTCTTTGGATTAGTATATGCGTAGAAATATCCCAGGTTCAGAAGGAGATATGTTTTTCTTTTTATATATTTTTTATGGCAAATAGGAATATTGGAATTTATAATTAAGTGTTTTGTTGGTATCCTATTTATAGGATTATAGCGCCATATCTGCATCCAGGTAAGTTCATAAACTATGTTTTATAACATTATTACAAATATTACAGGCCATATAAACATGTTTCCAAAATCTGTTACAAAATATTTACTACATTCGGAATGATATAACTTCGCATGTTTTTTGGAGATGTTCTCCACAATGTGTTACTTGTTCCTTAGAAAATACATAGGAGCGGTGCTCCATGTAGATATTGCCTTTTCAAAACGAATTATAGTTGTGAAATAGAATTTGTTTGTACATAGGTTTTTGGGAAATATTTACATGTTGGAAAATGCTCTAATATTGAAAAGTTACATTATTTTGATATGCATGAGTATAAATCTGGCATAATTGTGTGAAATTTGCATAAGTATGTGATGACTGGCGAATGGGGATTTTTGCTAATCTAAAATGTTTATGACCTGATTTTGTTCTGAAAGTCGGGTAAGTGGCCTTTCGATTTATACATACATATGAAAACGCCATTCCGACCAGGGTTACAGTTCTAATTATGATCATGTGTTCGGAAGCGTCAGAGAATTGCACTGTATGTGGCTAGTCCTCCGTACTAAAAACCTCTTCTGATGACATGGATATTTCATACTCGGGAAAGTGGATCCACTTGAAGAGGGGCGTAGACCGCGGAGGATGTGGCCCAATCTGTCTACATGGACACTGCATCATGCTCTGCGGTGAGGTCGGCTGCTTTGTGGAGAGTCAAGAGGGACTTGAAACTAAGGTTGGTCCAAGGGCAAACCTCGTAGGTGACCTAGGAATCTGTAGTCTGTTTTGACCAGTGATATGATTGTTTGGATATCGAGCGCTCGTATGGTGTTTGGTTAGTATGACTACAAGATGCCAGAACTTGATTCCGATGACATCGTTTTGGGATCCGGACTTTGTCTGTGGAACCCTAGTGATGCATTATATATTTTTCTGAATTTGGGTGTAAAAGTCCCATTTGGATGTGTCTTGATACGCTCAGACTTCCCGACTACGCTCGAAACCCTCATGTAGGTTCAAGCATCAGTGTTATTAAAATAACAAAAGGAAAATGTTTTCTTATAATGTGGTATGAACTGTTTTATGAAACTGCATCATCATTATTTTAAAGATATTACTGTAGCACACACAACACAGTGAACTCACCGAGCGTTCGCGCTCACGTTTGTTTTATATCGTGTTTTCTCCTCAGATTAACTCAAGACGGTCGGAGGCACAGTAAGCCACAGAAGTTTTAGGCGGGAGTTTTTGTGTACCAAATTTCCCCGAAAGGACATGTGTTTATGTTTTGTTTTTCTTAGGCTCGATCTATTTGTAAAGTTCTTCTTTTTTTTTCAACTTTGTCGTGTGAAGTTGTTGATGTAAGATATTTTCATTCTTGTATTAGAACGTTCATAAGAAGTTTTCTTAAATCTCGAGTTTTAATCGTAATATTAGAATTCAGTTACTTAGTTTTTCTGTTGCGCACTGTGTGTATATACCTATAAGTATTATCCCAGTGTTGTGCTCTTGTTTTGGTACTTATAGCTTAAGGTCGAGAGGCACGCAGATACTCTACTTAGCCGTAGTTGACCTAATGGCAGGGTTGGGGGTATCACAAAAATTGTCTTGTTTTCAAAACTTTTGATCTTTGTGCCAAAAGCTAAAACATCTTATATTTTTTTATCAGAGATGATAGTATTTAATGAGTTGATGAGGTGGCAAAATATTGGTCTAGTGTCAAAATTTGCCATAAAAATTAGCCAAGAATGACTTTTTTTTTTAACGATTTGTTTTTTTACGAGATATATATTTTGGATGCCTTCAAAAAGATATTACTATCTGCGTTTTAAATATAATGGTTTATAATATAAGGCAAAATTATATTTTCACACAAATTAAAAAATACATAAATCAAGATATTTTTATAATAAAATACTTATAACACCCCTTTGTTAGTTTTATAAACTTCTTATTCGAAGGCTTTATATTCTCTCTCCTCTCTCATATCTCCATATTTCAAAGTTTTATCAAATGTGAATGAACTTAGGTTTTGAGAATTACTAAACAGAACTATATTAAATGACTAAGGTATCTTGAAAAAAAAAGTTTATAAAGAGAAATCACATATAATATGAAACTTCAAAATATAGTAAGTTAACATTATATTATGAAACGAAGATAGTAATATCATTTAAAATTTTTTCTGGAATATATCTTTAAAAGTTAAAGTGTAGACTTGAATTGCAATTCTCTTTCTTTTTTAAAAAAAAATACAAATTTTAACTTTTTTGGAGTTTGAAGTTGATATTTCTAAGAAAGAATACAAAATTTGAAATTTTTTTAAAAAAAAAAAAGTTAAAATTGAGTATCGATAAAAAAAAAATAGCAGTGATATGTGGTCTTAGCTTGCAAGATAAGATATAGTCATAAACAAGTGGAGCTGGTCTCACACTCCTGCTTTGATGCTTAAACCAGTACCAAGACGAAGAAATAATAATAAAGGCAAGAATTATGAGAGAGTTGGGTCTAAGTCTAGGGGCTTAATCCCAAGAGGATAAGAGAGTCTAGGAGAGAAGGTAGAGAAGTGTACTTATTTATAGAGAGATGCTTCTAAAGAAAGCTATAAAATTCCCATGTGGGACTCCAAAAGGCTTTTTTACAGGCCCAAAAGCTCATATTTCACCATTATACCCTCTAAAAAGATTGACATATATGAAATTATGTGAATTACTGTAAGTCCCTTTTACACACTAGACAGGTCAAAATGATGAATTTTGACATAATCAAGAGATATGTGTGTCATTCTCGCAAGTTAGTGAAGCACGAGTAGCGATACGTAGGGCTATAAACAGGATGGGTCTTACCCGTATCAGAACTGGTTTATACCTGTTTATAGCTGATAAGATTAAAATTTTATACCCGTGGATCGGTACCCGTACTCGTACCTTTATAAATTCTATTAAATGTGTCTGGGTAGGGTACGATGATACCCAGACCCGCATACCCGTTATAATAAAATAATAATATATATTTATATATATTATTTTTATATTTTTTCATTAATACATAATTTATACACTTATGATATTGAGTGGATTATTTTCTTAGTATAGAGAAGAGAAGAAAAACTTTCTTCATAGTTTAGAGAAGAAAAATTTTCTTCAAAATTTCTTAGGGCCTCATAGTTTAGAAAAGAGAAATTCTCTTAAGGCCTCATAATTTAGAGAAGATAAATTTTTTTCAAGATTTCTTCTTTTTTGAGACATCAGTACTACTATTTTCTCCATTGGATGTTTCTTGTGGACTTGTTTCTCTCATTCAAAATTTTATACCAGTGGTTGTTTGTTCCAAAGGCAAATAACGAGAGACATGATTTTTTATTGTTAGATTTTCTAAAAAATTTTTTATATATATTTTTGTTAGCAGGAAAAAAATAGAAAAATGTCATACAGGTACGGGTATACCTAGACCCTAGAGGGTCGCGTTTGAGTCTATAAATTTTATACCCAGAGGGTATGGGTCTAGGTCCATGTTTTACTATAAGGGTTTGGGTATGGGAATACCTAGAAAATCTGGACTCATTTACATCCCTAGCGATACGGGCATAAGCCTCGTGAAATGATAATATGATTGTTCCTATGATGCTATGGTTTGTTCTTGTGATGATAAGGTGGTGCTCATGTAGTACAGGTTGTTCCTAATACGATATGGGTTGTACTCAGAAAGACGTGGGTTCCCTAAATGCACTTCAAAACTCGGAATGCAAAAGTAATATAACTTTTAGGTTTTCAAATGAATTGTAAACTGTGAAAACATAATGTAATAGGGATAATTACTTAAGAATTTTACTTTCCAAATTTTTAATCTTTTAAGAGAGATGGATCATCTTGTCTTTGATCCTACAAATTGGTGGTAATATATCCATACTCCCCCCCTCCATGAATGCTCGGGGGTTATTCCAACAAGAACTCCCAATACCTAAAAGTAGCTTAGAAAGAAGAAAAAGATGAAATCACAATTATTTAAACAAAACTTACAAATGAACATTTGAAATGTGCTGCTCGGGATCTAAAATTAATCCTGCGAAGCTCCCTTGCCCCTGAGGGAAAATACCCATGGCATTAGGACCTGTTAGCGTTCCTCGATGTATAGAATGCTCAAGCTATCCGTAGGAGCAATCCTGTGAACAGATCCTCGAGTAAAAAATATTCCTTGTGAACAAAATGATCCCTAATAAAAGAATATTTCCTGAGAATAAAATCCCGACAAGAAATTCTGTAAATGAATTTCAACTTGTAAGATATATCGATTCTGACGAGATTGACTATAATTTTTTTCAACAAAATGGATTAATGGACCCAACTTGGGTGATCCTGAGTAGGCAAATGTTGCCTATGTAACTGGAGACCAAATCCTAGAATATAAGTGGGAATTGTTGCTAGTCAAAGAAATTGACTAATCATAAATCCAACTCTTTGAAATCCTATGAATTGCATGAGATAAAAAGACTGAAGAACATGAAGAACATTATAAGACGGCCTCAATTCTTAATATACGCGAGTAAAGACTACTAGTGACATGCCATGGAATGCACAAAGTGATTCCGTGTAACCCCGATTATGTAAGTGGTATCATTGTGCATAAATAAACTTGGAAGTTCTCCGAACTGATAATCCCGTAATACCATTCCGAGTTGCAGAAAAGAAGACTATAATATGCTTGGGCATGATATTAGAGATTTTGTGGTCGGTATTTCTTCTTTTGCTTGCAGGTTGCCCCCAATAACGAACCCGATTCTGTTGACCCGCTAAGCAGACCCTTTGAAGTCAAAAAGAAATTTTTATCCAGCCAAGAATGTTGCCCAAGAAAAGAATTCGACTTTATGGGCATCAACGCAACTCATAGAGAACTTAAATTTTTCATGGGGCAGTACTAGAATATCCCAAGATATTTTCCCAAACAATCATCAATAAATAATTTTTAGGTCCCTACTAAAATCTTCCTGATGAAGAAATTCAGACAACAAAAGTCCAAAATGGTTCGATATAACGGGAAATCCCAGATAAATTCATAGAGACTAAATCAAAATTATTGAAGAAAATGCTTAAACTTGTGGATCTTTTTGACACAAGTTATATTACTACTGTTTTCATCTTCCAATCTTTCAATTTGGGAAGGCAAAACTCAAAATAGAAGCTAAGCAAGAACAGCTAAAATTCTGATTTTCTAAGAGGCCAAATTGTTGAGAATGAAAATCTCACATCGGCTAATTAAAGAAAATAATTACTACTTATAAATATTTGGACAGTCCTCCCCTCTTGAGGTATCTTTTGGAGTGAGTTAGGTCCAAACCCGCACATATCCAATCCTGGCCCAAAAATGATTCGTAATCCTACAGAAGGAGCGTCCCCTCTTGAAGTATTTTTTTGTTTGAGTTAGGCCCAAACCAGAAAAATTCTTACACATCAAAGGAAGGACTTCAAATATGCAAATAAAGTCAAGTAGTGGGAGAAACCAGATCTGAATACATATCTGAAAGTTTTCAGTGGGGAAAACAATCTTATATTTTCTGTCCCATTAATGTGAGAATAGTGTACAATTTATAGATTTGTCCAAGTGACAAATCCTAAGCAGATTAGAAGTAGAAGTCCTAACTAAATACAACTAGGAAATACAATTATACACAGTTTAGGATTAATAGTAATCATATTTTAAATATATGTCTAACACTCCCCCTCAAGTTGGAGCATGAAGGTCAGAAATGCCCAACTTGGAAGCTAATCGATGAAAATGTGTCTGATGAAGTGCTTTAGTAAGAATATCGGCAGGTTGCTCTTCACTTCGAATATAGGCAGGATAGATAAAACCGTCTTGAAAAGCATCACGAACAAAATGACAATCTATTTCAATGTATTTATTGCGCTCATGGAAAACAGGATTTTCAGCGATATGAAGAGCAGCCTGGTTATCACAATGCAATGGAATGGGGCGAGTGACAGGGACATGAAGATCTCGCAGGAGAATAGATAACCATTTAAGTTCACATAAAGTCATAGCCATAGAGCGATATTCAGCTTCGGCAGATGAACGAGAAACAGTATGTTGTTTCTTTGTCTTCCAAGAAATAGGGGACCCACCAAGAGAGATAAAATAATCAGTGAGAGAGCGTCGAGTTATCGGGCAGGTGGCCCAATCGGAGTCAAAATATGCAGTTAACGAAAGAGGAGAGTTAGAGGAAAGAAAAATGCCACGTCCAGGACTCCCTTTCAAATAACGGACAACTCAGATAGCAGCATCCCAATGAGCATGACGAGGGGCGTGCATAAATTGAGCAAGTGTATGTACAGCATATGCAAGTTCGGGCCTAGTGAGTGTGAGATATATTAGCTTGCCTATGAGTCTTCGGTAGCGATCTGGGTTGTCAAACAATGATCCAGATGCTTTTGCCAGCTGATGATTAGGTTCCACAGGAGTAGATGCCGGCTTGGCACCTAATAAACCCATTTCAGAGAGAATTTCCAATGTGTATTTTCGTTGGGATAAAAATAATCCCGCGGAGTTTCTCGCAATTTCTATGCCCAAAAAATATTTGAGCGACCCAAATCCTTCATGTGAAAGCACTTGTGTAATGAAGCTTTGAATTTTTCAAGTGTGGATAGGGAATTTCCAGTAATGAGTAAATCATCCACATAAATAAGAACACATAGAAAAATATTCCCTCGAGAATATGTAAAAAGAGAGTAATCTGCATAAGACTAAGAAAAACCATACCTACGAAGAGCGGTGGTGAGTTTGGAAAACCAACATCGAGGGGCTTGGCGAAGACCATATAAAGACTTCTTTAAACGACAGACTTGTCCTTTGTAACAGGTACGAAATCCTGGAGGTGGTCGCATATATACTTCTTCTTGTAAATCTCCATGCAAAGATGCGTTGTGAACATCCATTTGATGGATAGGCCGATTCATGAGCGATGGGCAACGGAAAGGAGAGTACGAACGGTGACCATTTTAGCAACGGGAGCAAAGGTGTCTGTGAAATCAATACCTGCCATTTGTGTATTTCCCAAAATTACCAAGCGGGCTTTATATCGCTCGATGGTGCCATCGGCTTTGTACTTTATGCGGTAGACCCATTTACTCCCCAGTGCACGTTTTCCAGGAGGCAAGGAGGTTAAAGTCCATGTACCGTTTTGTTCAAGAGCATCAATCTCTTGACGCATAGCAGTGCGCCAGAGAGGATTAGAGACTGCCTCAGAATAAGTGGTAGGCTCGGATTCTGTTGCTACAGATGCTAAAAATTGCCTGTGTGTATTAGAAAATTTACTATAGTCCACAAATTTTGTGATAGGATAAAGGGACGTACCTGAGAGGTCCGAAGAGGGTGAGAGAGCAGAGGAGGAATGAGATATAGAGGACTTCCATATGACATTGCAATCATAATCTTGGAGCTGAGTCGGAATATGTTTAATTCGAGTGCTTCGTCTTGGGGCATTAATTTGCGGATTGTCTTGCGGCAAGCGGGCAGGATTATCATCCGGAATTGGGCTATAAGTTGGCTCAATGGTTGGTTCGTCGCAAGAAGGCAGATGTGGATTGCTATTTGGACTAGTTTGGAGTGGGGCGACTGGAGAGGTTGGTGGTGGGCTTTGCTGAACTGGGCTGCGGGGTTGTGGGTGTGGATCAGGATGTGAAAGTGGAGATGGGCTGTGGGAAGGGTATAGTGGAGCTGGGCCGTGGGTTAGTGGGCTGCGGGAAGAGGTTGGTGGATCTAGGTTTGCAGGTGGGTTGTGGGTAGGATTTATTTGATCTGGGCTAGGTGTGTTATGTGCTAAACTCCCCCTCTCTTGCATACTATGTTGCTTGGAGCCCAAAACTTGTTCCCCAAAATTGTAAGATTGTGTGAAGTCTGTAGAAATGGAAGTACCTGATTTTTCGTGGAATGGAAACTTTGTTTCATCAAAAATCACATCTCGGGACACAAGGAATTTTTCTGTTTGCAGGTCATAAAATCTCCATCCTTTTTTATGAAGAGGGTAGCCAAGGAAGACACACGGTTTGCTGCGTGCTCGAAATTTATCTTTTGGGATATCGTGGTTATGAACATAAGCTAAGCACCCAAAAGTTTTGATGTGAGAGTAGGATGGTTTCTCATCGTATAGCAATTCATAAGGAGTCTTACCTTGTAACAATTTGAGGGAGTTCGATTTATGAGATAGCCAGCCGTCAAAATGCATTCTCCCCAAAACTTTATAGGTAAATTTGCTTGAAATCGTAATGCCCGAGCTACATTTAAGATATGGCGATGCTTGAGTTCAACTTTTCCATTTTGTTGTGGTGTGCCAGCAATAGTAGTTTGGTGGATTATGTCATGGTTAGCAAGATACGACTTTAGGGGTGCAAATTCTGTCCCATTATCGCTACGGATTGTCTTGATAGTTTTGTGAAATTGGGTTTTGATCATGGTAAGGTAATCTTGAAGAATAGAGGCAACCTCACTTTTCTCTGACAGTAAATATATCCAAATAGCCCTAGAATAATCATCTAAGATAGTAAGAAAATATGAAGCACTTACAGTGGATTTGGATTTATATGGGCCCCATAGATCACAATGAATTAGGTAAAAAATTGTAGATGCTTTATTGATGCTAAGAGGAAAACAATCAGGAGTTTGTTTGGCACGTAGACAAATATTACAAGGTGATGTTCTAGTTGTAGAGTCTTTAGAATTACCCAAAAAATGATTGACGACATAATCTGAAGGATGTCCCAACCGTATATGCCATAGTGTGCTTCAATCAAGGACTGTGCTAGAAAAGGTGTATAATTCCTTCAATTCCATAGGTTTGTAGAAGAAGATCACATTCCTCTGCTCACCCACTCCAATCGGCCTCATCGAGATACGGTCCTGTATAAAACAAAATTTGTCAGATAGTGTGATAAAGCATTGCAAATCTCTTGCCAATTGAGACAAAGAAATTAAATTGCATGTCAGTTAAGGAATTAGCAACACTCTGTGGAGTTGTAATGTAGGACTTAAAGTGACCATTCCTTCGTGCACAGCAAAAGTTTTGGCACCGTTAGGTAATCCAATAATATGCGGACAGATAGGATGTATATTTTGTAAGAAAAATTTCCTACCAGTCATATGGTTAGAACACCCTGAATCTAAAATCCAAAAATTTTTCATACCAGATAACTTGACAGATTGCATATTATTTGAGGTTTGGAGGGACGAGTCAACGAGGGTTGACCACCGGGTCAACAGATCAAAGCCGGTAGGGGGCCGGGCCCGGCCCTGCTTTCGCCCGGCCCGTTTCTGCTGGAGCTCGGCCCGATACTGGAGATCGGCCCGCGGTCTTCTTCTTCTCCAGCGCGCCGGCGACTGATGGGAGTGTCTGCTGCCGCGGTTGTTGCAGAATAGGCCCACGCCTCGGTCGATCTTCCTCCATCGCGCGGTCTGGGCATCGCCGGTGGCTGCCTGCCGCCTCGCCCAGGCTCAGACCTACCTCCTCGCCAAGAGCCGTGATTCGCCGGTGACAAGCCGCGGCCGGCGGGTTTGGGAGGATTCCGAGGCCACCAATCCGGATAGCCAACAAGCTGGAAACATCCGGTGACATCGTGGCCGGCGCGTCTGCAGTGGGAGCAGAAATTTGATGAAGAAAAATTTCTGGAAATTTTTTAGGTTCGGGAGGCGGCGGCGGCGAAGGCGGCGCCATCTCCAGAATAATCTTCTTTTCGTGTCGAATTTTTGTGCTGTTCTTCTTTACAGATTTGAGCAAGAACAGTACGTAATTTGGGTATAGGTTCTTGTTGGATCATATGGGAACAACAGTGCCATAAATTGCACTATTTGATCCTATTAAAAATTGGAAAACCTTCTCGTTTTCTCTTTCTTTTATGATAAAATTCAACAGATCTGTGTCTATGCTTGGAGAAAGTTGAGTATAGTTTTCTAGTTCGTCCCATACCTTTTTTAGACGTGAAAAATACACGTGTACTGAATCACCGTCTTGCTTACAATTTGCCAATGCTGCTTTTAATTCATATATTCGTGGGCCGGTGCCAACTAGAAATCGTTCCTTCAAATCTATCCATAATTCATCAGCTCTCTCTGAATGATATATGGTGGATCGGAGAGAGGGTTCGATAGTATTGAGAATCCAAGAGTTTACAAGATTATTGATCTCCCACCATTCTTCTTCTTTATCTGGATCACCTTCAGGAATTGGAATTATTCCATTAATGAATCCCAATTTCTTCTTCGATCTCAAGGCCATGCGCATGGCTCTTGCCCATTCTGCATAATTATTATCTGTTTCTGTCTCTTTCAACTGGACCGTTGTTAGAATCAATCCAGGTCCATCAGTGGATGCCACATAATAAGCATCTTTCTTTATTCTGTGAACATGGCTTTCTTCCACCATGTCATTATCAACATTGCCAATATTGTCGTTACTCATTTTGAGAAATTTCAGACAATTGGCTCTGATACCATGAAAGTTTCCAGTGGGGAAAACAATCTTATGTTTTCTGTCCCATTAATGTGAGAATAGTGTACAATTTATAGATTTGTTCAAGTGACAAATCCTAAGCAGATTAGAAGTAGGAAGTCCTAACTAAATACAACTAGGAAACACAATTATACACAGTTTAGGATTAATAGTAATCCTATTTTAAATATATGTCTAACAATATCCCTTACTCTCTCTATCAACAAAACCAATAAAGGTTAGATTTTTCTTACTTGAACAGAGATGTGATGGTGCAGTAAGTGGCGAAAGCAGGCGGCACCGGACTGGTGGCATTAGAGATAGCCGGAGCTTGGTCGAAGGTAGATGCTTAATATGGAATCGGCAGGGAATGAGGCAGCGATGAAGGATTTAACAAGCATCCATTTTTCTGATCAAGGTATAGCTCAAATTGTTGAGAAAGAAATGGGAGAGTCTTCATCAGATCTAGATGGTCTAGAACCTTCTCCTCCGTTCCACAATCGCTGGAGATGGTCGGAGAAGACAGTGACTTCCGTGATGATAAAGAACAAAAATTGAAAGGGAAAAATTGAAACAAAAATTGTGCACATGGGCATAGTTCAGTTAGTTTTGGACTGTATAGTTAGTATCAAGAACCAAGGTTAAAATCTTGGCAGCCGCAGTTTGGGAATTTTTATCTTTCCAATGTGGGAGGGTTGGTCCCTTTTCATCATAATTTACATCCTCCAGAGCCTTGTAAGCGAGGGATTTGACTAGAAGCATAAAAATATTGAAAGGGAAAATCTACTGGTACGAGATGAAACCACTGTTAGTTTCCAAATCTACATGATTTAGCTGTAATAAGTTTGGACACCACTGTCACTGGCAAGAGCAATAGCAGGAGAAATGCGATTTGGTCTTGATAGCCATTAAGATAGAAAATTGGGCTTTATAACTTTTGACGTCTATCCTGGTATAGACTCCCCGTGTTGTCTTCCCGAGATGGAAAAAAGAAAATGTGCAAGGTGATAGTGATAATTGCAAGTAGAGAGAGTTTTTTTTCTTGTCTCGTGATCGAGATTGATAACCACGGGCAGCAAGTCCTAAGTTGCATGAGGGATTCAGAAAAAAAATAACCCAGTCTGTAAAATTGTATGAAGAGATTTTGTGGCTGCCCTCAGGGTTGATGAACGAAAGTAGGAATAATCAATCTCTTGGGCTGCACCCCGGAAAGGATGTTGTCGCGTGAGTACCCGAGAACTCAAAAGGAATAAATTACGGGTCAATAAACATAATTTAAGAATCTATAAGGATAATATGAAAAAGTTTATTTTTATCTATCAAATGTTTCTCTCTAACTGAATTTTCTCTGACTTAAATCTTTCGTATTCAATACAAATTAAAAGTAGATACGGATGATTTTGAAGATTTCTTACAAGAAAATATCAATTTTGTGATTAAAAAACTCAAACTCCAAAAATTACATTTTTCTCAATTGTCTGAGTTTCTCTCAGATGGGCAAAATTCTCTACGAATTTCGTCCAACCTGGCGAAATTTGTTAGACGCTCAAGTGGGCAAATATCTTAGAGAATTTCGCCCATCTAGGGCTTCATGTAAGAAATTTAAAAACATGTTCTCACAAAAAGTAACATAAGAGACTTACCAATACACCAACATAAAACTTCATATAAACTTATAAATATTTAAAATTATATGTATTTTGTTCATGTTGATTACAAAAGAAAGAATTTGTGTATGTATTTGAAAAACCTGAAACATAAATAACTGTGCGATCAGAGGTCCATTTAACGCGTAGGTGGCTTTGTTATTTTTGGAAGGATCATCGGTATAGGTAAAATTGGATATAGTTCATCTTCTTTAATTAAGGAAGTGATCTTAATTGATGGTTTGATGTTTAATTTATCTACTATTAGTCAATTGTGTGATTATGGGTACAAAGTTTTTTTAAAGTGAATCTTCTTCTATCATAAACAAGCTTGTGAACAAAACTATTTTTGTTGCTAAAAGAGTTGGAAAGTGTTTATGTCTTTCATCTTGAAGATCTTATTTCTCAAAGCTTAAAGTATCTCTTGGTTCATGATGATAATGCATTTTTGTGGCATAGAAGGCTTGGTCATATTAGTATGGATTCATTGAACCAACTTTCCTCAAAAGAACTTGTTAGAGGCTTACCAAAACTTCACTTTGAGAAAACTAAACTTTGTCATGCTTGCCAATTTGGAAAACAAATTAAGACATCTTTTAAATCAAAGAACATGATTTCAACTTCAAACCTTTGGAACTTGTTCACATGGACTTATTTGGACCAATGAGGACCACTAGTCTCGGTGATAAGAGGTATGCTTTTGTTATTGTGGATGATTTCTCTAGATTTACTTGGACTTTGTTTTTAAGTCAAAAAGATAAAACTTTTCATGAGTTTGTTAACCTTTTCAAAAGAGTTCAAACCTCCCTTGATTGTAAATTGATCTCTATGAGAAGTGATTGATAGAGTCGATTTTTAGTACAAATAAACACCTTAAGTTTTAATTATTAGCCTTTGAAAATGTTTTATTTATTTATTAGTCATAATTATTATATTTAATTTATTTTATTTATCTTTGTGCAGATTTCTAAAAAAAGAATAGAAAATAAAGATTCCATATTAAATTTGATAAAAGGAAGCTGCAGTATTTGAATCCTTTAAGGATTAGGATTTTGCTTCTCTTTTGTCTATATATAAACGAGCCACACAACAAGAGGAGGAAATCAAGAGGAAGAAAAAAAGAGAAGAGCTGCGGCAACTTTCAATTGGAGAAGAAAAAAGCCATGATCTATTCCAAGAAATTGGTTCCTTCTTTCCCTTTAGCCATGAACTAAATTTATTTTTAGAATTTTGATGAAACCCTAGCCATGTGACTTTGATTTATTTTATTTTTGGGAGATTTATTATTTTATTTATGTGATTACATATCTTGGGATATTTCTTGGTTTGATGCAATTAATTCTTTCTGATTATTCTTGTAGAATAATTATTTGGGTTAATTGATATTTTTATCCATGCTTGATTCTTGTAGTCTTGAGTATGAGAGATATGTAATTTTTGCAAGTATATTGTGGGTTTTAGAATTGGATAGTTCATGCTAATTTTAGATGATTTATGTCATAGGAATGAATAAGTCATGCTAATGGTTAGATGGATTATGTCATGCATTTAAACACAATATATTTCTTTAGTGAATCGAAGCTTGTAGCCTATATCACCACATAAATGTTTAATTTTTTCTCCTAAATAGAATTAAATCATTGTTATATAGGTTAGTGGTGGATTCAAGGTTCTAAATCATCTTCTTTGGTTAATCTCCTGTTAGTTTCAGTTTAATTATTTTATTCATTACTTTTAATTATTTTAGTAATAATTCTTAGATTACAAAATTTGATTCTTCTTTTTATAAAATTAATTTAGGAAGATAATAATTTAGGAGTTAAGCCTTTCTCTGTGGTTCGATACCCTAATACTTCCGTATTACATTGATCTTGTGCACTTGCAAGTATCGGGTTTAAAACTTAGTTATAAAAATCCCAACCAGTGATAATGAAAGAGAATTTAACAATCAAGATTTTACAAAACTTTGTGATGATTTAGGCATAACACACAATTTTTCGGCCGCTAAAATCCTACAACAAAATGGTATTGTGGAAAGGAAAAATTGCACTATACAAGAAATGACAAGGTCAATGCTTTCTGAAAATTCCCTTCCTAAACATTTTCAGCCGAGGCCGTTAACACCGCATACTACATTATGAATCGTGTTCTCTTGAGACCATTTAAAAAAAAAAAACTCTTTTCGAACTTATTTTCAACAAAACCCCCTCAATTGGCTACTTCAAAGTTTTTGGATGCGAATGCTCTATCTTAAACACCAATGATCTATCTTAAACACCAAGGATAATCTTGAAAAAATTTGATTAAAAAAAAAATCCGATGAGGGAATTTTTTCTTGGTTACTCTTCAAACAAAAAGGCCTATAGAATTTATAACAAAAGAAGGTTATGTGTTGAAGAGTCTATTCATGTATATTTTGATGAAACTAACATTTTTTACAAGAAAGATGATGATGACATAGATAACTCTTTAAGCTACCAACCTTTGCACAATCAAGCAATGGAACAGCATGCTATGGAGGAAGAAGAGACGGAAGAAAGACAAGAAAATAATCAAGAAGCTCAAAGTCCTCCTCAAGTTGTGACATATCCAAAGGGACACACCAAAGATGAAATCATTGGCGATGTATTACAAGGGGTAAGAACAAGAATGTACTTTATTGACAATTTTTTCCTATTATCTCAAATTGAGCCTAAGTTTATTGATAATGCTTTGTGTGATGAGTTTTGAATTATTACTATGCAAGAGGAATTAAATCATTTTTAAACAAAGAAAGTTTGGACTTTAGTCCCTAGACCACGTGATCACCCCACCATTGGCATAAAATGAGTTTTTCGAAATAAACTAAATTATTCCGGAGAAGTTATTAGAAACAAATCTAGACTTGTTGCCCAAGGATTCAATCAAGAAGAAGGCATAGACTTTGATGAAACTTTTGCTCCGGTTGCTAGACTTGAATCCATTAGGATGCTTTTAGCTTTTACTTATTTTAAAAGGATTCAAGCTTTTTCAAATGGATGTTAAGAGTGCTTTTCTAAATTGTGATATCGAGGAGGAAGTTTATGTTGAACAACCTCTCGGTTTTGTGCATGAAAAATTTCCAAATTATGCAATACAAACTTTCAAAAGCACTCTATGGTTTAAAACAAGCTCCAAGAGCTTGGTATGAGAAATCAAGCGATTTTCTAATTGGTATTATGTTATCTTGATGCCATGTTTTTTTATAGACTTCATGATGATCTTTTATATTGAAAGTCCAATTGTAGTTCTATGATCCCTTGAAGTCTCTCCTAAATATCTTTTTGATTTATGACATAAGGGGGAGAAATATGTGCAAGAACTAAGGGGGAGAAATAGTTGCAAGATTCTTATTTTGTTGCTTTTAAGTTTCATTCTTTCTTTTGGTTATCTACATATCTTATGGTAATGTTCTTGGTTTGATGATTGTTTGATGTCATTCTTGGTGTGAAGCATGATTTTAAGGTGAGCTTATTTTGTGTTATATTATCTTTCAAACCGTTGGCATGTTTTCAAATTCATAGGGGGAGTTATCTCTCTCTTATGGTATTTGGTATGCTTTGTTCCTATTGATGATTTCTTTGAAGCATTACCATATTGATCATACTTGCTCTTTTGTTCTTCTTGCATATGTATTTGTCATAATCAAAAAGGGAGAAATTGTTAGCCCTAAGGGCATTATTGTATATGTTTTTTATTATGATTAACATATGTTTGTGTGATGTGTATAGCTTAGTCTCTATAAAACAAAAGAAGCATTTTTGGAGGCTCAAGGCTACACACTACATAAGAAGTAAAAGATCTTGGAATTAAAGCATAATAAAGAAGGAAAGATCAAGGCATTGAAGACCTTGAAGACTTATGTCTTAGTTAGGGATATGCTTAGGTATTTTGTAAAACTCCCTAACTCTCATCTTTGTTGTTGATCAAGTGTGAAGCTTCTTGGATGAATTTCTTTTTATAAACTATTCTTGAAAAATCCAAGTATTCTTGATAGAGTTTTTGATGCCTTCAAAAGTTTTCTTATCTCTAAAAGAGTATCAAGAATACATATTTTGAAATGTGAAGGAAAGTTCTTTTTGTTTAAGGAAAACTGGCTTATTTAAGGAAAACTGGCTTTTAAGTCATTCTGAAAAAAAAGGGTCATCCGATTTTTAAACTGGTCATCCGATTTTGTCATTCGATTTTTAAAATCGGACGTCCTATTTTAAAATCGGTCGTCCGATTTTTCTAGCTTTAGAAAAATAGGTCGTCCGATTTTTAAGAGGGATCATCCGATTTTTGTAGGATGCGTCCGAATCTTTCTGTTTCAAAAATAGGTCGTCCGTTTTCTAAAACCGGTCGTCCAGTTTTAGTCTTTTACTGCAAAAATATTACCGTTACACAGTGTAACGGCTACTTTTTTCTCCTTCATATATATATATTGACTTTGATTAGCTGCAAAATCAATGGAGGTTAAATTGAAACTTGATTGAGATTATTTTAGAACATTTAAAGAGCTTTAAAAGTACATTCTTTCAAAGATCTTCATCTCATACATACAAATAGAAAAAATCTTCTTGGAGCTTCATTGTTGATCATCCATCAAAGAAGAAGTAAAGAGATGCTTGTAGAAGTATTCCATTGAGTTGTATCTTCCTCTTCTCAAGCTCATTTGGTAACATTGTTTCTTACTCTTCTTATTCTTTTATTGTGATCAAAGGTTTGTGGAAAACTCTTTGGGTGATCCTTTGATAAATTTGTTGTATTGTTGTATTTTTGGATAATTTTTTAAAATTCTTGTGTAATTAAATGATAAACCTCTAATTTTGTTTGAGAAAGAATCTAAAACACTTTTTAATAAAATTCCCAAACAAACAAAATCTTATAGTTATACAATCAAGCAAGAAACATAGAATGAAGAGGCATAACGATTTATAGTGGTTCACTCTCTCAAAGAGGTACATCCACTACCTTGAATCAACATTTAAGGATTTTCCAAATCCACTATAATAAAAGGTATAAAGAATCACAATTTTGAGGATCACCCACCAAGGGTTTTGCAAGCAACCTCAATCACCAATCACAAATACAATCAAAGGATAACCCAAGGGGTTTTTCAACACAAACCTTTGATGTTAATAAAAGAGAGATGAGTTAAAGAACAATATTACCAAATGAGCTTGAGAAGGAAAGATACAACTCAATTGAATGCTTCTACAAACTCGTTTTTACTTCTTCTTTAATGATGATCACAAATGAAGCTCAAGAATATGTTTTTGTGAGATGAAAATTTGTTTGAAGGATTATACTTTAAAGCTCTTTTAAAGGTTCTTAAATGATCTCAATAAATATTTCACCAAACTTGTTACTTTTTGTAGCTGATCAAAAATCAATATATATGTGAAGGTGAGAAAGTTACTGTTGCACTGTGTAACGATAATATTTTTCACAGTAAAAAGGAAAACTGGACGACCGGTTTCTAAAAGCGGACGTCAGATTTCCTTATACAAGAAAATCAGATGAGCCCTTTTATGAAATAGGACGACCGATTTTTGAAACAGAAAGATTCGGATGCATCCTACAAAAATCGGACAACCGATTTTTCTAAAATTAGAAAATCGGACGACTGGTTTTAAAAACTGGATGATCGATTTTTGAGAAGATTTTACAGATAGAATTTTGCAAGTAAAGAGCTTTTCGTCCTATTTCAAAAACATATATTCTTGATACTCTTTTAGATAAGAAAAACTTTCAAAGATATCAAAAAATCCATCAAGAATACTTGGATTTCAAGAACGATTTATAGAAAGAAATTTATGCTAAGAGCTTCATACATGATCAACAATCAAAGATGAGAGTTATGGAGTTTTACAAAGAAATACCTTAGCACATCCCTAACTAAGAGACAAGTCTTCAAGGTCTTCAATGGCTTGATTTTTTCTCCTTCATTTTGCCTTGATCACCAATATCTTTTGCTTCTAAAAGTGTAGCCTTGAGACTTTAAATATGCTTCTTTTGTTCTATAGAAACTAAGCATAATACTCACACAAACATATGTTAATCATAAGAAAAACGTATGCAATGATGCCCTTAGGCTAACACTAGCATCATTGGATTTCCTACAAGGAATAAAGTATGCCATTTTAGAGAACCTATCCACAATAACAAAAATAGAATCGATACCTCTAGAGGCCCTAGGTAAACCAAGAATAAAAGGTTCTTTAGGAACTTCTAATGGTGTGTAAAGTCCATGTGGAACAGTTCTAGATTTAGCTTTCTTGCATTCAATACAACTTCCTACAAATCTTTCTACATCTCTTTTTAAATGTGGCCAAAAAAATATTCATGAAGAATTTCATAGGTTTTAGTGGCACCAAAATGTCCCATTAAACCCCCACAATATGCTTCTTTGACAAGTATAATTCTAGTAGAACAAGATTGTACGCACAATATACTTTCACAATAAAGAAATCCTTCACGCAAAAAATATTTTCCAAAAGGTGCTAACAAGCATTTCTCAAAAATTTTTTTGAAGTCATGATCATGAGAATACATTTCTTTAAGCATTTCAAAATCCAAAATTTTTGTTGAAGGGTGGATAAGAGAGTATATCTTCTAGATAGAGCATCGGCCATCACATCACATATTATTTCATCTTTGTAAGCTCCCATTTCTATTGGTACCACTACTTGTCTCAACATTTTGATTTCTCCACTATCATTTAGCCAATGGAGTTTGTAGGGTTTATCATGTTTTGTAGTAGGTAGTTTCAACTTCTCAACAAGATAAGCACTAGTCACATTTACACAACTACCACTATCAATGATAAGGTTGGCAATCCTTCCCTCAACTTTACATTTAAAATGGAAGATGTTTTCTCTTTGTTCAATCATGTTATCATCAAAAGTTTGAGCACTTAGTGCTCTTATGGTAACTAAGCTCAAGACATAGTCATCACTTTCTAAAGGGTTCAAATCAACATGTTCATCATCCTCACTGTTTTCTTCACCCTCAACACATTTGCCACTTTCATCCTCCTCCTTCTCAATCCAACCATTCAAATCTTCCCTAAAGATCAAAGCTCTCTTCGTCAGACAACTATTTGCATAGTATCCTACATCATTACATTTAAAGCACTTTGGAGGGTTAGAAATGATTTTACCTCTCTCCTCCATCTTTGGTTTGGTTGGAGGTTGGAAAGTACCTCTAGGAGCCTCCTCCTTTTTTGGCCATGGCTTGAAATTGAAAGTAGGTGTTTTGTTGTTGCAACTTGTCTTTGGTTGGAAAATGAGGATCACATCATCCCACTTCTTTTCCTTTGGTATTCGATCTTTTTGGCAAGATGCTACTTGTTTTCATAAGCTGTATGTGGATACAACTCAAGTTGGTTGGCTATCTCCCTATTAAGACCACTAAGGAACCTAGTCATTGAAGCATCCTTGTCTTCTTCTAAGTTGAATCTCGGGATGTAGAGCTCAAGCTCTTGTCTATATTCTTCTACATTTTTTGCACCTTGTTTTAAAGTCATGAGCTTATAATGAAGCTCTCTATAGTAGTGCTCGGGCACAAATCTTTCTCTCATCAAAGCTTTTAACTCTCTCCATGTATCAACTGGTGGTCTATTACTGCTAACTCTTTGGTTTACTACCCTTTCCCACCAATGTAAAGCATAGCCAGAAAATTCGGCTATTACAAGTCTAGCTTTTAAGAACTCATTACAATTTTTAAACATAAACATGTTTTCTACTTGCCTCTCCCAATCTAAGAAAATGTTAGGGTCATTCTCACCCTTAAAACTAGGGAGCTTCCACTTCATTTGGTCCAAGGTTTGGTCATCTTGGCCTCTTCCACGGTTAGCAACAAATGGAAAATGTTCATGATCATCATATAATGGCTCTCCATGCTTAGCTTGTGGTCTTGTAATTTCTTCAAAGTGCCTAGGCATGCCTCTTCCTCCAAGATCCCCTCTTCTACCATCGTAAGGAGGTGGATGAAGTTCTTCATCAAAATGTAGAGGTTGGTGAACTCGGTTGTCCTAGAGCAGTTGAATGGTCTATTGCTCCTTGGGGTAGTAACATTGAGACTACCGTCAGGACTAACCTCATTTTGTTGATTATAGAGATTAATGACATCCCTTCTAATATCCCTCATCTCATCTCTTAGGGATTGTAACCATTGCATTATGAGCCTCAAAGGGCATCATGCTGGGAGTTTCTCGACTCCTCTCTAAAAGGAGTTGGTGCTTGAGCTTGGGTTGACATCTTGATAGTGTTTACCTCATAAAACTCTCTTATTTAAATCTCTTTAGCTTTTTCTGAGGTTATTCTCACAACTCTTGCCTTTTTATAAGGTTCAAGTCTCAAAGAGTTCTATGAGTTCTTAATAAATATTTAACACCTCTACTCAAGTTTAAAACAACTAAAAAAAATCACAAACAAAAACTAGTTGAGAAATATGAGAAGCAAGAAAAATGATATTGATTCATCCATTTATTTTAAGGAAGTTTAACAATATTTCCAAGAGCATCGAGTCAATAATGGTAGATTGATCAAATGAAGAAATAATTACTGAAAAAGGAAAGAATTTCGACCACAAATACAAACAAAAAGCTAGGATACTTCAAGAACACAAAAGAATACAAAACACAAGTTTCCAGCAAGCAAAGTAGATGACATACTCGGTTTGTTTTGAAAATTGGTATTGAACCACAAGTATAAATTGATTGAGGTTTGTCTATAAAGAATATTCACTCAAATTCTTGAGTTTAGGCTCAAGAATCAAAGAAAAAGGATTAGTAAAATAGAAGATATGCTCAGATTATTTCAGCACTTTTTGTTTGCGAAAAAGCCAAGTGTACTTTCAGGTTTTTGACTATTTTGAGATAACAAATGAAGTCCAAATTAGATGAGACTTATTTCATTTGTTTCCCAAGTCAATCTAGTATAACTACATGTAAAAAAGATTGCAAAGTTCTAGTCATATTCCAAGTCGTTCAAGCACTCTACTTTTGTGTTGCCATTTTCCAGCAATCTTGTCTATTTTCTCTCTTCTTCTTTTTTTTTGTCTTCTTTTTTTTTCTTTTTTTTTTAATGTAAGATATCTCAAAAACACTTACTTGAAGGTTGCTCTGATACCAAATGATGTGGAATGATCTTCAAGAGCATAAAATTTCGCCCAAGAAGTGAGGGAGAGAACAAACAAAACAAATGTAGCAAGTAGAAGAGAGAAAGTGCCTTTGAAAGGAATTAAAAATGTTAAACTTCTAGCAGCCTTGGATATATTAAATCCAAGACCTCAAGAAGGTTTAAACAAAATATTTTTTTTCAAAGTTCAAGCAACCTAAGATATTTTGAACCTTAGACCTCAATGAAACGAGAAGCAGACCTCAAGACTAGTTTTCTACAAGAGTGTAGTAACTAGTATGAAGGAGTTTTGATGATCAACCTTGAAGCTCTTGGAACTTTCAACAATTCTTCAAAGTGATTTTTCTTTCAAGGAAGTTCACCCTTAAAGAAGATAGAAAAAAAAAAAAAAACTAAGCTAAGAACTAAGAATACTAAGAGAAGAACATTTGTCTTGAAATAATTCTTGATTAGCTTCTTCAAAATGGAAGATTACATATTTATAGAGACTTGAGGGAAAAATTAGGCATATTAAGCCCAAATTTTAAGCCCCACAAATTTAAGCTCCAAAATTTAAGTCCCAAACTTAAGCCCCATAAAAGCATATTCCAACCCTCCCCTATTTTTAGTCCAAAGGATAGATATAACCTATACATTCACTTGATAAAACAATAAAGGTGTTTTAATTGCATTTGGACTATTCTAGAGCGCTAATCAATATATTGCCAAAAATATGAGGTAATTTTCTAGTTTGGGAAAAAGGGCTTCCAACCATCTACCAAGGTGAATTTTCAATTTCTAACTTATTCAAAACTTTAGCATATTGCCCCATAAAGTCTTGGACATCAAAATTTAACCCTTGAAATTTCTCTTGCTCAATTTGATCCTTGTGACTCTTTAGTTGTTTTTCCTTTGCTCTTGTCACAACTCCTTTATATTCTTGCATGTCTAATATATTCACATCAGCAGGATACAATTCAAAAAGTCAAACTTTGTTGGGTAAACTATCCTAGGAAGCCTCTAGAGAAAATAGATACACTACTGGACTTCGGTACAAATGTGCATCTCTCGTACGTCTCAAGGTCAAGAGAGAAACTATTCAATACATCACTACAGAAGACAACGTTACCTCAAAACTTAAATTGAACAACAAAGCAAAGGCAAGCACTCGAATTTCTATTTTTTTTCGATTGGGATCAAAAGGAAAACTTTCCCGTTTGTCTGTCTTCAAATACCTTAGGGCAGTACCATATCAAAAAGAAATAGGCAAGAGAAGCATCCTCATGGGCGAGATGTGTGATCCAGACACCTTCCCAAATATAGGTCAAAGTGAACTACAATGAGTATTCAAAAGTTAAGGTTCATAGAGATACATACCATACCTCGAATCGAAGAGGATGGTGAAAGGGTAGGATCATCCTACCAAATCTCAACCTCAGGAAATACCATGGTCAGCACCCATAGGTGAAGAGATGCATTGACCAGAGAAGTTGCTAGGTTAGCTGAAAATGGACACATTTGCAATATAGGGAACTGGGACATCCACTTACATAATGTGGAAATAAGAAGTGGATTATTCCGAAGAACCACCTTCTTTAAGAGACACAACCCCACAAATGTTGAAGAATATGACGGAATTGAAAATGACAAAGTTGTTGCAACATATCATATCAATATCGTGGAAGAATGAGCTTTTGAAGAAGATACTGAAGATGCTCCATCAGAACTTAAAGAGAGCATAAAAGATACTATGTATGAATTAAAGGAGGTCAATCTTGGCACGATTAAGGATCCCCGCCATGTCTATATAAGTGCCCTTCTCACTCCTGAAGAACAAGAAGCTTATGCCAATCTCTTGAAAGAATACAAAGACATCTTTGCATGGATGTATAAAGAAATGCATAGTTTGAACCCAAAGTTAGTCGTCTGCCAATTAGATGTCAAAAGTGGGGCTCGGCCAATAAAATAAATTCAAAGGTGTTTTTTACCCGAGTTGCTTCCATCATTTGAGACAGAAGTCAACAAATTAATTGAAGCTGGATTCATCTGCAAGGTCAAGTATCCCACATGGATTGCAACCATTGTTCATGTGAGAGAGAAAACTGGCCAAATTGCATATGTGTTGACTTCAGAGATTTGAACAATGCATGCCCAAAGGATGATTTTCCATGAACCATCCCAGAGATAGTGATTGATGCTACCACTAGGCATGAATCCTTGTCTTTTATGGATGGTTTATCTGGCTACAATCAAATAAATATAGCACTGTAAGAAAAAAAAAACTAACTGTATTTCTCATACCTAAAGGCATTTACTGCTATAAAGTAATGCCCTTCAAATTGAAGAATACTGGCGCAACGTGCCAAAGGGCTATGTAGAGAATCTCCGTATGCTACACAAAATTGTGGAATGCTAGGTTGATGATCTTGTAGTCAAGTCACAAAAATGCGGCAATCACCTTAAAGACTTGAAGATCACTTTTGAGCGACTTCGTAAATATCAATTGAAGATGAATCCCTTGAAGTATGCCTTTGATGTTACCCCTGGAAAGTTCCTTAGCTTTATTGTCCATCATAAAGGAATTAAAATTGATTAGTCCAAAATTAATACAATCTTGAAAATGCCTGAGCCTTGAAATGTTCATGCACTAAGAAGTTTGTAAGGAAAGTTAGCCTATCTCCAAAGATTTATCTCAAATCTTGTTGGATGGTGCCAACCATTTAGTCTTGCGAATGGGATGAAGCTTGTAAAATACTTTCAAAAGCATCAAGTCATATATCATGAAACCTCCCGTGCTAGCTGCACCTACTCCTGGAAAACCATTGGTCTTGTCTATGCTGCTCAAGAACATCCTATGGGGGCATTACTTGCCAAAAAAATAAAGATGGGAAGGAAAATTCTTTGTATTATTTGAGCTGGACAACGACGCCTAATGAACTGAATTATTTATCGATAGAAAAGCTCTGTTTAGCCATGATATTTGCTATTCAGAAACTAAGGCACTACTTTTAAGTACACACTTTGCATCTCACATCTAAGGCAAATCTAATTGAATATGTAATGTCAAGGCCTATGTTGTCTGATCGTCTAGCGAGATAGTACTTGCAAATTCAATAATTTGAAATTATTTATGTACCCCAGAAAGCTGTTAAGAGCAAGTATTGGCAGACTTCTTGGCTGATCATCTTATATCTACTGGGAGTTGAATGTTGAGCTACCTGGTGAAAATGTCTTGGTGATAAAAGTTCCTCCGTGGAAAATATTCTTTGATGGTGCATCACATCGTGAAAGGGTTGGAACTGGTGTAGTATTTCTTACCCCCGAAGGTGATGTAATACCATATGCCTTTACTTTATGTCAACAATGTTCTAACAACATGGCCAAGTATCAAGCTCTTATACTTGGGTTAGAAATTTGATGTTTACATGAAGCAACTACAGCTTAAAGTATATGGAGATTCTCAACTGGTGGTCAACCAATTACTTGGAGTATATGAAGTTAAGAAGCCTGAGTTGCTCTCATACTATAAATGTGCAAGGCGCCTCATAGGATGGTTAGGCGACGTGACAATGTCACACGTCTTGAGAAATAGAAATAGGAAAGCTGATGCATTGGCTGAACTTGCTTCAAACTTGACTTTGTCAGATCGGCACACCGAAATTCCACTGGGTCAAAGTTGCGCGGTCCCACCCATGTTCGAAGATGAAAAAATGAAGAATGTGAAATCTATTATATTTCAATCTTTGAGATTGATAAGAAGGATTGGCTTCAGACATTCATAGATTATCTAAAAGAAGGAAAGCTACCAAATGAATTGCAAAGAAGAACTGATGTTCGGCACAAGCTGCTTGTTTTATATATTATAAAGATACATTGCTTTGACGATCTTTTGAAGGCATTTTCATAAGATGCTTGGGTGAAGAAGAAATTGTTCAAGAAAAGAAGGAAGCTCATTCTGGTATTTGTGGAGCTCATCAATCTGGTCTGAAGCTTCACTTTTGCATCAAGAGAATGGGGTACTATTGATTGATGATGGTGAAAGATTGCATTGACTTTGCACAAAGATGTTAAGCTTGTTAGTTCCATGCTAACTACATACATCAACCTTCTGAGCATTTGCATCTAACTGTAGCGTCATGACCTTTCGAGGCATGGGGTCTTGATATTGTTAGGTGTTTGTGAAAGTCATTTGCTGGAGATTTGTACATCTTAGATACTACAAATTACCTTTCCAAATGTTCGGAAGTTGTAGCATTGAAGGAAAAAAAAAAGAAAATACTATAGACTTCATTCGAACAAACATTATCTACCGTTATGGAGTTCCAACGTACATAATCACTGATGAACAAATTGTATGAGAAGTTTATTTTCAAACAACACAATTTCTCTATGTATTATGCTCCTGTAAATGGACTTGCTGAGGCGTTTAACAAAACCTTATGTAAACTCTTACCAAAGGTCATGGATAAATCTAAAAGAGACTAGCACATCGAATTGGAGAAGCATTGTGGGCTTATAGAACTAATTATTGCATGCCAACCCAAGCCACTCCATATGCTCTCATCTATGGTGTTGAAGCAGTACTCTCACTAGAGCAATAAATCCCTTCTTTAAGGATTGCTATTCAAGAAGGCTTGACAAAGGGACAAAATGCTCGCTTGAGACTTGAAGAATTAGAAGCACTTGATGAGAAAATGTTTGAGGCACAACACGTTTAGAATGCTATCAAGCTCGTATCTTAAGGCTTTCAGTAAAAAGATTTGGCTTTGCTCCTTCCAAGTTGGAGACCTAGTGCTTATTGTGAAGAGGCCAATTATCATTGGACACAAAACCAAAAAGTTCACATCATAGTGAGATGGACCCTATGTTGTCCAAGAGGTCTACTCAAATGGATCTTACAAGATAGTTGCTGAAGATAGTCTAAGTATCAGTCCTATCAATGACAAGTATTTGAAGCGATACTACTTATAAAGTGGATGCTACTTGAATGTACGAGCCTAAACTGCAAAGTTATTCCACCAAGTCCAAAGTTGGAAAGAAAAAATGCTTCATAACTACAATAGCATAAACTGCAAAGTTATTCCTAACCCACATGATTATAAACTATATTAAGACAACCACCAAAAGTGTAATACGTGAATAAACTGCTAAAACACTCTAATAAGTTCAAGTTGGTAAAAATGGATACTCCTGACCCGCACGAGTTAAAACTGTGAATGGCTAACAATTTTTTCCCCAAACTTTGAACAACATTTGACTTGATTCTTAAGTCTTCTTAAGATACGTTGGCAGCTTAAAAAAAATCTAAGTTCAGTTATAAATTCTCAATAAACAAGCAAATTATTTTGGTTTATGCTTTGTTTCTAGTACTCTTAATATTTATTGGGATACAAAGTCTCTTCTTCCGGCATACATTCTCTATGATGGAGAACGATGCCAAAAAGCTTTTGTTGAACTTGGGACGCTATCATTGTCTTTTCTCGGAAGAGACACTCCATACTTCATAGCTTCCTTGAACCAGAAATTGAGCCATTTGCCGATGATGACTTCCGAGTTGATGTCTTGATAAGTGGCTCTACAAAAGATGAATAATTTTTCCATGATGATGACCGAGTGTTTACAACTTTTCAAATGGACATTTCATCGGTAATTGTCAAAAGATTGTAGAAGTACACCAAGCTTGCAAGATGCTTCCAAGAAGTTGAAGTTGCGGGTGTAGGTAAAGAGTAATACTAAACGTTGTTGTAGATCATTGCAGTCGTCAAATCTTCACAATAAATCGAGGCGTCTTGCACACGCTGGTCTTACGTGGAACTTGCTAGGCAACTCAAATGTTGAACTCCGTCGAACATCTCCGTTAATTGTTCTTTGATCAGTTAAAAAAATTCTGTCAAAGTAATTCAGAACACGACGAGTTGAGATGAAGAGGATCTAAGCTTTTTGAGATCAGAAACTTTTAAAGTTGATGGCAAATCCTTCATGGGACAAGTCTTAATTGTCTCTGGTGCCAAATCTTTCAGGCAATGTGTCGTCGTTGTCTCTAGAGAATGAGTACTTCTAAAGCTAATATGCATTGGCAAATCCTTCACAAGACGTGCCGTCGTTGCCTCTAGTGGCAAATCCTTCATGTGACGTGTTGTCATTATCTCTGGTAAATGACTACTTCTGAAGTCGATGCTCGTTAAAATCCTTCATGGGACATGTCGTCGTTGTCCTAGTAGTGAATCCTTCATGAGACATATCGTCATTGTTTTTTGTGGCGAATCCTTCATGGGACTAGTAGTTATTGTTTTTTGTGGGAAATACTTCATGGAATGAGTCGTCATTGTTTCTGGTGGCAAATACTTCATGGAATGAGTTGTCATTATCTTTGGTAGCAAATCCTTTATGAGACCTGCGTCGTTGCCTCTGGTGGCAAATCCTTCATGGAACAAGTCGTCATTGTCTCTGATAGCCCATCCTTCATGGGATGTGTCATCATTGTCTTTAGAGAATGAGTACTTTTGAAGTCGATATTCATTAGCAAATCTTTCATGGGACGTGTCGTCTTTGTCTCTGGTGGCAAATCCTTCATAGGACTTATTGCCGTTATCTCTGGTGGCAAATTCTTCATGTGATGTGTCGTCCTTGTCTATGGAGAATGACTACTTCTAAAGTCGATGCTCGTTGGCAAATCCTTCATGGGATATGTCGTCGTTGTCCTGGTAGTGAATCCTTCATGGGACGTGTCATCATTGTTTCTGGTGGTGAATCCTTCATGGGACGAGTTGTCATTGTCTCTAGTAGCAAATCCTTCATGGGACGTGTCATCATTGTCTCTGGTAACAAATCCTTAATGGGACATGTCGTCGTTGTCTCTGGTGGCAAATCCTTCATGGAATAAGTTGTCATTGTCTCTGGTGGCGAATCCTTCATGGGATGTATCATCGTTGTTTTTGGAGAATGAGTACTTCTAAAGTTGATGTTCGTTATCAAATCCTCATGGGACGTGTCGTCGTTGTCTCTGGTGGTAAATCTTCCATGGGACGTGTCTGATCAAATTCTTCATTTGACGTGTCGTCGTTGTCACTGGAAAATGACTACTTTTGAAGTTGACAAGAGTTGACCAATCCTTCATTGGATGAATGGTGGTGTTTTCGGCCATGGGCCCATATATCTGTCAAAAACTGCCTTGTAAACTATCGAAATTGTTGCCGCCTACATTGGATCGTCAGAATTGGCTCAAATGACTAGTACATCTTGGCCGGATGAAGACTTGGGGTCCATGAAGTACACTACGGTTGGTCAAAAAAAAAAAACAAAGTTAGTCTTGTAAAAAAAGAAAAAGAAAGAAAAGAAAAATAATTACTAGTAAGCATCAAAGTCTTGTAATTAAAAAAAAAAAAAAGTCAAAATGACAATTTAATGATGTAAAGAAATTCATGCAAATTGGTGTGTGCATGGAGAAAGTGTTGTGCATGGTGAAGCATGTCACATGAGTTTGTATCTACAGAGCAAATAATTCATGGAGTCTTGAAAAAATAAATTGTGCAAACTGAATTTGGCAGAGGAAGCACTCTCGCTAGAAGTTGGAAACTCCTAAAGTCTTAGGATGAAGGAGGAAGCACTTCTTGGAGGCTTCTTAAATTGCAATGTAGAGAAGAGCGGAATAAGTTATCTATATACATGGGCTTGAGAGATAAAGAATGGTCCTATAGTTCTATAAAGATTCCAGTTAAAATTTTATAAGGATTCAAATTCCAAATATCACAAGGATTCAAGTCTTCCAAATCATATGAAGATTTAAGATTAAAATTCTAGAAGGATTCAACTTTCTAAATTCTATGAAGATCAAAATCTTTAGTTTGAGAAGAATTCAATTTCCTTGTTAATTCAACTTCCTGAAATCTTCAAGTATTGTACCTCCCTACTTTGATTGGAATTCAAGACTCCACGTGCGTAAAAAATATGTTTCGGAATTTTGGTTCGTGAATGATATGGCAATTGCCATCAATGTTCATAGCATTAGTTTGCTATAAAAAAAAATAGAGGATATTGGCAATTTCATAATAAATAAAAAGAATTGCATTTAAGTATTTCAAAACTTGTCTTCAAAGTTTTAGCCCCCATAACTTTTACTCAAGTTCTGAAGTATGGGCATTTGTAGACGATGAATTTTTAATCTATTTATTTAACTAAGGAATAAGATAAAATAAATATTTTTTAGTCTTGGTCATTTAAATTAAATAAATAAAAGTGGTCTTTTGGGCCATAAAGATTGGAGCATTCGAGATTGGCTATAAAAATTGGATCATTTGAGTTGGGTCATTTAAATTGAGTCCAATTTAGAATTATTTAAATAACATCCAAACCCACTTTAAATAAATCTCAATACAACAAGACCTATATCTTTCGGCCCCAATTAAATTTAGCCAAAGTCATTTTAAATTAAATCCATTAAATGATGGGTTAAAATCAATGGGCCTATGGAAATAGGCCGACCCAACACTGATAATAGGTCGCTTAGTGGCCAAGCAACCCAATGTCCTATTTCCGCATATAAATAAAAATCTTCTCCAAGTTAAGGAATCATTCAAAAGACACTTAAGCTTTAGGCAAGTGAAAAGCTCTACAAACACTCTTCCCAAAAACTATCCAATAAAGGTTTCCTCAAAGTTCAAGAATTTCCTCGCAATGTTCCTCTATTTCTTCCTCCAAAAGATCAAAGAGAGTTCCAGTGGCTCTGCAATCCATCAATCATCCTCAAAGTCCGTTCGATTTTAGAAGAAACTTCTAAACCCTCAAGTTAATGCTTTGTCAAATAGAAGAATCGGAAAATTCTCCTACAGACTAGAAATTTCTCAAAGATTTTATAATTGCTATTATCATAAACCAAATCACATTGATTGTTATTTATCTTTTGCTCAGTTTTCAAACATAAGATTTTTGCTACATACAAATATGTTATAGTGCAGTAAAAAAATAATTTATTTAAAACTAAAAATGTTTAACTATAAGTGGTAAATAAGACATTGTTCACTTGGCAATAATTGAGCGTCGCCCTGGAGAAGGTCATTTATTGATATTAAAAGAGCTAAAATAACTACAACCAAATTAAATTTTCAAATCTAAAAAGTTAAAAGAAAATTGACAATCTCAAAACAAAAAATATATATTTATTTTGAGGCATTTTTAAAATCTTTTCTTCTTCCCTTCTACTTTTATTCTTCTTCTCCCTTCTCTCCCCTTCCCCCCTCCTTGCCACCGCTGCATTTTTTAGAGCTAGTTTAGATGGGAAGATTTAGAGAAAAGGGAAGAGAAAGGAAAGGAGGTATAGCGATTTTGTTTGTAAATTCTTAAAGAAAGAAAGAGAAAGAACGGGAGGGGAATAGAGGAGAAAAATAGAAGGCTTTCTCTCCATTTTCTTTCCTTACTGAAATGGGATGAAAAGAAAGGATATAGAAATAAAGTTTGAGGGCCGATAAAGGCAACTCGAGAATCTATAATGATAACTCGAAAATTTTAAAAAAATTCATTTTCTTTACTCTCACTTTCTCTCTCTACACACTTTCTCTCTAACATCTCTATAGGATTACAAACTTCAATCTCAGATCTTGGAAGATCTGACCGTCCAAATTGAAAAAAAAGAAGGTTAGTTCTTCGATCTATTCTCTTTTATTTACAATGTTACCGTTTTAGATCGCTGAAATATCTGTTAAAAAAGGAAAAAATCGAATTTTTTTTTTTTTTAAATTCTACCCTGAAATTGGGCACTTTCGTTTCCGTTTTCATCCGTTACCTGCGAAAGTGCCGGAATTCTTTCGACGCCAGTGACCGAAAGTTCTCCAGCACTTTCGCCGACGACTTGCGCAAGTGCATTTCTTTTTTTAATTTTTTTTAATTTTTTAAAATTTTTTTTTTATTTTTTAAATTTTTTTAAATTTTTTTATTTTTTTAATTTTGTTTTTAATTTTTTTTAATTTTTAAAATCTTTTTTTAAATATTTAAATGTTTTAATTTTTTGTTCATAGTATATTTGATTATTTAATTAATTTTGTATATGTGATTTTGTATATGTAGAATGTGTGTAACTAGTTGTTTAACATATTTTATGTGATAAATTTTAATTGTTAATGTGATTATGGATTTGTGAACATTATGAAATGAAAAAATAACGGAAATGAAATATGATAAGAATCGATAAAGTGAACAATACTAAAGTAATAATAAATATCTTTGATAATGTTATATAATTTTGTCCACTTAGAGTAATATAACTAGCTTAAGATTGTTTGCTTTATGATTATGGGTTTAATAAGAAAATGTGTAATGTAATCGCTAAACTGTTTATATTTTAATTTGAAATCATTGTTATGTTATTCTTGGGATGAAATAATCAATAAAATAAATAATGAAATATATGATAAACAATTATTAACGAGTTTGAATAACTAATAGATGGTTCGACCTAGCGGCCATAGAGGAGATGCTGATCTTGGTCCTGTCACGGATAGGACAGGTCGAGTTGAGAGGCGCCCTGTGACAGCTTTGTCTAGAGGTGTGAGGGTGCGACATAGTACTTCTGACATCCTTGTTACTACTACTCCTCTTGCACTTGGTTTCCATCATGGTACAAGTGAAGCAGGGTCTTCTACCCAACCACCTGTTGTACCTTTTAGATCTCGACCTCCCCTTCATCCCCATCAGTCACACACACTTGTGCCCTATGAGCCATATGGATCTACACATCCACCTTCACACCACACAGACACAGTATATGATACATACCTACAGGCTCCTACCGTTGTGCGACCTCGCATACCGTATCTATCTTCCTTTCAGGAGTCTATATTGTACGATGGGTCTCAGGCGAGGCAGATAGGGGTTGAGTTTTTTTATCAGATGCTTGGAGCCGCCCGTCAGGATTCTTCTTGCAGCACACACAGGTATTCTCATGCTGATTCTGGTGTTTCATCTTCTGATCATTATGTACCTAGGTCTGCAAATAGGGTTCCTGAGGGTGATAGGGTTTTTGGGGAGGAGCAAGAAAGAGTCCGAACCCTACATATTCAGGGAGAATCGGATGAGAGAGGTGATGATGATGGTGGTGATGGTGGTGATGGTGATGGTGGTGATGGTGAGGGCGGTGATGGTGATGGTGACGGTGGTGATGATGATCACGATGACGGTGATGATAATGGAGATGAGGAGCAGCCCGTATATGTTGCACCTGTGGCACCAGCTAGTGGATCGGATGGGCGTCCTCGTCACGGGAAAGGAAGGGTTTGACCCGCAGCCTTATGTCGGTGATAAGTAAGTTTGCAGGATCTCGTAACAAAAGACCCGACGTGGTTCGTGATGTTCCGGCACCGACACAGAAGAGGAAGAAAGTGAAGCCTTCTGATTGGGAGCAGACAGAGGCAGCAGAGGGAGGTCCTGTTGACCCGGAGCTCATCCCGTCATACGGTGAACATGTGGTGGATCGGATATGGCATGGACAGGTATTTATCTTTATGTAAAATTGACATGTTATTATTGTTATTAGTCTTTATAATGTCAAATATTATTCATTATGATAAATAGAAAAAATAATAATGGAATAAATATATTATTATATATTTGTATAAATTTATATGTTTTATCTCCAAAATCGTGGTTTATTGAAGTGCCGATCTCGTTATATGACGCTCACTGATTGGGAGCTGACCGATTCGCAGGCTGGGCCTTTGGCGTCCGGGTCGGTCTAACGCACCTACGATCGTGCATGTTTCAGCACGCCAATGCTGCGTTGTTGTCGACATTTGTTGAGAGGTGGCAGCCCGACACAAACAGCTTCCACATGCCCTAGGGTGAGGTGACTGTTACACTGCACGATGTGGAGCTTATTCTTGGGGTGTCTGCTTATGGCACTGTAGTGGATCACATATTATCGAGGGATCAGTTGATACAGACTGTTCAGCAGGATCTGGGTTTAGGTCTAACTAGGGGTTTAGGGTTTAATGCACTGGAGCTCCACCCTGTTGCTACTAGCAGACAGACCTCACAGTCATATCAAGTCAGAGCTGCATGTTACCTATAGTACATTTTGGGTAGCTCACTTTTCAGTGACAAGAGTGGCAACATTGTACCCGCGAGGCTGTGAGCACTTCTGCGGGATATGAGTCGTGTTGGGAGGTTCGCATGGGGTGCTGCCTGTCTTGCAATTTCTATACCGGAATCTAGGTTAGGCTTCCAGGGCTGATGCGAAGGAGCTTCCAAATTGCTGGTCACTATTGGAGGTATGTGTTTTAAAATTAACGTTAATCATGTCATTATTTATATTTAAACGGTTTAGTGTTTAGGGTTTATTTATTTAATATTTCATTTTATTTCATTTTTTATATTTTTATTGAATTTATGTTTTATATTTTAGGCGTAGATATATTTGTATTTTCCCATATTCGCTCCTCCGTTTAGACATTCTCCCGAAGGATGCAAGCCCTATATACAGATGTTTCCGCAGATCGGCTATAAGAGTGAGAGTAAACTGCTAGATATTCACTTGAGGCTGGATATGATGACAGCTGATGAGGTTTGGTGGATGTCGTACAGGACTCAGGATGTTCGTGATTGTTGGGTGTCAACATGGCACGGTTTCATTGCATATTTTGACTGCGTGGAGCCGTACATGCCTGACCGGGTTCTGAGGCAGTTCGGTTTTAGATAATGGATTCCCGCCCACCCATCCAGCCTCGGGAGGCACGCCGACCGCCTAACAATAGGATGTATGTCTTGCGGAACACTTTCGTGGAGGCACTCTGGCTCGAGGCACCTTCGCACTTACTGACAGAGACATGGACTAGTGTCCCGGCCATTCCAGCCAGTTCATGTACCGATGATTATTTGGACTGGTACTTCCCCGCACTCACCCGAGGATTCAGAATCCCAAGAATATTCCCAATGGCTATAATGTCCCGGTAGCTCCTGCCATACCACCACATGCACTCTTAGATATGATTGCACGTGAGTGTCACAGACAGGATATTTCAAGTGATGAGTTTCGACATAGGGTTCGAGATTTACTAAGGGTTCATTACAACACTCTTTAATAGATCTTTATGTATTCGGATACTTATTTATTATATTGTGTATTTATTTTTTATTTCAGTTGGTTGTGTTACTGAGTTTTTGTCATATTCACTATATTTATTCCCTCATGCATGTATAGACTGGTTTATTATTGCACATTAATATAATTAATTTGCACATTAATATAATTAATACAGGAAATGTGTAAATAAAAAAATTTCGAACGACAAATTTACGAAATATTATTAACACTTTTAAAAAATAAACTACGTTATAAATTACAAGTTGCAACATTATTACATAAAATGTCTCTGTGGCGAATACATTTCATTGTATCTCGCAACCCAATCTGCCATCCGATTATGATATGGGGTTGCCCATCCAATAGCTCGCATATCTCGAGGATATTCTCATTGCACATGTAATGGGGGCAAAGGGCATCCATCTACCAACTGTAACTGGAAAAAAAAATTTAATACATACAATTAATAAAATATTGGTCTGCAATAATTCAATTAATATTAATAATATAAAAAGTTATGAATAATAAATACTTATATGAAATGTTGCAATTCTTCTATGAGTCCGACGAATATCGATTCCGAAGGCCCGTCTATATTAGAAACAAGAGGCAAGACAGTGGTTGACTGTGACCGTGCAAGAAATACAACGCATAGGTTGAATGTGTTAGCAATGACATAATGGTGATCAGGTGTATTCATCCAATACTCCCGTGGCGCCGAACCATATTCCCAATTTGTCTGCATTATCAGCTCTATCACACGTTCAACTGACCCGAACAATTGCTCATATACCCGCATATGGTGCCGTAAATCAAAGATCATTCTTCTACGAATTTCAACCCAATGATTTTCATCTTTACCATCTCAGTCAACTTTACCAACACATTCTGATCGATGTGTCTTCTACATAACATATGATAAGAGTTGTTAAACACATCATCGATCATCAGCATTAGTCCACTTTCCCTATTTGTAAGAACAACTATAGGCTCTCCTTCATTGATAGCCGAACCCTGACCATTCGACATAGCAGATGTAAAATATAAGTGCTTGATTTGTTGAAGAACTCATCTGTATGTCGATGTCTGTTCGTTGCACATAAAAGCTGTTGTCACTGTGGAGTTCTTGCTTGTTGGAGTCATTCCTACAAATTCTAATAGTGGCATGTTGTACCTTAAAAAATAAGCGATAAATTTAATTATTATGAATTGGCTAATCATTTTTCACGGACTTAAAAGTATTATTAACTATTTACTAAAAAAAAATTTTTAAATGTTTGTGCGAATAAAATTAATAAAGATATCTAATAATACAATCCACTATAGTACTTACTTGTTCATTTTGTACGTCGTATCCATTATAAGTAGATATGGCCACGTTCTAAGCATTGCAATCGATGTCGGGTGTGCAACGACAATATCACTGAGTACATTGATGTCCTCACCATTTCTATAGAAAACGGTGTAGCCCTTTCCGCACTTAAGCAGAGAACTTCCTTTACCGTATTTCTTCCTTGCATCCGGTCCCTCTTAATCTTGGCAACAATATTATAAATTTTCTAAGAACTACATACATTAAAATTTCATATTTATTAATGGAATAAAAACAACTCTAAAATATTTAAATAAAGTATTAAAAATAATCTAATAATTCCCTTATAACTTACCTGACTGCACAACCAACGTCTTGTTCTCGGAAAAATCGTAATATATTACGGGTGGATCATGACTCTTCCTGAACTGCTCGGTCTGTTGCAACTGCTCATCCGTAAGTCTTGCAGCTTGAGCATGACCGTAACTATAAACAGCTATTTTGTGGTTGTGTCTCCCGTTGTGTACGAACAATTGTTAATTTTCACTTGTTGCCATCTGCTCTCCCTTTAGCTTAAATGGACAACCACATTTTTTCGTCCTATAAGGTCCACACTTTTTTTTCGTTATTTCTTCTTCCTCATCGTCGACTAATGATTTTTTATATTTTCTTACTGAACCTCCGCATTCGCAAGCCAATGTGACATGCGATCGACGGTCAAATGTTCTTACTCTCTAATACCAAGTTATGATTAAAAATGTCTTCGCATTCACTGCAATCTGTTTTGCCCACTCCACCAACTCATCTTTCAAACTAAATATTCGGTCCGTTGTAAATAAATGTTCAAGATCGATATATTCTTCCGAATCTAGAAATTCTTCAAAGGTACTTAGATCTTCATCATCCTATTAATGTATAATGAAAAGTTAATATTACAAAAAGGAAAACCTAAAAAAACAAAAAGCGAAAAAAAAATTTCACATTACCAAGCACACTTTCACCCAGATTGAGCAACTTTCGCCCAGATTGAGCCTGTCCTCACAATGACTTTTGCTCAATTTGGGCGAAAGTGTGCCCGAAAATGTGAAAAAAAATCTCGATTTCTTACCTCAAAATCAATATTTTCTTGCAGAGCTTCTTCAAAAGGATCCATTCTACATATACAAAATTACTTAAATAATCAAATATACTATTGTAAATAAAAAATTATAAATTAAATAATCATATATTCACTTTTATCGGTTCTTATTTTATCTTAAGAATTATCGGTATATATTATTTCACGGGACTACTATTTTTTTCATTCAATTATTATTCATCACTAATATTCTGCTTTAGTAATAGTTATCAATTTGTAAATTATACAATCTTAGAATTATATCCTAAAACTAAGGCCAAGAATAACATAACAATGATTTCAAATCAAAATACAAACAGTTTAGCAATTACATTACACATTTTCTTATTAAACCTATAATCATAAAGCAAACAATTTTAAGCTAGATAAATTACTCTAAGTGGACAAAATTATATAACATTATCAGAGATATTTATTATTACTTTATTATGTTCACTTTATCGATTTTTATCCTATTTCATTTTCGTTATTTTTTTTATTTCATAATATTCACAAATCCATAACCACATTAACAATTAAAATTTATCACATAAAATATGTTAAACAACTAGTCACACACATTCTACATATATAAAATTACTTATACAAAATTAATTAAATAATCAAATATACTATGAACATAAAATTAAAATATTTAAATATTAAAAAAATTTATAAATTAAAAATTTTAAAAAAATTAAAAAAATTAAAAAAGAATTAAAAATTAAAAAAATAAAAAAAAATTGCACTTTCGTCCGTCGCCAGCGAAAGTACCAGAGAACTTCCGGTCGCCGAAAGCTCTTCGGCCATTTTGCCAGTGACGGACGAAAGTGCCCAATTTCCAGGCAAAATTTTTTTAAAAAAGAAAATCGAATTTTCTTTTTTTTAACAGATATTTCAACGATTTAAAACGGTAACATTGTAATAAAAGAGAATAGATTAAAAAACTAACCTTTTTTTTCAATTTGGACGATCGGATCTTCCAAGATATGAGATTGAAGTTTGTAATCCTAGAGAGATGTTAGAGAGAAAGTGTGTAGAAAGAGAAAGTGAGAGGAAAGAAAATGAACTTTTTGAAATTTTTCCAATTATCATTATAAATTCTCGAGTTGCCTTTATCAACCCTTAAAATTTTAAAAATGATATAAAATATCTATTTTATTCATATAAATACAAATTACATAATTATTAAATTTTTTATTCTCTTCTCTCAAAATTACTTTTGTCAAAAAATTTCTTTCTCTCCACTTCCTTCCAAACTCACAAATAAAAATATTTTACTTCTTATTCCACCTAAAAATCACAAACAACACTTCCATAAATCACCCTACCTCCTTTTTCTCTTCTCTCCTCTTCTCTTCTTTTCCCTTCTTTTCTCTCCCCTCCTAAACTCCCAATCAAGGCCTAAGTAAATTTTTTATTTTCTATTTTTTTCTTTCTCTTCCCCTGTAGCCGACCCTCTCCTCTATCCTCCTATCCTCTCCTTTTCTCTACCGGCCGTTTTCTGTCTTGTCTCTCTCATTCCCTTATGTCGTTTCTCTTCCTCTCTCTCTCTCTCTCTCTCTCTCTCTCTCTCTGTGCATACCCACAGACTCTCCTTCCCTTCTTTCCCTATCTACCTTTTCTTCCTATTCTAATTTCCCCTTTCTCTCACCTCTCTGCTCCCCTTCTCTCTGCAACCCTCTCCTCTCTCCTCTAAACCGACCCAACACCACCACCGCACCCCACAACAGAAGAACCGAGACACCAAGAACTGCTGCTCAAGAGTCAAGACAAGAGTTTCAAACATTCAACATTCTTGGTTCACACAAATTTTCATAAAGAAAAAGGCAAATTTTCTAAAATTTAGTTCAATAATTTTGTGTCTTTCCTATATGAAAAAAGCTAAGCAACTTAGAGAAAACAAATCAATTGAAAGTTTTATTATCATTAATAGAAACTGAGAAAACTTAAAACCCAACACAAAAAGAACTAGAGAAACAGAGGGATATTGATATTGACATTCCTTAGAAGACCTTCCAATAACTTTTAAGCAAATTGGGTCATCATCAACAGCAAGAACTCTCATACCCACAGGAAAATTATCATAATTCTTGTCTTCGCCTTCTAAATTCCTTCTAATTTCCTATACTGTCATCTTAAAACCCCCAATTTCAAAATTGCAGATGAAAAACCTGAGTCGTAAAACAAAGATCACAGAGACCAAGTTTGAATCTTTAAAACCACAAAAACAACCCTTCTTCGTATCTTTACAAAAACCCAGAAAGAAAACAACTCTAAAAACAATCAAAAATCGAAAGAAACTCTAAAACCAATAAAAACAGAAAGAAATTGAAAACCTATCAAAACAAAAAACTAGTTATTTTCTGGAATCTCTCTCTGTTACTGTAACAAAAGATGAAGGAGGGCACATGACGGTACAAGGAACAGAAGCAGAAGAAGAAGAAGAAGAAGAAGAAGCAATTCAGAATCAAGGCCCTCAAATTCGGTTGATTCAACTGGTGGAGCAGGTTACCAGTTTCTGGTCAAACAAGCTTTGTCCGCCGCCTCTTTGACCCTCACCGGTGACACCATTGCTCAACTCTGTCAATGATGGGTTGCAGTGGTGGTGGGTCTGGTATAGACTGAGGAGGAGAGAGGAGTGGGTTGCAAAGAGAGAGAGAGAGAGGAGGGAGGAGCGAAGGGAGATTAGAAAGGAGAAAGGGAGGAAGGATATAAGGAAAAAAGAAAAAATTTTAAAAAAAACCTCAAAAATATTTTTAGTGTTCATTTTGACCATACAGAGAATAAACTTGTCATTTGCTTCCTTTTATTTCTACCGAAATTTCGCCGCGGACTGGTGATGTCGCTCATGAAAAGGTAAAGAACCTTAAAAGTTAAAAAAAAATAAATAAATATAACTAGGAATCTATAATAATAGTGAAAAAAAATCATTTTTTTCTATTAACATTTTCTCTCGAACCTAATTCTCTCTAACATTTCTCTAACATCAAATTCAAATATTTCACATTCAACATAAATTGAAGATAGATATGGATGATGTTGAAGATTTTTTACAAGAGAAAATCGATTTTGAAGTAAAAAAAAACCTGGAAAATTTTATTTTTGTGGATTTTTGTAAAAAAAAAAATTTAAATGTTATTTTTATGATTTTTTTATAATTTTTTTAATTATATAAGATGTATTATTAATTTGTTTCGTATTATATTTTAATGTAACAAACTGACGTAGATCCGAATAAATTTGAAGAATTTTTAGAATTGGAAGAATACGTGGATCACAGGCATTTATTCATAACTGATCGAATTTTTAATTCAAAAATAGAATTGGTGGATTGGAAAAAAGAAACGGCGATGAAAGTGAATATATATTTGATTGTCACTCGATATTTGAAATCAAGAACTTCTGACCATCGACCGTACATTACATTGACTTGCGAACGTAGAGGTGCAAAGAAATCAAGAGCAAAGCCGAGAGTTTATGGTGAAGAAGAAGAAGTTTTCATAAAAAGTCAGGGTCCTTATGGAACTAAAAAGTGTAGTTGTCCATTTAAATTAAAAGGTGAGCAAATGGTCACAAATGAAAACTAGCAATTATTCGTAAACGATGGGAGGCACAACCACGCAATAGGTGTTTATCATCACTGTCACGCTCAGGCTGCAAGACTAAAGGAAGAACAACTGATACAAACCAAGTAATTTAGGAAGAGGTCATATGTTACCACGTAATATGTTATGATTTTTCTGAGAACAAAATGTGGATTGTTTTGTGAGGTATGTCGCATTACATTTACTAGGTTATTATAATACTTTAAATTTGTGTTTAGGGTTTAATAATATGATATATATGATTTATGTAGTGCACAGAAATTATGCAACGCCCTTGCCAAGATAAAGAAAAAAAGGATGCAGGGGAGCAACATGGTAGAAGAAGTTCTTTGTTTAAGTGCTCAACGAGGTTATACGGTCTTCTACAGAAACTATGGCGAGAGCAACATACTTAGTGATATTGTTGTTGCATACTTGACGTCGATTCAAATGATGAGAACGTGGCCATATGTACTGATAATGGATACGAAGTATAAAACAAACAACTAAGTTTCTTGTATATATTCTATTAAGTGTAGATGTGGATATTAAATGTATATTGATTGTTTAAGTTATAACATTAATAGGATTATCTTAAAGGAATTGTGATCGTTTAATTAATATTTATAATAAACATTCATGTTGAACTAGTTAATTTTTTTATTAATTTATATTGGGGTAATTTTAATATCCTAGGCTCATCTTTATCACTATCACTAGGACTGTAAACGGGGCATGGTCTTACCCGTACCCACGCGGGTCTATACCCATTTTTAGCGGGTAAGTTTAAATTTTATATCCATAGACCCGTACTCGTACCTGTATTTATTTTGTTATATGGGTCTGGGTAGGGTATGATAATACCCGTAGACCCGTATTAATAAAATAATAATAGATATTTATATATATTATATTAGATGGAGGGTAGTTAATGTGTTTAAGGAGGTTTGTCGAGTAGTAAGGATTCAAACTTGAAATCAGGTCTGCTTTACCTACGTAGGTTCGAATCCCGCTGCTGTTAACCTTTTTTCTCTTTTTTTTTTACCTTTTCAGTCCTTTTCTCTTTTTTAATCCTAAATAGAGCCTCTTTAGTTGATGGACTTGGCCCAACTACTTCTTTCAAATTATTTATTTATTTATTTTCAACTTTATTTCAAATGCCATTTCACAAATAATTTATTTTTACTAAATATAAAAATATATATTCTTTCATCCCGTGTAAAAGCAATTTATGATAATAATATTTTTGTCTTATTTTTTATTTCATAGAACTACTGAAAATATGGATCATGACAAAAAGGACAATCTTTTTCTTTATTTTTCTTTGTCGTTCTCTATCTTATATGCTATTATTTGACTTATCTATTAGTCGACACCGTATTATTACATATACTATTTGCTCAGAAGTTGTCCAGAAATTTAGATTACAGACTGATTTAATATAGTTAAAGGGGTCTATATCCCTATTCATTTATGTATATGTTAAATGATTGTATTTGTTGAAAAAAATGTTGAGGAAATTATGTTAATCATGTTAAAATTTTATTTTAGGATTATACATTGTTTTATATATTTTTGTTTAACAGGGAAAAAATAGAAAAATGTCATACAGGTACGGGTATACCCAGATCCTACTATGGACCCTAAAGGGTCGGGTATGGGTCCAGAAATTTTATACCTGGAGAGTATGGGTCTGGGTCTAAGTTTTACTATAAGGGTATGGGTCTGGATCTGAGAGTACTCTGAGGGTTTGAACCCGTTTACAGCCCTAACCATCACTACCGCCCTAAGTCGGGTCAACATCATCATTCTCTCCCCCAACCTGAACATCCTCCTCAACGATGTGGAAGGATCCAACCTTGTCACGCTCCTCAGATTGGTCCCTGTAACCCTCTAATCCTATATCACTGATATCCCTCTCTAAACAAGGTAAATATGAGGGAATACCATAATTAGTGGTTGTATAATTAGTCGTGCTATAAGATGAGTCAGCCGGGACTCCTGACACAAGCTGCTTGAAAAAAGAAGCACCCAACTATGTCCCTGGACTACTAACCTCATTTAATGGTGCCTGAAGTTTAGTTCTAAACAATACAGGATGTTGACTGAACATATGGGGAGGTACAGAAGAACCAGGTGCATATAGGTCATATGATGTAAGTGGTGCTAAGAAGATCCATATAACCCGTAAGGTATCACAGTGTATGGAGCGTGTGATAGGAGAAGAGTACAAGTCCTAGTCAATATATGAGGTGGTTGGGTAGAAGACCCCGGTGTACCAAGGTCATAGTATATCTCAGGTCCAAGTGGACAGGAGTACTAGGGATGTCAGAGATACTATAATGACCCTTCATGCCACGGAATGACGCAATGATTGTACGCCGGTCAACTCGATCGGTCGTGTCTGACATAGGACCTAAATCATCATCTCCCCAACGTGCACTGGGTCTAACCATCTAAACAAATTTCTAAACATAATCACAAATAATTAACATATATTCGCATAATTCATGTTTTATATTATTTAAATTTTTTTACACAGTACATGTAACAATTTATCTATATTGTATTACTTAACTTCATCCTTTATAATTTTTTATTATTTAAATTATATTATTTAATTATGTAATTTATATTATTTTTAATTTATTTTTAAAATAATTGTATTATTTTATTTATATTATTTTATTATTTTATTAATTTTAATAAGTTTATTATTTCATTTATATTATTTTATTATTTATTAATAATAATAATAGTTATTATGTATGTTTTAGTGTAATTATTTATTATTTAAATTACTATTTAAAAAGGGGTAAACCTTATTCTTTAAATGGACTTTAAATTATCATTCTTCTTCTTCTCCTTCATGTATTATTAATTATTATTAAATTTAAAACAATATTTACTTCTCTAATTTATATTATTTTATTATTTATTTTTAAATAATTTTATTATTCCATTTATATTATTTCATTACTTTTTATTATTAATAATAGAAATAAGAGTTATTTTGTAATAGTGTAATTGTTTATTATTAACATTACTATTTAAAAAGAATTTGATCATATTCTTCCTTCTTTAAATTATTATCATTATTCTTTATGTATTATTAATTATTATTAATTCAAATCACTATTAAACTATTATTAATCACAATATTATTTAAATATCACTATTTAAATTATTATTAAGTTTAAATTATTCATTAATCTTTTAAAATTAATTACTTCATACTTTTGTATTAAATAATGTCTATTATTATATCAATTTATTATTTACTACATAATGCACTAAATTAACCAAAACACTAATCTACCATCACCATTTCTTTTCTAAACCATGAACTTAATAAATAAATTTAATCAATCTAAATATATAAATTGATTCAAGATATAATATGAATAATTGTAAAATTTATGCTAATAAAATAATTAATGCACATTTAAACTCAAATTATTCACATAAACATAATTCATAATTATATTAAATAAATAATTATAAAACAAACCATTTAAACAACTAATTGCATGTATTCTAAATAAAAAAAATTAAATAACATGTAAAATAAATATGAAATTAAACATTTATAAACACTAAATTAAATAACATAAACAAATAAATATAATCATAATGTTAATCATTTATAAAAACAAAACTAAATAACATAAACAAATATATATAAAAAAATCATTGCAATTTTGTCCAGGTTGGCGAAACTCGGCGCTGAATCTCGCCTAGCCTAACGGAACTCGGCACTAAATTTCGCCTGGCCTGGCAAAGTTGACTGAGAAGTTCCACTTGACTAGACGAACTTCTCTAGAAAATTTTGTCAGTTTGGGAGAAATTAGCCCAAATTCGGCCAGATTTTTTTCCAATCTCGGAGCATATGTTTTAATTTTAAACCGATAACATTATAAATAAATGAGTAAATTGGGGTACTAATTTTTTTTTTTTTAACGGTCGAATCTTTCTAACTTGGAGATTGAATCATTGGCTTTTAGAGAGATATAGAGAATTTCTTTCTAGAGAAAAAATTGATAATGAAAAATGAAAAATTTTAAATTTTTTACAATATATTTATAGTTTTTTCCAAGTTATATTTATTATTAAAAAATTAGGGATCAAACTGTTAAATTCTAAAAAAAAGGTTAGGGATACTGTTGAACCAAGTTGGCCCTCAAAGGATTTTCCTTCCCCGATTCCCAAGTCAGTCTCCCTTATCTCCTTTCCTTTCCCTTCAGAACCTATATATAGAAAGCCCTCTCCTCTAATTTCCTTATTTCTTTCTTTTGCCACTGTAAGTCTTTCTTCTCCTTATTTTTTTAAAAATTAATTAGTTAGCTTATTAAAATTGTTCTTTTGTTCTCTTCTTCTCTAAAAAGCTTAAAGACCTTCACCTTCTCACAACCCTTTATTGAATTTGAAAATTGTTTCCAGTTTGTTGTTAACCTTGTATAAGTTACTAACCGTTAAATTTTACATTTGGATTTTTAAAATAAAACGTTTAAGGTGGTAATTAATTTAGTAGTTTTATTTGATTAATGTTAAGAAAAAATTAGGAAAGTTCCGAATTCATAATTCGAATTGATTTTGTATTTTTTATTATTTTGAAGTAAGTAGAGATTAGATACTAACTTTGAAAATATTTTCATTTTATGATAATATGAAAGTATTTATTTTAAATATTATTTAATTAGATTGAACAAGTGAGTTTTGATTTTGCATGAGAAATAACTATTTTAAATTTCAAGAATTATTTTAACTCTACTTTAGAATTATTTTACTATGCATGATATATAAACTTTAAAAAATCTAGACTTTGGAATATGTTGACATAAACTTTTGAGAATTGGCTCTATAATGGTTTTGAACATTGAGTTTCTAATCGCCTCTGGATTAATCATGGAAAACATGTTTCACCTAATGGGAGAGACAATCAGATTTAATATTATGAATCTGACTCATTATTACCTTCCGTACTATCTTAAACTCAATATTAAAGTTATGATTTGAAGTCTTATTTTCTCGTGGGCATAACATGTTCCTCTTGAATTCGGGTCGATCCGAATCGGGACGTGACAATATTAATATGAGCAAACAACGTTTGGCAAAATAACATAAGCTTGTAAGCCACCTTTGAGCCCTTCCCTGAAAAAGACAAAAAAAGGGAAAGAAAAATGGATGAGTTATCGGAGGAAATTGTTATCGCGTCATCTAATCTAAGAAAAAAATGTATATTTAAAAATTTTTGCTATCAAGGGAACTAAGAAGATTGAATTACAGGAACTAATATCCCTGCATCTATCTGTACCTTCTTTCTTATTTCTTTAGCATAAATGACCCCCCCCTTTTTTTTTTTACCATGACCTGATCTAGTCTAACTAATTCACATGGCAAAGATTTCTACGCTTATTTACTTTTCAAACTATAATATAATTTTAATTAATTAAAAGAAGAAAACAAAAGAATGAATCAAAAGTATGTATCAAGTATCTGATGAAATGTGCTTAGGAAAAGTACATGTTCACTCGGTTTACCTTGGAGGCAACAACACTTCTTAACACCAAATTTGGTAACAACAAATCGATACAATTTTCGTACAAAACTACAAAGCCATATTCATCCACACCATATTCTCCTAGAGCTAGCAAAACTACAAAGCCATATTCATCCATCAGAAAGCAAAATTTTCTATACATTGCCATCTTGCTGTATTGCCACAAATATTTATTATTTAATTACATTCTACGACCTGGTCCTGTCTCTATTGTTTAAAATAAACCGTTTTTATTTTAAACTTTTGAAAAGTTATTATGGGATGCTTATTTATAGTTATTTTTACTTATTGATATTGTTAAAAATAAAATTATTACATTAATTTATTTAAAATATTTTTTTATAAATACTTATTTTTAATTATTTTAAAAAATTATAAGTAACAGAGAATAGATGTACATATTTTAGATGATGTGAGTTTCAATATATGCAACTTGAAATTACAAATTAAATTATGAATAGACAACATGTTATATTGCATCTTATCATTTTTCTGCACATGATGGTAATAAAACATCAGATTTTTATGTAAGTAAATTAATATTGACTCCCACAACGCATCAAAATGGTCTTTTACTTAATGAGGTGTAACTCATCTTATCTTGGAGAACCAAGAAACTGTAAAGGAAACCTCAATCATCACAGTACTGTAATTAAACTCAGTTTGGTCATTAATACCATCCGACCTGCAAAAAAATAGACCACTAATGAAACCAGCAGAACAAGAAAGGTTGTAAATTTATATTGCACCAACAAAAGAATGACTCAAATACAGAGAACAAAAAAAAAAAAAAAATCTCTACCAATCATACGATAACGCTAAAAGGGAAGAAATAGAGATAATCACAAATAAATAAATCCCACCATACTTTGTACTAACCTCTTCAAAGAATGTTTATGGGGTAGTAAAAATTTCATCAAAACTATTTTCAATCGGCTCAATCAGCTTTGGGCACCAATTCTATAATATAAAGAACCTAACCTATATCTAACTGTTGTTCAAAACTCAAATGTCGAAAATTGAAATTTACAAAATCCAAATCGAAGGAAGGGTAATTACAGAGAGAAGATGCATATGGAATGAACAAAAATCTTGTGCAAGAGGGCAAGAAAACAGATATGGGGAAAGGCAGTGTTTTCATAAGAGGGAGGGGACTTGATCACCTGTACTAAGTACCTCTCTCCGTAACATATAGAGAGTGGTACATAAAGTGGTACAGAGATTTCTGTATTAAGGGAAAGAGGGATAGCATTTCAGTGGTGACTTTGTGGATTTGACGTTGGGTGGGAAATTTTGGATAAAAATGTTTCAGGCCTTGCGCCGAAGAAAATGGGTATTGATTCTTTTTTCAAGAACCGTGAATAACTAATTACTATTACAACTAATATTGAAGATAATAAAAATGATTAACCTATATATTACAATAAATCAGAATAAATCCAAGGTAACAAATAAGATAATCCAGATCTTCAAATGGAAGTAAATAATTAGAATATGAAAGAACACAAGATGAAGAATAGAAATATCCTTCAGAGAATCAAACCTCAACAAACCCCAAAAGGGCACCCTAAGCTCTCAATAATTACTCTAACTCCAAAAGATACTCTAGAAATCAGACAAACAAAGATGCTATCAAGATTTTGCACAAAGGAGTATCACCAGAGGAGTAGAGAGAAGAATGGCAGAAGAAGCAGTAGATGGGACCAAGAGAGAACGGGGAGAAGAGAGAGGAGAGAGTTCTGGTAGGCTTAGGAGAAAGAGATGAATATATAGTGGTCTCAAGTGGGGAGCTCAAGAGCCAATAATGAAGAAGTCAAGGGAGGGGAAGAATTCAAGGAGTTAGTCAAATGAGAGAATTAAATGGGGAGTTAGCATATGAAGAGGGTCACCAAGGGTGGGTCAAATATTTGGCCCACCTAGCATCCTGGAAGCCCAAGGAAAAAGAGGTGAGTTGAGGTCCAATTTAATTTCATCATAGGGAAATAGAGAAGGTCCAAAATATTATAGGCAAATAATCCAACAAACTCCACCTTGAACACAATATTGAAACAGTTAAAGATTAACCGGAATCAATATGAAGTAAATTCTTTCAAAGAGCAAACTTGTCAGCAGTTATGGTTTTTGTTCTAAAACCAGCAGGATTTTCTTTTGTGTTTATCTTCTTCTTGTTACTTATGTCATTTGTGACTTTCTCTCCAATAAAATGATACTTAACATCTATGTGTTTAGTGCGATCATGATAAACAGAATTTTTGCACAAATGTAGACAATTTTGATAATTGGTAAAAATGGTGGCGTTTGATTTTAAAAGATTTAACTCGGATAAAAGTCATTGAAGCCAAAATCCCTTCTTTAATGGCTTAAGTTGAAGCAATATACTCAGCTTCTGTGGTTGATAAAGCAACCACAGGCTATAACTGAGATTTCTAAGAAATACAGTTTCCAGCAATTATAAAGAAATAAGCAGTTGTGGATTTTCGAAAATCTTTGTCGCCGACAAAATCAGAATCTATATATCCTATTGGTTCAAAGGATTTTGACCATTTTTTAAAATTTAAACCTCTATCAATAGTACCATTAAGATACCTCGAAATCCATTTTAAAGCAATCCAATGCTCCTTTACAGAATTAGACATAAAACAGCTAATAAGACTTATAGAGAAGGCAATGTCAGGTTGTGTAAAAATCATTGAATACACGACTAACTCAATAGCTATTCTATAAGGGATATTAGCCATTTATTTCTTTTTAAAATTAGTTTCAGGATAGTTTTTAAAAGATAACTTAAAATGATTAGCTAAAGGAATGCAAACAGCAAATTGTTTCAAAGTTCTCTATTGACTTTTGCAAACAGGTTTACAAGAGTCTATAGAGAACTTTGAAACAATTTTCTTTATGAACGATTTTTGAGAAATAGTTAAAAGAATGTTTTTCTTAATTTCTCAAAATATTCATTTACAAGATTTTGGATGCAGCACCTAAATCTTTCATATCAACTTTTATTTTGACCAATTTGTCTTTATGTTTGCATGCAATCAACATATCATCAATATATGGAAGAAGATATACAACATCCTCAACAGAATTACCACAATAGTACAAATAATTATCATAACAACTTCTTTTAAAACTAGATTTCTATATAAATGTATCAAACCTTATATACCATTGTCTCAGGGGCTGTTTAAGTCTATAAAGAGACTTTTTGAGCAAGCAAGCATAATTTTCTTTGCCTTTAACCTTAAAACTAGGAAGTTATTTCATAAAAATTGTTTCATCAAGATCACTATGTGAAAAGGCAGTTTGAACATCAAGTTGTTCTAACTAAAGATCAAAGAAAGCAACAATAGAAAGCATGATCCTAATTATCTTATACTTGACAATGAAAGAAAATATTTCATTAAAGTCAATGCCTTCTTTTTGAGAAAAATATTTTAGTTGACAATGGAAGAAAATATTTCATTAAAGTCAATGCCTTCTTTTTGAGAAAAATATTTTAGTTGACAATGGAAGAAAATATTTCATTAAAGTCAATGCCTTCTTTTTGAGAAAAATATTTTGCAACTAATCAAGCTTTAAATCTAAGCGGTTCATTTTCAGAATCTGATTCTTTGATTTTGAAAATTCATTTACAGTAAATTAATTTTTGCTTTGGTTTAGGAATTAAAATCCATGTTTTGTTTTTATGCAAAGATGAGATTTCATCATTCATAACATGTATCCACAATTTAGAATTAGGACTCCTAAGAGCCTCATCAAAACACATAGGTTCTTTTTCCTTAATAAAAGATGCAGCAGCTAAAGCATAAGAAACGCAATAAGAATAGTCATATCTAACAGTTTTCTTACAGACTCTTTTAGCCCTATCTCTAACTAACTGATAATCATTTAAGGCCTGAGATTGGGCTTCTAAAGTATTATTATCATTGTTAGAATTTTCTGACTTAGGCACAATGCTATTTTCAAATATATGATCTGAACTTACTTGTTCAATCTCAGGTTCTAGGTTAGAAACAATCCTATGGGTGTCCTCCACCTCGTTTGGGACTTCCTTAACTAAGGGTTGATCAGTAGTAATAGTGGGAATAGTATCTTCCTTAAGACAAGGTATGTCGGATTCATTAAAGACTATATCCCTACTAATTACAACCCTCATCCCTGGTTCATTTCTGAGCCAGACTTTGTACTCTTTAACACCATTATGATAACTAAGAAAAACACTATTTTTAGACCTAGGGGTCAAGTTTACCCTTCCATTGGTGAGCAAAAGCAGCACAATCAAAGACTCTAAGATTAGACAAGATTTGTGGTGAACCAGACCATATCTCTACCCGGGTTTTAAAATTTATAGCAGTTGAAAGGGACCGATTAATTAAGTAGACAGTTGTACTAACAACTTCAACCGAAAATGACTTAGGTAAACTAGAAGATAACATTAGACATCTTACTTTATCTATTATTGTCCTATTCATCCTTTCAGCAACACCATTTTACTGAAGATTGTACCTAACGGTTTTATGTCTTGTAATACTATTTTTAACACATAAATCTTCAAAGTTTTTATTGCAAAACTTAAGAACATTGTCGGTTCTTAAAAACTTTAATTTCTTATCAATTTGATTTTTAACCAAGGTTTTCCATTCATTAAATTTTTAAAAAGTTTGATCGTTGGTTTTTAATAAGAAAACCCAAATATGCCCTGAAAAATTATCCACAATAAACAGAAAATAAACATTTTTACTATATGTGGGTACCTTTTCATGACCCCACAAGTTACAGTGCACATAATCCAAAATATCAGTAGATTTGTGTGTGCCAATAGAGAAACTTAATTTGTGTTGTTTACCCAAAATACAGTGATCACAAAAATCAAGTCAGTAATTTTATATCCATCAAGGAGATTTTATTTACTAAGGTATTGTAAACCTTTTTCACTTATATAACCAATTCTTTTATGTCATAATATGCTATCATCATGTTTAGAGACTAAAGCAACAGGTTCAAAAATAGTTTCACCAATTAAAGAGTAAAAACCGAATTTCTTAACTCCTTTAATGACAACTAAGGAACCTTTGCAAACAGAAATACGATCGTTTCAAATTTGTATGTGCAGCCAGCATCATCAAGAGTGCAAAGAGAAATAAGTGTAAAATATTGTTCCTTTAAATAAATATTGTTTGAAGTAGAGTGTTTTAAAAACATGTTTTCAAGTTTAAGCCAAATATCTCTAGCAATTTTAAAACCTCTGATTTCTCTTATGATACTTTCTTCTAAGTGTAAAATAATTGTACTTTTTTCAGAGTAATCTCATCCTTCTATGATTTAGGATGATCCTTTGTTTCTAAAATAGTCGGTAAAAGTTTGTATTGAACCAAAAACGGCTTCTATTTTTATTCTCCAAATACTGAAATCACTTTTACCATCACATTTATCAGTTTCTAATCTAGTGGTGACTATTGGAACCACAAAGAGTAGATGGAAACGAAAATATGAAAAATAAAAGAAAAACAAAGAATAGGCAACAATTGGCGGCAAGCCAAAATACAAAAAAATTTCAAGAATGGCAGCAAGCCAAATAAAGCAGTAAAATAATACTAACAATATAATAGCACAAAATTATAGAGATGTGGTGGCGAGCTGACCAACCGAATATAAATCAAAAATTTCAAGCAAGTGGCGGCAAGCCGACCAACAAAGCAATAATAGAAATTTCAGAAAGAATGTACCGGCAAGCTGACCAACCCAAAAAAATAGCAAAAAGATATATATAAAAAAACTGCGGAATATCAACTGAGTATAACACAGAAACAACAAAAAAAATAACTCGGGCACAAATAAAAACAACACAAAAAAAAAAGAATCAGGTAGAACAAAAACAGAACATAATAATAGGAGCCGAAAAAAATGCAGAAAATAAAGACAGAAAAACTAAAAATTATACTACAAAAAAAAAGTGTTTTTCAAATAGAAAATCACTGAGTCACAGATACAAAGAATCTCGATAGGATTCTTCCTAGGCTTGAGTTTTTGTTTTCAAATTGAAGTAGCAAAAACTACAAAATCAAAAAAAAAAAAAAAAAGTTTTTGACACAAATTAAACAATAAGTTGAGATCTTTAGAGGACTTTCCTAATGCAGAACTCATGGTTCACGTCGAAGTTCGAAAAAGAACTCACAGATTGACAGAGAGAATACGAATCTTGCTCTGATATCACTATTCGGGCAATGAACCGCGAACAACTATTACAACCAATATTGAAGATAATAAAATGATTAACCTATTTATTACAATAAATCAAAATAGATCCGAGGCAACAAATAAGATAATCAAGATCTTCAAATAGAAGTAAATAATTAGAATAAGGAAGAACTCAAGATGAATAGAAATATCCCTTAGAGAATCAAACTTCAACAAACCTCAAAGGGCACCCTCCAATTAATCTTTCAATAATACTCTAACTCCAAAAGATACTCAAGAAATTGGACAAGAAAAGATGTCGTTAAGAATCTACACAAAATAGTATCACTAGAGGAGCAGAGAAAAGAATGGCAGAAGAAGTAGTAGATGCGGCCAAGAGAGAAGGGAGGAAAGATAGGAGAGAGTTTTGATAGCGTTAGGAGAAAGAGATGAATATATAGTGGTCCCAAGTGAAGAGCCCAAAAGCCAACAATCACAAAGAGTCAAGGAGGGGGAGAATTCAAGGAGTTGGTCCAATAAGAGAATTAAATGGGGAGTTGGTTGATGAAGAGGGTCATTAAGGGTGGGTCAAATATTTGGCCCACCCGACATCTTAGAAGCCCAACCCCAAAGAGGTGAGTTGAGGTCCAATTTAGTTTCATCATAGGGAAATAAGAAGGCCCAAAATTTTGTGGGCAAATAATCTAACAGTTTTCATAAGAGGGAGAGGAGCTGGATCTCCTATACTAAGTACCACGTTCTGTAACATAGTAAGTGGTATACAAAGTGATACAGAGAATTCTTGCCAAGGAAGAGAGGGATAGCGCTTCAACAATGACTTTGCGGATTTGACAAGGGAAAGAGACTTCGGTTGGTGGGAAATTTTGGCTAAAAATGTTTCAACCCTTGCGCTGAAGAAAATGGGTATTGATTCTTTTTTTTTTTTTTTGCTAGATAGATTATCTTTTTTGGAGACTAAAGTAGTGACGTATAATGAATGTTCGTATTTGATGATTTTTGGCTAGATAATAAATGTTGGTAGCTTTAATTGTTCAAAGGTACATCATTTTATTAAATTTATTGTGTGTATATAAAGCTTACTTTATTGTGAATATTGTAAAATGTTATTCCCTTCATTTTTTTAGTTGTCATATTGTGTGAATTTGTGTGTGTTTTTTATTTGTCAAATTATTGAAAATAATGCAATTTTAATCAAAATCTTTCCGTTATACCCTTTCAACATGTCAACCTTTCTACAACCCCTATATTATGGAAAAGTATAATTACTCCTTCCCAATAATTTTTACCACTTTTCCAATGTCTATTCTAACCATTATTCATTATTCCACACAAGTTTCAAGTTAAATTTTGAATTTTTTCAATGTCAATAAATTAAGTGAGATAAAAGATAATTTAGTCTACATAAACAAAGAATTTCTCTATTTCTGTATTTTCTTAATGTGTGTGATGTTCGAAATGTACCGAGTAAAAAGAACAGAGGGAGTATAACATAAATATATAGTGACGCTTGGTAAAAAATGTCAAGAAACGTATGTTACTAAATCTACATTTTGTTGTTGTAAGAGTTTGAAATTAAGGATTTTAGAAAATTCAACTTTTACCTTGGTTTAAGAATCGAACATTTTGAAGATGGAATATTTGTTCATCAATCTACATATGTTGAAAAAATCTTAAAGAGATTTTACATGGACAAAGCACATTTTTTTTACTAGTCTAACGGCCGTTCGATTTTTAAATACTAAGAAAGATCTTTTTAAACTACAAAAGCATAATAAAGAATTTGTTGGTCCTGAAGTACCTTATCTTAGTACAATAGATGCACTTATGTTTTATGTAAAAAATAAACTACCAGATATTGCATTTTCTATAATATCTTAGCAATCATGTCGATATCTCTAAGGAACAATCAATATTGGATTATTTTATTCAAATCAATCCAGTCCAAAATTGATTGGATATGCTGATGCTGGATATCTATCTGATCCACATAAAGCTTGTTCTCAAACTGGACATTTGTTCACATGTGATAATACTGTCATATCTTGGAGTTCCAAAAAACAATCTCTAGCTACTACTTCTTCTAATCATGCTGAGATATTAACTATCCGTGAGACAATCAGAGGTTGTGTGTGGTTAAGATCATTGGTTCATTATATCTAAGATAATTACAGTTTATCCTCCGAGAAAGAAATTTCAACAATCCTATATGAAGAAAATGCTACTTGCATAGCACAATTAAAGAGGGAGGATATATTAAAGGAGATAGGACAAAAGATATTTCACTAAAATTTTTCTTTACTCATTACTTTAAAGAAATGGTTAAAATGATGTGCGACAAATTCGGTCATATAACAATTTGACTGCTTTATTAAGTAAAGTATTGTCGACTGCAACATTTAAGAAATTAATATACAAGATTGGCATGCGTCGATTGAAATATCTAAAGAGATTTTCTCAACAGGGGAGTAGATTTAATATATAAAAGAATAGTGTACTATTTTTCCTTTACTATAATTTTTTCCAAAGTGTTTTTTTCTCTAATAAGGTTTTAGCGAGGTATTCTTTATGTTATAGACATCCAAGAGAGAGTGTTATGAAATTAATATAATATATATAGTGGATGTTCAAATATGATCCGTAAAGATAACTACAACTCTTAAAACACAATCCTTAATGGGCTCTAATTATCGTAATGACAAAGCACATTACTCTAGGGTTCTACTATCTTTTGTACTTAATGTCTATAAATAGTATCATTTAAAATACATGAATAATATAATCAATTTCTAAATTTTCTTGATCTCTCTTATGTTCTCTCTGTTCTTTTTCTTTATATTTTTCTTACTTTACATATATTGTGCCTAACTTCTGCTTAAATTCATAACAAAATAAATAAGGAATACACAATTGTTTATCTTATAGTTATTACTATTCAAATCATTGGTGAGTAAAAACATATTAACATAACATTGTTTCAGTCCCATAGAAAAAGCAACTTTAAATGTTTATTTTGATTGGAGACTTTTTCTGTTAAGTTTGTAAAATTATAGGGTAATTACAGTTTCCATCTTGAAATTTGTCTAACTTACAATGTCATCTTTTTATTTATGTAAATTACCAATATATATTCTTATTGTTTATATGTTTATAACTAATCATCATTCATCAAGAAAATTAAAGAATGATTATGTAGTAAAATGTTTAAAAGCTTCCTGAAATATCATTTTGTGGTTCTAGTTTTTGTTTGGTTCCAAGGCAATAGTATCATTAATTACGAAAATTAAACCCATAAAGAATATTTTAAGAAGAATATTATGGTCTTAATATAGGGAAATAAATAAAAATTAAGCAAAGAGATGGTATTTTAGAAATATTTTAAGTTTTTTTAATCACAAATAGTTTTTTTTTTATATTTTTCTAACTAAAATTAGCAGTATGGATTAATTAATTATGAATATATAAACGATAATGATATATTGATAATTTATATAAAATATAAGGATGGACTTGTAATTTAGACAAACGTCAAGGAAGAAAAATGTAATCAACCCAAAATGATATCATTTACAAAAAGAATTTGTGTGACTTTTTTTTTCTTTTTTGCTGAGTTGTATTGGGTTTTAGTTTATAAACAAGTGTAATTTTTTTTTTTAATTTTGTAAGAGATAAACGATTTATATAATGAGACATGAGACCAAAATTTTTTTTAAAAAAATTATTTTTTTAAGTTTAGAATCAATCAAGTAGAACTAAATGAAAGGCATGTGCACTATCCTTATAGAGTGACAAAAGATTTGCGGACTCGAATCTAGATCTGTACCTATATAATTTCTATTAAATGAGTCTGGGTAGAGTATTATGATACCCCGACCCGTTTACTCGCTACTCATCATAATATAATAATAGTAATAATAAAAAAGCTATATATTATATTATTTTTATATAATTTAATTGAATATAATTTATTTTTCTAACTATGTTTTCATTCTAATTCATATTCTTTCACTTATTGGGATCCCAATAAAATCAATGTTCTATTCATAACCCAGAAAATTAACCAATTTTTTTCTATTTGTTTGATCAATAATGTGATTAAAATATTTACTTGGATTATGCTTGTGCAATTTTGTTTTTTGTATGCATCCTCATTTTCTGATTTTCTGTTTATCCTTGTAAATGCAAGTTCTTACAACTGTATAAGTTCATTGTCATGTGTTCATCCTTATGGGAACTTTTCTCAAGTTCACAAGTTAATAATAATAGTATAATTTTCGTTTCAAGGTTTTCTTACAAAAAAAATTATAAATATATTTTTATATATTTTTTATTTAATAGAGAAAAAAGAAAAATGGATATTCTAAACGGGTATACTCGAGCCCTACTCGAGACCTTGAAGGGTAGGCTCTAGGTGTTAGAATAACATGATCGTGTTAAAGTAATAACACAATAAGCAAAAGCGGAATAATCTTCAGCCACGCGTCATAAACACGAAGACATAACACATTACTTGGATCAGACATTCTTTGAGTAAAATTTCTTATGATCAAGAATGAACTACTTGATCTTTAATACGACCAAGGGTGAGCAACTTGATCTTCCCTCTCTTAACTCTCTTAACATTATATTGGTATATAGGGATAGGGATCACACACAGCTAGATAGGATGATAGGTTTAGTGGAGAGAGGGACTAAGAACACTATTTATAACATGAAGTAACCCTTCCGTCATGGGTTATTAAATTAGGGACTCTTCATTTCTCCCTTTGTAACTCATGTACCTCACATTACTTAATATCCCATAAACTCCATAAACATGGAGATAATGGGGTGGGGTGGGGAGGGAGGGGAGAGGGGAAGGGGAGGGAGGGAGGGATAGTAGTCACAAAATGGATGTTACAATTGTATTTTTAACCTCTAACTCTTCATTTCCATAACTCATGTAGGTAACTATTATATGTTAATTAAATTATGTGTGGTCATGACGGCCATCCTTCTAACACTAGGTCCATAATATATATATATATATATATATGCAGATCTAAGTCTAGATCTGGGTCCGAGTCCATGTTTCATTATAAGACTTTAGATCTGGTATAGGAAATACCGTTTATAGGCCTACTTGTAAGTTTCTAAAGCTAGAGGTTCTTTATATATATATATATATATATATATTGGTGGGTTTGCAAAATACCCCTTGAATTAGGGTGTGGGAGCGCCTTAGTCTTGAAACCTAAAAAATATGCTCTTTAACCCAAAGACTCTCCGTGAACAATCAAATTAAATAAAATACCTTTCATATAAGTTATAATTTAGTATAAAATATCCCCTTAGGGTTTTACGATAAAAAATCAATTTAGTTCATATTCTAATTTATAGTTGTAGTTATTGCAAAATATTTCTATGAAGTTTGAAATAATATATTTTTAATCTATATTCATTTAAAAAAACCTTCTTATTTAAATAACAACAAATTAAAAGCTTGATTCAAGCCAAAATAGCATATGTGAATCTAAACTTTAAATGGAAAAATGAAAGTTTCGATTAGAAATACAATAAGATGTTATGCCAACAGGAAAGTTTGATTTTGATTTTTAAAAGATAAATTAAATTGTTAAGATTTGTCGCTAATTTATTGTAATAAGTACTAAATAAAGAAATAAAATAAGCTTTTGTTTAGTATTTTAATATTTTGTTTAAAACTATTATTGTAGTCCTTATTACAAGAAATTATTACAAATCCTAATATGCAAAATTTTTTAATTATAAACTTTAAAGATAAAAATTTGAAGTTACATATTCTGTTTTTTTAATAATATAGAATAAAAATTTTTATTTTAAACATTGTGAAAGTTTAAAAAAACATCATAGAGATACTTTATAATTAACTACAATTATAAATTAAAAATATACTGCATTGATTTTAAATTTTGGGGGCCTATTTATTTTGCGACAAAATATATCTTGCATGAATGATATTTTAAGTTTACTTAGATTAACCTTTGATTGATGTCTTAGAAGTAAAGTGCATATTTTTAAAAAATTTTAAGACCAAAGTGCTTTCCCCAAACTTAAAGGAGGTAATTTAAAACAAAAGAGATGTGTTCTTATGCTGGATAACAAGCTTCACAACAAAATACTCTCTCCGTATCATAGAGATGGTCCCAGTTTTTCAGACATATTTAAATATTAGTTAGACTAATAAATTTTATTTTGATTTCTTTTTTTTTCACCTTTATCTAATATTAAATGAATTTGACTTTTGGTCTTGAAATTTTATAAATATAGATATAAAGTTATTAGAATGGTTTGTGTTTTATTAATATTTCTTGAAAATAGAGATATTTAATTAGGATGTGGAATAATGGAAGGCATAAAAGGATAAGATATTAACTACTATTCATAAAATAAAAAATTCTGCAATGGATCTGGTGCATGTGGCCTTTTACCACATGATGCATAGGTGGGGACATGCATCGGGTCCATAACAGAATTTTCCTCATAAAAGTAAATGAGAGCAAAATTTAGAACAGAAAAAAAGAAAGTTAGACTATCTTTATGGGATGGAAGGAATATCATATATCTTCTATACTCTAGTTTATATGCTTGTAAAATTGGCATTCATATTACCAGTTGCCAATAAAAAAAGTAGAAAGAGCATTTTCTAATATGAGTAGCTTTGTGCATAAAATATTGAGTTAGTTCCAAAAGAGTATTTTCGGAATGAGTGGCTCCATACATTAAGGGTGTTCACTATTCTATTTGGTCTAAACCGAATTCTAAATCGAATCGGACTGAATTTTGTATTTCGATTCGATTTTTTGATTTTTTAATTCATTTCTATTCTGTTTTTTGAAAAGTATATAATATTCGATTTGATTTTTTACTTTTAGTTTTCAAAAACCAAAAATCGAAAAAAACCGAAATATTTTTTGTTTTTGTAAAAAAATAATATTTCTTATTTATAATATCATCGTATGTAGGGATGACAATAGTATGGTTTTTTCCCGATGTGATAGATAGTCGTTCGATTATATGACCGATTATGTGACCGACGGCAATCCGTTAGGGTTGATATTTACTAAGTCGACGGATACTGAATTGAAAGGTATTGGTAAAAGAATTTTATCGACGAAAAAAACTTATACCAATTGTAATTAATTTTTATGTTTAATATGTTTTAAATTCATGTACTTTTATTTGGATTTTGGTTGTTTTTTGGTAGTTATTTGTGTACTTTCATTTAGATTTTTATTATTTTTGTTGTTTAAACAATTATATGTAATTTGTGAATTTTTTTTTGTGGCATTTTTGGAGCTTATTTTTATTAAAAGAATAAATATAGAATATTTTAACTTTTTAATTGGTAATCAATTACCGGTTACCGAATGGCTTCGGATTGGTAAGAAGAAAATTTACCTATCGGTAAATGGTACAGAATCGGTAATCGATCGAATAATCAGTAACGATAATGGCTAATTAGTCGATTGTCGTACTGATGCCATTTCTATCAGTATGCAATATTTCTCCCGTGAACAAAAAAACAATTCATGGAAATGATGAATTTTTCTTCTAATAAAGGGGATAAAACAGAGATTGAATTAAATACAAAGTTAAATTTTGTAAGCCATAAGGGCATATTTGTTTAAATATTTTAATTATGATTAGCTTGTGCTTTGTGATAATAGAAGTAGTTTTCTAAGAAGAACAAACGATGCACAAAAGGAGTCTCAAGGATGATCTACAAAGAAGCAAAAGATCACTCAAGATTACAAGACTTTATGAAGATGAAATGATCAAGTTAAAGACCTTGAAGACAAGAAGAATGGTTAGAGATAGCTTTATAAGGTATATATGTAAAACTCTCTAACTTGTTTCTTTAAGTTTTTGATCATTTATGATTAGCTCCTTAGAAGAAATTTTTTTGAGAAATTATCTTTGAAAAACTAAGTGTTCTTGATAAAGCTTTGAGGTTTTGAAGTTGTTATATTCTTGTATAAGCTTTTGCATCAAGAATACATCTTTTAAGGGTGAAGGAAAATCTGTGTTTTACAAACATTTCACAAAGTCTGGAACACAGAAAATTTTTTTTAAAATAGGCCATCCATTTTCTGAAAACGGTCATCCAATTTTTAAGGCTCATAAAAACCGATCATCCTATTTTCAAAAAAGGACGTCCGAATTTCTTATACTTTTAAAGAAATTGGTCATCATATTTTTAAAATCGGTCATCCTATTTTAAAAAACAGACGTCTGAATTTCTTAAACCTGGTAAAAAAAATTGGTCATCATTTTTTTGTCCTTTACAAAAATCGGTCATTCTATTTTTTGTTCCAAAAAAAAATCGGACGACTTATTTTAAAAATAGGACGTCCAATTTCTATTTTCTCCTTAAAAAATATGACTGTTACTGTTGTAACAACTAGTTTTCTACCTTCACTTACGAAAGGGCTTTTAATCAGCCATATATTTAGAGTTGTTGAAGAAGTTTTATTGAACACATTTAAGAGAATTAAAGAGTACATTTTCTATCTTCTATAAAATTCAAAAGAAAAAACTTCTCGAAGCTATATTGTTTGATCATTCTTCAAAGAGGAAGAAAGGACTTGTAGAATTAGTTCACTGAGTTGTATTCTATTCATTTCAAGATTTTTTGATAATATTGTTCCATCTCTACTCTCTCATCTTATATTGTAATTAAAAGTTTTGTGAAAACTCTTCGGGTGATCCTTTGATATTTTGTTATCTTGTATTGATTTGTGATCTTTGAGATTCATGTGCAAAACCCTTAAAGGGTAGTCGAGCCCCTTTTCTCCTCGGTCCACAGAGACAAAATGTAGGACGGATACCAATGATTATCACGGAAGAAAGGACTCACTAAGTCGGGATCACTAACTAGTATGGCAGGTCATTTCTAGACCCATTGGGATTTTTAACAGGGCATCTCGTGTCATGATTTTGACTTAAAAAATTTACCCGCATTGGGTATACCAAAGAAAAGGAGTATCAAGAACTCCTCGAGGAAAATTCATATGAAATTTGCCCCTAATATTAATATATTAATGACAATTAATGATAAAAGGTTACTTTGTTTATCCGCCCTTTTTTGTGGTATTTTTTGTAAAAGCTTGTGACTAGTGGAATTTGTGAAATCGTTTAGTTAAGTCTCAAGGTAGTGGATGTAGCTCTATTGATAGAGTGAATCACTATAAATTCTTTGTCTTTCTCTGTATTTTTGCTTGTTGCCTCTATGTTGTTTGAACATTTTTTATAAAAGAGATTTTGTTTGGTTAGGAATTTTATTAGAAAGAGTTATTAACTTTTTCTTCAAACAAAATTAATTGTGCAAAAGTTTTTTAATTAGCCAAAAACCTTATTTACTATCCCTCTCCCCACCTCCCCCCTCTCTAAGGTTTTTCAAATTTAATACCATGGATGTAAATTACACGAAGTTAGAGACAACTACCTACGAAAAGAGAGAGATCGTGGGGACAGTAAAGAGTGCGATTAGATCGGTGAACTACGCGATCTTATTGTCATCATACTATCGGACAACATTTGTATTGAAGAACTTGGAGGACACAGCTGAAGCAATCGCTCGAACTAGACAGAGCGAGCTTTTAAGTAGATTTGAAGACAAAATCTTCTTGAGAGCTAGTGAAGAAGCCTTGTTGTTTCTCTTATGGAAGGAGAAGATTGAGCTTGGACAGCCCAAAAGGAGCAAACAAATTTTTTTCTTTGAGGTTAATTTGTTAAAATATTTCAAAATTTTATTAAAGCCGAACTTGAGTTGAACTAAATAGGAAAAAAAATTGGTTTAATGTATTTGATTTTTAATTAAATATAGTTCAAATTAATTTCAATTACAATATTAAAAAAAATCAAAATTTTAAACCAAAAATCGGATGTACACCCTTGTCGTGCACTAAATGTTGGGTTAATTCTAAAAAGTACCCATTTAGTTGAGACATTTTGTCAATTAATTACCACATATTCCAAATTTTCAATTCAGAGATAAAAGTTGCATGTTGGTAAAATAATTTGACCGGAAAATACCCGGACCCACGACTGAAAAGGCTAAAAGAGTTTTTTGGCATTTTTTTTTTAATTTTTCTTCTCTTTCCCCTCTCCTTTTTACTATCCAATATCTCTCCCCCCTCCCTTACTCGTGCATTTATTTCCATTTTTTTTCTGTCCTTTCACTCTCTCCTCATCTGACCTGAGTTATCTCTGCAACTGCCGTCAAACTCTCGCTCTCTTTCTCTCTTGTGTACGACTGACTGCTTCTTCGTCTTCCTCTTCTCTGCAACCGTCGTCTATGGCTTACTGCTTTTTCGTCTTCCTGTTCCTCTTTTTTCTTCCTATCAAGAATTTCCAACCACAAAAGATATCTCTATCTGTCATGCGATTTTTCTGTTGCGTTGTTCTTCACAAAGAATTTCCAGCCACACGAAGAATTCCCTTCACTATGCTTTCTAGCAATTAAAGAAGAGAATGAACTAATTCTCCCAAGGGCTCTCTGTTTGACGAGCGAGGAGAAAAGAAGAAAATTCCTCCAAGAGAGAAAAAGCCCTTTGGCACTTGAAGAGAAGAGAAAAAAAAAGACAAAATTGCAGATGGGGTGTCTGTGTGTTAGTTTTTTATGGCAAAGGTAGTGGTGGAGAGATTTGGTGTACATTTGTTTGGGAGGTTTTCAGATGGGGGAGTCTTTGTATAGTGATATTTTCCAACAGGCGTGGCAGTGGAGAATGGTGGCGGAGGGTTTGAGATGGGGTGGGTATGGAAAAGATGGCGGCGATTTTGGGTCAATCGAGAAACGACATTGGTTGTTATAGTAGTCAAGATTAAAGGGGTTAACATTTTCTTTTATAATTTTTTTACTTTGGAGTTTATATTTTTTTTTAATTTATCTTTTATTTGATAAATTTTATTAATAAAATATATCAAATTAAAAATGTTATAATGAATGTTCAGGAAATGTTACATAAGATCCGAACCGAGCAGAGATTGGGAAACAAGAACATATTCGAGTTCTATTTGACAATAGAAAATTTAAAATAGTTTCTTACACGTTTTTTTCTCCAAACTCATTTTAAAACGTCTTCGAATTTGTGCTTATATTCGACGGGAACTTAGACTAAAACATAACAAGAGGAGTGAGTACAACTAGTCAGTAAATAGATGATAGACTTTAACTTTTGGGATTGAACAGACGGTTGCAAACTACTCTTAATCAAATAAAACGCCTTTTTGAAGTTCAACACTCCTTGGACAAAATCGTGAGTTTAGGAAGTTCGAAAATAATCTTGACTTTGAACATAGTATGTTTCCAAAGTTTAGGGACTAAACTATAAAATCCATAAATATATTTCCCAATATATATAATTATTTATACTTCAAAGACCCTTTAAAACATTTTTCACACGATATTTTCCAAAACATATCTTCGTCGTAAATAAACTTTCTTAAAACAATTATCATACATTCAAACAAATCTTAAAACAATATTCTTCAGATTATAACTTTACCACCAAGCTCAAGAGAGTAGATAGAGTAATAATGGGTTAGATACGTAATTTCACACCTGACTATCTCTCTCACCCGGTATGCCAAAACAAATATGTGGGGCTTTTTATCCTTGCCCAATGCAACGTAACATATAGATGGAACATATTCCCCACGATTAATCTAGAGACAATCAAAAGTTCAATGCTCAAAACCATTTTAAAGTCAATTCTAAAAAAAGTTCATATGTCTATATATTCTAAAATCAAACTTTCTCCAAAACTCATACCATGCAAAGTAAAATAATGCTTAAAATAATTTCCAAAGTAGAGCTCAAAATACTCCAAAACATAACACAGTCACTGCTCATGCAAAATCAAAACCCACTTGCTCAATCCAATTAAACAACATTTAAAATAAATACTTTCATATTATCATAAAATAAAAATATTTTCAGAGTTGGGGTCTAAGCTCTACTTACCTTAAAACAAAGAAAACTTTTAATGAATTCGAATTATAGATTATGGAACTTCCCCGAAAACTCCCTAATATTAACCAAGTAAAAATCCTAAATTAAATTAGGTCCTAACAATTATACCTTAGCAACCTAAAATATAAGATCTAACCATTTATAACTAGCTAATATATAACTAAATAAGAAAGAAAGAAGAAAAAATAAAAAATAAAAACCGTACCTAAGCTGTTTTTTCTCTCTATAGAACAAGAAAAATGAGAAACAAAGAAAGAAAATCTAATGCTTTATGTATATATATATATATATATATATGGATGGTAAACTGTTCAAAAGAGAGAAAGAAAGGTAGTGGGGGTTGGGTGCTTAGGTGGAAGAAGGAGAGGAAGTCTAGTGGTGCATGAGGTGGTGGGGAGATACTTAGGCACCAAGGTTTTATTTTTTTTATTTTTACGGGTATCACAATAAGATTATAGGCTGAGCGGACTGAGAAGGAGCCATTTCTATTGTAACTCCAGACTAGCTCATCTATTGGCCAAGCATCACAAAGAGGAATTTTGAGGATCCCTTCCACTTCATAGGGATTAAAATAGATTCTAATTAGCTCCTTTTTCCGAGTAACTCTTTTGTAGTCAATAAGATTTGATACTTTCAAATTTCTTTCGAAAGCTGAAAGATTGTGAGGAATTTGAAGCTGAAAACAGTAAGGCATATGAAGCCATTTATCGCCATAGATGTTTATAGATCTTCCATTCCTAATGTGCCATCAAACTTTTTGGATGACATAGGGTCCTACCGCTAAAATGCTTAGCCAAATATAAGAAGATTTGTATTTGGAATTCTCCAAGAGGATAATATTTTGCCCTCGATAACTCTAGCCATGAGGGAATGCAGTTGAAATGAGGACGCCAGTCTTGCTTGCTAAGGAGCACGAGATTGAAAGAAGTAATATCTTTGAAACCCATCACACCTTTTCTCTTCAGTTGGCACGAGTCTTTCCATGACTTCCAATATATTTTCTTATAGTTTTGGTCTCCACCACCAAAACTGTCAGACAAGATTCGTAATAGCATTTGTAATAGATGCATGGAGCAGGAAAGTATGACATAGCAAATGTAGGAATAGCTTGGATCGTTGATTTGATCAAGAGTTCTTTGGTTTCCTAGGAGAGAGTTCTTTCTTTCCAAGCATTAAGTTTCTTCCAAATTCTATCATGAAGATAGGAGAAGATTTCCTTTCTGGAACATCCTGACATACAAGGTAGACCCAAACATTTCCCTTTACTAGTACTAATAGCCATGTGCATCTGAGAGGCTAGTGTTTCTTTCACGTCTTCGGGGGTGTTCTTGTTAAAGAAAATGCTAGATTTGTCAAAATTGATAGTCTGTCCCAAAGTCTTCTCATAAGTTGAGAGAATGTTTGAAAGTACATTTGCCTGCTGTGGGTCTGATTTTGAAAAGAGAAGAGAATCATCAACAAAGAGTATATAAAATACAGAGGGTCCCCTTCCTACTCAATCAATAGCTTGAGAATATTCCTCTCTCCTCTGCTACTCTCAGAAGTGAAGAAATGCCTTTAGTATAGATGTTCATACCAAAAGCCACAGAAATTGCCTAATCTTTAGTGGAATCTGCAAACTCCATAAAATCTTCCAAAATTTAGTAGTTGCTGAATTTGATGAAGGGCCAAGTGCATTTATGGTTTTATCCCAGTCAGTGAGAATAAGATTACAGGCTGAGCAAACTGAGAAGGATTTTTTTTTTTTTACTCTAACTCCAGACTAGCTCATCTCTTGGCCAAGCATCATAAAGAGGAATTTTGAGGATCTCTTCCATTTCAAAGGGATTAAAATAGTTTTTGATTAGCTCCTCTTTCCAAGTAGGTCATTTGTTGTCTATGAGATTGGATACTTTCAAAAAAAATAATAATAAATTCAAAATCTAGAGATTGGAAGGAATTTGGAGCTGCAAAGAGTGTGCGGTGTATAAAACCATTTATCGCCATAGATGTTTGCAGATCTTCCATCCTCGACGTGTCACCAAACTCCTTGGATGACATAGGGTCTTGCTACTAAAATGCTTCGCCAAATATAAGAAGGTTGATGTCCTAATTGTGCAGTTTGGAATTCTCCAAGAGCATAATATTTCGCCTCAATAACTCTAGCCGTGAGGGAATGCGGTTGAGTGAGAAGACGCCATCCTTGCTTGCTAAGGAGCGCGAGATTAAAAGAAGTGATGTCTATGAAACGCATCCCACATTTTCTCTTCGGTTGGCCTGAGTCTTTCCATGACTTCCAACATATTTTCTTCTAAAAAACAAGACTCGTAATAGCATTTGTAACAGATGCAAGGAGCAGAAAGCATGACACAATATATAGGATTAACTTTAATCACTGATTTGATCAAGACTTCTTTTGCTTCCTGGAAGGGAGTCTTTTCTTTCCAAGAATTAAGTTTCTTCCAAATTCTATCATGAAGATAGGAGAAGATTTCCTTTTTGAAACGTCCTGACATATAAGGTAGACCTAAATATTTCCCTTTACCAGTACTAATCGGCATGCGCATATGAGAGGCCAGTATTTCTTTTAGATCTTCGAGGTTGTTCTTGCTGAAAAAAGATTGTTGGATTTGTCAAAATTAATAGTCTGCTTAAATGCTTCTCATAAGTGAAAGAATGTCTTAAAGTACATTTTCCTGTTGTGCGTCGGCTTTTGCAAAGAGAAGAGAATCAACAACAAAGAGTAGATGAGCGACAAAGGTCCCCTTCCTACTTGATTCGTTACCTATGAGCATCCCTCTTTTCTCTGTTGCTCTTAGAAGCGAAGAAAGGCCTTCAGACAAAACGAATCTTTTAAATAATTGGTAATAAGAGAATAGTTTTGAAAAATAATTGGATAGTATTGAGTTTTTATTTTTTATTCAAGGAAAAATTAGACATTTTAAATTTTCAAGAAAATTAATTTTATTGGCAATCAAATTTTATGCCTTAATTGACAGTCTGAAAGTTATAGTAACTAATTGACAAAATCCTATAACTAAAGTGTACATTTTTTTGAATTAACCCAAATGTTTGATCACAATCTTGAGAAGAATATATTTAGTAAATGAGAACGAGAATGTTTGTTTTTTTAGAAGAATCAAAATGTTACTATCCGATCAAGAATATAAGTCATTTTGGACTTTACACACGAATTAAGATGAAGAAAATAATGCAATTTTTTAAGGTAAGATTTCTATTTTACCCTTAATAAATAAGGAGTGAGGAAGGAGATAATAAATGAATTAAATATGGTAGAATTGAAAAATAAATAGTAAATACACATGGAGATGTGTAATGACTTAAAATTTTGACTATCTAATTTTGATTAAAATGACTTATTTTTCAGGCCGAAAATAGTATAAAACATTATCAAATGATAAAAATTAATTTAAATTTTCTCAATTTTTAGATAAAATTTTTTTTATCTTTTATATTCATAAATTATTTTTTTCATATTAAATATAAAATCTCGTTACAAAAAAGCAATTCAATAAATTAATTTGCACAATTATATTAGTAAAAGCTGACAAAATATTCTTTAGAATGAGTACAATACAATAATCAAGATTTAAATTGTGAAAGTTCTTGTTAATGATAAAATTTGATATATATATATATATAAATACTAACTCACAAATAATTCATATAATTATATGCGATTTGCGAATATACGTTTCCTATAAAAAAACATGACGTTGAAGGTTATGAACAAAATCAAGAAAATTAAACTAGTTTATAGGGATTTAGAGCCAATTTCTCTGATCAAAATATGAAAACATGTAAATGGTAATTTAAATTAAATTGTTTGTAAAAAAGCTCAATGTGAAAAAAGTAAAAAAAATTAATTCTTAATTTCAATCGAAATCCACTTATATATAGAGCCATGCTGGGGCCAGATGAGCCATGGCCCTCACTACCTTTCCCAAATCTCTCATATACTCGTACAAGTATATTTATTTTGATTGAGACTTAGTATTTGCATTATTCTAACTCCAAAATCAATTAATAGTACGTTATTAGTTATTAGATATAAAAAGATAATGATTAAATATCAAAGTTTATATTTTATATTGTATGAATTTATTAGATGAACTATTCTTATTTTGACTTTTTTAAGATAGAATATGTAAATATTTTTCAATTATTTAGTTAATATAAATAATTTTTTTAATATAATGATATACCAAATTTTTTATAAATTTTGATCCTTGTAAATTTCGGGGTCTAACTTTACATACTCACACATACAAAAACAAATATATATATATAATCCTTGTTTTGGAAGAGAAAATTACACCCTAAAGGAGAAAAAATACACAAAGAATGGGTGACATGTCTACCCCCAAAAAAAGAAAGGAAAGAAAACGAGGTGAGGCAAATTTGGAATATGAAAGGCGTAGTAGGGGTATATTAGACAATTCAGTGAAAAACCAACTTATTTTATTTCGACCCATATGTGATTGCATTGCTGCAGTTCTCTTTCTTCCTCTCTCTCTCTCTCTCTCGCTGTTGTAGTCCCCCTCCTCTTCCTTCTTCCTCTGTACTTTCTCTCTAGTCTCTTTTCATGTGTGATTTCACGAACACGTTCATCAAATTCTGAGAAAAACAAGAAGAAAGAAACATTCTTCAACGTTTTCCTTGGTGGGGGGTTAATGTTGTTCTTTTAGAATCGAACTAAAGAAGTCAATCAGTCTCTGAAAACCAAACCGCCGCAGCTGGATTTTATTTTTCTCTTGTGATTTTTGTAACTATATGCATGATCATGAGGTGGGAAAAGATTCTATCTTCAAATTTCTTTTCCTGTTTTATTTTGGGCCTTCCATTAGAATTACAATGAATGAGTGAAGCAATTTTGTGTTATTTGTTTTTGAATGTGTGAATTGTATGTGTAATTTTAGTTATGGATGAATCTTTTTATATTCTTGTTATTTGATTGGGTTGAGAGTGGTGGGATCTTTAGTTTCACATCTTTCATTTGTACAGAACCGGAATTGGGCAATGCCAAAGATCTTGGATTTGCTCTGTCTTGTTATGGAATTCCCAAATAGCAGATCATAAGCGGAAGGAAGTTTTGGAAAGACTGGATTTTCATGATCCAAAGATATTATCTCCGGCGGCTGTAAGTGTATTTTGTATGAGCAGTTGAGATGACCCTCAAGGCTAAAAAAACCTTTTGAAATAGGCTCAGAAAATTGATGGATTTGATACTGTTAAGCGAGAATTCTTCTTGAAGAACCGGGTTGCAGAGCTTGGTTCCGATTGTTTTCCTTTCTCTAACTTCTAAGAGCTTAAACTTGGGATTCTTCTTCTTGTTATCTGGATTGCCTATTAGGCTTTGGTTGCTTTTCTTATAAAACACTAATTCTTCATTCTTCTTCTTTGTCTTTTTTTATTGTTTGTTAAATTTGTTGGAAGGTTCCTTTCTTGTTTATTCAATGGTCAATTTCGGATGCATTGATCTATTTCTTGAGGGGATTATGGGTCTGTGAGCCGTTTCCTGCTTTCGCCCTGTTCAATGTGAAACTCAGTTGGTTATGTTGCTTTTAGTGCTAAAATCTGTCTTTGTGTGTTATCTGGTTTTTTCCGTATTTCTTTCTCATTCTGCAAGTTCATGTTTGCGTCGGCTATGGTTTATGTGGCTTTGTGATTTTGGTTTTTCCACATTAAAGATAATCCTTTTTTAACTTGGGGTGTTGCAGCAGGTACCAGAGGATCAGCCCAGATAATTTACCTCTGAGCAATGGGAAAAGGTCTAGTTCAACTTCAAATCCAATCTGGAAGAGTTGTAAGGAGGATGAGGAAAGAGTAGAAATCAACGGAAATGTGAATAATAATATAAAATCAAGCTCCACATTTGAAGGCAAGGGACTCTCAAGATTTAGATCCCCATCTAGAAATTCTCAAGATGACCACCATATTGGGAATGGTAACGGCGGCAATGTTGCAGCAATTGGTCCTCCTCCTGAATTTGTTCCCAATTCTCCACCTACTGCTACAACAAGGAATCATCAAAATCTTGAAAATACTAATAATGGAGTAGTTGGGGTTGGGGTTGGAGGAGGTGATACGTTTCTGCAGTGGGGGCACAGAAAGAGGTCTCGATGCTCCAGGGGAACAACTCCATTGACCGATGAAACAACTTCTTCATCAACATCCAATCTTCAGTTTCAATCGACCAAGCTTCAAAGGAGATCATCTGTGCCTAACTTATCTTCACCAAATGGGACAAACCTAATGCCTCCACCGTCACTCACTGCAGCAAATGGGATTGCCAGAGGACCAATTATCAAACCACAAACCAAAACTCTTTCCTCAACCCATTCTCCTGTCAGGTATGCAATTGCAATATGCTCTTCTCTTTCCCCAATCCAAGAAAAAGATCCATTCATGTATTGGGATTTTGTGGTTCTAAATTATCATTATTTTTTTTTTCCCTTTGGAGGTTCTTGGTTGGTTCTTGCATTCATCCCTTCCGGGTACTGAAATAGAAAGACCATTTCTCTATTAAAATTTTCTGTCTTTCTGGGGATTGGTTATTATGTGAGTTTTCCTTGGGATACTTTGATTCTGGTAATTGGTTGTGGTTGTTTTGTTGTTTTCCATTTTGTGGTTGATCCTGTTAGCTGCACTAAACTCGGCTAAATTGCTGAGGCATGATTTTCTTCAAAGCCAATTTCCTCTTCTACCCTTTTGAACATCCCTCTCCCTCTCCCTCTCCTCTCCCCCCCTCTTTAATCAACAGTCAGTAGTCAATCAGATTCCCCATTTTGTGCACACCTCAATTCAGAAGAGAACCCCAAAGAAAGACCTCAACTTTGGCTACCTGCCTAGCGTGATCTGCTTTTTTATTTGTTTAGACCATTTCTCTTCATCATGTCTTGTTTTATCTTTGACTTTGTTCCCAAATCTCTGCATATTCTTGTATTCATTCAGATCAATAGTAGTTAGTTTTTCAATTTTCAGTCTTGATAATTGTTTTTCTTCTCCAAAGCAGAGAGTATTTTAAGTGGTTTTAATACTCTAGTTGTATCTGCTGCTTACTGTTAGTTGTAAATATTGGTTGCTTTTCTTTCTTTTTAGGTGGATATTTAAAGGGTGTCTTTTCTATTGTCTGCCCCTTTGATTGATTTATCTGCAATAATACCACTTCCAATTATTATATTAATATTATCACTACCCAATACTGTACTGTACTACTACTACTACTTCTCAATGTGTTTTTGTGTGGGGTGCTGTTCCTAAATTCTTCTAATGGTCTTTTTTCAAAAACTGTCTCTGTTTTCTAAAAAAGTCTTGGATCTTTTGGCCCCATGATGAACAGGCGGAATTCGGAAGATCGATCCGCCGTTGGTGGTGGTGGTAACAAGTCTCCACCGCGAAGCAATATTGTTGTTGGTGGAGGTGGAGGAAGCAGTAGTAGCAGCAGGGCTATTTCTTCTAGATCTAGAGCAGGAAAAAAGTCTACTACTTTTCTTGAAAAAAATAACCCCCCTTGTTCATCAAGTTCTACCAGGGATGAGAAAATGAATGGCTGCTCATTACAACATCAACAGCAGCAGCAGCAGAATCATCAAGAAGCTCCTCTAACTTCCCATATTCTTTCTCCTCCACAACAAGGTGGCTGCACCACTGCAAATGATGATAATACTGCTGCTGCTAGGCCTGCTAAATTAGGCGGCGGTGGCAGTGGCGGAGGAGAAAAGGCAAACAATGGTGGTGGTGAGGTGAATGAGTGGCCAAGAGTTTACATCCCACTTACAAGAAAGGAAAAGGAAGAGGATTTTCTCGCCATGAAAGGGACTAAACTTCCCCACAGACCAAAAAAAAGGCCCAAAGCTGTTGAAAGAATACTCCAGGTATATTTATATTTATAAACCAAAACTAAAACAGTTTTCTTGATCATCCATCCATCCAATTCATATTTGCTCAATTATTCTGAATCACATAATAAAAATATACATACCATTAATTGATGTTCTAAATGGGAACAAAAGAATTTCATTTTTGTTGGCAGTATTGTTTCCCCGGAATGTGGCTCTCAGACTTGCCCAGGGGTCGCTATGAAGTCAGGGAAAAGAAATGTCCAAGAAAGGTAATTAATTAATATTCCTTTTTTTTATAGATATATATATATTCTTTTCTATCTTTTTGGCTATTATTCTTTTTCTTTTATTTTTTGGGGAGGAGTTTGTTTAATAAATTCTATTAAGGTATGTGGGATAAGCTTTTATTAATAAAATATATCATATACTAATTTAATAAGTTTTATAAAGAATTTATCCAGTATGTATACAAAACTTTATTTATTGTAGTTCAGAAGTAAAAATACACTTCTTATTAAATTAGAATAATAATAAAATTCAAACCTAAGAATATTAGAAAGAGTTCAAAGTGGGATTTTAATTTATTTATCATTGTTTGGGATCAATATCTCTAAGCAGCATTTGGTGAGAGGAAAAATATTGGTTAAGTGAGGAATAAAAAATAATTATGATGTTTGGTTTTTTGGTGGTGGGGTTGACTTTACCAAAATCGGCAGCCTGTTTGTTTGATGTTAATTTAGGGTTTTTTTCCATTGAGTCATCATGGGATCCATCTGACCATCCACTTGTCCACAACTTTTGATCACCACCATCAGATAAAATATGAAATGGCCGACTTGGTCGCCATCCAATAAGTACTGTAGGATATCATAGGAGGGATTGGGTAAATAACTTTTTAACCATTTATTGCATCATAATATATATATATATATATCCTTTTTTAAAAAATAAAAAAAAACCAATATATCCTCTTGATAGTATCTCTTTATTAAGGAAATCCAAAGATACTGAGAGCGTTTCTTTTCTCGTGATTTTCACGTTATAATACAGCCCTGTCTTGTTGAAATTGAATACAATTTTAAATATTTATTTTGAGATTTGCATTTTCTTTTAGAAACATTTTGACTTTTTATAAAATTCAAGATTAAATTATCAAAATCGAACTATTCATATTGTTTTAATATTATTGGATTAGACTAATAGTGGATTCTAACCCTGAACATTTGGAGTTTTTTCAAAAAAAATACGATCCACATTTCTTTTTTTTTTTTTATTTCTTGATGCTTTAAACTAGAAAAGTTTTAAATAAAGAGGTACTTGAATAGAGTTTAGTCATGAGATTTTTACATTGAGTTATAAAAAAAAGAAAATGGGTTTGTGAGAGGGAGATTGGAACTAAGTAAAAACACAACACATGAATTTCATCAAACAAAGAGTTGTCAACAACACATTTGTCTTTTTCTTTGTTTATACATGAATTTCATCCAAGGTTTCATAAATTTATTGTTTTTGCAGCAGCCAAAGAGAAGGGGACTTAAAGGAATGGAAAGCATGGAGAGTGATTCCGAATGACTGACAGACAAGACATACCTTAATCAATCCGACACCAACACTACTGGAAACGCCGCGGCCACCACCTCACCTCACCTCCTTCTTCGACGACCAAACCAGTAGTGGTGTTGGTGGTGGAAGACAGGAAAAGAACTCCTCCTCAATGCTCCAAATATATTTTTTTTCTTTTGACTAATTTTGGTAGACAAAGGCAAAGGGGCACTGAGCTTTCATTTTGAAGGTGGCCGGTTTTGCTCACTTTTTGTCTGTCTGTACAGTTTTTTTTCTTCTTTTTTCTCTTTTTCAGCTCATATGCAGCAAGCAGCATACTTATTGATTATTTCTCTTCCTATCCAATTATTTCAACCCATTTTATTCCTTCCATTTTAAGTCAGAAGCAACTTGCTGCTGCTCCCTTGTTTCTAAATTGTTAAAAAGTGCAAGAATGAATAGCAATGTTACGACAGACTGCAATAGATTTTGGTTTTAATATTTTTCTTTAGATTTTATAAAAGTTTAATTATTTATGAGAAAAAATGTAAATCTCAAAACTGAGATTTGAAATTTTCAGAACTCTAAACCATTGTATTCCCTAATGAGGGGATTAATGGGATTTAGCTAGGATTATATACTAGCCTTAAATTTCAATTTTGACATCTGCATCTCCTCTCATATAAACAATTTAATTCTTACTAAAGTCAAGATAAAAATTATAAAACCAAACACTCTCTCTCTCTCTCTCTCTCTCTCTCTCTCACGGGTAGGTAAAGGTAATGGAAACAAACAAGAATTTTGAGGATAAGATCAGGTAAAAGGCTCAAGAACAAATAACATAGTGCTTATAAGTTTTGCCCTTCAAGCAGAGGTCTCACTTCTCCTAAGCATGCCAAGACAATATGACAAATGAATGGCTTCATGCTAAAAATATCCAGATTTATTAACTCTTTTACTCAGGTTTTTGAGTCCTTAGGTAGTACTAGTATAAAAATGCACAGGCCTGGTTCAAAATATCAAAAATTTTGAAGCTTATTGATGGAAACTATTGTATATCATTCAAATACACATAAATCAAGTTAAGAAAGCCAACCATTTATTTTAACAAGATATTACAACAAGTCAGTTTAAATGGACAATTGTCAAACTAGCAAGAAATTCTGTACAAATGTTTATCCAAATGAAACCTTCAAGTAGTTATTTGAACATAATGTTTGATGCTATAATGCAATCAATGTGTTGGAAGGAGCTCATTTACATTAATCAAATGCATACTAGTGTTAGGAACAACTAGAAGAAATTTCTTCTCAACTCCAAAGAAAGACAAATATCACAATTTTCACAGCTCAATTAATAGGTTTGACCATTCCCTTTTACATAGTTTGTACTTTTATCTATCAAACACCAATCACTCACCCAACCATCCCAAGAAAAGAGAAAAAGGTCTTTCCATTGCCATTCTGGAATATTTCAAAATTTCATAATTACCTTCATTTCTTAACTGGAAATTAGTACAAAAATTTAGACTCATTTTACAACCTTTGATTCACCTAATGGTGGTAAAGAAATGACATTACCAAATTTAATGATTCGAAGAAGTGAGATGTTAGCTTGAAGTTAATTACTAATTTGAGAAGCCACTAGATTGCTCAACATCATCCAAGTAACAACAACAATCTCCATCACCTAGAATATACAAAAAAGTAAAGAGATGATCATTAACTGAATATAATCTTCTCAACAATCATTTCTCTGGTATTAACAAAAAAGCCTTCTGCATACAGTTTTCAGCATGAAAATACTTGAAAATGCCAAATGTCCATGACATACCTAACAGAGTCTTCCGGATGACAAAAATATCCAGTCAGCAAGCTGTGATGCTTAAAAAAAAATATTCCAGATGTGAATTGATTCTAAATGTTCAAGAGTAAGAAACAATATTCAACATCCTAAATCTATTTTCTTAAGGATACAGCTGAGTCAAGCTGGAAAAACTGAAAATATTCAGGAACATGGAGTTCATATTTAAGACTTACCAGAGGTCGAAATCATCCAGACACTAGTTTTACAACAATGCATAGGGTGTTGAGAAGTATAAGAAGCACTCTCAAGTATTGGCTTGCATAAACAAGACCAATAAGCTGCCCCTTGAATGAATTTCTTTTGACCCCAGAGAATTCCTGGAAGCTCCATCCCCTGGGTACAAGAAAGCGATCCTCATTCAATATTGCTAAAGCATTAGCAATAAGCAGGCAACCCTCAAGCAGTGTCCACAAACCCATCGTCTGTATTATAAAAGAAATTCAATAATCGATTTTGCTTCAGTATGGAAAAAAAACAATAGCTTTACCTCGAAAATGCCTAATTTTAAAAAATGCAGAAATCAATTACTGTTGAATCCTAAAGTTCCGTAACATCTTTTTAAATGTTTCTATAGCAAAAATGCTGCCATTGATTGCTAACCACAGCTGGGCATGACTTTCCCATCAGTCATTTTTGTTTTTGGATGTAAATACTTTCTCGCATGTGAAAAATGTGTGAAATGTAAAAAGGGGGTGGGGCTGTTTGTCTGTTTTGGGGATCATTTAAGTTTAATATTACATTATATCATTAAACAAACCAATACTACTTAAGGATTATACAACCAAATAATGGTAGTTTTAATCAATATATATCATGGTATTTAGACTTTTCCAAGTTTCATCTGAAATCACCATCATCTTCAGATAGGTAGACTTCCTTCAGTCTCATCTGTAATGCTATTGCTCCTTTATATCCCCGGCTAACATTACTCATTCAAAAGTTTTCTTTGACTGACAAAATCCAATTGTCTTTCACTTTCAAATTTGGGATATGGTTTTTCTTTTTTTCTTTTGGGGTGAGGGGGGATTTCACTATTTCTGGTACATCAACCAACATTATGTATACAAGTTAAAACTTTCTTTTTTTTCACTTTAACTGGACTCTTTGTGCAAAAGTTCACAAACTAATCATGAAAGAAATTCATTATTTACAAACTAAAAAGAAAAGCTTAAAACTAAATGGCTGCCTAACAACCTTGAGGTTTTATGGTTTTTACATACAAAACCTGGTAGGCCAGAACACATTCCAAACCAACATGCATCAAATTAATTGAACAACATGGTTTGTTATTTTCATTCTTATTTTTCACTTTCATATGCCATATTCTCTTGTATCCTTTTGCAACACTTTCTGGAGAACTAGCCTAATTTGCACAAGGAGGAAAAGGATGGTAACTCGTGCTGCTCGTTCTGTGAGACAGCAAGGAGGTTTACTTTTATGCCTTTAAACAACTAGCGCAACGAGCATGCTTATTCCAGAAGCCTAATAAATTCCCTCTATACACAGAAATGTCCTCTTATCCTTTGATGTATTCAAGCAAGCATGTATACAGCAAATACAAGTAGATCTTTCCAGTTCCGATCAGGTGCACCATAAGAGGACATTGAACGCAAGGTAAAGATGGAATGTAATCCAATTCCCAAGATAAATAACCGAGAAGTAAAATACTGTCTAAATCCCAATTTTTTTCTAACCTATTTTTAACAATTTAGTATAGGACAATTCCAGTACAGTATGAATTGAAATACAATACTAGCAACACATTTGGCTTTTATACTAACAAATCCTCTGAATTGTTTCTTCTGTTATGAACATAGCCTAAACACACAGACACAGTCAATCTCCCAAAAGTTCTAGATGTAAGCAATTGGATTAACAATAATTTACACATTTCTTCTTCAAATAAACTTCAAGAAGATATAAATGCTGAGAAAAAACAATCAATAAAATAATAGAAAAAGCACAGAAAGCCCACAAAAATAAATTTCACAAGTTCTATAAACATTCATTGAAAAAAATCAAAATTGATGGAGCACTAGACAACTATGAAACCTACTGCACAAATTGGCTAGAAAAATAATAAAAATTGTAACTCCAAGATATTCTAACCTGGATCTTCAACGAAACGTGATATCAAAATGAGCAAACAAACAGCCAAGAATAAACAACGTGAAGTACTTCAGATTCTGGGATCTGTGCTTCTATTTGTATGATTTGGTTCCTATGATCTCAGATCCGTTTATGTTTATCGATTTATTACACATAAATCAATGAAAATTTGTGTGAGCTTTTTCGGGTTACTTTTTTCTGTTAACCCAATAATTTCTGTTGACAGAGGGAAGGAAGGAACTTGAGAGTTCATATCCGACCCGAATTGTCTTGGTTCGATCCTGAGTCACCAAAACCAGATGTCGTATCAGCTCTCCTGTCTCAAACTTTAATTAATTGAGAGGTAAATATATTATTTAGTCCTTAAACATTTTATGTTTGACAATGTTAGTCCCTAATTTTTCTTTTCAAAAAATACATTCCGATTGGATTTTAAAATTAAAAAAAAAGTGAACGTTCTTGATACCAATAGGCGAAATCCATCATCCACAGGGCCCCCACCGGACTGCCCGGTGCCCATATGGAAGATATAAATCATGATGACTCAGCGACTCTGCAGACTGGAGGTCTGGCACTAGTGCGCACAAGGAACCACCACCACATTGGAGAGATTGAAATCTCCACACTACCGCTGCAAGCATTTGAACCTTGGACTTTGGTACCAACTCTGCAGCCCCAGAACCAACTGAGCTACGCTCATGCGGGCAAAAAAAAAGTGGACGTTCTTAATTTGAGATGGGTATGATGGAATTAAAGAAATAAAACTCAAGAATTAACCTTACTCAATAGATTATTTAGAATAACGAATCGAAACATGTACCTTAATCCTTGGCAATTGAGTGATTTGAAGATTGAGTTTGAATCTTCTGATTGTTCCGTAGCAGCCTATTTTCCTCAAAGAGATGGGGATTTTTAGAGGTGGCTAAATAATCTAAGCATACGTACAATTAGGGACCATAATCCTAATATATAGACGTATTTGCTAAACAGTCCATCATAGTTTTGTAATACAACCCATAGGTTTTTGCACATCTATAAAGAGACCCCGCACTTTTATTAAGATGACAGACCCACCTATATAAATATAGATTACCTTAATTGAGTCTCAAAATATATATATATATATATATAATAACAAACACATAATTAAATTAAGCAATACATGTACGTCTACATATTCAAATGCTACATAAATATGTGTGCACATGAATTAAGTCCAAAGATCTAACAATCTCCCACTTGGACTAATATTCATGTATACACTTGTCCAAACAATTATATGATTGCTACTGTAGTAGCTACCACACTTTAATTTGTCATTTTAAACGAACTTTGTCCATTAATTTCATCAATACACGGATGAAAGGGACTTTCACTGTATTAAAAGAACATTTAAACCCATCATTGGTCATATACATTAATTCAACTAAATGACCTGAGTTAAGTGTGGATGTGTAGCATGGAAATTACATGTGAATGTAATCCATGCATGCCTATTTCCAACTGGTCCAAAAAAATTGAGATCACTTTAACATATAAATAGGAAATGAATAACTCAACAACATAGTCTCAATGAACGAATGTTAGAAAATTATTGTCACATTAACAATAATAAATAAATCAAGTATGAGCATAAATATATATATATATATATACAGATTCTCACTAAACTTAGATACCATCTAAAGATACAACACACATATGGGTAGTATGTTCTGTAAAGACCTTCGGTGTCAATGCTTTAGTTAGCAAATCCGCAAGCATGGAGCCTGACCCAATAAACTCAATACTAATTATACCAATCTGAACTCGCTCTTTTACAACTAGAAACTTGAGGTCTATATACTTAGATTTTGTTGAGCTCCTAATATTGTTAGAATAGTAGACTGCAGCTTTATTATCACAAAATAATTTAAGTGGTCTCTCAATATTGTCAACCACACGCAGTCCTGTAATGAAATTATGCAGCCAAATAGCTTGATTTGATGCCTCAAAACATGCTACAAATTCTGCCTCCATAGTTGAAGAGGCAATGAGTGTCTGTTTGACACTTTTCCATGATACCGTCCCTTCAGATTATAGAAAAATATATCTTGATGTAGATCTAATGCTATCTTGACATCCACCTAAGTCAGAATCGGAATATCCAACGATCTCAAGTTTATCCGACTTTCTATAAGTGAGCATATAATGTTTTGTTTTCTGCAAATACTTCATGACTCGCTTGGCTGCTATCCAATGTGCATGACTCGGATTACTCAAATATCTGCCCAGCATACCAACTATGAATGCAAGGTCTGGGACGAGTATAGACTTGTGCATACATAAGGATTCCAAATACTAAGCATAAGGAATACCTTCTATTTGCTTGGATTCAAAGTCACTATTAAGACACTGTTTGAGATTAAACTTATCTCCTTTGGCCACCGGAGTATCAAGCGGTTTATAATCTTGCATTCCAAATCGCTTTAATACCTTCTCGATGTATCCCTTTTGTGATAATCCAAGAATTCTTCGAGAATGATCTCAATGAATTTGGATCCCTAATACAGAAGACGCTTCACTAAGATCTTTCATCTCAAATTGCTTCGATAGAAATTTCTTAGTTTCATGCATTAAACATACATCGTTACTAGCAAGCAAGATGTCATCCACATAAAGTATTAGAAAAATGTACTTATTTTTACAGAACTTGTGATACACACAATCATCCACAACATTATATCAAAACCAAAAGATAATATCACATTGTGAAATTTATAATACCACTGACGAGAGGCTTATTTGAGCCCATAGATGGATTTCTTAAGTTTACAAACCAATTGTTTAGAATTTTTGGATTCTAAACCTCCAGGTTGTACCATATAAATTGTCTCATCAATGTTCTCATTGAGAAAAGCTATTTTGACATCCACATGATTTAACTCAAGATCAAAATGTGCCACTAGTGCCATAATTATTCTAAAAGAGTCTTTCGAAAAAACATGAGAGAAAGTATTTTTGTAGTCAATGCCTTCCTTTTGAGTGAATTCCTTAGCGACTAGACGCGCTTTATATCTCTCCACATTGCCTTGTGAATCCCTTTTGGTTTTAAAAACCCATTTATAATCAATTGGTTTCACACCTTATGGAAAATGAACAAGATCTCACACGTTATTGTCTTTAATAGATTGAATTTCTTCACCCATGACATCTATCCATTAATAAGCATTCGAGTTTTCAATAGCTCGACAAAAGGTGACTGGATCATCTTTTGCCAAGTCAATGTTTTTCATATGCTCATTAAGATACACAACATAGTCATCTGAATTGCGCTTCTTCTTTCTCGAATGGATCTTCTTAAAGGCACTGGTTCTTGAGGTTGTTGAGGTTGCTCCATAGGAACAAAAGGTTGTGGAGCGACTGGATAATCAATTTCAGGCAAAGCTTGTTGATCTATATTATGAGGAAGCACAACATTGTCTTGTACAGAATTTTGTTCATAAACAATATCAGGAACGAGAACCTGCACATGTTCAAGAACAACACTAGGAACGAGAATTGATTTCTCATCAAAGAAAAAGTTTCTTGCCTTATCTTCCCTCCCAACCTCAATATCCTCAAAGAACCAGGCATTTCTCGTCTAAAAAAATGTTCTGTTTTGGGAATTATAAAACTTGTAATCCCGTGACCATTCAGAGTATCTAACAAATAGCAACTAACTGTTCTTTCATCCAATTTCTTCTCATTAGGCCTATAAGGCCTTGCCTCAGCTGGACATCCCCATACCCTTAAATGTCTTAAGACAGGTTTTACCTGTCCACAACTCATATGGGGTTTTTGTTGTTGCTTTAGTTGGAACTCTACTAAGTATATAGACTGCAGTTTTAAGCGCATCCCCCAAAGTGATTCTGGTAAATTAGTATGACAAATCATACTTCTTACCATGTCTTTAAGGGTTCTATTTCGTCTCTCAGAAACTCCATTCGTGCTAGGTGACCCTAACATAGTTACTGAGGGACGAGATCTGATGCATTTAATCCTTTTACCTAGTAGATTTTTAACTTCAGCTTTAAATGTCTTGAACTTATCCAATGCCTCTAATTTCTCATGTATCAAATATAGGTAACCATAATGAAAGTAATCATCTATGAACATTATAAAGTATTGTTGACCATTCTAGGAAGCCACAGAGGATGATCCACATATATCCGTATGTACTAGTTCTAAGACGTCTTTAGCTCTCTTAGCACCTACCCTTTTCTTGTATGTTAATTTACCTTTAATACACTTGACATATTTTGTATTATCCGAAGTGTCAAGCATGTCAAGAATTCTTTCGGACACAAGTCAGTCAATTCTCCTTTTGGAGATATGACATAATCTTTTGTGCTATAATGAATAGGAGTTCTCATTAGTTAATTTTAATTTGGTACCATGTGTACTTACATGCAAGGATTCATTAGAAGAAGTAGTCTCAAGCTCATATAAATTATCATGAGGATATAAAAAACCAGTTCCCAACAATTTAGAATCAAAATAGAGACGACAATGTCTATTAACAAATGAACAAAAAAAACCTTCCTTGTCCAAAATAGGAATAGAAATTAAATTCCGTCTAAACGACGATACATCGAGTGTCTCTTTTAATTCTAAAAATAAACTAGTCTTTAATGACAATTTAAAAATGCCTATAGCTTGAACTTCCGTCGTACTGCCATCTCCCTTATAGATGAATCTTTCATCATCCTTTGGTTGACGGTAACTCTAGCAACCCTGCATAGATATACTTATGTGAGTAGTAGTAGTCGAATCTAACCACCAATTATATCTTGGCACCGAAACTAAATTAACCTCTGAACAGATAAAAGTTAGAGGCATACCTTTCTTCACGCGCCATGCGTGATACTTGGGGCATTCCTTCTTAACATGAGAGGGATCTTTGCAGAAAAAACACTTTATGTCTTTTAATTGTTCCTTCTATTTTTTCTTTGCTGATGTATCCGCAGTCATTTTGTCCTTTCTTTTCTTGTTACCTTTTGAGAAAGTGAGATTAACACTCTCGATCTTATGCTGCCTCATTGATTGTCTATTTGTCCTTTTGACAGTTGTAACTCACCTTAAACTGGAAAAAATTGAGGAGGAAGAGACATCAAAACAAGATACACCATTAGATCATCAGAAAGGTCCAACTTTAGTGTCTTAAATTTTGATATAATATGAGACATCTCAAGAATGTATTCCCTAATGTTTCTCGAACCAGTGTACCTATTAGCAGCGAGTTTACGCAATTCCATAATAAGCTCTGCCTTTTCGCTTTTTTTTATGAAGCGTTGTTCCAATTGTTCGAGAAACTTAACTGCATTATTCTCATCTGTCATGTTCGCAAGAAAAGTTTCTGGAATCGTACTCTTCATGATCATTAGACTTAATCTATCTGGCCGTTCTCACTGAGCCATTTCCCTCCATTGTCCAAAAGTACTAGTATCCGTCAGCTCAACTGGTCATGGCTCCCTAATGGCCAAATCCAGATCCAGACAACCCAAATGAATTGCAACTTTATCTTTCCAAGCTTTAAGTTGGTACCATTAAATGGCAAAATATTACTCAAATTAGCGGATAATTGAGCAATAGTGATACCAGTAACTTTAACATAAAACATAAAATATAACAAAAAATAAATAAAGCTCACTCATATATATATATATATAAAACTTTAACAATTCATGGGCTATATTCATAACAAATTCGATCACAAGAATATGTATGCAACACAAGTTTAGTCTTTGGATAAAGAGTTAGCTTGCAAGTGATTTTCTTGATGTAGTAATCGAGCACTAATAGTAAAATCCAGTCAAGTATCAGGCATTCCTTTGGACGACTTAACACTTACTATGAATACTTAATAACTATTACATGTTCATCACCATATGTGTTTGTAATTCTCAGTCTAACAATAACAATCTTCCTTTGAGCTGATTGCTACCCGCATTATAAATACAAAACACGACATCTAAGTAGCTCATTATCAAAAGATTTTTATGGGAGAGCCTATTTTGGTAGGATGTCACTTCCACCAATCAATATAAAGCTATTAGATATGCTCGTTAAAGCAACTTAAGTTTGTTATGAATAAGAAAAACTTTAATTACATACTATCTCATATTATGTATGTATCAAAAGATTCAGAATTAACAAATAAATTATGATACATACAAGAATCATATATAATATGTAAATAACTATATATTGACATATAAATGATGACATTAAAAAAAAACTGAATAAAAAACCTTCAAAGAAATTATCCAAATACAAGAAAAACTTAATTGTCTTGGATCCAATTAAATTCAAGGTAAAACAAAACAGTTTTTTTTTAGGCCGAAGACTAATACCACAATCATCAAGACGATATTCTGTTTTACAGAATTGTCTCAACCCACAACAATGGCAATTATAATAATAATAATAATAATAATAATAATAATAATAATAATAAAAGAGGTTACATATTCTGCTCATCCGCCATGGCTGGAAAAACCTTGTTTGGCAGAAAAAACTTTGCAACAGAAATTTTTTTTTTTTTTTTGGGGAAACTTGAGAACAGAATAAGCGGCGGCGGAATCTCTTTATTCATGGCCGCACAAAACAAAGGTAACCAAGAATCATATGCCAAAAACCTTCTTTTTTTAAAAAAAAGACGAAGACGGAACCAAGGCGGCAGAAGAAAAATTTTTTTTTTTCTTGCTTGATGTATGCATGCGGCTATTGAAAGAAAAATAGGGGGAAAATCAAGAACCAATTCAACACCAAGCTGCATTTTTTTCTCTTCTTGAACACCAAAAAACAAGATATGAGCAATATTTAATGTAAGGAGGCTCTGATACCATTTATGGAACTAAACAAATAAGACTTTTACCATTAACCTTACTCAATAGATTATTTAGAATAACGAATCGAATCATGTACGTTGATCCATGACAATTGAGTGATTTGAAGTTTGGGTTTGAATCTTCTAATTGTTATGTATGCAGCCTATTTTCCTGAGGGCTTTTAGAGGTAGTTAAATGATCTAAGCATATGTGCGAATATGGATGTATTTGCTAAACAGTCCATCATAGTTTTGTAATACAATCCCTAGATTTTTACACATTTATAAAAAGGCCTCACACTTTTATTAAGATGACAGACCCACCTATATAATTATAGATTACCTTAATTGAGTCTCAAAATATATATATAATAAACACATAATTAAATTAAACAATACATGTACACCTACATGTCCAAATACTATATAAATACGTGGACGCATGAATTAAGTTCAAAGATCTAACAGTGTAAAGATAAATTAGTAACAGTGTAAAGATAAATTAGTTTGTGATGGTAAATATAGGATTTAAAGAAAAAAAAATTGATTTTTATTTCCAATCCAAATATATCATAAATCTCAAAATTTTCGTTTCATATAATTTGGTCATTTTATTTACTTTATTAAACAATTAATTGGATTTTATTTCAAATCCATATAGACTTGTTTAAAATTCTACGTAACAAGTTGTGGTATTTAATCACTATATATTTACTAGTCCTAATCTTCTTTTTTGGCCAGTAGGTTCTTAATCTCTTTTCGCACATACGATTTACATCCACTTTAGAGTATTGGTCAACCATTAGTTAAATTATCAATTGAGTTTGATTTTAAACTTACCCTATTCCCGCTAATTCTTCTAATCGATTAAAAACCTCTCTTTTTACATAGTATAAATGACAATGTTTCCCTTGTTGGTATATGATGCTTGTTTGTTGTGTTTTTTATTTTTTCTTAAGTTGTAATATCTCGTCCAAAATTATAGAATTGTGAATCGTACCATATTTTGATTGTAAATTTACTTATCTTTATGGCTAAGATAATAGATCCTCATTCCCCTCTACTGCACCACAAAGATTATTAGGGCGGAGTATATTAAATTACGCACCAAAATATCAAATTTATGCGTGAAAAAATTTAAATATTTTTTCTTTTTAAAACACATTTTTTTCTCTACACATGTTTTTCTACCTTCTCTCTAAGAGAAATATGGTAATTTTTTCAAAAGTTAAAGATTTTGAAGTTAAAATTAATAATTTTGAATATTTTCTACACGATACGATCAATATCGAGATAAAAATAAAAAAAATATACAAAATATTAAAAAAATATAACATATGCACACTTGATCCACGCCTTGGCACGAGTAGGGGTATTCCCGTACCAGGTCTTGGTGCAAATTTTGTACCTTTTTTTAATATTATTAATTATTTTATATCATTATGTTAAGTTTTTAGTTGATTCATATTATAATGTATATATATATATATATGTGTGTTTAATTCGTTTAGTTAATAATATAACAATATAAATTAATTTAAAAATTAATATAATGATATAAAATATATGAAAATAATTAACTTAACAATATAAATAATATTAATAATTATAAAAAGTAAAAAAACTAAACAAAATGACTGCTATTCTTTGTTTAAAAAAAAAAAAAAAGCCTAATCATTCAAGGAGTTGGCATATGACATTTGCACAAATTCAGGACCATTGGTGCAAGGAGTTGGTCAGAGGAGAGAACATTGGCACTGGTCCTAGCGCTAATCACTCCTTTTCGACACTAGGAATAATATTTTTTATTTTGATACAATTTTTTTAATTTTTATACCGATCAAAATGTAAATAAATGAGTAGAATATTTTACTAAGTTTCTTTTTTCGATTTTTAACGTTTGGATTTAAGCAAATCATCGTTTGAAATTTCAAAATGTAGAGAAAAGAAAGTAAATAAAGAAAATGATTTGGTAAAAATAAAATTTTTTTACACGTAAATTTTATTTTTCAACGTATAAATTATTATAGTTATAATAAAAAGGGATATATCTGTTATTTGGTTATTTTTTCTTTAAAAGAAAATCATAATAAAAAGTTAAGGTGGGGGGACATTCTTTTTCAGAAAAAGAAAAAGAGAGGACATATTTTTGTTCTTTTTTCCCTTTTTTGGTACGATTACAACGGCATTTGAAAAATATCGAAAAATATATGGGTAAAAATAGTTGAATAGAAATAGTTTATAATAATTTAATAATTGAAATAAAAAATGTATTTACTTTTGAAGAAACGTAAACAATTTTAGTGATATTTATAGTTTTTTTTTCCCTTAAAAATATTTGTGGAGAATGTTAGAGAATATTTAAAGAAAATGAATGGTAAACCACTAAATAGCCGGCCGGGGTCGATTATGGAGAATTGTTAGAGAATATTGAAAGAAATAAATATTAAACCACTAAATAGCTAGCTAAAATCATTTATCACATCTGCTAGGACATTTTATAATACATATCTTTTATAGTAATTTTATTAATAGAATCACTCTAAGAAAAAGTTATTATCAAAATATATCTATTGGAGAGTGTACCGATAAATGACGTACTACACGTTTCAAAGTGCTAAACAGCTCAAAGTGATTTCAGCCATACCTAGTCATTATGGTAACCAGTCTTTTTAGCATATAGAGATTTTCCAAGAGTTAATATTTAAAATAATAAAAAAAGGATATATGAATTTCAACCAAAGACTTAATCAAGTCGAAATCATATTAGAATTCTGAGAGTATCTGATGAAAATGAATTGAGAATCTCACTTTTGGCAAAGAAAGAAAGAAAGAAAGAAAGAAAGAATTAGTTCATTCATCATCAACATTATACAGCTAATGGTGAAGAAGTGCATAATTTAAATTGAAGAAGAATTAGTTTATTCTGGATTGTACAACAGCCTGCAGAAATTTTCCAGGCATCTCCCAAAAATTTATGAGTCTTCCTTTAGGCTCTTGAATTAACCAAAAGACTTCACTGCATTCAAGCTGCTCCGTCCATCCTTTAGACTCTGAAAGAATCAAGGAGAAAGCGAGGAAGAGTGGGGAGGGCATGAAAGTTGTAACATTAGGACAGTTAGCATTGGAATATTTTCTTTTTTTGCATCAAGCAAGACAGTACAAGTAACATTATTTGTTCAGGACTCACCAATCGTTTAAAGGGTCTATTTTGTGCGTTTTTCTTTGCCTTCTCAAAATCTGGCTTGGCACGATCCAGAGCCTAAAACAGAACAAGATAATGAATGAGTAAATGCCCTAAAAGAACAACAAGAGTTAAAAAAACGAGCTACCCAATCCCCCCCCTCTCCTTTTTCCGGCAGTTTTCTATACTACTAATTGGTGTATAGGTTAGCATATTCTTAATTCTAGACCCATGATGGGTACACCATAAAATCAGGGAATTAGATTGAAATTGTCATGGAAATTTGACATCGTATGGCTCTAATGTAAATATCAGGACTCAACTTGCACTGGAATTTTCATTTTCACTCTGGAACCCCATATCTTCTCTTGCACCCAATTTACTTTACCCAAACTCCAAGAGAAACATACATACTTTCTCAAATTAAATTCACATCCAAGCTGAGCCCTGATCACCCATTAAATCCAGAGCAAAAGGACAAAGGAGTACAATACACGGAACATAAGAATTTTCATAGTGTAAAGTTGGGTCATCTATGATTTTGATTCATTATCAAAAGTAAAATAAATAAATTCCTGGCAAGAAACACCTAAGAATAACTTGTGAATCTCTACCTGTATTAGTGATTCGACCCGACGTCTCATCCGAGTATGCATGAATCCTTCTGAACACTGTTTGGACAAGAGATTAATCAAAGTTGGGGGAGAAAAAAATTGAGTATAAACATGCACAAGTATGAAGCTCTACAATGTTCTAATATCAAATGAAAGTATGAGAATTAACATGAGAATATCTCATAGGAAAGAATATGATCTGGGTTTTATTTTCCTGGTAACAAGTAATAAATCGATTGGCATATACGCTTGTCACAATAATATCAACATATATTGCAACAGACCCGTTGCCGAATGACTTATTATCAAAGGTCCAACAAGAAAGACTTGAGAAACAACTTCATATGAGGGCCCTCCAAACCAATAACTTTTATCTTGTCTAAATGAGTTTAAACCAGGATGTACATGTACGCTTGATAATGCAAGGCAAATTTTGCATATAATTAACTTTAGCCACTCAAAATACAAACAGGCCCTAATCCATGTTCTTGTAGCAATTAACTCTATTGCAATAAATGAGTTTACATCCCATTTGATGTTTTCAACGTAACAGCAAGAAAATCCTTCAACCATCTGCTGCTCTTTTTGAGGTATCATTAAATGCATTCATCAAGCACAAAGAGTGCTTGAACAAGGTAATAACAAAGATGAAGTAAACATAATTATAATGAGAGATAGGAATGGATATTTACCTTGACATGATAACTCACATATGCGTGAAATGTTGACAAATTCCAAACAGTTCTGTCCAGCTTTCTGCCTTCCACATGTCGAGGGAAAATAACTGCATTGGTTAAAAGTCAAAAGGTATCCCATAAAAGTAATACTTATGGATGAAGAAATGTAATTGAATTTATGGGAATACCAAAACTGACATATCCAGCATTTGCAGACAATGCTTCAGGAGCAGCTGCCTTCAGTTCCTCTGGAGGAGATGGGGACCATGAACAAGGAGGGGCGGCGTTAAGCCCAGCAGTACGTCTAGTGTCCACAAATTCCTAAAGTTACAAACAGAAGTGACTTAGTTAGGTAGACCACCCCCCAAACCCCGCCCCCCAACCTCCCCCCCCACCCCCCCCAACCAACAAAAAAAACAAAACAAAAAAGAGCTAAAAGGAAAACCTAGTGTTTAATAAAAGCAATATTACAAAACAGACTTCAGTATCAGGGATTGCACTAGGAGACAGATGAATCCCTCCCCTAATAATTTGGCATTTTATCAATTAGAGTAGCAGCAATTTTATTGTCCTCAAAATTCCCCATCATTCACAAGAACATGAAACACATTTCTGGAGAAACTGCTGTATGATTACATCTATTTCAAAAGTTAGCTACTTATAACCCAAACTATCATTAGTTCATAACCTATCAACAGATTCTAGGTTGCATCCAATGCGACCAGTCCAACTAGAAGTTGCCCCCAAAGAAGGTATAACTCACATGGATTCAGCTTTAGCATGGGCCTCAAGTTTTGGATTTCAAAAGGAGCCAATTTTATTTATTTGGACCTTAAGGTATTGGGAGGAAAAGGTTTAGAGATTTTGGGCCCCATAAACCTTCAAAGGTGACACCCATATTTGCATATGAAGGAAATATAAAGACCGTTATTTGCTTGGGATAATCAAACCTACTCCCTTTAGCCACACTAGTCTCATTTCCCAAAAACAAAAGACTTAAGCAAAACTGCGAGAATAATGAGTGGAAGTATGACAAAAGTAAACAAATGCAAGAACAAATTTTCCTATAGTCATGCTTGAATGGTTAAAAAGATCAAATTGGCAATAATTTCCCAGCACAGGGAGAGAGGCGCCTGTAAAATATGAAATGTTTACATAAAGAAGTGCAATATAGATGCCCATTCCTAGTTGTTCTTCACCATTGATAAGTGATAACCATTATGACCAAAATATATTTTTGCCCTTCCCAGAGGTGCAAAGGAAAAGAGAAGGAGAAAGAGAAATCAATTCCAATAACTATATAGATATTCTACCTGTAAGAAAGAAGTAGCAAGAACAGTGTCTATTGAATCTTTGAATCTCATAGGAAACACCACTGTCACCTTATCTACCTGCAATAGATATGTTGAGAGTATTATTTAACAGCACAGAAATGCACTTAAATCTTAAAGGTCCTCTTCACACACCCTACTGTGATCAGAACATTGTCTACATGTTTGTGAACTCAACATCAGCAATAAGGTAGAAAGTATTTCAAAAACTGACCTTAAAACTAGACAAGTATGCTTAAGAAGGGACTCTCAACAATCATAATCTTGGAAAATTTCCTAACTAACGGTATACAAGATAGTGACAATAAGGATGATCACCTGAGGAACAAGAAAAAAGGACTCCATTGGACGATGCACCAGTGCCACAAGTTTGTCTATGTCTGAAGCAACTGTCCTCGAAGCAAGATGTTTTAGAAACACTCTTAAGGGGGCACCCAAGACAATTTCCCTCACAGATGCAATCTTCACCAAAATGGCATGCTTGTGCTCTAAATGTGTCAGGCAAGAAGTTCAGAAAATACCAAACAATATAAGAAGCACACACTAGAAGTTGGTCAGAAGAAAATGAAAATCTTTAAATGCTCAAATATCAGTAGTCTTTGGCGGAAAGATAAACTACAACTCAATAGTTTTGTAAAAGAGCTACTATAGAATAAAATCCAGCCAGAAATCTACACCACAAAGATAAAAGAATTTGGTGCAAATATCCTAACTGTTCAATGCTCTCACATGCATATGGGTATTCCAACTCCTACACAAAGTGGAACACGTTTGCAGTGCCTATCTTGTGTTCCTGAAATTGCCAATGCCAGCAGAAAATTAGGCTCTTTTCTATTTTTCATATAAAGAATTCATTATTCCAGCTGGCGGACTGTCATCTATTCTCATTTTCATTAAAGGGGTATATTTCTATGAAATTCGTAATCTTCTTACAGCTCCAGTGAGATGCCTTTTTAACTGTGGGTCCCCAACACCTACGATGACCTACTATTCATTTTTCACAATTTTGGAGCAGTCCTTTATACTTTTCCTCAACTTTTTGCCTACAATATATTCTCCTATTTAGATGAAACCGTTAATATCATACAGTAAGATTACAGGTTGCACCATACCTTTGGGATCGGACATAGTTCACTCTTAGGTAGGGCCCTGGAGCAGGTCATTACATTGAATGAACTGATTGCTTAGATGGCTTCCTAACTATATTTTTTAGCAGCTATTCCAAGAACTTGATGCTAAAAGAAAGGGTCTACGGTGAACAAACAAAGAATTGAGAGACCATGTTATTTCTAGCAAGAAGACAGAAATCACAAAGCATTGATTTCCAAAATCCACTTTGAGTTGCAGCAGCAACTTTTGGTTAGTTGGTTTGCACCTAAGAGACTTCAATTAGTTGTGGTTGGCATGGGCAATACCGTACATGGGGCATTCAACTATGGTTACATAAAGACTATTGCTAACCTTCTACATGAAGAAGGATCTAGGCAGCAACATACGCAAGCATTTCTACTTTTCCACATTTGAACATGCAAACTGAATTGAGACTCCATAGTCTTTAACTGCCAAATTTATTCCTTTGAAATTTTGAAATATTAATAAACACATAAAAAGGGTATTGCTAAATTTCCAGATAAATATGTAAGACAGCAACGAACCCAATCAATTTCATTCCCTATATGGCCGTGCTAGAAAACATATATTGAGGATCTATTGCATTTCCATGCCACAGGCTCCTTTATTCATTTCATACTGACTGAGGAACATTGCTTGTAGCTCTAAGTTCTCTCTCACCAAAGCAACAACTAAGCAGCTCAGGTAAGAATTTAAAATCTATAATGCTCAAACTATTCATCTATAACCACAATGATTTTAGCGTCACTTCATGAACCCATAATCTGATAACGTTCAGTAAGCAAAATTTCTCAGCAAATTACACAGAACCTTGTGCAAGAAAATAAGAATCATAGTATCAAGCGACTTGTCCCTGCAAATACAAGGTCCACATATAACTGATTGTTTCAATAACTTTCAAGAGCAGCACGTAGTCTTGCGGCATTAAAAAATTTAAAGATCTTATGGAACCAACAAAGAAAAAATAAATAAATATTTGTACCTTCAAGATTATAGATCCAATGGTAAGTTCTACATATTTGTATCAAAATAATTCTAATAGGTGGCTCATAAAAGAAACTGATCAATCATCTACTTCTGGTGAGGTTGGCAAAGGAAAGTTCCTAGATTGCATTTTCTTTTTTTTTTTTTTTTTGGCGACATTGATACAAGACTCAATTAGCTCCTCTTCCAACCTAGATACTTCCCCATCAAAAGAACCAAAAGTAAGTGAGTAACCTGAATTCCAAACCTGACCAAATATATGTTAAATTTAATCCTAATTTTACTAGTCTTCAAGAAAGCATTAAGCCCAAACAAATTTAGAAATAATAACAAACTTCATGACATGAAATCTTATGGATCATAGACGCCAAATAAATTATTTATTCATTTACCATGGCAGAAAGACATTATGCAAAAATTTCAGAAGTTTGCATTGCGTTTGTGGTTTTGCTTCTTATTCTGCAGTTAGAAGATCTAACTACTTAATCATGTGTATTATAAAGTTCATTGCATCCAATCAAAGGAGAAACCAGAGACATCTCCTCCAATGAGTCATTGAAATACAAGCTAACTGATACTTTCTTCTTCTTTTCAAAGTAAACATAAAACTTCAAATGGACGATTTTCAAAGGAAATTATTAGAGCACATATACATGTTCCTGTTTGCAGATCTGGACATTCTTCAGGAATGGGATCTCAAGAATGTTCAGAACTTTAAAAATTGGGAATTGAACTCTTTAGTGTCCACTTTTCATGAATGGAGGTTGTAATTACAAAGTTTTACAGAGGGCACTATAAAACAGAAACCTGATCAGGAATTGGAATGGACCAGATAGAGGAAAGAGTATACGAAAAACCATACTATATCAGCAGCACAACCACAAAAAGCCCATAGTGACCTTAAAAAAAACTCGTTGAACCTTCATCTGGAGGAAGTTTTGACAAGTTCAGTTTCATTGTGAGACTGAAGCCATCTCGCGGAGGATCAAGAATTTGTGCAACCACACCATATGCTACCTTTATAGCTTCTATGGCTCCCGGGGGAAGCCCACCAAAGGATACAGCCTCTGAAGGTGGTGTAGGTAATGATAAAGACATAAAGAGAAGATTTGGGTTCTTCATTGAGGCCTGTAAATAGTTTGGTAAACCAATTATCTGCATTATTATGATTATAGTACAAGATAAGGAGGCCAAAAATAGGGACTGAAATGCAGCAATTAATTAGTGGATGAAGCATGCTTCTTATAATAATAACCTTGCATCTGATTATAAACCAGCTGAAAATAATTTTAGAATGAATTCCAAGTTAACCTGAATGTGATATCGAACATCACCAAATTCAATCCAGTGGCAGTCCATCTCAACTCCTTTATCAAGACTGCAATTAGTCAGATAATTATCAGCATATAAGAGTCACAAGCTATCAAAAGAAGAAAAATGTCAAAACTAATGAATCTCCAGAGAAATGTTAATGTCAGTCCACCACATATTGGAATCAATGAACATATGCATGCTTTTTGGTAATATTTATGTGAGGCAACCATGTATGAGTGGTTACAACATATTACTTTGCTTTCTTGCTAGGTTTAAAGAAAAACGAAAACAGTAGCCAGAAGCAAGAACTTCAGAACAGCATCATCGTGTTTAAAAAAAATTGCTAATTCCCAAACATTTTTTGAATAAAGTGGAGATGATATCACATTTATACCACATCTTTACTCTAGTTGAATAGAAGGTGCTATTCATAAGCAACAACAATACGGAAGTTCATATTTTCAATGACATCATTATTCTCAAATACAGTTTTTAAGTTTGTTCCAGTTTTCAATCTCACCAAATGAATCAACAAACACCAATTAAGCTGATCATTCCAATTGCATTGGTGATAAAAACTAAACTATGTAAAGAGGCCATATGAAAAATACAAAATTTACAAGTCGCATTGGAAAAATAATCTCAAATTTTGTAAGCAACAAATATGATATTCATTTGATTACGAGATAAGTATTTACTTTAAGGCCTAAAATAAAATTTGTAAACTCCTATGCAGGTTTGATAACATAAACCCAAACTGATTGTTTTGTTTTCATAGCTTTCTAAGAGTTATCGGTTCATTTTAACAACTGACTTCAGAAACAACATTGAATAATATCTGATTACATACTTTTTCTCGCAGTGGAGCACCCAGTTAAGAAACTGCCCTTAATAGTCACAAACCCCCGATTACCATATATTCCCACAAAAAGAATGCAAAAGGGTTAGAATCCAATCCTCAATGCAAGTGCTTAGAACTCTTCCAGGCCCTTTAACAATAGAGGCATTCTTAAAATTTAACATTAATTGAGTCGGGATCTCCAGAACAGATGGAAACAGAATAAACAATAGGATCACACTCACTGCAAAGAATTAGCTAGTAAATCAGAAACTGCTATTGTATATACCTTGCCAGAGCAACTATAGTACTTAGCCCAAATTGATATATTCTTACTTTCAGACAAGATGGCAAATTCAGTCCAAGTCGTTCACAACCCATGATTAGGCAGGGTCCAAAACCCGGACTAGTGGTAAAGTCAATCCGAATCCGACCCAAAAGAAAGCCCTTCTCACTAATAGCCAAGCATCATAAGAGAAACTTATTTAGTGCAAAATAAAATTATCAAATTATCCGTTTCTTATACTCATGATTGAAGGTAAAAATGCTTTTTTGTTCATAATTTCATTAGCTCAAGGCAAAACAAGCAAAGCCCTATAATTCAAAACACCAAGGAAATCAACAAAAAGCTTGAGAGAAAATTGGGAAAATGCAAGCTGATTATACAGAAGAAAAGAAGTATAGCCAAATTGGGGAATCATAAGGGAGCGTACTTCTGAACCCGGGTGGTCAAGATCTGTAGGAGATACTTTGAAGGCGACTGTAAGAGAATCATGGTTTCACTATTTCAACACTTCAGAGATCTTTAGTATTGAAGAAAGCTGAAATACTCATGTTGGTTCAACTTCAAGACAGCTGAACTTTGATAATGACGCTAAGATTTATATGCAGCAAACGTCCATCATCATCAACCCCAGCACTGACGATGGCCAGCTTTTGAAGAGGAGTTTTTTTTTTTCACCTGTTTCAATCTCCGGAATGGCCAATAGTTAAATGCGTCTTTCTACGTTAGAAGGCACTGTGAACTACCTTCAATGCGTGGACGCTATTTTTGGACATCCCAACAGTAGGGCCATTTGAGGACTTTTTATCTACTTTAATTTACTGTCTCATTTTGTGTTACGGTAAATTGACATATCTTGAATGCTTTTGTGGGTCAAAACGACTTCTTAAGAGCTGTTTCATACTAAGATTTCCCTTTATTTTTTAAATAGATAGTTCATAATTCTTTTTTCTTTTTTTGTCTGAAACAAGATGTAATACTTGCATCTAAATTGAACAAAATAATTAAGTATGTTAATAAACTAATATTAGTTAAATATGAAGGGTTTAAGTGTAATTAATGAAAATCCACTAATATATCACAAGTATTATGAATTAATATTATAGTAGATGCTCAAGCATATGACTTTCAGACTCATTTATTATCTCTCATTCAACTTTTTTTAATCTCATTATCTATGTAACCTTCTCTTGTAATAGGTGGATTATATTTAAAGGTCATGTAACTTACAATGTGATGTAATGATCTGTAAACCTATAAATAGTGGCTAAGGTTGAAATATGAAGAACGAGCGAAAAAGAGAAATAAAATGCTCTTTTGTATTTTATCTCTTATTTTTTTTATCATTTTCTCTATATTTCTACTTCTAGTTTTAATATAGTAGGAATATTTTCTCTATATTTTTTCTATATCAACACGAAGCTCTAGCCAACTGAAAGACATTTTTTAGGTGAGTTGTATAAGTTCATTTCTTAATTTTATATTTATAGCTAGCCTTGTAAAACTTGAGTCTCTAGCGGCTAAAGCAATGATTTTTCAGTCACCACCTGGATGAAAAATTGAAAACGAAGTATTTGACTGTGAAAGACCCATTTGTCCTATACAAGTGTGAAGAAAATGTATGACTACCAAAAAAATAGTTATTTTGCCAAGAGCTCGTTATGATTGGATGCATCTAAGTTTGCAAAACTTTAAAACAATGAGTATAATTCAGTAATTTTCTGAATCAATTCTGAATTAAATTTATGTAGTAAAAAAGTAACCAATGAGAATTTATTGAGAAAACATTCTCCATTTCACGCATCAAATGGACTCTGCACCTGCAATATTGTAGAAAGGATTTTAAGAAACTTATTGATTTCACGTCTTCTTATTATTGAACAAAATCATGAATCCCGTCCAAGTAGTTCTATTCAATTTCTTGAAACAAATGCAACAACTGTGCAATTTAATAATCAAGGTCGTGGTCGTAATCGTGGATGTGTTCAAAATCGTTATAATGGTCGTGGTGGTCCTAAAATCATGGTGGTCATAACAAAAATGCTAGTAACCACCATAAGTGGAAAAATAGTGATGAGAAATATGGAAATAAAAAGAAAGGTTAACAAATGTTATTGTTGTTGCATGAATGGTCATTGGTCCCGTACTTGTCGTACGCCAAAATATCTTGTCAATCTCTATCAAGAATCATTGAAGAAAGAAAAAAATAAGATAGAGAGTAATTTTGTTAACAATGATATAAGTAATGATGTTGGTTTTGAGCGTGGTTCACGTGTATAATGATTTTACTTATTTGAATGTTGCTGATTTTCTTGTCATTCACCCTGAAGGTGGTACTAGTCACTAATATAGTGATGGAAATGTCCATGAATAGTTTTCTTTTTATGTTTTTACTTTAATGTAATAAATTTCCATTCAAGTTTTTTTATAAATGTTCTTATTAGTGTTTACCTTTAATATTCTTTGTAATTTATAAATATTATATTAAAGAGAAAAGAAAAAACACAATCATTTGAAAAAAATGGACGATCAATGACAAATAAATGTGTCTGGTAGACAGTGCAACAATACACTCCATATTTAAAGATAAGAAATGTTTTTTCTTATCTTATAATGAAAGAAACCAATATTAATACTATTTATGCTAGTACAAAATTAATTGAAGGATTTGGAAGAGCAAATGTAATTCTGCCATGAGAAAAAAAAAATTGCACAAAAGATGCATTATTTTCTTCAAAATCTCAAAGAAATTTGTCAACCTTTAAAGATATTCACCAAAATAGATATAATATTGAGACAAAGAGTGAAGGTAATATAGAATACTTCTACATTACAAGAATGGTTTTTGAGAATAAAACTGCACTAAAAAATTACCTTCTTATCCCCAGGTTGTATTACGCACATATTACTAGAGTAGAAATTTATGAAATAGTAAACTCGAAGTTTACTAGGTTTAGTGATTTTGTCGTTTGACATGACCGGTTAGGCCATCACGCTTATATAATGATGCGAAGAACAATAGAGAATTCATGTGTTCATTCTTTGAAGAGTTAGAAGATTCTTCAATCCAATGAGTTCTCATGAGTTGCTTTTTCTCAAAGGAAATTGATTATAAGGCCATCACTCTTAAATTTTTAGAGAGGATACATGTGATATTTTTGAGCCTATTCACCCACTTTGTGAACCATTTCGATATTTTATGATTTTAATTGATGCATCAACGAGATGGTCACATGTATGCTTGTTATCAACTCATACCTTGGTGTTTGTGAAATTACTTGCGAAGTTAATTAAGTTACGAGCACATTTCCTAAATAATCCTATTAAGACAATTCATCTTGATAATACTGGTGAATTTACATTCCAATCTTTTAATAATTATTGTATGTTAATGATTATTGTATGTCCATTGCGATAAAAGTTGAACATAATGTAACCTACCTTCATACACAAAATAGAATGGCAGAATTGTTTATTAAATGGATTCAATTAATTGCAAGGTCATTGCTTATGAGAACTAACTCTCAATATCTATTTAGGGACATGTTTTGCATGCAGGAGTATTAATTCACATAAGGCCAACGAATTATCTTGAATACTCTCCCCAACAATTGTTTTTTGGTCAGGAACCAAATATTTCCATATTAGAATTTTTGGATGTGCAGTTTATGTTTCAATTATTCCACCACTACACACAAAGATGGGACCTCAAAGGAAGTTGAGAATATATGTTGGGTTTGAAACCCCATCAATTATAAGATACCTTGAACAAAAAACTGGAGATTTGTTTACTGGTTATTTTGTTAATTGCCATTTTAACGAAGCAGTTTTCCCAACATTAGGGGGAAAAATAAAACAGCTGATTCAGAAAATAAGTTGGAATGAATTATCATTATCTCATATTAATCCTCGTACTAGGTAATGTGAACTGAAAGTTCGAAAGATAATTCATTTAAAATGTTTAATAAATCAATTGTCAAATACTTTTACAAACCCAAAACGTGCGAATAAGTCGCATATACCGGCTGTTAATGCTACAATTCGAATTTTTGTCCCTGAAGGACCTTCTACCGAATTAAAGACACATTTAAAATGTAGTAAACTCATTGTTTCAAAGATAAAAATAATCAAGATGACAAAATTAATGTGATTGAGATTCTAGAAGAATCTTCAAAACTAAAAACTCCAAAAGATTTTCCCAATATGACAGATAATAAACTTTCAGAAAAAGTTCAAGTATTTGAAAATAATCATGAGATCTCAATTAATTATGTCATGACTGAAAAAAATAGAATCGATCAACAATAAACATCAATGAAAAATTTTGCCTATGCTGCAGCAGTTAATGTCATGAATGAAATGAGGATTATGGACCAAAGTTTGTAGATTAATACAGACGTAGAAATGATTGGCCAAAATAGAAGGACGCTATTCAAGCAAAACTAGATTCACTAGCAAAATGTAAAGTTTTTGGACCAGTATACGCACACTTGAAGGTGTGTAACCAGTAGGTTTTAAATGAGTATTTGTGCGAAAAAGAAATTAGAAAAATGAAATCGTGTCGTATAAGGCACGACTTGTCGCACAGGATTTTTTTCAAAGACCGAGTATTGACTATGAGGATATATATTCTTCTCTGGTGGATGCAACAATATTTCATTATTTGCTAATTCTGGCAGCAGATAAACAACTTGAAATACATCTTATAGATGTTGTAACAGTCTATTTATATTGCTCACTCATAATAACATTACATAGAATCCCCGAAGATTTCAATTTCCTAAGAGACAAAATTTCAATTATCGAGAACTATATTCAATTAAATTATGTAAATCTTTGTATAGCTTAAAACATGCCGAACAAATGTGGTATAATCGTCTTGGTGAATATTTGATGAAGGAAAGTTATATGAATGATCTTATTTGTCCATGTGTTTTCATTAAAAGATCTGGATATGAGTTTGTTATAATTACATTTTATATTGGTGATCTAAATATGATTAGAACTCTTGAAGGGGTTAAAAAGGTTGCTACTTGTTTGAACCAAGAATTTGAAATGAAAATTCTTGAAAAGACAAAATTTTGTCTAAGTTTACAAATTGAACACTTAGAAATGACATCTTATTGCATCAGTCCATGTATAAAACTAAGATGCTTAAAAGAGTTTATATGAACAAAGCACACCCTTTGAGCACACTAATGGTTATAAGATCACTTAATGTACCTAAAGACTCTTTTTGTCCTCGTGAAAATGATGAAGAACCACTTAGTCCAGAAGTACCATATCTTAGTGCTATTGGGCACTGGTGTATCTTGCTAGTCACACACGACCTATATATCATTTACTATAAATTTACTACAAGATATAGTTCTTCACCTACTCGAAGGCATTGGAATGGTATTAAACATATATTCCGCTACCTTCAAGGTACAAAGATATGGGTCTTTATTATCATAAAACACTCAAGTCTAAAGGAAACTTTGACTACCACTTCTTCCAATCATGCTGAAATCTTAGCAATTTATGAAGCAAGTCAGGAATGTGTTTGGTTAAGATCCATGTTTCATCACATTCGAGGATCATGCGGTTTACATTTAGATAAGAAAGTTCCTACTTTACTTTATTCGAAGATAATATTGCGTGCATTGCTCAATTGAAGGAAGGATATATGAAAGGTGATAGAACAAAACATATACCACCAAAATTCTTTTTTACTCATGATCTTCAAAAGAATAGTGAAATTTTTGTTCAACAAATTTGCTCAAGTGACAATGTGGCAAATTTATTAACTATATTATTATCGACTTCAACTTTTGAAAAACTAGTTTACAAGATTGGAATGCGACAACTAAAAGATGTCAAGTGATGTGCTCAATAGGGGGAGTAAATAAAAACGATATTCTTTTTCCCTTAACCAATTTTTATTTATCCCATTGAGTTTTCCTTGGTTAGGTTTTTAATGAAGTAGTGTCATATTCGAAAGATGTACTCTTTCCTTCACTAGATATTTATCCTACTGGGTTTTTCCTAGTAAAGATTTTAACGAGGCATTGTTTCATAAAACAGAGATTCAAGAGGGAGTATTATGAATTAATATCATAGTGGATGCCCATGCATGTTACCTCTCATTTAACTCTAACCCTCATTATCTATATAACCTATGTAACCTTATCTTGTAATAGATAGATTATATTTATAGGGCCATGTAATCTATAATATGGTATAATGATCTTTCAGCATATAAATAGAGGCTAAGGGTGAAAGATGAAGAATGAATGAAAAAGAGAAGTAAAAGGCTCTTTTGAATTTTGTCTCTTATTCCTTTATAATTTTCTCTACATTTCTACTTTTAGTTTTGATATAGTAGGAGTATTTTTTTTATAACAATAAGATAGTTAAACCTTTTTATTCATTTATTTTAAGAGAGAACATTTAGGAAAGTTTTCTCGAAGGCAACTTAAAGATCATGAGAGAGAGGCCAAAGATGCGCAAGTTGATCAGATAGAAGGTAGGCAACCCTTTGATCTCCCAGGATCATTTAATATATCTTCCAGTACATTCTGTATTACACACATTTTATAGTAATTTTATTAATATAATAAAAGATAAATCCTAAAAAAAAGTTACTATAAAAGAAAATGTGCAAAACAGCATATTAAAGGATATATTAGACGATCTTGAATATCCTTCTATAATGATCAGTAAGTCGTAACAATGAAGAATATCTAGTTTATAAAATTAGGAATTAGGATTGGGGTTATACGATTTATCGCGAAAGCTTTTTAAAATTTTTATTTGTCTAATATTAGAAAGTAATGAAAAATATTGATTTCAAATTCAGGGTGTGACATGAAATCTATATCATATACAAAGATACTCTCTCCGTTTCTAAATAAGTATCCTTTTATATTGTGGCACAAATACTAAAAAAATTGAAACCAAGGAAATATTTTAATTATATATCCCTCACAAATATAGAAAGAAAAATATAAAAAAATAGAGATAAGAGAAATAAATACGAAGAAAGAGAAGGATAAAATTAAAAAAAAGTAAAATAAATGCTTTTTTTTTTTATAACAAAACTAGAATTATATATTATTAAGATAAAAAAGAATAGCATCAACTACATGTGGAGGGATGAATCTGGACAATTCCAGTTGGTTCTCAGATTCTAGAGCTAATCTAGCTAAAAGATGGGCATGTGTATTCCCTATTCGTTTAACATGAGAAAAAAAATGTAGCATTCCTATCTCTCCTGCTCAAGAAGTCAGAAGCTAAAGTCCCCAGGTCAGAGATGTCAATGAAAGTGTTCTTGAGATTATTAACAGCAAGGAGAGAGTCACTCTCTATAAGTAACATCTCATTGTAATTCAGTCCAGAGACATAACCTTCAATGATACCTAATAGCTCACCAAACTTCACGAAGAAACTACCACGCTGAGGAGTGGCTTTGGCCAAGAGAGGGATGCCCATATGATTTCTTATGATTTATCCTACGCCAATTTATCCTTTAAGAAAACAACATCAGTGTTAATTTTTAGATAACCGTATTACAAGGGAGTCCACTTCTGAACTAGAGGGACCCTATCACAGTCCTAGTTTGATTTCTTAGTGGATTTACAAGTGCTAAATATTCTTCTGCCAAGCTTAAGGCTTGCAACACAATAGTTGCTTCAGAAGAGGTTATTCCTTCATGCTTAAGTTTTTTCCTAGCATATCATATAACCCAAACTATAGTTCCAAAAATAGCAAGTTCTTCCTCGCTATGTTCAACAGAAATAGAGAAAATAAGATCTCTAAAGCTTGATGATGGGAGCAGTCTCCATTTCTGACGGTTAGGCAAGTTTCTCCAAACTTCTTCGGAAAAAATATAGTCAAACAAGGCATGTCTATCATCCTTCACTGTGTAACCACAATGTGTACATGAAATGGATTCGTAGAGTCTATGCCTTATAAAATTTCTCCCAATAGGAAGGATACCTGAAGTTGCTCTCCGTAAGAACATTCTGATTTTAGGTTGTAATGGGAGATTATGAATTATGTTCCAAGTTTTTTCTTCAGTTTCAATGCTAGAAGTTCCTTGAGTAGATGCATCTTGGTTCATGAATTCTATCCCAAATTTGTACCTAAATTTCAGTGTGTAGATTCTGATGGGTTTAGAGAGATGTTGAGAATAACTTCAGCCTCATGATGTAAGAAGAAAGTCCGTATTTTGTTTTCCCTCTAAAAACGTTGGTTATAATCAATAAGTTCTGATGCATTTCTTTCCGATCCCTTAAATAAGTGGAAGGTAGGAGTGAACTTCTTAAAAGTAGGTATCCAAGGATGGCCTACAACCTAGTGAGGAGGACAGAAAGTTTTCCATAAGATAGTAACGTTCCTATAGACAAGTTGCCATCAAAGATGATAAAGATTTTATTATGCTCCAACATTTTTTAGCAAGGAGAACAAAGTTAAATCCCTCAAAGTCTCTAAAATCTAAACCCCCACAATTTAGGTTGAGAGTCGTAAAATACACTTATTATGAAATAAATTTTAATTTTTAACAGGAGGTTTATTTTTCCCTTTAAATAAAAAAGACATTTATTTTTAAAAGTGAGTATATATGAGGGCCGATAAATCTAACTCGGGAATATGAATGTATAGCGCGAAAAAATTCATTATTTTCCATCATCTTTCTCTCTCTATACAGTTTCTATCTAAATTCTCTCTACTCCTTCTCCACTTTAAAACTAAAATCTTTAATATTGAACTTGAATTGGAGGTAGATATAGATCATTACGAAGAATTTGTATAAGAAAATATCAATTTAGATGTAAGAAAAGTAAAAAAAAAAAAAATTCAAAACTGGGCTCGGATCGCCCAGCCCAGATGGGCGACCCGAACATGGGCGGATCGCCCGGACGGGCGACCAACACACATTCGGGTCGCCGGCCCGGGTGACCGGCTCACGTTCGGGTCGCCAGCCTGGGCGATCCGAGGTTTCTTTTTTTTTTTAAGGAAGAAAGAATTTTTGTAGGTATTTGAAAAACTTGAAACATGAATAACTCTGCGATCGGATGTCTGTTTCGCATATAACCACTCGTTTTGATGGTTCTCGTAAAAAGGAACGCAACAGCATCGTCGAAAAAAGTGAACCGGAGACGTTTCGGGGCAAAAAAATCGTTTCGTATAGTAGAAAACTTTGATGGGCATAACTTTGCGCTCGGACGTCCAATTGAGGCGATTCTTGTGGGCATTTCGATTATTTTTTCGAGACCTACGCATTAGAAACTATTCTAACGGTTTCCCATCCACCGTTCCCACCAAAACCTCCTATTTTCGTTTTAATTTACGTTTTTATAATTTTCTAATACTTTCTCTCTTGTTAACTAAAAAATTACGCCATAAATTTGAAAATTAAATATAGCAGCAGTCTTCTTTTTGCTCTAATTAAAAATTCAAATGATTGAAGTTGGTAAATATTAGAATTCTTTTTGCAAGCAAATTTTTTGCCCCGAAATGCGTCCGGATCACTTTTTCGACGATGCCGTTGCGTTTATCTTTACGAGAACCATCAAAACGAGTGGTCATACGCGTGAAACGAACATCCAATCGCAAAGTTATTCATATTTAAAATTTTCCAAATACCTACAAAAATTTAAAAAAGAAACCTCGTATCGCCCGGGCCGGCGACCCGAACGTGAACCGGTCGCCCAGGCCGACGACCTGGATGTGTGCTGGTCGCCCGTCTGGGCGATCCGCCCATGTTCGGGTCGCCCGTCCGGACGATCCGAGCCCAATTTTGAAAAAAAAAAATTTACTTTTCTTATATCTAAATTGATATTTTTTTCTATAAATTGATTTTTTTTGCGCTATACATTCATATTCCCGAGTTAAGTTTATTATGCCCCTTATAGATAAGAGGATTGTTTCCCAGAAAAAAAGGGTATTGTCAAAATAAATAAAAAAAAGTCCTCCCTTGACGCTTGAGTTCCATAAACAATCTCCCACTAGTGGTGTTAAATGCTAACTTTCCACGTCTTGTAAATCGCCTCATATTTATTATTGAATTGACCTCAAAAAGAAAAAGCTCAAACAACAAATAATCATCATATCAATAGTTTTTGAGAAAAACTCAAAATAGCTCAATATGCATTGAATCAACAAAAATATTTATCACAAAAAAATAAATCAATAAAAAATACTTCCAATATAAACAAAAATATTTATCACTAAAAAAGAAATCAATAAAAATACTTCCAATATCTGTTTATACATGTATGAAGGGTTAAATCATGTATGTTTTGAGTGATTAGAAGATAAATGGTAAAAATGATTCAAATACACAAGCCCCTGTCATAATCCACCTTGTTCTACATCTTTCTTCTCATAGAACAAAAGATGCTTGCCTGAATTTGTCTAACTACTAGGTCTCTTCTATTCCGGAAAAATTGGGAGCGTTTTCTTCTGGACAAAATGAAAATGAAAGCGAGCTTGCTTGATTAAAGACCATGAATAGCAAACCTATGGGAATTAGTTTTTCTATACATTAGCGACATCTAAAATAGTTTCACAGATAAATCAATAATGGTTCTCTCATGAAATTGAACAAGGGGACGAGTACCAATTTTACCTGGCTGTTGTAGTAAATACATTAGTCTTCTTCCATAGGTACTTCTGGAATGTCGAACCTATCTTCTTCAATTGCCTTATTTATCACAGAAACAGGTGTTGGTAAACTTGGGAGTCAAGGAAATAAAAGTTCAGCCAATATACAGGATAGAAACACAGCATTAACTTCACAAGTTAATATGAGATGAGAAGGCAAAACCAGGGAAAAGTTCATTTACCAGCTTTTTATATTTTCGTCAAACTTGAAGAAAATAAAAAATCTGGCAACAGGAATTAACATTCTATACCAATAAAATGAATAATATAGAAAAGATCTCAAAAGATTGAATATCTTTTCTTCTCTATAGCTCAAAAGAACTCTATTTTTCAAAGCGTCAATAGGAGCACCATCTTCCTTTTCTTTCTTTACCTAACCAATCATTATATTAGCAAATAACATCATAACTTCATTCTAAAAGATAATCACCAAAATTTTTTAACTTTCATACAAGAAAAGGATATAAATTGACATAAGGTCATCCTCCTTCTCTCCTCGGTTGCGGCTGTTATTTAGCTCTCTCAATATTTCAGGTGCAACCTGCAAAAAGGAAGATAAAAAGGTTTTGCATGCGCACAAGAAATATTGTGATTCTAAATGTTAATCTTCAAAGAAAAGAAGTCAAAGCAGCTAATTGGGATAGATAGACATACCAAATAGTGTCTTTGCTTTTCAACCAGTGTATTAAGGTTGGCTTTATCGTCCTTTGTCAGCTCATTTTTATACCTGCAAAGAGATAAGAGAATGAACACAGTTAAACTAGATTAAAATATAACAATCATGGAACAAGAACAAAAGGACGCCCAACATAAAAACCCAAGAAATACACAATCTTTTCATAAGATAACTGACTACCAGCATGCTAGTTCGCATGACACGGAATCAAAATTAACTCACTTAACAGCAGTGGTTAAACACATGCAATCGCTACTTTAGGTAAAGCTCCATGTCCAAGAATCTATCGCAACTATATCCTGCCTCTTTCCTGGTTTTTAACTAGATTTATTCCACCGGACATAGTCTAAATGGAAAAATGCTTAATCAAGAATTTCAACACTAAAAATTACTCTGTTTGTCAATTTACGATCAGCATGCTAACAAGCCCTGTAAGTCCTCTAAATAGTCTTCCCCTACGCAGCAACAATGTTTACCATTCCCCCATGAATTTGCACAGATAAGCAATTGGTCAATTTATTTTTGTAGGTCAGTTTAAGATCAGCACACTAATGAGACCATGTATCCTCTGAAATGGATTTCTTTCTGTCACGACAATATTTGACATATCTGGATTTAGGAAATCTAGATTCCTAATATCCTACTTATTTCAGGAGGAAAAAGAAAATACAAAGTAGAATCTAAGACGAGAAAGCAAAGGGAGAATTAGAGAGTTAGTGAGGCAAAACCCAAAATTAATCTCTACTGTTATAAAAGTGTGGAAGGGGGATTTACACTTTTTTTGGTTTCTTACCTCTTTTGACCTACCAGAAACGGCCTTTAGTTGATGAATTATTAAATTTGAGTATAATGAAATATTATCATTTTAAAGGCTTTTGATATAACTAAATGAATAATAGTACTGATAAAGCTGAATAGAGAGTATTAAACAATAAATTAGTAGAGTACAATAATATGAGTTAAATTACATGGAGGATTTGAAGAGAATTTGGTAATTAGATTAACTGAAGTAAATAAAGTCAGATAGAAGGATAATAAAAAATCCATGAAGTTTGTAAGTAAAAGAAATAATGAATTTTGTAGAGTTAAATATTTTGTTGCAAAACATAAATTTAAAAATATTAAACAAGTTAAAATTTAAGGAAAATATATCATTAATAAAAATATAAGAATAATTAATGATTAATTGAAGTAAACTAATATTAGAGAAGGATTCAGAAAAAAAAAAACCTAAAATTAGAGAAGGATAAGAATTATATGGAGAACGTTAACTTAGAAAATTTATTTGTGAGGGCACTTAAATAGAGAAGTAAACAATTTCTTATAATTTTGATTTTCATATATCCATTTTAACTAATTTAAAATTTATATATACTATTATTTGGTTCAAGGATTGTGCAAGTCCCATGAGTTGCACTGAGAAAAGTAACACGTTGCTAATGTTAACAAAACGATCTCAACCAATGGCTTGAAGATCTGAAAGAAAATTAAAAATCAAAGAAACTAGCAAGAATGGGGATGGCGAGGAAACGGGTTCAACTGGATATCCACCTGCCCTCCAACCTATCTATACTCGGTTGACCCCAGTTTAACTGGGGACCTGGATGGGGATGCCAAAGAATCGTCCACTTAAGTTTGGGGATGGGCTGGACGCTAGGATCAGATTATCCCCATCCCCATTATTATATATATAGTGTTATTCCACTATATAATATATAATATAATATTATATATATACTAAACAACAAAAGAAATACTGTTATTAAACTTTTGTTAATATAGTTATTCCACTTTTGTTATGTATTATTCAGTTTGGAGATGGTTTAAGATTGTTGAACTAGCATTTTTTTTAAAATTTTTTAACTTTTAACATGTCTAGACATTATTTTGAAAGGATTATTACTTGTATTATTTTTTTAAAGTTTTAATTCATTTGATTTTGTGGCATGTATATTATTTTGCATTTAATAGACTTATTGAAAATATAACCTAATTCCCCGCTTGGTTACACAATTCCCCAGTGGGTTGGACGGGGATGGGGCTAGATTTCATCCCAACTGTGGGGATGGGTTGGGATGAAGATTAATTAGGAGAGGTTAGGTCAGGGATGCGGATAGTTTTCATAACCATGCACGAGGATGGGTTAGAGATGGGGACAAGATAGGAGAGGTGGGGATGGGGCTGGGGACTGGGGTCCCCGCCCCATTGCCATCCCTAAGCAAGAAGTAAACGATACACGATATTGACACAAAATGGAAAATAACTTAAGGCATTAATACGAGGTAAACAATGGTTAATTTAGGAGTTAATAATTATATAAACGATAATAAAAATTATATAACCAAGATAATAAATTGTAAGAATTAGTTATAAAATACAATTAGTACGAAGAAAAAAAAGAATTGTTTAAATTGCTTTTATCATGTAAAAAACAATTTTGTTTTACAAACTTTGTTTCGTGTGAATGCACGCAAATCTAACTAGTACTCATAAAAGAATCCACATCAAGTAGGATATATCATTTCTGTTATGATTATGATTCGCAGCAAAAGAACTATCACAGTCTTTTACAAGCTTGTTGATTGAAGAGAATCAGATGACTTGAAAAGGCCTAGGTTAGTACACTGACTACAGGACCAGTAAAAGCCTAAGTTTTTCTGAAATGGGGAAATAGAAGCAAATCCTGGTTTCTCTTTAACATCCCTCACCACCCAGAAGCCAAAAAAACAAAACCAAAGACCAAAGTAGGAAAAAGTAAAACCATAAACAAGAAAAACCAACCTTTGCACAAAAGCTAGAAGTGACTGATGCCAGATAACAGGCATCACCCTCAAATCATCACAGAATTTCATAAAATGAGCAACCACTGCGTCAAGAACACGATATGGCAAAGCATATTTCTTCTCAATTAGTAACTTTATGAAATAACTGCAAAAGGAGCACTGTCAGAATACAGTCATCTGAATTATATGGGCAGAAACAACAACCGAAGTGTAGCGCGAGAAACTCTTAACGTATTTACATAAGATACAGTAGAATACAAATTTAGAATAAGTCTAATGGGAGAATTAAATTAGTTGATAACTGCAGTAACTTCTTAGAAGTAGAAAACACTATAGAAAAACATGTAATTTACAGATGCAAATAAAATAAAAACAAGCAAAGTACTATAAGAGAAGGGGAAGCATAAATTCAGAAGCAGTAAACATCATCATAAAGGATTTGCTGTTGGTTTAGAATAGTTGCTTTCCAATTATTTGCTGTCGTATTTTTCTCTTGCACTGATAGTTTGGTCATCTTGTTAGGGGGCCTTCCTCGTAGATTGCTTGTTAATCCATGTTTGGTCACCTTTCTACGCATTGTAATTAGATAGAGATGTGATTCCATGTATTAGTCATAGTAGTCGAGCTTGGTCTTTATAGTCGCTCGGGGTCTAAGTAATCAAAAGTTCATAGGTGCTAAGTAAAATTTTTTATATTTGTGAGCTGTATTGTTCACGGCTATTAATGAAAATTATTTTGACAAATAAGCTGCTCTCCTAGATTCTTTCTTTCCCCTTCCTCTGCTTCTCTACTTCCTAAGTTTACAAAATCTGCCATCTCTGTAGCATCTCTGTAGCCTAAGTTGTCCTCTCAAACCACAAAAAGGAAATATCATCAACTACCTGCATCAAATCTTACACCCCGGTGTATAAATTACACGATGCTGCATCTTTCAGTAATTTGAATATCTTGGGAAACATAGATAAAGGAAACATACACCACTAGGTATTTGAGAAGGAAATTTCCCACTAGCTCCAGTCTAAAAATAGCATGCTAAGGATTTAAAAGACACACACATACACCTTACAGGCAAATGTATTAAATTTTGCACACAAAAGATTGTTGTTTAACCTTCATGCCTGCGGTAGAGGGAGAGCTTTTCAAAATTCTAATCGGAAATAGGAGTAAATCTATCCTAAGAAACCTTCATATAAACTCTCATACAGCAAAAGGCACTGTTATAATTGATAGTAGTACCAAAAAATCAGTATAAGATAAGTGTTCTCTGTTTAAAGTTCCCCTGATTAATTTAATATCAAATGGATAGAGTTGTTCAGGAGGAGGATAGCAGAATAACTGGGGTATTTCGTAACTTCAAAATATGTTGATACCTTGTTGTACCACAGTACTCCATCTCAGCAAGCTTCAACAATGCCACACTGCATGTCCAAGTAGCACATTAGTACTGCAAAACACATGAATTATGTGCAGAAGACTATACTCATAAGAAATGGATATTCAACAAGTACAAATGCTATGAAAAGAAAATGCAAAACCAATTATCCTTCCACCAATATTTTACTCTATATCAAGAAAACTCTTTTCAATCTACGTTCACCAAGCATTTACAAATTTAGTGATGTATGTTGCTAGGGACCATCTCATGTTGACTATTTATAAGGCGGTTAGTAAAAGAAAATTACTAGATAATGAAACAAACTAACAAACGACATCACTCCAGCCTGGGCTTGAGGATTCCATGCAACATTTCTTTTTATCCCAGATCAATCCAAGGGTGTTAACCCTGAACTTGCTTCATCTTGAAAAGACTCTAATCCTTATCTGACTGCCGTACCTAGAATGAAGAGGAGGAATTGAGACCTTCTCGATGACACTTCCAATTATTACAGCTTCCCTGAGATTGCAAGTCCCCGACTGGCACCAAAGGTCAAAAGTTTTCATAAGCAGCAAAACTTATAACCAGAAAAACCAAGCAAGAAAGGAATAAACTATCATAAGGATTTTATTAAAGCTAGTGAGGAAATAAGAATAAATGATTAGAAAGAAAGCAAAAAATAGTTTGATATAACTCCAGAGACAAGTTCAGCTTCTGGCATTTCTCCTAAAACAAGCGAATACATGAATTCATCAATGTACCCCAGCAGAACAAGACAGTTTAGTGAATTGAAAGATAACCGATCTGACCAATATTTACACAACAGCTAATTATTGCATTTTTTTCAATACAAATAAGGATCATACCTCACACAGTGGAAATAATATTCCCTTATTGAATGCAGCTGGTTTATATAGACACTTCTTCAAAGATTGGTATAAGGCAAAATGTAGTCTTTTGTTCTTCCGGATGTCTTCTCTGACCCGTGGAAGCAAGACAAGCTTATAAAAATGCTCTGCCTTTTTCACACCCAAATTTGAAGCAAATATTCTTGTGGCTTGATACATGGCATTTGGTGACCATTTCTCAGGTTCAGTCAAGTACAAGACTTCCTCCCAGGATTGTAGTGCAGGTATATGTTTGAAAGCCTTTGGCATTTTGCCTGAAGTATATTTGTTAAGAAGCTTTCCAACACTGCATGGTTTTAATTTTGAATCAATAGCTAATTAAAAAACTTTTTGCTATAAGAATCAATATGTCAATAGTAGGTTACCCTTTGTATAACTCAATGATAGAATCGTCCAATTTGGGCATTGGGCGTGCTTCTGCAAACATTCATATGCATTAGTAACAAAACTATAGCAAATATTTTTGTTACAACCAAATGTATCAAAGCTCATAACAATGAAAACTAAAACCACAGGCCTTCTTCCCAAAATATTAATAATAACATTAATGATCCAAAATAATTAGAAGTACCTGGTTTCATTTTTGTAGCAAATGAATATCTAATGGTTAATGTATGTGCCTTGATATGCAAGTAAAAAAATAAACAACAACAACAATAATAATAATAATAATAGTTTTAATAACAATTATTATAATAAGAAGACAAGAAGAAAAAGCTTCAAGAACTTTACAAATTGCTAAGCCAAATACAGGAAATCATTAACCCATTCACATCAAAGTAAATTGAAACTATTGTAACATAACAAAAGACTGTAGACATAGAGAATATGAATTACCTGAAGAAACTTGGGCATGCTTCTCTGTAATCCTTTCAACAATAATATCAGCTAATGTTCGCTGAGGACGACTGTCCATTGACATGAAGGATTCCAGTAGCTTCTCATCATCCTCATCTATCTCATCCTATTTGTAGTCGCATTACCCAAATAGAAAGTGAGGCCAAAAGTTAAAAATAAAATAAAATAAAAATAAATCGAACAAAGAAGCTAAAATTATTTACAGAAGTTCATGTCAACACCCAGAAGGCCTGTTATGAGTTAAATCCTAAGAACTAGAATTTCCTACTACAGTTTCTTATTCACCTGATCTTCAGGTAAAAATAAGTCTTTAGAACAGAAAAAAGCAAATACGGTTTAACAACCAAGAGAGGCTGAAATTCAAAGGACATGCAGAAAGTAGAAGTCTGAGTTCCAATTTGATAGCAACTAATATCCATTTTATTTTGTCTACTAATTCAGCAGAACAAAAAACGAACTCTAAAGAAGCAAAAAATATCCGCATTTACCAGTATAACCACTGCAACAAAGTAAGGCTAATTTATTCGCAAAAATGATTTCTAGTTTACCTTCCAAATACCAAAAGTCACCTTTTTGCAAACAGAGAAAAACAGCTTAGAGGAAAATGCAATAGCCTTTGATTTTTATTTTTAATTTTTTTTTTTTTTTGAAAGCAGTAGTTTGTGATTATTAAAGAAGGAAACAGAATCATACCTCATCCCATCCGCCGCCAAATTGGCTCCTAGTTTCGGAAAACCCTGCAAACTCATCAATATCTTCCTCTTCATCATCCTTTGCATTCTTAGGTTCTTCATGGAAAACTAAATTATTGTTAGGGTTTTGCTCTCGTGCTTCCTCTTCCTCAATCTCCTTTTGCTGAATTAACGCTTCCTTCAATATCTTCGAGCTCATCCCAGATGATATAACCTAAAAAGGTGCACATACATCAACAATCACACGCTTACACATGCACATGTAAAGAGAGCCATAAGGCATGAGCGGAAAGAAACGGATAGTTAAGTAACCCGTGCCTGTTGTTGTTGCTGATGGTTTTTGGACGCCTTAGCTCGTTTCCTGGAGGAGATAGTTGATTTGGAGTCATCATTGCCACCAGCAAGGAAGGGCTCCGGGTTGGTAATTCTGTTACGCTTCTTCGCCATTCTCTAACGGAACTATCGTCGGCAGCGGGCGATGGCAGTTGTTGCAGTGAGCGGTGTTCGAGCTTACTTACTGGGGTTTTTTGTTGCCGTCTCTGGAGGCTGATTTTGCTGCCGCCGCCGCCTCGGTATGGAGGGAAAGGTGAAGCGTTCTCTCCTCCGGTAGATGTTGATTTTTTACTCTATATAAACTCATAACCTAACGCATACGACGTAGAAATAATAACCTGAACGCATAAGTCATAAAAGAAATGACCTTAACAAAAAATCCAGAAAAAAAAAAAGATAGAGCTGAAGGTGCGGTATCTGGTTTCTGCAGATGAAAGCACTATCATTAATGACAACAGGGCAGCAGTTTAAATTGGTACATAAAACGAACTCAAGAATCAAAATTTTGTGAAAAGAAATCATTTTTCCCAATAATTAACTTTCTCTTTCTAATAAATTCTCTCTACCTTCACTCTAACCTTAAATTCAAATATTTCTTAAATCTTTCATTTTTAACACAAATTGAATATATATATATATATATGGATTGATGATTATAATATTTTTGCAAAAAATACCAATTTTGAGGTAAAAAAATATCAAAATTTTAATTTTCCGTAGCTGGTATGAGTTTCGGCCAGGTTGGCAAAATTTTTTAGAGAATTTCGCCATCTGGGCAAAACTCATACAGTTTCTTTTTTTAAATATTATTTTTATGCTTTTTATATTTTTTTATTAGATGAATTATTAATTTGCTTCATATTCTAGTTTAATGTATATACTAACGTAGATCCGAACAATTCGAATAATTTCTAAAATTGGAAGAATACTTAGATCACGGACATTTATTTGCAACTGATTTGATTATTTAATTCAAAAGTATAATTGGTGGAATGGGTAAGAGAAACGGCGATGAAAGTGAATACATATTTGTATATCATCACTCGATATTTGGCATCAAGAATTGCTGAATCTTAGCTATATGTTATATTGGGTTGCGAGCGTAGAGGTGTAAAGAAAACAAGAACTTAGAGTTGATGATGAAGAAGAAGTTCCCATAAAAAATGCGGGGTCCTTATAGAACTAAAAAGTGTGGTTGCCTCTTTATATTAAAAGGCGAGCAAATGGCTATGAGTGAAAAATGACAATTATTCGTTAACGATGAAAGACACAATCATGTAATAGGTATCTATCATAACGGTTACGCTCAGGCTGCAAGACTGACGGAGGAGCAACTGAAATTGACCGAACAATTTAGGAAGAGTCATATGACACCTCATAATATGTTGCAATTTTTCGAGAATAAAATCGGGATTATACTGTGAGGTATGTCGCATTTAATTTATTAGGTTATATTAATATTTTAAAATTGTGTTTAATGTTCAATAATATAATTCATGTGACATATATAGTGCCCTAACTATATACCATGTCCTTGCGAAGAAGAAAATGATGTAGGGGCGCAATACGGTAGAGAAAATACTTTGTTTACGTGCTAAACGAGGTTATACGGTCTTCTTCAGAAACTGTGATGGACTGACGTGCTTAATGATATTGTTGTTACACACCGAAATTGATTCAAATGATGAAGACGTAACCATATAAAATGATAATGGATTTGACATATAAAACAAACAAGTAAGCTGTATTAAAATATTCTGTTAAGTGTAGATGTAAATATTAAATATATATTAAGTTAAAAAATGTTAACATTGTTTATTATTAATATATTGTTTATTAAATATATATCGTTTAGTATTATTTTATATTAGGATAGTTCTGATACCAATTAGATCCGGTTATAGTGTCTATATAAGATTCTCGGTTAGAAGGATTAATTTGTTTTACAGGGTATCCAGATCCGTCAACACAATTAACAAAGGACAGATCCGTCAACACAATTAACAAAGGATGAAACCGGGATCAACGCCTTAATACGCCTTCCAACGGCTTTAAACAGGCTAACCCTTATCTTTTAGTAATTGTGGCCAGTTCTAGATCTTCTAACCCAAACCTTGAATGCTTACATAAAACTATGAAACCAGACAAAATAAGATCTTCACAATATAGTTATGATGATACATGTGATTTCATAGCTTAACATGAATGGATTTAGCCTGCCATTAGGCTAAATCTAATAATATCAAAATATAATAAGAAAACTTATATTAAGAAAACTTTAATAAGAAAACTTACCAGGGATGATAATCTTGAAAACTTCAATCTTTATTTATACAAGAAATAAAAATTTTACAAGTGGAGAGAGTTTTTATGCTATCTTTCTAATACTATTTTTTTTTGTCCTGGCTCTTTGGATGAGTTTCCATCCTATTTATAACCATCAAGAGGGCTGGACTTTATTCAATTTATCTATTCTAGTTTTGCTTCGAATTTTAAATCCGAATAGTACTACTATTATTACATTATTGAAGTGGTTCCTATGAGAGTACAATAATTGCTATTACAGTATAACAGTGGTCCCTATGAACCATTTCAGAATTTTGTCATATTATCCAATTTTTTGAAAAATTTCTTTTCTTGCCTGTTCTTCAATATCTCTGGCAATTTGGTCAATGTCTTCTTCTGATATCTCTTCCATATTAGGATCTTGAGATTCTCCTGCTAAACAGTCTTCAATTGAAGAGCCTGTCATTGACACGTCTGATTTATTATCTTCGATCAGATTTTTGACCAGATCTTTCTTTAATTCCTCCATATAAGATCGGATTAAATCTTCTTTGGTTATGACCTCCTTTTGTAATTTTAATTTTGTCGCAATATGATGAAAATGACTTATTTCCTTTATTTCTCCTTTTTCTTTCATTGTGTGATATTTATCATTCTTCATATGGATTTCATCCAGTATATTTTATCCATGAATTTGATTCGTATCTGGGTTGATTTTAATCAACATGTCCCAAAACCTACTATGAGTAACCTTTTGAGACATGGTAAGTTTTGTTGGGTATTACCCACTTCTGGTGTCCATTTCCACACCCATGGTATTGAGAATTCAATAAAGAATATCATTGAGACTATTTCCTCTGTATATTAATTCGAAGCGATATAATCAACTATCTTTGGGGAAATATTCACCCATTCAACATATAATGGTTTGAATCTATCAGGGAGTATTTTCCCCGAGGTGCCATAAATATTCCACCATTGTATGAACCAATTTGGTATGGGATTGTTATAAACATCCCCACAAATCTTTATTAACCATGTATGTTTCCTATTATGATTTTCATACAAAAATGCTTTATGAAAGGCGTCGATATAATCCCAATAATTATATTTAAATGATAATTTGGAGTCAGAAAGTATAAATTCCTTCTCTTTTGGAGGAGATAATCCCCATTCTTCAACAGATATAATTCGTTTAATGGTAATTTTACTAAAATTATAAATATTAGTAACTTTTGTATTAGGATAAAAATGTGTAATGTCACATGAGTTTACTTTAAGTATACTCTCATAATAGGGTCTTTGTTTATATGATGTGGCAGCATATGATGCTGTGTCAAGATACCTATTTATGAGTATCCATGGATCATTCTTCCATTGAAGATCTTTATTTTCCAAAAGAAATATAATTTCTTTGTGAGTGTTTGTATAATATGAGGCCATATTATCCTCTTCTGTTATAATCTGGGAATATGATGCGGAGGAGGAGGTTTCACCTTCCTGTTTCTTTTTATCAGCAATAAATTTTTTAAATTTCTCATATAATGAGGCATCCTGATTAGCAATATTTTCAGCTATTAACTTTTTATTGCCCATTTGGACTAGGACATTTTTTCCTTGATTGTAAGAGGTATTACCTCTTCCGCCACGTCCTCTAAAATGACTATCTTTTCCCCGCGGTATCATGCTGTAAAAATTCACGGGTTAGAAAATCAGGAAGACTATTTTCTTCACCTTTTTTATATATTATCTCAAAATCAAACGGGGCTAAATGAGCCTGCCATCTTGCAAACATTTGTTTAGAAACGTTATGTTTAAAATCCTTATTAAACATAAATTTTGCTGCTTGACAATCAGTTTTTACTATAAACTTCTGATTATATAAGTCATCTTGAAATTTTAAAATACATTTTACTATTGCAAGAATTTCTTTAGCAATAGTTGCATAATTTTTCTGACTATCAGTCCATTTCCCAGAATGGTATCTAATCAATCTTTCCTTTTTATCATCAGGACAAATTTGTTTTAAAATTCCGCCATAACCTATTTCTGAAGCATCTGTTTCAATAATTTCTTCCCAATTAGGATTAGCTAATATTAAGCAAGGTAGTGTTTTTATTTTTTCTTTTATCCTCTGGACTATTTTAGTATGTTTTTCTGTCCAGGGTTTAAGATTATTTTTTAATCTGTCATATAAAATAGCTATATCATAGGCTAAATTTTTATAATAGGGTAAAATATAATTTAAACTCCCTAAAAACCTTTGTAACTGAGACTTTTCTAAAATTTCATCTGGAAATTTTGAAGCAAAATCTATACTTCTATTAATAGGAATTATTTTTCCTTTTTCCAATATTATGTCCTAAAAATCTTATATTAGTCTGAAATAAAATCATTTTTGGTTTAGAAATGACTAAACCATTTTGTATAACCAACTTTTTAAATATGTCTAAATGTTCAAAATGTTGTTGAATATTGTTAGAAAATACTAAAATATCATCTATATAGACTATTATAAATTCACTATAAGGAATAAAAATATCATTCATTATTTTCTGAAATTCTGAAGGTGCATTTTTTAATCCAAAGGGCATGACTTTCCATTCAAAATGTCCTAAAAATATCATTCATTAACAAATCTAGTATTTGGTTCAGTTATAAATTGAAAAGATACTGGAGTTTTTTCATATGTTCCTATAATACAATCTGTACCAATATGAGTAATAAGAAAAATCTTTTTTATAAAAGGAGTTCCAAGTATAACTTGGTTAGTTATATTTTTTGCTAATAAAAAACTTTCAGGAATGCAAACTTTGTTATTACAAATATATGCTCGTGGTAGTTTAAAATTAATTTGTAATTTCTGACCACCCACATGTCTTAGACTATGAGTAGTCTTTTCAAAATATTTAGTGGGAATTATACCTTCTTGTATAACACTAATATCTGCTCCTGTGTCTATTAATGCAGTTAATTCCATTATTTCATCATGATTTATTAATAATGTGATTTTAACGTAAAATTTAAAAGATGTTATTATATCTAAGACCGAAAGAAAATTTTCTTCCCCAATATTATTAATATCATCAAATGTATTTTGTTTTATTAAATTAGTTTCTCTATTTATTTCTAAATTAGAAATTCTAGTGTCTAGGTTTTTATTAAATTGTTTTAATAATTTAATTTCATTTTTAAGAGTATTAATCTCTTCATATAAATCATTTATTGTACTAGGTGATTTTTGAGAATTATTATTCTTTTGTTTCATCATTTTATAAACTTCCGACATAGTATAAGGATTATTATTTACTATTAATTCTAATTCTTCTTTATTATTACTAGTATATGAAATATCATCTATTTGTTCAATTATTTTTTACCTTAATTCTTGATCTTTTATTAATTTTAAAAATTCTAATATATTGTTTATATTTGATTCTCTAAATTGAGATATGATTTTATAATAATCATCTTCATTATCATTTTTTTCAAAACTAATTTCCTTTTTACAAGGAATGCAGCATGTAGAATTATCACAATTATCAGAATCATCAGAAGTATCATTTATCTGATCTATTTCTGAAAGAATCTTTTATTTCTTGGCTAATATCTAAACTATTAATCTTCTTCTTCATTTTACACTTATTAGCATAGTGTCCTATTTGCTTACATTTATAACACACAATATTACTTTTATCTTTTCTTTTTTCTAATCTATTAGTTTTTCTTTTTAATTTTTTATTTAATTTTTCTTGAGAATATTTTCTCTTTTGTTTTTTTAAATAATTATTATCTTTCCTATAATTTCTTATAAATTTTCTTTCTGATGGAATTTCCATCCCAAATTGGCTACAAAATTGACCTAGTTGTCTTCTTTCTGTTAACCTTTGTCTTTTAATTTGTTGATTTAATTTAATTTCATTACATAGGGCTATACCCTCCTGTACGCAAGTGCCTATTAAATTCCCATAAGTATAATTTTCATAGGGAATGGTCATTCTATCTTTCCTAAGAATTTTCTTTACTCTTTCTGCAAATAAATTAGGCAGTCCATCTATAAATTTTGACTTCCAATGTGTGCTATTACTTTCTGGTAATTCCATGGCTCTATTAAGAAAAACATCTTTATACCATCTAAAATCAGATAGTGTCTTACATCTTAAATTTTGTAATAAAGTGCGAATATTTTCACTATTATCTGATATCCTTCTCGTAAAATGTTCCAATATGGTAACTACTAATGTATAAACTGAATTTTCAGTTATTTGATTTCCTTCTTGTTTTATATTTTTAAAAATTTCTTCTTTATTTTGTGGAAATAAATAATTATCCCACCAGCCTTTTAACTGTCCAGTAAATCCTGCAACTATCATTTTTGCTATATTACTATCAGTATTACCAATTGTTTTACTTATAGTACTATACATCAACATCCTATGAGCCAAATTATAAATTTGTTTTTCTGTATAACCATCTAAATTCCATTCATAAATGCATTTTCCATTATAACTATTATTACCTATGTATTTTTGTTCTTCATGTAGAATATCTACAGGAGATGGTCTATTATAATAATGTATCCTTTGTTGGTCTATCAACAAATTTATTTAATTTATTAATTTCATCATTTATAACTGATTTATAATCCTTAGTTTCTTCTAATTTTTCTGAAAATTCATTTTCTAAGGTATTTATTTTTAACTGTTTAAATTTATTGTCTATTAACATCTCTAGATCTGACATTGTTTTAAATTTATAATTTTTGATTTCAGGTGGAGGTTGTAGTGTTGGGGTTGCTATAAGTTCTTTCTTTCCTAAGGCATCTATATTAGATTTTTCTAGTTTTTGTATTAATATATCAATTCTCTTATGAAGAGATATAATTGTTCTCCTAAAACATTTAAATAAATATTTGTATAATTCTGTTGTTCTATTATCTTATTTATTTGTTTTACAGTAATGGTTAATGTATCATCTTCAAATAATTTTGAAAATGCTATAAAACTTACTATATTATTTTCTTTTTCCATATAAAAGGATTGTTGAGGAGGAAGTATTCCTTTGATGATATTACCATTCAAAAGCTTATAATCCCTTTCTAACACAGAAATATAAGGTTCAATATAATTAGACATGAACCACGGCACAAAAGGAAATAAAATATTATGATATGACAAAAATCTATAAAATTCATTTAAGATATAATCTCTGATTTCAACATCAAAATTAAGGAAAAATCACTTTCTAAATGGTTCCCATCTTGGTGAATAAAATTCTGTTTTAACTTTTTGCCTGGCCAAAGATCCAGGCCTAAAATCTATTTTAGTTTTATTCATAATGAAAAATTCATTTCAGATTCGGTAATTTCCACATCTTTAGTGTGATAAACACCGTTAACAATATTTTCTTTATTTTTAAATAATTTTTCTACATGATGATTATTCTCATCACGTTCACTTACTTGTGAAGTAGAAACTCTGTAGGGAATATTATCCCTATCTTCTATGAGAGGTGAAATAAAAGAATGATCAAAATAAGATCTAGTAGAAAAAGATCTTGGGATATTACCCAATTTTGACGCTATATTATCCATCTGTATATAAACAATTCCTTCTGAAGTTTGCTCAATATGATCAATATTATGTTCGGTTTTAGACTGTATATGACCAGTCCTTTCAAGTTTTCATTGCTGAGGCATAGGGATTTCATCCCATTTAATAATTCTTCGAGTAGAAATTTTTGATCTATTAAAGTTTGTTTCAATCAAAATAGTTTCATTAATCTGTTTATCCATTAATTTACAATTAGGATTCAATGTAAATAATGGTTTATAATAGATTCTATAACATATACAAATTAATTCTGATCCAGAAGCATAGTTATATCCATGTGTTTTAACATTTAATGTTAATGCATCGAGTATATTTATATCACTTAAGGATAATGATAAATTAGGATAGACATTAAAATAAACAGGGCCATGTGCCAAACTTGATTGAATGACACCTATTAGTGATTGTTTCCAATTTAAATTCCTAGCATCTCTTAGACATGCAATAAAACCTTCTGCTAAACCTTCTAATATTAGAGGTTTAAATGCAATTTGAACTAATCCAATATGAATAAATTTATATAGGTTTTTATAACGATTTGTATCATGATGATGTAATAATTTAATTTTAGTTTCTTCATCATCTAATGAAACAGATTCTTCAGTAGTTTTTACTACTTGTTTTAAACCTAATCTCTCAAAGGTTCCTAACTGATATACAGTTTTTAATTCGATTTTAGGAATTGTCCACTTATTAAGTTCCTCTAGGTTATTAGGAATATCCATTTCTTGTTTATGACTATTTTTAATCTTTTTCTTATCTTTGTGTAATAAATTCATGTAAATAAATATACATATATACACATATATGTGTATATAGTAGTATATGTATACACGCACATATATATAGATATATTTATGTATATATATACATACACTTATATACACATGTATATATGCATTTATATACTTATATATAGATTGAAATATATATCTACCTATATAGATAGGCTAAATCTAATAATATCAAAATATAATAAGAAAACTTATATTAAGAAAACTTTAATAAGAAAACTTACCAGGGATGATAATCTTGAAAACTTCAATCTTTATTTATACAAGAAATAAAAATTTTACAAGTGGAGAGAGTTTTTATGCTATCTTTCTAATACTATTTTTTTTTTGGTCCTGCCTCTTTGGATGAGTTTCCATCCTATTTATAACCATCAAGAGGGTTGGACTTTATTCAATTTATCTATTCTAGTTTTGCTTCGGATTTTAAATCCGAATAGTACTACTATTATTACTGAAAAACCTTAGGGGGGGGGGGGTGAATAAGGTTTTTGGCTAATTTTAAAAAATCTTTTGTGTGATTAGAAAGATAAACCTTCAATTTGTTTGTGAAAGATTTCTAAAACTCTTTTTGATACAAAACACAGTCTTATAGTTTTGGCAATAAAGAAATGAGCATAGAATTAAACATTAAAGAACATGCACAACAATTTATAGTGGTTCACTCTCTCAAAGAGCAACATCCACTACCTTGAGACTCAACCCAAGGATTTCACAAATCCACTATCTTCAAAGTTGGTTACACAACTACACAATGAGGTTCACCCTTCAAGGGTTTTACACTAAAACCTCAAACACAACAATACAACAAGTTTATCAAAGGATCACCCAAAGGGTTTTCCACAAACCTTTGATCACAATAAAAAATAGGAAGAGTTAGGAGCAATGTTACCAAATGAGCTTGAGAAGAGGAAGATTAAAACTCAATGGAATACTTCTACAAGCACCTCTTTTCTTCTTCTTTGATGGATGATCAACAATGAAGCTCCAGAAGATTTTTGTTTGGGATTGAAAATGATTTGCAATAAATGTATTTTTGAAGCTCTTTAAAAGTCTTAAATGTTCTCAATGAATATTTCCCAAACTTGTTTCATTTATGGCTGATAATTAAGTGTTTATATAGAGTCTTGAAGCACAAGACCGTTGCATTTAGAAAATAGCCATTGCTTTTCAAAAGATGACCGTTGCATTCTGTGCAACAGTAATATTTTTTTACAGTGACAGCAAAAACCGGACGACCGGTTCCTGAAATCGGACTACCGATTCTTTAAAACAGAAAGATTCGGACTTGTTCAAGCTAGAAAACGGACTGCCGAATTTTGATTGAGAAAAATCGGACGACCGGTTCAAAAACCGGATGACCGAGTTTTTGAACAGAAAGATTCAGACTTGATTTTCTGAAAAACAGACTGCCGAATTTTTTACTTTGGTAAAACGGACGACCGGTTCTAAAACCGGACTGCTGAATTCTTGTTTTCCTCAGCCAAGTTTCCTTTTAAACAAAAACTTTCTTCCTTGTTTCAAAAGCATGTATTCTTGACAATCATTTTAAAGAGAAGAAAAACTTTCCAAAACATCTTCAGTCAAGAATACTTAGATTTTAACAAAAGATTATATCTTAGAAAATCATACAGGGAGCTTCATATATGATTAATTAATCAAAGAATAAGACTAGGGAGTTTACAAGATAGTACCTAATTCACTCTAACATAGACAATGCCTTCAATGTCTTCAATGATTTTGATCTTGGCATGGCTTGGTCTCTTCTTCTCTATTTTTCCCTCATCAACAAGATCTTTTGCTTGTAGACTTTGAGACTTCACAGGTACTTCTTTTGTTCTATGAAGGGTTAGCTAAAATACTCACACAAGCATATGTTAATCATAATCAAAACATAAGTATTAATGCCCTTAGGGCTAATAATCTCCCCCTTTTTGATTATGACAAACACATATGCAAGAAGAACAAAAGAGCAAGAGTAAAGTATGGTGATGTTTCAAAATATCAATAAGAGCAAAGCACAACAATCACCAAAAACGAGATAACTCCCTCTTGCATCAATAATCATTATAAACAACTTATAAGCATCATCAATAAACAATCACCAAAAAAGAGATAACTCCCCCTTGCATCAATAATCATTATAAACAACTTATAAACATCATCAATAATCAACATATTAACAAGATTTCTCCCCCTTACATCTTGCACTATTTTCTCCCCCTTTTGTCATAAATCAAAAAGTGTTAGGGGAGAAGGTCCAAGGGATCATAGAAGAGGTAGTAGTAGGACTTTCAACATTAAAGTATCATCATGAAGTCCATAATAAGAAGGGCCTAAAAAATGCAACAAACAGATCACTTAGGAATTAGGAAAACCACATGACAAAAGCAAATAAGCAAGTTAAAACCATATCATTAAAAATGAAAACGGGAGTTTGAAAAGAGTTACGGACAAAACAAGAAAGAGAAAGAAAAGGGTTTATAAGAAAAATCTCAATCATCTCTATCTCCTTCTCCTTGCTCGAGTCTCTTAACCCGTTCTTGTGTATCGGTCATTTTTTTGTCCAATGCATCAAGCCTTTCTTGAATATTGGAGACTTTCCCATCCAAAGCCTCAAAGCGACCATCGAATGCATCAAACCGGGTATTCATTGATGTTTGGAGAGAGGCTATCATATCCATAAGATGACTCATGCTTCCTGAAGATGAGCCTTCCTCTGTTCTTTCTTGTCGTTTTTTTTGTCTTGTTTTTCTTCTTTGTATTTCCGCCTCTGTTTCTTTATCACTATCCTCTTCTTCTATATCCATGTCCTCTCGATCGTCATCATCATCTTCCTCATCACTGTCATCAACATCTTATCTACCTCGGATGAATGTCCCATCTTCATCTTTCTCAAACCCCATTCTTTTGAAGGTTTGCTGAGTGTATATCTTGCCAGGTCCAATGTGACTACCCATCCCAACCAAATTGATCACAAAGTGTTGGAGAATTTTTGTGATAAAGCAACCATAGGGCAAGCATTTCATTTGGGAAGATTGTGCAGCTAGCATATGTTCCATAGCCATAAATCCGAAATTCATACTTCTATGCTCATGCAAGGCTAGCATCACAAATGCGTGCATGTTGTGTTGGAATACGTAGGAAAAACAAAGTAAAATAAAACTACGGAAATCCACCAACAGGATCTGCACATACTAGAAAACCCGATTGGATAGAAATTACCTCAATGTTTTGATTGTTCGTTGTGGAGGCGCTGCTTTGTACGCTTCGCCCTCTACTGGTATCCACGCGACGAACTCCTCTGCAAGCGATCGGGATGCTAGCCCCTTCTGTGTTCTGAAAACTGTTCAGAACTGATCCTGACTATCTGGTAATCGGTCGTATTTCGGAGAGAGGAGGCTAGATACTATATCGCCGTTCTAGGGTTTAGGGTTTTGTTTTTCTTTTGATCAGATAAAGGACGGCCACCAAGAAAAGGTTAGCATAACCTTTTATAGCTGTCAATATCAAAACCCTAACTGTCATCTAATGATAGTTTAATCTCGTCCGTCTATTCCTATAATCATCCAACGGTTGGATGAGTAATATTAAGTAATTAATTTCATTTATTCGATTAAATAAAATTAATTACTTATTAACCTACCGTAAAAATACAATATGGAATCTGATTCCCCTTTTGTATACGTTCAACGAATCTGGACACAATCTAGATTCATTGAACGTGGACATTATGCTCACAAGATCGTCTATGCGTGTGACCCTGTAGGTTCACTTAACGTTGGCAGTGAATGAAAAAATGTCCTAGACATTTATTCACAAAACATAAGCGGCCTCTAGCAAGACATTATGCTTACCCAAGTTAAGTAAATGTAATAAGAACCTAGCATCAGATTTAATATTTAGTCCTTTTGTCACACGATATCCTAATTAAGTATAAGGCATGGATCAAGTCATCCTTATAAAACTTAATTAACCATTTACTTTATCACCAGGCAGACTGTTCCAACAAATAATATTAATAACACCTTATTAATACTTATTTGAGCATGACCATGCATATTTTCCAGTCTTCCATATCAAGGGGCCCATTGATATCTCTCTCTAAAAAGAGAGGGACAAATCCCTTTCACTATCTCCAATATTTAAGCCATGACGAGAAAATAAGCCAACCAATAATCATAATCATCACCTAATTAAAAGTGATGTTTGACTATGTCAAAACATATTTTTCTCCCCATGCAAGAAACATTAGAAACATTAGGTCGAAGGACACAAAATATAAAACTGAGAAGAAATACTTATAACTTAAACCCATGCAATATTTCTTCTTCACTTTGGGTCATGTCCAATACAATATTCTCAATATGTATTTATGAATTGATTTTATATCTCATATTCATGATCAGTAAAACTTGACCATCAATCAACTTCACACTAGTTTACAAGATGTAATAAACTAGGGACAAATAAGAATAGTATTTTATTAGCTATAAGGGTTTTACTATCAAGTCACATACTTGATGACCAAGAGCATAAAATACAATTCAAAAGTACATGCTTCATAAATCATAAATGTGAGTCAATTGGTCTTAGGGCATATACTAACAATCTCCCACTTGCCCTACCACCAATTTGACATGACTCTCAAACCCATTGACCTAGTATGACTCTCATGCTTAAGTTGTGGGAGTGACTTTGTCAATGGATCTGCGACATTGTCATTGGTGTCTACTTTGCAAATTTTAACATCTCCAAGCTCAATAATTTCTCGAATGAGATGGAAAAGCCTGAGAATATGTTTGGATCGTTGATGAGATCTAGGTTCCTTAGCTTGTGCAATGGCTCCTGTATTATCACAATATAGGTCCACTGGGTTCACAATGCTAGGAATTACACCTAGTTCTGTGATGAACTTTCTGATCCAAACTGCCTCCTTGGCTACATCAGAAGCAGCCACATACTCAGCCTCTGTAGTAGAATCAGCCACGGTATCTTGCTTTGAACTCTTCCAGCTCACAGCACCTCCATTCAAACAAAACACAAATCTAGATTGCGATCTAAAATCATCTACATCAGTCTGAAAGCTAGCATCCGTGTAACCATTTACAACAAGCTCTCCTTCCCCGACCTCAGTAGATAAAAAACATCTCTTTAGTCCTTCTTAAGTACTTGAGAATGTTTTTTTACCGCAATCCCAATGCGGTTCACCGGGATTTGATCGGAATCTCGCTAGTCATGCTTAATGCATACGAGACATCCAGGGCGAGTGCATAACATGGCGTACATGATAGATCCAATTGCGGAAGCGTAAGGAATCTTACTCATGCGTTTCTGTATCCTCCCTTGTGGTAGGACTTTGAGACTTACCGAGTTTAACGCCATGTGACATTGGCAAGAATCCTCTCTTAGAATCTTGCATACCGAACCTTTTCGAGTACCTTGTCAATATATCCACTCGACTTAGGCCAATAAGCTTTTTAGATCTATCTCAATAGATCCTAATGCCTAGAATATAGGCTGCTTCGCCTAAATCTTTCATTGAAAAACACTTCCCCAACCAAGTTTTTTACACTTTGCAAAGTGGGGATGTCATTCCCAATTAACAAGATGTCATCGACATAGAGTACTAAGAAGACTACTCGCATTTTCCGTAACCCTTTTGTAGACACAAGGTTCATCATCATTCTTGATGAAATTGAATTCTTTAATTGCTTCATCAAAACGAAGATTCCAACTTCGAGATGCTTGCTTCAAGCCATAAATGGATCTTTGAAGTTTACACACTTTACTAGAATTCGAAAGATGAATAAAACCTTCGAGTTGTGTCATGTACACATCCTCCAAAGAGATTTCCATTAAGAAAAGCAGTTTTAACATCCATTTGCCATATTTCATAATCATAATATGCTCGCAATGGCAAGTAGAATTCTAATTGACTTAAGCATTACAACTGGAGAAAAGGTTTCATCATAGTCTATACCATGAGTTTGTCTATACCCTTTTGCTACCAATCGTGCTTTGTAAGTGTGCAATTGCCATCCATGTCAGTTTTCTTTTTGAAAACCCATTTACACCCTATGGTCTTGCAACCTTCAGGTGGATCAATCAAAGTCCAAACTTGATTATCATGCATGGATTGTATTTCTGATTTCATAGCCTCTAGCCATTTGCTAGATTCGGGACTATGAATAGCATCTTGGTAGGAATTTGGTTCACCTTGATCAATAAGATCAATATTATGATCCTCAGTCACCACAAATCCATATCTCTGTGGTATCTGAGAAATCCTACTAGACCTTTTTGGCCCTTGTGTCAGAGGTTCAGGCTCAGTATGAATACGTGAGTCCAACCGAGTATCCATACTCGGGCTCGTAAATGGTCTGCTGTCCCTTGAGCTTCTTCAAGATGGATTCTACTCCCACTGACTCTTTTGGAAACGAATTCCCTTTCAAGGAAAATTCCGTTCTGAGCAACAAACACTTTGTTTTCAGATGGAAGATAAAAGTAGTATCCTTTAGTTTCCTTAGGATATCCCACAAACAGACACTTATTAGATTTGGGTGCTAGTTTTTCAGATAATGATCGCTTCACATAAGCATCACATCTCCAAATTTTGAGAAATTCTAAACTAGGTTGTTTCCCGGTCCATATCTCATATGGTGTTTTCTGAACAGCTTTAGATGAAACTATATTTAATATGAATGCAGCAGTTTCTAGAACATAACCCCAAAAAGAAATTGGAAGATATGTTTGACTCATCATAGATCGAACCATATCCAATAGAGTTCGATTTCTGCATTCAGACACACCATTCCATTGTGGTGTTCCTGGTGGAGTTAATTGTGATAATATCCCACAATTTTTTAGATGTTCGTCAAACTCTTGGCCTAAGTATTCACCACCTCGATTTGATCGAAGTAATTTGATACTCCTTCCAAGTTGATTCTGTACTTCATTTTGAAATTCCTTAAACTTTTGAAAGGAATCAGATTTATGTTTCATTAGATAGACATAACCATATCTACTCGAAATCATCTCGTGAATGTGATGAAATATCGAAAACCTTCTCTCGGCTTGTGTGTTCATTGGCCCACATACATCGGTATGTATAAGTTCCAATAAATCGGTAGCCCTTTCACTTTGCCCTCAGTAAATGGACTTTTTAGTCATTTTTCCCGATAAACAAGAATCACATTTTTCATAAGACTCAAGGTCGAATGAAGATAAACGTCCCATCTTGATGGAGTTTTGATATGCGTTTCTCATTTATATGGCCCAAACGACAATGCCGTAGTAAGTTTGATTTAAATCATTAGATTTAAATTTCTTTGTATTTATGTTATAGATGGGCTTACTAATGGAATCATGTAGGTTAAGAATGTAAAGTCCATTACATAAAGAGGCATCCCCATAGAAAATACCATTTTTATAAATAGAACTTTTACCATTCTTAGTATTAAACTCAAAACCATCAATATCCAAACAAGAAATCGAAATGATGTTCCTACTCATAGCAGGGAACATAATAACAATCTTTAAGTTCAATTATAAGCCCAGAGAGGGCAAAAGTAAATCAAATGTCCCTACAGCCTACAAAGCAGCAACTTTTGCTCCATTTGCAACTCGTAGGTCCACCTCTCCCTTTGCCAAAGATCTACTCCTTTTGAGTCCCCCGCACATTTACACAAATGTGAGCTCCACATCCGGTATCTAATACCCATGAAGTAGGAGTAGACATATTAATTTCTATAACGAAAATACCTGAAGCGGCAGTCTCACTAGCCTTTTGCTTCTTCTTTTCTTCCAAGTAGAGCTTGCAATTCCTCTTCCAATGACCAGGTTCATTGCAGTGGAAGCAAGTCCCTTCCTTTGGTGGTTTAACCTTGGGCTTGGGCTTCTGCTTGCCTTTACCCTTTTTGGCCATATCCTTTCCCTTTCCCTTTCCCTTGTTCTTCTTGAACTGCCCCTTTTGAACCATTAGAACATTGGGAGTAGACTTCCTAATGTTTTGTTCAGCCTGCTTGAGCATCCCGTGCAATTCATTTATGGACTTTTCCATATTATGCATATTGAAGTTCATGACAAACTGATCATAGTCAGAGGTCAAAGAGGCCAAGATCATATCAGTAGCCAAGTCATGACTTACAGCTGCTCCAAGTTTTTCAAGCTGATCAAAATACCCTTTCATCTTAAGGACATGAGCACTAACTGAAGTGCCAGGGGTCATTTTGCTGCTGTTCAACGCCTTAGTGGTAAGATATCTCTCTTGACGTGCCTGCTCTTGGAACATTTCCTTGAGCTGTTTTATCATCTCATAAGCCTCAACTTCCTCGAATTGCTTTTGCAACTCAGATTCCATCGTAGCCAACATGAGACATGTCACATCGTTAGAATCATCCTTGTGCTTACTATAAGCATCCTTTTCGACTCTAGTGGCATTGTTAGCTGGTTGATTAGGGATAGGGTTCTCAAGTACATATAGCTTTTTTTCTTGTTTAAGGACAATCCTTAAATTTCGTGCCCAATCAAGAAAGTTAGTCCCACTAAGCTTATTCTTTTCAAGCACGGATCGCAACGATGTGTTTGAATTGTTTGAGGCCATTATCTACATAGAATTTGCAAAGTAAAATTAAATAAATGAAGCATTAAATTTTCCCTGAAATATTCAACACTTGATATAAATCATGGGTATAAAAATTCATTTTATTCTAATCATAAGTAAGCTTTGGCTTAACACCCATAATTAGAGAAAAATGTATTAATGGGATTTACATCTACATGTACCGGCAAAATCCCATATGATGTCCTAGGATCAAAACCGTTTTGATAGCCTAGTTAAGCCAAACCATTCCAAGCATATGGAAATCACCATTTTCCATATTCCCCTACTTAGGTAACCATTTATCTCTTGCTTTGGCAATGAGATAAAATGATGATCCAAGCATGGAGAAGTGCTTATGATCATGGAAGGCATTTTACGACTTAATTTTTTTTTTTTTACATGGTTTCAAAAACCTTCTTCCTTTTTATTTGTATATTATTTCACAAAACATATATAAAAAAATAAAAGGAAATAAACTAAACATCACATGCATAATATATATACATCAAATAAAACGTGTCATAGCATGGCCCCAATCCTATATTGACTTCCACGAGCCTCATGGAAGTCAAAGGTCAATCTAGGTAAGTCTTCATCTCCATGAGCTTGCCTCCAATGTCTTGGCCTTCTAATCTTGTTACATAGGACAGAAAATATACATAGGAATAGGAAATAAAATTAACCTATTCTAGTAAAGCTTGATAATATTACATCAACGAAAACAACGACACGCAGGCCGTATTTAAAAACATACAACCCATTAACAAAATAAGCCAATCAATCACAAGAGGTAAAGGGCCATGCTATGCACCATGCATCTAAAGATAGGAAGAAACATGCAAAGAAACAACAAGCCCCGGAAGAAAACGGCGGTCCCGCTGGCCGGTCAGCGGGCGGGGTCAAGGGGCAGCGCCCTTGCGGGGGTCTCCGGGGGCAGTTCCCCCGGAAAGAAAAACGATTTTTCTTTCTAACTCATTGAATGAGTTATTGCAGTCATAAACCCTAAAATCATGCCCCAGAAATTTTGTTTAACAGTTAAACATTAAATCATGTGATTCTGCATATTTGTTTAACAATTAAATTGCACAGATTACAGACTATACGCCAAACAATTTGGCAGTAGCAACATTCTGTTTAATTAATCGTATTAATAAGTAAAACAGAATATGATATATGCGAATCTTATAATTCAATTTACTCTGATTATTACACTAATCAGAAACCTTACTATAAGGCTGATTGAAAACAACATATGTAATCAAAGCGGTAACAGATAAAATCAGTAAAACTAGTATGTACGAGGCTCTGATACCACTATTGGAATCCGTAGGAAAAACAAAGTAAAATAAAACTACGGAAATCCACCAACAGGATCTGCACATACTAGAAAAACCGATTGGATAGAAATTACCTCAATGTTTTGATTGTTCGTTGTGGAGGCGCTGCTTTGTACGCTTCGCCCTCTACTGGTATCCACGCGACGAACTCCTCTGCAAGCAATCGGGATGCTAGTCCCTTCTGTGTTCTGAAAACTGTTCAGAACTGATCCTGACTATCTGGTAATCGGTCGTATTTCGGAGAGAGGAGGCTAGATACTATATCGCCGTTCTAGGGTTTAGGGTTTTGTTTTTCTTTTGATCAGATAAAGGACGGCCACCAAGAAAAGGTTAACATAACCTTTTATAGTCATCAATATCAAAACCCTAATCGTCATCTAATGACAGTTTAATCTCGTCCGTCTATTCCTATAATCATCCAACGGTTGGATGAGTAATATTAAGTAATTAATTTCATTTATTCGATTAAATAAAATTAATTACTTATTAACCTACCGTAAAAATACAATATGGAATCCGATTCCCCCTTTTTTTTTGTATACGTTCAACGAATCTGGACACAATCTAGATTCATTGAACGTGGACATTATGCTCACAAGATCGTCTATGCGTGTGACCTCGTAGGTTCACTTAACGTTGGCGATGAATGAAAAAAATGTCCTAGACATTTATTCACAAAACATAAGCGGCCTCTAGCAAGGCATTATGCTTACCCAAGTTAAGTAAATGTAATAATAACCTAGCATCAGATTTAATATTTAGTCCTTTTGTCACACGATATCCTAATTAAGTATAAGGCATGGATCAAGTCATCCCTATAAAACTTAATTAACCATTTACTTTATCACCAGGCAGACTGTTCCAACAAATAATATTAATAACACCTTATTAATACTTATTTGAGCATGACCATGCATATTTTCCAGTCTTCCATATCAAGGGGCCCATGGATATCTCTCTCTAAAAAGAGAGGGACAAATCCCTTTCACTATCTCCAATATTTAAGCCATGACGAGAAAATAAGCCAACCAATAATCATAATCATCACCTAATTAAAAGTGATGTTTGACTATGTCAAAACATATTTTTCTCCCCATGCAAGAAACATTAGAAACATTAGGTCGAAGGACACAAAATATAAAACTGAGAAGAAATACTTATAACTTAAACCCATGCAATATTTCTTCTTCACTTTGGGTCATGTCCAATACAATATTCTCAATATGTATTTATGAATTGATTTTATATCTCATATTCATGATTAGTAAAACTTGACCATCAATCAACTTCACACTAGTTTACAAGATGTAATAAACTAGGGACAAATAAGAATAGTATTTTATTAGCTATAAGGGTTTTACTATCAAGTCACATACTTGATGACCAAGAGCATAAAATACAATTCAAAAGTACATGCTTCATAAATCATAAATGTGAGTCAATTGGTCTTAGGGCATATACTAACATGTTGGTGATAGATGATTTATGCCCAACATTTGGAATGATGATGTTAGAAATCATGTGATGGAGCACTCTCCCATAAGCATCCAGTTGTTAACATTTCTATAATCATGTCTTTTTAATACCTCTCCCTTAGTGAAAATTTCTGCAAATCGTTTTTCACTGTATAAATTTGAATCATAGCATTTTTTGTTCTTGGTGTAAAATCTTATACCATCTTGAGGGGTATCCAAAATGTCATTCAGTAGTCTATCATCAAATGCAATATCCCTTCCCCCAATTCTAGTCACAATCCATTGATGTGAGACATTATCCACCTTTTCAATTCTTCCTTTGTGGAGATTAGCATAAAATTCATATATCATATCCACATAATAAAGTTCATTTACTATCAACAGAGGTATCCAACCAATCATTTCAAAAAGATGAGGAATAACCTCCATACCTTGCATATCATGTAAGTCCACCCTATGACCCGGAGCAATTTTCCGTCGATTCCTAGTCTATTCTTCAAACCTAGCAGCTTCCTTTACTGAAATAAACCTTTCTGAAACTCTAGTAACCCTAGCAGCAGAAGCCCCAGTTCCAGAAGGTACTCTTTTTCCTTTTCCTTTTCCTCTACTGGTGCCTCCTTCTTCAAGATTTTGCCCTTGACCAACTTGGGCATTCTTTGTTTTAACCATGTTTGAAGAATTTCGAGGGTAGGGTTTGGAGATGAGATGAAGAGTTTTGGAGATTGGTAGATAGTAATCAGAGAGAAAAATAGCTTCTTTGCTGTGACAGGAGATGAATTTGAAGAGAAATAAGAAGAAAATTGAAAATCGGAACAAGAAATCGGATGGGTCTTGTGAGTAGGGGGTTTTCGGTCGAGAGAGTGAGAGAGAGTTGAGAGAAAAATGTGAGGAGTTGTGAGAAAAAGACTGATTTTTAAACCGCAGACCCGACCTAATTTATGAATTCGGTCGACCGCTTGTTAAAATCGGTCTTCCGGTTTTAGGATTTTTGAAGAATTCGGACGTCCGAGTTTTTGTGCAGGCGTCCGGTTTGAGAGTCCGAATATCTCTGGAATTTTTTTTTTGAAAGGGAAGTATGAGTCCGGTTTTAAAACCGGACGTCCTAATTTTAAAAGAGGCATCCGAATTTTTAAAACATCAGCAAGGCAGAAAATAAGGAAAAAACAAATAATACAAGCAACACACATTACTCATTAAATCTCCATATACCAAGTAATTTTCTTAAGTAGCAAAAACGATCTTTTGAAAGAGGTTTTGTAAAAACTTGGTTGTTGAATTCTCTCCCATTATCACTTCTTATAGAAATCAATTTGCAAACAAGGAAGGTTTGGATTGAATAATACAAGATAAATTAAACTTCAAACCATCAATTAAAGGCACTTCCTTAATTAAAGAAGATAAACTATATGCAATGTTACCTATACCGATGATCCTTCCAAAAGTAACAAAAACCACCTTCGGTTTTCCTTGGTTCATTCAAGAGGGATGCATATCCGGTCATGTGTCTTAAGCATCCGCTATCCAAGTACCACTTAGATGACCTTGACTTGTGTTCCTACAAGAAAGAAGTAGAAAAGTCTTTTGGTACCCACATCTTTTTGGGTCCATGGACGTTAGTTTGATTTTCTTTAACTTTCCAAATGGTTTTCACTCCTCTTTCAATCTTTTTCTTTATAAAACACTTTGTGGCTTTATGACCACTCTTTTCACAATTGGTGCAACAAAGATGTGAGTTAGATGATGAAGCCTTTACAAACCGTGTTTGTTTTGAGAGAATATTGGAATGAGTATATCCAATACCATTTTTATCAAAAGGTGATCTTTGAGAGCCAAGAAGTTTTTCAAAGTTTTCTTTTCCTTTTGTGAATTTTTCAACACATAGAGTGAGATCACTCACCTTTTTATTTAAGACATCATAATCAATCAAACATTTTTCAAGAAAGGAAATCTTTTCACAAAGGTTTTTGTTTTCTAAAACAAGTTTTTGAAAGTCATCATTTGAGCTCTCTTTTTCTTTCTTCAAGACTTCCAAGGATTCAAGAATGGCTTAATTTTCACAAATGAGTCTTGAATTTTCATCTAACAAAAATTGAGTTTTGCTTTTTAAATCTTTGTTTCGTTTAGTAACCTTTTTGCACTCATCATACATTTCAATAAGCATTATGCTAGGATCAATATCACAATCATCATCAAGGATACTAGAAGAGTTAGGAAGTGAAGATTGTACCTCATTTTCTAGTGCCATGAAGCATATGTTGACATTTTCTTCTTCTTCATTTTCACTTAAGTCTTGATCCCAAGTTCCAATTAGGCCTTTGCCTTTCTTCTTCTTCTTCAATGCCTCAAGCTTGGCTTCTAAAGCTTCCTTTTCCTTTTCAAGGGCCTTGGGACAATCGGCTACAAGATGATCGGCGCTATTGCATTCAAAACACCTAGCCTTGAAGAGTGATGAACTTTGTCCTCCTTTCTTGAATGGAGGATTCTTTCCTCTGTTGAAGTCTTTTTTGTAAAATCTTTTAAATTTCCTCATTACTAAGGCCATATCCTCAATCTCATCTTCATTGTTTGACGAGCATGTATGATCATCAACATTCACTTTGAGTGCTATGCCTTTTCTTCCTTTGTCTTCATCTTCCATTTCATCTAATCTTTTTATTTTCATCTCATAGGTGAGGAGAGATCCTATGAGTTCTTCAATAGGAAGTTGTCTTAACTCTTTTGATTCCTCAATGGCAAGAGTTTTTGGTTGCCATGCTTTTGGGAGTGAATCAAGAATCTTTCTATTTACTTCTCCCCTTGTGTACTCTTTTCCATACGCCTTTAGGCCATTTGTGATGTTGGTGAACCTTGTGAACATGTCACTAATGCTTTCATATTGTTTCATCATGAATAGCTCATAATCTCTCACCAACATAGTCAACTTAGACTCCTTCACTAGATTGGTGCCTTCGTGAGTTACTTCAAGTAACTTCCACATTTCATGAGCCGAGTCGCATCTGCTCACTCTATTGTATTCATTAGCATCCAAGGCACAACTCAATATGTTCATAGCTTGAAAATTTAGAGTCATCTTCCTTGAGTCAAGCTCATCATATTCTTCGACCTTCTTGACTATTCCATCCTTTATAGGAACATAAGGTCCTTTCTCTACAATGCTCCAAAGATTAAAGTTAATAGAGCAAATATATATTTTGATTCTAGATTTCCAAAAAGTATAATTTGTACCATCGAAAAGAGGAGGTCTATTTGTAGAAGAGTCTTCTACATATGGTAAACTAGAAACATTAGCCATAGTAAAATAAAGATCTTTTGCTTCAAGGATGTTAGTCCTTTTTTAGAAAAGCCCCGCTCTGATACCAATTGAAAAACCTTAGAGGGGGGGTGAATAAGGTTTTTGGCTAATTTTAAAAAATCTTTTGTGTGATTAGAAAGATAAACCTCCAATTTGTTTGTGAAAGATTTCTAAAACTCTTTTTGATACAAAACACAATCTTATAGTTTTGGCAATAAAGAAATGAGCATAGAATTAAACATTAAAGAACATGCACAACAATTTATAGTGGTTCACTCTCTCAAAGAGCTACATCCACTACCTTGAGACTCAACCCAAGAATTTCACAAATCCACTATCTTCAAAGTTGGTTACACAACTACACAATGAGGTTCACCCTTCAAGGGTTTTACACTAAAACCTTAAACACAACAATACAACAAGTTTATCAAAGGATCACCCAAAGGGTTTTCCACAAACCTTTGATCACAATAAAAAATAGGAAGAGTTAGGAGCAATGTTACCAAATGAGCTTGAGAAGAGGAAGATTACAACTCAATGGAATACTTCTACAAGCACCTCTTTTCTTCTTCTTTGATGGATGATCAACAATGAAGCTCCAGAAGATTTTTGTTTGGGATTGAAAATGATTTGCAATAAATGTATTTTTGAAGCTCTTTAAAAGTCTTAAATGTTCTCAATGAATATTTCCCAAACTTGTTTCATTTATGGCTGATAATTAAGTGTTTATATAGAGTCTTGAAGCACAAGACCGTTGCATTTAGAAAATAGCCGTTGCTTTTCAGAAGATGACCGTTGCATTATGTGCAACGGTAATATTTTTTTACAGTGACAGCAAAAACCGGACGACCGGTTCCTGAAATCGGACTACCGGTTCTTTAAAACAGAAAGATTCGGACTTGTTCAAGCTAGAAAACGGACTGCCGAATTTTGATTGAGAAAAATCGGACGACCGGTTCAAAAACCGGATGACCGAGTTTTTGAACAGAAAGATTCAGACTTGATTTTTCGAAAAAACGGATCGCCGAATTTTTTACTTTGGAAAAAACGGACGACTGGGTTCTAAAACCGGATCGCCGAATTCTTGTTTTCCTCAGCCAAGTTTCCTTTTAAACAAAAACTTTCTTCCTTGTTTCAAAAGCATGTATTCTTGACAATCATTTTAAAGGGAAGAAAAACTTTCCAAAACATCTTCAGTCAAGAATACTTAGATTTTAACAAAAGATTATATCTTAGAAAATTATACAGGGAGCTTCATATATGATCAATTAATCAAAGAATAAGACTAGGGAGTTTACAAGATAGTACCTAATTCACTCTAACATAGACAATGCCTTCAATGTCTTCAATGATTTTGATCTTGGCATGGCTTGGTCTCTTCTTCTCTATTTTGCCCTCATCAACAAGATCTTTTGCTTGTAGACTTTGAGACTTCACAGGTACTTCTTTTGTTCTTTGAAGGGTTAGCTAAAATATTCACACAAGCATATGTTAATCATAATCAAAACATAAGTATTAATGCCCTTAGGGCTAACAATTACATTATTGAAGTGGTCCATATGAGAGTACAATAATTGCTATTACAGTATAACAGTGGTCCCTATAAACCATTTCATAATTTTGTCATATTATCCAATACATATTTAAATTGAATTAGTTAGTTTTAGGTGTAGTTTGTTTTAGTTTAATTTTTTAATATTTGAGTATGTACATAAATTTATATATTTATTTCTAATACTAGTATAATTTAAATTTATGTTAATTTTATTTTTTATGGTTTAAAAAAATGCTATTATCGATTTTTTGTTTTTCCTTTTATATATAATTTAGTTGATTTTATATATAAAACTATTTTAAATACATATTTAAATTGAATTGATTAAGTTTAAGGTGTAGTTTGTTTTAGTTTAATTTTTTAATATTTGAGTATGTACATAAATTTATATATTTATTTCTAATACTAGTATAATTTAAATTTATGTTAATTTTATTTTTTAGGGTTTAAAAAAATGCTATTATCGATTTTTATTTTTTCCTTTTATATATAATTTAGTTGATTTTATATATAAAACTATTTTAAATACATATTTAAATTGAATTAATTAAGTTTAAGGTATAGTTTGTTTTAGTTTAATTTTTTAATAATTGAGTATGTACATAAATTTATATATTTATTTCTAATACTAGTATAATTTAAATTTATGTTAATTTTATTTTTTAGGGTTTAAAAAAATGCTATTATCGATTTTTTTTCCTTTTATATATAATTTAGTTGATTTTATATATAAAACTATTTTGAAAATTATTATTATTTAATTAATATTTAAATGAATTAGTTCATATTTATTACTTTAGTTTAGGGTTTTAGGATAGAATTACTAAAAAAATTTATGATATTTAGCTTGTAAGTATTAAATTTGTATTTTATTTCTAATGTACAATATGCCATTGTTGGTGGCTATCGGGATCACTACGACCAGTAAGAACTTCACTGTAGCAACTGCATTCATGCGGAATGAGCAAGCTACGACGTATATATGAGTACTTGAACAAACTAAGTACTGATATTTTACATTAGCAGTGTCAGAAGGGAATGAACAAGATACTAATCTACAAGAACCGATAGTTATTACGAGAGATAGGGAGAGTGGTTTGATGTCTGTGATCAGGGAGGTATTTGATAGATCTTACCACATGTTATGTAGAAAGAAAATTGATCAAAATGTGTTGGCAAAATTAAGTGAGATGATTAAAAATGAAGATGTGGCATCACGGTTCATATATGACATGTGGCACAAATTAATTAATAAAATCGATGAGGTGGAGTACTATAAAAGATTGGATAATTTGAAGATGAAGTAGCAAAGACGGCCGGATTTCTTGCATTACTTTTGGATATTTGGTTGAATCCTCTTGCTCATAAGTTTATAAGAGTTTGGACAAATAAAGTATTGCATTTTGGGATAGAGACCCCCAACCGAGTCGAGAGTGAACATTCAATTTTGAAGCATTGATTTTTAACATGCCACGGTAATTTGGACACGGTGTTCCTTACTATTGATTCTGTGACTAAAGGTCAAATTTCTGAAATTAAGAAGTCATTGGAGTATTCCAAACTTAAAGAAAAATATAATGCGAGAAGTAATCTAATATTGAAAAATATAAGTAATATTATCAGTCATGTGGCATTGAAGAAAATGTGGGATAAGTTAAAGAGATCTCCAAAGATCATTGATGATCCGAAAAATAAGGGTGGACACTATTTGAAGTAATGCAAGTTGGTTACACGGTACAAACATCTCATTTCTATTAATTTGTCCGATTTTTATTGTTTTTGGAAGATACTAGAAATATGGGGGACCCATCCATCTTCTCAAGAGAAGGACATGGATGCTGAGATGCGTGATCTTGTATTTCTTTTAGATTAGATTAGTACAGTATCCATATCCAAAGTAAGGGAGGTGCGTCATCTTGAAAAAGGGGTTAGTCCTTTTGCCCTCTGATATACCCTTGACATCTACCCCAGAGGTAACGGTTATTAAAGACCGATGCAAGACTGACTCTACGAAAAGGGACAAGTCATATTGGGAGCACGTACAGATTGCACATAGAAAGATAAAGAAGTCAAGAGGATCTGGATTGGGGTCTAGATCAAGATCTTGTTCGGGTTTTGGGTTGGAATCCTGTGGGAAAGGTCGGCCGCCACAGGCTCCAAGGGGTAGAGGTAGTGGCCATGGTATGGGATGTAGTTCTTTATCATCACCTGGCTCGGTTACAGATCCCTCTACTGGTTTTTTATGCCCTTACCCTAATGCTTTCCCATGTTTCGTTCATCTTTTTATTGAAAATGGGAAGAACTAGGGGATGAAGTAATAACTGAAAGACCTTGAATTCGATCGGTCCTGTCTTCCATAGGGAAAGATCATCATCTCCCCTACGTGCTTCGTCCCGGACCATCTAAAGAATTTTTCAAACAAAATCATAAATAATTATGTAGACATTTACCTATTCATATATATTACTTCATGTTTTATATTATTTAAATATTTTACTATTACATGTATAAATTTTTAATATTGTATTATTTAACTTCATTCTTTATACTTTTCTATAATTTAAATTATATTTCTTAATTATTTAATTTATATTATTTTATTATTTATTAATAATAATAGTTATTATGTGGATAGTGAAATTATTATTTAAATTATTATTTAAAAAATATTGCATCATATTCTTTAAATTATTATTTATGTATTATTAATTATTATTAATTTCAATCACTATTAAATTATTATGATATTATTTTTAAAATAATTTTATTATTTTTTATTATTAATAGTTATCATGTGGATAGTGTAATTATTATTTAAATTATAAAAAAGGTCGCTTCATATTCTTTAAATTATTATTATTCTTTATGTATTAATTTATTAGTTATTAATAATTTAAATCACTATTAAATTATTATTCATTTATTATTTAAATATCATTATTTACGTTATTATTTAAAAATTATTCATTAATCTTTTAAAATTAATTACTTCATACTTTTGTATTAAATGTCTATTATTCTATCAATTTTGTTATTTACTACATAATGTACTTAATTAACCTAAACATTAAACCCTAAACCTACTGTGATAATTTTTTTCTAAACCTTAAACTTAATAAATAAACTTAATTAGCCTAAACATATAAATTAATGTTAAAATATAAACAATTGTAACACTTGGCTCATAAATAATTATCGACAATTTAAACTCAAATTATTCACGTAAACATAATTTATAATTCAATGAAATAAATAATTATAAAATAAACAAGTTAAACAACTAATTGTATGTATTATAAATAAAAAAAACTAAATAACATAAACAAATAAATATAAATTTAAACATTTATAAACAAAACACTAAATAACATTAACAAATAAACATAATTTTAAACATTTATAAACACAAAACTAAATAACATAAATAAATACATAAATTAAAAAAGAAAAATCGCCCAGGTTGGCGAAATTTTATGGTGAACGTCGCCCAACTTGGTGGAATTATTCATGGAATTACGCTTGACCTAGCGAAATTTTATGAATAATTACGCCACGTTGGGTGAAATTCACCATAATTTTGGCTTATTTTTTTCGATTGGGTACGTTTTTTTGAATTTTAAATCTATAACATTGTAAATAAATGAGTATAGATTGATGTACTAACTTTTTTTAATTTTTAACGGTTGGATGTTCGTAGATCTGAGATTGAATGGAGTGGGGGTTAGAGAGAAGGTAGAGAGAATTTATTTAGAGAGAGTTAGTAGTGAAAAATGAAAATTTTAAATTTTTTCGCACTAAATTTTTATTTTTCCGAGTTGATTTTATTAACCTCCCAGCTCAAAATGCCCAATGTGCTTGGGTTGGGGTTCCATCAGTTAAAGTCGGAGAGAACCCAAATGCATCCTAGCTCCTAAGAGCTTTTTTTTTTTAATTTTTTATACAAAAGGGTTAATACTAAAAAAGACGTAAGATTTTGTCAATTAGATATCATATCTTTCATCTCGTCAATTAATGAACAAAATTTCATCTCGAATCAAATTCATTTGCCGAAAACTTTATAAAGTTTGATTTATCATTGACCTTGCATAAAAAATAAAACCTCAATACTATCCACTTATTTTTCCCCAAAAAAATTCTGCTCTTACCAAAATACATTTAAAAGATTAATTTAATTGGTCCACTAAAAAAAGAAGAAAAGATTACTTTTGTTTTCTCTTTATTTTTTCTTTTATCTTTTTCTTCTTCCGCAACCTCTGCTCACTGTCAACAAACTAAACCTCGTCGGCATCGGCCTCTAGATTGAAACATTCGTTGGCATCTACAAATTGCAATCTCTACAACTTTCTCTCCATTCTCAATCACCTAGTAAGTCAAAAGGGGTAAGAGAGAAGAAGATTTTACACTGAGCTAATGAATAGGTATGTTGCTAAAACAAGAAAAATAAATACAAATTTCCATGGAAAACCTAAACAAACTTTCAATATCCAAGATTTCACAAAAAAAAAGGATCGGGCATTTTAACAACCCACACAAAGGCCAAAGGGAGAGAGAGAGAGAGAGAGAGAGAGAGAGAGAGAGAGAGAGAGAGAGAGAGGGTAGTCGTGGTCAGTGGCGGAACTTAAAAATATTGGGGGAGGGGGAGGGAAGGCATACTGCACTAAAATATCCTCGGTCCAAGTAGCCGGATGCACTATGAACTCTTGGGGACATTTGGACTACGTGTCTAAACCAAAAATTCCTGTCATTTTTCATCATTTTACATAAATTTTGAATTTTTTGAAGTGTTCTTTTTAAAGAATTTATCATTCAATGTTTATTATTACTACAAATCATAAAAGAGAGTAGGAAATGATCGGTCCAGAATTGTTTGTATCATTTTTGTGTACCATTCTCTGTACCATTTCTATTTTTATAATATATTTTTCCCTTAAGAATTATCTTTCTCCATTAGGATTTTTATCTTTTTTAGTAGATTTTATTTATAAAATATACCAAAATTAATAAGTGGCACACATATTGGTACAAACGATTCGCACCAGAAATGATAGCACAACAACAAGAGTTAACCATGGATTAGAACTGAGGATTTTAAAAATACATAGTGATTAAGAAGGATAACTGCACAATAAATTTTATCATTTATAGTCATTACTATTCAACATCAAGATATCAACCAAAGCTATACAAAACTTCAATTCATCTTTTCTCTCTCCTCCTAACCTTCTCTTCTTCTTTTTATCTTCAAATAATATGCCGACATAAACCTTGAACGGAAGGCTGTGTAGCTGGAAATGAATCATTTCTTCTTATTATTTCATCACCTTAATTAACTTACTCATAAAAAGCATCACCTTAATTAACTGAACTTTTTGGTCTTAGTAAAAAAATGCAAACTTTTTGGTTTCCGGCAAAGGCAAACTGCTTGGTGGAGGAGAAATTGTGTATGCCACCACCACTTCACCATCCCAATTGCCTCTTTCAAGACTCCTAAATTGAAGCTAAAACAGAAGCTCTAATTTAGATCCAATAGATCAAGCCTTTTTCTATCTCAAACAGGATTCTCAAGGGTCATCATCTTCTTCAGTCTTCATTACCTAGGGGGCTCAAACGTTCCTCTGTGGCAGAATGACATAGAAGGCAACCATGGCAAGGGGGGCTCAAGCTCCCCTAGTCCCTTACTAGTTCCGCCAACGGTGGTGGGGGTGGAAGTTGTGGCTGGAAATTTCTTGATAGGAAGAAGAAGAAAAGGAAGACGAAGCAGCAGTAGTTACAGAGATTCAGCCAAAAAAAAAAAAAAAAAGATGGGTGCAAAAGAAGAAAAAAATAAGGATAATTAACAAAAATATTTCAAGATTTGTGCAAACTATAAGACAATCCTTCTATTTTGTATATATTACAAAATAACCTTTGTCATAAAATTTCTATTAGGCATTGTTAATGAAAAATTTGAAATGACTATTATTCCTTAGAATGATTTTTTTTTTGTTTTTTTTTTCTAGTAGTTGTCTTAGGTTGAAACCCTACACTCTCTCTCTTGTCGTTTGCTGGACTATCAGAGTAGCTTTGTCGCTGCCATAACCTTTAGCCCAAAAAGCAAAATCATGTGATAGGTGTAGTTATACACATCTAAAGGTACGCCTGTGGTAGCAATGGCTTTTTACTTATAAAAGAATTTTTAGAAAGGTTAGAACAATAGCCACCGCTACCGCTCCTCGGTTCTGTCCATGGTCTCTGAGACATGAAAAACGAGTAGAGCTTCCAACAAAAGAGTTAAGGTCATCTCCAACCCAATACTCCAAAATGCAATATACATCATACAAAATGTGGTATCTACAATACTTTTACTCCAATCCAATTACTCTATTTTTCACTCCAAAAGGAATATTCTACTTCATATTCCTTATCCTTCAATATTTTATTATTATATTATTTATACACAATCAAAATACTTCTTATCCTTCAATATTTTATTATTATATTATTTATACATAATCAAAATACTCATTTTTAATGCATGTTATTAGTATTTTAAAAATAAATAATACAAATAAATTTAAATTCAATTAAATCATAATATTTTATAAAGTACCAAATTTTATTAAATATTACTAATTGAAAATGTTAAAACATAAAAAGATGACATAAAAAGATAATAACACCATCGAAATTGATATAACGTACTCCCTAATACTCTAGAGAATCATGCCGGTCCCACAAGTATTTTATTAATGCATTCCTTAATTCAGTATATGCATCCTTGTCCTTGATTTTACAATACCGAGCAAGAAATTGTTGAAATTGAGTATTTTCATTTGTTAACCTTTCCTCGTTGGTTCTAGGAATTTTACTATATCTTGTACATGTGCATTTAGATTACGTTCACTCTCAATTATCATGTTGTGTATTATGATGCATGAAGTCATGATGCCATGTAACAACTCTTTATCTCGAAAAATATGTCGATCCTGTAATAATTGCAAATCGAGATTGTAGAACGCCAAACGCACGTTCGACGTCTTTTCTACAAGGCTCTTATCTTTGTGCAAAATATTTTTCCTTCTCGGTATTCAACTTAGGGATATGTTTGCACAAGGGTGGACCATTTTGGATAAATACTATTAGCTAAATGATAGCCCATGTTATATTCTTTTCCATCAATAACATAGTGAGCAGGAGGAGTGCAAGATTATTAAGTAGATGTGATGACTCTAACACATTAATGTCATTATTTGCACCTGACATACCGAAATAAGCATGCCACATTGATATGTGCTTATTTGTCCATATTTCTGTATGTTATTTTCATCATTTTACAATGTTTTTAATATGTAAAAATACATATTTTGGACTAATACTCTTTATTCTTATTTTAGGTGCTTTTAAATAGAGAAACCAATGAAAGAAAATGACAACGGAGCGAAAACGACGAAAATGGAGCCAACAACATCAACGAAGTTGACCTACCACTAGAGGTAGGCCAACCTACTGTCCATGGTAGGTTCCGAAGCCACAAATAGTTTCAGGACAGAAACCTACCGGCGACGGTAGGCTACCCCTACCATCGACGGTAGGTCCCGACAGCAAAGATAGATTTTTTGGTGGAACCCTACTGCGGATGGTAGGGCTCGGCTTATCATGCGTGGTAGGTCCTGACTGGAGCAATTTTAATCCTAATTTAACTCTAATTTGATGTAATTTTTTCCTATTAATAGGTTATTCTTCTATTAAGGAAAGAGAGCAGTAATTAGGAGTAGTTAGTAGAAAATTACGGGTTAGTTTATGTTAGACAATTCTTCAAATTTTTACATTCAATTAGTTAGGTAATTAGTAGATTTTCAGTAAATTAGTTCTTGGAGATCAAGATTTAAAGATCCAATATCAAGATTTCGAGCTTTAATTTGACGACTCGAGAGATGAGCTCAGGAGACATTCGGATTACGGTCACGGCTTCAATTTTACTCCTAAGATTTCTTTTTCTTTTCTTTGTTTTTGAATTTAATGTCTGATTTCAGTTTATGACAATAATTAGTGAGTAATTCTTTATGTTTGGATGATGGTTGAACCCTAGTTCTTGATTACAATGATTTTGGTTTGATTTGATGATTTCGATATTTGTTTTTAATTAAATTGTTCTCCAATTGTGCTTATTTGCAATTTTAATTGTCGTGAGATTAGATTTATCGCAAGAATGTTTGGAATTGAAAAAGGAAGAGTGCTCTAGGGCAACCAATTGGGGATTAATTGGGGCAATTAATTAGAGAATGATATTTCAATTTTAGGTCCTTTAAATAAATTTACTGTGCTCATAATTTGTTAGGGAGAAAAGAGATTTTCCTCTAAGGGTTAGTGAGTAGGATGGCTTTTGCCTAGAGATAGGGATTGCCCGATTTATAGTGATGACCCAACTTAATTAATTCAACATTGTTTTTTTTAAAGTTTTTCAATTGAATTAGTAACAAGGATTAGGGGATTCCACCATCCAAACTCTTTTATAAGTTTTTAAATCGTAATTTTATTACTTTACTTTCTTTAGTTGTTAAACTATTTTCATCTTTTTAATTTAATTCTTCTTTAAGACCAATTTTTCTTCAGACTAAACATTAGAGACGTGACTAGTATTTAAGCCTTTATAATTCCTCGAGATTCGATGCTCGGGTGTAACTCTTTTACTGCAGTGATGGGTCCACTTGCCTGTTGCTTAGTTTAGTAGCTCCTTCCCTTGTTTTTTGAAACATACACATCAAGTTTTTGGCACCGTTACTGGGGAATGCTAACTTAAGGAAAGTCGTTTATTTAGTGTTTTAGTCATTTTTGTTTTTGTTCTTTTCTAGTTTGAATTGGTCTTTGTCCTTGTATCATTCAGTTATTTAGTTTATATTTTTGAATTGCACTGTCTTCGTGGAATTGATCACATTTTCTCTTGTGCAGATCGTGTGGTATTAGTATATGCCCCGAAAGAAAGGGGGTGAATTAGTATCTTTTGATCTAGAGCCAGATGTACACTACGAGGTACTCACGAAGCACTTCAATTCGGAACAACAGGCACTAGTGGGATAGTGGTTGTCAATAAGACGGAAGACGAACCAACAATTCCATCAATCAATAGTCCTCTCTTCGTACTGCTTTCACCACGACCAATGGCAGAACGAACGATGACAGACTATGCTCGACTGTCCATCTCTGGGATACAATCGAGTATAGCAAAGCCAAGGTAAAGACGAAAAATTTTGAGATAAAACCGAATATAATACAAATGCTGCAGAACAACATCCAATTGACAGGCTTCCAGATAAGGATCCAAATGCTCATATAAAAAATTTCTTAGAGGTGTGCAATACCTTTAAGATAAATTGAGTTTCTGAAGACGCTATTCGGCTTCGTCTTTTCCCATTCTCTCTCAGGGGAAAGGTGAATTCTTGGCTTAAATCACTACCGTCAGGATCGATAACTTCATGGGATTCCTTGATGGGAAAGTTCCTAGGGAGGTACTTTCTTCCTGAGCGTACAACAAAGTTAAGGAATGAGATTCTTTCATTCCAACAACTAGATGGAGAAAGCCTCTATGAGGCCTAGGAACAATGGAAAGAGCTTCTAAGGAAATGTCCCCATCATGGACTAGATATGGGAATGCAAATTCAGAGTTTTTTACAATGGAGTATCGTTTGGGGTGAGACAATTGATAGACGCCTCAGTTGGAGGGTCTATAGACCACAAGACCCTTCAACAGATATATGATCTGATAGAACAAATTGCCATGAACAACTATACTTGGGGAAGGTAACGATCGAAACCGAAGAAGACTAGAGTACTCAATGTGGAGGCGATTTCTGCTATGGAAGCAAGATTAACGATAGTGATAGAGTAGAAAATAGGGAACTTGACCACTAAATCAGCAAGCAAAAATAATCAAACGGACATGTCCTGTGATTTTTGCAATGGCGGGCATCTGAATAATGAATGCCCAAGTATGGGAGACCAACTGAGTAAGTTGATTTTGTACAGGGAATCCGACCTGGTAACAACCCCTATTCCAATACATATAATCCGGGGTGGAGAAACCTTCCCAACTTGTGTTGGGGTGGTCAAGGACAACAACAGCCACATCAATACTTGGATTTTCAAAATAGGGGTCCTCCTTCACCATTGCCATATAAAGTGGCACCACAGAACTATATTCTATCGACTAAGGCAAATTTAGAAGAATTCATGGTAACATTCATGAGTGCGACCGATAATAGGATGAATGCCATCGAAGTAGCCCCAAGAAATCAAGAAGCTTCCATTATAAACTTGGTAAAACAGATTGGGTAGCTAGTAAAGATAGTGTCTGAAAGAACTCAGGGAACCCTCTCGAGTAACACAGAAGTAAACCCAAGAGAGCATGTCAATGCTATCTCGGCACAATCAATGAGGAGATTCCTATAGCTAATAAAGAAGGGATGGTCATAGAAGAAGGAAGCTGTACTAAAGAAGAAAGACGATCATTCGAAAAAGTGGGTAAAATGGATGAAGATAAAGGCAAGAAGAAGACGAGAAGTGCTAGCTATAAACCAAAAATCCCATTCCCAAGAGCACTTGTTCAAGACCACAATCAAGATGAGATGAGGGAGTTTATCAAAATATTCCATCAATTAAAAATAAACTTACCCTTGTGTGTTCTCTTATTTCAGGTACCCAAGTATGCAAGGTATTTAAAGGAAATGCTCACAAGAAGGACAAGCTTTGGGGAGCGTCAACACATAAACTTGGTGAAGAGTATTCAGCCCTCCTAATGAAGAAAGATATACTACCACAAAAGCTGGAAGACAAAGGGAGTTTAGGTGTGAGTATTAATTTTATCTCTTATTCTATATGTAAGCGTCGAGGTCTAGGTATCTCGAGACCTGTGAGGATGTCGATCAATTTGGCAGATAGGAGTGTCAGACATCCTAAGGGGGTAATAGATGATGTTTTAGTCAAAGTCAAGGATTTGGTAATTCCTATTGACTTTGTAGTGCTAGATATGGAGGATGACGTTGATTTCCCCATAATCTTAGGTTGCCCTTTTTTGCGTACTTCAAGGGCATTAATAGATATCGGAAAAGGGAAAATTAGTGTTAATTGCCAGAGGAAGTGAGATAGTTTTCAAGTTTCCTTTGCCCTCGACTCCTACATCTAAAACTCAAGGTACTTTGTGTGTTATCGATCATAAAACTGATGAAGTATCTTTAAATGTGCAGGAAATCCCGATAAAAAAGGGTAAGGAAAAGCCAAGGAAGAAGCATAAGGAAAATGGAAGGTAATTGTCTCTAAATTGAAGGCGAGCTTAATGAAATGGGTGCTGGTACGACGTATTGAGAAAGAGAAGCAAACGAAACAGTAGGATTTCCGTGATTCGGGAGGTGTGCTCGACACTTAAAAAGGGGAGCAACCTTTGCACTCCCTGAATACTGTAATTGTAAAATTGTATTTTGAATTTCTCGTTTTGTTTTTCTACTTTGTTTGCTCGTTGTTTTTTAGTTGTAAGGTCATTCTTGAAGAGAATGAATGATTTCGTTTAGGCCTACATTGAGTTTCACTAAGTCCATAATGATAAAAGACTTGAACAGGGTTTAAATTGGCGAAAAAGAAGAAAAATCGAACTCCAGGTAGAACCCTACTGCACAAGGTAGGGTGAAGGCAACAAGAAGCTCATCTCGACAGAGACCTACTGCAGATGGTAAGTTCAACCTACCGCTAGTGGTAGGTCCATCGGTGATTCTCTGATAGCACAGGCAGAAGCCTACTGCAAACGGTAGGCCCCAACCTACTGTGTACGGTAGGGTCCAAGGCAGGCTATGGATCGGACTTTTTAAAGGGGAAATCGGGTCGGGTCGACCCGATTGAAATTATTGTCATCCATAATTTCAATTTTTCTGTACTTACCTTCCCTCATTCTCTTCCAAAGTTCCTAAATTTTTTTCTTCCTTCTCTCTCTCAACTCCCGTGTCCCCCCCTCTCTGTTTCGTCCCTCTATCTTTTTCGGCGACCTCCACGAGCATTCTGACAGCACCCCCCTCTCTCTCTCTCGGTTTGTATCCTTCTTCTTCTTCTTCTTTTTCTTCTTCTTTCCTCTATCTCTTCTATTTCTTCCATTATTTCTTCCCTTTCATTCTACCACAACAATATCCCACACTGCCACCTTCTTTTCTTCCACATTTTCTTCACAAGACTCTACCTTTTGCTCTTTTTTTTTCCAGATTTTCTTCACCCCTAACCCTTCCCCTTTTATTCTTTTTTCTCCTATTTTTATTTTATTTTTCCATTTCCTTTTTGTTCATTTTTGTATATACTAACTTTGTGTGTGGTATTTGGTGTTCTCTAACAAAGATTTTGAAGAAAATTTCAAAGAACTTTTCCAACAAAATTTTCCGGCGAAATTCTTGGAACTCCAGACGAACTACGACGGCGATTCGGGGCAGAAAATGCGCGTTACTCGTGGCAATAGTTTGTTTCTTCAAACAAACACATCCTATTTCTTTAACTTCTTACCTCCTTTCCGTTCTTGTTTGCTCTTTTATGATTTTTTATCTTTTGTGGACATTGTTTGATTTTTGCTTTAATGGAGTTTGGTTTTAGTGTTACATTTCCTGTTTGACTAGTTTTATTTCTTTTATTCTTGCAACATTTCATCACACATGGGCGACATTAGAACACTTTAGTACACACGGGCTACAATTAATAGTTTTAATTCTTTTTGTGTGTCTTTTGTGTTCTTAGCTTATTTCTGTGTTGTGTTGCTATTATTTTTTTCCCTTTTCATCCTCCTTTCATTTTTCCTTCTTTTGCTTTCACTCTTTTCATGGTTCCCAAGAAATCCGTTGCCTCTTCCTTTAAATCCAAATGGGCTCGCATTGAGGGGACCTTGCCCAATCCCATCACCCTCGATATTGTTCCTTTCCCTGAGCATCTCTATGACAGCCCAAAACTGGGAAACTGACAGGGAGTCACTCAAAATCGTCCAGGGAGTCACTCAAACTCGTCCTTTGAGTCGGTCATCAAACATTTTGAGCTTGAATGTCTCTTTAGGGGATTGGGTTGGGTCCCTCTTCTTCGTATTTCTGGCAATTTTTACCCCGACCTTGTCCGTGAATACTATGTACATATGCATCACAAAATGGACAAAGATCTTGAAACCATTATTTCTATTTTCAAAGGGGTTAGAATGTTTTGACTAGGGAACGTCTCGCATCAATTCTTGGGATTTAGGACGAAGGGAATTCAGTCACTGTGGACTCGAATAAAAAGACTACAGACGAGGACTCATCCTGGAGTTACAACGCTACATGTAACTGCTTTGATATCTGCCGCGTCCGATGGAACGTCACCGTATCCTCCACGGTGGTGATTTTCCCACTCTTCTTCCTCGTACCCTTGCTTATTTCTTCGGCACACTCTTGCTCAAAAAGGGGCGGGCAGAGTGATGTTCATATTATTGATCTTTATATGCTTGATAAGTTTTATAATCGCTCCCCCTTCTCTCTCGCTTCATTGATGATACATGCCATGCGTAATACTAGGTATGACAATACCAAAATACGTGTGTTCTGTTACCTTGTGATTTTATTTAGAGTTTTTCCTTCTTTTAATGTCAATTTTGTAGGGGAAGGAAGATCATCAACAAGATTGCTGTAGATAATTAATTTCACCAAATCTAACAACTGCGACTACTCCTGGGACGAGAAGAACAAAGTGTGGGTCCCTCCGACAGAGGAAGATCGGCTGCGAGTATGAAAGTATGCCGATTTTTTATCAATTAAGAAAACAACACAAACAGGCATAGGGGCGTCTTTCTCACAGCTCGCCGATAAGGAGGAGAGCGAGGACGATAAGTCCTATGACCTCTCAAACGAGGATGCACCTCTCACAGTCCTGATGGATGCATTTCAAACGGAGATGGGGACTGGTTTTGAGCAGTTCCATGTCACTCAAGATATCCATGGGGCCCAGCTGGCAGAGATAGTAAAGTCGACTAGCCGATATGCGGACAAGTTGGCACATCGGAGGACATTTATTGATCGCTAGGAGGTGATGCTGGCCTGCCTGTGCAGCAGATTCATGCCCGACTAAGACAGCAGCGGAGGTGGCAGTGCGGACTTTGGTCCACAATAGGGAGTTCTTTTCTTTTCTTTTCATTCTTGTGTTTTCTTTTCCTTTTATGTTTTCATGTTTTAGATTTGCCTTTATTTGCTTCTTTTCCTTGTTTTGTTTTATGTGTGGATGGGCTTCCCGATATGCTTACTACTTTATATCTGTGGGATTGCTTCCCATGCATTTGTTTGTTTGTTTTTATGTTAGTCTGACCCCCACATTGAGGACAATGTGATTCTAAGTGTGTAGGGGAGGGGGAGGGGGTATATTTGCATTTTTATTCTTTTTCTTTCCTTCTCTTTTATTTTAACTTTTAGTCTCTTATTTAAAATTCAAAAAAATCAAAAAAATAAAAAAATTCAAAAACTTTTATTTCCTTTTCTTTTCTTATTCATAGAAAAAATAAAAAGATTTTGTTTCTTTTATTATTCTTAGAAAAATCTAAAAAGTTTTTTTTGGCCACTCTTAGTAGAGTACATAACTGCAAAACCATTTCGATTTTTCGAAAAGGCGTATTACTTATTCACTTTGAAAACCATAATTACTAATTTTCTTACATGATCAGTGGTTTTCATGCACTTGTGAATGTCGATTAGTATAAAAGCTTAGGAATCTTAGGAAATTAGCATAATAGTAATAATAATCATTTTTTGGGTCTTTTCCTGCTTGTTTATGTTTTTTTATCCTTAGAAGCGAAGAGTTCTAGTCTAGGGTGGTCTCGGAAGTGATGGTCTTAGGCCTTTTTTGTACCATTTATGTCTTTTTGCCATATCCTATATGAAATCAATCCCTAGTTCCCTTTCGTGCCTTCATGCCAAGGGTTTAATCCCTTCTTTTCTTTGTTCTTTTAACCTCATAATACAAATAACCCTCAATTCGTGGAGCTAATGGTTGGTATATCTTTTTAGCTGTTTTGAGTGAGGGAAACAGATAAGTATGGGGGTAAAGGAGTGAAGAAAGAAATTCTGCTATGAAAAAGGGTATTTTGGGAAATTTTAGTTGTTCGGTGCTTATGGCTATTTGAAAAGAGAGAAAAGAAAAAAGAAATTGATGCTTGAAAGAAAATAAAGTAAAAAAGAAAAAAAGGAAAAAAATGAAAAAAGTTGCAGAAAAACAAAGAAAAAGATATGAGTGTTTATTTTATTGTTATAGTGAAATTCTCGAAAAAAATATCAAACATCTCTCTCTTATTCTTGGTGTTTCATGTGAATCTTGAGAAAAATATTGTTAGGTGGGGTGTGCACTAAAAAGAACGAAGTAGGATGTTCAAGGGTGAGTGAGAAGTGAAAAATACGGCTAGAAAGTGCTTATTTAATTTTTTTATATATTCTTTTGGTTACATTAGCTCTATCTATTTTTTTGGTTTTACTTTTATCTTAATTTGTTACCCTATACATGTCCCAAGCCTAACATTACAAGTCAAAAAGTCCTACCTAATCTGGGAACAGCCTAGAATAGGGCTTAGAGTAGATAAGTGATAGAAAAATATGAGTTTGTTCTGTATTGTCCTTTAAAGTATTTCATTATGTTAATTAATTGACATTCATTTTCTTCTATAGAAAATGGCATGAGCAAAATATACACACACCTTTGATCTGTAACGATTGTTAGTGAGTTGTGGCGGACTTGATATTTTTGTCATTCATTTTGATTTATCTTTGGAGTTGGGTAGTGAAGTATTCTGCTGAAGTGGCCTTATCTTTAGTTTCTCTTATTTTTGGTTATTTTGTTTTGTTTTTGTGATTATCTCAGCTACTGTTGCTTGTGGCCGTTCTGTGATCTTAAGTGTTTTAAGTCGACTTCTTTTGTTTTCGTTGTATCGTCTTTCCTCATTAAAAAGTTTTAAACTTCTCTATTTTGTCTGGTTAGTTTATGTTGCTTGAGGGCAAGCAACAGATAAGTGTTGGGGTATTTGATATGTGCTTATTTGTCTATATTTCTAAATGTTCTTTTCATCGTTTTACTATGTTTTTAATATGTAAAATAACATGTTTTGGACTAATACCCTTTATTCTTGTTTTAAGTGCTTTTAAAAAGAGAAAACGATGAGGGAAAACGATGAAAGAAAACAAAAACAGAGCGAAAACGACGAAAACAGAGCCTACGATGTCAAAGAAGCTGACCTACCGCCAGAGGTCGACCAATCTACCGCCAACGGTAGGTTTCCCGAGCCACAAGTGGTTTCAAGACAATTACCTACTGGAAATGATAGGCTACCCCTACTGTCGACGGTAAGTCTCGACTGCAAAGATGGATTTTTTTGGGCAGAACTTCACTGTAGACAGTAGGGCTCGACCTACCATGCGTGGTAGGTCCCGACTGGAGTAGTTTTAATCCTAATTTAACTCTAATTTGATTTAATTTTTCCCTAGTAATAGGTTATTCTTCAATTAGGAAAAGAGAGTAGAAACTAGAAGTAGTAAATAGATAATTAGGGTTAATTTATGTTAGACAATTCTTCAACTTTTACATTCAATTAGTTAGTTAATTAGTAGATTTTCAGTAAATTAGTTCTTGGAGATCAAGATTTGAAGATCTAATATCAAGATTTCAAACTTCAATTGGGCGACTCGAGAGATGAGCTTGGGAGACATTCCGGAGTACGATTGCGGCTTCAATTTTACTCTTAAGCTTTCTTTTCTTTACTTTGTTATTGAATTTAATGCTTGATTTTAGTTTTATGACAATGATTAGTGAGTAGTTCTTTATGTTTGGATGAGGATTGAACCCTAGTTCTTGATTACAATGATTTTGGTTTACATGATTTAAATGTTTGTTTTTAATTAAATTGTTCTCCAGTTATGCTTGTTTGCAATTTTAATTGTCGCGAGATTAGATTTATTGCAAGAATGCTTGGAATTGAAAAAAGGAAGAGCGTTCTAGGGCAACCAATTGGGGATTAATTGAGAGAATTGATTAGAGATATGATATTGTACTTTAGGTCCTTTAAATCCCCTAAATTTACTACGCTCATAATTTGTTAAGAAGAAAAGAGATTTTCCTCTAAGGGTTAGTGAGTAGGGTGGCATTTGCCTAGAGATAGAGATTGCCCGATATATAGTGATGACCCAACTTAATTAATTCAACATCGTTTTCTTTAAAGTTTTTCAATTGAATTAGTTACAAGGATTAGGGGGATTCCACCATTCAAACTCTTGCTTTTATAAGTTTTTAAATCTTAATTTTATTACTTTGCTTTCTTTAGTTGTTAAACAATTTTCATCTTTTTAATTTAATTCTTCTTTAAAATCTATTTTTCTTCAGACTAAACATTAGAGACGTGACTAGTACTTAGCCTTTATGGTTCCTCGAGATTTGACACTTTGGTGTAACTCTTTTAATGCATTGATAGGTCCACTTGCATGTTGCTTAGTTTAGTAGTTCATTCCATTGTTTTTAAAACGTACACATCACATATCCACAAATCATAGTCGGCTATAGCTTCAAGAATTATAGTTGGAGATCCTGAGTGTCCAACATAGTGTCCTGCCCAAGCTGTTGGACAATTTTTCCACTTCCAATACATGCAATTAAAACTATCTAACATTCTAGGAAAGCTATGTTACTAACCAATGTATAGTAGTCTTGCAATATCATTAGTATTCGGTAATATAAGATAAGATATTCTTGTGCAAAGATCTCGAAAATAACATGACAAAATCTCTTTAGACTTTCCACTTCTGTTGACCTGTTGATTTTGACATACTCATCTATAGCATCCGCCTGGTGCACCACATGCCAACATTCAGTATACAATTGTTACTTTTGTAAAGTTGATAATCCAACTCTTCCTGGACCATCTCTTCGTTGTTTGAAATAGTCATCATGATCTTTAACAGTGTCAATATTTCGAATGAACAAACTTTATTTGAAATTTTCGATGAAATGTAGTATCACTAAATCTTAGATTTTTGCTGAAATAATCGCTAATCAAATTACGATATGTAACTTCACCATCTCGATGTATTACTTTGTGTCTGATGATGGAGCCACGTCGCCTACCTTGGTGGTGTTGTTGCTTGAGAAGAAGATCTATTGTTAAGCTATTATTTCGTATCATTTGATGTACGATCCTCTCTTTTTCATTTATGCTATAAATTAAAGCTTCAAATTCATCTGATGATAATGATGATGGTATGAATTGTTGTGGTGGATTGTTGTAGTAACAAATATTAGAAGTACCTTCAATATCATAATTCTCCATGGTATTGAATATTTCGAGACAAAAGAAAGAGGATATTAGTGTTTTAGATGTGGTTATTAAAATCAACAAAGTGGTATTTATAGAAAGTTTTTGATATAATTTAGATAGTATTGAAATTCTTCTGATAGTTGAGATGGTGCTGAAATCTCATTCAACGGTTGATATGAAGATGACGTGGATGATAAGGATAACGATAATGATGGTGGTGGTTGTAGTGGACTGTTGATGACAATTAATGGTGATGGTGATAGTTGTGGTAGACCATTGGTGATAAGAAATAAGATTCTTTTTAAATAAGGTAAGATGAGGATGAAATCCATCTGATGGTTGAGATGATAATAAAATCCATCCAAAGTTCAGATGGTGATAACATTGTGATAGGGATAAGATTCTTTTTCAATAAATTTGACGGTTGAAATGATGGTGAAATCTCATCCAACGGTTCTGATGACGATGACAAGTATAAGATTTATTTTCAAGTCTATAAATAAGAAGCACTCACTAGTTTTTTTCTTCACAAGATAAGAGTAATAATATTTCAAGACACTCCATTTTTTTAGAAATATCTTCTCAAAAACTTAGATATAATGTTTTTGAAGATGTGCAACTATATGAGAGTTACATAAATATTTCACAAGACCCGATTATCGGGTAAAACCAAAGTGTTGAATTATTTTTGAAAAGAATAGAAGAAGACTACAACAACAAATTAGAAGATATAACAACAAATTAGAAGATAGTTGGGAGCCATGAAGCTTAAGATTGTTGCAATTACAGTAGCAAACAATCGAGAAAGCAGTGCAAAAATTACGTGCATGCGTGAAACAGGTGGAGCTTTTTCATCCTAGTGGTGCAACAAAACAAGATATGTAAGTAAATTATATATTTTAATCATGCATTTTTTATATAATTTCAGCAAGTAAATTAACAAAGACATCGCTTAAAGATAGATCGTGCAAAAGTCTTGCTTACGTAAGACCCTAATTATAAAAAGGGATTTAGATTTCATCATGTTTGGAACGTTGTTAAATATTTTGAGAAGTTTATAGATGAGACTACAAGAGCAACACAAGTTTACTGACATAGCTTTGTGTCCTCAGAATCTGATACTTTCACAGTAGAAACTCAGGTTCTAGAATTTCTTGGCCTTTCTAATTTTGATATAGACTTGAGTGATGATATGGTTAGTGGTTCTTCCCAAAGACCTATAAGGGTGAAGAATGCCAAACTAGAAAGGAAAATTGAGGAAAACACTTCATCTCAAATAAATGAACTTAAGGAAGAAAATTGAAACTTTGTGGAAATCTTGAAAAAAGTAGGAGATGAAAAGCAAACAATTCTTGATGCATAACAAAGAAAGATGGATATTGACAAAAAAAAAGATCGAGATGAAACAACAGTAGATGAATATGCAAGCAAAACATATGGATATGCAAACAAAACATATGAATATGCAACAAAACCATGTGGAAATGCAAATTATTATGCAAGACCTAGATCATATTAAAAATCTTACTCGTCGTGCTTTTACTGCTGCTGAACAAGCACAAATTGTTGCATAACGACAACGATCTCTACAACAACCACCTCCATCAAGCATTATGTTTGACCAGTATTTCAATAATATTGATGGATCTTCAAGTAACTTGGTTATTTAGTTTAGTTTGAGTGTATATGCTAGTTAGTTTTATTTTAGTTTATTTGTTAGCGTATTTAATTTTAGTATGTGTCAGTAAGTTTAATTTTAGTTTTTGCATCAATGAATTTAATTTTAGTCTATGTATCATTATATATTTTACTCTATGTAATTTGTTATCGTGTTTACGTTGAGGTTATTAGTATGTGTGTGTATTATTTAATGTGTTTTGATTATTTAATTCTTTTAGATCAATTTATGTTTAAAAAATTTTTTCATTACAATTATTAAAAAAATAAAAAATACTAGTAGTAATGAAATTGAACATATCTAATTTTATTATATTGTAAAAATTTAATATTTTTAATATTTATAGGGATAATAAAATTAATTGAATTAAATTTTGGATAAACATTTAATGTACATAAAAAATCTTTAAAAAAAAGAGAAAAAGGAGAATCATTTTGCCGTTTGTGAACGGCATCACCCCAAATTCGGGTGATACTATTCATTATAATGGAGGCTCTAAGAGACAAAGGATGATGTTTAAGACTTCAATACCTACTCAACAACAATTGCATAATCTCTGAAACTGAAATAGCTGTAAACGTTGGTCACCACCTTCAAAGCTTAGATTTCACATAGTTAGGAGAAACTAATCTCCATAATTGGATTTTGATTATATACCAATTGAGAGGAATTCATCTATTGACCTAAATGAAAATTGGATACATATATATAGCCCTTAACCTTATTAAAACCGTGAGGAAGCATTGTCTGATGTCGAAAATTAGTTTCCAAGAATTTTCTGATTTATGATATCAGGAGAATTTGATGGATTCATAAAATTAGTAGATTTCTTTAAAAAATATAAAATTAGCAGAAAAGATCCCAAGGAAAAATGTGCCTCCTTTGGTAGTTGAAGTAGGAGAATCGAATACAGAAAAGTCTATTTATTTAGAGGGGAAAAGGGTTCGAAGTAATTGGACATTAAGATCCGTGATCAGTGTCAATTTTTTTTGGTGAGCCGTAGATAGCTTTTCCTACAATTATCGGTGTCAATATCTTCACAGAAGTAGTCTACCTATATATAAAAATAGTTCTTAAAGTAAAGGGTAATCTAGGATTTGAAGAATGAAGATATTTGTATAACTGATATGTTAGTCACAAGTTAGTTGACTACGTTAGGGGTGAAAATGTTATATGTTGTAATTTTAAGGGTTATTATGTAGTTTCTTCAAATGCAGAGGTTTATTTTGTAGTTTGGATAAAACTTAATGATACTTTGGTAATTATCCCAAAACAATAAACAGAAGATGCCAGAAAAACTATTTTATCCTTTTCAATTGTGGATCCAATGGTTTTTCGATCAAATTATTCCACTACCGGTTCAATTTTGTTCCTCGATTGACAATTTAAAAGATAAAGTACTTAATTGACATATTTTCTAAACTACATGGTACTTTTTGGTATTAATCCTTTTTAAAATTCGATAATAGTCCCCTCAAAAGGTAAAAAAGGAAAAAAAATAAAGGGTAAAAAGTGTAACAAACACTCGAACTTTTTTGTTTTCTCCATTTTAACACTTGAACTAAAAAATTATAAATTTTAGTATTTAAACTTAAAAAAGTTATCTAATTCAACATTTTTGTTAAAAAAAATTTTAATCGGTAGGAGAAGATAGTCACGTGATATTTTATGTGATAATTATTAAAAGTATTCTTGGAATAACATTAAAAATAATAATTATTATAAAACTGTTATGAAATGAATGTATACATGATGGATGTCCAAATATGTTTCCTGAAGAGAACTGAACTTCCAAATATTAGGATTCATGATATCCCATTGATTTTGTTAGATTCTTTTAGAATTCTGTATTCTCTTGTATCTTGAGCCTATAAATAAGCTATATGAGAAATATTAATGAGATAGAATTAGTCTTATTCCTAAGTTATACTTTCTCTCTACTTTGTTCTCTTATCTCATTATTATTTTACTTTATATGATGTCAATATCTTAAACAATTGATTTGTCGTGTTTATCAAATTCATAACACGTTATCAGTATGATTACTTGAATAAATACGATTGTTATTAACTCACAATAGACATCACCAACAACTCTCTCAATCTCTCTCTTGATCATTACTAACAATGGCTGTCAATTTTTATTTGATCAATTTCAAGGAAGCATGGTGATAAGAGAGGAAATTCACAACAACCATGGTTTCCATGTTAGATTACTTTGGAGGCCACGAAATCTTCTCATAAGTCATAAACAAATGACCACAATCATACAGGTGGAGCATGACTCGTTAGAAAATGAAACTCTGACCAAGAGTTACTGGAGGTAAAAAGTGAACTTTTTTGAGGTAACAAAATATAATCTTTGTTTGTTAATATTTTACCTTATATAGTATTTTTTTTTGTCATGAAAAATAAAACCATTTATTGTGCATTCTTTTAAAATCTATCTTCCTAAGTTCTGAAGACGAAAGATCACCATATATGATCTCTTTTCTCATTAAATTTATAAAGTCTTGAAGAAGCTTGTGAAATAGAAATCACAATTATAAAGATTTTTTTCGTCATTAAATTTATGTGGCTTTGAAGGCTAATAATTGATGAAGAAATATTTTGATAAAAACTAAAAAAAAGACACAACCACTTGAAAATGGTCATTACCCATTATTGATTGGGCATATTTACGGCTATAATATTTTGAGAATTTTAATATGCCAGATTATATTTGATCTAGATTATTTCTCAATTAAAATAAAATAATATAGAGATAATATTCCGTTTTATATATCTCAAACATGATCATGTAGTAGCAACATTGACAGCTTTTGAGACTAAATATGGTCATTGTTGATGAAATATTATGATATTCCTAATTAATTTATGTCATTCCCTGAAGCGAATGCAATTATAAATTTTATTTCTATAATATATTCATGATTATAATTATTTATAATCATTTGTAATTATTATGACTCATGAACTTAATATCTGAATATCTAAATTATCACCAGAAGTAATAATAATGAGAAAGGAAAAGGCGATTAACATCATTAATACAATATAAAAGAGAGTTTGTAGTGTGCCTGTAATACGTCAAACAAAATTTTAAATATCTGGTATGCATTGATTAAAAAAGAAAGATAACATATTGAAGGTTTTTTTACTCCCAATATTATGCTATTATTAATCTCACATATTAATCATGTCTATTGATATATAGAATTATTAATGTAGCCAATTCCTTGAAATAATTAGAGGAAAGAAATCACTTTTGTTTGTGATTTTATATGAGTTTTTGCATATTATATATATGCCCCTTGATTTATTATCTGCTCACTCAAGAATAGTGAAAAAGATATATATTGGAAGAATGAGTGGGAATATAAATGAAAACTTTCTAGAAGAGTTAATTAATAGAAAGCTCCAGAAGAGCTAATAGATTGAAATTAAAGCTCCACAAGAGCGAGCTAATTAATAAAGGCTTCAGAAGAAATAATATTTGAAAATCTCCAAAAGAGCTAAATAATTAGAAGATTTCTATAATATATAGAAGATATTTAATTAAAACTCTAGAAGAGCCTATTTAGTAAAGACTCAGAAGAGTTAGTTAATAGAAAGTTCTAAAAAAACTAATTATTTAAAAAACTGGAAGAGTAAATTGACCTAGGAGGGCACATGATAATTATGTTATATTATCATGACTTATAAAATAAATGTGAATTACATACACCACCATGTTTTCCTATCATAATTTATAATTCACTAAAGTTGATGCAATTTAATGCATCATTGAGTAAACCTGAAGTTTACTTATTCAAAAATATTAAATATTAGTATGACCGATTAGACCATCCCCGATCATTAAAATACGAATTATCATAAAGAATTTGTGACAATTTTTTTTATGGAACTTGAAGTTTTTTATCACAAATTTATTTGTACTACTATTTTTCAAGGCCAAAGAATATGTTTTGAGATGAATATATTATCGGCCATTGACCTATGTTCACTATATATTATTGACTTGGAAGCTAAACTTTGCAATTTTGATAATGATGAGCTCATATTTTAGATTCTCCCATTAACATAATTTGTCCTAATATTATTGATGATGTTGCACTATTTGTATAAATATTGAACATTCCTACAGAACATGCCATAGACCTAGTAAATGGTTTTATGAAACTATGTGTTTTGAAGTCGATTGATGTATATTTTGTAGTAGTATTTATTCATATTTTGTGAACATATTACTTTTGTTCTCCTCATTATAATTTTTCAATAGTGATGAACAAAATATTTTTCCATCTAATGTTTATATATGAGCTATATAAATATACTTATCCACCGCCAAAATATATAGAGATGAGTTGAAAAGAGGAGAAATTGTATAGTCGGATAAAGATAAAATTATGTGTCTTATGTTGATCCTCATAAACAGATAATAGGCAAGCATATTTATTGATATAAGAAAATCTGACATAGAATACTCCTATTATTTAATGTCCTCGAAGGACAGTCTACCACAACTTATAATTTTGAAATACATGCAAAATGTGGTAGAATAAATTGGTTCCAACAAAATCCTCGCATATGTAAAGTAGCAATAATTTAAGACGGTTCTATGTGGTTAAGTCGAGATGAAAATTCTAGCAGAATTTTTCATGACATGATTTTATTATTATTTCTAGAAGAAATTCAAGTATCTAAAGTCATAATAATTATGAGATCTTATTGTATCATGTCATGATATAAATAGATGGAACCGTATAATAGCACAAAACGTCGACGATAAGTATGTGCATGTTATGATTAGTGTTTTTTGTGATACCTCCAACCCCTTCACTAGGTTAACTACGGCTGAATAGGGTATCAGCGTGCCTATCGGCACTAAACTACAAGTCCTAAAACTAAAGTAAAACCCAGGGTAACACTTAGAAGCATATACATTGAACACACAACGGAAAAATAAATAAGTGGACTAAATACTAATAGAACGCTCAAAACATAAGGTTCAAGAAAACTTCTTATGATCATTCTAATACAGGGATGAAAATATTTTACACAAATAAATCCACACGAAGGAGAGAAAACGTTACAAATGGTTCGAGCATAAGAGAAAATAAAAAACAAAAATACATGTCCTTTTCGGGAAGACTCGATCCCAAACTCTATGTCTAAAACTTCAATGGCATATTGCGCCAGTGTGCGTCCTGAGTAAACTGGAAAAAAAATATGATATGCAAAGACGTGAACGCAAATGCTCAGTGAGTCTATGTGTGTGTGCTTTGGTGATATTTTTAGAAAAATAAAGCGGTAGTTTTATGAAAATAGTTTATGCAAGATAATGAGAAAAAAATTTCCTTTGTTATTTTAAAGGTATTGACACTTAAACCTATATAGGGAAAGGTTCAAACGCAACTGAGAAGTTTGAGCGAATCAAGACACATCAATGCAGCTTCTACACCCAAATTCGTAAAAACATGTAATGCAAAAGTCGGGCTCCATGGACAGAGTCCGGAACCCATAACAAGGTCATCGGAAATAAATTCCAGCATCTCGTAGTCAATACCAACCAAACATCTTGTTACAAGCGGTCGATTCCATAACCACCATACTCTCTATTCACATAAAACCATGCTACAGATCTTGGGGCACCTACCAGGCCTGGCCTTAGACTAACCTTAATTTCAAGTCCCTCTTGACTTTCCACAAGGTGGTCGTCCCATCACAGAGTATGATGCGATGTCTAACGTAATACCGATTGGGCCAAACCCTCCATGGTATTACACTCTCTCTCAAGTAGATCCACCCTCCAGGGGACTAGCCACTTATGTCTTTTGTTCACTTAATATGTTTTTAGTTAACTTTGTAATGTTGTGTTTAGTTGTTTGGCTGCTTTCTGGGAGAAAAGAATCATAGATATGCCGGTCATTAGAAGGACTTCTGAATCGCTGCATCCAGCTTCTCCAGTCTCCTCGATTGGGCCCCTTCGCCGTTGTGATCCCCTTAGTTCACTATCTTTATATAGAGTTGAGTGCCTGTCTGTGATTCGGGTTTGGATATTCACCCGTCTTTCCTGTTGCGAAATCCCTCTCTCTCTTAAGCCAAAGCCCTCACCGAAAAAAAAAGGCTACACGTCTGGATTATTCATTTGCACAGCAAGCAGGGGCGGAAGTAGATAGATAAAAAAAAGGTCTATCCTCTGACGCTTCCGAACACACGATCATAACTAGAACTTTATTCCTGATCGGAATGGGTTTTCATATACATATACAAACCAAAAAGCCACTTGCTCGACCGTAAAAACAAATTCAAGTTATAAACATTTCAGAATAGCAAAATCCTCATCTGCCAGTCCACTCATGCTTTTGCAGATTTTACAAATATGCCAGGTCCACATTCATGTATGTTAAACCATGCAACTCTACAATACTAGAACATTTCCAATTAAAAAAAACATGCTAAGTTATATCGTTCCAAAAATAATAAATTTTATGATAGGCTTAGAAGTTATATATATGTATATATCGCCAACAACATTTGAAACAAAATAATAAAACGGGGTTTGTGAACTCATCTGAGTACAGAACTCACGTTATGATCCTACAAATAGAGTAACAATAAAAAAATACTTTATATTTAATTAGCTAGCAATCAAATAATCCTATACCCTAAATAATATAGAGATCCTACAAAATGAATTTAGGATGTATATATATATATACATATAGTAGTTCTTTAAAAGATTGAAAATCCTATACCTTTAAAAATATACTCTCGTGTAACAAGGAAAAAATAAAAATAAAAATAAAAATAAAATTGAACACGAAAAGAGAACGAAATCAAGTGATCATACTAGTACCTAAGAATCTAGTTAAGCAAATTTATTTATATATAAGGATTTCTGAACTAAAACAAATGAACACTAACCTCTAGATTAGGAGATGGATTTGGGCTGCCAAGCAAAACAAAGAAAAAAAAACATATGGTTGTGGTTTATATAGATGTTGTAGGCGGTGTGGTGAGCAAAAGAGGGAAAACAAAAAAAGAAAAACAAGGTGGTGATTGGTGGAGAATTGAGGTGGCGGTGGACACAGCTTGGTTAGTAAGGAATTGGTGGATTTTTTTTGTTTGCTAACACTTAGAAGTGTGACTAAAACTACTAGTAATAACACCAATAATAATAATCTTATGCCCAATCGAAAAAAAACAAATGTCATAAATATTTATATTTTCCTACAAAATTATGTTTGGGTTCTAATTTCCTTCAATATATATATTGTTCTTAGATTCAATATCTTATTGTTAAATTCACCACTTAAAGGTACTTATAAACTCCACTAATAAAAGCTTAACGTAATAAAGTTTTACTCTCATTCCCAAGTATCTACAAAAATATCGCTAAGTGTCAAAAATACTTTACTCTACTACATCAGACCCCAAACCTTACATTCGTGATGCCTGCACTTTTTAGAGTCATGCAAGGTGCTTATCGGGTAGGGCGTTACATTCTACTCTCAAAAAAATTTTCGTCCTAGAAATTCAATAGTCATATACCTATAAGTTCTGGATACTCCTTTGTCATGTACTCCTCAGTCACTCAGGTTTCCTCTTCAATTCCATGATGCTCCATATAACTTTATACATTGGAATCTATCTCCCGTGTAACTCTTTTATGCTTTGCTCTACAATCTTAGTTGGTTTTTCTTCGTATGACAGATCGCCTCGTAACTCCAATTAGTCATCGTTGAGAACATGACCAGGTCAGGATGGTACTTCTTTAATTGGGATACATGAAACAAGTCATGTATACACATCAGTCCACTTGGCAAGGCTAGCCGATATGCCACTTTACCAACCCTATCAATAACTTTAAACAGTCCGGCATATTGAGGGCTTAACTTTCTTTTGCTCAGATATCTAATTTTTCCACAATGAGGCATAAGTTTTAAGAAAACTCGATCTCCCATACTAAACTCTAAATCCCTCCTTCAATTATCGACATAGCTCTTCTGTCTACTTTTAGCTATCCGAAGCCGATCTTGAATTATCTGAACTTGTTTCTGCATCTCCTCCAATTCTGACATCAAGTTCCTTTATCTTTAATGAGATCGAACTCTGATCTCATCCCAATATAAGGGTGTTATGCATCTCCTATCATACAATGCTTCAAATGGTGCCATCCCTATCGAGGAGTGGTAACTATTATTATAAGCAAACTCAGTGCAAGCAAGATTGTCAACCCACTTGTTCCCAAAATCTAAGGCGCAAGCTCTCAGCATGTCTTATAGGGTTTGAATTGTTCTTTCGAACTATCCATTGGTCTGGGGGTGTGCTATGGTACTGTAACTTAGATTGGTCCCCATAGCTGACAGGAACATAAGCAAAAACCTTGAAGTAAACCTTGGGTCTCGGTCTAATATAATATTAACAGGCACCCCCTGAAGTCATACAATCTCTTCTACATAGATCTTCACTAACTTGTCCAAGGGGTATGTCATATTAATGGCAATAAAATATGCCACTTTCGTAAGTCGGTCAACGATCACCCATATAGCATCCTTATATCCCTTGGTTTGAGGCAATCCTGTAACAAAGTCCATTGTCACATGATCCCATTTCCATTCAGGAACAGGTAGCGGTTGTAGTAGTCCTGCTAACTTTTGGTGCTCTGCTTTAACCCTTTGTCACGTAAGACAAGCTGCCACATACTCCGCAATCTCTCTTTTCATTCCATTGCACCAAAAGTTTTGCTTTAGATTTTTACACATCTTATTCTCTCCATGATACATAGAATACTTACTTATGTGTGCTTCTTCTAGTATTTTACGCTTAAGCTTAGTTTCATGGGGACACACAACCGATTCCGAAAGTACAAGCTCCCATCAGCTTCTAATGTCTGAAAATCCTCCAATTTCTTAGCTTCTACACGGTTTTTAAACTCCTAGAATCTCATATTACTCCTGACTTGTGTTGAAAGCCAATATCATGTGCTGAAAGCCGTCATCGAAATATCTTTTTCTCTTATCCTGACTTGATAGTATCCTTGTCTTAGGTCCAATTTAGAATAACATCCTGCTCCTCGGAGTTGATCAAATAACTCATCAATAAGTGAAAGTGGGTATTTGTTCTTAACTGTCACACTATTCAACCCTCTGTAATTTATACACATCCTAAGGGTCCCATCCTTCTTCTTTATAAACAAAACTGTCGCATACTAGGGAGATGTACTCGGACGTATGTATTCTTGCTGCAACAGTTCTTGTAGTTGCTTTTTCAACTCTCTCAACTCTTCCTGTGCCATCAATATGAGGCTCTATAATTCAACCCTCTGTAATTTATACACATCCTGAGGGTCCCATCCTTCTTCTTTATAAACAAAACTGGCGCACACCAGGGAGATGTACTCGGACGAATGTATCCTTGCTGCAACAATTCTTGTAGTTTCTTTTTCAACTCTCTCAACACTTCTTGTGCCATCAATATAAGGTTCGTGATATTGGTTTAGCATTGGGTACACGTTCTATGCTGAACTCCACTTCCTGATCAGGGGGCAACGTCGTTAACTCCTCGGAAAAAACGTCTACAAACTCCTTCACCACGGGTACTGTTTCTAATTTTACCTCTTCCTTAGGCTTGTTGAGTAAATATGCTAGGTACCTTTGACATCCTTTCCATAACAACATTCTGGCTTTCATGCCAGACAAGAAGGGATTCTCTCATTTCGTTCGCTTCCCTTGGAATACAAGGATTGGCATACTCGGTCTGCTAAACTTAACCAACTTCTGTTGATAGTCTACCTAAGTGTAATATTTAGACAACCAGTCCATCCCAAGTATCACGTCATAACCCTCAAATGGTAAGGCAATCAATTCACCGGATAAAATCACTCTTGACATAGGTGTCACAATCTGGGTACTTTACCTCATTTATCTTACTCACACCCATAGGAGTATTAACTATCAACTGATAATGCATGACAACATAACATATAGGAATATGTTTTTCGAAATGCATCCTTTATAAAGGAATGCATAGCTCCAGGATCAATAAGTACTCTTGTTGATTGAGAAAAGATTTGAATCGTACCTTCAACTACTTCTACTTCGTGTCCACGGGTAGTCCGTCCAATGCATAAAATTTTGCCTTCACTTGCGGCTTATTATTCCTCTGTTTTGTTGCTCCTCTCATAGTTGGGGGTCGGCCAGCTCTTTTGGACTTCTCCAACGGTACTCGTTGCGTCTCAGGACACTGTTCCCTAACGTGTCCTAGTTTCTACACTGGAAACATAATCTTAACTTCCAATAACACGTTTCTGCCACATGTCTACTTCATCTGCAGAATGTACACTCTCTGCGGATCCCTTCGGGTATTCGGGTTTGTCGGCCTCTATTTCTGGTCCTTTGCTCCCTGCAGGGCCTCTTGGAATCTCCAAGTTTCCATGGTCTTTGTCCAGGACATTTATATGGGGGTGAAGTTAGGCCAGTGGCTACTTTCCTTTGTATAATCGTCTAATCAACCATCTCCGTCTGTGTGGTAGCTTCTACTGCTGTCACAAATTCGATGGTGGTAAAGGAGCCACAGCCCGTTTAAGTTCAACCTTTAATCATTTCACAAACTGTTGTGCCTTGTTTTCATTAGTGTCTATTAACCTTAGACAATACTTAGCTAACTTGTTGAATTTTGCCGTATACTGTGCAACTAGCAAGTTACCCTGCCTTAGTTGTTGAAACTCGTCCTCTCGTTGCTCGCGAATCCAATGAGGTATGTACTCCTTTTTGAACTCTTCTTGAAAATTGTTCCAAGTCCATGGGTCCTTGAGTGCGCGAGCTTTGGAAGCTCTACGCCACCAATCTTTTGCCATTCCTCGAGTTTAGAAGCTGTGAACGTTATTCTCATAGCATCTTCGTACTTAAGGGTATCATAAATATCGTTCAACTGCTCAAGGAATTATTCAGCTTTGATCTCCTATTCAACTTCTCCATAGAACTCCGGGGGTCGAAACATCAAAAATCAGTCTAATGCTTCATCCGCTCCAGTGGCAGGTGCTCGTTCGTTCCTCCTAGTTGCTATTGAAGCTTCTAACAAATCTCTCATCTTAACCATAAAATTCTCAATTTTTCTGGACGAGGAGTGGCCTCCCTTATAGGTTCAGGTTGTCTATTTTGAGAACTTTCAGATACAACCTCGTCCATATGGTTTGGAGATCATGAACCCGACATACTTCTAAACAACAAGAAGTGCCAGTACTAATAAAACTCTAAGTTTCCAAATATACCATAACAGGCAGATATAAACTTATCACAGGCACATACATCAATACGTACATATAAATATATATACATATATATAACTCAAAATGAGGATTTTTAGTACAAGTGGTGTCGAAATACAAGTAGATCATCCTAGTCCTACCACCAAAAAATATGTGGTTGGGTCACTATATATATCCAAAACCCGGGGACCTCGTATCCATGACCCTAAAGCTACTGTACCAAGTACCAACCAAAACATCAATTACATCTATCTAAGTAACTAAAAATACACAAATATCCCGGTACTCTAACCAAAGTCTACTTCCGGCTAGTGGCACTAACTACTGGAACACCCTGGTCGGGCCTCCAGCTCAGCACGGGCCTTATCCACAGAGTCTCTGGTGGTGCTAAGGAATTGGGTGAAGGATCGCCTAAGCTAATCTCACTCCTCAATCAGCTCGAGGATCTCTCTCTCCCATGCCGCATGCGCCTCTCGCATCAAGGCTAGCTCTATCTTCAACCTATCAGCCTTCGTCGTCTCCAATCGATGAGCTAATGAGCCGTGTAAAAAAGGTCATCTATCCGAGCAACCTCACTCCTCAAATCTACAATCAGCTGACCTGCAGCCTTAATTCACTGCTCGCGCCATATATAGTGACCACAAATATCTTGATCCCTAACCCAACCTAAAAGTGGTAACGATATGAAGGACGATACGGACTCCACAGGTAGAACAGAAATAGGCGATACTGCTATCGGGGAACCACCCACTACAAAGGTGCCCATACCCTCATTGTCAACTAGTACCACTCTCCAACTTCGCTACCATCTCTGAATCCGGCTCAAGCTTGCTGGGGTCCTCTTCTATCGACGTCCCAAGCTCTACCCCCTGTGCTGCTGGTCCCACTACTTACTCACCATCTGAGATGTCAACCAATAAAATCGGGCCCCTCTTTAGGATAATCTCCTTAACGAGATAAGAAATGATGATGTAGCCTCGCTAGACCTGCCCACGAGCGTGCCCTCCTGGTATACCCACCTACGAGAATAGTGTGCCATCTAGTACCTACAAAAAAAATCTTAGGGTAAGTAATAACCAATAAATCACATAGTTAACATCAAGGTTTAAGCGTTTGACTCGTATAGCTCATCTAGGATCCAACGATTCGAACTTAGATGCTCTGATACCACCTGTAATACCCCCAAACCCTCCACTAGGTTAAATGCGACTGAGTAGGGTATCAGCGTGCCTCTCGGCACTAAACTACAAGTCCCAAAACTAAAGCAAAACCTGGGGTAACACTTAGAAGCATATACATAGAACACACAGCGGAAAAACAAATACGTAGACTGAATACGAATAGAACGCTCAAAACATAAGGTTCAAGAAAACTTCTTATGATCATTCTAATATAGGGATGGAAATATTTTACACAAACAAATCCACACGAAGGAGAGAAAATATTACAAACGGTTCAAGCATAAGAGAAAATAAAAAACAAAAACACATGTCCTTTCCGGGAAGACTCGATCCAAAAACTCCCTGTCTGAAACTTCAACGGCTTGAGATGGCAGGTGGAGAATTAATGTGGCGGTGGACATAGCTTGGTTAGTAAGGAATTGGTGGATTTTTTTTCACTAACACTTAGAAGTGTGACTGTACCTACTACTCATAACACCAATAATAATAATCTTACGCCCAATCGAAAAAAAAAAACGAATGTCATAAATATTTATATTGTCCCACAAAAATTATGTTTGGGTTCTAATTTCTTTCAATATATATTTGTCTTAGATTCAATATCTTATTATTAAATTTACCACTTAAAGGTACTTATAAACTCCACTAATAAAAGCTTATTGTAATAAAGTTTTACTCTCATTCCTAAGTATTTTACAAAAATATTGCTAAGTGTAAAAAACACTTTACTCCACTACATCAGACCCCAAACTCTATACATTCATGACGCCCGCACTTTTTAGAGTCATGCAAGGTGCTTACTGGGTAGGGTGTTACATCTTCTGTCCAAGACATTCGAGAATTGGCATTTCTGTCAGGCTATGCCCTTCCAGGAAAGTCTTTGCTAGATTCAACCGAGTTAGGAGTTTCGAGCTCCTTTGTAATGGCTCAATCTATAGATAGAAAGCCCTATGATGTGAAATAATCACGTTAGGTTTGGAGAGAGATTGGACCAGTTATATAATAGGGGAAGCAGATGCAAGCTTTTTGTACAAATCACATAAGATAATAGAATAGAGATAGAACAGACCGGTTAGTATCACACGCAAGCTGGAGTGAATAAGCACTTTCTTTAAAGAAAGGAGTCTTAGATCCTTGGAGTCACTAGCACGTGCATGTGATCTTATTAATAAAAAGGATCTTAAATTAAAGTTTGCAGACTCGATATTCTAATATATTAGAGATATTTATCCAAAATATAATATAAAGTTTGCATGAGAAAATATGCAAAGTTTGGATAATTATTAAGTAAACTTGAAGTGTACATGTATTCCCTGAAGGAATTATACACCTGAAGTGTAATCCTATAAAGATAAGAATTAATAAATAAAGTGCGAGCTTGTATAAAATTCTTCGTAAAGTCCTGGCAGTATTGATACGAAGAATAAAACTTATGGTGGTAGATAGAGTTTAGACAATAGCGAGCTAAACTCTAAGAATTTATTCAAGTCCTTGAAGGATTCTATAAGAATGCCTAAAGCATGTAAGTGAATTGTTCCTGAAGAACATAACATCATTGTCTTAGTAATTTTTATTTAAAGAAATACATGAAATTAAGATCGAATATAAACCCATGAAAGTAATCTTAGAATTTGTTATGTTTGCCTCTATGATTCTTTGTCTGTTCTCCACATTAGGGGAAGAAAATTAGAATCATAAAAATGTCATGTTCAATATTGAATTATCCTGATCTATATACAAGTATTCATGAACTAGAAGTTCTATAGACTATTTATTTGCTAAAGTTGCAAGTTTACTTGATATTTTGTTAATTATGAAGCAGTTACAAAATTGAATTTGTGGATGCTTCTATAGATGTCCCAGTAGGACATAAGTCTTATAATTAGTAATGTTCAATCATGCCTAAAGCGTGATCAACCTTTTATTTATAAAGGTTCTTTAACAAAATAATTAAATACTTGAAGTATTCCTCCTGAAAATTTTATGATTGGAAAGCAAATACTTGAAGTATTTCAAGATTTTATCTTAATTTACAAATCATACATCACGAAGATTGAATTCTTTATCTATTCATAAAAAGTTTATAAGGTAATGGATATTTATTAGTTCTGAAGTACCATAACTCTGTACAGTTGGTGCACTAATTACTCTCTATGTGATTTTTGGAATAATATTATTATTTCCTATAATATCTTGCAAGGATAATTAATCTCAGATTATGAAGAAAATTCAACTCCTGATGAGCTGAATAAAAGTAACAAGTTGCTTACTTACATGATCCACAAAAGATGGGAAGTTTTGTAGTGCAGATAGTTGTTAAAAACTCTACAAGTCACAGAGAGTACATACAATACTACCACGTAAGATCATAGAAAAATAGGTGGTTTTGGCAAACCTGTTATCGCCAATTGAAGAGGTTTTACTCCTTGTTAAAAAATATTTTTTCTTCGCTTAAAAAAATTAAGAAGTCTCGTAATTGTTGTTGTGCCCCTTGACTTGGCATTCTGGTAGTTGTTTTTATGCCGAAAGTAGAGCTTTAAATGCACAGAACATAAAGCAATTCTTTGCAGCTGTAAACAGTGGCTACTACTATCCATTGCAGGAGAAAACGGCAAAATAAAGGAACATTTGAACGTCTAATGACATAATTAAATGAAAAATAGTGGAAAGCTCTGTTACTTATACCAGTAAAAATTGATCAGAGTGCACAGGTAAAAGAAAAAGAAGAAAATTAAAAGAGGACAGTTGAATATTTAATCACAAAATTAAATGAAAATAGAAAAAAAGAAGGAAATTTTTTATATTTATTGCAGGAAAAAAAGACACAAAATGCACAATAAATAGAGAGAAAGGAAGGAAATAGCCAAAGGAAAAAATCTAAAAAGGAATGGAGTTTCAGTAGGCTCAGTCAAATTCCTTTGAAGGAACAGAGTCCAGAGAAACAAAGGAAAGAAATAGCAAAAGTAAAAAAAATCTAAAAAGGAATGGTGTTTCCTTCAAAGGCCAAGTAGTTCTAATCAAATTCCTCTGAAGGCACAGAGTCCACCGGTGCTTGAGAACAAGGTGGAGGTAATAGTACTTGTTCATATTTGGAAATGGAATTTGTATTCGATCAGGGAGGAAATGCAAATAATCAAAGAATATAATTTGGGAAAGTACTATGAGTTAGAAAACACAAATAGCAAAGAGAATCACATAAAATGCCCTTTAGGTGCTTTAAAATTTCATACAAGGTTTATACTTAGAAATACAAAAACAGAAAGCATCCAAAATGACAAGAAAGAAACATAGAGGAAGTAAAAACAAGAGCATATTGATAGAACACCCATATACTAAAAGCACAAAGAAACTAAAAGAGCGCAATATTGAAGAAATACAAGATTTTTAGGCTATAACACGCGAAATGTAAAGAAATGAGTTTTGGCATAAAATGGTACCTTAGTTATAATAAAATGTATTACACCTATGAAACACTAAAATGGTTGGCTATAGCCCAAGAAGTATAAGAAACGAATTTTTCCATTAAAAAAATGTCTTAGTTTTGGTAACATGTATTTTATCCTATGAAATACTAAAGTGGCGTTTTATATTACTATAGGAGATTAGATTTTTTTATTTATATATTTTGTGTATTTATTTGTAATTTTCTTATTTTGTTTTGGTTGAATGACATAGTTAGGTTTCATGTTTTGTTAAAAATGAATTTGATTCAAATCAATGGAGTTTTTACTATAGGAAGTTAGAGGTAATTTTTGGTATATTTTGTGTATTTATTTGTAGTGTTTTTTTCTTTGCTAAATTATTTTGTTGTAGGTTTCTTAGTTGTTGGTAAAAATGGATTTGAGAGATGTCAATGGATTTTTATATTACTCTAGGTTAGAGGTAATTTTTAGAATATTTTGAATATATATAGGTTATTTATTTATTTTTGTTGAATTATTTGTAGTTTGTTATTTGTTGGTAAAAAACTGGAATTGAGGGATTTGAATGGGAAGGGAAAAGCGGTGACGCAAAATTATGAAATAAACAAGAGAAATAGAACTGAAATGGGAACGGGACTCACTCGTGAAGATGATGATATTACTGCAATGGGGTTGAAGCCCGATGAAAGACGGGATGTATTCGTGGATGACACATGTGTAGAAGAAATAATGAAAATGACTTTGAAACATAAGAGGTAGTACATGCATTTTACTATATATATAACAGATGTGTAGGTTTTATAATCCACAAGTATGATAGAAAGCGTGGTAAGGATGGAGTTATGATGTATAGAAAATGGGTATGTAGTCAGGAAAGTTTTAGAGACAAACAGTGGTTGAAGTTGCATGGAAGGAGAAAAGCTTACAAAATAGTTACACGAGTTGATTGTGAAGCATGTTTTAGAATAGGATATGACCCAATGTCAAATTTATGTATCGTAAGGGAATTTGTGAAAGAATATAGACATCCAATTGCATTACAAGAACATGTAAAATTTTTTCGAGGACATAGGAATATGACCAGTACAAAAGTAGCAAATGCACGAACAATGCAAAGTATAGGCATTCGGACTAGCCAAGTTATGAAGATATTTGTGTTACAATCTGGTGGTTATGAAAATGTTTTATTCACAAAGACATGTATAACAAGTTGGATATGGCAAGAAGACAAGAGACAGTTGATGGTGATGCGGAATGTGTAATTGCTTATCTTTAAGCAAAAAAGGATTGTGACCCGCTATTCTTCTACAAGTATGTTCTAGATGATGAGAATAAACTAGCTAGATTATTTTGGACCAATTCTCAATCGAGGGTGGACTTTGAGCATTTTGGAGATGTATTAGCATTTGACATTACATATGGAACAAATGTATACAAAAAGCCATTGGTGGTATTGGTTGGAATAAATAATCATTTCATGACCTGCATATTCAGATGTGCTTTGTTGTTAGATGAATCGGTGGACACGTACAAGTGGGTTCTTGAAACGTTCTTCGAGGCAATATGGGAGAAAAGGCCATGCTCGGTAGTTACAGATGGTGATCGAGCTCTGAGGAAGGCAAAAAAGGAAATTATTCCAGCAGCAAGACGTTGACTTTGTAGTTGGCACATGAGAAGGAATGTAAAGTCTAATGTATTTAAAGCAGGATTTGAAAGATTTATGACTAAGAAAATGCCATCAGATAAGTTTGAGAATTATTGGTCCCAATTAATAAGTGAATGTGGTTTGCAAAGAAATGTTTGGATTAGCAAGGTTTATAGGAGTAGAGGTCGACAGGCAGAGGCCTACCTAAGGGGACATTTCTTTGGTAGGATTCGTACTACACAGAATTTGAGAGCATGAACTCGAAAATGCGTCTTTATGAATTTGTTCGATTGTATGATCTAGCATTAAATCATATGATCGAACTGAGAAACTCAAATGCAGAGGCATGTTCATTAACTTAGAATACTTCAGTAGTTCTTGTACGGGTATTGTGGCTTTAGAAATGCGTGCAGCTGATATTTATACTCAGAATGTTTTTAGGATAGTACATAAATAATTGGGAAGACAAGGACTGTACTATAATGTTGATTTTGTTTGTGGAGATGACACAAGTAGATTCTACTTGAAGAAGTACGATAGCCTAGGAGAAACTTGGATAGTTGAATTGAATAAAGCCTCTGCGTAAGAGTGCTCTTGTTAGAAATTGGAATCTAAAGGGATACCTTGTTGTTTTATATTCCGAGTTATGATATTAGAGAATATGAAAAAGAGTCCAGAAGCATGCATTTACAAGAGATAGACACGTAATGCTAGTGATTTATCTGGTAAATCAGTTTATTCTGGAAGGGCACTGACAGGCGAGTTAAGCCAACAGGCTCGATTTGGCATGTTGAGTCGGATGTGTCAGCCAATGTGCTATTATACTTCACATGGTGAAGAATCTTCAAGAAAATTTTTGGAGGCGATAGAGTGCCAGACAGAGCAAATGAGAAAATTATAGATCTCAACTAGTAGCAACGATGTAGGTCCTTCAAGGAAGAGCCAGTTAAGTCAATTTGGCAAAGTCGAGAATCCTACTATAACACGAGATAAGAGTGATAGATCTAATAAGAGGGAAAAGAAAAAAAAATTAAATATGGCATTTGAGGGTACATAAAAAAAATTAAAGATATTAATTGGTATTTAAAAAAAAGTAGTTGCGGAAATTTTTTGTTTGATTTAACAATTTGTTGTACTTAAAATTGTAGGCCTACAAATGGTCACAATAAACGAACTTTTCCAATAAACTATGATGTCATTAAAGAGTATGAGAATTGTGATGTAGTTGAAGGTGATGTGAATAACGGTAAATTTGGAGTTGGGTTTGATCTTATTGAATTATCTAACGAATATTTCAATAATGGTTAATGTAATCTTATAAGTTGTTTAATTTTGAATTTTTGTAGTCTCTATTTTGGGGTAATATTTATCTAATTTTTATTGATTTATGTTTTTAGGGTTACGGTATAATACGTATAATTAGGTTGTTTAATTATTTTTTAAACATGTGGAATAAGCAAGTAATTTAGTATGGATGTTAATTAAAAGAGAATTCAGTGGGCCAAGCACCAGCCCATAAAAGCTAATTAAAAGTGAGGCTAGTGAATCTATTAGCCCAATTAGATAACTCGGGTTAAATTTTTTACCAATAGAATTAGATTTCCCAAATGTGAAATTTTAAATAAGCACTTCTATATTGAAGTAAATCCCACCTTTGGACAGAAACATCAAAATTTTTGACCCAATTCGTATTTAACAAAAGAAACCAATTGGTAAACTGGCCATAAAAAAAAGACCACTCTATTGCTCTTCGTTGCTTCATGTTGTTTGTAACAATGGAGAATTTACTGAAGCGAGAATAAGAAGAAAGACAACAAGGTCCTGATGTTGGTAGAATACCAGTCTGCCATCAAGAACTTACGACTGATCCGAATTGATAAGAGATCTAAGATCTCGTGTCACTCGAGTATTTGACGAGAAAATTATTAAATTTTGTTTTAAGTTTCCTTAAAATGTGGTGGTTTCCATAAGATTTCTTGACTTGGAAGATCATAAAAGTTAGGTAGTTAGATTTAGATGAAATGAATTAGATATATTAGCATAACATATTTTTGGTGTTTTGCAGGGATGGCTCATGTGTTGTTGATGAGAAATGAAATTAGTTGCAAGGGCCTATGAGTTAAAAATTGTTAGTCTCTGATGTTTCATTCCAATACACATTTTATAGTCTATGAGAATGTGGTGGCCAATGCTCTATCTAGAAGGTATACTCTCTTATCCACCCTTCAAACAAAAATTTTGGATTTTGAAATGCTTAAAGAAATGTATTCTAGTGATTATGACTTTAAGGAAATTTTTGAGAAATGCTTGTTAGCACCTTTTGGAAAATATTTTTTGCATGAAGGATTTCTTTATTGTGAAGGTAGATTGTGCATACCATCTTGTTCTACTAGAATTCTACTTGTCAAAGAAGCACATTGTGGGGGTTTAATGGGACATTTTGGTGTCACTAAAACCTATGAAATTCTTTATGAACATTTTTTTTGGCCACATTTAAAAAGAGATGTAGAAAGATTTGTAGGAAGTTGTATTGAATGCAAGAAAGATAAATCTAGAACTCTTCCACATGGACTTTACACACCATTAGAAGTTCCTAAAGAACCTTGGGTTGATATTTCTATGGATTTAATTCTTGGTTTACCTATGACCTCTGGAGGTATGGATTCTATTTTTGTTGTTGTGGATAGGTTCTCTAAAATGGCACACTTTATTCCTTGTAGGAAATCCGATGATGCTAGTCATGTAGCTAGCTTGTTCTTTACTTGGATGGTTAGATTCCATGGAATTCTAAGATCTATTGTGTCGGATAGAGATACCAAATTCTTGAGCCATTTTTGGAGAGTTCTTTAAAAGAAGCTTGATACTAACTTGCTTTATTCTACTGCTTGCCATCCACAAATGGATGGGCAAACTGAAGTGGTAAATAGAACAATTGGCCAACTTCTAAGGGCTATTTTGAAGAAGAAATTGAGGCAATGGGAGGAGTGTTTGCCACACATTGAATTTGCCTATAAAAGGGCACCTCAATCTACTACTTCTCATTTTCCACTTCAAGTTGTTTATGGCTTTAACCCTCTAACTCCCTTTGATTTGGTTCCTTTGCCTATAGATCAAGCACTAAGCAAGGATGCAAGCAAGAAGACTGATTTTGTGAAAGCAATTCATGCAAAAGTCCATGAAGCCATTGTCAACTCCAACAAAAAGCTTGTAGAGAAAAGAAATGTGGGAAGAAGAAAAGTGGTATTCAAACCCGATGATTGAGTTTGGGTGCATTTTAGAAAGGAAATATTTCCCCAACAAAGAAAGTCTAAGCTTGATGATAGGGGAGATGGGCCATTTCAAATCCTTGAGAAAATTAATAACAATGCCTATAAAGTTGATCTTCCGGGACATTATAATGTTAGTGCCACTTTTAATGTTTTCGATCTCTCTTTATTTGATATAGGTGATGGAGATTCGAGGACGAATCCTTTTCAAGAGGGGGAGGATGATGTGAACTGATTAGACATGCAAGAACATCAAGGAGTCGTGACAAGAGCCAAGGCAAAACAACTAAAGAGTAACAAGGATTAAATTGAGCAAGAGAAGTTTCAAGGCTTAAATTTTGATGTCCAAGACTTTATGGGGCTTAAATTTTGATGTTCAAGACTTTATGGGGCAATATCCTAAATTTTTGAATAAGTTAGAAATTTGAAAATTCACCTTGGTAGATGGTTGGAAGCCCTTTTGCCCAAGCTGAAAAATTGCCTCCTATTTTTGGTAATACGTTGACTAGTGCTCTAGAATAGTCCAAATGCAATTAAAACACCTCTATTGTCTTATCAAGTATATGTATAGGTTATATCTATCCTTTGGGCTGAAAATATGAGAGGGAAAAATTCCTATTTTCTCCCTCAAGTCTCTATAAATATGTAGTCTTCCATTTTGAAGAAAGTAATCAAGAAATTTTTCAAGACAAAGGTTCTTCTCTTAGTATTCTTAGTTCTTAGCTTAGTTTTTCTACCTTCTTCAAGGGTGAACTTCCTTGAAAGAAAAATCACTTTGAAGACTTGTTGAAAGTTCCAAGTGCTTCAAGGTTGATCATAAAAAAATTCCTTCACACTAGTTACTACACTCTTGTAGAAAACTAGTCTTGAGGTCTTCTTCTTGTTTCATTGAGGTCTAAGGTTCAAAATACCTTAGGTTTCTTGAACTTTGAAGAAAAGATTTTGTTTAAACCTTCTTGAGGTCTTGGATTTAATATATCCAAGGTTGCTAGAAGTTTAACATTTTCAAGTCCTTTCAAAGGCACTTTCTCTTCTACTTGTTACACTTGTTTTGTTTGTCCTCTCCCTCACTTCTTGGATGAAATTTTATGCTCTTGAAGATCATTCCACATCACAATGTGACAATATCACACGTCTTGAGAAATGGAAATAGGATAGCTGATGTACTAGCTAAACTTGCTTCAAACTTAACTTTGTCAGATTGGCTCATCGAAATTCCATTGTGTCAAAAATGGGCAGTCCCACCCATGTTCGAAGATAAAAAAGATAAAGAATGTGAAATCTATTCTGTCTCAGTCTTCAAGTTTGATAAGGAGAATTGGCGCTAGCCATTCATAGAATATCTGAAAGAAGGAAAGCTGCCAGATGATTTACGAAGAAGAGCTGATGTTCGGCACCAAGCTGCCCGTTTCATATATTATAAAGATACATTGTTTCGCGATCTTTTGAAGGCATTTTCCTAAGATTCTTGGGTAAAGAAGAAATTGTTCAAGGAGTAGAGGAAGCTTATTCTGGCATTTGTGGAGCTCATCTGGTCTGAAACTTCACTTTCGCATCAAGAGAATGGGGTACTACTGGCCATCGATGGTGAAACATTGCATGGACTATGCACAAAGATGTCAAGCTTGTAAATTCCATGCTAACTACATACATCAACCTCCTGAGCCTTTGCATCCAACTGTAGCTTCATGGCCTTTCGACACATGGGGTCTTGATATTATTGGTATGCTGGACATTTGTACATCTTAGCTGACACAGATTACTTTTCCAAATGGGCAGAAGTCATGGTATTGAAGGAAATGAAGAAAGAGAATGTTGTGGACTTTATTCAAACAAACTACCGTTATGGAATTCCAAGATACATAATCACTGATAATGGGAAGCCATTCTACAACAGTCTGATGAACAAATTATGTGAGAAGTTTGGTTTCAAACAACATAATTCCTGCATGTATTATGCTCCTGCAAATGTACTTGTTGAGGCGTTTTACAAAACTTTATGTAAACTCTTACGAAAGATTGTGGATAAATCTAAAAGAGACTGGTGCAATCGAATTGGAGAACCACTGTGGGCTTATAGAACCACTTATCGCATGCCAACCCAAGCCACTCCATATGCTCTCGTCTATGGTGTTGAAGCAGTACTTCCATTAGAGGATAAATCCCATCTTTGAGGATTGCTATTCAAGAAGGCTTGACGAAGGAAGAAAATGCTCGCTTGAGACTTGCAGAGTTAGAAGTACTTAACGAGAAAATGTTGGAGGCACAACAACGTTTAGAGTGTTATCAAGCTCGCATATCTAAGGCCTTCAATAAAAAGGTTCGGTTTTGCTCCTTCCAAGTTGGAGATCTAGTGCTTGCTCTAAGGAGGCCTATCATCATTGACCAAAAACCTAAAAAGTTCACATTAAAAAGGGATGGCCCGTATGTTGTCCAAAAGGTCTACTCAAATGGATCTTACTAGATAGTTGTTGAAAATGGTCAAGAGTTGGTCCAATCAACGTCAAGTATTTGAAGTGATACTATGCATAAAGAAAATTTTAAAAAAAAAGATGCTACGACTGCACGAGCATAAATTACTAAGTTACTCCTGGCCCGCATGAGTATAAACTGTATTAAGGCAACCACCAAAAGTGTAGCATACAGATAAACTGCTAAAACACTTTAACAAGTCCAAGTTGGTAAAAATAGATACTCCTGAACGGCTAAAAATAGTTAACATGTGAACGGCTAAAAATCTCTTTCCCCAAAGCTTTGAACTACACTTAACTTGATTCTTAAGTTCTTCTTAAGATACATAGGTAGCTTAGAAAAAGAAAATTCTAAGTTCAGTCATAATTGCTCAACAAATAAGCAAGTTTGTTTGGTTTGTACAATTGTAACTAAATCATTGTAAGTTGGCATTTCATGTGAACAAAGAAAAATAAATTACATGGACAAAGGAAGAGATGCAAAAGAAAAAAGAAGTTTATTGATAAGTAAAAGTGACAAATTTCAAATTAAATTTGACAAAGTACTTGAAAAAAAAGATAAAATACATCAGAAAAAGATATTGAAAAATTCCAAGTTCTGTCGCAGAACCAACAACTGCTCTTTCACTTCCTCAACCTTGACTCATCATCCTCGCATACTGTTGGAGTACTCTCAAGTGTAGCACGTTCTCCTTCAATAATGGCATAGACATGTTTTGCTTTATTAATTTGCAATCTTGTTCCTCAAGTGTGGGTAAGAAAAGCACCCTTCTATTCTTCCAACACTTCAACTTCTTCTTCAAAGATTGTATCGTCTCATCTTTTTGAGACTGGCTTTGCCTGCACCAACTTGTTCTTGAAGATTGTCAACATGACTTTTTGAAGCGCTTGAACATTCATTAGCAGATGAAAGCAATTTTGCATGAGCCTCCTTAGTCATCTTCTCCGAACTAGAAGATCATGCATCATCAAACTCATGTGCCTTGGTGAAAAAGGACGTCAAGAAATTTTTCAATGGAGAAATATCAATGGTGTTACTTTTGGCAATCTTCTCAAGAACATAATTCACATTGTCTATGAGAGAAGAAACTTGTTCAAGAGGAAGTCACTTGATCCTTTGAAGTAGCTCTTGCTACATGTCAATTACACACTTCTTTTGAAAGTTGAACAAGAAAGACTCTCTCTTGGAAATAGAAATAACTGAAGCATTTTCACGAGGCAACTTGTTTATTGTGGCAACCAAGTCTGATTTACAAGAAGAACCTACTTCATGTTGATTCTTTATCACAATGTTTGAATTGCATATAGAGTCTTCAATGTCAATAAGACTGTCATCATCTTCTTGCCAAAAAAAAAAGTTTAAAAGTAAAATTTAAAAATAAATAAATAAAAAATGAAAGAAAAGAAGAGAAAATGTGTAGTAATAGTTACTACATTTTCTAAGACTTGGTCTTTTTCAAATATTTGGCTAGGAGCTGTGCTTTCAACTCTGCACGTTTCCAACATCCATCTTGGCTATTAGAGTTGTCCTCTCTACCCTACAATGGTTGGTGCACTTCTGGAGAAGATGGACCTCCAACATTGGTTAAAGATCGACTTGAAAAAGAGTTGTTTTCTTCTTCCAAAGATCCAATTTTCCTCATACTTGTAAACTGCATCAGTCGCATTTAGAACAGAGAATATTTGTTACTCAGCAAAAATTAAACAACTTCAATTGGATGGTAAGTTGAGATATGCCAATATCATTAAACATTCAGAAAGTACCCTCATGTTAAACAAAAATTATAGAAAAGAACAATGCTATGATCTCAATGTGAACCAATAACCCATAAATTCCTCTAAAAAAAAAATCAGTACTTAAATATCCACCAGTACAAGATGTCAATACTATGATAGCGTTTTACTAAAGACAAGTAAAAGACCAAAAACTATTAACATCAGTAGCAACATTAGCTACAATACCATTTTAGATTGGCAAAAGAGTAGCTTTTCCATCTTACTCAACCTTAACATAGAACACATATGTAGTCTTGGCATTTACAGTCTTGTAACCAACCACAATAAAACCTAACAAACATCTTTGACCCAATTTCTTTATCTCATGACCAACCACAATAAAGCCTAACAAACATCTTTGACCCAATTTCTTTATCTCATGAAGAAAAACCAAAAAACATTTTTCATACCCAACAAACATAATGAAGAAATCTATCTAAACTACAAATGTGTTGATAGAATCAATAGCATGAAGACTCAAACCTGTATTGTCAAATATAAGATTAAAAAATCTTGACAACAGAAATTAAACTTTACTGCAGATAGAATTTCGACACAAACAACTTTGAGAAAGTGTAAAACTTCTTTAAGGCTAAAATCATTTGATCAACTGCACACTTTTTCTGAATATATATGTTTATCCGTAAAGTTTTCACCTTTCTTTCTATCCCTTAAGGGTTTGTTCTGAAAGAGAAAAAAAAACCCAGCATACTCGGAACATCAGAAGGGGAAGAAGAGAATGAACTATCTATGGTGTAAATAATATATCAAAGAAAAATCTTTCACTTAATCTTTCAAAATTATGAAGAAAAATATGAAATTAAATTTTCACGAAAACAATTGAAACCAAAATCAAAGAGTTCGAGAAAAAATTTCAAATTTTAAAGCATATGTAGTGCAATTTTAACTCACATTCTAGCTTGCTACTTGTATAACTCTCGATCGTCTTCGAATTTCTTCTCCTTCAAACTTTCTTCTCCAGGCAACTTTCAAACTTTAAACTTGAGTCACAGAATTATGCCGTTGTTTCTATACTCTAAGCGCTTTGTCAATCAATTAAAGAGCTACCAGAAAGCCCTCACATTTCAGGCTTGGGAATAAGGGAAAAACTACAATTTACCCTAAGTACTCACTTTGTCTCGTCTTTTGTTTTTCTGGTCAAAAATTCCAAAGAACAGAAAGAGCTTTTTCGTCTTTAAAAAAAAATTATTAGTAACCCAACTCTCCAGTTGCCCACTATAAAATTTTCACCCCTAGTTTTCTGATCATATAGTTGGACCACCCATGATTTATAGAAAGAAAAATCGGATGGTTCTTACTAAGTTTCTGCAAGTTATAGAATCAGCCCTATGTGCACTACAATCGATCCCACAAAAGATACATTATCAAACAAATATGTTATGCATATATGGTATGATATTATCAAGCAGTCACACCTTCAACTATGTTGAGGTTCTAAATTGTTATATGGATTGCTGAGAATGTGCGTAATCATTATTGATAATTAATTTTGAGATATTTATGGTATCCTTAAAGGATAAAATTACAATAATTTTGTTGGATTGTGAAATTTGAGAACATTTATAGAGAAATATGACTAATAAATTTCACCAATATTTTTTTTATAAGTAAGGTGAAATTGGCGTGCAATAATTTCGATCAAATGTAATATATAATCTTGAAGATTTATTCGCTAAGACATATCAATGTATTGATTTAATGATGTTTTAAAGAGGGGCAGTATATAAAACATAAATTATTAATGCACTTTTTTTTCCTTCACTAAACGTTTTTCTCCCACATGGTTTTCTCTCTAGTAAGGTTTAACGAGACAAATTCTTTATGTTATGGACACTAAAAGGGAGTGTTATAAAATTAATGTATACATGGTGAATGTCCAATTACGTTCTCAGAAAAGAACTAAACTTCTAAATACTAATCCTAGTTGGATTCATGATATCCAATTTATTTAGTTACATCCTTTTAGAATTTTGTACTCTCTTATATGTTGAGTCTATAAATAAAACGTATGAGAAACGTTAAATAAGATGAAATTAATCTTTATCATGAGTTAAACTTTCTTTCTACTTTGTTTTCTTATCTCCTTATTATTTTGATTTATATTATGTCAATATTCCAAACAATGATGTATCGCGATTTTGTCAAATTCATAACAAAAACTTCTTTTTATTCTAATTTTCTTTACTCTTACACTTTAACTAAATCAAACCTTAAACTTCAACCTATCTTTCTTGCCTGCTATACAGCCACCATCTCAACTAAACTTCACTCCATCTTTTTCTTTTTTCTCTTTCTCCTAATTTTTCTCCAAAATAAACCATATTCCAACTTCTCCAGATAGTGCTCTGAAGAAGAGCTTGCGCCTTGCTCAAGCTAACAGATCTTCACAAACACAGCAGACCACCGGTAACTATACCGATTACACCACTCACCAACTTTTATATCCAAAATTTATCTCTTCAAATCTTTGCATAGATTTTTTCTTCTAAATTTGTTTCCAAAGCTCTTACTCTAATAATACTATTAAAATATTATCATTTCCAAGAGTTTTTTTGCTACTTTTGGGTATATCGAGTCGAAGAAAAAGAGCTTCGGTCTTCAAATCTGCAAAAGATTATAATGGATCAAGAGATGGATGCTGTGTGGCTGAGGTTTTCTTGTCACACTCAGTCAAAGAAGAAGAAAAAAATAAAGAGGAGAAGAAGACAGAGAACCCAATTACAGTTATGGATATAGTGGAATGACAAACCTGACGACAGTGGTAGCCTCTCTATTCTTGCTTGCTTTGTGGTTTTCTTTTTTCTTTTTACAATTTTATTTACATCTTTCCTTACTAGACATGATCAGAAGATATGGCACATGATAAAAAGGGGATGTCAATTTTAATTAACAATATGGACGACAATTAGATGTGATGTATATATATTTTTTTTTGGGAAGAAAATACGAAATTTGATGAAAGAGATAGAAGAAAAGAAAAAGGAATTTGATGAAAATGTGGACAAAATAGTTCCGGCAAATCTTATATGGAAGCAGTGGCGGAATCAAGACAAAAAGGTTGGGGAGGCTGAAAGATAATAAAAATTTTGCTAGAATTTCATTTATAAAATAGATGCATTACAAGTACGAAACTATTCAAACAATTCCAAATTTACAAATAAAATAGCAAAATAATAGGTAATCGCTCATTACCAATGAGAAGTGATCACTCTTCACTCACGAGAAATGATTACCTATCACTCTCGGGATAAGCATTACTATTCTAAATTTACAAATAAAATAGCAAAAAATAGGTAATTGTCTATTACCAATAAGAAGTGATCACCTATCACTCACGAGGAATGATTACCCATCACTCACGGGATAAATATCTCTATCAAAGCTGAGAATCTTGATCAGAATATTTAGATAACCGATGAGCACGATGAGAAGACGAAATTCAATATGAGCTGCAATTAATTTAGAACGATTAGAAGATTAGTATAAAAATAAATAACATTCATACAAATACTTTTACAGTGAAAAAAAAATCACTGTTGAAAAATTATCTAAAATAGAGTTTTACATGTGAAGACTGAAGGGAATGATTAAGATGGCAGTTTTATTCTTCGAGTTTGCATATTCAAAAACCGCTGCAAGATGTCTTCATTTTCAACACTCATAAAAATCTCGTGCTCAATATAACAAACCAAACTGTCATTGAGAAACTCATCTTCCATCCTATTTTAAATTAAATCCTATATAATAAATATTCAAATATTTTAAATTAAATTCAACACATTTCACTTATGACATAATCATTAATTAGAACATAAATTACATAATAATCATATTTTTACAAAAAAAAAAACCCTAGAAATCTTTTGAAGAACATGAACATCACAGCAGTAGCAGCCAGCAGGATTCAAGAAATTTCATAAAACAATCTTTAAAATTAAAAATGTTTCAGCATAGATTAATTTAAAAGCTTACCTTTTCTTCAAATTTGAAGAACAACTGAAGCCTGAACAAGAACAGCAGCAGCGCCGATACCTGCAGCAGCAAGAAGGAGCAACAGAGGAGCAGTCGTCATTGTCAACATCGCGCACACCGTCGCCGTCTAGTCGCCGACAGCCGCCGAGAAGAGGAAGGGTAGTTGAGAGAGAGAGAGAGAGAGAGAGAGAGAGAGAGAGGAGGAGGATATGGTGGTAAGACAGAGAGTCGAGAGAGGGAGGGAATTTCTTTTTGGGTTCGGGCGCGAGAGACAGAGAGAGCAGTGTGTTAAGAATTTTTTTTCTTTTTTTAAATCAACAGTCCAGCCAAAGTTCTGGGGCTCTGTTAAAAAAAACAAAACTGGGGAGGCTTGAATATAAAAATTCAAAAATTTTAAAGTTCTTAAATTTTTTCGGGGGGGCTGGAGCCCACTCGAGCCCCCTAGTTCCGCCACTGTATGGAAGAGAGACAAGAGATCATGAATGCTAAGAAGAGAATGTTTGTGGTTGCTGCCATTGTTGTTGATGCAAAAAAAAATCAATCTTCTTTTGATGCTCCCAGATGTAATCAGAATTGATGGCAAAGGTTTCAAATGGGTTTTGTGAAACTTAGATTCGGTTGATAATTTTTTTTCTATATTTGGCCAGTTTTTTTAAAAAAGTTACTAAAGTGGTTATAATTTTTTTTACTGGATTTTGGTCATAACGTACACAGTGTGTTATCATTAAAAATACTAAGACCGGATTTTGGCCATACCGCACACAGTGTGCATTATCATTAAAAATACTAAGAATGGCCGGATTTTGGCCATAATGCACACAATATGCATTATCATTAAAAATACTAAGAATGAGTTTCTGGCCCTAATTATTATCTAATACAGGAAGTGCTATATTTTGTTTGATAATGCATCTACTGTATGCGTTATCTGCCACTTCATTTTTTCAAATTTTGTAATTTTTTTTGCAGAATTTATAATTTCTTTTGCAAAATTTATAACTTTTTTTGGCTAAACTTATAATTATTATATTTTTAAAAAAAAGGATAAAGTATTCTTTTATTTATGTCATTTAAGTCATTTAATGTATGATAATAATTATAACCATTTTAAAAAGGAAAATTTTATAAAAAAGTGCGAAGAAGTAATTCAAAGTATTTTATATTTTTGTTAGTTGCTGTAAATTTACTATAATAATTTATAGTTGATTTAAGTAAAAGAATTTATAAAAAAGTACCTAGAATAAATTCAAAGAAGAAATATCATTAATAGAAACCCTAAAATATTACCACTCTTTAAAATAAAGAAACTTATACATTGCTTGAACTGGGGTTATTACAATTTTTTCTATTATGCCTGAGCATTCGGTATCTGCTACATTTTAGGGGAAAATCCATATTTCAATAATTCATTTCCCCTTAAACCTCGTACCCTATTTTCGACCATGTTGATTGTTCATATTTGGAAGATAGAATGTTAAATTGTAAGGAGCATCTCTCCAAAACTCTTTATGCCTAACCGGATAAAAATTGGATTGGTATGTTTGTCTGTAAGTTTTTTGTGAATATATATACGGCATATAAGCATCTAGTCTTGTACCATTATCTTTACAGACGCAGGAGCATGAGAAAAAGGTAATGTGTATTCTTGACATTTTGCCATAACTGCCACGATTTTTCATTCATTTATAAAGTATAAACGTTGTTAACCCGCTAGCATCAAGACGTATCAGAGATTTAACCATGTAAATACCAGCTCATGGGTTATACTGTGTAACTGTGTGGTCTTTTTATTTTCAATTCAATTCGAAGAAACTTGTCAAAAACTCTTGTTGGAAATGAATGCACACAATTTCGGGCCTCTCGAAGATGTTGTTTGAAGTACTTAACAAGTTTGTTGAATATTAATTCAACGTGGACTTTTAGAGGTAAGACCCTAACTTTTTTCAAGACTTTGTTAAGTGCTTCTGAAATGTTAGTTGACATCACTCCATGCCTGTGCCCATCATCATGTAGGAGTGTCTATTTCTCCAGGGGTACTTAGCTAAATAAATGTAAGCTTGTACATATTTTTTTTGAATTTCATTCATGACACGTGCAAATTTCCATTGCTTAGCTTCTGTTCCAGCCTGCCACATTAAACTTTTTAATTCACTGTTCTTAAAGGTCTTGATGAAATTTGCCCGAATATGGTATAGACAAAACCTATGCACCGCAAATGGAGGTTGTCACAACGCTTGATTTTGCATAGCAGATAAAATCCCTTTATGGCGATCGGATATTAAACAAAAGTGTCGATCCTTAACAACGTTTTCCCATAGAATTTTGAGGAACCAATTCCAACTTTCGGATGCCTCTTTATCAATAATTTCAAATACAAGGGGGAACAAATAGTTCTTCACATCCCATGTGCTTATAATTAATAGTATACCCTTATATGGTCCTCGAAGATGAGTGCTATCCACAGAAATCACCGGCCGACAATTTTGAAATCCATTTATACAAAGCTCGAAACACCAAAAAAGAAATTTGAAAACATAGTCCGAGGGAATGCTCATTCTGTGATGCAACCACTCGTGCACAGTTCCCGAGTTTAAATCTTTCATTGCTTGGAGATATTTGGGTAGAATTGAAAAAAGTTCTCTCCCAACTGCCGAACACCTTTTCTACTACAAATTTCCAAGTATACCATGCCTTCTTGTACATAAAATCTATTTGATGTAATACTTGGACTTCTTAGATGACGTTCAAGACCGGGATCCCGGAATCGTTGGCAACAAGATGTGATATTAGTTTTGAAATAAATTTTGAAAGGGAAGATGGATGGAGGGATGATGTAGAGAGAGGGAAGACTAGAGAAAGAGTGATGGTGAGATGAGAGAGAAAGAGGGAAGAAGGAGAGTTGCAAAATTGGTGTTGGTACTGGCACTCATTCGCGATTAAATTGGAGAAGGAAAGAAAAAGAGATGATAGATAAGGGATTTCTTAAAATTTTGTAAAAAATTGCTTTTAGGTCCTTAAGAGATTACTAATTCAAAAAGTAGGGACCTAAATGAATTTCCCTTAAATTCTAAAGGATTAAAAGAAAGTTAAAACAAGTGAAATTTCAAATATACCCATTGACTTGATTGGTCGTTATTGACTTAACGGTTAAATGAAACAGAAGGGTTGGTTTTTATATATATATTTTTTGAATTTAAGGTACAAAACTAGCCATTTTGAAGTGCAGGGTCCAAAACTAAAATTTGGAAAAGTTTAGGGGGCATTGAGACTTTTTACCCTTTCAGAAATAATTGAAGTTTTGAAAATATAATGCCAGAAGTACAAAATAGAGAAATTAGTAGCAATTTCATTTCATAGACAAAATACAAGTTATTTTGTTATTACTATGATCATATTTCTATAGGAAATGAATTAAAATAATACATTCTTTAAAAAGTAATTAAGTTATTTGATCAATTTTAGAAATAATTGACGTTCTTGAAAATATAATGCTAGAAATGCAAAATAGAGAAATTAGTAGCAATTTCATTTCATAGACAATTTGTTTATATTACTATAGTAAATTACTTAAAATAATATGTTCTTTAAAAAATAAGCAAGTTATTTGATCAATTTTAGAAGTAATTGAAATTCTAAAAAATATAGTGCTAGAAGTACAAACTAGATAAAGTAGTAGCAATTTTATTTCATAGACAAAATGCACGTTACTTTGTTATTACTATGATTATATTACTATATGAAATGACTTAAAATAATATGTTTTATAAAAAATAAATAAGTTATTTTATCAATTTTAGAAATAATTGAAGTTTTTGAAAATATAGTGCTAGAAGTGCAAAATAGAGAATTAGTAGCAATTTAATTTCATAGACAAAATACGAGTTATTTTGTTTTTAACATGATCATATTAATAGGAAATTACCTAAAGTAATACCTTCCTTAAAAAGTAAGTAAATCATTTGATCAATTTTAGAAATAATTGAAGTTGTTGAAAATATATTGCTAGAAATGCAAAATAGATAAATTAGTAGCAATTTTATTTCATAGACTCTACAAATCATTTTGTTATTATTATGATTATATTACTACAGGAAATGACTTAAAATAATAAGTTCATAAAAAATAAGTAAGTTATTTTATCAATTTTAGAAGTAATTAAGTAACTTATAGTACAATGCTATATTATACAAAATTGTATGATACAATATAATATATTTATCTACGTATTTAATATAGGCAAATATAATATATTTAGTGTAATATAGACAAATATATTATTTAAATAATAGAACGTACATACTTGTATAATATATAATTAATAACATTTAATGTAATTTAATAACAATCAATTAGAACATGTTAGTCCTCATAGGTTTATTAATATATGAATACTCTTCTGCCCGAATACTCTTCTGCCCGAATACTCTCATAGTTTTTCTTGATAGATTCTCAAACTTTAAGCTTTAATTTATCTAATTAATAACTTATATCTATTCAATGTGATGCTAAGTGGCTTAATTTGAGCCGGATTAATAGGGTTAACTAAGTAAATTGATGACAAAATAAAATATGACATAACATAAATACCCTTTATTGTATTTTAAGCTGAAATTTAAATATATTTAAATAAAATAATAATTTACGATTTTAATGATTTTTTCTCTTCTATTCTAACAACAATTCAACTTATTATTAAAAAAAATTCTCTCTCTCTCTCTCTCTCTCCTTCTTCTTTTTCTTCTTCTTCTAAATCTTTCTCTCCTTCAATATCTGATTTCTTCTTCCAAGTTCTTTTAAAATCAGGAATTCAAGATACGTGAACAGAGAAAAATCTTGTTCCCGTAAATCACGATTTTACACTGCTGATGTAGCCAAATTTATAACCGTACAATACAAGGAATTCGCTAGTGGGTTAATACAATTCTAGTGAACTAAGGTATTAATTTAGCAATTACATAGGATTAGGAAATCTGGAGATCTTAACAATCTCCAATAAGTTCAACCTCTCCTTTCCAATTTTCATTCCTCTACATCTTGAACAACTTTTTTTTTTTTTTAATGGAAGAACATCCCAGTTCACTATTCTTATTCTAATCATCCCCGCCCCCAAAAAAAAAAAAGAAAAAGAAAAAGGAAAATGATATCCTCCCAACCCTTGATTCCTTGTATCAGTTGCAAATCTAGATCATCTAATCTGATTACCAATTTATGCAACTTCATTGAGGTAAAATTTAAGAGTTCTTGTTGAGGAATATGCATGTTTCCTTATTTAGATGTTCTATATATTTAGCTATTTCTATAAACTTATAAATCCTAAACCTTCTAGTTTAATACTTTTCTAATTGTAATTTATCTCCATAATAGCTAGACTAGAGGATTTGTAAACAATTATAATATAATTTCTTTGACATAATAAAATAGAAAGCATTAGATTGTTTTCCCCACTGGAAACTTTCATAGTATAAAAGCCAGTCTTGTCTAAACTTTCAATATGAGTTACGACAAAGAATATATTGGCAACATTGACAATGACATGGTCGAAGAAAGCCATGTTCGTAAAAAAAAAAAAGATGCCTACTATGTAGCATCCTCAGATGGACCTGGACTGATTATAACAACGGTCCAGTTAAAAGATAATGAAAAAGACAACAATTATGTAGAATGCAAAAGCCATGCGATTGACCTTTCGTTCAAAGAAAAAATTGAGTTTTGTCGATTGAACAGTTCCCAATCCAGAAAATGATCCTTACAAAGAGGAAGAATAGTGGGAATTTAATACACTGGTAAATTCTTGGATTCTTAACACTATTGAGCCCTCTCTTCGATCGTCTATAAACTACTCCAAAAGAGCTAATGAATTATGGATAGATTTAGAGGAAAGATTCTTAATTGGAAACGAGCCATGGAAATATGAATTGAAAACCGCATTGACAAATTGTAAACAATGAGGAGATTCAATAAACGTGTATTTTTCACGTTTGAGAAAATTATGGGACAAGCTAGAAAATTATACTCAACTTTCATCCACTAAAGATATGGAATTATTAGCAGTTATTACACAAGAAAGGAAGGAAGAAAAAATTTTCCAATTCTTAATGAGATTAAATAATGCAAATTTACGGTACTGTCCGCTCTCAATTAATTCAACAAGAACCGATGCCAAGGATGAAAATCATTCTTTCCCAAATATGCAAAGAAGAATAGCATAAAAATCTAGCCCGAACGAAAGATACCGGCGGCGACAGTGTTGGTTTCGTTGTTGCCAAACCGGACCGCTCACATATTTGCACACACTGCCGCCGCAGTGGACATGACACCAATGGTTGTTTTCACTTGATTGGCTTCCCGAACTGGTGGCCCAAGCAACCTTCAGCCAGCACCAGCAGCAAAATCACTCGCAGTTTAGCCGTCACTCGTAGCAGTCGCGGCAGAATCACAGGGGGAGGAAAAGCGAATCGAGGCAGGAGCAACTTCTCTGCACGCGGCCGACGACCTTCTTCCGCCAGGACCCAACACAAGTTGACTGGAAGTAATGGAGATGGATGGGCTAATGTCGCTGTTACAACCGGCCATGGAGGAGCTTCTGTCAATAGCTACCGAATTGGATAGGGACAAGGAAGTAATTTTGGAAACCCCATTTTTGGAAACCCAACAAATAATATTGAACATTTGAATGCTAGCCAATGGTAAACACAGTTGACCCTATTAAACAATTCCAATTCCAGTTCGCATGATAAACTCTCTGGTATGAAAAATTTATGGATTTTAGATTCGGGTTGTTCTCATCATATGATTGGTAGGTTTTTTTTTTTAATTTAAATATTATTCATCCATATACTGTTGGACTACCTAATGGTGCTAAAGCAATTGCACTACAAGAAGGAATGGTTTCTCCAAATCCTAGACTTAAACTTCTTAGTGTGTTTTTCATACCAGAGCTTACATGCAATTTAATTTCATTAGCCCAATTAGCACGTGACTCGAAGTGTTTTATCACTTTCTCTGATCATTTTTGTGTGATACATGACCGTACCTCGATGAGGCCGATTGGAGTGGGTGAGCAAAGGAAAGGGATATACTTCTACAAGCCACTACAGTTATTATCTTTATCCGACTTTTCTAGTGTTGTTTTTTACTCAAGAACATTATGGTATATCCGATTAGGACATCCTTCGGACTTTGTAGTACAAAAATTCTTGGGTCTCTCTCTAAGAACTCTACCACTACTACTGTACCTTGCAACATTTGTTTACGTGCCAAGCAAACTCGTGAATGTTTTCCTTTAAGTATCAATAAAGCTTCTGCCATTTTTTATTTAATTCACTGTGACTTGTGGGGTCCTTATAAAACTGTGTCCACCATTGGTGCTTTATATTTTCTTACCATACTGGATGACTATTTTAGAGCAGTTTGGATCTATTTGATTGCTGAGAAAAGCGAAGCTGCTTTTGTTTTAAAAGATTACTTTGTCATGGTTAAAAATTAGTTTCACAAAACAGTGAAAGCAGTTCGTAGTGACAATGGCATAGAGTTTGTCTGTCTAAAATCCTATTTTTCTTCTCATGAAATCATCCATCAAACCACTATTGCTGGCACACCTCAACAAAACGGTTAAGTGGAACGCAACCATCATTATATCTTAAATGTTGCTTGGGCTTTATGTTTACAAGCTAACTTGCCTATCAAATTTTTGGGAGAGCGCATCTTAACAGCGGGCTACCTTATCAATCGCACCCCCTCTTCCTTGTTACGTGGCAAAATGCCTTATGAATTGTTACATGGGACCAAGCCATCCTATTCTCATATTAAAAGTTTTGGGTGTTTAGCGTATGTCCATGATCATGATTTACCCAAAGATAAATTCCGTGCCCGCAGTCGAGTTTGTGTCTTTCTCGACTATCCCTTTAACAAGAAAGGTTGGCGATTTTATTATCTGCAAAATCAGAAATTTTTTCTATCAAGGGATGTGATTTTTTATGAGACTAAGTTTCCTTTTCAAGAAAATAATACAGACCATACTCCGAATTTTACCTAATCTTACAATTTTGGGGAACAAATTATAGGCTCTCTAACCCCGAGTACCTGGGACAGGGGGAGTGAAATTCTGCTTGGGACCAATATTCTAGACCAGTCCAGCCTAACAACCCAGCCCATCAATATTCCAACAGTTGGGCCCAGCCCTTCAGGCCAGTCCACCAATACTCCAGCAGCTGGACCCTTTCCCAGTCTAGACGCCGCAGCCCAGAAGCCTCTTTCAGCGGCCTAGATGCAAGACCTCCAGCCTCGGTCCAGCCCTCTTACTACAGCCGCACCTACCAGCCCAGGCATTTCTTCTCGTAGGCTTTCTTCTCGCGGCCCAACCTCGATCTCTCCTCCTAGCCAAGCGAAATCTGGGTTACTTTCTAGTAACCTAGACGCAAACCCATCAATATCCCAGGCACGTTCCAGTAAACTTGCAGCATCGCCCAGTCAAGCTGTTAACCCAGCAGTGTATTTTCAACCTGCGGATAACCAGCCCACTCATAATACACTTGGCATAAGAAAAAGTAGTCGCATTAAAACTATTCCTGTTCGGCTCCAAGATTTTGACTGTAATGCCATATGGAAGTCTTCTATATCCCATTCTTCTTCTGCTTCTTCTATCTCCTCGACCTTCTCAAGTAAGTCCCTTTATCCTATTACACATTTTTTTTATTATGACAAAATTTTCTCTTCGCATCGGCATTTTCTAGCATCTGTTGCAACTGAATTTGAGCTTACTAACTACTCTGACGTTGTCTCTAATCCTAAAATGGCGCATTGCAATGCAACAAGAAATTGATGTCCTAGAAAAAAATGGCACGTGGTCCTTGACTTCTTTGCTGCTGAAAAACGTGCTCTTGGGAATAAATGGGTATTTCGCATTAAATATAAAGCGGACGGTACAGTCGAACGTTACAAGGCCACTTGTTAATTTTAGGCAACACACAAAAAGTGGGCATCAATTTTACAGAAAATTTTGCCCCCGTTGCTAAAATGGTCATTGTTCGCACCTTGCTTTCCATTGGTACCGCCCGTAACTGGCCTATACACCAAATGAACGTCCATAATTCTTTCCTCCATCGATATTTAACAGAAGAGGTTTATATGCATCCTCCACCTGGTTTTTGCCCTTTCTTTCATGGGCATGTTTGTCTTATGAAGAAATCCTTGTATGGCCTTCGCCAAAACCCTCGATGTTGGTTCTCCAAGCTCACTATTGCTCTCTGTAAGTGTGGGTTTTCCCAGTCCTATGCAGATTATTCCCTTTTTACATATTCTCGAAATAATGTTTTTTTATGTTTTCTAATTTATGTGGACGATTTATTACTCACTAAAAATTCTCTACCGCTCTAAATAAGTTCAAAGCTTCTTTGAATACGTACTTTCATATGAAGTACTTGGGACCTCTAAAATATTTCTTGGGAATTGAAATTGCAAGAAACCCTTTAGACTTATTTTTGTGCCAATGAAAGTACACTTTGGAGATTCTCTCTGAGATTGGCTTGCTTGGGGCCAAACCGACTTCTACTCCTATTGAACCAAATCATCAGTGGGCCAAGGCCTCTAGCCCTTACTTTGATAAACTAGATCGCTACCGCCGCCTCACTGGAGAGTTGATATATCTTAATCTTATTCATCCTGAGCTTGCCTGTGCTCTTCATATTCTCAATCAATTTATGCACAACCCTCGCTTTGCCCATTCGGATGCTGCTCTTTAGATGGTTCAATATCTTAAGGGTAGCCCTGGTCGTGGCATTTTTCTTTGCTTTGTCTTATGGCGGATTAGACTTAACTTTTTTTTTAAAAGAGAAAAACGGCTTACCAAAAAGAAATCGATTTCTGGAACAGATCCCATGTCTATATTCGCCTATCTGCATTATCGAAATTTTGTATTTAAAGAATCAGGTGCAGATAAATCAGGGGAAAAGGAAGTGATGAAGGAAAGACTTCATTGCTTGCTTGATGGCATTCCCTTGCGATCCTACTAGTAAGACAAACCTTGCCAGTCAGGGAAGGAGTGGCGGTAGCTTCCTTTGTCTGCAGCTACAACTGGCTTTGCTCCATATTTCTTTCTATGAGCTCGGAGTTGAAGGAGCTATACTCTAGTTAAGGAAGCTACTATGCTGTTGTGGAAGGTTAGGATCTCCTTGTTCTTCTTCTTCTAGATTATCCTTGTTTGGTCTGTTATCTCCTGATGGAGACTCGAGAGACCTATACCTCCTTTTAGTAGGGACCTAAATACAAGAATGGTTTTTATTAGAGTCAAACCATGCCTTATGACGAAAGGGGGAGAAAGGACGGATCACCTGTCGATCTGTGATCAAAGAAAACTATACCTGAAGAATGGGATATAGATTGACAAGCACAAAAGCCATATCTATTAATCTACGCTCATTGATGAGACGCACATCACGATGTGCACCTAACTCAGGGTTGTCCATTCCTGTGGTTCAGGACTGGCCCAGAGATCATAAAGGAGGGGGAGGCATTTCAATCTAACATACTCCGGTGAATGGGTACAAGTCTACCACTAAAAACATAAAAGTTACCTTTCTAACTTGGATTACCAATTTAGATAAGTAAGATAATGGTTACATTTCTAACTTGGGTATCAAAAGAAAGTGTTTTCTTATTTTTCTTTAAGGTTATATTGTTCAATTAAATTATAAATATTTCATTAAAACAAAAAATGTCACATAATATTGTTTGGAGGAAATGACTTAATATAAATTATTTCACTATAAATTAAATACTTAATTTATTATCATTTTTAAAATAAATATAAAAAGTTAGCAATCCCAGCCCTTGCCTATTCCTGAAGAGGAGAGAGAAGAAGGAAATGAACAAGAGCTCGAGCTAAAAGGAACTAGCTTGTAATGTTAGGGTGTAAGGGGTAGAGCTATCCGATCGAGTATGTTGGCAATTTATGCTTGCAGTTTTGTCTGCCTTTGGGGGTTTATAGGCTCTGCCCTGATCTTTGTCCAAATTTTTGTAATTAGTTTCTACCTGTGAGATAATTTAGTCAAGAACGAGAGTCTGTAGTGCACTTCAGAGAGTCTAAAATACCGGTAAAGCTTAATCTCATTTCTAGTTGTACCAAGGAGGAGAGTCGTTAAAACCCCGAAAAACCTAACTAGAGTTCTAGCATGGACTGGCTATCCTTCAAGACACGGTTGAAGCTAATTCCCTGACTCTCGCTAAATCTATTACGGCGGGCTGAACACCCCACTAGTTGCGCAGAATTTGCTAAGAGCTTTAGTGTGACAGGTTTGACTCGAGACCTTTCTTCGGTCACCTTCAGATCTCTCCTCAATTCTCATCATCCTTTCGGCCTCATGGCGGTGCATCATAAGCATCTGGGTTGTAGAGTGACTTAACAGTACCCGATGATATTCAGGGATGGATGTAGACCCATCGGGTAGGGATAATCATTCCGGTCCTGGGAGAGGTGGCAACCATTCTCAAGAACCAAAAAGACTGAGATGAGGGAAGGAAGCCCTATGAGTCACTGAAAGCAGGAGGGGCCTTGATCAATCATATTTTCTTATGTTATACCTGTCTCTTTCTATCGAACTATTGAACCTCTATAGAGCGCAGAATTTCGTATAGTAATACATCGCTTTTGGGGACAGGCAGCCTCTATCATCCTTAGAAAGAAAAAGACATGTCACTATGTCATCGATAGCAAAAAAGGGTGGGCTTTCGCTCTGCACCTAGCGAAGAGTAAACCTAGACTGTTCCCTTATAGAGGAAACAAGTAAGGTGGGTATACTAATACTATATTTATCCGCTTATTGGGACTCCTTCTAATGACCTATTCATTTTGTTATCATTTCAAGTTGGACGCCCCACTTCTCCGCCAAGAACCAAAGCTTTCATTCTCTTTGACCCCACTAAACATTTGTTCCCAATCGACTTAACAAAAAGAAAATGTGCAATTTCGGTAGTAATTTTCCATTTCAGTTGGAAAATGCAGTCAGATGTTTGGGGCAGTATAAGCGATCAAGGGGTAGTAACTCATATCACGGGAAGAAACTTTGCGCAGACTTCTATTACTATTAATGGGTGGCTGTTTCGGCACTGAAAGTAAAAAGGCGGCAACTAGTGAGGGGAAATTATTCCAACCAAAAGCCCTTTTCTTAGCACAGGGCTAGAGAACATGGCCAGTAGGAAAGGTGTGATTGAGCGACCGTCTATAGCTGAACTTGCCTCTCGGAAGGAGTCTAGATCCTAGTTCAGCTAGACTATCTCCTTCTTCCAGTAAGGATAACTGTAGGTCGGTGGCTACTTAAGGAAACTCCGATTTGATCCGCCCCCAGCTGGGAGGCATTTATCTCATCTCGATCACAAGGAGAGGTTCGCTATGATGAGGGGTACTTTTTTTCCCTTCCGGAAAGAATGAAATGCATAGGGGACCATCTCTTTGTTGCAGCATGCTCCTCAGATTTACGGATTCGAAGGGGGCCTCAGGCCCTAGTTTTTTCTTTTTTGTCGTGTCTTATTTTATCACGATGGGCTTTCTCCGAGCTTTGACGTGAACCGAGGAGAAAAGAACCACCTCCTTTTCCATGTACTCTTTAAGAAGTTAAGGTCATAACATTGGATAGAGGACGGCATCTTAAAGCTCCCTCCAGTGCAGACGGAACCAAGCCATCAAGAAAGGTAGGATCCTGCTTTCTGCATCTTTCATCGAGCTCCGAGCTCTACTAGAAAGAAAAAAAATCTCCTCTATTCTTAGAGGAAATATTATCTAAGGGGCTTATAAGTCCAGCCCTTGAATTCCATTCCGTAGTTGTAGTGTGAGAGAATATGTTGAGAAGCCTGTAGAAAGTAGTTTAGCTATACCGTACCGGGATTTCCAGGCTACAAATCCCTGTATAGTGCTGCACTTTTTCTTAATATGGTTATTCTAGCGGTTCCCTAACCTCCTTAGCCGCGGGGGTTGACCCTTTTCATTCTACCACTTTATGTCTCAATCTTTGTTATGCCCCTTAGTTAGCTAGACATACCAATCTAATGTTCCCGAAAGAAACTGATTGGCATATGTTGTGATATCTTAACATTACATCTTCCTTTGCTGGCTAGATACGGAAGTGAAGGTTCACGCTTGGGCCCTTTACGAGTACTTTTTTTTAGTTAGACCGGCAGGAAGCCATGAAACTTTTCTTTGCTTTGTCTTATGGCGGATTAGACTTAACTTTTTCTTTAAAAAGAGAAAAACGGCTTACCAAAAGAAATTGATTTCTGGAACAGATCCCATGTCTATATTCGCCTATCTGCATTATCGAAATTTTGTATTTAAAGAATCAGGTGCAGATAAATCAGGGAAAAAGGAGGTGATGAAGGAAAGACTTCATTGCTTGCTTGATGGCATTCCCTTTCGATCTTATTGGTAAGACAAACCTTGCCAGTCAGGGAAGGGGTGGCGGTAGCTTCCTTTCTCTGCAGCTACAAATGGCTTTGCTCCATATTTCTTTCTATGAGCTCGGAGTTGAAGGAGCTATACTCTAGTTAAGGAAGCTACTATGCTGTTGTGGAAGGTTAGGATCTCCTTGTTCTTCTTCTTCTAGATTGTTCTTGTTTGGTCTGTTATCTCCTAATGGAGACTCGAGAGACCTATACCTCCTTTTAGTAGGGACCTAAATACAAGAATGGTTTTTATTAGAGTCAGACTATGCCTTATGACGAAAGGGGGAGAAAGGTCGGATCACCTGTCGATCTGTGATCAAAGAAAACTATACCTGAAGAATGGGATATAGATTGACAAGCACAAAAGCCATATCTATTAATCTACGCTCATTGATGAGACGCACATCACGATGTGCACCTAACTCAGGGCTGTCTATTCCTGTGGTTCAGGACTGGCACAGAGATCATAAAGGAGGGGGAGGCATTTCAGTCTAACATACTCCGGTGAATAGGTACAGGTCTACCACTAAAAACATAAAAGTTACCTTTCTAACTTGGATTACCAATTTAGATAAGTAAGATAATGGTTACATTTCTAACTTGGGTATTAAAAGAAAGTGTTTTCTTATTTTTCTTTAAGGTTATATTGTTCAATTAAATTATAAATAATCCATTAAAACAAAAAATTTCACATAATATTGTTTGGAGGAAATGACTTAATATAAATTATTTCACTATAAATTAAATAATTAATTTATTATCATTTTTAAAATAAATATAAAAAGTTAGCAATTGAAATACATAATGTGTGGTCTGGTCCTCACAAAGAAAAACAAAAGAAAAGAAGAAATACATGATATTTGTCTGGTTTCATTTTATCAAATGATTTCCAAAGGGAAAAATAAAAAATTTGGTACCTACATAATAACTTATTTTCTCCTTGTTAATTTTTTTTAATTTTATTTTTACACAATTTTATACAAAATTAAGTAACAATTCTTTTAAAAACTTTTTTATTGGTTCTTTTTTGTATCTTTACGAGAATGAAAATTTTCTTTACAATTTTTATGTCTAAAAAATTATTCTAAAGAATAAGAGCATTATAACATATATAAGTTTGTTTATTTTTATTTTTCGCGATTGGATAAGAATATTGAGTTTCATAAAAAAATGCTTCCTAACTATTTTCTTGAGTTTTTTAGTTTTTTTATAAAAAATGATAAAAGTACAAAATTTTCTTTTATATCGAAATATTCTAATTTGATCATTTCATCCATTACATAAAGACTATACTTTTAGTTTAATATAATTTTGATAATGTATAAACATTTATCCCGTTCTAAAGCCCAAAATAAAATAGTTAAGTTCGAGAAACCCACATTTCACCTAGTTAGTGTTATGTGATGAGCCTCATTTTTCTATTTCAAGTGAGTTATTTTTTTTTAAAGAACCCAAAGTTTATATATGTAATAATTTGTTATTATTTAAATTTAAATAATTTTATTGTTTGTTATCCATTAAATTAATGTTAAAGACTAATGTTTGGCTTGATTTTTTTTTTTTTTTGAGAGAAAAATGAATTATGTATTATTGATGTAAAAAGAAATAGCCTAAGCTACAACTGATGGTATATTTCTGGTCCATTCCAAAGGTACATCAAAGAGTATAGCAGCTTTTGTAAAAAGGTGAGTCGGGCTATTCCAGAACCTACAAACGTTTGAAGAGGAAGTGGAAGCAAGAAAGGTATTATCAAGGAAATATGATGCCAAAGCTCCAAGCTCAGAAAATTTTCCTCACGAGAGGTAAAGCTATTAACGGCCTTGAGAGAACGACTTTCCACGATCAATAGGTTAGAGATGGAGGATCCAGTCATATAACCTTCAGTAATGCTGATGAGTTCACCATAATCTATAGAAAAATGACCCAAATAGAGGATAGCCTGGGTGAATAGGGGCGTACCTAAATGGTTTCGTATCAAGATACCGATAGTAATTTTGCCATCAGAGAAAGTCACGTCAGTAATTTTTCCATAAGAGAAAGTCACATTAGTATTAACTTTAAATATTCTATGGTTTGGGGGCTTCCAAAAGTGCAGAGGAGATAGTGCAGAGGAGATAGTGCAGGGCCTAACTGTGTAGCTAGGGGAGACATATTATCAAGATTGAGAATTCCACAATAAAAATAAAGTGTTTGGAAGGCAATGACGAGCACACTAGAACATGTCCCTTCATAACGAAACATGTTATGGGCATACCATATCAACAGCAACATGTAGTAAAAACTACAATATCCTTATGCTCAAACTGAAGGAGGATCGTTTGAAATAGATCCTTAAAGCTAACCATTGGGATCTTTCTTCATTTGTCGCCAAGGAGTAAAAGATCTCAAGCTTGCTTTGAGAAATCATAGTCTAACATAATATGTCTATCATCTTCAGCATGAAAACCCCATTGAATGAACGCAGACAATACCATCAGTTTTACCCCTTCTTAATATATTCATACCTGTGGGGAGGATATTTTGGATAGCTCGACAAAGACGAACATCCGTACCTTAGGCTGAACTTGGAGCTTATGTATGGATTCCACAAGAAAGTGTCATGAGATTAACTTAAAGGCCCATCTGTCTGTCTAGTAAAGTAGAGATAGTTTATTCCTGCCTTGTAACCCAACTTTACTGTGTAAATGCCATTGGTAGTATAGTGCTATATAAGTTTGTCATTACGCCAAGTCAGATTAAGCAAGATCTTAAGTATGGCCTCAGCTCCATGGTGGAGAAAAAGATGTCAGATTTTGTCATTCCACCAATCATTGATTGAAATCAATGAGGTCTACCACATTCCTTTCACGTCATATGGAGAGGAAGTAAGAGGATAGAGAAAACGCATTCAGGAAGGGACCCACTTATCATGCAAAATTTTAGTGGAGATGTCATTCCTTATTCGGGACCTCAACCCTAAAAGTAGGTTCCTTCCTTCAAGGAGACTCTATCAGGGAGGATGGCTAATGCTCCAGCGAAACACCTAGGAAATTTCTCGAGGGGAATTGTATTTAGCCTAGAGATAGTTAGCCACCAATGATGATGGAGAAGTAGTAATACGTCAACATTGTTTAGTGAGAAGTGAAAGATTAAAGCCTTCAAAATCGTGAAAACCCATTCCCCATATTTTTTTTTGTTTTATAGAGGTCATTCAAGACTTCCAACACGGTCTTTTTATTGCCCTCAAAACTACCCCAAAAGAATTGGAGAATAATAGAAGGGCTGAATGGCACAAACAGGCAAAAGAAAACAAGACACTGCAAAAGTCAAGATAGCTTGAACAATATTTTAATGAGAATTTCTTTACCTACTTGAGATATATTATGCATATTATAAGCTATTATTTGTAAATTAGAAGCTTGAAATTAATATTTACATCAAGATGTTAAATCTTTTCAAATAATTTATTAAAATTAAGTTTGGTTTTAATATTTACTTATTATTAGCCATTTTTTAGTTATTTTTCGAAATTGGAATTTCTATGCGAATCGAGATCGAGAAAAGGAAGTTTTCCAATCACTGACCCAAACCCTAGAGGAACTGAACTGCAAAAAATACGTAAATCAGTATGAAAGGGGCCCCGCTTGATAGATGTTCATCGATGGGAAGAGTTCCTTATAGGGGTTCTACCTGGCTTTTCAACAAGTCGGGTACCACACGCTCGGATTTGAGGTTTTTTGTTTTTTACAAAATTTGGTTTCTAACTAAGCTTAATTTTTTCTGTTTTTGTTAACATATTTTTGGTTTTTTATGATTTTAACGAGAATTAAGTTTTTCTAAAATTTTCCATATCTTAAATAAGAATTTTTCTTTTTACTTTTATTTGATATTTACCGGAATTGAAGAGTTTCGAACATTTTTTACTATTATGCATATTTTTTAATAGGGAGAGTAATTAGGAAAATGATGAAAATTTATTTTAGAAGTTGTTCGGGATTTTTTTTATAACAAAGTTTTAAACCCAATACTTGCAAGTGCACAAGATCAATGTAATACAGAAGTATTAGGGTATCGAACCACAGAGAAAGGCTTAAATACCTAAATTATTATCTTCCTAAATTAATTTTATAAAAAGAAGAATCAAATTTTTTTATCTAAGAATTATTCCTAAAGTAAAATAAAACTAATGAATAACGTAAATAAACTAAAACTAACGGGGGATTAACCAAAGAAGATGATTTAGAACCTTGAATCCACCACCAACCTACATAACAATTATTTAATTTTATTTAGGAGAAAAGATTAAACATTCATGTGGTGATCTAGGCTACAAGCTTCGATTTACTAGAGAAATATATTGTGCTTAAATGCATGACATAATCCATCTAACCATTAGCATAACTTATTCATTCCTATGACATAAATCATCTAAAATTAGCATGAACTATTCAATTCTAAAACCCACAATATACTTGCAAAAATCACATATCTCTTATACTCAAGACTACAAGAATTAAGCATGGATAAAAATATTAATCAACCCAAATAATTATTCTACAAGAACAATCACAAAGAATTAATTGCATCAAACCAAGAACATCCCAAGATATGCAATCACATAAATAAAATAATAAATCTCCCAAAATAAAATAAATCAAAGTCACATGGCTAGGATTTCATCAAAATTCTAAAAATAAATTTAGTTCATAGCTAAAGGAAAAGAAGGAACCAATTTATTGGAAGAAATCATGGCTTTTTTCCTTCAACTGAAGCTGAAATTCCGCAGCTTCTGCTTGCTGGAATTTTTCGGCTGCTGCTGTCCAGATTCTTCTGCTCAGCTGCAGTTGCTAGAATTTTCTGCTCAGATTGCTGCAGCTTCAGATATCTGCAGCTTCAGATATCTGCAGCTCCTCCCAGCAGCTGCTTTGGATCGCTGCGGCTGATTTCCGTGGCTGCTTATGTTGTTTACCAAAGTAGCTTGCACAACTGCTTCTTCTGTTTCAGCTCCCCCCAGCTCTCCCGGTTCTCTCCCTCTATACTTTTCTCTCTATTGATTCTTGTCTTTTTTTTCGGCTCTCTCTTGCTCTCCTTTTAAAGTAGCTACCCTAGCAGCTTCCTCTTCAATTTCTTTTTCCTTTTTCTCCTAGGTCTTGGCAGGCTTTCCTTCTCCTTTTTTTCTTTGGTTTTCTTATTGCTACATTGGGCCACCTTTCTCTTTTCTTTTGTTCACCGTGAGCCTCTCTAATGGGCTTCAACTTCTCAATTGTGGGCTTATTTGTGGCTTCTTTCCCTTTATCACCAAAATAAATTAAATAGAATAATTATGTTTAATAAATAAATAAAATATATTTAAGGGCTAATAATTAAAACTTAATGTGTTTATTTGTATTAAAATCGACTCTATCAACTCCCCCACACCTAAGTTTTGCTAGTCCTCAAGCAAAAATAAAGAATAAAAAGAAAAATGAAAAACCTTAGAGGGGGGTGAATAAGGTTTTTGGCTAATTTTAAAAAATCTTTTGTGTGATTAGAGAGATAAACCTCCAATTTGTTTGTGAAAGATTTCTAAAACTTTTTTTAATAAGAATCCACACAAAACACAATCTTATAGTATTGATAATTAAGAAATGAGCATAGAATTAAACATTAAAGAACATGCACAACAATTTATAGTGGTTCACTCTCTCAAAGAGCTACATCCACTACCTTGAGACTCAACCCAAGGATTTCACAAATCCACTAACTTCAAAGTTGGTTACACAACTACACAATGAGGTTCACCCTTCAAGGGTTTTACACTAAAACCTCAAACACAACAATACAACAAGTTTATCAAAGGATCACCCAAAGGGTTTTCCACAAACCTTTGATCACAATAAAAATAGAGAGAGTTAGGAGCAATGTTACCAAATGAGCTTGAGAAGAGGAAGATTACAACTCAATGGAATACTTATACAAGCACCTCTTTTCTTCTTCTTTGATGGATGATCAACAATGAAGCTCAAGAAGATTTTTGTTTGGGATTGAAAATAATTTGCAATAAATGAATTTTTGAAGCTCTTTAAATGTCTTAAATGTTCTCAATGAATAATTCCCAAACTTGTTGCATTTATGGCTGATAATTAAGTGTTTATATAGAGTCTTGAAGCACAAGACCGTTGTATTAAGAAAATAGTCGTTGCTTTTCAGAAATGACCGTTGCATTCTATGCAATGGTAATATTTTTTTACAGTGACAGCAAAAACCAGACGACCGGTTCCTGAAAACGGACTGCCGGTTTTAACAGAAAGATTCGGACTTGTTCAAGCTAGAAAACGGACTGCCGAATTTTGATTTAGAAAAATCAGACGACCGGTTCAAAAACCAGATGACCGAGTTTTTTGAACAGAAAGATTCGGACTTGATTTTTCTAAAAACGGACTGCCGAATTTTTTTACTTTGGAAAAACGGACGACCGGTTCTAAAACCGGACTGCCGAATTCTTGTTTTCCTCAGCCAAGTTTCTTTTTAAACAAAAACTTTCTTCCTTGTTTCAAAGGCATGTATTCTTGACAATCATTTTAAAGAGAAGAAAAACTTTCCAAAACATCTTCAGTCAAGAATACTTAGATTTTAACAAAAGATTATATCTTAGAAAATCATAAGAAGACCTTCATATATGATCAATTAATCAAAGACTAAGACTAGGGAGTTTACAAGATAGTACCTAGTTCACTCTAACATAGACAAAGCCTTCAATGTCTTCAATGATTTTGATCTTGGCATGGCTTGGTCTCTTCTTCTCTATTTTGCCCTCATCAACAAGATCTTTTGCTTGTAGACTTTGAGACTTCACAGGTACTTCTTTTGTTCTATGAAGGGTTAGCTAAAATACTCACACAAGCATATGTTAATCATAATCAAAACATAAGTATTAATGCCCTTAGGGCTAACAAAAAACTAACTAGCCACTTTCGTAGGACTCACGATTATACTTAGCATGTGCAATAAGCCCTTTAAACCCCTAAGTTCCCCCTAGTGGACGAATATGGTCTCGTGGGGGTTTACAGACGACGTACCCACAAAGTCAAAATAAACAACAAACTTTAGAAAAGATAGAGAATAGCCCAAATTAAGTACCCTCCATCAATATCACAAACTTATCAAGACAAATACTCTTCCTCTCATTTTTAAACTTAAGTAAATAAACAAATATTCAATTATCTCCCATAACTAATGCAAAACTTGTGTAATGTGTGATCGTGGTCATAAGAGAGTATAAAATAAATACTAGACAAAATTTTTCAAGTTACATATAGAGAACAAATCTCAACAAGAGTTTATTCCATAGGCTCACTCTTCGTACCTTCTCTCCACTAATCAAGGATTCTCAACTCAACTCAAATCAAGTAGGACTTTAAAGCTTGTAATGTAAGGTTAGGGTATTGGTTAACAAACGAAGGTAAGGAATTCAAAATCAAAGAAAAGAGAGTTTACAAAGGAGATGGATACTTTAAAATTTAGACAAACTTTCTAACTTTGTTTTTGCTCCTTTTTTTTCAGTAATACATTCACCAACTACCATCTTCTTTTTCTCAAAATTTCATCATTTAAGGCCCATCTTTTTCTTACATTTATAAATTCGGGCCTCTTGAATTTTTTTTTTCTTTCTTTGCACCTTATGACTTGTAACAATCATGTATCAACTTTTTTTCTTATCTTTTTTTTTCCATCTCAATACATTTATTTTTTTTTCAGCACAACAAATCATATATATACATTTTTTCTTCTCCCTTTTATCAAAATAACTTATTTTTCGAAAACACACAAACAACAACCAATCATTGAAGCACAAGTTAGAAGTTTGCATTAAGCTCTCTACAAGATTAAGGGTTAATATTTAAGTGGTTTAAAGAAAGAAGTAACATTCAGGCTCAAAAGGGTACGAAGGTAAAAATTATAAAATCTTGTAAGCTTGAAAAGTACAAACGATTCAAAGAAGGCCTATGACCATTGTCTTTGAGTCAAATCGAGAAAACCTTTCTATTTCGCCTCAAGAGGTACTCAAGTAAATTCTAGAATGTATAGAGGAGATTCATCAACTTTATGTAGCTCAAAAATAATGTAAAGGATTTATTAAATACTAACAATAACCCATGTGCTCAAGTGTAAGTCATGCAAAAGTTATAACATATATAGAATATAAGTCCATCACCCTAATTAAAAACAAGAAAAAAAGTACTTTTCTCAATTTATTCAAGACATTTTCAAAGGAACTCAAAAAGATTCATTTTTCAAGTGAAATCATATTTTTTTGGATTTTTTTAAAAATAAGATAGAAAAGTAAATTAAAAAAATCAGCAAAAAAAAAATTAAAAAAAGATGCAGCAACAAAAAAATAACTAACACTAGAACAAAAGCATCTTCTTCCCCACACCTAGACCATACATTGTCCACAATGTGATAAAAGAATACCAAGAATAGAGAAGAGACAAAGAAAAGAGCAACACAACCTGGTAGAAGAAGTAATATTAGTGCATGTTCAGAAAAGTAGTAGACCATCTCTGTAGCCTCCATGGTAATGATAAGTTGTCTGGTTACCCTATAAAACAAACACTTCATACATTTCTACCAATCAAGTGAAATAAAAACAAATAATATAATAAACAAATAAACAAACAAATAAATAAACAAAGTGAAATTTGGGTTGCCTCCCAAAAGCACTAAATTTAAAGTCTTCAGCCAGACTCTGTCACCAACTATTCGTTATATGTAGGATCTACTAACATAGTAGATTCAATTTTACCTTCTTCCATGTCATTGGTATTAGCAGGCTTCAACCATTGTCCATTAACAATCAAGGTTCGGTTGTTTTCAAGATCTGCAATCTGAATAGCTCCTGAGGGAAAAACTTGTTTGACAATAAAAGGTTCATCCCAACGAGATCTCAACTTACCAGGAAAAAGACGTAATTTAGAATTAAAAATCCAAACTTTTTGGTTAGGTTCAAATGATTTTCGAGAAATCATCTTATCATGAAAAGCTTTAGTTTTAGCTTTGCAAATTTTAGCATTCTCATATGCCTCATTTCGTAATTCATCAAGTTCATTTAATTGCAATTTTCTATTAGAACTAGCTTACTTCAAATCAAAATTAAGAGCTTTAATAGCCCAACAAGCTCTATGTTATAATTCTACTGGCAAGTGACGTGCTTTCCTAAAAAGAAGTCTAAAAGGAGACATTCCTATAGGAGTCTTGTAAGCTGTGCGATAAGCCCAAAGCGCATCATTCAATCTTTGAGACCAATCCTTCCTATCAGGTCTAACAGTTTTCTCAAGAATGAATTTAATCTCTCTATTAGACACTTCTACTTGACCACTTGTTTGGGGGTGATAAGGGGTAGCCACTTTATGAGTTATAGAATACTTCCTAAAAAGAGTTTCAAAAGAACGGTTACAAAAATGACTTCCTCCATCGTTAATAATAGCTCTAGGGGTACCAAATCTACAGAAAATATAATCTCTATCAAATTTAATAACTACCTTATGATCATTTGTTCTTGTAGCTATCGCTTCCACCCATTTAGACACATAATCCACTGCTACTAAAATGTAATGATAACCGAAAGAAGATGGAAAAGGACCCATAAAATCAATTCCCCAAACATCAAAGATCTCAACAATTAAAATAGTTTGTAAAGGCATCATATTACGTTTAGAAATAGAACCAGTATGTTGACACCTTTCACATGCTAAGTAAAAATTATGAGCATCTTTGAATAAACTAGGCCAATAAAAACCACTTTGAAGAACTTTAGCAGCAGTTTTACGACCTCCAAAATGTCCACCACATGCATACGAATGACAAAAAGTTAAGATACTATGAAATTCACATTCAGGTCTACATCTACGGATTACTTGATCAGGACAATGTTTAAACAGGTAGAGATCATCCCAATAATAATATTTAACCATTGAAAAGAATTTATCCCTATCTTGTTTATTCCAATGTGCTGGAATTTCACCTGCAAAGAGATAGTTAATAATAGGTGCAAATCAAGGAACAGAAGAATGTGATAAAGAAAATAATTGCTCATCAGGAAAAGTATCTTTCAACTACAATAACTGCAACAACTAATATATATAGTCTTTCAACTAAAATTCAAAAAACAACAACCACAACAACTAATGTATATAATCTACGTCCATTATGATAAAAACTACAAAATAATAAAAACGTCATAACGTAATATATAACATATGAAATAGTATAAAAGTATCAAATACATAAGTTTCGAATTCAAAACAAAAATGTCTCAAATGTATAAGTATCAAATATAAATGTACTACACGGGTGGAGGTGCACAAGAGTAGGAGGGAGGACGGTCTGTGGCTGAGAATTGACTTGGACGGCATCAGATGTGGCGACATCCATTGTGGGGAAAGTAGAGAACACTATGGATACTAAATCCAGTTGCACACTATACTGAGATGCGAACCCCTGTATGAAGCTTGCAAATGCATCTTGTGCCTACTGCATATATCCACACTTCTTCTTCCTCTCGATGCAGCACTCGTGGGCAGCCACAGAAGAGACAGAAGGAACCGATGACGAGCCACTGCCTCTCTGTCGCTCGGCAGGGATGGCTCTAGATTGTGAACCAAAACAGTACATGTGGCCTTTGTTGCTGCCACCAGAATGCTGGAAACTGCAAATGGTCATCACTCGAAATTGGCGAGCCGATCTCTATATGGAGGCGTTCTGCATTTGCCTTTAACTCTTGAAATTTGGCCTACAAGAAAGAGATTAATAAGTTATTGTTAAGCAATTTGAAAATAATCCGTAAATGAACATGACATGAAACTAAAACTATTAAATAACATTACCCAAAACTTGTCAGAACGCATATCGATCTACTGTCCCTTTTGTTGATGTAGGAGGACATTCAACTCAAACTGCTTCGCCCATTTTCTCCCGCTGCAAAAATTTAAAAAATTAGTGACATATCAAATATCAAGTGTTTCATATTGTAAGTTAGAAGTAAAGAAAGAAACAATGTAATTTGACTTACCCACTTAATGAATGACCTAGACTCGTCAATGTGCTTGCCAGACCCCTGGTCACTACGCCCCTGCTGACTTTTATAAACAAAGAGTTTAAAATATAATTTTTAAAAAACTTTTGACAGAGTTTTCCCTATGAAATGAACAATTCCTGTGCATAATAGCCATACAAGATACTACTCAGACAAACAAATTTTTAAGAGTCTAAATTCCCCATAATATAAATAAACACTTATTGTTTCAAGAGTCCGGGCTCCCCCATAAAAACATAAGTATTCATAATAAAAATAAAATAATTATATATTTAAGAGTACAGACTCCACATAATAACGACAAAGAAAGAAAATGTAATTGCATAATATATACCTCTATTGAAAGAGTAAGCAATGCTCTAAATCCTGAAAATGTATCTAAAACAATGATACAAAAAAACACAATATATCACTTGTTTTTTTTATGCTTTCTTCTATAAAATAAGATGTCAAAGTTTGATCATATTAAAAATCTACAATGTACAACAAACTCTCCTTCATGTATTTCCCATCAAAGGAATTGTGTATAACTACTTTGTTATATATATATACTTTTAATTTGAATAAGCACTTTTTCTTTGAACTTTTTAACTACTAGCTTATAAACACTGGTATACACACACATATATATACATATATGGTTTGTCTAACGTGTACCCCTAGGTCACAAGTTATTATGGATAAATCTGCATCATTTTTTGTAATTTAAATTTAACAAAAATCGTATTAAATCATGTATGAAAATTTTTCAATAATTAATAATCTTCAATGTTTATTTATCTTAATTGTGTCAACCAGAATCTTTCATATTCTTTCTTGCCCCAACCCGTTTCCCACTCCTCCTTCCCACCTTCCAAAAAAAGAAAGACACTCAAAATCTTGTCACATTTCCTTTTTAGAATATCTTTTCTCCTTAGGGTTTATTTTTTATTTGTAACATTTTATTAACAAAATATATCAAATTAGAAATGTTATAGAGAGTGTTAAAAGAGATGTTAAACACAATCCGAACAGGAAAAAAGGGACATTCTAATTTTTTTTCTTGGGAAGACTCTCTGTAATATTCATAATTTGGTATATTTTATTAATAAAGTCTACCAAATAAAAAAATATATCTTAAGGAGAAAAAAGATAAATCCGAAGGAAAAATATATAATAAAATAAAATATTTTGGGGGTAGGGAAGAAAAAATGGGGAGGGGAGGGGGAGGGGGAGGGGGGTGGGGGTGGGGGTGAAGAGAATATTAAAGATTTTTGGCTGGCACAATTAAGGTAAATAAATATAGGTGACTGTTAGTTAGTGCAAAAATTCCATAGGTAATTTAATAGGATTTTTGTTATATTTGAATTACAAAAAAAGAAGCACGTTTGTCTATATTAATGTGTCCCTAGGGGAACATGTTAGATAAACTCATATATATATATATATAAGGATTAATACAAAAAAAAAAGTACACTGAAATTTGCCCATTATGTTAATTAAGTACCCAATCTTTGAAAATGACAATTAGTGGATAATTTTTCTTTTTCGATAAAATAAATTAAACCGAAACTGCTAAGAAATTAGTAATGTTTATTATACTCTAATAAAATTTAGAAAATCAATTTTTCCCTTCTATAGGAGGAAAGATGATCATGAAAATGGAGGGAATAAACATAATTAAAAAAGCTCTCTTCTCAAGACCATCAAAACACCCAACTACCACCAAATTCAATCGTAAGAAAAACATGACGTGAGTTTCTTGCTCTTCTTTCTCAAAACCATATATCAAAACTTCATCAAAATATAAAAACCCATCTTTTTGCTTGCAATCAACTGTAACAGAAAGGGGTATTATAAGGATTGAAAAGTTTTGGCCTCCAAAGTTTGTAAAATTGTCAAAAAGATACTCCGGCAAGGGGTTGTGAGAGTATCTTTTGACAATTTCACGATTTCTTAATTATATATTCCTTCTATTTTGATGACCAGCTTCCTTCCTATCCACTTGGCATCCGCGTGAACACGTCCTCCTTCTTTATTTTTTATATCTGATTTATTTAGACCAAAAAAACTTATATTCTCCAATATTCAGACAAAATAAATGAAACATACCTAATCCACACAAATTCCACAACTCCGCTTTTGTTCTCCAACATACATCCGATTTTTATCCAAAAAGAGATAAATAATAATGTTAGTGATAATTAAGACATCTACATTTAATTTTTTGTTTTTTAATGTTTCAAGGATTGATATTTGAACGAATTTAGGCAAAAAATAAAACCATATTTGATTTATTCAGACGAAAAAAAAAAGAAACATATCTAATTTCATACAAACTCCACAACTCTTCTTTTATTCTCCTAAATTCATTAAAAAATGAAATATATCTAATTCTACACAAACTTCTACACAAACTTCACAAATTTTCTTTTACTGTTAGTGATAATTAAGACATTTGATTTTTATTTTATTTATTTAATGATTTTTTTAACGAATTTAGAAAAAATGAAACATATCTGATTAATTCTGACGAAAAGAATAAACATATCTAATCCTACACAAACTTTACAACTGTTCTTTTTATCCTTTTATTCTTTCTACGTCAAAATAAAAAAAATATAATCTATATATATATATATAAGCCAGAAGAATATATTCAAGACAAGACTCTAAAAACATATTTGTTAGAAAAGTTTTAAATTAGTTAAGATCAATTTAATCCTATTATAACTCTAATGAGTGTTCTTTTAAAACAATAAACAAATAAAAAAGCTCTAGTGAGTATGAAATTTTGATTTCTTTTAGATTTAGGGTAAGTATAAGTTGACTTTACTAATTATTTACCGTGACTCTTTCACGTTTTAATCAGTGTCATTAAAATTGAACTAAATTAGTTGGTTCGACCAAGAACCGACTCTTGTGTTGATCCAATTATTTACAAGAATCGGAACATAAACGAACCAATCAAAATTGTTCAAAATTAGAGGTTTGATCGGAAATCGGTAAACCAGTCAAACTTGATTTTCTGCTTTCGTATTTAAAATATGATTGCATCATCCTCCTGAAAACTTTCTTCCCCTCGATTTTCATCAGAGGTTCATAAACCAAACAAGTATAAGAATTTCTTCCACAAATAAAACATATAAAGCATCAGAATTTCTTACATTTAACAGGTGAAACAAATCAAATCAATAAATTGAATAATAAACACAAATCAAGAAGAGACAATAATTTGGTGAAGAAGGAGAGAGAGAAGAGGATGAGAAGGGAGATTACAAGAAAAGGTTATCAGAAGTTGTGAATTAGTAGTAGGGGTATAAACGGGTCCAGACCTTCTGGTTACTCTTAGACCCAGACCCACACCCTTATAGTGAAACATGGACCCAGACCTAGATCCTCTAGGTATAAAATTTATGGACCCAGACCCGACCCTTCAGGATCTAGGGTAGAGTATGGGTATACCCGTACGCGTATGACATTTTTCTATTTTTTTTTTTGTTAAACAAAAATATATAAAAAAATTTTCAAAAAATCTAACCTTAAAAAATCATGCCTCTGTTATTTGCCTTTGGAACAAACAACCACTGGTATAAAATTCTGAATGAGAGAAACAAGTCCACAAGAAACATCGAATGGAGAAAACAATAGTACTGATGTCTCGAAGAAGAAATCTTGAAGAAAATTTCTCTTTTCTAAACTATGAAGAAAATTTCTCTTCTCTTCTCTAAACTAAGAAAATAAACAACTCAATATCATAAATGTATAAATTATGTATTAATAAAAAATATAACAATAATATAATATATAAATATATTATTATTTTATTATAACGGGTATACGGGTCTGGGTATCATTGTACTCTACCCAGACCCATTTAATATAATCTATACGGGTATGGGTACGAGTCTGCAGGTATAAAATTTTAACCTTACCCGCTATAAATGGGTATAGACCAGTGCGGGTATGGGCAAGACCCGCCCCGTTTACAAACGCTAGTCTAAATCATCAACATAATAATGTCCAACTTCAGAAGCTATTTTGCCCTTCAACATCCTAAACCCTTCTTCTACTCATTCCTGAGTATTTATGTTCAATTTGCTAGCGGATATCAGATCTGAAAACTTCTTTAACATTTCTCTCCTCCAAGCATTACATGTAGCAATATCATTTTTGCTAACTTTCTCTAAATCACCACAACTGCTACTGCTCAAACTTAAATCAATATCCTTTGTCATCTCTGCAAAATATACTTATCTGGAATAGCTTAAACACAAAGAATATTGAAGATACGCAAGCAATGAGATAAAGAATCCCAACTTCATTGAACATCTTACATGCACATGAAATGTTTAACGTGCTTTTATTATAGACTATTTTATGTGTAAAGCCAGTTATATTAGGACGCCAAACTTCGCACACATGCTCACCCTCATTACATACCACAAGCTATTGGTAGTACTCCAGAAATTTTATGAACTGTTCTAAAAAAACTTGTATGCCCCAATAGTATATACTTTATTAGCATGCTTAAGTAACTTTGATTCAGTGACCATTATCTCAACTAACCCTTCCTTACAATGAAAATCTTCCATGTTTGCATTGCTCCTCCATTCAGAAACAACTTTATCAAATATCTGATAAAAATCACACGTAGTTGTTTTTTAAAGCCTCCAGGAAAGAGCGTAGTTCTTTGCCTCACTCCTTTGAGATGATAAAACACCCCCAGAAAAGAAATCCTTACTAAAAGTCGGGCAACACTTCTCCATCAAATTGTACAACCTATTCAACCAACTGTCATTATGACAACCAAACTTATCCAACAAACTGCAAAATCAAAAAGTAATAACATGTGAATTTCATATAATAAAGTTAATGTACATATACTTGTAAAAACTTGGCACTATTATACATAAAATTAGGCACTGCCATGTGTAAAACTAGGCACTGTCATATGTAAAAGTAGGCACTGTCATATATAAAACTAGGCTTTGTCAAAATAAAAAAGTAACAACATATCAATTTCATATAATGAAGTAAATGCTCATATACTTGTAAAAACTAGGTATTGTCATGTGTAAAACTAGGCACTGTCATATATAAAACTAGGCATTGTCATATATAAAACTAGGCATTGTCAGTTACACAAAAATAGGCACTCCTAATTATAAAACTATGCACACATATTTGAGAAAAAAATGAATAATAAGAACATACATATAAAACAAGTATGTCTGTTTGAGGATACCTACTTTTAAAGCTAAGAATGCGAAATTTTAAAACTGATAATGCCTAGTTCTAAAACTAAGCATTTATAGTTTTAAAACTTTGGAGTGCCAAAGTTTGAAAACTGGGATTACTTAGTTTTAACGTCAACAACGCCAAGTTTTAGAGCTATGAATGCCTAGTTCTAAAAATAGGCATTTCTAACAATAAAAGTAGGAACGCCTAGTTTTAAAGCTAGAATGCCAAGTTTTAGAAATGAAAATGCCTAGTTTTAAACCTAAGAATGCCAAGTTTAAAAACTGTGAATCTCTAGTTTTTAAGTTACCAATGCCTAGTTTTAAAAGTAGGCATTGGCACACAAAAAGTAGGTACTTTCATGTCTAAAACTAAGCAAGGCTTTATACTAAAACATAAATTATCTCTTCCAATGAAACTCAAATTTAGAAACTGTATCTATGTTCTTCAATACATGATTAAACTACTTAACAAAGTCTTGTTTGGACCTTAACCCAATAATATGCTACTTTAAATTTTCCCCAATATGCCAAATACACAAACGACATCGTGTACTTGGGAATACTACACTAATAGCAGCAGACTGGTCGGTCATAAATATAATAGGATGCTTAATTCCCATAGACTTCAAGAAGGTGTTGAACAACAATGTGAACGATGTTGTTTCTCATTCTTCAAGAATCCACAGCCAAATCATATTCACGCCTCATCCAACTATCCCTCTAAAAGACACAAAATAATTATCAATCACTGTCAATCTCAAAATCAAAGTAGAAATCATCTTCAGTTTTTTTTCCTACGTCTAAAAATTTGTATAAGTGAATTCGCATCCCCCCATCCAAATTCTTTGATCGTAGAATATTATACGCATCCCTTAACGTAAACCCAACAAACAGTGAACCCCAATCTACTTCTTCAAAACCCTCAACCCAGTAGCAATGGACACCCCACTATCCTTCAACTCTTGAAGATAACCAATATTTTTCTTTGTAACTCGCCTTTGAAAACGCATATAGTGTCTCTGATTCACATCACAAAAACCATGATTATGATTCACATCACGTCTGCTAAATATACAACCACCCTCATCATTCAATCGAAATTCAATCATTGCCTTGCAACTCGTACAAAAATCAACTTTAGTATATGCTTTTTCCCCTTCCCCTTCTCAGACTTCATCATAAAACTGTTTCAGGTATTTTGTCTTACATCTTGCCTTAAACTTTTGATTTTTCTTGTGAACACTAAACCCTAACTTGAATGCATGATCATTGTACAGTTTGAATGCATCTTCTTTGGATGAAACAACATTCCAACCAACGAATCTTCAATTGATGTTTCAACAACACCTGTATTTAAAAGTAGCCACTTCTCTTAATAAAACTTGGGATTGTTAGTGTTAAGAGAATACATTATTAGTGTTAAGAGAAGGCACTGTTAAATTTAAAAGTAGGCACTTCTCTTAGTAAAACTTCGTATTGTTAATGTTAATAGTAGGTACTGTTATATTTTAAACTTGGCACTGTTAATCTTAAAAGAAGGCATTGTTATATTTAAAATGAGACATTTCTATTTATAAAAGTAGGCACTTCTCTTAAAAAAAACTTGGTATTGTTAGTGTTAAAAGAAGGCACTGAAAAAGTAGACACTTCTTGTAACAAAACTTGGCATTTTTAATGTTAAAAGTAGGCACTGTTATATTTTAAACTTGGCATTGTTAGTCTTAAAAGAATGCATTGTTATATTTAAAAGTAGGCATTTTTTATTTACGAAAGTAAGCACTTCTCTTAAAACTTGATATTGTTAATGTTAAAGGTAGGCACTGTTATATTTAAAACTTGGCATTGTTAGTGTTAAAAGAAGGCACTGTTATATTTAAAACTTTGCATTGTTAGTATAAAAAGAATGCACTGTTACATTTAAAAGTAGGCACTTCTATTTACAAAAGTAGGCACTTCTTTTAATAATACTTGACATTGTTAATGTCATAAACAAGTAGGCACACAAAATATATAAATACATGCAACATAATAGAAAACAGGGACTGTCAACAATAAAAGTAAGTACTCTCACCTATGAAATTAGGCACAATCACTTATAAAAAGTTATACTACTCTATCAATATGTTCAAAACACACCAAAAAGAACTGCCACAAAAAAAAGTATGCACTACTAGGCACTCCTATTCATAAAACTAACCACTCTAATATATAAAAGCCGGTACTGTTAACTAGAATTGTTCAACTACATAATAAACTATAATGAAACCATTAGCAGCTTTATATAGTTAAAAATAATGATAAAAACACAAAAATTTAAAAGTAAAACAAACTATTAAATCATCTAAATACACAAACAAAAATTAAAACTTTGAAGTTTTAACGTTCATAATCATAGGCACTGCTAAGTAAAAAACCTGACATCTTTATTTGAAGAACTATATATTGTTAGTTGAGAAAGTCGGCACACATACATTCATACACCTCAAACACCCAATAAGAAAAAAATCGAAAAATGATATTGTCACATGTAACTTCTTCTTCCAAGCATTCCAGAAGCATAGAATCATCACCAATGCACTCGGAATGATTGATAACATCACAATCGAACTCCTCAACATCAGCAAACGGCATAATATTAGTTTTTTTTTCAAAATTCTCCATTAATTTCACGATGTTGCGGAGGATAGTCGATTATCAATTGAATGAAATAAGCAATTGTGAATTCATAAAATATTTGTTTAGAGTAGAAGAAGAAATCGTGCAAGGCAATCATGAATTGAATGGAAAAAGCAATTGTGAATTCATGAAAGACAATCTTGAGAGTAGAAGAAATCACGCAAAGGAAGGAGGAAAAGATATGATTTTCCCAAAATGTTTGTTTGAATTAATTTCATCAGGCGCGTGAGTTTGTAAAAAATATAATAAACTATATACAACAAAACGACGTCGTTTTAATAAATGATTACACAATGCAATGTGTAATCGAGTGCATGATATAATTTGCCTTGAAATAGAGATAAGAAAGTACTTTTATTTTTAAAAAATTATAATAGAATGGTATTGTTGGATTTTCAATTTTTATCTAAGGGTAAATAACACCATTTAAGGTTTCAGTTCAACTGATTTCGCTGACGATCAAATTTTGTCTCTAACTGTCAATTGTCAAAGATAAGATACTCAATTGACAAAAACCATAACTAAAGGAAATCTTTTTGGTATTAGTCCTAAAATATATTTGGGAGCCTAACTTGAGTAGGGGGCTAAGGCTTTACGTGGCTTATACTTGAGCCCGGCCATGTTCAGAGGACTGAAGTCATAGAGAGAGGAGTTGAGGAAGAAGAGGAAAAGGGACAAGAAGGTAAGGAGCGAGGAGTGAGCACAGGTTTCATTCTTCATTTTGCCCCCAAATAGTTTTGATTATTCATTCCAATCTTTAATGGTTGACCTACTGTGATGCCAATGACCCTTATTGACACAATTCTAACATTTTAAAGGAAGGACTCTTTATACGTCCTTGATTGAGAAAAATCCATATTTTGGAGGACGAAATTGAAAATTATCTATCGGTAAAAGAAGAAGCATCAGACTCGATCAATTCTGTTCTTACATTGAGATGGACGGGAGGCGACTGAGAAGATTCGGAAGAGGGCGGCAAGCCAACAAGAATCTTCTACCCGTTCGTTTAACCCGCCTTTCCAATACTGTTTCTTGTTGGTACGTGTTTCCAGTGCTCTATAGCCCTATTTCTCTTGTCTTTATTGAAAAAAGATTCACTTTTTTCTTTGGGTATTTGTATGGTTTTTGAATTATTGAATGGAAATTGTTAGAGTTGGTTATCTATAGGTACTGTGATTTTAAGTCTGCTGTCTTGAATGAACCTCTCTTTCGATTTGGACGTCGATATTCCAGGTATTTTTGTTGTTTGTTTGATTTGGTTTTACTGTTTGTTTCTCTTGAAGTTTCCAGTTCTCTAAGGAAATAAAAGTGTTGATGGATATTGTGCTTGCCAATGTTGCAGCCTTTGCTCCAGCTATTGTATCTTTGTGGAAATACTACTTTGTATTAATTGTTTAGTCTTCTTCACCTTAGATTGAATTGGCACTTATGGGTTTATCTTTATTTACTTCTTAGGTTTTTGAGACTATGGTTTTCGGTGGGCGTTGGTTTTGGTCTTGCTGCATTGCTTGGGGGAATTATGGTTTGTCTCTGACACCTAAGATTTAATATGATTATGGAAAAAGTTTTCTTTTTTAAGTGGAAAAGAAATTGCTTGAAATGAAATAATAAACTGACTTTCCTGATTTGCTAAACTCTTTATATTCAAGTTATGGTAATCTTCTGTCTCCATGCAACTTGTCAGATTATTTTGTTCGAATTTGGCAGAGCGGTGCATCTGTATGGTGGGAGATCACAGCTTAGTAGTCTTTTGAATGGATCCCTTTTTGGGTTCTCCTCAACGGTTAGTATATCATTGGACATCTGTAGAAATCATGAAAACAGTATCATTTTAAGTTCCTAAATCAACTGCTAGTTACTGTCAGTTTGCAAAACAACACTTACCTAATGCAGTTGGTTTTCCCTGTTTTGGAGTTTACTATTTTTGCTTTCTTGATTCTGCTGCCTATATTATGGAAAATTCTTGTTTAGCTTATAGTCTATTATATTCTCACAGCCATTATCAAACAAAAGTTCTGCACAGTTTTGTCATTTCATGGAAAATAGATCTTAGCTTATTGATGATGATTTATGATCAGAATATTTATATGTGGCTTACCACTTTCTTGGGAAATGATATTTGCAATACTTCATGAATTAGCTGAGTGGTTGAACACTCCTTGTCCTTGAGCAGGGATCAGGATTCCTGGACTATTGTGATAGGTAGAGGGCAGGTCTTAGCTTAGCGAGCATATGGTCCAGCCCTTGCATCTTTCCGTTTTGTGGAACATTCATATTGTATTGAAAGGGATGTTGTTGTCTATCTTAACATACTAAGAAAATATTTTATTACCTTGCCTAAACTGAAATTACTTTAGTGTTTAGAGAAGATCTCGGTGACGCAGTGTAAAATGTTCAACAAGGAATTCCAAGTGAGAATCCTTAAATTTGGAACAAAAGGTCTGTAATTGAATGAAAATAATGATCTCCCCTCAACAATGAAAAGGTGGCTATTTATAGTTTAGCCAAAGCCTAATGACCCAAATAAGTGAAAGACAAATTGCCCACAACTAATAAAATAAATAAATAGTTAAAAGCTGAAAAAATTAAATAAAAACGCCCAAAAACAGAAGATAATACGGTCATTAACACGTTTAGCAGTGACCGTGTTGCTGATCATGTTGTTGCCCGTGTTTTTCACTGTTTCTTCATTCTTCTTTTCTTCTTCTCCCGATTGGTCACAAATTCTTCTGCAACAACTTCTACATCATTCTCTCCCACTTGAGAAAACCTCGTCCGCGAGTTTTCTGGATACAGAGGCTCATCATTAGGATAAAATGAAAAAATATCCGTCACATTAAATATCTTGGATATCCCCATAATGTCTGGCAAACTAACAACATAGGCGTTATCATTAATCTTCTTCACAATCTTATATGGCCCATGGCCCATATTTCTTGGATTGCAACTTGCTATACTGGCCAAATGGAAATCTCTCCCATCGGAAGAACACCATAACCTGATCACCAACAGCAAAAAGCTTCTCCTTGTGATGCTTGTCAGCTGCTTGTTTGTACTTTGCATTGGACTCTTCAATTTTTTTACGAACAGCTTCTGTAGTAGATTGTCAATTCTCTGCCATATGCTTAGATGCTACACTGTTATCTTGCACCTTAGGCAGCTTAAGCAAATCCAAAGCATGTGCAGGTCCCTTCCGATACATTGCAGAAAAAGGCGTCATACCTGTAGTACGATGGACGAAACTGTTGTAAGCAAACCCAGCCTGTGCCAAAGGATCACCCCACTTCCTTGGTTGATTACCAGCAATGTTGCGAATCAAATTGCCTAATAATCTATTGGTAACCTCCGTCTGTCCATCAGTCTGTGAGTGAGCTGTACTGCTGTAATTCAAAGAAGAATCAAATATGTGCTAAAGTGATCTCCAGAAGTGACTGAGAAACTTGCTATCACGATATGATGTAATAGACTTTGGCACCCCATGCAAACGAACCACCTGTTCATATACAGCTTGACAATACTTCGTGCATCATGAAGTTTTCTGCAAGGAATAAAATGGACCATTTTTGAAAAATGGTCAACAACAACAAAAACAGAATTCGAACCCCGCTGAGTACGAGGTAAGCCAAGAACAAAATCCATCGACACATCTTCCCAAATGTCTTGTGGCACTGGTAAAGGTGAGTATAGACTAGTATACTGCGAATGTTCCTTAGCTGTCTGACAGACTTAACATCTCTGCACAATCTTGTTCACATCCTTACGTAAATGTGGGTAATAAAAATGCTCCTTCACAGCAACAATATTTTTATCTCTGCCCAAATGACCAGCTAATCCTCCGCCATGCAAATTGCAAATCACCTTCTCCCTCAAAGAAGAAACAGGAATACAAAGCTGATTACCCTTCATCAAAAACCAATCATGAATATGAAAATCATCACAAGGCTGTCTTTCATTACACTTCTCCCAAATTTGTCCAAACTCTGCCATCGCCATAGTACAACTCTTTTAAACACTCGAAACCCACAATCTCATTACTCAAAGTGACCAGTAAGGTAACCCTTCTACTCAAAGCATCAGCTACTATCACTAAGCTTCTCACTAAAGAATGCTACTGGTCGTTTTTTCTGCGACAAAACTGCACCAATTCCAACTCCACTCGCATCACAATCCACCTCAAACAGTCTAGTAAAATCTGGCAAAGCTAAAACAGAGGTTGTACATATCTTCTCTTTCAATAGAGTAAATGCTGACTCAGAGTTGTCACTCCACTCAAACTTTCCCTTCTTTAGACACTCAGTTAAAGGGGCTGCAACACTACTAAATTGCTTAATAAAACGCCTATAGAAACTAGCCAAACCCAAGAAACTCCTCAACTCAGATACTTTTTTTGGGGCTGACCATTCTCTAATAGCCAAACCCAAGACAGTCAACACACTCCTCAAATGATTTAAATGCTCCTCTTTTGAACTACTATAAATCAGGATATCATCAAAACAAACAATCACAAATTTACCACTAAATGGCTTAAGTACCTGATTCATAAGTCGCATAAAAGTGCTAGGGGCATTAGATAATCCGAAAGGCATACCAGCCACTTATAAAGACCATCCTTTGTCTTGAAAGCTATCTTCCATTCATCTCCCATCCTAATACAAATTTGGTGGTATCCACTCCGCAATTCAATATTTGTGAATACTTTAGCTCCATTCAGTCTATCCAACATATCTTCCAAACAAGGAATGGGAAATTTGTACCCAATTGTAATCATGTTGATTGCTCTACTATCAACACACATTCTTAGGCGTAAATAAACCAAGAACAACACATGGACCCATGCTCTCCCTAATATGCCCTTTCTCCAGCAACTCTTGCACCTTCTCCTGCAAAATCTCACTCTCTTTCGGACTTATCCTGTAATGTGGAAGGTTTAGCAAGCTAGCTCTAGGGATCAGAACAATGTGATGTTGAATGTCTCTCATAGGAGGTAATTCAGCCGGAAGCTCCTCTTGCATAATCTCAGCAAACTCCAATAATGGTTTGACCTGTTCTGGTACTTCGTCAATCTGCTTCTTCTCATTAGCTGTAAAGACTTGCCTTATCACCAAAGCATGCACCGCCTGTGACTCCTTAACAGCTTCCTCCATTTCACGCCCAGATTGTGTAATTGTGAGGAAAGACCGTTCCTCCACTTTAGAAGCTTTGGCATGGTTACTCGCCTTCATTGGAAGTAGATTAATCTTCACTCCATCTTTTTTTAGCCTGTATACATTATCTCTACCCACATGTTGTGCATTAACATCAAACTGCCAAGGTCACCCAAACAACAAATGACACGCATCCATATCCACAACATCACAATACACTTCATCTTTGTAAGTATCTACAACCTATAGAGTATGGATTGGGATGCTTGTCCATCTTCAGTTTCAATGACTCAGCTGCATCTCTGCCAATGATGTTTTCACAGCTCCCATTATCCATGATCAACTTAAACACCGGACCCTTGATAGTACACCTGGTCCGAAACAGCTTGTGTCTCTGGCTTCCATCTTCTACTTAGGAGTTGAAATCTACCTGCGTATCACACAATTCTGCTCTCCCTCTTATGCATATTCCTCATAGTCATCATCTTCTCTATCAGGACCACAAAACATCTCTTCTTCATCCCGTTCAACTACATTAACAGGTTTTCTAGTAGGACATTCATTTGATCTGTGATCGGGTTGTCACAACGAAAACACTTGCTTAAAATAGGTTTTGTATAAGGATTAGTGGTTGCCTTTTGTCCCTCCTTTGATTTGGCAACCTTCTTCCAAGGACCCTTATCTTCCTTCCGTTCAGTATCCTGATTCCATCCCTGTGCAGCTTTACTCCTATCTGCAAAACTCCTCGATGTATCTTCACCACTATTACTCCTCTGAAAATTATCATTGCCATACGTTCGCCTATTACCTTTAAACCTACTTCCACCTCTATCTCGGATCATTAACTCTGCTTTAATCGCTAAGTTTTTCACCCTCGTCACACTCTTCACAACTTGTACCCCAATTCTATCTCGAGTCTGCGGTTTCAGACCATCCAAGTAACGAGTGACCTGATGCACCTCGCTCTCCCGCAAATCATTCCTCTCTGCCAACCTCATAAAGTCTGCTGTATATTCTTGTATAGATCTCTAATTCTGCTGACAGCGTTGATACTGTTGAGATAGGATATGTTTATAGTCTGGAGGTAGAAATTCACTCTGCAGCAACTGTTTCATTCTGAAGCACGTCCGAACAGGCTGTTTACCCTCTCTTTGTCGTCTATGTAGCAGCCTCTCCCTCCAGGCTGACGCTCCACCCTTCAATCTACATGCCACTAACTTCACTCTCTTCTCTTGTGGAATATCCATATATTAAAAAAAATGATCAATTTCGGCAATTTAGTCAACAAAGTCCTCTATGCCTAGATTACCCTAAAAACTAGGAATATCCACCTTCAATCTAAAATCACCACCATCATTGTCATTATTTTGCTGAATATTATAATTATTATTATACCTGCCACCGCCTCTCCTAGCAGGTTTGTTTTGATCTTCAGCCAAAATTAGATCCTCCTCGTCACTGGAATTATAACTAGCAATCTGGTTTTGGACATTAGTAGCTTCGGGTACGTTGGCAACACCGCCTTGAGCAAGCTGATCTCTTGGTCGTTGTCCTCCATCATTCCTGTTTCTGTTGGCATTGGCGTCAAATCTGTTAATCATCTCATCAAAGCATTGATCAAAACGTCGGAATCGTTGATCTAGATTTACTTCTAAGGTTCTGACTGCCGCCTCTTGAGCATCCATCCTATCTCGCATGGCTTCAACATCCTGAATGACGTTCTGGATATCACCGTTTCCACCGGATATCGTTAGTACGAACGGAATTCAAGCTCTGATACCAACTGATGCAGCGTAAAACATTCAACAAGAAATTCCAAGTGAGAATCTTTAAATTTGGAACAAAAGGTCTGTAATTGAATGAAAATAATGATCTCCCCTCAATAATAAAAAGGTGGCTATTTATAGTTTAGCCAAAGCCCTAATGACCCAATAATTAAAAGACAAAAATGCCCACAAGTAATAAAATAAATAAATAGTTAAAAGCTGAAAAATTAAATAAAAATGCCCAAAATAGAAGAGAACACGGTCACTGACACGTTCAACAGTGACCGTGTTGCTGATCATGTTGCTGGTCATATTGCTACCTGTGTTCTTCATTGTTTCTTCATTCTTCTTTTCTTCTTCTCCCAATTGGTCACAAACTCTTCTGTAACAACTTCTACATCACTCGGTTATATTATTTTCCAAGGAACTATTACCAACCCAGGATTCCACAGAACGAACTTCTAAATACCCTGATTAAAGATGTGGACATAAACAGCTATTAAGATTCCAAGATCCGACGCAATTTTGGTGGAGAACTACATAAATATCCTACTCTAGAGCCTTTGTCTCTGAATTGTTGTCTTGGAAGGTTTTCCTCATATATAGACATATATAACTTCTGCCTGTACTTTAGTACCTATAGCTCGCTAAAACAGGAGCAGTAAGATGTATCCTTGAAGAATTAGAAATTTAGAATGAAATGGAACGCCAAATGAGATATAAGAATCACTTGGATTGTACTTGGTCACTTGGATAAAAGAATCATTTATATTTAAGAAACTGTGATAATTTGGGATAGAGGGAGTAACTTATATGTAATTGTGCTGATTACATTCAGAAGTTTGATGTGGGTAGGAATTGCATCTTCAGTAGGTTGAAAACTTAATGAGTATGATTAGGAGAAGCACACGAGGGTAGAAATGATGCAGGATAGAATCAATGTTTAGTTAGTTTTATTATTGTCTTATTATAAATTTAGAATCCTTCTCTGATTTAGTTTTCATATTAGTTATTTTCTTAAAGTTGAATCCTTGATAGGTCCGGAAACTAGGATTACTCTCTATATAATTCTCTTATTCAGAATTGTAAAGATGGCTTTATATCTTTCACATTAATATGAAGTAGCCTTTGGCTTTATGTTCTTCTTTAATAACCTAGGGTGAGCTAAGTTAGCCTCTAAAAAATTAAGGTTTGCCCTAGTTTTTTCCCTCAAAAAACCACCTTATCTTTGATATGAATTGAAGGCCCTACCCTTCTTCTTATGCTTCTATCGCCCTCATTTGGTATCAGAGCGAAGGATCCTTGATGTGGCAACAAAGTTTAAAGAGGATTGAGGTACAATTGAAATGAATAGCTGCACATCTTGATGAAATCATTGATTGAGAGATAAATCAAGATGGTTACGATGAATCAGACATGCTGGGAGGTAATCATGGAGAAATTCATCAAGACGAATACTATGATCCTGATTTACCGGAAGGTATTCATGGAGAAGTTCTTCCTTTTTCAGAGATCAGAAAATAAGGAGATTTATTGGAGTTTGCCACAAATACTTGATAATATCCGGACGATGATGTTATCTATCAAATAATTTCCTTTTCTTCCTGTTCTCCATCTTTTGACAGTGAAAATAATGCTGAAATTATCGATGGTGATAATTCCTTGGAAAACTCCAAGGTGTTTGACGAATTTCGTGTACTTCTTCAACAGTACATGGTGAATTTTTTTTTCTGGTTAAAGAAGCAACCTTTCTTACTTTAGATGAATGTCAAAAGGGAGAACATCCTTGAACAGTGGATATCTTTATGCAAAACCAGATTTTGACACCTTATGGAGAAGTTCTTGGAGCAGCAAAAAACAGAAACTCTACTGCAGGGAGCTTGTTTTCTTATCTAAATTGTAGTTATCCAATTGATAAGCATCTTGAGCCTTGGATTATTCCTGAGGTTGGAAGTCCTTATCCTTGGAAGAGAAGAAAAAAAATGATGGAAGAATTTAATTGGGCAGCAGGTTCATCTTGGAAAATTTAAACTCGAGGACAAGTTGCTACAACCGGAGGAGAATTGATGCAGGACAGAATCAGTGTTTATTTAGTTTTATTATTGTCTTATTATAATTTAGAAAATCCTAGTTTGATTAGTTGCCATATTAGTTATTTTCTTAAAGTTAAGAATCCTTGATTGGTTAGGAAACTTGGATTACTCTCTATATAATTTTATTATTCAGAATTGTAAAGACAGCTTTAATCTTTCACATTAATATGAAATAGCCTTTGGCTTTATGTTCTTCTTTAAGAACCTAGGGTCAGCTAAATTAGCCCCTAAATTAGGGTTTCCACTGGTTTTTCCTCAGAAAACCCTAGCTTCGATATGAATCGAAGGCCCTACCCTTCTCATGCTTCCGCCGCAATCAAGAAAGTTATGGCATACAATTTGAGGATATTTTTGGTTTATGTAGTTGATCTTGTTGCTTTCTGAGTTTGAACATTACATTCTTGGACTTTTTGTAAGTCTTATTGTAATTCAGTTCAATTTCCTTTGACGTATTTGCATTTCTTTGACATTCTTTGCATGGTTTATTTCCTACATGTAGGAATCTTCTCATTGTCACTCCTCTTAATTAATTTTTTTTTTCTGGCCACTTGGTTTTAGTTGTTGCACTTGCCCTAGTAATTATACGTTAGACTTTCTGTATAGCAAATAAACGGACTTAATAAATACTTTTTGTTCTTATTTATCTTAAGTCATATGTTGTATACAATAGTTGCATTGCATTGAAGAGTTGTTATTATAAAGTTAGTTCAGATCATTCAGCTGATGTACCTGATTTTGCAGCTATTAAGTGATTTCCATTCTACATCTGAAGTTCTGTGCATGTAAGTTGTATCACTCTCTCACATGCTTTTTTCTGCAGATTTTAGGTCTGGACATCTCATTTTCGGCTACTGGATATATGTGTATATCCACCATCATATCTGTATTTGTCCATGAAGTTGGGCACGCTCTTGCTGCTGCAAGGTTAAGAACTTTTCCTTCTACATTTGGCATATGGCTTGTTGCAACATGGGACTCCAGAAAATTTTGCATTTTCTCAAATGCTTTTCTCTTACAAGTAATGATTTGTTCTGTAATGTAATCCCTCTGTACAATGTGTTAACTATCTGCATGAGTAAACCAACTTGAGTACCCATTATCTCATCTTTGTTTGAGACTGCTTGGCATTCGTGCTTTCACCACTTCCATTCATTATGGGTGTATTTGGATTTGAGTTAGTTCGAAAAAATAAGTTTTTTTATTGGATTTTGTGAAAGTTAATTTTTCTTAGAGGAGACGTGGGATGTGCAGAGAAAAAGAAAATTTTTGGGGTGAATTGGTGTCCAAATACGCCCTACATGCATTCCTACTGGTCCTCCAAGTTAATATTCAAGTCTTGGAAGGCTGCTGATGTTTGTCTCTTCGTGCTTTTTATGTCCCTTCTGGGCGCTTTTGCTTTGCCTCTTTTTTCCACAGTTCACCTTTACTGTGAATTTAGCCTTTCTGCATCAGTTTCATCTTTTGTACACTTTAAAATGATCAAGTAATTACATTAAAACGTTTATAATGACTCTCCACAAGTTTAAAGAGCATGAATCTAGAACTTCATCTTCATCATTCTCTACTTGGTTAGCAGAATTGTCCGACATTTTTTATTTTCTTTGTATGATACTCCACAATTTTGAACCTTTTATTTTGCGATTGGGATTTTAATTATTCCTCTAAAATTCTTGAAAATGAATTAAACCTAGCCATATCTTTGACATGAAGGATGATCTCACACTCTTGGTGTAGGCACCACTTTTGCATGAATCAGTGAGGGTATACAAATGGAATATTTTGCTGTGTTTTTAGCGGTGTTATTCCCAGGAGCTATGGTAGCCCTTAATCATGAGCTGTTGCAGACATTACCACGGTTTGCTTCCCTTCGTATCTATTGTGCTGGAGTTTGGCATAATGCAGCTGTAAGTTTCAATATACATCTTCCACCACAGCATTCTTTGATGTTAACCATTCAGGCATGTCCAAATTTGTTGCTTGTTCCATAACTGATTTCTTTTAAATCATGCTGCAGTTCTGCATGGTTTGTGCCTTGGCATTGTTTCTCCTGCCCTTGATGTTGGATCCACTCTACATACATGGCAAAAGCCCCATGGTACTTGTAAAATACAAATTCTTTTCATGCTTTAGATTGTTGAGTAACAGCAGTCAAAGTAAGGCATCCATGAATTGTGACACTTTTTTTTTAATCATTTTTGCCATAGGTTTTGGATGTGTCTCCTACGTCACCATTGACTGGTTATCTATCTGCCCGAGACTTAATAATTTCATTAGGTGGTAGACACATTCATACCGTGCAAGAATGGAAGGAGACAATTGCTCTACTAAATGAGCAGATACTTCAGAACTTTGGGAGTTCCACTAATTTACGGCAGTCCATGCCAACAATTGACAGAAAAGGGTATTGTGTGCCCCATTATCTGTTCAAAGACAGCATTCCTGCTAGAGTGGAAAGCAATGAAACTACCTGTCCTGATGAACTTTATGCATTTGCTTCCACAACTTGCTTAGACTCGCATACCTTGGATGATGTAAGAACTGAAGAGAATCATTCACAAGGAAGAGGAACAAGTTATTGCTTCAATCCTAAGGATGTTATCGATCTTAAAAAATGTGGTGTTGGTTGGGATAAAGCACTTAGAAATAGTAGCAGCTGTTCATGTTTGGAGGTAAATTCGATTATAGCATGTGATAGGGAAAAGGACATTTTAATTTGTATGGGAAGTGTTTTTGCATGATGTTTGCAGATCCTGAAAAGCACTAATCTGTTTCAATATTGGCAAATGAAAACTAGGCCTTATGTTTGTGGTCTTATGGATTCAGGGGGAATCTTGCTTCAGTCCAGTCCAGATGCCAGGTCTAGCATGGGTTGAAATCACTTATTTGAGTCCATCTAAAGGATGTATCCATCCTGCAAGAAATTCCTTTCAAGAGAACATCGATGCTACTGTTAAAAACAAGAGCTGTGTTCAGAGTTTTGTATTTGTTGGTGATATGATCTCCATGGGACAGTCACTCCATTTGACTTCATATCAACCTCGCTGGGAATTCTATATTGGCACCTATCTTCCGGATGTATTAGAGAAGCACTTAATATGTGCTTTTCATGTCTCACTCACTCTTGCTCTTCTTAATAGTCTGCCGGTATGTTTCCTTCAAATCATTGGACACTTTTCTATGCTAATATCCTTTGACCAGCTCAGAAAAAGCTACAGGTTTGATTTGGGCCTTCAGTGGGCCTTCAATAGGCTTCAAAATGAATCAAATGTTAAAACTTATTTAAGGCATAATTCTGAGACTAGGTTTGATAATTCTTTAGGTTTGTAGGCTGTTTTCTTGTCATGACCAAGGACCAAGTGACTTGACATGTTTCATGCTTGGGTCAGGTTGCCAAGAATTTTACCTTCTGGTTTTATTTTTAAGATAATAATAGGGGAGCCCTGCTGAGCTAGCAATACTTATCTAAAATTTAAGCTTTTGGAGTGGAATATCACGTATTCATTTCACCCTTACCTGTCTCTTCGCATGTAGGCTGGACCAAATTTTTTCCCAACAGGTCCAACATTTTCATACTTATTACCCATTTTAATAAATGGATTGTGATCAGAATCGAGCAGAGGATCGTATAAATATTCCACCTTAATGATTCCACCTTATAAATAGCTTAAAGGGAAAGCTAATAGTGCTACAACTTCTGAACTTACATTGAAATATTATTCAATAGAAAGTGTAGTTCTTGTCATTTGAGAACATGCAGTCTATTGATTGAAAAAATTGTTAATCTTCTATGTTTGAACAAATTCAGAGCCCCTTAGAAGTTGAGTTCTCATATATGCACCCTTGAGGATTGTCTTTTTGCTCGTTATGAAGTTGGATGACACATTAGAATGATTTTGAAGATTTGTTCATGAAATGGGCCTAATCTGACTTCATCTACTGGTGACATGTTCTTTCTGGTTTACATGTTTTGTTTTCTTGAATGTTATTTTTAGATAAAAATCTGTTGTATATATTTTTGTTTGAATTCCAACTGGCTGCAAAACCAATTAGGTCGACCATGACAATGTTGATAAAACTTAGTGATCATTGTTATAGTGTAGCTAATCATATGCTCATGAAATTTTGACTGTGTGTGAGTGTTTCTTTCCTTTTTTTCCCCCAGTTTGAGTTATAAGCAAGTATCAATGATACTTAGTATATTGAAGAATTGCCCTCAAATGCTTAGTTATCTAGACTACTTATTCTGCCTATGGAATTACTGAATGCCCCAAGCCAAAGAAAAAGGGAAAAAAATCTTGTCTCAATTTGTTTTCCTTATCTGAGGTTGATATGTGATTGTTGGGAGCATGTACACATATATATTTTCTGGTTTTGAGCGGTGCCAAACTAAACAAAGAATAACATGAGTCCATCTTGTTTGGTTGGCGCTTTTGAGTGTTCATGTTCTTATGTATATACAGTGCTTGAATGTGGACAAACAGACATGCGTGCACAAATGCACACATCGTAGAGAAATGCTCAAAATCTCTTCTCGTGTGTGGTAGTGGTAGAGGTAGATTTTAGATCCATATAGGTTAAATTTAACTTCTTCCATATGTATGGAATTTACCTAAACGCCATATGAAATTTTCAGGTGTATTTTCTCGATGGCGAAGGCATCTTGGAGGTGATGGTTCAGTACTTCAGTTTCCTCTCCCCAAGTACAAGAGGGAGATTTCTTCAGCTATTTCTGCTAGGAGGGACCTCCATTTCCACCGTGATTTGCCTGCGGATTTTCTTTCTATTGTTGCGGTGACAATCTTTTCACTCTCACTGTTTGCAGCCAACTTTTCTTGTCTGTTGTGAATGTTTTGTTTTATGTCATGCCATTTATACTAAGTGGCAGATAGGTTATGCAGTACGGCTCTTTTCTTTTTGGGGAAAATGCAGGTGGCTATTTAAGCTTTTAGTTTGGTCATTTTCAAGATATTATGCCTAATGTTGGTAATTAGGTTTTGGAGATGGATGTAGATTAAACGAACCTGGAGTCGCTATCTATTTGTCCATGTTCATTTTTTCAGTGGATGAACTTGAAGGGTTTGCGAACATCACTCGTGTTTTTCTAGGTTGCCAATTAAGAATGAAACCTTGAATCAGAAAGGTTGGGGACTGAGCCTATTTGCATATTTCTTGTTGTTATAAAATAACTTGCTATTAGCTTTTGAGTTGAGCTTGTCCACAAAAGTACTGGGAGGTTGGCTTTCCTATTGTTGCTATCCAATTTGGATGCACAAATTCTGGCTCAAAACAAAAAATAACCAATGGAATTTCAGTCCCAGTCACCAACCAAATCTGCTTGCTAAAGGTTCATGTGTCAATCATTTTTTTTTTCTTGGGGTCTATCCATGAGGTTTTTTGAGTGGGTCTCTACATCCACACGGAGACGCTTTTAAATCATAATACACTCGAATTAATCATCATTTATATGATATGATTTGAATTCGAGATCTTTTGTTAAGTAAGGAGAGGCTAATCATTTCACATGCCTATTTTGTAGTTTTCATTCATTTTCTTTATGATTCTTTGGTAGGATATATATTATCTATCTAGCTTGGGGTTGACACTTGAGCACTAGAGGAAAATATCCTGTTACAATTTGAGTATGACCTAAGTTTTGAGCATTAGATTAGGATTGTAACCTAAAATTGTAAAGAACATCCTTTATCACATGGATATACCATGAAAAACAAAAACATTGGGAGGAAAACTATTGACTATGGAGATATAATCCAATAACTCTGCCCCTTGTAAGCGTATTGCTAATATTGATACAATGTTACGGGTTCGATGTTTGGATGTGGCTGTTACTATTGATATAAGGCCACGAGTTTCATTTTCGAATGTTGCATTAGGATAAGTCTTTTCCTGATTTGAATTTGCGGGTATTGGTGAAGCATATTATCTATTGCTTTAGGACGTTATATTAAATTTAAAAAGAAATGGATTAAATTATCTTTTTATTGTTATTAATAATTTTGAAAGTTTCTGGACAATTGTTTCATTTCAACAAGATTAGAGTATATATGAAAAGTTATTATTTAATACTTTCTTTTTGGTTTACAGATATATATTTTGAAACGAAAAAAATATATACGGACAATAGATAGATAATGTGAAACGGAGGAAATAATAATAAGATGTTTAGGGTTCGGGGTTAATAAAGTTAGCGTGCGAATAAAAAAGTTCAGTGTGAAAAGTTTCAAAATTTTTAAAGGACTTTATCTCTCTAAATTGTTCTCTCTCCCTCATCTCTTAATTTCAAGACTTTCACATTTAGATCTATTCAAATCTAGTCGTTGAAAATAATAAAAAAAATGTTGTTACATTTTTTTATACTTGTTTATATTTATAATTTAATCGGTTTAAATTTAAAAAAACGAACACCGAATTGGACTAAACATGGCCATTGAAATTTAGGAGAATTTCGTCCAAGGCAAGAATTTTGCTGTATTGGCCCAAGCCAATGAAACTCTTGGAGAATTTCGCCCCAAGGCAAGAATTTTGCTGTACTGGGCGAAAATTTTCAATTTCGTTGGCTTGGTCGTAATTCTCTTAAAGAATTTCACTGGCTTGGTTTATTTTTGGGTTTTTTTTTTTGAAAGCAAAACAGGTGGATTTTCTCCAGATTGAAGAATTTTGCCTAGCGCAAATAAACTCATTTTTTTGTTCTTTCTTTCAAATAATATTCAAAATCATCGGTGTGTATTTTTTTATGGCCTTCAAAGTGAAAAGTTGAAGATAATTTTTAGAAAATGGAGAGAAAGAGGAATAGAGAGAAAAATACTCAAATACCACTTTGTATATTACTCTCTATACTATATTCTTTTTATAATAATGTTTTTTCTCTTAAAGGATTTCTCTTTATCCTTTAGGATCTATTTTTTTTTAATAGATATTATTAATAAAATATATTAAATGAGCAAATAGTACAGAGGTATACAAGTGGTACAGATAGTCTGAATTGGAGAGAAAAAAGTAATGTAAAAAATGATTTTTTTTTCGTGCTAAAACTTTTATATCCCTTATTTAATTTTATTAACTCTCTAGGGTTTAACAGTGTCATTGGACGTATACGTTTGCTCTTCTTCCTTTCTAGTTATAGTAAAGAGTGTAGATCCATCTTACGAAAAAACGTGATTTTCAAGCCTGGGCAATTTGTTGGGGGAATCAATCAATGCAATTTTCGGGAAAAATCCAGTGGTCTCTCTCCTTTGTTCTTAGTGGTGGATCATTATTTCTTTTTTCTTTTTTGGAAAACTGAATGGCCTATAATTTAATATTATTCTTATTTTATATTATATTAGTTGTGATCCTCATTTGAAGTACGGGTACATACACTATAACATTATGGAAATGTTAATATCCATAAATAATTGTAATATACTAAAACAAAAAATTTTAATGTAATAATATTCGTAAATTCAAATATGAGAAACGTTTGATAAATATACATAACTCATACTAATTTGTCGGTTTTTTACTGCACCAATATTTGTTCGTCGCATCTCATAACAAATTATTATCCTCCTTGTTAAAGAAAAATATATAAGAATAAACATTTTTATGATGAGAATAAATATATTTTCTAAGGAATAAATATTTATAAATATTTAAGAATAAATATATAAGAATAAGAATAAATATATAAGAACAAATATATAAGAATAAATATTTATAAATAATATCTCAATTTTAAACTTTATACCTTTTGACACATATTTTCTTAATATTTTCTTACAAGGTAACTCGACGATTTCATGGGTTTGTTTGTTTAATGATGTTTCTTCATTAACATCTATAACATCATAGGGAGGCTCACATCTTAGATTGACTTTCTTACTCTATGTATCAATCCGCAAAAACATATATAACATATAATATTATTAATTTATAGGACATGAGATATTACAATAAATATATTATAGTTAGATTTTCAACGAAAAATTATACGGTAGCAACCGTGAAATTGTAAACTTTCGACTACTCCTTTGAATATTGTAGTCATTGAGTTTTACTTGAAAAACAAATCGATGAACTATGAGTTTTTTCTTGAATGATTTCAGAGTATTGCTTGCCCATCCATCCTATAAAGAAAAAAAATATGTAGGCCAACTGTTAAAAGTCAACAAAATAATAATAGTTCGTTTATAAATATTTTAAAAGATTTTTACACAATAAATCATACTTTAAGATATAATTAAACCACCGTCTCAATATCATTCCAATAATTCTTTCGACCTCTTTATCGAAAAGCACGAACCATGTCCTTCCAGTTTCGTCACTTACAAAAACTTTCAACATGTACCTTAGAAAATATTTATCAATAGCATAAGTTCATATAAATAAAACTACAAATATATTCATTATGTTTAAATATTTATAAACTACACATTAATATATGTTAATATGTCAACTATTATTTATGTGAATAATATAATATTGAAATATCTTAATTTTAGATAATCAACATCTTTGGAGCAATTAGCACAGTAGAATTTTGATCCAGTCTCCACCAATTTTCTATAACATACTATACATGACTTGTAATAGAACGGGTTGTTCATATCAAAACTTAGTACCATAACTTTGAAAGTATAATATTTCTCAACCTTCAAAACAATAAACATTTGATATTACATTATAGAACATAATACATAAACAATTCTAAAAAATATGTGTAATGTAGAAATGATGTATGATTACCTCAAGATTAGATTAGAGACGATTTGGAAAAGCTCAGATATTGTTTTTCTGTTTTTTAAAACTATTTTTTCAATTGGTTAAGCATCTCTTTGATTGTGTATCATCTCAACTATATACATATTATTTTCTCTACAATAATAAATAATAAAAGTAACTTGAAGTAATAAAAGTACAAATAACAATCTCATTTTATACAAATACCTTGTCCTATAGGCATCAACCTCAAGTATATTTATATTAACATAAGTCTTACTTGTGCCTGTTATTGACAGATTATACACATCTACACGAATATTTTAAAGTTCAATACATGAATTAATATTTAATAAATATATATAATTTGAAGTAATGCCTCTGAACTTTTTAACTATGGCAGATGAAATTATCAATACATGGGCTTTGGATGTTTCAATGAGCATATCGTCATTAATATAGTGTACTATTGAACCCCATAGTGTTACTTTCAAAGAAGTATCATTATAAAATACAAATATTTTGATAATATTAAAATCAAAACATATGTCAATATATAAATCACAACTAAGCTAGTCAAACGAATATAAAGCTATCACTTGCACCTCGTATCTTTCAATTCAATTTCTTGAAAAGTAGTTTTTTTTCCATGTGCAACTATCTCACAAATATGACACATCTTGTACAATGTTCTAATAATATCTAATAAAAAAATAAATAGATCACATTAACAATATAGTAAATGGTTCCATCATACATCTTATAGTGTAAAAAATGAATTTCATATCACCCATAAAGAAAAATATATATAGTGTATATGTCATTTTGAAAACGAGAAGAAATATCTTTGACTTCAATGAATTCAAATTTATGTATCTTAATACTTGTGATATTGGTATTGATACGCCTTACCACAGTTCCAAATCCGAAAACAATCATGTAATTTGATTTAACAGGCCTGTACTATTGTTTGCTTTGAGAAACTTTGAAATTCTCAATAAAATAAACACTTCGTTCAAGTAGTTGACTCTTATACTTTTGTTCAAATTTATAGGGTCAATTCCTTGCATATGTGAATCCTGTTAATAAATAACAAAGGACTAAATGAGGATATAATATAAAAAATAAACTTGAATATTATGACATAAAATTGTATGGATTAAAATTAATATTACCTTAATGTATATAGAACTAATATACAACTAATATATACAACTAAATATATACAACTTGAAATATATATACAACTAATATTACCTTAATGTATATTGCTGAATATTTCACTATAAACAATATTTTTAACCATATTATTTTCACACTTTCCATTATTGTCAATGTAGAACTTCAGTCCTTTGCATGAAGTACACTAGAGGCACCAATATATAACTGGCTATGACAAAATACAGATTTTGACAAGTATACACCAATATTTTGAAATGTTTGTACTTGACTTCTGTTTATTATCATTGCGAAGCAAACTTTAATTGGGAACTGCCTCCTTACAAATGAAAATGGCCACTTTGAATCGACGGAGATATATCAATTATATTGATGTAATGTCTAATTCCTATACTTGTTCTAGTAATTGCTTCCGCTTCTATCACACTTTCTCCTAACCTTGTAACGATTAACCTTGTCCCGTTACATAAATCTTTACTCTAGTTTATATTGTGCAAGAGAATTATCAGAACACCAACTTTTAATTCCAGTGCATGATTAGGAATTTTTTTGAAAATTTTAACGTGTTGAGGAATTCAGGAGGATACAAACCTGTTTGTCCATTGAATGAAGCGGTACTGGGACAAACTATATTTGCACTTAAGTACGTCTTTACATCACTATGAAGTGAGGAAATAATGTAACAATTGACATTATCCACAATGTTATTGGTTGGTGCAAGAATTGCCCTTCACATATGTATTGCATGTTTGTGAACCTATTCAGCTGGATAGATACTATTCACAATCTGCTCAGTTGCAGTTGTCCCTTTCTCAATTAGAAGATCATTTGGAATACTAATCCAAGTAGATTTTTCTTCACATTCTAATGCAACTGCATGCAGCTTCTTTTTACCTAAATCTAGGATCCATTGACTGAACTCTTTATTACTTCACTTAAATTCATAGATACATTTCTTAATCGCATATAGGTTGTAAGAATAAAGACCTTACACACACACACACACAAATATATATATTCCTGGAATTGCTTACGGAAGCACGGATAATATCCTCTCTATTGCCGTTAGGTATTACCGATAAGATTTTTCTGAAATCACCCCCCAGAAAAAGGTCTTTCCTCCAAATATTTTATTTTCACATTCGGGTCGGCAAATCGCATAATATCCCTAAATGAACGATCTACAGCTTCAAAAATAGTCCTATGTAACATTGGTTCCTCATTCTAAATAACTAAAGAACACTTACAAATTAGTTCAGCTAAATGAAATCGATGAGTGATAGAGCATGTTGAATAATCATCAATGTTCACTGGAATCTTAAATCTTGAATGTGCAGTTCTTCCACCAGGCAATAAGAGTGAAGCAATTTCAGAAGAAGCGAAGCCAGTACAATATTGTCTTGAGAACGAATACGAGCTATTAATGTCCTCGACAAATATGCCTTCCCCGTTCCACCACTTCCATAAGCAAGGTAAACACCACCCAAACCTCTATCAACATTGTTATGTTATAAAATAAATGGGGAAAGTCCTAATAACTACAATGCAAGAAAAATGGACCTAACAATGTAGAGATGAGCTTAACCCGAGTGTCAAATCTCTCGAGGAACGGAAAAGAGTTAAATATTAAACATGTTTATAATGTTTAGTCTAAAAAAGATAATGTCGTTGATGAAAAACTAATATAAAAATAGAAAACAATTAAATCAATTAAAAGAAAGCAAGTAATGTAAAAACAATTTTAAAAATTAATAAAACAAGAGTTTGGATGGTGGATCCCCTTAATCCTTGTTACTAATTCAATTGGAAAAAGAACTTTAATGAAAATAATATTGAATTAATTAAGTTGGTCTTCGCTTAAATTGGGATCTCTATGCGTAGCCACCCTACTCACTAACTCTTAGAGGAAAATCTTTTTTCTTCCTAACAAATTATGAGCGCAGTAAAATTAGGTGGTTTAAAAAGACCTAAAAGTGCAATATTGTATCTTTAGTCAATTGCCCCAATTAACCTCCAATTAGTTGCCCTAGATCGTTCTTCTTTTTTCAATCCAAACAATCTTGCGATTAATCTAATCTGGCAACAATTAAATTACAAACAAACACAATTGGAAGACAACTTAAATAAAAACAAACATCGAATTCAAGAATTTAAACCAAGAACTCCAGAATCAAGAATTAGGGTTCAACCCCAATCCAAACTGTAAAGAACTACTCACTATTCATTATAATAAAACTGTAAATCAACATAAAATTCAGTAACAACAAAGGAAAAGGGAAGCTTAGGATTAAAACCCAAGCCGTAATTGAAGTTCCGAACGTCTTCCAAGCTCGTCTTTCGAGTCGCAAAGTTGAAGATCGAAATCTTGAAATTGATTCTTCAATTCTTGAATCCAAGAACCTAAATTGCAGAAATCTTGAAACTTTACTAACTACTTGAATATATAAAAGCTGAAATTTGAAAAGTGTTTAATCTAATCTAACCTAATTAATCTACTACTAACCTAACTAAAACCTATTCTAAATCCTAAATTGTATATCTACCTATCTATCTATCTATCTATCTATCTATTTATCTATCTATCTATCTATCTATCTATCTATCTATCTATCTATCTATCTATCTATCTATCTATCTATCTATATATTGCCCTTTATAGTAGCTGCATAAAAACCCCTTATATGGTGGTGAAAAATACAAGAAAACCTAATTTGAATTGGGTTAAAATACAAGAAAACCAAGTTTAAGTTTGATTCAACCGACCTTGCCAACCGGACCTACCGCCGATAGTAGGTCGGACCCTACTGTCCGCGATAGGGTTCTGCCTTGCCAATGCCATTGTGCCCAAGGACCTACTGTCGTCAGTAGGTTAGCTCACCTCGCGTGGTAGGTCGGCTGTTTCATTGCCAAACGGCTCCATTTTCGTTGTGTTAGCTCGTTTACGTTTCCTTTTATCTTTTTCTCTTCTGGAGGGTACCTAATACAAGAATAAGAGATATTAAGCTAAAATATATACTTTTACATACTAAAAACACCAAAAACAGTAATCCGTTGCTTGCCCTTAAGCAACACAAACAAAACAGGCAAAACGAAGGAGTTAAAAACTTTTATTTTTAGAAAGACACAACATGAAAATGATAGAAGCCGAATAGATAGTTAAAATCTATAAACGGTCACAAGCATTGGAGGCCAACAACAAACTCAACAAAAGTAAAACAAAAGCAAACAAAATGTAAAATAATTAAAGATACAACCACTTCAAGTAGAATATTTCACTTCCCAACTCTAAAGATAAATAAAAAATAGACGAACGACAAATCACCAAGTTCGCCACAAGTCACTAAAAATCATTACCGATAAAAGGTGTGCATATGTGATTTGCTCATGCCGTTTTCCACAGAAAAAGAGGAATCTTAAGTGATTAACATAATGAAATATTTTCAAATACAATGTATACAATGGATACTTTTCCATCATTTATCCACTTTAAAGTCTATTCTAGATAGTTCCCAGATTAGGTAGGACTTTTTGGCTTGTAATGTTAGGCTTTAGGGACATAAGCAGGTAACTAACAAAGGAAAAAGAAGACAAAACAAATGAGATAGAGCTGACGCCATTAAAAGAAAAAGATAACAAAATTAGATAACCACTTCCTAGCCGTCTTTCTTTCACTCTTCTCACTCATTTTTGTACAACTTACTTCCTTCTTGGTGCACAACCAGCCTACCTCTTCAAAATTTTTAAGAATTACCAAATATAAGAAAGAGGTGCTTGATTTTTCAAGAATTTACTATAAATTAAAAACTCATATTTTTTCTTCATTTTTTGCCATTTTTCCATTTTTTTTGGCTTTTTCTCTTTTCTATTTTTTTCTTTTCAAGCATCAACTATTTTTCTTTCTATCTTTTCAACATCCAAAAACACTAAACACATGAATTACCCATGATACTCTTTCTTTTGAACATAGTTTTGCTTTCTTTCTTTCTTCACCCCTTTACACCCACACTTATTCGTTTTCCAAACTCAAAACTTCTTAAAAAGATACTTTGCTCCATGAATTGATGTTTTATATAGTGGGGTTAAAAGAACAAAGAAAAGAAGGGATTAAGATCCTTGGCATGAAGGCACAAAAAGGGAACTAGGGATTGATTTCATAAAGGATATGATAAGAAATGCACAATCGGTTCAAAGAAGGCCTAAGACCATCATCTTCGGGACCATCGTAGACTAAACTCCTTTGCTTTTAAAGACAAAAGATATGAAATTGCAGGCAAAGACTCAAAAATTATTATCATTATGCTAATTACCCAAGATTCCTAAACTTCTATTACTCAAACAACATTTACAAGTGCAAGAAAACCATTGATCATGTAAGAAATTTAGTAAACATGGTTTTCAAAGTAATTAAGTAATATATCTTTTTCCGAAAAACCCAAAGAATTTTGCAATAATGTATTCTATTAACAGCGGCAAAATCAAAATATTTTTGGATCTTTATGAGAAAAGCAAAACAAAATAGAAATTTTTGGAATTTTCAAATTTTCTGATTTTTTTTGGAAATTTTCAAATAAGAGACTAAAAGTTAAAATAAAAAGAAGGAAAGAGAAAATAAGACATAAACCCTCCCCCCTCCCCATACACTCACACACACACACACACAGACACACACTTAAAGTCACATTGTCCTAAATGCGGAAGTCAGGTTAACGGGATAAACGAAAACACACATACATGGGAAGCACTTCCTCAGGAATAAAGCAGTAAAGCATATCGGGAAACCATCCCCACACGAAAATAAAACAAAGAAAAGAAACAAAAAAGGCAAACTAACTAATCAGTAACAAATATAAAACATGAAAAAAAACAAGAACGCATAAAAAGAAAACAATACGAAAAGAAAAGAAAAGAAGAGAAAAGAAAAGAAAAGAAAACTCCCTACTGCGAACTAAAGTGATGCCCGTTTATGACCTCCTTATAATGGAAATGAAAGAATTTGAAACTCAATACAAGAATGGAGATTAAAAATTTAAGGGGAAGCGCAAGAAATTTACTATAATCCCGAATAATTTTAACTCCTTAAAGGAAAATAAAAGATTGATGAGGGCTAAGTTCGAAGAAAAACTTATTCGTAATTTTCCACCGTATAAGGGTCGTTTTCTTCCAATGCTCTCGCAATTTCCTTTGAATTCATGAGATGTCTCCTCTCCTCGTTATTCTCCTTATGTTGCTTCCGTGATTCATGTATACATAGATTATTATTAACAAGAACATTTAGTTTCATTAATAAGGGGGTTCACTCTCACTCTTTTTGACAACGTCTATCTCTATTTCTTGTCACTCTTCTGTATGATCCTTTTGATTCTCCACGAGACTCTCGTTTTTCTTTTCTGGCTCACCTTTCTCAAACTCAGTCTCATTCTCTGGCAAGCACTCTTCTTTCTTACTTTCGTTTACCACACTTGTATGCAGTAGAGGTTCTTGTAGTCTTGGGGAAGTGAACTCTTTTTGTTCTTGAGCAGTTTCCTCATTGTCATCCACAACCATGGGAAATGTCATTATTTTTTCTTCTGCATCCCACAAGGTGACCATACTACTAGGTATATTACTAAGCAGTCTTTCAACGATCATCCTTGCTAAAAGCTCGATTTGATTCTTCATATTGTGGATGGAAGCAGCTTGGCTTCTCTGGACTGTTTCCATACTTTTTACACCTGTATTCGCTGAATCGATATCTTTTGAAACAAGATCTTCTAGATTAGGTCGTAGGGTTGATAGGTGTACCGGTAGAGTGTAAGTGTATATTGAATATTGAGTATAATATCCCCAAGGAATGTTCGACTGAGTCCTCCACTTTGAACTGTACTGGCTAGGATACGTGTTGTACCCTTGCCAGTTTCCTTGGAACATGACCTGCTGATGATATGTATATTAAGGTAGAAAGACCATGTTCTCCATCCTTTGTTCTAACATTCTGCCTCTCGGGCTTCTATGGTATCATCGGCATCCGTATCGTACTATCCAAAACCTAGAACAGATATGAGCAGTTAACACAAGTTCCAGAAATAATAAGTCGAATACACAACCTTCATAACCACAAACACCCAAGTATAACAATAGTACAGAACAAAGCAAAACAAGTCAAAAACAAAAACAAAGACTAAAGCACTAAATAAATGACTTTTCTTAAACTGCTGTCCCTGGCAACAGAGCAAAAAACTTGATGTGTTCTTATAAAAATAAAATGGGGGAAGTCCTAATCACTACAAAGCAAGGCAAGTGGACCTAATAATGTAGAGGTGAGCTTAACCCGAGTATCGAATCTCTCGAGGAACGGAAAAGACTTAAGTACTAATCGTGTTTCTAATGCTTAGTCTAAAAAAGATGATGTCGTTGATGAAAAACTAAAATTGTTAATGTACTTCAATAAATATTTTATTGTCCTTCCTTGATTACGCCATTCAACATTGATACGTGCTTGGTACTTAACAACTAAGTCAAGATTGTGGGATACAGCCCATCTATTATCAACCACCACTCCATTTTTAAGAGCAGTTCTCTTATTATTCCTCCTTCTATAAATAGGAAATCCATCTTCGGAAATAGTAGTATGTTCACTAAACTTTTTCGGATAATTCTTTGAATATCTACCATCATACATTCAGGGAGAACTTTTATAGACAGAACCACATAGACCATGAATCATGAACTATTACTACTAAACTTAATGCAATAGGGTCAGTGCTCTCATCAAGCAACTCAGCTAATATTACTCTATCTATTTCCGATTCTGATGTTCCTTATTATCAGGGTGAAAAAATAGCAATATATGGGAGTACAACAGTCCTATCTTTTGGAATTCTATAGTATATACTGCTGTAAAAATAAAATAAATTAAGCATAGGACATTATGTTAACGAATCTAAAAGTTAATAGTATATTTCACCATTATTACCTACCATAACTCGGCCAAAATGATTATTTTTTCGCACATCTTTCATCAATTGATCTAACTTTACTTTGAACACCTAGGCAACGATATCCAGTCTATCTTCAGCTTTCCGTCCATGTATGAATTCTAAACACTTTGTTCTCAAGACACTTTGGATTGCACGTAAATGTTAAGAAAATATCTAGACAACCGAAATATCTACAAATAGCCATTGAATCTTGATAATTTTGCACCATATATCGGGGTCCGCTTGTGAATGTTGATGGCAAAACAAAACGTCACCCCGTAGAAGCTGGAGTTATGTTACCACTAACTACAGCATCTCGCAAATCGTTGTATAGTTTAGCCCTCAAAGTTTTCTAGTTACGGCGAATCCATTGTAAGTTGGACTTTTCAACACAAGTGAATGCATCAACTACAAATTGTTGAAATAGTCTACCACTGTGAAGTAGAGTTTTACTCTCGTTTGCCCCTATTTTGAATCCTGTAAGCATAATATTCCCTTATGCTTACGAATTTTCGTTTACTTGTGATTGCAGAACTATTTCTAATATTTGCTGGAATATCCACAGGAAATCCATCTTTAGCATAAGGGAATAAAATGGGATACTGCATGGCGATAAAACTTGGATGCAGTTCTATGATTCTTTTCAACTCACCTCCTTTCTCTTCAATTATTACATCTTATTTTCGCAAGAGGTTTGGCCATCGCCTACAATAAGTGCAGAAACTTCCAATGCATCTAGCAAATTATATTCTCTTCCATCTTTTTGCCTAGTACCAATTAATGTTAACGGCACAGAAACACAATCAGAAGCTTGAAACCTATCCCTTGCCATTCTCAATACCCTTGCAAGTGGATTATGCTCATCAAGCATTTCTTTCAATTCTCGAACTATTTCTTTGACTAAATTACTTTCTCCGTTTTCTCTACCAAAAGCATTCATTCTATTACTAACCTCGTTAGCAGTATCAAATATATATAATTGCATAAATTGCGATCATTGTCCACTAAGAGGTAGTAGAGATCCGATCTTGTGATGATTTTGTCCATTCAATCAAAAAACATATAGTCCACTACCTGTATTGATATTTTATCAATAGAACCTCCAAGAGAGGAAAGCGCAAATATTGAATTATGGGCTCTAATATTATCCTTGAATTTCTTTGACCTTCTATCACTTTCATAATCCAATAACTTCTTCAAAAACTCGAGAGCATCTGTTAGTGGTGGTAGTTTAACCTGATTGTCAAGACAACATATAGTAAATTTCGGAGCTATAGGTCGTGTTTCCTTATTGTTCTTTTCTTGGTACCATAAGATCGCTCCATACTTACAAAAAATTCAATTGGGACAACCGAAATCCCATGGTTTAGTAAATTTGCCAAAGAATTAAAGAAAATATAACCATTGTAGAATATTATCAATACATTCTAAGACTGTTTTAAAATTTTATCAATACAATATCATCAATATTACGTACGTTCATGAGTAGCTTCCATAGGCTCAATATTTAGATATCTTCCATTTGGACCATCTATAAAGTCAAAATCTTTTTGTTGAGAAACTAGGTCTTAAACAAATCTAAAACTCTAGGTCTTAAACAAATCTAAAACTATAAATTATATTTTATGCTATATAAGTTTACCTGAATCATTATCTGATACTGAATTAGTATCTATATTCATTGTGTCCTTACAATTTCTTGTTTGAATTGTATAGTCCGCTTGTACTAATTCTGTCTAAAGGATGCTATCTACTTGAATCGAGCTTTGACCTAGAAAGATTTGACTTGGAACACTTGGAAAGACTTCACTCGTAAAACTTGGAAAGGTTTCACATTGGAAAACTTGGGATGGTGTGACTCATTAAACTTGCCGAGAATATGGAATGAGTCATGAATATATAATTTGGAGATTGATTGACTAACAGTCTTTTGAAATCATGATTATGTAAAACAACACTGACATGGTGTGACGCACCATAGGTTTCATTCATTGAAGAATTAACTTGATTTGTCATTAATCTTCTCTTATTTCTTCTTTGTTTCATGATAGACTTTTTTAACTGCCTAACATGTTTAACACACCTATCACGCTCTACACGATCCATCTATAAATATATATAATAATTTTAATACCATATATTTTCTAAAGCTAATCGGAACAAATATTCACATAAATTATTATAATAATTTAAGGAATTTTAAACCAAAACTTGAAAGAATATGAAAGTTTCAGCATTCATGAAAATAAATATATGTAATTACGTATAAGTGGAAGTGAGGGTAAAGAATTGCTTGAATGAAGTTGAAAATGAAGGGTAAGTAGGGGAGGAAAACTCTTTCATCTATGAGCGGTTACAAATGATGCACCAATCTCTGCAGTTGAGTAAATAAAAAAAAGTTTAAATGGTAAATAAAAAAGATGTTGTAATTGTATGTTTGACAAAAGACATTGGTGGGTGGTGATGCCTAATAGGGGTGTATTTTGAATTGTTAATGAATCCAACAAAATTTAAATTTGTTTCTTTGGATCAAAAGTTTTATTTAAATATTTGTTATAACTTTTAATTTAATATAATTTTCACAATTTATCATTTTTGTAATTTGGAAATTTGGAGTGAAATTGTAGTTGAGTATAAATTAAATAAATAAACGTTTGTGAAAAAAAAGTACAAATTATTTATGGGTAATTATTATAATTTTCTCTTTTTTTTGATAAATAAAATAAAAAATACTATGAGTTAAATCAATACGTGTTATCAAATAGCATAAGTATAATTATAAAATTCTAACACTAAATATAATTAGAAAATTCTAATTCAATAATATTATAAACTTTCTACAGAAGTATAAATTTTAGTAATTATAGAGTATTGCTGAAATGGCCTTTCAAGTTTGTAGTTAAAATTTGTGTTCATTTAATAGGAGTATATTACAGACAAAATCACCTGCTTTACTCGAGGTTGCAGTTACTATTGCATCACTTAATTTGTTAACAATCTATATTGAGAGCTCTAGTCTGTGTCTGTTCCGATTTGAATGCTTTGCGGTTCCATGTGGCACAGATTAATGCTCGTCCTGTCCTCAGTTTAATCTGAATTTTTTTTGTGAAAAGAAATTTCAATTGTATTAGTGTGTATATTCTCTAATTCCAATGTCGTTTCAAAGAACTTTGAGAAGGATCAAGTTCATGATTGAGTCTTAATTTGCTCAATTTACCACTTGTGTTAAATCAGGTTAGGCACTTTGAAATACTCTTTCTCCTGCTATCTTCTCTGGTAGCATCTTTTGAAGAGTAAGCTTAATGATTTTAAATGTCAAAATATTAAATGCTTGGTTTATAATCCTTAGAGTTTTTCAAATGTATTTCTTCATCTGCAAAAGGTTCATTCATACCTGCCCTTCTTTGCTGCATTTGAGTTGTGGACAAATGTGTGTAGATTGCAAAGAAAGTAAAAATTGTTCTCAGTTCTTCCTCTGACTATGTCGAAAAGTGTTAGACATATATTCAAAATAGGCTTCCTATTAATCATAAACTATGTATAAGTTGTGTTTCCTAGTTCTATTTAGCTAGGACTTTTACTTCTAATGTGTTTCCTAGTTCTAATCTGCTTAGGATTTGTCACTTGGACAAATCTATAAATTGTACACTATTCTCACATTAATGAGACAGAAAACATAAGATTGTTTTCCCCACTGGAAACTTTCATGGTATCAGAGCCAGTTGTTGGGCTGGCCCAAGCAGATGTCCAATCCTGCAAAATTCCACGCACCAGATGTCCATTCCTGGGCGTGAGGGGGTGTGTTGAGAATCCCACATCGACTAATTAAAGAAAATAATTACAACTTATAAAGACTTGGGCAGTCCTCCCCTCTTGAGGTATCTTTTGGGGTGAGTTAGGCCCAAGCCCAAAAATTCTATTTCTCAAAATGAGTAAACGACAATATTGGCAATGTTGATAATGACATGGTGGAAGAAAGCCATGTTAACAAAATAAAGAAAGATGCTTATTATGTGGCATCCACTGATGGACCTGGATTGATTCTAACAACAGTCCAGTTGAAAGAGACAGACACAGATAATAATTATGCAGAATGGGCAAGGGCCATACGCATGGCCTTGCGATCGAAGAAGAAATTGGGATTCATTGATGGAATAATTCCAATTCCTGAAGGTGATCCAGAAAAAGAAGAAGAATGGTGGGAGATCAATAATCTTGTAAACTCGTGGATTCTCAATACTATCGAACCCTCTCTCCGATCCACAATATATCATTCGAGAGAGTCGATGAATTATGGATAGCCTTGAAGGAACGATTTCTCGTTGGCACCGGCCCCCGAATATATGAATTAAAAAGCGACTTTGGCAAATTGTAAGCAAGGCGGTGATTCAGTACACGTGTATTTTTCACGTCTAAAAAAGGTATGGGACGAACTAGAAAATTATACTCAACTTCCGCTCAGCACAGACGCAGATCTATTGAATTTTATTATAAAAGAAAGAGAAAACGAGAAGGTTTTCCAATTTTTGATGGGATTGAATAGTGCAATTTATGGTACTGTTCGTTCCCATATGATCCAACAAGAACCTATACCCAAATTACGTACCGTTCTTGCTCAAATCTATAAAGAAGAACAACACAAAAATTCGACACGGAAAGAAGGTTATTCTGGAGATGGCGCCGCCTTCGCCACTGCCGGAGCCGCCGGAGCCGCCGCCGGAGCCGCCGGAGACGCCGCCGGAGTTGCCGCCGGAGTTGCCGCCGCCGCCAGAACCGAAAAAAATCCTAGATTTTTTTCTTCATCTTTCTGCTCCCATTGCAGACGCGCCGGCCACGACATCACCGGCTGCTTCCAACTCATTGGCTATCCGGATTGGTGGCCTCGGACTTCTCCAAAAACAGGCGGCCGCGGCTCCTCACCGGCGACCCGAAATTCTTGGCGCGGAGGCGGATCCGGACAGGCGCAGCGGCGAGCGGCCCGGGAGGTGGCTAGACCACGCGATGGAGGAAGAACAGCAGAGGCATGGGCTTTTTCCGCAACAACCGCCGCAGCTCCCGAATCTTCTCTTCGCCGGCGCGCTGGAGAAGACGATGGGGGCGGGCCGATCTACAGTGCCGGGCCGGGCTTCGGGCCAACTTCCAGCAGAAACGGGCCGGGCCGGGCCGGGCCGGGCCCGGGCCCCTTACCAGCTTTGACCGTTGACCAATGGTCAACCCTGTTGACTGCCCTCCAAAACTCAAATAATATGCAATCTGACAAGCTATCTGGTATGGCAAATTTTTGGATTTTAGATTCCGGTTGTTCTAACCATATGACTGGTAGGAAATGTTTTTTACAAAATTTACATCCTATCTGTCCGCATATTATTGGGTTACCTAACGGTGCCAAAACTTTTGCTATGCACGAAGGAATGGTCTCTTTAAGTCCTACATTACAACTCCACCGAGTGTTGCTAATTCTCGAACCGACTCGCAATTTAATTTCTTTGTCTCAATTGGCAAGAGATTTGCAATGCTTTATCACACTTTCCCGACAAATTTTGTGTTATACAGGGGACCGTATCTCGATGAGGCCGATTGGAGTGGGTGAGCGAGAGGAATGGGATCTTCTTCTACAAACCTTTGGAATTAAAGGAATTATACACTTTTTTCTAGCATAGTTCTTGATTCAAGCACACTATGGCATATACTGTTGGGACATCCTTCGGATTATGTAGTCAATCATTTTTTGGGGTAATTCTAAAGACTCTACAACTAGCACATCACCTTGTAATATTTGTTTACGTGCCAAACAAACTCGTGATTGTTTTCCTCTTAGCATCAATAAAGCATCTACAATTTTTTGACCTAATTCATTGTGATTTATGGGGCCCATATAAATCCAAATCCACTATAGGTGCTTCATATTTTCTTACTATCTTAGATGATTATTCTAGGGCTACTTGGATATATTTATTGTCAGAAAAAAGTGAGGTTGCCTCTATTCTTCAAGATTACCTTACCATGATCAAAACCCAATTTCACAAAATCAGTAAAGACAATCCGTACTGATAATGGGACGGAATTTGCACCCCTCGAGTCGTATCTTACTACCCATGGCATAATCCACCAAACTACTATTCCCGGCACACCCACAACAAAATGGAAGAGTTGAACGCAAGCATCGCCATATCTTAAATGTAGCTCGGGCATTACGATTTCAAGCCAATTTACTCGTAAAGTTTTGGGGAGAATGCATTTTGACGGCTGGCTATCTCATTAATAGAACTCCTTCAAAATTGTTACAAGGTAAGACTCCTTATGAATTACTATACCATGCAAAACCATCCTACTCTCACATTAAAACTTTTGGGTGCTTAGCTTATGTCCATAACCATGATATCCCAAAAGATAAATTTCAAGCCCGCAGTAAACCATGTGTCTTCCTTGGCTACCCTCTTCATAAGAAAGGATGGAGATTTTACGACCTGCAAACAGAAAAATTCTTTGTGTCCCGAGATGTGATTTTTGATGAAACAAAATTTCCATTCCATGACCAATCAGGTACTTCCACTTCTACAGACTTCACACAATCTTACAATTTTGGGGAACAAATTTTGGGCTCCAAACAACAAAGTATCCCAAATAGGGGAGTTTAACCAACAACACACCAAGCCCAGATCAAACACATCCTTTCCACCGCCCACCTACAAACCCAGATCCACCAAATCCTTCCACCAGCCCACTAACCCACAGCCCATCTCCACTTTCAGACCCTGATCCACACCCACAACCCAGCAGCCCAGTTCCGCAAGGCCCACCACCAATCTCTCCAGCCGCCTCTCTCCAAACTAGTCCCAATAATACTCCTGCCAGCTTGCCGCAAGAAAATCAGCAAATTAATGCCCCAAGACGAAGCACACGAATTAAACATATTCCGACTCGGCTCCAAGATTATGATTGCAATGCCATATGGAAGACCTCTATATCCCATTCCTCCTCTGCTCTCTCACCCTCTTCGGATCTCTCAGGTACGTCCCTTTATCCTATCACAAAATTTGTGGACTATAGTAAATTTTCTCATACACACAGGCAATTTTTAGCATCTGTGGCAATAGAATCCGAGCCTACCACTTACTCTGCGGCAGTCTCAATCCTCTCGCGCGCATCGCTATGCGTCAAGAGATTGATGCTCTTGAACAAAATGGTACATGGACTTTAACCTCCTTACCTCTCGGAAAACGTGCACTTTGGGGAGTAAATGGGTCTACCGGATAAAGTACAAAGCCGATGGCACCATCGAGCGATATAAAGCCCGCTTGGTAATTTTGGGAAATACACAAATGGCGGTATTGATTTCACGGACACCTTTGCTCCCGTTGCAAAAAATGGTCACCGTTCGTACTCTCCTTTCCGTAGCCGCTGCTGCAATCGGCCTATCCATCAAATGGATGTTCACAACGCCTTTTTTGCATGGAGATTTACAAGAAGAGGTATATATGCGACCACCTCCGGGATTTCGTCCCCAGTTACAAAGGACAAGTCCCGTCGTTTAAAGAAGTCTTTATATGGTCTTCGCCAAGCCCCTCGATGTTGGTTCTCCAAACTCACCACCGCTCTCCGTAGGTATGGTTTTTCTCGATCTTATGCAGATTACTCTCTCTTCACATATTCTCGAGGGCATATTTATCTATGTGTTCTTATTTATGTGGATGATTTACTCATTCATCGAAAATTCCCTATCCACACTCGAAAAAATTCAAAGCTTCATTACACAAGTGCTTTCACATGAAGGATTTGGGCTCGCTCAAATATTTTTTGGGCATAGAAATTGCGAGAAACTCCACGGGATTATTTTTATCCCAACGAAAATACACATTGGAAATTCTCTCTGAAATGGGTTTATTAGGTGCCAAGCCGGCATCTACTCCTGTGGAACCTAATCATCAGCTGGCGAAAGCATCTGGCTCATTGTTTGACAACCCCGGGATCGCTACCGAAGACTCATAGGCAAGCTAATATATCTCACACTTACTCGGCCCGAACTTGCATATGCTCTGTACATACACTTGCTCAATTTATGCACGCCCTCGTCATGCTCATTGGGATGCTTTGCTATCCAGAGTTGTCCAGTTATCCGAAAGGGAGTCTCGGACGTGGCATTTTTCTTTCTTCTAATTCTTCTCTTTCGTTAATCGCATATTGTGACTCAGATTGGGCCACCCTGCCCGATAACTCGCCGCTCTCTCACTGGTTATTTTATCTCTCTTGGTGGGTCTCCTATTTCTTGGAAGACAAAGAAACAACATACTGTTTCTCGTTCTTCTGCCGAAGCTGAATATCGCTCTATGGCTATGACTTTATGTGAACTTAAATGGTTATCTATTCTTCTGCGCGATCTTCATGTTCCTGTCACTCGCCCCATTCCATTACATTGTGATAACCAGTCGCTCTTCATATTCGTTTGAAAATCCCGTCTTCCATGAACGCACTAAACACATTGAAATAGATTGTCATTTTGTCCGTGATGCTTTTCAAGACGGTTTTATCTATCCTGCTTATATTCGCAGTGAGGAGCAACCTGCCGATATTCTCACTAAAGCCCTTCATCCGACCCATTTTCATCGATTAGCTTGCAAGTTGGGCATTTCTGATCTTCATGCTCCAACTTGAGGGGGAGTGTTAGACATATATTCAAAATAGGCTTCCTATTAATCATAAACTATGTATAAGTTGTGTTTCCTAGTTCTATTTAGCTAGGACTTTTACTTCTAATGTGTTTCCTAGTTCTAATCTGCTTAGGATTTGTCACTTGGACAAATCTATAAATTGTACACTATTCTCACATTAATGAGACAGAAAACATAAGATTGTTTTCCCCACTGGAAACTTTCAAAAAGTTATTAGCTTTGCTCTTTGGGTAATAATATTTTAATTATCTGGTGAACTATATTTACCATTCTGAGCCGTTTTTTCATATGCAGGCGAGTGAACACGCATCCAATGGGTTTACTTGTGCACTTCTCTCGAATTGAGAAGGTACTTCATAGGAACTATAGGTTTTCATTTGGCAATAAACTGATACATTTCATATCTTGTTTTTGGATACCTTTTGCTGCATCTTATTTCCTTTTCTCGTTTTGGCCGTAGCATCTTTGAAAATTTTGTAATAATAAATTTACAAATAACAATAGTTCATTTATAACTGTTTTGTTCATAAATAAATAGGAATATTGTTGGCGGCTTGATTTGGTATTGTTGGCTTTTATCTAGTGTTTCATAAGAGATGCTAATCATTGAAAGTGTTTGGTATAGGTAGCATATCCATGTTTAGGCATGCTGGAAAGTAGTTCACTTTCTCATAGCCAGATTTTCATTTACTTTATTCGAGTTGGTACATTAGGAGCAGAACGGAGAGAAGGAAGATGGGATGCTCATTTTCGGGATTGCATGCTCCGTACGATGCTGTTAATGGCGGAGGAGATGTTTGGGTTTAGAATTATCAGGCAACATGCTGGCCTTGCCCAAAAATTCTAAGACTCTTCTCATATTTCTGGTAATTTTTTTTTTTTTTTGGATTTATTGCTGATTCTTGCTTTTGTGATTTAACATTTGGCATCATCTTCTGTTCCTGGGTTTTGTTTTATTTTATTTTATTTTATTTTTAATTAAGTTCAATTTCTGAATTTTTGTATGAAAGATATTGTTTTAACTCTCTTTAGTAATGTGATTCTCTGATTGGTTTGTTTGAATTCGCCTATACACTTGAAAAATATGTTCTTGACTTCAACCACCGGCGCTCCTTCCAGCCATGGTTCAAAGTCTTGGTCGATTCTGAGTTGACTCAGTGGAGTCGTCTCCGAAATATAGAGGAATGATCTACCTTTTGTATAAGAAAGAACAAACTCGATGACAACTCGTATTAAATTGAAAGGAATCGTTCGATAACAACCACTGAGTCAAGAAATCGCCGCAACTCGGGCGAATCTAAGCCAGTTACCGGATTACTATTTCTATATATTGAGAAGAAGATAGTAACATTTGGAGTTCGAATTTATGGTTTTTGAAGTTGTCTGAAATTACTGACTTTGAAGTTGTGGCTATGGTAGGGGATATGCTACTTCACCTGTGTTGTTGGAGCAATTTTAATGACTTTGAGGTTCAAGTTGTGCAGAAGTGTCAGGTTCTAAGCATGTTGATCCTGGGGTATGTTTAGTTTCTTCAGGAATTTCAATCAATTATTTGTAGTTCTCTTGATCAACCATGTAAACTATGACCTATCTTCATAATCCCAAGCACTATCTATCATAATTGTCATTCTGATTGCCGTCGGTATGCTTTCTTAGAAAGATACCAACAAAAAGTTGGGTATTAGGAATGCACTTTCTTGGGCTTCAGATTCACTATTGTTGGCCCACAACTTTGGGGCTACTTTTTTATGCATTATTTAATTAAAGTATTATGTGTAGTATGCCACTAACAATAAAAGATCACTATAAAATGATTTATTTGTTTTTCAGCGTTTGTTTTAAGGTTTAGGGGTTATGATCCATGAGCTCTATCTACTTTCAGATTTTAGGTTTCACATTATAACATTTTACTATTGAAGAACTAAGAAATTGGAGCTTATACTTTTTTTTTTTTTTTTTATCCTAAATGAGCTCATTCAATTTTGATAGAGTACATTATTTGTCTGGCAAAATATTTGTGATCAAAGAGGCAAAAATAAAAAATAAAATTGAGTTGTAAAAATTCAAATTTTAAGTTAGTCTAAGTTTCTAAAATGAGTTCTTTCGGATTACAAATGGACTCTTAGGAAGAGTTCTTTGAGGTTAGAAATGGATTCTTTATTTGTATGTAGTAAAGATAAAATTTCGAATATCAGACTATTTTATTGTTCTATTAGTTTTTTATCTCAGATTTGGTACGATCAAATTCATCATCATTTCTCATGAATTGGAATATTATTTTATTTTAATATGTATGATAATGAGAATTAGCCAAGAAAAGAATTTAGCCAAAAGAAAAAGAAAATTTCTGCCCTTCTTTTATTGGCACTTTAAGACTAGAAGTACTATGTTTAATTATTTTATATGAGTATTTTATTTATTAGGCTAACTTTTGTGTCTTTGGACTTTTGAGCTTTAGAAGGAGATGAAAAAGGTACTCTTATATTTTGTTAATACAATTTCTTTGTTCTAGACTTAAAGATGGTCATCTAATTGACAAAAAGCTAAATTAATGAACAGGTTTTTTGCATTTAATAAAAATTAATATAACAACAAATTAGAGAGATAAGAAACATAGAACACACCTCTTTAATCTAATCTTTAATCTAAAATAGGATTTTGATTTTGTAAATCTTGTGCCAAAGTTTTTGTACTATAAGCTACAAAAAGTTATGAAGATATAAAAAATGTTAAGATAATAAAAATGTGACGATTGTGTGATTTGAATATAAATAATAAATAGAATAAAATTAAATTGATGACAAAAATGTGAAGCACTTGTGATTAGTTCATCCTCACTAAAAACTCCAAAAACTCCAAAATACTAAAATAAAACACTAAACTGAAAAAAATAATTAGTTCATCTTCACTACATATTGTGATCTTCACTTGGAGTTTTTGGATAATTTTTTTTTGTTCATCCACATCTTATCTTTCATTTGTTTCAAAATCTTCTATGTTACCTATATTTAAATCATGCATCCTCCATTATGGATAATGTTTCATCATTAGATTGAATAATACAATGACGAAGTTCTCGGTGTAAACTCCAAATTTTTTTCTTCAAGAAGTTGAATCCTATTTAGCGTGTTAGTGCATCGTGTCTTTTGAAATCGCTTTTGATCAAAATTAAAATTATCAATCTCGAAATTGAACCATTTTTGTAAAACAAAGAGTGCTTGCTTAGTGGCATTTTGTCTAGTATCCTCGATTCTTTGATAATAATAACTCCATATTTCTTTGAATTCATGAGTTATTGGATTTTCAAAAAATAATGACCACTTGTATATCCGTAAGCATCTCGAAAGTGATTCCACATAGGATTTGAAATTTCATACAATTGACGCACTTCATTGAACAAATTCATGTAATTGATGTAAAACACCTTTTCTTGCCATAACCTTAAAGCAAATATATAAGAAAAATATATAAATGTTACATAATAGTTATTCAAATTACAACAATACGAGGATTATTGTGAGAAAAGTTATTTTAGAATAATTATGAGAAGATGAGTAAAGTATGATTTTATAAATATGTGAATAAATTTTGAATTTGTAAATGAAAAAAAATTTGAACTAACCTCTTCAATCGAACTGGGGGTTTTGTGACTTGGAGTTTAAAATATTTGTTTTAATCTTATAGATTAATTATTAATTAGCCAAATATATTTATTGATTAATATAAGTAGATATAATATCTATGATATAGTTATATAATATGGGAAGGTCTTTTGTGATTTTATGAAGAGAGAGAGATACGCCTGACTTACCCTTCTGTGCTGGATATCTGTTTTTTTTTTTTTTTTTTTTTGGGACTTTGGTAGAAGGATATATGCTAACTATTTTATGGAGAGAGAGAGAGAGATTATTTATTTTTCTTTTTTTTGGAAAACTGAATGGCCTATAATTTAATATTACTTCTGTTTCATATCATATCATTTTAGAATTGTCTACAAGAATTAAGTAAATAATTAGACTGTATTGATTAAGCAAGTAGACTAAATTATTCTTTGATTATTATTATTGGTTCTAATAAAAGTTTTTAAACAATTGTTAAGTCTAACGAGATAAAGGCATATGTGAAGAACATATTATTTAATACTTTCTTTATTTAGTATAATGACATATTTTGAAACGAGAAAAGTATATCAATGCGATAGATAATATGAGATGAATGTGGTATTCCTTTTTTTTTTTCTCTTTTGTGAAGTCCAACATCAATAGATTACAAAACTAAGGGTCTTTGTCCACATATGAGTAGAGATGATAATGTGGTACATTTTCCAACTAAATATGACAAGTTGATATAGTCAAACCTATTTTTGCAAGCTTGTTAGCAACAGAGTTAGCTTTCCTGTTGATATGCTTAATTTGGTTTTGAGGATTTCTCTCATAGTTCTGATGGATCTCTTGAATCAGATGTCCCATTAGTGATCTGTCATTCTTGTTTGTCGCATGGCACTTTCGGACTACTTCTAAGTTATCTAACTCAAGGATAAAGTCTGATATACCTATTTGGATGCCATTTCAGAGCCATGTAATAATGTATGAGCCTCAATTGCATGAATAGGGGACATATGTTGCGTAAATTATACCACGCATCTGATTACATCTAGCTAGGTGTACCAAATTATAGGAACTACGTAGTTTTAATGAAAATAAGTTGATCTTAGTTACAAAAAGGAAAAACAAAAGAAAAGAGGGAATCCTAGGAAGAGTTCAACAAAATTCTATTTTTCTTTCTTTTTATGGAAGCTGCATGAACTTTTTTTAAAAAAGTTTTTTTTGGAGGTCAATAAAGATAACTTGGAAATCTATAAGGATAACGCGAAAAAATTCATTTTTTCCCGCCAAAATGAATCTCTCTAACCCAATGCTCTCTAACTCAAAACTCAAATCTTTTATATTCAACAAAAATTTAAGATACATATGGATAATTTTGAATATTTTCTGAAAGTAAATATCGATTTTAAGGTAAAAAATCTCCAAAAATTATTTTTTTCAGCTTTATTGAGTTTCTCCCACATGGAAGAAATTCTTAGAGAGTTTTTTCCATTTGGGCGAAACTCTTCAAGAATTTCTTCCATTTGGGTGAAACTCTTAGAGAATTTCTCTCAGGTATCTGGGCGAAACTCTTATTTCTCCCAGGTGGGCGAAACTCTCTCTTAGAGAGAGAGAGTTTCGCCAGATGGGAGAAACTCGTTTTCTTTTTTTAAAACCCACTGGACCGAGTTTCACCCAGATGAGTGAAACTCTCCAATAAGTTTCACCCATCTGGGAGAAAATTTCTAACAAGTTTTACCCATCTGGGCAAAATTTTCGATACATTTTCGCCAGAATGGGCGAAACTCATTAGAGAATTTTGCCCATATGGGGAAACAAGGTCTAGTGATGAAAAAAAGAATTTGTATTTTTTTTTATCTCAAAATCGATATTTTCTTACAAAAAAATCTTCAAAATGCTCCATATCTACCTCAAAACTGTGTTGAATGTGAAAGATTGGAGTTTTAAGGTTAGAGAGAAATAGTTTAGAGAGAGAAAAAGGGCAGGAAAAATGAATTTTTTCGCATTATCCTTATAGATTCCCGAGTTGTCTTTATTGACTCCCATTTTTTACAGAACCTTTCCTTTTTTTAAATAGAAGCTGCTCTTTTTTTTTTTTTTTTTTTTATTTAAGGAAATAAATAATTCTCCTTTTTCTTATTTTCTATTTTTTATTTTTATGAAACAATCTTTCATAATTTCCTTTAAGTTATAAATTTTCAAAATTATTTTCTTTTATTTTTATTAGGAATTATTAGTATTTTAAGATGTTCAAATAGTTAATTTTTTTCTTTATAAATTTAAAGGTGCTTATTTTTTTTATAAATTACGTGAGGTGTACCTACTTTTATAACTTGTAGTGCCTACTTTTATAACTAGAAGTGCTTAATTTTAACACTAATAGTGCCAACTTTTATAGCTAGAAGTGCCTATTTTTATAATTCATAGCTTTAAAACTAGGCATTCTTAGCGTTAAAACTTAGCATTCCTAGTTTTAAAACTAGACATTCTTAGTATTAAAACTAGACATTCATAGTGTTAAAACTAAGCATTTCTAATATTAAAACTAGGTATTCCTAGGTTGTAAACTAGGTGTTCTCAGATTTTAAAAGTAGGCATTCCTAACTTAAAAACAACGCATTGCTAGTTCTAAAACTAGGCATTCCTAAACTTTAAAACTAGACATTCTCAAACTTGAAAACTAGACATTTCCAAACTTTAAAACTAGGCTTTCCTAGTTCTAAAACTAGGAATTCTCAATTCTAAAACTAGACATTTCCAAGCTTTAAAACCAACCATTCTTAACCTAAAAATTAGGCATTCATAGTGTTAAAAACTAGGAATTCCTAATTTTAAAACTAGGCATTCCTAGTATTGAAACTCGGCATTCCCAGGTTTTAAAACTAGGCATTCCTAACTTAAAAACTATGTATTCGTAGTTTTAAAAGTAGGCATTAATAGTTCTAAAATTTGGCATTCATAGTTTTAAAACTAGGTACTTCATAATCTTTAAAACTAGGGCATTTCCAAGTATTAAAATTATGCATTTCTAGTATTATAACTAGGCATTCATAGTTTTAAAATTAGACATTCTCAAACTTTAAAACTAGGCATTCCCAAACTTTAAAAACTAGACATTCCTAGCTTAACTTGGTATTCATAGTATTAAAATTAGGCATTCCTAGTGTTAAAAATACGCATTCCTCGTTTTAAAACTAGGCATTCCCAAACTATAAAACTAGGCATTCTTAACTTAAAAACTAAGTCTTCATAGTATTAGAACTAGGTATTCCCAAACTTTAAAACTAGGTATTCCTAACTTAAAAACTAGACATTCCTAATTCTAAAACTACGTATTCCTAGTTCTAATACCAGGAACTCTAGTTTTAAAATTAGGCATTCCCAAACTTTAAAACTAGGCATTCCCAAGCTTTAAAAACTAGGCATTCCTTGCTTAGAAACTAGACATTCATAGTATTAAAACTAGTCATTCTCAAAGTTTAAAACTAGGTATTCCTTGTTTAAAAACTAGGCATTTCTAGTATTAAAATAGACATTCCTAGTTCTAAAACTAGACATTTGCAAGCTTTAAAAATTAGGCATTTATAGTATTAAAACTAATCATTTCCAAACTTTAAAACTAGGCATTTCTAACCTAAAAACTAGATATTCATAGTATTAAAGCATCCATCCATACTACATGTCCAAATAGACCCTCAAATTTCAAACTCATCATTTTACCGTCAAAATTTTTTATACAAACAACCACTTCCCTCTCTGCTCCACTGCCCACGCCTGCTACAGGACAGAACCAATGAATCAGCCATGCCAACGATCTTCATCGCCCTTTAATGTTGCCAATGCAACACCATGCAGGTCCGCGATTCTCCTGTAATTATTCACAAATTCCATAAACAGTGTTGATTTAGAGCTCAAAAGCTTGCTTTATTTTATTGAAATTGAAAGTTAATTAACTACAGGAGAAGCAACATAAGAAAAGTAGCAATAAATGGACTTGCGTGGTGTGCAACCAGAAGCAATCGATTCGGAAAGTTTATTATGTCCAAGGATTTATGGCAAAGGGCATCTGCAAATTCGTACAAAGCTTCAATGTATCCATTCATAAAAAAGATATGTAATTTTGACACTGAATACACCTTGTACTACATGGTATAACAATCCAAAATCCAAATATGTTGTACTGGTTGCACGGATGAGGATGATGGAGGTGGTATTTCTATAAGATAATTTAATGTGAAATCCATTTCTTCATTTTTTTTTCATACAAAAATCCTCTACCCCTAAGGAAAACAAGAAAAAAGATACATTGGCGGGTCAACTGGTCAGGGGTCGCCCTGCTAAACCCTAATGAGATTCAGATAAGGTAACTATGGGTCGGCCTGAGTTTAAACCCCAAGACCAAAGTTTGTTTTTTTCTTTTTCCTGAATAACCCCAATACCAAAGCTGCCTTCATAATTTTGACGCTTTTAATATCCCTATTTATACTTTTTCCTTCAAAAATTTGTGGTTATTTTGCACAGAGAACAAAATAAATGGTTCGAATCTTACGTAGTATTTTTAATATATTACTTTATTAATAAATATACTAAATAAAAGTTAAATTTTAAAGAAAAATGTTACCTGAAATACCATATTTATAAAAGTAGGATTAATTGCAAAATATTCCCCTCAAATAGGAGGATATGAAAATTTTATTTCCAAACTTTAAAAAATAGGCATTTTACTCTCTAAATTATGTAAAATATTAAAAATACCCTTTTATGTAAGTTATTTTTTATTACAAAATAACCTCCTTTAATTCAGTATAAAATCATTTCAATTCATAGTTTAATTATAGCTATAGTTCTTCCATAAATTTGTAATATCTTTTTAGTCTATATTTTTAAACATTGATTATTTAACTTAAATAACATTGATTATTTAATTTAAATAACTTGATTATTTAAGAAAAATTAGTTTGTAGATTTTAAATTTAATTCAATAAAAAAATAAAATAGTCAAAAAGGTAAAGTTATTGAAATAATTGACTCAAATGTCATTTTTTTCCTTTACGGTCAAATATTCGAAACTGTAGTATTGAAATAATATTGTTTTAATCTATATTATTTTAAATAATTATTTTAACTTGAAACAAAAGTATTTTATTTTATAAAATAAATAAACTGTTAGAATTTATCACTAATTTATTAAAATAAATTAATAGTATTTACTGTAAAGAAAAGAATATGTTTGAGACGATTAGTTTAGTACTTTATTTTTAAATATTTTATTTCTCGTTGAATTAAATTTAAATCATTTTAGGTTAAATAATTAATATTTAAATAATATAAACTAAAAAGATATTATTATAAATTTTCTTAAAGTATTTTATAATAAATTATAATTATAAATTAAGTTATGGACTAAAATAATTTTATATCGAACTTTCGAGAACTATTTTACAACCAACCATAATGTACATGAAAGGGTATTTTGGATATTTAAAAAAAATAATTTATAATAAAAAAATAAAGTTTGTGATTATAAATAAAAAGTCGAAAGTAGTTTATGAGTTTTTTTCTGGGTTGGGCCCGGTTTTAGTATTGGGTACTAAAGAGACCCATTGTTTTTTTAAAATTCTGGAAGAGGTCATAACGCACAATGATTGTGCGTTATCAGTTAATTAAGCGTCCTCCCCTAATCATTCGATGTGACTCGTTGTGTGTTATCAGCCACGTAAATTTTTTTTTTTATTTTTTTATTTTTTTAAAATTTTTAAAATTTTTAATTTTTTTAATTTTTAAAATTTTTTAATGATTTTTTTTTTGTTTTTAATGAAAGTTTCTTTTGGGAAAACTTATAATTGTATAATTTTTTTTAGTATTTTTTTAATGAATTATTTTTTTTGATGAAAATTTGTTTTGGGGAAACTTATAATTGTATAATTTTTTTAAAAAGACTGTATATAATTAACTTATTTTATAATATTTATATCATTTTATTGGAAAATATATTTATATTTTAACCATTTAATCGCAAATTATTTGAAGAAGTAATACTAAAGAAATTGTAAAAATTTAGAGCAATGATTTAGTAATTAGAAGAAATTGAAAGAAAAATTTCATTAATAGAAACATGTTTTATTACAACTATTTCAAGAAAATGTCAAACTTATACATTGCTCGGTCCGGGGTTATTACAATTTTTCCTATTATGTCCAGGCATGCAACATCTGCCATATCTTGGGGGAGAATCCGGATTTCTATAATCTATTTTCCCCTGAAATCGCTTGTCCTGTTTCCTATCCCGTTCCTTTTTCATGTTTGGAAGATAGAATATTAAATTAAACAGAACATCCCTCCAAAAGTTCTCACTCAAGACCGGATGAAAATTCGGTTGGTAAGTTCTTCTGTACGTTTGTCGCGAATATATCTCCGCCACATAAGTATCTGTTCTTGACTTATTTTCTCTACACACTGCAAGAACATGAGAACAAGACAATATATATGTTTGCCATTTTTCGCAACTATATGATTTATTATTTAGCTACAATGTATAGACATTGTTCCTTGTACCAGAAACCCGGATTAGAGATCTGACCATGCATATTCCCTCTCGCGGATTGTAAGTTGTAACTTTGTGTTCTCTTGATTTCATTTCAATCCACAAGAACTTGTCAAAAATTCGAGTTGGAAATGGATGCACACAATTTTCAGCCTCTTCACGGTGTTGGTGAAAATACTTAACTAGTTTGTTGAATATTTGTTCAACCAGGGATTTTAAAGATAGAACCCTAGCTTTCTTTAACACACTGTTAAGTGCTTCAGAAATGTTGGTTGTCATGATACCGTGTCTGTGACCGCCATCATGCAACAGTGCCCATTTCTCTGGGTCCAACTTCATCAAGTAAATATAAGCATCAATATTTCTTTCTTGAATCTCTTTCATTACACGGTCAAATTTCCATTGTTTTGTTTCTCTTCCGGCCAGCCACATCAAGCTTTTTAGGTTTGTATTTTAAAAGTCTTGTTGAAATTTGCTCGAATATGGCGTAAGCAAAACCGGTGAGCTGGTGATTGCTACAAAGGTTGACTTTAAATAGCAGAGAAAATACCTTTGTGGCGATTAGAAATGAGACATACATAGCGATCTTTTACAATGTATTCTCGCAAGTTTTAAGGAACCAATTCCAACTCTCGAAGGATTTCTTATCAACAATTGCAAAAGCAAGTGGGAACAAGTGATTATTTGCATCTCACGTACTTGCAATTAACAGCATGCCCTTGTATGGTCCCCTTAAGTGTGTTCCATCCACGGAAATCACAGGTCGGCAGTATGAAAATCCATCTATACATGGCGAGAAACACCAGAAAACAAATTTGAAAACATAATTTGGTCCAACCCAATGTAACCACATCTAAAGACTCCCCCAACCCGGTTCTGTCAATAATCTCCACCAATCTACGGGGAGCCGTACTGTAGCACTGGAATAAGTTCCGCCCAAAATGCCTACACTGAAGATCAATATAACATGTCTCGTGATCCCCATTCTAGATCAAATCGGATCTGTGCTCGTGCTGTCTCGATAAGACATCAGGGACAATGGGCCCCGGATGCACGTGTGCTGACACTTCTTCCATCTACATTAATTATATTTTCAAATACTGTCAACATCTATATGTTAAAATTAAAAATTTTTAAATAAATTCTAATTGCAAACTCTTAAGGTGTGTTCTTTATGGTACATTGCATTTTAGGGTTTTAGGTTTGAATGATTTTTAGCACATCAAATTTAGTGTTTTTAGGGTTTTTAATGTTTCATAATTTATAGTTAATCATCAAGATTTAACTGTTATTACGTTTAACGGTTATAAAGTTTATAGTTTTATGGTTTAATGTTTCCAAATATCATTTTTAAGGTTTACTGTAGCAAAATTTAGGGATGTACAGTTTAATTTTTAAAAAATAAGATTTTAAAGTTTTTAAGGTTTACTGTTACGTAGTTTACAGTTTTACGAATTAATATTTAAAATATTCAGATTTTCATTTTTTTAAGGGTTTGCTGTTACAAAGTTTATAGTTTTATGTTTTAGTGTTTAAAATATTAAGATTTTTAACGCAAGAGGGATTACTGTTACAATGTTGACAATTTCACGGTTTAATCTTCAAAATATCAATTTTAAGGTTCTTCAGGTTTATTAGGGTTTACTGTTACAGAGTTTCTAGTATTATTTCTTAATGTTTCAAAAATCAATTTTAAGGGTTTTTAAAGTTTTTATAATGTACCTTGTAGAATTTTAATATTATGATTTTGGTTTTTTAAGGTTCACTGCTAAAAAGTTTATAGTTTTACGGCTTATAGTTTGATGTAAATTTTTGGATTTTGATAATAGATTTTTACGTTTTCTAGTATTTAAAGTTTAGAATTTTTAGTTTTTTAAGGTTACTTATAATATATTTTATAGGTAAGCATTTTACTACTTCATAAATTCACTATTACGGTTTTAGAGTTTAAATAAAAGTATTAATTACTAAACTATAAATTTCCAAGTACCGGTTATACTATTTACAAAAAAAAAAAAAAAAAAAAACATATGATAAAAATACCAAATTACAAGTTCCTATATTTTCTACTAGAAAATTTATACGAAATATGCAAAATAATTATCTAAGTAATTAAAAAAATTTTCAAATGATCATAAAGTAAGGTAAAAAATTCAACCCTAATTATCCAAATAAATAAATTCATGAAAATAATTCATCACACTAAGATCACTTTTTAAATGCAAAAAATAATTATAAACATAAAATTATCAAATTTGTGCAAATTTATTAATAACAACAATTTCAAACATAAATCCAAACCCCCTTTAAAAAAAAAATGAACTAGAGTTAGAATAAAAAAGAAAATTTTATGCCTCTTTAGTACTCATTTATTAATATCTGGGTCCAATCCAGAAAAAAAACCTAGTTCTTGTCTAGGCCTTGATGGAGTGAAGTTTGGGTCTAGAATTTAACTTCTTAGTAGCCCATGCTCACACTTGATCCATCTTAAATCAACTGATATCCATATGTGATGCTCAACGACTAATCAGCCCGTTCCATAGCTATTATGCCATAGCATAAGAAAAAAGAGTGAGTATTATATAAAAAACATTATAAGATTATAGGATTTCTAGCAAGGCTAATCAATAATCTTTTTAAAAAAAACTTGTTTTTTATTTAATAAATTTTTTATTAATAAAATATATTATATTGCAAATAGTTTGAATCTTGCTAGGTGAGTGAAAACTCTCAACAGGAGTTTCTTATAGACAAGTTTCGAACATAAACTTTGCTTAAACAACATTAAGTTCCTTCCAATCCGGGCGAACTCTTGTTTAAAGAGACCATGACAAACGGAAAGGTTTCGGTAATGCTAGACAAATTATGGCCAAATCGTATAATTTATTTTTTAATATATTTTTATTAATATATTTTTATTAGAATATTTTTAGATTAATTTTATTAATAAATTTTATAAAATAAAAATTAAAGAAATTTTTACATATAAATTCCTTTCATGAGTAGAACGTGAACTTCTTTCTTTATATTAAAGTACATAACTCTTATTAATATTTTAAAATTTTTGTCTCTATAAATAAGAACATGATCAACAGAAAAAGTATACAAGTCAAGGGATGCATATCAACTTACGAATACAAGCCCTTAATTTGATTTAGGATAAACTCAGGTATATTAATGGATATCACATATTATATTCTCTTTCCAATAAAAGATGTAAGGGGTTTTAGAGTGTTTTGATGGTTAAAAATATAGGTCTTTTTACACTTTTAAATGAATATTTATTGTATTTTTTTCATTTTTACCCATTTCTTTATCATTTATTTTACCCTTTATTATTTATCTCTCTCTTCTTATTTATTAAGATTGTAGAAGATATTTTGTTTCAAAACTTACCTTATTTTCAATGCCCTTAATTCTTGTGCATAAATTCAAAACTCCTTATGTTTCTGTCCGGACGGAGTATATAGTAATCTAAGGCCACGTTTGATAAAACTGAAAACATATGTTTGAACGGTTGAGAATTGGATTTTAATCTTAAGTCTGAACAATGGGTATGAAAGTTAAAGTTAGAATATGAATGGTGAACTAATTAATAAATGTTATTTATATATAAAATGTAATAATTTGAAGTAATTTGTAAAAAATTGTTATAAAAACGCACTTAAAATATTAAGTATTTAATCTTAATTTAATAAATTTTTAACTAATTATTAAGAGACAAATTATTTTATGAAGAAAACTTAAATATAATAAATCTTATAATGTAAAATTCTACTAAAACACTAAAGAAATTAGAATATTAATGCGTGCCTGCGGACATATTATCATCATATATATATATATATATATACACACACACTTGGTTGATTGACTAAGATGGAACCTAATAAGATTTGGTTGCTTCCGAAAATAATCTTCCGTTCCCTATGGAGTTTGCTTTCCTAACAAATTGGAATGTGACAGAAGAATTGTGAGAAATTGACAAGGAAAATTGGACAAGGGTTTTGTGTATGATATGATCCCATGTGATAATGTTTGTTATACAATAAGACTCAACATAGATTCATGAGTTAGGTATATGTTAGTGGGGGGAATGTCAATATCCCTAATTGGTAGATTAGTCACAAGAATCTCCCAACCCTTTTGATTTTTTACATTATTAATTATCAATATAATTCCACATAGCAAACTTACCCAATAAGTTTGGAATTAATTACTCGGCCGACCAAGGTTTATTTATTCTCTTTTATAATAGAGGTAATAATACTATTACTTTTCTTTTTCGAGATTTTATATATAGGTAATCATATTCCAATTTGTAGAGTGTAATTGTAGAGATTGTACCAAAAAAATAAAATCTTTATCTTTTAATTCCTAGAATAATTATTGTATAATTTTATTTGGGAGAAAAAGCATATTTCCAATCATATATTATTATGATAAGTTAGTAATTAAGTGGTAAAAATATATCGTATCAGGTCTGAAGTCAATAGATTCAAATCACATCCTCATTCCTAATATTTCAAAAAGAAAATGATATATCATTAAAATCAAGAAATTACATATATGTTTTGCAAAGTTGGTTCAAATTGTTTATATTTTAATGAGAGAAAAAGAAAATTAATTGTTCATGAAAAAAAGAAAAGCATCACACTTCTTAAATAATACAATATGTCCTTTGTAATTGGTAACGCAAAACTTTTCGCAAATGACTAATCTCTTCAACTTATTAACTCAAGAAGGTTTATTTATTCATTTTTTTCGGGTTTTAACTCGAAGTTAGAATTATTTTGTTCGTCTATTTAGAAACACAATTTGATTACTTTCTTTCAAACTTTGCATCATTCCATTAGGGAGGACATAAAATTTAGTAGTTTAAATGTAAATACAAACCATGAGGTATTATTTCTATTTAAATTTAAAATTTAACGTAATCAAATTCAAATATAATAAAAATAACATCTAATTAGTCTAATAGCTATAATTGAATTAAAAAAGACTTAACATAATTATTATTGCAAGAGATCCCTATAACTAACAGCAAACTAAGTTTTAAAACAGTTTTAGTTAAACAAAAACTGTAACACGTATTTGGGGACATTTATTTAAAAATTGACCAATAAATCAATAAATTAGATAACCAAACTATATAAATTAGAGAAACACAAAGCTTGATTTGGTGCAACCAAGTACAATCATTGACATTACTTTGCTAGTGGAAGATTCACTCTTATGAAAAAGATTTAAATCCAAAATTCATGCACTACGATTCTACTATTGGAAGAGGAGTAGTCGAAGAAACACTAAAGGCAAAATCTTGGTAAATTGTCTAATCTATATTTTAATATACTCTTTAATACACTTTTTTATAATAATTTTTAATATAAATTTTATAAAATAAAAATTTAATCTTAAATTTTAAACAATGAATTTTTAAAAAATTATTATTAAAAAATATATTAAAAATATACTAGATGATCCCGGTGCAAAACCATTTTTTTCCACAACAAAGACATGCAACACAATTTTATTACTGAAATAAAAAAGAGAAGGTTTCGCTCGCATGGGTGTAGCTCAGTTGGTTAGACATGCAACACAATTTTATTACTGAAATAAAAAAGAGAAGGTTTCGCTCGCATGGGCGTAGCTCAGTTGGTTTTGAAGCTGCAGAGTTAGTATCAAAGTTCAAGGTTCAAATGCTGACAGTGACAGAGTGTAAATTTCAAACTTTCCAATGTGAGGGGTGGTTCATCACCATGATTTATATCTTCTACTGGACGTCGGGCAGTCTAGCGGAGCCTTTTGGACGAGTAATTTCGCCTTTTTAATACAAAGAAAGAGAAGGTTTCTTTTAACATAAAACTTAATTCTTGCAATTTCTACGAAAGGAAAAAATTATTAATCCTATATTATTGCCAAATCCATTCCACGTGTTGGACACTGCATTGTTGATTTCGGCGAACTCCTTGGCACCATACAGAAAGTTAGAGCGATAGCTTATTCGGATGTTTACAAATTACATGGCTATATATTTCTTAAGTGATACTCTTAGAAGGTTGTTAACAATTTAAACCTTTTATATAAAGACAATTCTTGAAAGATTTTTGTAGGGAAAAGATAAAAATAATTCTAAAGGAATCTGTCGGCAATCTCTAGAGAAACCATGTCCTACAAAATTTAAAAGAGAATTAATTGTTAGCTCTTTAAACTCTTAAAATATACTTAGTAAATATTTCATGCTTCCTTTTTTTTTTTTTAAATATTGCTATTTGTATTTTTTAATTTTCTTCTCATAGTAATAAATTTTAATTTTATCTTTTTTAAGCATAAATTAATTTTACTTTTCTCTTTAACCACAAATTTTACTTTTATTATTTTTTTAACTATGAATTATTTTTACTTTCTCTTTATAGTTATGAATTATATTTGACCCTAACTATAAAAAATTATTGAAAGTAGTTTACCAGTTATATTTAAGAAGTCAAAAATACTTCATGACTATAAAGAGAAAAACAAAAATAGTTCATGACTAGAAAAAGATAAAATTAAAATTTGTGACAGTAAAGAGAAAAAGCAAAATAGTTCACAGAGCTGTAGTGGAGGGAGGTGTGTGAAATGTTAGATAGGCTCTGCTGAAAGAGTGACCCCTAAAACTTCCTCGCTCTGTTTAGGATGGACTTTCCCGAACACCCACCACTGACCCTTTTCCTTTTCGGGTCTAAGACCCGGTAGCATTCATGAGTCGTTTGTGCAATTGTCCCTCGATCACTCCCTCAAGAATATGAAGCAATAGTAGAGCAAATCCGTCAAAGAGTGGCAGCCTCCTATTTAAGAAAGTCAGTCTGTCCCATCCCCACTGGTAAGATACATATGAAAGACATGTAGAATCATCATTAGGACCATCATTCCTTCAGTAAACTTTTGGTAAGCCAAAAGTGCACCTTCGGTGCTGACCAAGGTCAGGACCTTGGACAACCCTAATCCTTGTATTGGTTCTTGACTTTCTGTGCAAGAGCAGATCAAAGAGAATCCCATCACAGAAAACCATAGAAAATCTATCTAATCGAAGGCCAAGGCCCTCAAAGAGTTTGCTACCACTTCATCGGCGTAAGAACTTGAACGCTCTTGTATGCATGGTAACCCTCTCTTCTAATCTTCATCATTTACTCCCCTTATTTTAGTAGGCGTCAGTATTCTTCATCTGCTTGCCGTTGATGTGTTCTTTCATTACTTTTACGAGAATTTGTACCTATTTGTATCTATTTAGTAATCAGTCCTTAAAGTAAGGAAGAAAGCAGGAATCGTACATCGTAATAGATGCAACAGCAACCTGCACCCACCGGCTCCCCCCTTTTCAATGTAGATTTCATAGAATGTAGCAAGCAGGGCTGCGAAGAGTATGGTCAAGGAACTCAGGCTCTATGTTTGTGAGTGCTCTACCTCCGCCCCAGAAGGACATTCTATCAAGTACCCCCACCGTGACAGCTAGCAAACAAGCAGCCCAAAAATAGGACTAGTCCCCCTCTGGGGATTCTTTCTTGGCCATCTGATGTTGGGAATTCACCTTCAAAGGAGCAATCTATGATCCATTGTGTGTCACAATGATGAACGAATATGAAGACTTAACTGCCCAAAGATCAAATCGGATTTAAATTCTTAGAAATCGTAATACTGGGTCGAAAGGATATGATTTGAGATCGTCCTAGTTAGTTCACCAAACCCCGACCCAGCGTCACATGCCATGTACCTGGTATCCAGGGATAAGATTTGTTGATTGCTAGACTGCATTCCTTCGTCCTTAGTTCCTCGATTCATTTCGTGGCGCGAAATCCATCATTGGCTAAACGAAGGTCCAGTTCCCAAAGCTTCCAACGCTACCGCTTCCATTCAAAGCTTATAACACTTCTCCTTCTGATCGTCCAGCACCGAGAGATCACTCCTTCTTGCGAATTAGAGTTGTCACTTGAGGCTCTTTAGCCTAACAATGAATGGGAAGTGACAAAAGTCATTCGAGAGCGAAGTAACAACGAAAGCTCCTTAACCGGGCATTCCTAGATTCAGATTTTACAGCCTAGGACCTTTCCCTGGGAGTAAGTAAACCGTCCACTGGCACTAGTGGTAGGATCCATCCTATACCACTCTAATATTATAGCTCTTCCTTGAAGAAGTGTTCCGCTTGTGAAGCGTATTCCAACTCATTTCCGTGAAAAATACTCTTATCTCGCATATAGTGGTAGAGAAAGATAAAATCAAAATTTATAACTATAAAAAAAAATAATTTATGGTTATAAATAGCTAGTATCTCTTTTTATATACTTATTATATTTTAGACATCACATTATTTTTTAAAATATATTTAATACTTTTTTCTTATATAAACTTTAATACTCCTCAAATAATTTCTCTTCTCATCATTACTCTACAAGTTTTCATATTAGAATAATTATGAAGGATTGTTGACATTTGATTTGATTTTCTTTTTTTGTGGAAGGTCCGGTATGAAAGAAAAAATTCATTAAATGTTTTATTATTTTTATAATAAGACAAGTAAAAAGTTATAAATATTGATTAAATATGACAAGTAAAAAAATAGATAAAATAACTTGGTATCTTTAAAAAAAATACTCGGGGTTCTTTCTTCTAGGTATCTTCTTCGAATATGATAATAGAAAGGACCATTATTTGTTTTATTACAATCCTATGGGAATATCCCAACTCATTTTATCTCATGTATTGTTAGTCATTACAACTGATCTTGAATCTTGATGTTTTACTTTTTACTTTTCAAAAGAATAAAAATGAAAAAGCCCCAAGTGGTACATAATAAAAATCTTTGGGATATATGGCATTTTGTTTACGAATGGAATCATGTGGAAATCTATAAAGATGTCACCCTTTTCCAAGGCGCAAGCAATGTCTCAGTTTTCTTTCAGCTGATACAGAAATAGCAGTGGAAAATATACTCCAGATTGACTTCAGCTATATGGTTCCTGATCTTTCTCACTTCGTTAGGTATTTCTATTTAGTATGATGTGATCTTCTTCATTTAATTAGATATTTTAACTTATATGCTAAATGAAAAGATCAAAATTCGAGTAATTCATGACGCAATTTGATGGTTTATGTTAATTTACATTATGTACAATTATTAAAGGTCTTTATCATCTAATTTTTATCAAATTAATTGACGACTCTTGAATATTGAGTTACCAAAAATATACTCTTAAATTTACATTTCAAATCCACTCACCTTCAGAAAGTATAAATTTTTAATTTTCTTTTATATAATCTAGAATGTATTCCGAATTAAGCTTTTCCTCTTTTTATTATTACTTCAGTAAGTTTTCATTTTAAGAGAATCAAAACATGTAGAAATTTATTTTGTTATAAAAAGTATAATCCGAAAATGTTCATTAAATATTATATTATTTTATGATAAAATAAGTAAAAGACAAATAGGAAAATGGCTTATTTAATCCCTAAAGTTTAAGCCTTTACATGATATATTTTTCAAAATTTATTTTTCTCCATTACAATCCCTAAATAATTTATAAAAATTTAATAAGATCCTTTTATAATCTACTACTAACACCACTAGATAATATAAATTCCATAAAAAGCCATAGGATTTGTTCGGATAATCTAAATAATAAAATAGATAATATAAGTCATTCTCTCTAAACGAAACACATTTGAGACTTTATTAAAAAAATAAAATCTATTTTTCCTTCTCAAATTGCACTATTAAATGTGTTTTTTAACCAAATAAGTTACAATATCTATTTTTATCTTTCAAATTATTACAAATGAATTATTCGTGTGATTTCCTTTTCATAAATCAAGTGTTTGAAAATAAAAAAATCTTCTTAAATTTGTTATAATTGTTTTTAAATTAGTCATTTTTTCTATATATATATATATTAATTAGATGTGATATGTAAAAAATCAAACTGAAAGGAAGTTATTAAATATTATTTAAAGCATAATAAACCTTAGCAATTCACGTAGTCATATTTGAAAGGTTAACGTCATTGAAGGAGATAAAAGAATCTTTGGGCGGTGCAGAAATAAATCCCAAACACTTGAAGTTAAAATCGAAACCTTTTTCAAGAAGAACACATTAAAATTGTATTATTCTTTTTTTGTTTGGATGACGGTCAAATTAGTGGGCTAGCTCATTCTTATCTAATATGAACAAATCATAAATCCACATTTGGCTAATCCCAAATGGATATATGTATATAATTTCTATGCACGTTTGGTGTTCGATGAAATGTCTACTTTGGAATGAGATAAATATGACACTGACTTATAATACAAATTGCTTTTATTTCTTCCTGTTGTTGTCGTTGTTGTTGTTTTTTGTGTTGTTCGCATTGGCAACGCTAATATTTTCTTTTGTGACTTTTTACTATTAAAATAACTATTTTATCATCACTAATATTTTTTCAATCAAGTCAAAAAATCTTCCAAGTTAGGGGTTATCTCAAATAAAATTCTGAATTTTTTTATGAGTAACTTCAATCTTATCATATTATTTAAAAAAAATGATGAAAGTGAATTTGTAGTTCGTTAAATACTTTTTTCTTTAATGATAGTAAAAACCTCAAGGATTTAAGTTTGAAAATTTCTAAAGTTGAAGGTTGTACATTAAAGTCATAATTATTTAGTCTTCTTGAATAATTATATTTTAATTGACAATTTAAACTTAAATCCTTAAAGTTTTCACTCGATTAAAAATATTTTAAGAATTATAAATTTATTTCTATCAATTACTTTATTTAATGACAGGAGAAAGTTGGAGGTTATTTTATTTAAAAGAAAATTTTAAGATATCAGTTGAATCATAAGAAACTTCAAGAAATTTTGGACTTATCCTTTTTATTTTGTTAAATCATAAAATATTTTGAGCAAGTTCATATATATATATATATATATATATTTTGGAAGAAGGCTCTTTTACATTATATTATATTCATATTAATATTTATTCGAATGAGATAAAATCATATAAATGATAAAACTCTCCAACAAAATAATGAAAAGAGTGTGGAATTTAAATTTGAGAACCACTGACTAAACTATTGAACTATTGGCAACCTCTAACATATTAACCTCTAGGAAAAGACTCGTATCTGAAAAATCCACGATTAATTGTGGAATTATCGCCACGTAATTTGTGTCGGCAAGAAAACAGAAATGACTCGAGATTCAGACACCAACATAAGGGGCATGATATGACCATGATCAACAACTTCTTTCAAACTTTAATTGAACTGTTATATCAGTTTCTTGAATTGATGCTTGATAAATTAATAACCTTGTACTTATTCCTTCAATATTATGAGGATTATAATTATTTGGATCGACATCGTTTTGACTAATGCCACATGCATAGTGCCCGAAGGTGATAGTGCGAGTGGAAGGGATATTTTTATAGAGAGATTAATAGATCAAATTTGATTAAAGAATTTATTTGCATAAACAGGACTAGAATCTTTTATAGATTGACTTTTTTTTTTTTTATAGAGTTAAGTGATCAAGTTGGAATTAATTCTTTCACAAGTTATGGTAAACAAAATATTTTATGGCGATGAGAAAATCCTTTAGTTGGAACTTGGAATGGGAAAATACTTCCATTAATTAGAAATACTTTTTATTAGGTACTAATCTTTAAATTTAATTTATATATTTATGTCTTCATGTATTTAGTTGGAGTCTGAATTTTTAATTTAATATATTAATTTTTATGAGAATGGGTTCATTAGTTGCCTCGACCATTAAAAGATTTCTATTTGACAATCGTCTTTGTTATGTCAAAATGGATATTTTTAAAGTGATCATAGATATTTAGACTATTTTCATGTATCATTCAAACACTTTACACATATTTTATGTAGGATATGCATATCACACCATCCAAAATAAAACATAAAATTCTGTTTTGCAAAAGATGAAGGTGTGATGTATGAAGAGAAAAGAAACAAATGACAAGAAAACAAAGGCATCTTTGGATAGCTCACTGAATTTTACAAGTCTCTAAGAATTGTTGTACTAATTTTGGGATTTAAAAATTCTGATTGTTACACTTAACTGCCCGGATTGATCAGAAAAGTATACTTACCTAAGCTAGCCAATACAAATACAAACCACATATTGCGTCAATTACCGGCCCAAATTGATTAGAATGGTTAGTTGAGTAAAAAAAACTCAAAAAATTACGCTTAAATTTTCTAATACCTTTTTTAAGATATTTTCTAATGCATTTTCTTTTTAAAATTTATCTTTCATTATTATGTAGGGTTTAAATAGAAGAATAGTAAACAAAATATATTTAGAAGTGTATTAAATTAATTTAACAGGAAAAACTGGTAATATGCTTCATCTTTTCTCCCTGGTTATGGACCATTGGACAAGAAAGGGATGGTGGGCTTTGATCTTTTGAGAATTTAGACAAATGTCTATCCATCCATCTGTTATATCTATAATAAAAACGGCGAATGACATAAGTAAAAACTTTTTACGTAGGAATTATATATTTTATGTCACGCTACAATATTGTGTAACTCAAATGAGTAAATGTTCGATGAACACAATGCCCATTTCAAGATTTAAGAATCCTTTTGGACAGCCACCTCAGAATGGTTCAAAAGGAAAGTAAATTCTTGATGCAAACTGAATAGAAACTAGTGGAAGAGATGAGAGCTCAAGGATGGGCTGTGAACATAATACTATAAGTTTAGAATCTAAAGTGTAACTGTCGGCTGAAGAACAAAGTTTAATGTTGTTTAATGAAGCTGCAGCAATGGGGTGAGCTAATGCGAAACAAGGGACGTCATTTTGATTAGGATTACTTTCGGATAAATACATTAAGACTCTTGATATTCATGAAAGTCTTCGTTTTCTAGATCATTTCCAATCATAATATTTTTTATTTAAAAAGTAGTTATAAAAATACCATTAATTGTATTATTTTTAACGGTGGGAGGCAACTCGGTGCTTTAGGATTTATGCACTATGACATTGTATCTATTTTTTTCAAGTTTCATAACTTAATTTCTTTTGTTAGGTGCATCAAGAGTTTACTTACGCATGCTTTAGCACAACATATCATCTTAATTAACTACTAATAATTTAATCTGGCATTCATGCAGAACTAATATTATCTCTTTTCTATTATACATTTTGTAAGAGAAATGAAAAAAAATTATTGTTAAATTAATTGTGAGAGATATGAAAATTCTCTAATTCGAAAAAGATAACTAATTTTCCGGACAATGTATTCCATTGATCTTGTCTCTCATGGTCCCTTTATGTAGGGTTTCTCATTTTTCTTCTCTTTCTGGATCAATATGATCACAACACAATATGACTCATTCAAAAATTTAAATAATTTCTTGTCCTTCAGTTGGGGATCAAGGCCAACTTCAATGTTTCAACTATGTTTTTTTTCCTAAAAAACATTAGTTAAAGATTTGAAAAAATAAAAAATAAAATGTAGGGTATAAGGCTACCTAGTATCCACATGGTTTGCCTCCATTTAGGGTGCAAATCCAAACTAAAATTCACAAAATGTGAAGGAATTAGGTATCGTTAGTTATGAAGTCTCTTTTCTCTTAGGGCATCCTTAACCGACCAATACTGTACTCTCTATATCAACCTTTTCTCCTCACAAGTTATTTTATGCCAATATTAATGGAGCATTTATATTCTTGTAACGTTATAATTCATTACTGATTTAAAGAAAATTATTTGAAATGCATTTATGTATAAAGATGAGTACTACCTGTATGAGTTTTAAAAGTTAAAGAGTTAGGGATTATCATCAAAGTAATTGTAACATTCACTTTCAACGAAAATATAAATAGAGTAAGAAATTTATATTAAATTATAAGAATTTATAGCAACATATAAAATCCATTAATTTCATACCTTAATTTATAATTATAGTTTACTAGAAAATACTTATATTAATTGAAATAATATCTTTTTAGTTTATATATTTTGAAAGTTACTTAAATAACTAAAAACTTAATTATTTAAGGAAAAATAGTATGTTGATTATAAATATAATTAAATGACAAAATTATTATTTAGTTATAAATATAGAATAAAGTTTTGCTAACCTTAAATCTTTATCTTCAAGTTTTTAATAAATTTTATTCAAAAATATTTTTAATAAAAATTTTTACCTATTAAGATTTGTGGTAATTTCTTGTAATAAGGATTATAATAATAACTCTAAGAAAAATACTAAAAAATTAAAAAATATAATTCCTTTTTAATAATAAAATACCATTTATTTTTGTTCTTTATAATAATTTATTAACAAATTCTAACATTTTAATTTTCTTAAAACATAAAAGTTTCCACGTTTATATAACTTCGTATTTATATTTATAATTGAATGTTTTACTTTTTCATTCTATTAAGTTTAAACTTACATATGCTTTTTTACTTTGGACCAATCTTTTTTTAGTTAAATAATAAGAATACTGACTAAAAATTATAATCTAAAATATTACAAAAATATTTTATATAAACTATAACTATAAATTAAATATCGACTAACTTGATTTTATATAAAATTTTTAGAAGTTACTTTACAACAAATTATAACTTAATTTAATTATTTTATTTAATTTGATCCAAATAATAGTCTTCCGGTAATGTATAGATATATACACGATAGAGTGCGGTCAAACACGGCATTCATGCAGCTGAATAAGCTTCCGTTGAAAGAACATGAGAGATCCCTCTTATGACTAATCTGAGCAGCAACAGAATAAAGAAGAAAAAGTCTTTTGGTCCATAGCATGTGAATTCCTTAGTTGAATCTTCATGGAATAGTGTCCCACAAATGATCCATTGAAAGAGTACGATGATATTTACAGAGAGAGAGAGAGAGAGAGAGAGAGAAGAGAGAGAGGGGGAGAGAGAGCAATGAATAAAAACTTTGTATGGTTAGAATTAATTTGCAGTTGCACATGTATGATTCCGTTCAAGTCATAACTTATTTTTACTTTTATTGTCTAATTTGGATAAATATTGAAAAGAATTCTTGTATAGAAATATTGCGGGTCTGAAAATAGTTGAAATTTTTTCTTGATATATTATTGTGAGGGAGGCATTGTTCAAATCCAAGACCAAATTAACAAAATTGGAGGCTTTTTTTCTTGAAAAACATACTTTTTAACAATTTTTTGTTAATTCCTGATTTGACCATAACGCGTTGTGCATTATTATCACATCCTAGGTGGCAGAATAACGCATCACATAATCATTTTTTTTTTTAAAGTCTTGTAAATTTTTTTTTTAAAAAAGGTTCTAAAACAAGATTTGAACCTTTGACCTCATAAGGAATAACACATAAGATTTACTACTTGGCCACCATTGGATTTTATTCAATAAGTGCATGAGATTTTATTTAATAATAACTTACTTACTTACGTATTCCAATATTTAACAACTTCAATCATTTGAATTTTTAATTAGAGCAAAAATAAGACTGCTCCTCTGTTTAATTTTCAAATTGGTGCAGTAATTTTTTAATTAACAAGAGAGAAAGTATTAGAAAATTACAAAAACGTAAATTAAAATGAAAATAGGAGGTTTTTGTGGGAACGGTGGGTGTGAAACGTAGGTCTGGAAAAAATAACCAAAATGCTCACAAGAATCGCCTCAGTCGGACGTCCGAGCGCAAAGTTATGCCCCGTCAAAGTTTTCGACTGTACGCAACGATTTTTTTGCCCCGAAACGCGTCTGGATCACTTTTTCGACGATACCGTTACGTTCCTCTTTATGAGAACCATAAAAATGAGTGGTCATACGCGTGAAACGGACATCCGATCGCAGAGTTATTTATGTTTAAAGTTTTCCAAATACCTTAAAAATTATTTCTTCCTAATCAACGTAAACAAGATAACACACAATTATTATGCGTTATCATCAAGATAACGCACAATGGTTGTGCGTTATCAACCACCTCAACACTTAACGCAGATTAAGCCCGTGATTAGCTATAACGCACAACCATTGTGCGTTATCTCATTTGATAACGCACAATGATTGTGCGTTATGGCCTCTTTACGATTTAAAAAAAAAACTAGGTGTATTTAGTACCCATTTTTTTAAAATAGACTAAATAAAAAATAAAAAAAAAACCAAAATCAGACCATCCCTGCCGCAAATTCTTGTCGTTCCTCACGGTATATAATAAGTACAGATTTTTAGTTGACAAGATATTGAGTCCAAGCCAAGTAATATGTACACAACTATAATTTAGTTAATATAAGTTTGCTGGTAATATTATACAACTGGGAACCCGTTGATGCATATTATGACCTAATCTTGACCTTTCAAAAATCAGATGGATAGCATGATAGCACTAAAGAGTATTTATTAACACATTATCACACTTAATATTTGTTGGAGATATCATATCAATATGTGATTCTCTTAAATTTCTTAGATTCTATCGGAGATTATTTTATATTTGGTATGTGATTGATCAGTACTATGATGGTGAGTATTATAGTAGTGGTTGGTTAGAATCTTATATTGATTAGAATTATGATATTTTGTAATATATAAATAGTAGATCATATGAATATGAAAAAGAAGAAGAAAAAAATAAAAAAAGAAGTTTTCACATCTATGACTTCATTCTCTTTTCATTCAATTTGAACAAATCTTTTCGTTCAGTTTGTACAACAAGTTTTTTTTAGGTTTCTAATATTTCTTCTAATTTGCTTCAATAAAAATTTAGGAGATTATATTTTTTATAAATCATATTCAAGTCAGGTAGCTTCATCGACAAAAATTTGAAATGCCTACATTTAGAAATTGAAATTGGACATTAATGAATGCTTTATCAAAAAAAAAACTCTAAAGAGACATCAAATGAATTTTCAATGATGGATGACGAAAGCCACTGCGACTGATAGAAGAATATCATAATGACTGCGACTGATCAAATAACCACAGCGAAGTAATTGATGACAAAAACCATAGCAATAGCGAGTGATGGTAAAGACCACATCGACAGACAGATGGTGGAAGACTACAATTATCGACGAAAAAATTTTTTTAAAAAAATTGTAGCAAGTTGTATGTGCAATTTACATGTTCCAAAAATTGAAAAATTTTGGCAAGTTAGACATACAATTTTGCACGTTCCAACTTGAGGGAGGGTGTTGGAGATATTATATCAATATGTGATTCTCCTAGAACATCTTAGATTCTATAGGAGATTATTTAATATTTGGTATGTGATTGATCAGTATTATTATGGTGAGTATTATAATAGTATTCCTTATTAGTGGTTGGTTAGATATTAATTAGAATTAGGATACTTTTTATTCTATAAATAGTAAATCATAATGAACAAGAAAGATATCAATGGAAACATTCAATATTATTTTCTCTGTACCCTAAATTTCTTAACAATATTGAACCTTACCCAAAAAGATTATTGGGAATAGAAATGAGGTAAAAGAGTAGCTATGATAGGGGTCATATGGGTGCTGTGCTTATGAGTTTTGCTCTCAAACTAGCAGACTCAGGATATGATATTATCTTATTAAAGTATGGTTACTAAATGAATGTCTAGAAATTAAGTGTTACGTTGTGTGCGGTGGGAGTTGTTTCTAAAATCCCATACTCCTGCTCGAGTAAGAACGTTAGGGCATTAAGGGAGGGTGAATGTGAAACCCGAATCTCACGTGAGATATATATGTGAATGTAATATAAGTTTGGGACTAAGTAGTTATAGTTCTTTTGAAATATCTATTTTGGCATAATAAAAATGACTGCCAAATAGTGACTATTAGGACTGCCAAGTTCATAAATTGTAATCTCGAACATGCAAATTGGGCGCGTTACAATATTTTTCACACTTCTTCTAAGATAATACTATCTCTAATAAAAAATATAAACCTTTTTAAATTTATATACTAAAATTAAAATTTTTGAGAATAAGATAACTTTTACTTAATATATTAGTGATAAATAGAGTAAAAAAGAGAGATATGAAAAAGAATTAAAATAAAGTTGAAAATTAAATAATAGATACATGTTAAAAGGTTTTGACCACTTAACTTCTCTCCAAATGGACTTTTTCTTTATTTTATTTTTTGACTGAAAATAGTATAATTACAGAATGAAAATTATATATAATATGTAATTGTTTAACTGGTTGCAACTTGTAAGTACCCGTTTATATCAGACAATGACTTGTATCATATTATACTGAGTTAAAAGTACTCTATGTTTTTGTATAATTTGTCACTTATACATATATTTTTGTTTAAAATATTTTTTACTTTATTAAATTAAAGAAATATTAAATGATACTTTTTATATACTTATTTTGTTAAAATTAAATAATTGTATAAAATTTTTACAATTTAATAACAGTTAAAAGAATAATTTAATCTATTTTCTTTTAAATTTAAATAAATCAATCATTTAATTAATAATCATGTGCGGTAGACGACAGACGTGAAAATGGTTAATTAATTACTATAAGTGAAGATCCTTTTGGGACCGAAATAAAGTTGGTTTTATTATGTTTTTCTTTCCCTTGCGTATTTTATTTTTGTCCATTCTCATTAATTATACATATGAATTCTCCTCCCAATTGGGAGCGAAATATCAAGTTGCCAATCCGAAATTTGGACCACTTTTTAGCAGCGATTTTCTTGCAATATAGTAATTTTCTACAATTAATTCTAAAGGAACATTATGAGCCCTGCCCTGTTGGTAGGAGTATGGACCATTTTGGGACTTTTCTTTGTTTAAACCCTTAAATTTCACAGCTTTTGTTTTTCCACCATCAAGCTAGAAACATCAACCTTTAATTTTATTTTTTAATTTTCTAATTAAATAAAACAATTAAGAACAAATTACATCTTTTTTTTTTTTAATAGAGTTATCAATCTTTTTGTTTGGAACTTTTTACCATTTGTGAAGTACTGCATGCATGTGGTGCCCCCATATATTTTTCTTTCTCAAGGACTATTTATGGACCATGACCAAGAAAGAAGTAATAGAAGAAGAAGAAAATGGAGGGCAGGGGCAGGGCCCTTATCCATGGCGGGTACCTGCCCCAGCCAGCCCCAGAAAGAATTGACTGATGGGTCAAGGGTAGTAAGTACTATGGGATCAGGGGTAGCACATGGCTTTAGATAATTACATTACGAAGAAGAGCAGCAGCATAGAGATGAGGGAACCCATAGAATTTTGTACCAGATTAAAAAAGATTTCCAATTGCCTTTTTCAGTGAAACAGACCCTCTCTTATACCTCATCTTCCGTTTCTTCTTCCCTCTTATTCTAACATCATATATATGATGAATTCATGAGAGGATAGATGGTCGGTTCTGTTTTTTCATCATAATTCACTGCCAACTGAATGACTCATCGCTCTCTCCTTAATATATAACCACATGCATCGTATTATTATTATTATTATTAGGTGGAGGAAGGGCCATAAAAGTAATGTCACGAGAACTTCACCCTTCAAGTCCTCATGATTAATTTTGAACATTAGGAGGTGTGTTGAGAATTTTATATTGATTAACTAAAGAATAAATAAATTGTTTATAAGATTGAGAAAATCCTCCTCTCTTAAGGTAACTTTTGAGTAATTTAGACTCAAGTCTAAAATTAAAGTTGTTATCAAAGCAAGGTTATAAATGAGATTACTCTTGTTGTTTGAAGCATGATATTGAGAAGACCTTATGTCGTGGAGAAGGAGAAGTTATACCAAGCAATTACTACATATATATATATATTTTTTTGGATACATTGGGGGAGGGGAACGAGCTTCAAACCTTGGATGGCCTAGTAAAGAGTACTTCTACCACTAAGTTGTTACCTTGCCACGCCATTACTACAATTATGATGGGTGACATCAGGATTTTGCATGGTGAAGGTGGAGCTACAAATCAGAAATTAGTTGTATCCTTTGGAATACAAGTCAATGTGGAGATTTGTTAGGATTTTGACTAATATTCCTTTAATTTGATTAGGATTTGGAAGCTTCTGAAAAGAGCAAAGATTTAGATTAAGTCTTTTAGGGTATGAGAAACATGTAAGGATTTGGGCCGTTAGTCTAGTTATGGACTAGTAGCTCAATTATGGGCCTAAGCCATCCTCGTTGGATTTTTTCGGTGTAATTGTAGTTAAGCTTTGGCCTTTAGGTTTGTGGATTCAAGAGAGTTTTCTTTATACTGTAATACTAAAAAAAAATCAAAATAGCAACTGCTTTGTAACAATTATAGGCGGTCACTATATCATGATCGCGAACTAGAAGTTCGTGACCGACATCAGTCGCAAACATATCTTTGTGACGATCTTCGCGACAAGCAGTCGCAAACTTTCGATGTAAAGAAGTTTGTGACCGAAGGGCAACCAGAGAGGTCTGTCATAAAGTTTTAGCTCCAAATGAGATTCCCTCTAAAAATTGCAACAAACATCTGGTTGCAAAATGATTTTTAAAAATTTTGTTGAGACCACCAGTCGGTCGCTAGGCAGTTGCAACTTTCTTATTTTTTTAAAAATAATTCTAAATTACGAAAAACCCATTGAAAATAAAAAAACCTCAAACAAATAGTAATATAGAACCATAAAAATCCCACCATATTCACATAAACAAACAGTAATATACAATAGTCATAATAAAAACAATATACAAACATACATACAAGTATAATAATTAAATGTAAAATAAAACTATATAACTAGGAGGATCACCATCCTCCTCGTCCTTCTGTGCATCCTACTAACTTGGGTCACCAGTCATCTGCCATTCTGGAGGCAGTTGGAGATCGATAGGTGGTATGTCCTCAGGGCGATAGCCCGAATTGGTGAAATGTTTCGCGGCCCACTCACTCATGACATACACTCTATATGGAATCTTCAACTCCCACTCTCGACTTTCCTCCTACATCTTCTCAGAGAAGATGTGAACAATGACCTTCGCAATTTGTGACTGGATATTGTCCGGAATAAGAGGCTCGGCTCCAGTTGCACCTCGGACCTCAGCCCTCATACGAGCAGACTCAACGGTCCCGAAACCATATGCGTACCCTTTTTCATCCCCGTCCGAACCTCAAGCATCAGCTCTGCATCGGTGGGCATAGGAATGCAGTCCGAGAATGCTCTTCCTCCTTCTTCTTATTCAGTCCTCCAACCTTAGCCCTTATACTTTCGCTAAGAATTAAGAAAACATATTAAATGGACATTTGTTAAGTAAACGACAAGTTTATTTATGATATTTATAATAATTGAAATGAAAAACTTACCCAAAACTCGGTAGAGCGCTCGTCGACAAACTGGCCAACCTTGTCGTGGCCATCCCGATGTGTGTGAAGCTCTTAGTAAACCTTATCTTTCGAATAAGCATCAACATTATATAAATTTAATTAAAATTGTTATAATTCATAAAGAAAACATAAAATACATAAATATGTTAATTCATATTACCTCGTGAGTATTCCACTCAATAAACGATTGGGAACCGCCTATATGCTTCCCGGAGCTTCGGCCGCCTCACCCCTCCTTCATGTTCCTTCGTGCTGTATTTTTCTTCTCTTTATACTCAGACTTCTCCTAGCACCTCATCCAAGCCTCGTACATGGGAACTGGTACACAAGATCGCCTCTGAGAGGCAGTGTGAACTCTATACATCATGTCTTTGTACCACTAATGCTTGTCTGCTCAAACCCATCTCTCGCTAACTCAGTGAGGGTTGGGTGCCATTGGAAATACTACTGCACATTCACACACAAAAGTTAAATGAGAATACAAAAATGAAAACATTAAAATTATAAATATTGACAAAAATTACGCTTACCCCGAACTCCTCGAACTACATATCCCAAATATGCTACAGGATCGTACTCCGGCTCTCGTTCGGCTCGTCAATACGAGATTGTACAATGTAGATCCATCTAACTGCTGCCTCTAACGATTCTGCAAAACTGAAAGTTTAAGGTTATTAAAAAGTTATTAAAGTAATTAAAGTTAAAGTTAGAAAAGTTATCAAAGTTATGAAATTTAGAGTTAAACATTTGAAATTTATGAAATTTATAAAGTTAGATTTATGAAAGTTACTTACCCTCAAGAAATAGGATGCAAGCATCTGTGGGCATTTCTAGGCTACTGCCACGGCTCGATTGGCTCGGGTGAAAGTGGACGTGACGGGCCGGCCAGTGAAGTGCTTGGCTGTGAATTTCTGGCCTCAGACTAAGAGGTAAAGGTCGATGAGTCTCAGACTGAGAGGTCAAAGTTCAATGAGCCTGTGTGTCAAAGTCTAACGAGCTTGTGTCCGTGATTGAGATGCCGAAGGCCAACAGGCTAACGTCGATTGGAGTGTCGAAGGAGGGTTAAGGAAGGGCTGTGTTATAGGTGCAGGGGGCAATGATAGTTGCACCTCTATCATCGCATTAGGGTTCGCGATGGCGTTGGTATAAAAACATCTCCGGTCGGAAGAGGAGTCGCCTCATCATCTCCAGGACTTCGCTCATCTGATGCCGAGGCCCTCTCGAAATCGTTAAGTACATCTTTCTTACCTCGTACCATATCTGTAATTACAAAAAATTATGAAAAGTTAGCAATGCATTCCAAACTTTAATAAGTTTTAACTTTAACAAACATAATTTTAACATGACTAAACTTTAACTTTAATAAGTTTTAACCTTAAAAAACGTAACTTTAACATGACTAAACTTAAACTTTCAAAATTTTAACTTTAATAACTTGAACTTTCACAACTTTCACTTTAATAACTTTAACTTTAATAACTTTAACTTTAATAACTTTTGTAAAAATTAGTAATGAACTAAATTCAACTACATACATAAGTAATGGAAAACACGAGATACGATGAATGTAATATATAATTACGAGCCGAAATCTTCTTCTTCTTCTTTGAAATTCCTCTTTTTCTTCACTATCTTCGTCTTCAGACTCTCATTCTACCTTGTCATTCAAAATTTGTCATTATTTGTATTATCTTCAAGTTCTCCAAGAAATTCTATTTCATCGATCGCGCCGTCTCATGAGCGAGAGTTCCGATATCTTCAATTCGGCAATCTACAATAGAAGTCTTGGCAATGTCCACATTCTCTTGAAATGTAACGTAAACTAGATGCACATAAAAAAATACGAGGTCTTTATTTCACTACTGTCCACCAATCATTCATTTGTATTTTTGCACCAGGTTACATGATGTAAGACACCTGTTCTGCTTGGTGAGAAAAACAAATGGATCGTACTCGTCGTATTGTTTTTTAGAATGAATCTAAAAAATTTTTACATTGTGGATGCTTCTTTAAATGTTCACCGGAAGAATCAAACCAATCACACTTAAAAAGTGTAGCCGTCTGAATAGGCATACAGGAAACTCAACCATGATGACATCTGTTAAAATCCCATTGTATTCTCCCTTGACACGTACACCACAATTAGAAGTGCACTTTCAATCATCATGATCTCGAAATCCATTGACGATATAACAGCTATAACTTTTCGCGCATCTCCTAGAATCCTATGAAAGATTTCTAAGTGCATTATGGCTACTATACATATTATGAGGTTTGTGTATCTGAATCAAATTAAAGTCATCGTATTTATACTCATTTCCTTAACAAACTATGTGTATAAATTATTTAACTCACTTCATCTCTAAACCATTTGGAGAATCCATTGGCAGTATGCTTTTGTAAATCATTATCCGTTATACTTGGATTAGGTGTTTTGATTTCTGACGAGTACTCCTACCATCCAAAAGTTAATTTAATTTAATTCAATCATATTTAATTTAATTTACAAACAAACATAATTTCTTTTTAAGTACTCAATGAAGTCTCAACCTTCTCACAGTTAAGCAAGATGTAATATGTTATCATCTTTAGATCTTTCTTGTCCAATAACTTCTTCTTTGCCTTTCCAAATGTCCTTCCCAATACATTATATATGGAAAGGACCGAGCCTTGTTCATGGGGCTGCTCACTACCATCGTTGCATCCAACAAATATATTTCTAGGTCTGATGTTGACTCGAAGTTGTAATTGAATAAAGTCGCAGCCTCCTCAATTAAGTGTGCGCTATATATTGAACCTTTTAAGCGAGCCTTGTTCCCAGTCATCTTCTTTAGATTGTGTAAATACCTAAAACGAACATTTATTTTTTGGTAAACAATATTATATTTGAGAAAGAAAGATTAAAGATAAGTTTTCTGCTTTTACCTCTCAAATGGATACGTCCACCTATATTGAACGGGACCACAAACTCTAGCTTTGTATGGAAAATGAACAATTTAGTGCTCCATCACATCGAAGAACTCAAGAGGAAAAATCCTTTCTAGCTTGTGCATCAAAATTGGGATGCTCTGTTCCAATTGATGCATGTATCTCTCGCTTACCTTGGGGGCACATAAGTTGCGATAAAAAGGCTAAGTTTAGCCAAGACACTCCAAACCTTTTGCGAAAGGATCTCTCTAAAGGACATCGATAGTAATCGCTACATAAACACATGACAGTCATGACTTTTCATCCCTAACATCTTTAGTTCTTTCAAATCACATACCTTCCAAAATTAGAGCATACCCATTTGGTAATTTTAACTCCTTTACCCACTCAAGAATACACATTTGTTGCTCATTTGTTAAAGTGTGACATGTCTTTTGAACACTTACCCGAAGCTCCTCCTTCACTGATTTTCAAATATGATCGATTGCAATATCGACCAACGTTTTCTCTAGCCTTGAGATTATCCTTTGTCTTCCTTTTGTCATCCATCATAGTGTTGAACACAGTATCATAAACATTCTTCATATTGTGCATTACGTTAATATTGTGACGAACTAGTAGAGTAAAATATCCTTCTTGTCCAGTTGTGGCTTTCACCTTTTCATTATCTCTTATCGAGTTTGTTTCCGGTTTCGATCTTTAAAAAGTCTTGGACCCTTCCCACGATTGACCGCCATTAAAATAATGGCTACTCCAAATGTTCTTCCCTATTTCCTTTCTTAAATGACCTCATATCTCTTCTAAATGGATGACTTGGTGGTAAGAAGCATCGATGATAGTCAAACCATGATTGTTTTCTGCCACTCGCTAGTTTGAACGACAGTGTTTCTTTTATACAATACAGACATACAAGTTCCCATACAGTACTCCAACTACTCAACAATTTTGTACGCCGGGAAGTCACTCACTGCCAAAAGAAGGCTTGCCCACATGTTGAAGTTCTTTCTCTTGGAGATGTCATAAGTATGAGCTCCTACCTCCCACAAATTATTTAGCTCTTCTATTAACGATTGTAAATAGATATCTAATTTGTTTTTTGGATTTTGATGACCTAGAATGATAACCAACAAGAACATACCTTCATTTCTTATGCACATCCAAGGAGGCAAGTGATAAGGAGTCAAAATTACCAACCAAGAAGAGTAAGCTTTCTGAGACATTCCAAATGGAGAGAACCCATCTGTATATAAACCAAGTCTTACATTACTTGATTCAATGCCGAAATCAGAATTGTCCTAGTAAAGTGCTTCCATGCTTCCCCGTCCTTTGAATGACTTATCATATCCCCTTGTTGCTCGCTTTCTGAATACTATCTAATGTGCTCGACAAATTTTCTTTTATTTTTTTATTTTTTTATTTTATAATTTTTATACATACAACATTTGCAATCTAGGAGTTATGGAGATGTAACACATTCTGTTGTGAGGCACCATTTTTTTTCTTATCCTCGGTTTTCTTCTTCATCTTTTTATACTCTTCCTGGAAGCAAAACTTACACTCCTTTCTACTAGAGTCTTCCATCCAATAAGCATGCAACCATTAAGATATTAATCGATCTTCTGCACGGCCAACCCACCCGAAAGGGTGTATTGCAGCCCCCCGATCCGAGGATGGCGAAGGCATCCGAAGGAATGGAACTGCAGCTCCCCGTTGCGAGGATTCCATCCTATGCAATTCAAAGCAATGGAACTCTTTCTTTTAAAAAGAAAACATAAATTCTTATATGCACGGCATGCTATTTTGCCCCCTATTTCCGATTAAGGAAATAGAATAGGGGCAGTACCGGTCCTGCAGCTAATGTAGCTATTGAGTTATTGAGTTAAACCCGTTCCGAAGATGTCGAAGGCATCCGAAGGAATGGAACTGTAGCTCACCGTTCCGAAGGAAGGGAACCACGTTCTGAAAAGAATGGAACTGTAGCTAATGCTGCTACTGCGGATGAGGCCGCTGTGCAATCGGCAGATGCCACCATGAAAGTTGCATACTTTTTAAATATATCGACCACCACCATGATGCTTCCAAGCCCATCCACCCTGGCAAGCAATAGATGAAATCCATAGTAAGACTTTAATAGTCTGGTGAGGATAGGCAAAGTCTCCTCTTGCCTTCTTTGGTGGTTCTGATTAGTTGTACCGGATAAGACTTTGAACCGTCAATCGTAACAACGCCTATGCAGGCTGAGATGAGATTGAAGCAATCTCAGATTGACTGCTATTCCCCAAGTGGATCCAAATATGTACTATTGTGTTAACATTAGTTCACACTCATCTGACTTAAAACACCGATGTGACCATACACCTGGGTGTGACGATATTCTAGGAACTCGCCTCTGGCATTATTTTTTGAGCAAACACACAACAACACAATAAGCATACACTAAGTACGGGGCATAATACTGAAAAACAAAAAGATAGCCCAGAATAATAGAAATCCAAGGGATTTAAAATCAATCCCATCAACTAGAATATTTAGTAATACAGAGGCAAAAAGAAAAGAAAATAAAACACAAATATCTGAGGCCATACAGGCCATCAACCATATCATAAACAATAACCATCTACCACACAGGGTAAAGCATTCAAGCTTCAACCTTAAAAAATAATTACCATATCATTAAATTGAACTCCTCCTCTACTGTTGTCTATTGCTATCTCTGCAACTCCCCTTTTTGCTCTAAAAACATGCCTTAGGGCAAGCTATCCTTGAGTCTTTGCATATATGATTGCAGCTGAATAACAATTGCCATGATTGTGGTTAGCTGTTGGCCTATTTGATCAAGATAGTGAAAAATCTTAGAGGGTTCCATGCTAACTAGAGGAGAAGGATCTGGTTGCAGAAGTGTTAAGGATAGACTAAGTTCTTGGCTGCTTTTCTTGCTTGATTTTTGCCTTGTAGGTCTGCTTAGAATAAAAGCTCCTAGCACTGAGTGTGTTGGAGAGGATGGAGCTGTGCTAGTTTCCATCATCTTAGGCATCACCATGGCATCTAATTCTCTAACCCAAGTATCAGAGGGCAGAGTGAGATCCTTGCATGCAAGAATGAAATAGAAAATTAAACAAAGAGAAGGCAGAGCAACCACTTTGTGCTTCTTCTGAACCAGCTGCCTTAAGATGTTAATAAAAATGATGGTGCATAGATCTAACTTCTGTTTAGTGGCAAAGGTATATTGCAAAAGAGCTCTTTCCTCAGCATTACAGTCACATTGGTGGGGTAGGAATCCAATTGAAATAGTATACACTGTAAATGCCCATATACTCTGGTAGAGCTATGTTAATTGCAGTCTGTTATTGTTTGGCCACTGGACATTATCATCACCTGTAAGCACTTTGGCAACCTCATCTAGATCAACTTCACCATCCAGTGCAGTCCTTTCAATCTCAATATAGTATGGGCAGCTTAGGAAATCAACAATATTAGCAGGGGAGAATGCAATGACTTGGCCTCTCACATACACTTGGCCCACAACAAGACTGTCAGGATCATCAATTTCAGAAAGGGGTTTGCATAAAACTCCCTTACTACATTCCTATTGTATTTCTCAAGAAATACTGCCATCAACACACAACCCAATCCATTCAGGGTCTCTTGGCTCACATTCTTTTCAGCCATGATTGTCTTCCCCTCAAAATCATGCATCATGTCTTGTGCCTCCTTTGCAGAAATGATTATTGTAGACATTCTTCACTTTCAGAGAGCTAGAGATAGGGGCCTTTCCTTTGGCCTTTTTTGAGGCAGGGTTAGGGCCAACTTGTATCTTAGTGGAGGATCTGGTCCTCTTTCTCATACCATTACCAGTGGTGGCTTTAGTAACATCTACCTTAGATTCAGTCTCATCCATGGCATCCCTTTTTTTTTTCCAGTGTCACCTCTGCAAGCTCCTCCATGGGCACATCATTTGGAATCTCTTTATTTAGGAGAGGTAATATTTCCAGAAGAGCAAACTCATCATGGAAATGATGCAAAATATTAAAATGGGAGGGGAGAATTTCAGTTCCAAAATTCGAAGTCATAGGCAAGGGCATAGTATTTTCCATGAAAAAATGTGGAACTTGGGCTCAGGCAAAAATTAAACTCAGCAATGGTAAGAACTTGTAATGCATTCATAGAAAATGATACCCTAGTGCTGGCAAGGGACAATCTACATAGAATAATATAGACATTTGGCCTTATTAAGTGATTACCAAGAGAAAGAGTGGTAGATATTAGCTGAGGAAAGGTCAAAGGCCCAGCCATAGTATGAGGTATTATATGAGATGTTCCAGTGCTTGAGGAACCAGGGGATGCGTATGGTGCCACAAGAAGAGCTATGCCATCTTGATCCAAGATCAGGAGCCTTCATGGCCGAAGAGGTTTTTTGCCTACCATAATCTGAATGCTTCGGGGACATAAACTGATTTTGTCGACTTAAAAGCTAAATATGGTGAAAATTGAAGGATTCCTGAGAGAGAATGCTGAAGAAACCCTAGTCCAAAGTAAGTGAGAAGTCCAGAAAGAGAAGACTCCTTGTTCAACAATTTAGAAGCTATGGAAAGCAAATCAACTTCTGCATGATTTGATGGATGAGGGAGAATCTCTATTTCCAAGGAGTTGTGTGCCAGACTTAAATAAGGACTCTGTTTTCAAGTTTTGTACAATGTGACTTAAGTTGTGTGAGTACAAAGTCACACCATACAAAGAATAACATGTTATCAGAAATTCACATGATGAAGATCTTAAGAATACAATATGAAGAAGACCACTGTGTGATGTCTTCAGGTTGTGAGTGTGAGAGCATCCTGTGATGTTGATAGGACTCAAAGTACTTATACTAGAAACATAGTTTGTGATGTGTCATTCGAGCTATGTGAGACAATTGTCATACTAGATAATGAAAATATCATGCTGTAAGAAGTAAACACAAAAACATAGTGTGATATCTGTTGAGACAACCTAGATCATAAGTGTGAGGGTATCCCGAGACTTCTGATTATGCTCACACTCCATATACCTGTTTAACACAAGGAGTACACAGTTAGTACAATGCTAAACAAGTTTTCATGCCACACTATTCTAATACACAGATTCCCAAAGCCTGCCAGAGTTCTTCAAATCTCACGACATCTATGGATTTAGTAAGGTCTAAGAATATCTGCCAATTGTTTCTGTGTGGTAACATATTCAAGATCCACAATGCCTTGCTCCAATAATTCCTTAATAAAATGATGCCTAATGTCGATGTGTTTGGTTTTGCTATGTTGCACAGGGTTCTTTGTGATGTTTATTGCACTGGTGTTGTCACAGTATATGACCAATTTCTTTCGTACTATCACATAATAATTTAGTATCTATTTTATCCACAATAATTGTGTGCAACAGCTTCTTGCAGCAATGTAATATGCTTCAGCTATTGAGAGTGAGATACAATTTTGCTTATTACCGTGCATGACAATAGGTTGTTTCCAATATAGAAGCATCCTCCTAATGTACTTTTTCTATCAACACAATTACGTACCCAATCAGCATCACTATAACCTACAAGGTGTGATGTGGTATCTATGTTGTATAAAAAAATGATCAATTGTTTCATTCACATGTCTCAGTACATGCTTCACCACCTTCTTGTGCGACTCTTTGAGATCAGCTTGTTATCCTGCACGCGCACTAACATTTTAGGCTATATCAGGATGACTAAAAGCAGACTCAAAATGCTTCGATATTCATGTTGATCAACACTCTTCCCTTTTTTTTATTTAGTAATCTTGATGTGGTGCTCATGGGTACCCTTCCTTTTTTCCATTTTCCAAGCCAAATTTCTTGACAAGATTCTGAGCATACTTTGCTTGTGATAGAAGGGTTTCTTCCTTCATCTGCTTGATATGCAAACCCAAGAAGAAATTCAGTTCACTAACCATACTCATCTCAAACTCGGCTCTCATCAATGTGATGAACTCATCTGTGAGTTCCTTTGAAGTTGAGGTAAACACAATGTCATCTACATGCACTTGTGCGATGAGAACATGATGTGCTGCCTTTTTAAGGAACATGGTTTCATCCGCACCTCCTCTCGTGTACCGTTATCAAGAAAATAATTGGTTATTCACTCATACTATTCTCTCGAGCATTATTTCAATTCATACAGGGCTTTCTTTAGTTTGTACACATAATCTGAAGGTGTAGCATGCCATGCTAACCATTCAAGCCATCACGGTAGTCTATATTCTTCCTGTCCTTGGTATTTCTTCCTTCTTTAATGTTCCAATAATAGCATCAGTTAGATGATTCTTCAAAACTCTTGACTCAAGTTTCTTAGGCTTGATCACTGTTTTGGGGTCGATTTCATCAATGTCTTCTGTAGTGGTTGAATTATCACTAGTTGAGTGACCATCACAATGTGGAGCAATTGTATCAGAAGTATTCTCATCTTCCGTGTCGATAGACATTCTTGGATCTATCTTCCACTGTTCAACATCTTCAATTGTCACATTGACAGATTTTATCACAACGCCTGTGCGTTTCTTGAACATACAGAAGACATGATTGTTTGTAGAATACCGAGAAATATTCATTCATTACCATGTGCATCAAACTTTTTCTCTTATAGTATAGCATTTGATTCCAAAGACATGAAGATAGCTCAATTTGAGCTTCCTTCCTTTCCAAAGCTCATAGGCTATCTTGTACATCAGTGGTCTTAAATAGACCCTGATATTATATGCGCTACAGTGCTAGAAGCCTCGGCCCAACAAGTATGTGAGAGATTCTTTGCATTCAGCATAACACGAATCATGTTTGGAATTGTTCTATTCTTTCTCTCGATGACTTCATTCTATTGTGAGATTTTAGGTGCATAGAGCTCGTGTTTGATACTATATGCCTCACATAAGTCTAAGAACAGATTATTCTTAAATTCCTTGTCATGATCACTTCTCCTCCGCTTGAATGTTGTTTTTTTCTCATGTATATTCAGACATATCTTTGTTAGGATTCTAAGTTGTTCATGAGAAAACCTATCCAAGCATATTTTGAGAAATCATCAACACATATAAGTGCATCCCTCTTCCCACCAACAATTTCTATTTGTGCAGGTCCAAATATATCTATGTGCATCACTTGCAGAGCATGAATTGTTGTGATGTTTCCAAATTGTGCATGTTTAACTGTGGTTAGCTTCACAACTTGACAATCACCACACAACAACCTGTACTCCTTTTTGAATTGAGAAATTCCTCGAACTATATCTTTACTTTCAATTTTGAGCAATAGCTTGTAGTTCACATGCCCTAGCTTTTTGTATCATAGCCACACATCATCTATTTTTGCAGTCATGCTAACGGAGTCTATCACAGCATAGTAGTTGTCGGCTATTTTGGTTCCCATTATAATATATTCTTCATCTTCCTTAACCACATAGCATCTTCGTTTATCAAAATACACTATCAAATCTTCATCACACAGCTGACTGATGCTTATCAAATTTTCTTTTATCCCTTCTATATGCAACACATTTTTCAACTCAAGCATTCCTTTCATATTCAATGTGCCTCTTCCTATCACTTTGTTTTTTACTCTATCAACAAAGGTAACACTTCTTCTTCAACTCTCAAAATAGTCATTAAGATATTATCTGTTTCTAGTCATGTGTCTAGAACATCCACTATCAAGAGACCACACGCAACACATATTAACAGATAGGGATAAGTGTGCCACATTCCATATCAGTTCATCCTTTCTAATCAAAATCCATCGAGTCACCTTTTCTCTTTTTGCATAACTTAGAGCATATGTTTAAAGCTTGCTTCCTTGCTTAAGATCTTTATCTCTTCAGTTATATTGGTGTCACACATGTCCAATCATCATACAATAGCCACAAACAATAGATAGTCTTCTTTGCTTGTATTTGTTTATCAACTTCCTTTTGTCAACATTGGTCATATTTCCCTTCATGAATACAACTTCTAACTTTTCATATCTTTGGACACCACTTTTGTTGTGTTTAGTGTGGCTGTCTCAAGTGTATCCAATGTCGGTTGTGTGACTGCCTCTTGTATACCAGAACCGGTTTTTACTCCAGCAAGTCTGCCAGCTTTGAGTATTTCATCAAGTTTTGCTTTTCTAGTGTGCATCTTTGCTATTCTTACCTCAAAACTATTCAGTCTTCCCACATCCTTGACTTATGCCAATAATTCATAATTTCTCTTCTCAAGTGCCTTTTTTTTTTACCCTGAATCACTTGTAGACTTTTCTTCGATTCTTTATTTATCTCAGCAAGATCAACCCACTTAGTATACATCAATCGTATTTATCTTGGAGTTCTTCATGAAACACTTCTTCATCACTATAGAGTGAGTCATCATCACTAGCACTATTGTCATCTTCATGAAGTGATGTGTCCTTCAAATCTACCACAACATTGAATGTCATAGTTTCATTTATGTCAGTCTCATCCCCATCATCACCATCAGATTCTTCCTTCTTGTCTTTATTGCTAAGTGTGGTGTTCAAAGATCTGTTCTTTTTCAGAACGTTGGCACACTCAGTCTGTATGTGACCAAACCTTCACACATTCTACACTGGATCCCTTTTCCCTTTTGCCTCATGTCATACTTCTTCTTCTCACCCCGACCTTCAAATCTTGGCTTGTTGACAACTCTCCTGTCTCGATTTAACTTTTATATCCACCTTGAGGTCGTAGTGTCTTGCCGGATTTATGAAGAAAATTTCTAAAGTTTCGAGTGAGCATTATTATCTAATCTTTGGAAGAAAGGGTAGCATTAGGTGTGCTTACCTCAGTCTTCAAAGCTATGCCTTTGTCCTTTGACTGGGTGTCCAAATTAATCTCATAGTTTTGCAGAGAACCTAAGAGATCATCTAGTCCTAGCTTAGTCACATCTTTTGCCTCCTTAATGCCGGCCAGCTTCAAATGGAATCTTGTGTGTAATAATCTCAAAGCTTTGCATACCAGCTTCTCTTACATATTCCTCTCCAAGTTAGAAGGCCTTATTCACAATATCCCTTAGTTTGCCACTGAAGACAGCAATAGTCTCTTTTTCTTGCATTTTCAATTCCTTACATTGAATAGTTAGCATCTACAATTTGGATATTATAACTGAGCTAGTCCCGTCATGCATTGTTTGTAGTGTGTCCCAAGCTCTAGCAGAGGTTTATGTAGATAATATCATGAACTACTCCTATCACCCACTAGCAAATATGGTGTTTAGTGCCTTAGTATTTGCTTGTGCCGACTTCCTCTCAATATCACTCCATTCAATCCTTGGTTTCACAACTTCCATAGTTTAACTTTGTTATGTCATTTTCTACAATCTTCCTTGGTTCTTTCAGTTCAGTCTATATCACATCCCATGCAGTTTTATCAAATGACTATATGAAAATCCTTGTTTTCATCTTTTGCTAGGCATAATTCGTGCTTTCAAACATGATGTCACAGAGCCACCTTCCTTAGTTGACATGATGTCCTAAGTACAAACTTCCCATGATCTCATCTACTAAGTAAATAGTATAGCAAATGGGTACCTTGCTCTTATACCAGATGAAAGTTCATACTTAGGTCTATCGTGCAGTGTGATTAGATTTCTATGTGACAGCACTAAATAAACACAAGGTACATAACACAGCAGATTGGTAATGTAGTTTTTCCTAAGCCTATATCTACGGGGCCATGTCCAAAAAAGCAATTCACTATAAACTAGTAGCACACTACAAAAACACCTAACTCTTTAACACATCTAGTGTTTCCTAATTGGGCTAATGTAAACTCCCTTTGTACGCTGCACAGTTGAACTTCCTTCAACTCTTCAAGGCTCCCCTTTAGTATGTGGCTGTTTAAGCTTAAACTCCCTCCAATCCTTCAATACCATTGAACATCGCAAAGCTTCTTTTTCAAGAAGCAAGTTTGTCTTCAAAGAAAAACTCCAATGCTTGATGTTGGTAGAACAACAGTTAACAATGGAGAAGATTCATGGTCTTCAAAATGATAAATTTGAATCTCATGTATTACCATTTGAATGCTTGAATGATGCAACTAGAATTAAGAACGGTTAACACTAAATCTTTAGTAAATAGGTCTTTAAATACTTGGAGTTCTTTCATGCATTAAGGAATCCTAAATCCCTTACTCAATAATTCGGTCTCCTTTTTTAAATGTACTTCCTTAACTATTTAGACATGTTGGAGCTTGTGTCCTTATTTAACAGGCAAAACTTAAGAAAATAGGAGTCTTGAGATCTTCAAATGATACACAACGGATATTCAATGTCTTCAAGACCTCTAAAACAATGTCAGTACAATTTTAAGTGGACTTACATATGTGCTATCTTGTTAACCTTAATTCACACTCATCCGAGTCACACAACACAACCCTGAACACATATCTTGTATAACAATACTCTACATGTGTTATCCTGAAATTCAAAAAGAATACCGTTACACAATTTACTCATAAAATTGGTAACGACTCAAGAAAAAAAAAATACATGGTCACATGTATTCTTTTTCATCTTATTCAATCTCTTTTGTGGTAATGAATCATTTTGTGTATTTGTTTCCTTTTAAATAAAAGAAAAAAATTGGGGTCTCACACCCTCTGATCATAACAAAATTGTACTTTTTCGACATAAAAGACTTATTTTTAAAGTCAAGAGTCCATCTAAATGCAATCTAAGATATTTTAGTGCATATATAAAATATTTTTTTTTAGAAAATCACCGAGACTGCTAATAAATATTTATATTTTTTTCAAAATAATTATAAATTATTATTTTATTAATTTCTACCAGTAAATAATTTTCAAAATACAGATTTTTGATAAATTGTGTTAATTGCACCGAAATTCAAAAAAAAAAATTGGCAGACCTCCATGCACGTGATTAACAAGGGTAGTTTTGATCCTTGACGGTAGGGACGGACCTAGTCAGGGGCTCAGGTGGGCTCGAGCCCCCCCGGGAATTATTTTTTTAAAAAAAAATTTATGTTTTTTACATTTAAGCCCCCCAGTTTTTTTTTTTCAATTTAGCCCCCACAAAATGTAGGGACTGATTTATTAAAAAAAATTTAAAAAAAAAAAACCCTCGGCTGTGCCAGCAGAAACAAGAAAAAAAATTTCATTTTTCTTCTTCTCTCTCCCCGATCTCCCACACCGCAGCCCCCCCTCCCACCCCCCCCCCTCCGGCTCTCCCCCTCCGCAACAGACAGAATAGAAACCCTCTTCTCTTCCTCCTGCTTGTCGAACTCTGAGCTCGGCTCGGTGGTGGTGGTGGCGCAAGAAGCAGACAGCTGCGCAGCTCGGGCTCGGCGGGTGGTGTCTATCTCGACTCTCGTGTGCGTGTGCTGCATGTTGTCGACGACGATGGCGGACTGAGACAGAGAGGAGAACAGCGGTGGCGCCAGCAGCAAGCCAACTTGGGGACGCGGCGCGGCGGCAAGAAGAAGAAACGGCAGAAGCAGAGCAGTCTCAGCAGTGTGAAGCTAAACATCTTGAACAAAAAAAAAAAGTAAGTTTTTAGAAACATTTTTATTCTTATGATTTTTGATTTTGAGTGCTAAATTTTTTTTTTTTTTGGTAAATAGATTTTTGAGTGCTAAAATTTTTATGTTGTTAGTGAAAAAATTTCTAGGGTTTTTTTGGTAAAAATATGATTATTATGTAATTTATAGACTAATTAATTATTATGTTATAAATGAAATGTGTTGAATTGTGAATTTAAAATATTTGAATATTATATAGGATTTTACTATGGAGAAATATATTGGAAAATGGAAGAAGGGTCCTAAACCGGTTGAAGAAAAATCAGCTAATAAAGGAAATGTTAATAATGAAGATCGTGGGAAAAAGCCTCGGGTAGGGGTAGAGTTTTCGGATTTTGAAATTATTGGTGATCCAGGATTGCGTAAACCAATTGATAGTTATCCTTATGAAATTAGAGATGAATTAAGGAGAAGTTATGTGGCTAAAGGGCCAACTCAACCATGTGATCATAAATTTCCGCAAACTGATTTTGGTGAAATTAGAAGATCGTTTCAGAAGATATGATTTAAAGATTTTACTTGGTTAGAGTACAGTGTACATAAAGATGCAGCATTTTGTTTCTGTTGTTATTTGTTTGCTAAAGGTCAAAATCACAAACATGGTGATGATATGTTTACAGAAGTTGGTTTTAAAAATTGGAAACATGCTTAAGAAAAATTTAGAAACCATGAAGGTGCTCCAAATAGTCCTCACTCTGGTGCTATAATTCAGTTGTTGGGTTTCAAAAATCAAAGACATAATGTGGAATACATTTTAGCAAAATAAAGTAGTTAAACTGAGATTGACTACCGTGCACGACTGACTGCTGTTGTAAAAGTTATTCGATTTTTATTAAGTCAAGGTTTAGCTTTCCGTGGAAATGATGAGTCGATAAATTCAATCCGACGAGGTAATTTTCTTGAATTAACAAAATGGTATTGTGAGGAATCGGAAGAAGTAAATAAGGTCATGAACATGAATGCTCCCGGAAATAATCAGTTGACTTCTCCTAAAATTCAAAAAGAAATTGCTAATGCTTGTGCAACAGAAGTGAGGCAAACTATTATCAATGAGATTGGTGACAAGTTTTTTTTCTCTTTTGGTTGATGAGGCTTGAGATAGCTCTGTGAAGGAGCAATTGTCTATAGTTTTGAGATTTGTTAATGATAATGGAGAAGTGGTCGAGCGTTTTCTTGGAGTGGTACACGTGAGTGACACTTCTGCACGGACGTTGAAAAATAGTATTGATGATTTCTTTGCAATAAATGGATTATCAATTTCACAGCTCAGAGGTCAAGGTTATGATGGGGCGTCTAATATGTGTGGCGAGCTTAATGGATTGAAACAAAAAATTTTAGATGAAAATAAGTACGCATATTATATTCATTGCTTTGCTCACCAACTTCAATTAGTGCTTGTGGCTACTTCAAAGAAAAATGCTCACGTGTGTAGTTTTTTTTAGTACCTTGCTAAGATTGTAAACATTGTTGGAGCTTCATGTAAAAGAAATGATGCTCTTCTGCAAAAGCAGTATGATGATCTTGTAGAATGTCTAGAAAGTGGAGAAATTGCTACAGGAAAGGGCAGAAATCAGGAAACAAGTTTAGCTCGGCCAGGTGACACTCGTTGGGGCTCTCACTTCAAAACAATAACTCGGATTTTGCATATGTGGGATGCAGTGACACATGTACTTGAAACTATATATGAAGACGCTGATGAGGTCAATAGTCGAGGCATTGCCCGAGGTTTGATTGATAAAATGTGGCAGTTTGAATTTATATTCATTGCTCACTTAATGGTAAATGTATTGGCAAAAACAAATACATTGTCAATGTGCTTGCAACAAAGGACTCAAAACATAGTCACTCTTTGTCCAGGATGATTCGGACAATAAAGGAAGATTTGAAGAAAGTACGAAATGATGATGATTATTGGGAGGAGTTATTGGGTGTTATTCTTTGCATTTTGTATCAAAAATGATATTTTCGTGCCGAACATGCAAGATCCTTTACCAGGCCGAGCTAGATTATACAGGAGTGTGGATGGGCAGCCAAAGACTTACTACCATTTTTTTTGTCGAGACATCTTTTTTGAGGTAATTAATTCATTGTTTTTTTAACTTATTACCTAATACTTAATTATTTGTAATATTATAAATTATTAACTGTTCTTTTCTCTATTTAATGTTAGGTACTTGATTTTATAGTCAAAGAAATGGATGATCGTTTTACAGAGTCAACTTCAGAGCTACTTATTTGCATATCATGCCTTGATCCCAGAGATTCCTTTGTGAATTTTGATCGGGGTCAGTTACTCCGTCTATCAGAGTTCTATTCAGATGATTTTTCTATCTCTGATAAGTTTGAGCTTAAAGCACAACTTGATACATATATCTCTTACATGAGATCAAGTGATGGGGCGACTTTCTGCGGCCCTTACTGACATTGGAGATCTCGCAAAGAAGATGGTTGAGAAGAATACTCACAAGTTTTTTACTTTAGTTTATCGACTAATTGAGTTGGCTTTAGTCTTGCCTGTTGCTTCAGCGACCGTTGAAAGATCGTTTTCTGCTATGAGAACGATTAAGAATGATTTAAGCAATAGGATGAGAGATGAGTTTCTCAATGACAGTTTGGTTTGCTATGTGGAGCAAGAGATTTTAAGAGTATTGAAAATGAAGTCATCTTGCAGCGGTTTCAAAATATGCAAACTTGAAGAATAAAATTTCCATCTTAATCATTTCATTCACATGTAAAACTCTATTTTAAATCATTTTTCAGTAATGATTTCTTTTTCATTCTTTGCATTGGGATGAATGCTATTTGTTTTCATATTAATCTTCTAATGTTCTAAATCAATTGCAGGTCATATTGGATTTCGTCTTCTGATCGTGCTCATCTCATCTGCTATCCGAAGATTCCCGATCAAGATTCTCGGCTTTGATAGAGGTATTTATCCCGTGAGTGATGGGTAATCATTCCTCGTGAGTGATGGGTGATCACTCCTCATTGGTAATGGGCGATTACCTATTATTTTGCTATATTATATGTAAATTTGGAATTGTTTGAGTGTCTTTTGTACATAGAATGCATCATTTTATAGACGAAATTTTGGCAAAAATTTTTTTCCTCCAGCCCCCCAAATCATATTGTTCTAGTTCCGTCCCTGCTTGACGGTACAAATAATGCTTCGCAATAAAGAGAAGATTACAGAGAATCTAAACACCGCTTATTTAAAGATGATATTAAATTTAAAATTTTGGGGTATAAAATTGAAAGATAAAAAATTCCCTTATGTCTACAATCACGTGAGAGTGAGACAAGACACTTTTTTGTGAAATTCTTAGTATAATTAACATGATTTTTAAAAATTTGAAGGTTAAAAATTATTTACGGGTAGAAATAAACAAAATAAAAATTTATGATTATTTTGAGAAAAATATAAATTTTTTTATTATTTTTATAGTATTTAAGATTGTTTAATATATCCTCTAGTACACTCTTTAATACATATCATAAAATAATATCTTTTAAATTTTAAAATTTATTTTTTATTTTATAAAATTTATATTAATAAAATAAAATGCATACTAAAAAGTATGCTTAAATAATATAATAAACGATCCAGTAAAATTTATAATGATTTGTTTTTTAAAACACTATTCTTGTTTTCTCCCCTCCCTATGTGAGATCCATCAGTACTGCTGCTGGTTTAATTATGTGAATCTTGTGGGTGAGAGAGAAAAGAGGCCACAAATGAACGAAGGAAGCTATAAGAAAATAATTGGAAGTTGACAGCACAGTAAGTGAAGTGAAGATGGAGAGAAAATCGGTTGCGGGAAAAGTTCGAGTCATGTGGGGCTGGAGATTCGGTGGACGTTATTAACTACCAAAACCGCTAAGATCCTTTACGGGCAAAATCAACGTGCGCTTTCTTAACCACCCATCAATTGTATACTACTAGTCTACTGTACCCCTCCTTATACACACAGGTGTCCGTCCGTGACCTTCTTCTCAACAAATCTGTCTGCCGCCTGTTCCGACCGTGACCCTCCACTGCCCCCTCACATGCTTCCCTTTGAATTTTATAAAATTGTTCTTGTGTATCAACTCTGAATTCCGTCAATCATTTTAGATATTTATAAATTTCACGACAAAATCATAAAAATTTTATGAAAAAATTTCATTTCTTTTTCTCACCTTTCTCTCTCTATTCTCTTCCTTCTTAACTTCTCTCTACATTTCATATTAAATTTTTGAAGATTTTTTAAGATTCTGAACTTGTAAATGAATAATTTTGAAAATTTCGTATTAGTAAATATAAATTTTGAAGTAAAATCGACCCAAATACATTAAAAAATCAAACGGAAGAAGCTGGTGCACCAGACCACTGGTGCGCCAACCACTCGCGCACGAACACGCGTGTGTACGAGTGGCTGGCATACTAGTTGGTCTGGTGTGCCAGCTTCTTCCATTCACAATTTTTCTGTTTTTTTGTTTTTTTTAAAAATATATATATGTTAATTATGTGTTACATTAATTGTTTTTCATATGTTATATTAATTTTTCATATTTAATACGACTATGTTATTAATTATGTTAGGTTAGTTATTTATGTTAAAGTTAGTGTTATGTAATATGTATATGTTAATTATGTGTTATATATTTTAATTTTTTAATTTAATTGTAAGTAATATTTTTTAATTATTTAATTGTGATTATAATTAACATATTTTAATTATTTAATTTTAATTATAAGTAATATGTTCTTAATAAACAAGTTATTATGTTAATGAAGTTATGAATATATTATCATGTTATTTTTTTTATTTAATATCTAAATTGTTTATATTTTTTATCTTCTAATATTATGTAGGAAGATAATGAATTAGATTCTGAACAATATGAGGATATTTTTACACACAGAGGATTTTGTAGACCAGAGTTATTTATTTCCAAACAGATTGTGAATTTAATTTGAAAGCGGATTTGATTGATTGGGTAAAAAATCGAGCAAAAATAGTTAACACATATGTGACAGCTACATATTATTTTACAAAAAAAGGTTTAGGGTTTAGGTCGTAAGTTTATATTGGTTGTCATCGGAGGAGGCAAAAAAAAAAAGTAAGGCCATACAAAATGATGAAGACATAGAACAGATTCTTGTAAAATGTAGGAGTCCGTATGGAACTAAGAAATGTAATTGTCCATTTAAATTAGAATGCGAGGAAGATATTAGTAGAGCACATTGAAAATTATTTTATAAAATATGGAAGGTATAATCATGAAATTCGTGTCTATCATCAAAGTCACTCTCAGGCTACGAGGCTTACAGAGGAGGAATTTAAATTGACCGAGTAATTGAGTAGGTGTCAGGTGGCACCTCGTTTTATAATGGCAAATTCGCAAGAAAATAATCCCGATACTGCTGCGAGGTATGTTGTAGTACTTTTATGTTTCGTAGCTTAACTTGATTCCCTTAGATTGAATATAATATTATATATGTTTTAATTATCTCATGATCGTCAATGTTTTTTGTAATTCTCGAACTATATATAATGCTTATGCAAAGATTAAGAAGGATAGGATATACGGACGTAACACAGTCGAATAAGTGCTCCACACGTGTTCAAATCTTGGATATACGTATTTTTAGAGGAACTATGACGAGAGCACAGTGCTTAGCGATATAGTTGTTGCGCATCCAACATCCATTCAGATTTGAAGATATAGCCTTATGTGCTTGTAATAGACACAACCTACAAAATGAACAAGTAAGTTACTTTAATAATAAAGTGTTTCATTATTCCATTTATTAATTGCTACCTGGTAATTAAAATCTCATGTTAGATTTTTTTATATAGGGATATATTATTTAAAATATGGGAACGAAGGTTACATGTTATTGTGTTACTTAAAAAGATTAGTTAATTGTAGTTTTATTAGAAGTATAGTTAATTTAATTATAATATTTCTATGTTTATTTTTTTTGTTATTAAGTTAAAATGTTATTATTATTCTACTTAGGTACAACATACCTTTACTTGAGGCAATGGGGATGACACAGACTGCTAAAAATTTCTGTATAACTACTGCGTTCATGCATGACAAACAAGCTACTAATTATTCATGAGTGCTAGAACAGCTTTAAAAATTATATTTTGATATACCAGAACCGCAGTTATAATTACCGATAAAGAAACAGGTTTGATGTGCAGTTATATCTATAGTATTCAACAAATCATACACATGCTTTGCCGAAAACATATCGAAGATGTTCCTTCATACATCTCACGGAGATTTAGATACTGTGTTTAGTAAGATACATTCAAAGATTGAGTCACAGATCTCCGCCATTAAGATTTGACTAGAATATTCCCAGTTGAAGGAGAAAGATAATGCAAAGAGCAATCCAGTATTAACTATTAACTGATATTTGTGAAAAAGTGAGTCATTTGACACTAAGGATTATAAAAGAAGAATTACTTAGAGCGTCAAAGACATGAGCAACCCAGAGAATCTGTGTGGATATTGGGTCCGGACATCACACAATCTACCATGCTCATACGAGTTGATTACTAAATACCGTAAGTACATTACTTTAAAGGTTGACAGTCTTCACAATTTCTGGTCATTTCTTGCGATAGACGGAGTATCGGAAATAGAGCATCAGGATTCTGTAAACTCCGTAGATGACATGGCATACCAGGAGAATGATATCACCGGCATTCTAGAGGAGTTTAGACAACGACCACCATCACAGGTATTTTTAAAAAATATTAATTTTAAATTATTTTATATATTTTAGTTTATATAATTTAATTATTACACTATACTAATAATGAATTTTGTCTATATTCTCACTACAAGAAAAAGCGGAAATTGTGACGGCAGAATTCCTCCCAATAGTCAATTTTGTGACGGAATTGCAAAAGAAAAATTGATCGGTAAATGCGTGTCGCGAACACCACATTGGGACGGGATATTCAATCCCTAAGGACTATTTGCGATGCCTCGTAGTAACATTCAGATAAAATTACTGTGCGACGGAATCTCGACAAATCTGTCGCAAACATTGGCGTCAAAATAATCGCGCCAGCATTAGCGACCAATATTTCCATCGCAATTCCGTCTCTACTGTTTGTTTATGACGATGTCTTCCGTCGCGATTCTATCACAAAATTTTCCTATATGATAGTGACTTCCGTCGCAATTGCATCGTAAGATATTAAGCTACGACAGCTTTCCCGTCACAATACTATCGCATATGAATTGCTATCAAATTTAGCGACGTTGTCTTCCGTCGCAATTCTGTCACAAAATATTTTTGTTTTTTAAAAATAAATTGTTAAATTGGACAATTTTTTCTTTTTTTGAAAAACTTGTTTGGTCGCTAATCGATCACAACTATATATATTAATCATCAAACATTTGCAAAAATTAAAAAACCATCCCGAAAATAAGAAAATTTTGACAAATAACATTTCTATAACATAAATTTACATTTACATACTTTAAAATACCATTTATATCCCGAAAAAATACTGCAACATCATAAAATATAAAATAGTGCCTAAATCCTATGGCATCATAAATATGAAATAGTTTCAAACTATTATAATTTACATCATAAGGCATAAAATATTATCAAACTACTATAACATCATAAAACATATAAAGTAGTATCCACTTGAAAATATCTAATAAATATGTCAATAAAAGCTATGTAGAAGGAGGAAGATGATCGTCATCCTCATTTGTCGAGCCCACATCGCTAGACCGTTCAACACTCGTGTCCTCACCTCAAGGATAACAAGACATCTGCCAATCGAGAGGTGGCTCAAAAGATCCCAAGTCGCTCATTGGTATGCCAACCTCACCGAGAGATCCAGCCACGGCTCCATGCAATAGGTTGTTGGCGTAAGCAATCCAATGCTGGACCTCTGGTTGGACCGCTTGATCCACCTCCTCAACAATGACCCTCCGAGCAATATCCTCCATCTGCTGCTCAGATAGTTCTACAGGAAAGAGAGCACCGGCAGCTGCTCGAGCCTGCTGGCATAAACTGGCCGACTCTGCCTCTCCAAAGCCATAAGCATGCCTCCTTTTAAGGCCCAAACCAACCTCATATATCATTTCCATGCCGGTAAGCATATGAGCTCGATTCTCCTTGTGCTCTTGCATCTTTCTAGCCTTCAAGAAAAAGGACTAGTCAAAAAACAAACTGACCATAAAAGAAGTGGTAAATTTATTGATCACATTAAACATAAAGGCAGAAGTGAAGACTTAACTCAACAATGTAAACAACTCAAAGAAATGAAGGAAAAAATGAAAAAAAGCAATATCTACCTACATGATGGCAGAATTGAACACCTGTTTCAAATTATTCCAAACTATAGAAGCCCTACATCCCTCGTAAATAGTAAGCATTATCAATGCTAAATATTTTTCATGTAAAATAAAGATAATTTTAGCTTAATTAATATTTTTTATTTTAGCTTTCGTTGGGCTCTCAATTCTTGATTTCGATCTCCTCTTGTCTCACAACAGTAGACAGTTGAGACAAGACAAACAATCACAATCTAACGATTTTTTTAAAAATCTATCACAAGACATTAAGATAAATAGCAAATACAACACAAATCCACAAAAAAAATTGAATACAAACCCAACAAAGAAATCAAGAAAATTAACAACCAACAAAAAAGATTATAAAATTTAGAAAAAAAAAACGGATAGAGAAGAAGAATGCACATGGATTCCATTTCCTTTACATATTACACTAACTTGAAGAGAAAAAAATAAAACACAAAAAAGAATCTATTTTTCAATCAAATTATCATGACAAAATTTCTTGAAATATCACACATTTCATTGGGCCATAACCACCCCACTAATAAAAAGGCTAAAGATCAGCTCTTTTTTTCTTGTATAGTCTAAGTCTTGGAGTTTCAATCAAGAAGAGATTTATGGTGCACCATTCTTTGAAAGGCCTATATATATAGCTCTTATATATTGAGTGATTTCAGATATTATTCAATATCAAGCATATATTTTTAAAAAATATTCAAGTATATATCATCATCATAAATTTATAAGACAAGAAAAAATGAACATTGACTAATAATTTGATTACTATATTCGCATGATGCTAAATGATGAGGTTTGATTATTCACCAAACAAATAACATGGTTTTTATCAACGAATCATAAAACCTCGTCAAATGCTTTAGTTTAATGGAAACAAAGACATTATGATATTGAATTTCATAATTTTTTACTTTTTTTTTATTTTTTATGAACATTGAATTTCATATAGTTTAAAATTCAATATTTATTTTTCTAAGTTTCAAACATATTTTTCTATTCTAACTTTTATGACTTATAAATTAGAAACCTCATTAACATAAAGAATATAAGTTTTCTCAATCTATTTTCAATGTATATCTCCTAAACTTGTCATAGGAGTACAAGGGATCCGATTGAGCTTCTTATCTTTGAAACTAGAGTATTGTTATTAATCATTTACTACAAGAAAAAACAGCAATTGTAAATGCATATTCTGTAGCAACAGTAGACAGTTGAGACAAACAATCATAATCTAACTATTTTTTATCACAAATCTATCACAAAACAATAAGATAAACAGCAAATACATCACAAATTCACACAAAAATTAAACAAAAACCTATCAAAGAAATCAAGAGAATTAACAAGAAACAAAAAAGATTATAAAATAAAAAAATGGATAGAGAAGTAGAGTGAAGATGGATTCCATTTCCTTTACATATTATACTAACCTGAAGAGAAAAAAATTCCAGCCTCTCCTGTCGGCTGAGTGTCGGCAGCAGTTGATGTCGGGTCGACTGTTGCGGTGGTTCAAGACTACAAAATTTTCCCTCCTCCTTTCTTTTTTGCCTTTGCACCAAAAATTAAAATAAAAAAGATTCTTAAATAAAAAAATGGATGGAGAATAAGAGAAGATAAATTCAAAAAGAAACACAAAATCTAACCTGAAGAGAAACAATCCAGCTCATCACTCCTGTTTGTCGAGCATCAGTGGCGGCAGTGTCGGTCGACCGTCACCGGGGAGGAAGAGAAGGGAGAAGAGTGAAGGACGGAAGGACTTCGTGCGGAGGCTAGAGGGAGAAGAAAAAGAAAAGACTGAAATGGGAGGGGGTGGCTGATACGGCCGAATTTAGGGATAAATTACCGACCGCTGATTTCTGTCGCAATTCGATCGCTATTTTCAATAAGTTTGCAACGGAATTTGTACCGTGTTGCTAATCAGTCGTGAGGCTCAAAAAATTTGTGGCGAATTTGAAATTCGATCGCGAGTTTGTTCATGAAATGTTCATCTCCTACTTTTAGTCGCTGTTTCGTTTCTAAATAGTGATAGCCTCTTTCGGTCGCAATTTTGAGTCGCAATTTCCTGTTTTTCTTGTAGTGTCTAACAATTGATGGAGCGGGGTCATGCGGGCTGAGACATCTTACATTCTGTGTTGCCGTTCAAACCCAAAGGACTATTAACTACTCCTCCGGACACGATAATTACTAAGGGTCGGAAAAAGACGGACTCGACAATGAGAGAAAAGTCACATTGGGAGCATATATAGATTGTCCATAGATCGTTCAAGAACAGTAGTGGATCCGGTTCAGAATAGGTTCGAGTTTGGGTTCAGGATCGGGCTCCCGTAGAGGAGGATGCCCACTACGTCCCAATTGTGAGTCTGGGGATAGGGGACACAGTAGCGGTCGGAGTTCACTCGAGTCATCTGTTGTTCCACTGACTGATAGATGTACAGATTGTGAGCTCCCTTATTTAGATGAATTTCTGCGTTTTGTATATCCTTTAATTGACAGTTATACGGATCCAAGAGGGGATGGTAACTATGGGTTTAGGGTGATTTCATATTTTATGAATAAAGATATGGAGAAATAGGCCATGGTTCGTAAAGCAATGTGGCGTGAGATGAGAAATAGGCATGCTTTGTATGTAAGCATACTGTGCGAAGAGCGGTTCATACATATTCTAGACAGTTGTGTGCACTCCAAAGGTGTAGCCCCTAGAGAATGTTTGATGGAAGCACCTGATCATCTACTTGTTGTAGCTAATTTTTGCTGGATATGCGTGGTACCTATAACCTGACATCTTGGAAGTACTACAACATTGTCGTATACATATGTTGGTGGGCCATCATAGAAAACGATTGTCATTGGGCATCTTGCACCTCAAAAACACTTTATTGAGGTAAGTGATTCTTTTGTATATACTTTAATTAATTATTAATTATCCTATAAATCAATTAATTATTTTTCTTAACAGCTACATTTGTAGGACGACTGATGCCTATATAAATATGTTATGGAATTGGCATGCTCATCAGGACATATGCGATTATTTGACTCCATATCAATCATGATTCAGGGAGTGGGCTCATACGTGTGCACGAATATATCCCTCTGAAGGGTCGGTTGATGGGTGTGTTATCAGTTGATTGTCATCTTTTTTTTATTTACACATGATTATGTATTTAATTAAAATTTTAATTTATTCATGATTATGTCTTTAACTAAATTTTTAATTTATTCTTGATTATGTATTTAGGGTTTATTTTCTTAATATATTCATGATTATGTATTTAATTTATGATGACATAAACATGATAAATAAAACATAATAATACATATGATAAAAAACTCCATCATGACAAATAAGTACAACGTACTACAACATAATCGCATGGTGACATATGGAAACCGAATCACTAGACAAACAACATCTACGTATAAAACAACAAATCTCTCTGTACCGAGCAGCTTGATCTGTAAATCATCCAGATCATCATCCCTAACATGAGGACCTAAGGAGTTAGCCAATACAATAGCTGGTGGCTGAGATCGTGCTGACAAGGCTGAGATCGAGGTGACAACTCAACTTCGGCAGGGAGTAACTTTGGTTCTGTATCCTCGGATGACTTTGTCAGGTATACCACGGCATGTAAATGGATGGCAAGCGTGAGAAGGCATAGCAATATGTCGCATATGATCAGCATACACACAGTGACTCGCAACATCATACTAGAAGGCCCGAGTGAAAGTGTGCCTCACGATATACAATTTAGTATATGCCGGCTTACAGTGCTCGACTGGACTAAAAATATGAGCATGTGGAATGCCCTGACTCAGACCAAACTATCAAACACATCTCTAGGGCATGTGCAGCTCTACCAAGTAAAGTAAGCTAACAGGTTGTGGTATGTAGAAAAACGTACCCCATGTATCTCTATCGGCCTATAACGTGTCCATCGAACCTCAGCAGCAGTCATCACATCTAACATCATCGATAGTCAAATAATGCAACCATACCAGATCTGTGGCATCACAAACTGCTGGATTTATGGAATCTCAAGAACTGAACATTGGCTAATCGGCACAGCGAACATCGGAAAATATAGGTATATCTAAGCCTAAAACAGATAAATGTGCATATAAGAATATAAAGTATATAAATTAAAATAACATAATAAATACTTATGTGATTTAATAAAGCACCTCAATCAGTGATGAGAAACCTCCTAACTCCCCGGGTGTCCAAACGTAAGACCTGTCCAAGATTCCTGTACAGCTACGCCAAAGCTGCAGCACCCCAAGCCATCTTCTTGCACCTCCTCAGATTCCTAACTATAGGTCATAACTCGTAGCTCACTACAGTTAGGCCACTCTTATTGGGGAAGAGAGAATTACCAAGAATGGACAACAAGTAACAGGATGCCCTTATCACTATCGATAAACGGGCACTATCACAGTGGTGGATACAACTTACATAGGGATCCAATGATGTACATCACCATCCCTGGTAATGGAAAGCCTAACCCCCAAATCATCATAAATCATCTGGATGATCTGCTCCTAAGTATAAACCTCATCCAATGGCTCACCATATGCAGGAATCCACAGTATAAGCTCCATATCATGCAGTGTGATAGTCATCTCACTAAACGACATGTGGAATGATTTAGCGTCTGACTGCCATCTCTCAACACATGCAAACGAAAGGGTGGTATTCCCGTGCTGGAACATGGACGGCTGTAGATGAACTAGTCCTACTGTAGCAGCCACCCATCTAACATTAGCATCGCTCGGTGTGTAACCGATAAGTGCCGCATGTCAAGCACGTAATCTCAATATAGGGTACTCCTCATTAGAAGGGTCACATAATAAACTCCATTACAGAAAAATAAGAATATACTAAAATAAAATATAACAAACTTTTATATTTCTTAAAAATCATTTAATAATACATAATAGGATTGTAGAAAATACATGTCCACGCCATATAGCTACAGCAACATGTCCATTGTATGATGGAATCATGGAAGGCTTTTGTGGACCTCTAGGGGTAGGTCTGGTCTACTGCTAAACAGTCTCAGACTTCTTCAACCTCTTCTTTCCACCTGTGATAACATGTTTTTAGATGTGACAAGTTACTTGGGAGTCTATATAGGTCAAATAGCCCATAACGGGATAAGGATTATCATGGTCTCTATCTTCATGTGTAAGTGATTTGGTGTGCCTACCAATTTGGAATTGTTCTCAAGGTTTTTTAACATAAAACCTATAAGAGATGGATCCGGATGGCACACATTTCAGAGGAAAGGTGGTGCAGTAGAACTTATGAAGAAATTGCCATAATCTATTCATGGATGGAAGAGATAGTAGCTTTTTTATTACTAGAGATGGTCCTGAAAGACCTTGAACAGGATAAAGAAGATTTCCAATTTGCCTATCGATTATAAGAATCCTTTTATAGAAGAATGTGTAGAAACTATCCAAGGATATGACTTTAGGATGCTTCTGAGAGAAGGAAACTGGGTGAAGAACTTATGAAGGCTACTGGGTTTTATGATTGGGAAGAATGCAATTTTCATGAACTGAGTTAGTATTAGGATGTGAAACTAACTAAACAAGAATTATGGCAATTTTAACTCATTATTGGATGTTATATCAAATTGAATTTGATTTGTTGATATTGTAATTTTGACAAGGAAGTTGCGGTAAAATTGAAAGTACCACTCCTGAAAGCTGATTTAGGGGATGACTGTAAGAATATATGTGTGCTTTGTATATGTATGTATATGTGTTTTAGTGTACTGATAAAGATTATTTTATTCTAAAGTAGGGCAACGTCCTCCTGTTGCTTTGTTGGATAAGAAGCAGGAGAAAGAAAGAAAAGAAAAGCAGATGTTGCCAATGGGGCTGTCAGGGGTGTGATCCTGATAAGTGAATCTGGTGCTATGAAGGTGGTGGAACCTCCACCCATGAAAAGCAAAGGAGGAGTGATCCAAGGAAAAGAAGGGGGTTATGCCCGTGGTGGTAGAAGAATTTCTTATGAACAGTGTGAGAGTAAGTTGAATTGTGATATTTTAAGGACTGTTTCTTTGGAGTGTTAGGTGTGTGAAATATATATATATATGTTTTTTCCCTAAATCTTCAACATTTTGAATCAGGCTGATATATAACTGGGTGGCAGAGAAGTAGATAGCTAATACTTATAAGAGTCTTGAACAAAGTAATCAGGAATGGAAAATTGCTATCAACTAGGTAAAAATATTGGCGAGAAAGATTTCTGATCTGGAGGGGGAGAACTTGAAGCTGACGTAAACCAATGCTACCTCGACAGAAATAAATGAACGATTGACGGATGCGTGTGCCGTTAATGGTGGGGAGTTGCAGAGTTTAAATGAGGCATTGATTCAAACAAGACAAAAAGTAGGTAAACATAGGAGGAATTAGCTCGAAAGAACCAGGAAATATAAGCAATACTACAGAACTTGTCGACCTGGTAGATGGCGAAGGAAATGTGCTTCCCAGTATGAAGGATAAAATTGCTAAAGAATTTTGTGACACTTCTACTGGTGGGAGTTGGTTTTGTTCATTGGCTATGTCGATGGTAAGCTATGCCTTAACGCAGCTAGTCGATGCAATCCACGATGACAACCCCAGCATGAAGATGTCTTCTATTGCAGATATGTACTAGAATAAAGAGGCTAAATATCCTAAGTTTCCATGGGAAATTAATAAAGAGGCAGAGATTGAAGGGTCTATGGTGAATTCGGACAATGAGTCAGCCGATGGAGAGAAAAAGAAGAATGAAGCCTCGATTGCAGGTAAGTAGGATGCTCCAGGTAATGAGGTAACTGGAGCCCCCGAGGCGAGGAAAAATGACCATGCTCGTGATGATCGACCTGATAGTATACCAGAACTTAGTCTTGGAGAACCTAAGAAAAAGCAAGATGAGGGTGTAACAGAGGATCAATCAGGAACCAACCTCCTCGATAGCCCATCTATGACTACTCGTGGCTCTAAAGACTATACTAGTAGACTTGGTTCAGAAATATCAGGAAGTGATTAGGTTCCTGATGTGGGTTTATCTGAAGATGGGGGCGGTGGATGCCAAGTAAAAACTTTTGCTATAGAGGTCATACCGGGACAAATGCCAGGGCGTATTGCCCGTTTGGAAGAAGTTACTTCTCCTTGTAATGTGCAAAGAGATTCTTGATGGATGAAAATAAGGAGTAAGTGGAGTTGTTCCCCCATAGGTCATAGTTTGACCTTGTGTTGGGTGAGCCACAGCCACCCTATCTTTGAAACTTGTCATAGTTCCGTAGGCCTTTTTATATTTGTGTATGTAATAGATATATCAAGCTCTTTGGTCCCATTTCAAAGAATGCATGTTCTTGTGTGATGCACTTTTTCAATTTAACGTAGTTAGCTAGTATTAACTGTGATAAATGTGAATGTGGTTAAGAAGTGAAAAGATGCAACCAAAAGATAAGTTGTGACGCTTCCATTTCAGAAGCATTTAATAGAGACTCTAAGGTTTATCCACGTGGTGACATGTGATAGGCCCTCGATTAGGTTTCTAAGGGTAATAATTATAATTACAAACATAAAAAAGAAGTAAGAAGTGGAAACGTACCTTTACGCATCCTTTCAGCTGACTTCGCAATGGCTTTCTTACATAAAGCGTTGTAACTGTCATTTCTGAGTGATCCCCTTCAACCTTTGATATTTCTTCTGTTAAGAAAGAGTATGAGTCACAACTTCGAGGCCATTGATGGGTCTAAAGTCTCTTGTGTAAAACCGTTGGCTCTATATTTCCGAGATTTATTTCTAGAGATACACACCTATCATACACATTTCCTTCAAAATCAAGGATATCTGAATGTTCCTCTGATGGCTGTCTTGAAAAATCATAGACATTACTCATTTGAGCGTTTTGTTTCTATGTTGAAGGTGCATCTGGGACTCCGAGATGGGGCTGTAGAGTTGGAGTTGGACCTGTATGAATATTGCCATAAACTAACCATATATAATAGTCAGTTTAAAGAAACAGTAAGGGCCACTCTGGCACCACAGGACACCATTGATCTTTTCCATCATTAATTTGAAGAGCCATTTGTGTACATGCGCAAGTGCTCTCCAACTATGGAAGCATTTTTTGCTTTGGACGATCTTATTCATAAGGAAAAGCATACCAGGAAGAAGAAGAGACAGAGGCGCCATTGTACCTGGGTTGTGAGGGCTCTCAGCCACATGGATAGTTCAATGTGATATAAATGATATAGAGGAAGGAAGTCTACCCTTGTGCCCAGAGCTCAAGGAAGGACGATAGATATTTTATATTTTTGTAAAGAGGGACGATAGATATTTTATATTTTTGTAAAGAGTGGGCCCCCTGCCGGGCGGGGACATTTTATGGTTCATGGTCCCTAACCATCGGGATTGCAGAAACCTTTTTTTATACACCTATCGAGTTGGCCTCCTGATAGGTAGATGAAATGACAATGGCTCATCTGCTCTTGTTTTGCCCAGCAAGTTTTTCTTTTTTTTTTTTGTGATAGATAAGATGGTTGACAGGGCCTTGTGAATACTAAGTATTTTTCATTTATTTATGAATCTTTTGGTTATCTTACATGTTGGATTCTATACTTGTTGTTCAAACACTTAAATGTAATGTAAACGTAAAGAATTATGATGGTTTGAAAATATAGTGATAACAGGTTTTGTTTGTTTGTAATGTTTTGGCAGGAAAGTTATGAAGTGAAAGAAGTTGGATGTGAGAAAGGGCTTGAAGTTCTGTTCAAACTTTGGACAATATGTGAAAAATATGTAAGAATTGTTTATGGTGTGTATGTTGCTATCAGGAAAAAGGTACAGATAAGCGTGTATCGCGATTGTGATAGCTACTTTAAAATTATAGGAATATATCTATACCATAGTCAATATGTTGTGTGCATAAGCTTGTAATCAGAGAATCATGTAAAAAATTGATTGTGTATTTGATATTTGGAATATATTCAAATACGACTTAGTATTATATGAAATAGCGTCTAAGGGAAAAAATTCCTAAGGTTTAGGTTGTTCCATGTCTTTGCCAGAACTTTGCCTTTGAAATCTTGCAATTTATAACTCTCATTACCATTGTCTTTAATCATTTGTTATGGTCCTTCCCAGGTAAGGTCTAGTTTTCTGTTGGGGTCTACTCTACTAGTTTCATTCTTCCTTAAAACTAAGTCACCCTTCTTAATAGTTGATGGCTTAACTTTGGCATTGTAATAACAGGCAGCTTGACTTTTGTAATGAGCATCCCGTTTGGCTGCCTGTTCCTCTGGTCTCATCGATAAGGACTAAGTGTCATGCATAAGTTGAGTATTATGTTCTTCATTAAATGCAACATTCTGGAGGGACTTGCTTCTAGTCTCTATTGGGATCATTGTGTCTACCTAAAACAAAGATTAAAAGGTGTCTCCTTGGTAGCTGTTCTTAGTGTAGTTCTATAGGACCATAAGACATTCGGCAATTCATCCAGCCATTTTCCTTTCAACTCATTGATTATCTTCTTGAGTCCTTGTAGAATTGTACGATTGGTGACATTGGTTGCTCCGTTTGTTTGAGAATATCCCACGGAAGTGAATCTCTGTTTGATACCAAGTTCTTCACAGAAATGATGAAATTCCTTGGACTCAAATTGTTTCCTATTATCTAAAAATAGGATTTTTGGGATATCGAACTGGCAGATCGTATCTTCATAGAAGAATTCTTTGACCTTCGTTACTATTATCGTTGCTAGGGTTTTTACTTCAATCCTTCTAGTGAAATGGTCTATGACGACAACGAGATGATTCTTTCCATCGGTTGCTTTAGGGAATGGTCTCAAGAGATCAATCCCCTACTGAGCGAAAAAGGTATCGGAGTGCCAAAAGTATGGTACTCTGATATCAGGATGTGGTGTTCATTAGAATGGATCTGGCATTTGGTTCATGCCTATACCACATCCACCGAGTCCTCTTTCATAGCGAGCCAGTAGTCCCTATACCTCATTGCTTTTGTTACCAAAGCTCTAGATCCAATGTGAGAACCACAAATACCTTCATCTATCTCACTAAGACATATATGCCCATCTTCCTCATTGATCATCAACAAGTACATAACGAGCAAAGGTTGCTCGTACCTTTTGGACGTGTGTCGGGACGTTCGGCAATTTTTCATGTAGAAAAAAGTCCCGAATAGGTGTTGTCCGGTCTTGGGCAATGTTAGCCATGCAGAAGTCCTTGCTAATGCTTTTTTCTGATAAAGATTCTATCCAAACTCCTTTGGTGGGCTCTTCGGCACTTAGCTTGGAAACCATATCAGCTCTTGTGTTCTGTTCCCTTGGTACTTTCTCAAAGGTTACGTTGGTGAATTATGACGCCAACTATTGGACACAAGCAAGGTATTGTATTTTCTTCTTTAGCCTAGAAGATTTCCGTTACTTGCCCGATAACCACCTGTGAGTCACTACAAACCAAGATATGCATTAGTTTGAAACTTTTAGCCACATGCAAACCTGCCAAAAAAGCCTCGTATTCTGCCTCGTTATCGCTAACGGGGAACAAAAACTTCATGGCGTAAGCATATTGAGGTCCATCCGGAATTTCTAATATGAAATCAACACCCTTGGTTTAGGGTTGAATATCCAAGTATCTAGAGTTTTGGCAAAACTCTAACGCGGAATTGTTTGTTAGTTGTCGGAGAACGAGTATTTAACCAGAAGATCTGCTAATGCTTGACCTTGTATTTTTTTTCTAGGGGAGAAGTCAATTTGATATTCACTTAACTCCAACAACCATTTTGAAGTTCGTCCCGATATATTAAGCTTATGCAAAACATGTCTTAATGGGTATTTGTCAATACCGTAACAGTATATGCTTGAAAATAAGGTTTGAGTTTTCGTGTTGTTATAATTTCAACAAAGTAAATGTTTCTCTAGAGAACTATAATGTTCTTTTAGCCCGTGTAGGACATGCTTACATAGTAAATAGGTTTCAGGTTATTGTTGTGTAAAGAATATAAAACAGAGTTAATCACTTTGGGAGTGACAAATAAAGTTTTCTCTCCCGTTAGCGGGGTAACAAGAAGGGGAGGGAAAGATAGATATTCTTTTAGCTTTTGGAAAGCAGAAGAAGCTACTATAGTCCACTCAAATTTGGATGGGTGCCTTAAAATTTGATAGAAAGAGGCCTGTCTCTCCAGCTCATGAGGAGCCTACTTAGGGAAGCCATCCTTCCAGCTAGGCACTGGACCTCCTTTACAGTCTTTGGTTCGGACATGCCTTGGATGGCCTTAATCTTCACTAGATTTGCCTCGATTCCCCTTTGTGAAACCATATACCCAAGGAACTTTCCCGAAGAAACTCCAAACATGCATTTCTTAGGATTTAGTTTCATGCCAATCTTGCAAAATCTATCAAAAACCTCTTTCAAATCAGTTGTGCAGTGCCTTTGTCTTTTGATTTAACGATTATATCGTCCACATACACCTCCACTGTCTTCCAGTTAGGCCTTGAAAAGCCTTATTCATTGATTCCTAGAATTCAACTCCTGCATTTTTCAAGCATACGTGTGTAGTAATAGATGCCATCATTAGAAACGAAGGCCATTTTTGCCATGTCAGCTTCTGCCATCGGGATTTGGTAATACCCCCGGCATATATCTAAAAAGGATAAAAATTCATACCCTGTGTCGAAGTCGAGCAACTGGTTAATGCATGAAATAGCCTTATTCAAATCAGTGAAATCAATGCAGACCCTCAATGCTCCTTTGGTTTCGTCAAGACCACCCAGTTGGACTGACATTTTGGAAAATCAATCGGTTTAACGATACTGTCTTTCAGCAACTCTTGGACTTCTTTTCTTATGATTTCCAATCATTGCTTTGCGAATGTCTGTCTCCTCTAAAAAAACTAATTTTGATCATTTCGGGATTCCCAACTTGTGTTTTGCGAGCTCCTTGGGGATAACTCCGAGATCTTTAGAAGATCATGCAAAAATATCCTTGTACTAAACAAGTAACTCAAATAATTTCATCCAGAGATCTACTGGCAATGCTTTTCCAATCCGTACTATTTGCTCTAGTTTCAATTGATCTAGAGCAAATAACTCATATTCACCATCTGGTTTGATCTTGGGCATGTGGCTATCATCAATGGACTCTTCCTCTCTTTCGACCTATTGTACAGTGGCGAAGTACCACTCTTGGGCTGCCTTTTGGTCGTCATAGATCGTATAGATTTCTTGGCCATCGGGATATCCATGGAAAGCTCACAGGTAAAAAAATACATTCACTGAACTTCCATCCAAAATTCTTTTAACAAGCACTGATCAATGGTCATGGTGACTACCAGAGGATCATTGCCATAATTTTCACAAGTTCTTTTTCTTTTTCACAAGTTCTTCTTGTTGCTAGTCCATGGTATTTTGTATTTATCTAACCCAGAAGATCGCTTCAGAGAAGCGTCATCAATGAATTCTTTGAGCTGTTACGAATTGCCTGCTCAATAGCCTTCTTCAGTTTATTGTATTGCCCCATGTCATGTCCATGATGGTTATAGAACCGGTAGAATTTTACTTTGTTCCTCTTATCGGGAAGAAGGCATTTTCGCAGGTTTGTCCAATATTCCTAGAGACTCCACTTATTACAAGACATCTGATCGGGGAATTTTAAGTAGGTGTAGTCGTACTGGAGATTGTCAGATTTCTTTGGTCCCAGCCTGTCATGCACCATAGGTTTTTGCCTGTTATCAGGATACTTGGATTTCTTTGTAGTTTGCATCTCTTTGACTTCATTGTCCAAATCTCACTTCCAATGAACATAGTCATTCGCATGGATGAATCGTTCTATTCTTTTCAATAAATAAGATACGATATTTGGCTCCTGCTCAACCAACTTTCGGGAGAAGGCTTGGTTAGTTAAAATGTGCTTGTATGCTTGTATAAATTCCCATTTAGATAGATCAACGACCTTCTGAGTTGCCTGATTGAATCGCTGGAGCCATCATGTGTTAAATTTGAGATGAGAAAAATCGCTGGGAATTTTTCCACAGGCATATTGCTCAGATAACGGATTATGCTGCAAAAACTCCCAGTTACAAGGATCTGCTATCGAGGATGGAGTCATTTGTGCGAGAGTTTTATCAACAAGATCGTGGATAGTTTGTGTTGGGGACATGGGAGATATCTGTCGATGAGAGGTTCCATCCCGAAAGAAAAATTCAATGGAAATGAGGGAGAAGGAAAAGTAGTAGGGTTATATTGCGGCAGGTTTGGCACAAAAAGAGAAGGAATTGCATGTGGAGATGGTTGAGATACAACACACTTGCTTGGAACAATAGCACAGTCTGCAACGAAACTAACAGAGTTTGTAGTTGAGCAATTTGATCTGGAGTCAAATTCACCAATGTGGAACTATTACTTTGGAGCATAAAAGAAGGCAACCCACCACTCATCGTGTGCCAAAAAAATGAGGGGACGAATGCAGTTACCATTGCTATTGTTTGCAAGGTTAGAGGGTCATGAGAAACGTCCTCCAACAGTTAAGAATCAGACGCCATGAATAGGGAAGGGTTCGAAAATAAATATATGTGAAAAAAAAGAATACAGTGGGATACAAATAATGGATTTTAAGAGACTGACCTTCACCAATTGACCTATACAAAGAGAAAAGGATTATCAAAGATGGGCTTTACTCTCGTTTTACCTCCGATGCTTAAGTCAGATCAATCCTCACAATGGTAGCAACGGAAAAATAGAGAGAGTAATGAGAGAATGATAATCTGTTACCAATTGTACCTTCAGTATATACAGTGAGTCTCCTTGTGGGTCAAGGAAGGTTTCATGATATCATTATGGGGATCTTATGATGGTCACCCTAGGGATAATCAGGGATTGTGCCCAAATAGGTTGAAAAAAGTGTGCCTCAGCAGGTGGCCCAAGACATTCTCTTAAGATAAAAGAGTATTGGACTAAGTGTGTTGAGCCCAAATGGAATAGCCATCAATATGAATTTCTTAATAACAAGACAACACATCTCTTCAATCAAGCAACAATGCTTTTTCTAAAGAACATTTGAATAAACTAGTAAGGGCAATCAATATGAAAGCATTTCTCTTATAGTTATGAAAGTACGTCTGAATAAATCGTACATTTTTATATTAATGGTAGTATTAGTAATATTTTTTATGAAATATTTGTGCATATCTTTATATGTAAGTTAGTAAACGTAAATTTTTTTTTGAGGTATACAAAAAGAATCAAATAAATTTTTTTTTGTTAGAGTCGCTTCTTTTTTAACCATGTCAAAAATCTTTGTTTTTTTTTCATGATAAGTAGTTAAATTCCCCATATATATTTATATATATATACACATGTGTGCGCTCGTGTATGTGTATAGATATGTATGTATATTATATGTATCATGTATATATATATTATAGAAATCTAATTTATTTATTACGGAATTTTAAATGAAAATATATGTGCATATCTTCGTAGGTAAGTTAGTAAATGTAATATTTTTTCCTGGGATATAAAAGAATCAATAAATTTTGTTTTGTTAGAATCTTTTCCTTTTTAACTATGTCAATCTTTGTTTTGTTTTCATAATATAAGTAGTTAAATTCTATTTATTCCTCTTAGGATTTGTAAAGTTTATATTTTTAAATTTTTAATTAAACCATTAGGATATATATTCAAACTCAAATCAATTAGATTAATTTATGATTAAAAAATTAATTAGATAAAATTATTTTTAAATGAAAATTAAATGCATTAAATATATTATAAAACAATTAATGTTATAAACAAATTAAAAATCATATTTTGAAAATATTATAAATCAATATATAGCGAAATAATGATTACTAGAATTGAATCACTTAGAAAATGTTCAGAACTGGATTGGTCACTAATAATTCCACTTTTCTCTAAATATGAATACAAAAAATTAAACAAATTAGAAAAATAAATAAATACAACATTTTATTGATTCTAAAAAGTATTGAAATTAAAAGAAAAAATTATATAAACAATTTGGGTTTTAAACAATTTATATGTAGTTGATTTTCTAAAGTGTAACGAAGCATATCAATGTCATTAGAAGGAATCAATGGAAAAAATAGTAAGATAACAAACAATGCTCTAATCGAAAAAAAATAATATGTAGGGACATGTGACGAACGGAAAGATGGAGGTAATGAAGGGCAAAGCAAAGTTAAACTTGGACAATAAGACATGAAAGTAATACTTTCCCCCTAGTATGAAACCACAAATCTTCATATTAATTTAATTCACTTTTTCCTTTAAAAAGATATTTTACAAGTAGTAGTAAGTATCAAGCTCCAATGATCCAACTACCAATAAAAAAGCAAAAAACTCTATAAAAAAAAAAGGACCAATCATCTATTGCACAATCATTCAATAATTATATGTTACTGACCAATTACCGAGCGAATGTGTCAGTTAACTAAAATTGGTCAATGTTGTGCCGGAATATTTAGTCAGCTGGTAAGTATTACCGATCGAACATTTATACTTAAGATCGAAATTTCAGTCGGTAACTCTATTTTTCGTAATTCAAAAATCGATTTTGCAATATCAGGTGTCAACCAATTTTTTGAATCTACCAACAGAATATGATCAGTAAATTTAACTTTTTAAAGAAAATAAATTTTACCAACTGATTTTCAGTTGGCAATCAGTCGATTTTTAAAACAATATTTTTAAAATTTTTTATAATCCTCCTAAAATCGCAAAATCTAAATAAACATAACATCTAAATAGCCATTCATCGATGATAATTTCATAAACATCGAAATAACTCAACAACAACAATTTCATTAACATCCATAATCTACAAATTCACAAACACTAAAATCTCTAGATTCAAAAATACGATAATATAATAAAACAGTAGTCATAAATATGATAACATCCCAATAAACGTAATGACTATGCAAGTGGGGTGTGTCAAAGGATCGGGGATGATCGGTGGAAGGCTGGGGGACCTCAGATGGGGCGCCCTCCTCTCGTTCTTGCTCTCCATCCATAGAAGGATACACGAACAGGGGGAGGAACAAGGTCGTGCTTGATGCTAACCTTCATTGAATAGTTCTCCATGTAAGAGGCGATAGTGTTTTGAGCATTTTGCACGCAATTCATCCACCTCTTATCCTTTTGCGATAGTAGTCGTGGACAACAATAGAAGAGATGGAAGGCATCAATGATAAGCTTATGTCGCATTTTGAGCATTTTGCACACAATTCATCCACCTCTCGGCTGTGATTCCTCTTGTATCAGAGCCGAAACCATAGACATGACCTTTATCGATGCCCCCGGCAGCCTCGAACATCAAGGCGTCATTGCTGGGAACGGTGTGCTAGTCCCGAGCAATACGTTCCGCCTGATTCTTCAATTCTATAAATTTGGCTTGTAAGTAAGAATTTTCAAAACATTAATCAAGCCCATAAATAAAAAGGAGGCACATTAGCATATAACTACTCTACATTTGTAGCTCATAAAAAAAAAAAACAAGATCATAATTATTTGAATGTTAGTTATAAGTAAGAATATGATGAGCTTTTGTTGTTAAATCAAAAGCAAAAGAAATTTGAATGTTAGGTCTATTCAGATAAATTAATTTACCTTTTAAAATAAATTAGTTAAAAACTTATTGAATTAAGTATGTTTGATAAGAAATAATTTTTATGCGCTTAATATTTTAAGCACGTTTAATAACAATTTCTTCAAATTGCATAATTATTCAAGATGTGCTTAACTATAGTTATAAATATTAAGTGAAAATTTTTAACTAAACTTTGAACTCTTAAAATATATATTGTTTGCAAAATTATATCATATTTTTTATATGTAATTACCACTTACTAATTAGTTCAGTATTCAGATTCAGACTTCAGTTTTCAGATTCAGTGTTCAGACTTAAGATTCAAAATTCAAAACTTAAACAATTTAGACTTCAAACTTCAATTTTCATCTTTATCAAACAGGGCCTTAGTTAAAAATATGAGCTTAACAAGAAAGGAAACAACATGAAAGAGGAATCACAGTACAAGTTAAATGTTAAACGTCACCCAGAACTAGTTCAATCACATATCGATTTACTGTCCCTTCTTCTCCCCTTCCTCTGTTGATGGAGGAGGGCTTACAAATCTAATTTTTTGAAGTTCTTCCCCATTCATTTTTTCTATAAAAAGATAAATCATTACTATTTACTTTAGAAAAACACGATGTAAAATGACTTGATATTATAGAAAATTAATAGTCTTACCTACTTAACGAAAGACTTCGAACTGCAAGTGTGCTTATCGGCCCCCTAGACACCACGTCCCTCAAGATGATTCCTCTTTGCCATCTCTTTCTTCTTTCGCTATTATGTGAATTCCAATACGCCATAAGCTTGATGTTCAAATATAGCTATATAAATACAAATGGGCAACCCTTATTTGGACAGTCAGTGACTTCCTAGCGTACGGAATGTTGAGTGGTTGGCATACTACAGAGGTATTTGTATTGGTATTGTATGGAATAAACATAGTCATTCAGACTAGCGAGTGGCCAAAAATAATCATGGTTCTACTTTCATCAATGCTTCTTACCACCAAATCATCCATTTACAAGAGATACAAGGTATTTTAGGACAGGAAAGGGGGAAGAACATTCGAAGCCGCCACCGCGCCTTACCGATGATCTGTTGTGGGAAAGAGTTCAAGACTTTCCAAAAATTACATAAACTAGAACCAAACTCGATAGGGAAGATGGTAGAAGTGAATACCATAATTAGACAACAAGGAGCATAATTTAGGATCTTCCATATTGGCGTATCTTCCTAGTTTGTCACAATATTGATGTCATGCAGAATGAGAAGAATGTTTTTAATAATGTGTTTAATACTGTGATGAACATCAGAAGGAAGAAAAAGGATAATGTCAAGGCTAGAGAAGACATTGGCCGGTATTGTAATCAATAAGATTTTAAAATCATTAAAGGAGGAGCCCCAGTTAAGTGTTCAAAATCGAAGCATGTTACACATTAACAAACAAGCAGTGAAGTGTGTTCTTGAGTGGGTAAAGGAGTTAAAATTACTAGATGGATATGCTTCTAACATGAGAAGGTGTGTGGATTTGAAAGAATTAACGACGTTCGGGATGAAAAGTCATGACTCTGATGTGTTTATGGAGCGATTAATACCGATTGCCTTTAGAGAGATCCTTTGCAAAAGGTTTGGAGTGTCTTGGCTGAACATAACATTTTTTACCGCGACTTATGTACAGCAAAGATAAGCGAGAGACACATGCGTCAAATGAAGCAGAGCATCACAATTTTAATGTGCAAGCTGGAAAGAATTTCCCCCTCCCCCCTCGAGTTCTTCAATGTGATGAAGCACTTGATTGTTCATTTCTCATACGAAGCTAGAGTTTGTGGCCACGTTCAATATAGTTGGATGTATCCATTAGAGAGGTAAAACTGAAAACTTATCTTTAATCTTTCTTTCTCAAATAAAATATTGTTTACTAAAAAATAAATGATCATTTTAGGTAAACTAAAAAACACTGAAATAGCGATCAACAAATCCGTCACTGATCGGTCGTTATACGATAGTTTGTGACTGTATTGTGAAATAAGCAGTCACTAAAATGTGGTCGCAAACTAGAAGTTCGTGACAGACCGCGGTCACGAAAACATCTTTTCGACTACCTTTGCGATAGGCAGTTGCTAACTTTTGAGTCAATTATATTTGCAACCGAAGGGCGACCGATGATGTAGGTTGCAAAGTTTTAGTACCAAATGGGATTCCTGCCAAATATTGCCACTAGCTTTATTTGCAAATTTATTTTAAATGTTGTTTGCAACTGTCTTTCGGTCGCAAGTTTTATTTTTTTTTTATAATGATTATGAAAATACAAAAAGACTCCCAGAAAATAAAAAAAGTCCCAATTAAAAATTGATATACAATCATAAGAATCCCACCACATTCACATAAAATATAATATATAATGGTCATAATAAAAAACAATATATGAATATAAATACGAGTACAAAAATGAAATTTAAAATAAAACTATCTAACTAGGAGGAGCATCATCACTATCCTCCTAGCCATCCTCCTTGTCCTCATGTGCATCCTCCTAGCTCGGCTCACTGGGCATCTGCTATCTGGAGGCAGCTGGAGTGGTAGTTTGCATGTCCTCTAGTGATAGCCCAAATCGGTGAACTGTCGGGTGGGCCACTCATTGATGTCGTGCGCTCTGTATTGAATCTTTCGCTCCCACTCAGGACTTGTTTCTTGTATCTTCTCAGAAACAGTGAAGTTAATGACCTCCGCAATCTGCAACTAGATATCGTCCAAAATGAGAGACAAAGCTCCAGCCGCACCTCAGGCCTCAGCCCTTATATGGGCTGACTCTATAGCCCTAAACTCATAAGCGTGCCCCTTCTTCATTTCTGTCTTGACCTCAAGCATAAACTCTGCATTGGTAGGCATAGGGGCGGCAGTCTGAGAATGCTCCTCTTTCTTCTTTTTTTCAAGTATATGTACTTGATAAATGCATAATTGTCTATATTTTCTATATATTAATGTCATCGTTTTCGGTGCTTGAATATGTAAAAATATGTATTTCAGTTTAATATCTCTTATTCTTGTCCTAGGTGCCCTCCAAAAGTGAAAATGATGAAAGGAAATGAAAACGGGCAAAAAAGAAGCCGTCGGCAAAAATTCAACAACCTAGCACGCGAGGTAGGCTAACCTACCATCGCCGGTAGGTGCCGTGGAAAAAAGAGGCATTGGCAACAAAGACCTACCGCGGACGGTGGGCCTCGCTCTACCGTCGATAGTAGGGTATGCTGGCAAGGGGCAGTTGAATCTAAAACAAACTCGATTTTCTTGTATTTTGTTCCAAGTTCAACCTGATTTTCTTGTATTTTTGACCTCTATATAAGAGGTCTTTTTACAGCTATTGTAGACATACTTAGACATGTTTTCTTTATGTTTTAGATTTTTTAAAGATACTTAAAAATTCTTAGATAGATTAGTGTTAGGTTTTAGTTAGGTTGGAATTAGATTAATTAGGTTAGATTAGGTTAAGCACTCTTTAAATTCCAGCTCTTATACATTCAATTAGTTAGTAAAGTTTCAAGATATCTGCACTTTAGTTTATTGAATTCAAGAATTGAAGACTTACTTTCAAGATTTCAATCTTCAACTTGGCGACTCGAAATATGAGCTTGGAAGACGTTCGGGATTTCAATTACGACTTCGATTTCAATCCTAAGCTTTCTTTTCGTTTTCTTGTTATTGAAGTTTTTGTTAATTTACAGTTTTATTATATTGAATAGTGAATAGTGAATAGTCCTTTTTGCCATCTTAGGGGTTGAATCCTAATTCTTGATTATGAAGTTCTTGATTTGATTTCTTGATTTCGATGTTTGTTTTGATTTAAGTTGCCCTCCAGTTGAGTTTGTTTGTAATTTAATTGTCGTGAGATTAGATTATTTGCAAGGTTGTTTGGAAATTGAAAAGGGAAAAACAATTAGGGCAACGAATTGGGGGTTGATTGGGGCAATTGACTAGAGATATGATATTGCACTTTTAGGTCTTTTTAATCACCTAAGTTTATGGCGCTCATAATTTGTTAGGGAGAAAAGAAATTTTCCTCTAAGGGTTAGTGACTAGGGTGGCTTTCGCCTAGTGATAGGGATTGCCCGATTTGAGTGATGACCCAACTTAATTAATTCAACATCGTTTTCATTAAAGTTTTTCCTATTGAATTAGTAACAAGGATAGGGGGATTCCACCATCCAAACTCTTGTTTTTATTGAGTTTTTGAAAACTGTTTTGGTTATTTGCTTTCTTTAATTATTTCAGTTTCAAGTTTGTATTTTTCAACGATATCAACTTTTCCAACTAGACATTAGAAACACAATTAGTACTTGAACCTTCGTCCGTCCTCGAGAGATTCGACACTCGGGTTAAAACTCACCTTTGCATTGTTAGGCCCACTTACCTTGCATTGTAGTGATTAGGGTTCCACCCCATTTTAAGATTTTAAACAATCAGTACTTTTGCAAAGAATTAAGAAAACATGTTAAATTGACATTTATTAAGTAAACGACAAGTTAATTTATGATATTCATAATAATTGAAATTAAATACTTACCCAAAACTTGATAGAGCGCTTGTCAACGAACTGGCCAACCTTCTTGTGGCTGTCACGATCTGTGTGATGCTTTTGGTCAACATTATCTTTCGAATAAGAATCACCAAGCTTCTTATGCTGCAACATTATATAAAGTTAATTCAAAGTGATATAGTTCATAAAAAAAATATAACTTATGTAAATATGTTAATTCATATTACCTCAGGAGCATCCCATCAATAAATGATTAGGAACCACTTGTATGCTTTCCAGGACCTCAGAGGCCTTGTCCTTCTTTCTTGTTCCTCTATGTTGTCTTTCTCTTGTCTTTATACTAAGGCTTCTCCCAACTGCTCATACTTATACGCCAAGAAGTCACTCATTGTCCATAAAAGGGCCACCCGCATGTTTAAGTTCTATCTCTTGGATATGTCATAAGTATGAGCTCCCATCTCGCACAAATTATTTAGCTCTTCTATTAACGGTTGCAAATAGGCATTATTTGCCTTTCAGATTCTAAGGGGCTTGGAATGGTAACCGAGAAGAACATAACTTTCTTTTTCATGCACATCCAAGGAGGTAAGTTCTAAGGAGCAAAATTTACTAGCCAAAAAGAGTATGGTTTTCCAAACATTTCAAATAGAGAGAAACCATCTGCACACAAACCAAGTCTTACATTCCTCGATTAAATGGAAAATAATGAGTCCTATCAAAGTGTTTCTATGCTTCCCCATCCCTGGGATGACTCATCACATCCCCTTGCTACTCGCTTTCTGAATGCTATCTCATGTGCTTGGCGGTTCTTTTTATATATACAACCTTTGCAACCTATGAGTTTTGGGGAAGTATACATCCTCTTGTGAGGCACCCCTTTTTTTCTTATCCTTGGTTTTCTTCATCTTCTTCTTATAATATTCACGAAAGAAAAACTTGCACACCTTTTTACTAAAGTCTTCCTTCCAATGAAGCATGCACTATTAAGACATACTTGATCTTTTGCACAAGCAACCCTAAACCATCTACTATCTTCTTTGTTTGGAACCAATCACTCATCCCCACATTGTCCTATGGGAGTATATGTTTCACGTATCGTGCAACTTGTTCAAATGACTTTTGAGTCCACTGGTTCTCAAACTTAATACTCAACAACTCTGTAGTTGTAAATAACTGTGAATCAGTTTTACACCCTTCTCGCAATAATGTCTCTAAAGCTTTTAACATATCCTAAAAATTCTATGCCTCTGGATTAGGTGCTTCTTCATAAGTATAGTTTGGAAACTCGGGGTCAAAACTCGGTTTGGTAGCATCAAATATTATCTCAGGAATCACACTACTTTCTTCTACACTTGCCAAAGTTGTTTCCCTTCCACTACTCACGTATGTTCCCACATTTAATCCCCAAAAAGGTTCTCCATTACATGTCTAATTATGTTAATCAAGTGTAAATTCCCTTGTAGAAAGATGCAACTTCATTTCTGCCATGGTGGTTAACTTTCTAGTTTAACCTTTCACACACGGGCAATCTTATCTCATCTGCATGCTATGATTTATTGAAAGAAACCATGTTACAAACTGATGTATCCCATTCACAAATTAGTATAACCTAGGACACGCAAAAAACCATAAAGTTGATGCAAGGATCGGTCACGAGAGCAAAGGCTAAGAGAATGGAAAAAGAATACAAGGGGAGGTAGCCTTATTTGAGAAGATGTTCCAAATCCTTGCTTGGCATGACATAGAGGGAAAACAAGAAGACTTTTGAGGATCCAAAACCTTCATTTTATCTAGGGTACTATTGGAAGAATCCAAGGAAACAAGCTCAGGAAGTTTGGTAGCTTCAAAATCAAGGGAGGAAGGTCTTCTGATCATATTGATGACGGTAGAGCTCTGGCCAAGGAGGAAAGAAGTTCACACAACCTATCACCGATGGTAGGTTTACCCTACCGTTGCCGGTAGGGTTTGAGAAAGGAAGAGCTCAAAGGAGACAGACCTACTGCAGACAATACGTCGGGACCTACCGTCACCAGTAGGTCTTGGCCGGTGATCTTTTTGGGAAGTTTGTAACTCCCTTAACTCCTCAATTTATAAAATTATTTTGACTTATATTTAAGTAGTCTTAGCATCCGCTAAACTCTTTTAAGCTAATATGATACCTAGGGTTGGAAACTAATTGTGAAGACCACTATAAATATTCTTATTGCAACCATTTGTTGGCAAGTTTGATATATTGAGAAATCTAAAGGGAGAAGAACTAGGGTTCTTGAGTTTTCTTCTTCTTCCTTGTGAACTAAGAGTTTCTATGGTATAATTCAAGTCAAGGAACTTCTTAAATTCTTCAATTCAAGAGTCCAAGTCTCATTTCCAAATCATACCTATCTCTTGAGGTGCCAACTCTATAGTTGGTGTTGCTTGGGAATCTAGGTTCTTCTTAGAGTGTGGAAGATAGGTGAGGCTTTGCCAAGCCTTATTGATTCTCCCATTCATATAAGGTATCTTTGATTTCATCAAGAAGACTAATGGGTTTAACTGGGGAGAAGCTCAAGAGCTAGCTTTCAAGGCTTTGAAGAAGAAACTATGCAACGCTCCATTCTCACCTTACCCAACTTTAACAAGATGTTTGAGATTGAGTGCGACGTTTCAAGAGTATGAATTGGAGGGGTTCTGATGCAAGATAAGAGACCCATTGCCTACTTTAATGAGAAGTTATCGGGAGCCACGTTAAACTATGCCACGTATGACAAAGAGTTGTACGCCTTAGTAAAGACCTTAAAGCATTAGCAACATTATTTGTGGCCAAAGGAGTTCTTCATCCACACCGACCATGAATTGTTGAAATATTTGAAGGGTCAACAAAAGTTCAACAAGAAGCATGCGCGGTGGATGAAATTCATTGAGTTGTTTCCTTATGTCATTCACTATAAGAAAGGAAATGAGAATGCCGTAGTCGATGCACTCTCATGAAGGTATACACTTTTCTCTTCACTATATTCACATTTATTTGGGTTTAAAATGTCAAAAGATTTGTACGCTGGTAATGTTGATTTTGGTAGTATCTTTTACGCATGATTGATTGCTCCTTGTGATAATTTTTATATAAATGATGGATTTTTGTTTAGAGAAGGGATCTTTGTGTTCCTAGTGGTTCCATTAGGCATTTTCTTGTTAAAGAAGCTCATGGAGGTGGTCTTATAGGTCATTTTGGCATAGCAAAAACATATGACATTTTGCATGAGCATTTCTTTTGGCCTAAAATGAAAAGAGATGTTGAAAGATTTTTGGGTAATTGATTCGATTGTAAGCATGCAAAATCATCTTGGTTACCTCATGGTTTGTACATCCCTTTATTGGTTGCCAAGGCTCCTTGGGAGAATGTTTCTATAGATTTTATTTTGGGACTTCCGAGAACTTCTTCCGAAAAAGGTTCTATCTTTGTTGTTGTTGATCATTTTTCAAAATTGTCACATTTCATTGCTTGTCGAAAAGCGGATGATGCATCTCATTTTGCTAGTTTATTCTTTAAAGAAGTGTTAAGATTGCATGCATGCCTAAAACTATAGTTTCACACCGAGATACCAAGTTTGTTAGTCATTTTTGGAAAGTATTATGGAAGAGACTAAGGACTAACTTACTTTACTCCACTTCTTGTCATCCTCAAACTGATGGTAAAACTGAGGAAGTGAATAAGACTGTAGGCCAACTTCTTAGGCCTATTCTTAAAAAGAATATTAGCAAGTGGGAATAATATATGCCATTCATTGAATTTGCTTATTATAGGGCTTGTCATTCTACTACTATGTTTTCTCCATTTGAAGTTCTCTATGGATTTAATCCACTAACCCCTTTGGATTTGATTGCATAGCCAATTGACCATCAACTGAGTTTAGATGGTAAAAGAAAGGCAAATTTGCTAAATCTATTCATGCCAAGGTCTGTGACGAAATTGAAAAGAAGAACGAAATGGTGGCCTTTAGGAAGAATAAAGGACGCAGGAAAGTGACTTTTGAGCCTAGAGATTGGGTATGGGTACATTTAAGGAAAGAACAGTTTCCTCACCTTCGCAAAGGCAAATTGGAGACTAGGGTTGACGGGCCATATCAAGTCCTTGAGAAGATCAACGACAATGCCTATAAGATTGATCTTCCTAATGAGTAGCATGTTAGCGCCACTTTCAATGTTTCTGACTTATCTCTTTTTCATGCAGATTCAGATTCAAGGACGAATACCTTCAAGGAGGGGCGGATGGTATGACCCAGGACGCGTAAGAAACCATAAAGTTGATACAAAGGCCGATCATGAAAGTAAACACTAAGAGAATGAAAGAAGAATCCAAGGGAGAGGTAGTCTTATTTGAGAAGATGTTCTAAAACCTTGCTTGGAACGAGATAGAGGAACAACAAGAAGACTTTGGAGGATCCAAAACCTTCTTTTTGTCTAGGGTACTAATGGAAGAACCCAAGGAAACAAGTTGAGGAAGTTTTGTAGCTTCAAAACCAAGGGATGAAGGTCTTCTAGATAGAGTACCCTCTACCGTCTATGGTAGGGCTCTGACCAAGGAGGAAGGAAGTTCACACAACCTACTGCTGACAGTAGGTCTATCGGTAGGGTTCAAGAAAGGAAGAGCTCAAGGGAGACAGACCTACTGCACACGGTAGGTCGAGACCTACCGTCACCGGTAGGTCTCGGCTGGTGATCTTTTTGGGAAGTTTTTAATTCCCTTAACTCTTCAATTTGACTTATATTGTCTTAGCATCCCCAAACTCTTTTAAACTAGTCTAATTCCTAGGGTTGGAAACTAATTTTGAAGATCGCTATAAATACTCTTATTGCAGCCATTTGTTGGCAAGTTTGATATATTGAGAAATGTAAAGAGAGAAGAACTAAGGTTCTTGAGTTTTCTTCTTCTTTCTTGTAAATTAAGAGTTTCCATTGTACAATTCAAGGCAAGGAACTTCTTGAATTCTTCAATTTGAGAGTCCAAGTCTAATATCCAAATCCTATCTATCCCTGGAGGTGCCGACTCCATAGTTGGTGTTGCTTGGGAATATAGGTTCTTCTTAGAGTGTTGATGATAGGTGAGGCTTTACCAATCCTTTTTTATTCTCCCCTTCATATAAGGTCTCTTTGTTTTCTTCTTATTTATCTTACCGGCAATTTTGTATTATGTGTTCTTCAAACTCTCTAAAACATACATCAAGTAAGCCTCTAGAAGGGAGTAGGGTCTTTGGAGCAAATAATCTTCAAGGGAAGCTAAGGAGGATCATACCACAAATTCACTAGTAAGTCCCCTAACCCAGAGCACACATCTTATATACATCCAACTTCTATCCACCTCTGTAACTTTTCTACATTCAAAGGAATAAAAGTTTATGATTAATCTTATTCATAATAATAAAGTTAAGAAGAATTTAACTTTAAGAATAAGAAAAAGAAGAAGAATTAATTATAATACGAGAAGAAGAACAGGAAGAAGTGATAAAGCCCCAATTTACTTCTAAAAGTAAACTCCTTTTGTTTACGTTTTATTCTATAAGAAGAAGTCGCTTTTGATAGAATTGAAATGAAATAATAGTTGGAAATAAACGAAAATAATGTGTAGGAGTAAAGCTTCTAAAATTAGAAGAAGTCGCTTTTGATATATTGGAATGAAGAAGTAATAGAAGTACAAACACTTCTATCATTTTGAGAAAAGTTCACTTCTAAAAGAAGAAGTAATAGAAGTACAAACACTTCTAACATTCTTTTAAGTTCACTTCTAGAGAAAAAATAATAGAATTTATTTAAACTATTATCTAAGATTTTAAAAATTTTTGATAGAGCCTCTTTTATAAAATAGACGTTTTTTAGGCACAATGGCTACTCGAAACAAATTCAAGAATTCAAACATTTAAAGAGTTTAAGCTCCCACTGCAAGAAAAATGAAAATAGCGACCAAAATAAGTGACTGAATATTTTGGTCGCTCAATTTGCTACCGAATTGCAACCCATGACCACGACCAAAAAAATTGCGACCAACTTCACAACCAAATTCCCGTTCCGTTGCAAATTTTAAGAAAATTACGACGGAATCATGACTAGAGTGTGTATAATAGTAATCAGTCGCTAAGTTTAAAAAAATTGCGACCGAATTGCAATTGGAATATTTCGATTGCAATAATTAATAACCTAGAGACCAAATTGGTCTCCATGTTAGTTGTTGCTAGCGAAAAATTTGGGAGAAAAAAACCCTGAAACCTCCCCTCCAATTTTACTCTTTATCTTCATCCTTCTCCTCTCTCTTCTCTCACCTCACGATGGATTACCCTAAAATCCTACGTTCTCCCGTTTCTCTCTTCTTCCACTTCTTTCTCTTCTTTCTCTTCTCTCTTCTGCGACCAATTCTCTCTTCTTCCACTTCTTTCTCCTTTCCCCCTGGCGACTCACCTTTGTGCAAAAACCCTAATTCAATTTCATTCTTCCCTCTTATTTTTTGCTAAACTCCCTTCTGAATAGAACATACATTGAAATCAAAAGAGAAGTCCAATGGAGTAGTGCAGTGTACAGTTCTAAAGAGAGTTTTTCGTTGTTCTTTGGGAGTTCCATTGCAGGTTTAAGGTATTATTCCACTTCAAATTTAAAACTTGTTGAAGGTTAAAGATACAAAATTTTGAAGAAATTTGGGTCATTCGTGATGTTATTGGAAAGATTTTTAATTTAGGGGAGAAAATCTTAAATCATGGATCTAAAGCACTCGTAGGTTATTAATTTTTTTTCCTTGGTTTAATGATATTATTAAAAGGGATTTCTGGCAAAATTATGATTCCAAAGCAAGCCAAAATCTCATTGGTGATCCACTGGCATTGTTGCTTCACGGGATTCTAAATTCAAGATTAATTTTTTTGTCACATACAATGTGTTTGTGGGCAGACCCTTTTGAAAAAAAGTGAAATTTTTTTATGGTACTTATTTAATAGCAAACTGATTGCTAGTCTTACGTGAAAAAGTTTAGTTTACTTGAAAATGATAAAAAAAAATATATAGCTTAATTATGAGCAAAATTGGTCTTTTTCAAATTTGGATAAGTTGAATTTTTGTTGTGGATCCTGGATAAATTTATATATGAGTTTATCTTTTCTTGTCAAATTATTGGGAGAAATAGAGGGTGTTTTTCCTGTAGCACATCATTTTCTTTTGTGTTTATGCAAATGAATGCAGATAGAATTACCTTTTCTCTCTTGATCTAAAATTGGTGTTAGCAAAAGAGATGCATCTTTGTTAGCTACCATAATTCAAAAATTTTTGTACAAATTTTGTAGAGGTTGTTAGACAGCATTCTTCCTTGTTTACCTTCTTGGATACAACTTCATTTGTCCCTTGATTCAAATGTAAAAGTAGTTAATGTGTTTTATTTACAAGAAATATGGCATATATCAAAAGTTAGATTGGTCTAGGATAGGGAAAGTGTCGTAGCTCTTGATCTGCTAGCAAAGTTCAATCCACTGCTCTGTATATTATTTATGAGTAATACTGATCAATGTGTATACATATTTACTAACCTCTAATTTTGTTCATTCAGGAAATAGAAAAGATCAAGGCATCCAAAAAGTTCAGGAAAATAGACAAATGCAGAGATGAAGAAATTCTACAAGTTATTGATGTAATTGAGTGGTCATTTCGGTCATGGATTGATTGTGTTGAAATATTTAGAGAATTACACTTTTTCCAGCTAAAATATATTTCTTTTTACAGCTCAAACCAAAACTGTTCATATTAAATTCCAGTTGCAAAAGGAATGTTCATTTGGCAGCAGTTCCTAAATGTAGGTGATGATCCTATGTTTGGATTTTAGTTTCTTGTATTAACGTTAGGATTTGATATTTAATTGTAGATTAATTTAGACATTTGCAACTGCCTTTAAATGGTGAGCCTTTTGTACGTTTCAAACTTATTTGGTGATTGGATATGTTATTGATTGTTATTTATAGATGACCTAGCACATTGGTTAGATTGTTAGAATTCTCTCATCTTTTCCTTAATCAAACAGGACGTCTTTATTTTGCATATGAAATATATAAAATACTGAGAGGTGAGGGCAAATTTTTTTTTTTTAAAAAAAAAACTATATTTGCATTTTTTGGTCGTAATTTTTTGCGCTAATTTTTTTGGCGCAAAATTTTGCAAACAAAGGCTCGGAATTTGGTTGTGGCTTTTTCGGATCCGAACTTCGCGACAGGCGGTCGCAATTCGTGGCAAATTTGTTTTACGACCAAATATTCAGTCCAAACCTCTATCAGCAACCGAAGTCTAGCGACTGACGTATTCAGTCATGATTTGCCATTTTGTGACCAATTTGTATGGTCGCAATTCAATAAGTTTTATGTAGCGCCCCCCATAAAAAATTTAAATTAAAGAGTCTAGGCTCCCCTATAAAACAATTCAAATTAAAAAGTGCGAGCTCCCCCATAAACAATTAAACATCAAGAAGCATTCTTTTTAAACATGAAACTTGGATTTTTTTTTTAAATTATATCCGTCTTTTATAATATTTAAAATTCACATAATTTGTGTAATAATATGTATTCTCTTATTATAAAAATCTCTTATCGAAGAGAACGGCAATCATCATGGAGACTATATGCAGCCGTCAGAGAAATTCTCAAAAAATAGAGACCTTTAGAAAACGAAAGAAACATGTAAATGTTACATTTCTATATATAAGGGAAATTTTATTCATTCAAAATTTCAAACATCATATATATTTAGCAAGCAAACTTTACATGTAGGATAATAAAGTTTATTCTTGAAAATTTTAAACTTTATATCATTTTTAAGTTTTATGATAACCATTTTAATCATGCATAACTAACTCAATAAAACTTAAACATTTTACAATTTTTTCCTTCTAAAAGCACATTAAACCAAGAAGTTTACACACATGATCAACAAGCGAATAATCATTCAACTGAACATATAAAGAATACAAAATTAATAAAAATGGTTATCCTAAAAGTGCTATGGATGGACAGTGTTTGCCATTCTTTTATAAATTACAAAATGGTTCATACCCACTTAATAATAGGAATTTTCACTTTGATGATATGATTTAATCTAAAGTTTTCAGGCTAAGAATTCAATCTTGAACAAAATATATATGTAGAGATATTGTGTTTAAAGCCATGAATTTGTGCGCTATCCAAATAGTACCATGCTATTGTAAGTTAGTTTAGTGATAAAAATCAATCTTTCTAGAGTACACTTCTCTTATCGCTCTTTCTAGGTTATAATTTAAACCATATTCTCATCTTTCTAGAGTACATCTTCATGTGAATATATATATATATATATATTTCATCCAAATAATTTATACCTTATTGCAACATCTTTTAGATGTTTTGGGACAAGACAATAACTTAATATTAAAAGTGCTCTTATGTTTGCTAAAAAAACACTCCTAGGTTCAAATAACATGCACATTCCCTCTCCCGATATATGTTTTAGAGATTTAATTATAGTATATGTTTTGGTTTAAATGTGACTTATAAGATGTTATGGCAAAGACGCAATCACATATTCATATAATGCATCTATTGAGAGGCATAAATATGTAATTTAACAAACAAGGAGAGGAAGACTATTAAATTACATATTTGTCTTACCTTATCAAAATTTGTACAACAAAACATACATAAAAAGATTTTGAAGCCACTGCAGTTAAATTGTTATATATATAGTTATAGATATATATATATATAACTATATATATAACAATTCCTCTTTAACCAACATAATTTAAATTTTAAGAAAACAACTATGATGCATTTCCAATGGAAAACAACTACAACCTGTTAATCAAAACAAACCAATTTCTACAGTAAAACCCACTTTATGCAATTTCTTTATGAAGCAAAACCCAACTTTAAAATTCAATCAATTGGACATTACAATTCAAATTTCCTGGAAAAAAAGCATTACAACTGAAATCAATCCATTATTCATCACACATAATTAAATTATTCTATAATCATCTCACCTGCTTCAAATTACATTTGCTAAAACATATTAAAGTCACATAAAACAAGAGAAATTTGTATAATTTCATTCCGTGAACAGAAAATCAAAGTCTAATTAGAACAAATTAAAAAATTAAAAATTTTGTTCGAAATAAAAGGGTGAAATTATACCAGCATCAGCGGCGGCGATGTTCATGTTCTTGGTAGCAGCAACAACAACGAGAGTAATTGTTATGACAAGAGGAAAAAAACATAGCAAAGAGAGAAAAGAAGGGAGGAGGAGAAGAAAGTTGTTGCCATCAACTATGGAAGTTCAACACAGCAGCAGCAGCATCCTCGAGATGAAATAGCTTCCAGCAATATCAGGGAGAGAGACGGACTAAAATAAAGAGAGGAGAAACGAGGAGGGAAGGGAGGAGGAAGAACGAAAGTGTCGTTGCTGGGTGGTCATCGGTGGCTGGGGAGGTCGTGGGTGGCTAGTCACTGCCGATCGCAGGAGAGAGGAGGAGGGATATTCAATTTAGGGAAATGAGGGAGGGAGGGTTCGCGAGTGACCTAAATCCCATAAGCTTGCTACTGTGCAGCGACAGACATGTAATATTGGACGTTAATCAGTCGCAAGATTGTAGAAGTTTGCAACCGATATGACCTCCAGTCGCTAATGTGGTTGCTACGCATACGACTAACACTGTTGGTCGCAAAGCGGTAGCTAAGTGTGCAACTGACAACATCGGTCACTAAAATCAGTCCCTATTTCATTTTTTTTAGTGGTATTTGCACCATCTAAAAATGATCAGGAGCAAAGCTCGCGTAGAATGTTCAATATGTTGTACAAACTTAATTGAGGAGGGTACGAATTCTTCAATTACTACTTCGAGTTGGACGTCGGAACTGGAAACACATCTGTTGGAGAACGATGGTGGTGAGCAACCTCATGAACAAGGCTCAGTCCTTTGCATATGCAATGTACCAGAAAGCACATTTGGTAAAGCAAAGAAGAAGTTCTTGGATGAGCAAGATATGAAGATAATAAAAAGTTACATGTTACTTAACTGTGAGGAGGCTGAGCCTTACATTGAGTGAGTAAAAAGAAATTTGAATTTGTTTGTAAATTAAATTAAATATAATTCGCCTTACCATAAGGTCTGTTTTGTAGGAAGTACTCACCAGATATCAAAATATGTAATATAAGTATAACGAAAGACGATTTACAAAAGCATATTATCGATGGATTCTCCAAATGGTTTAGAGATGAAGCGAGTTAAATAATTTCTACATATAATAAATTAATTTTGTTAAGAAAATTATTTTAATATGATGACTTTAGTTTGATTCAGATGTACAAACCTCTTAATATTGACAGTACCTACAAGACACTTAGAAATCTTTCATGGAGTCCCTGGGGACGCATAAAAAGTTATAGCAGATACATTGACAACGGATTTAGATTTAATACACAAGATCATGACGATAGAAAATTCACTTCTAATTGCGGTGTACGTGTCAAGGAAGACTACTATGGGATTTTACCGGATGTCATCAAGGTTGAGTTTCCGTGTACATCTGTGCAGATGTCTACACTTTTTAAATGTGATTGGTTCGATTCTTCAGGTAGACATCTAAAAAAGTGTCCACAGTATAAAATTGTTGAGATTCATCCAAAAAAATAATACAGCAGGACAATCCATTTGTTTTTGCTCACTAAGTGGAACAAGTGTCTTACATCACGTAGCCTAGTGCAAAAAGACAAAGGAGTGATTGGTGATCAATCAAGGCCTCATGTTTGTTATGTGTCTGTAGTTAACGTTGCATTTCAAGAGAATATGAACATTGTCGAGACTTCGATTGTAGATCGTTGAATTGAAGATATCTAAACTTTCGCTCATGAGATAGGCACGATCGATGAAATAGACATTCTTGGAAAACCTTAAAATAATGCAAATAATGATGATTTTGTGAACGACGAGGTAGAATTGGAGTCCGAAGATGAAGAAGTGAAGAAGAAGAGGAAGACGAATCTGACTCGTAGTTATATATTGTGTTTATCGTGTATGTCGTATTTTCCATTATTTATTATGTAATTGTATTTAGTTATTTCTAACTTTTGTGAAAGTTATTTAAAGTTAAAATTTTAAAAGTTAAAGTTAGTAAAGTTAAAGTTTTGAAAGTTGAAGTTATTAAAGTTAAAGTTTTGGAATGCGTTGCAAACGTTTCATATTTCTTTATAATTGCAGATATGGTCCGAGGTAAGAAGGATATAGTTGATGATTTCGAGAAAGCCTCGACATCATATGAACGGGGTTCCCACAGATGCTTAGGCAACTCCGACAAGTTCGAAGTTTATACTGATGCTACCCGCCCATCCTGATACGACTGGTTGATCACTACAACTGCTCGTATACACGGCGAAAGTACAGCCAATGCGGCCCTCTACAACCACAACACAGCCCCCCTCCATGTATCTCTTCTAGTCCGCCCTTCGATATCGCAGCACTGGACACAAGGCCATCGTCCTTCGGCATCTTGGTCATTGCCACAGGCCTCTCAGTCTCAAACCATCACTTCACAAGTCGGCTCGTCACGTCCTCCTTCACCCAACCCATGGCAGTAACCCGAAGATCACCATCGAGTCTTGTATCCTCTTCCTAAAGGGTAAGTAACTTTCATAACTCTAACTTTTAAAACTTTAACTAACTTCCATAACTTTCATAACTTTCAAAACATTAACTTTAATAAGTTTAGTTTTAATAACTTTGATAACTTTAACTTTCAATTTTTTGGAGTCATCAGATGCAACAAGTAAACGGACCTTCATTATACAGTTTTGTATATACGAGCCATACAGGAGTTGGACACGATCCCACAACACGTTCAAGATATGTGGTTCAAGAAGTTCTCGGTAAGCGTAATTTTTAATATTTATAATTCTTATATTTTTTTTCTGTATTGTCATTTAACTTTTGTATGTGAATGCACAGAGGTATTCCAATAGGACCCTACCTTCAATAAGTTGGCGAGAGAGGGATTTGAGCATACAAGCCTTAAGCAGTAAAAAGACATATTGTACCGAGTTCGCATTGCCCCTCAAAGGTGATCTTGGATACCGATTTCCATATATGAAGCCTAGACGAGCGATTGAAGAAGCCTTAGTATAAAGAGAAATTAAAGATAGCATAAAAAAACAAGAAGAGGAGGCGAGGCAGGATAATGAATATATATATATATATATCATGATTTTTAATGAATTATAACATTTTTAATTAACCTTATATAGTTTTGCATAGTTAGAAGTTTGGTGATGCTCATTCAAAAGATAAGCTTTACCAAAAGCTTCACACAAACCATGACGTCCACGAGAAGGCTGGTCAGTTCATCGACAATAGCTATACCAAGGTTTGGGTAAGTTTTTTATTTCAATTATTATGAATATCACAGATTAACTTGTTGTTTACTTAAGAAATGATGATTTAGTATGTTTTCTTAATTCTCAGCAAGAGTACTTGGACCCAAAAAAGAAGGAGGAGGAGTCTTCTTGGACAGGCACCCCTATGCGCACCAATGCACAGCTAATGCTTGAGGTCGAGATAGGGATGAAGAAGAGGTATGCCTATTCGTTCGGAGACGTAGAGTCACCACGTTTGAGGGCTAAGGCCCAAGGGTGTAGCTAGAGCTCGCTCTCTCCTTCCAAAAGATATCCAATCGCAAATTGCAGAGGTTACTAGCTGCACGTTGTCGAAAAGACTCAAGAAGCAAGACGAGAGTAGGATCGAAAGATTGCATACAGAGTGCATGTCCAGAGTGGGTGGACTGTCTAGTATTTGGCCAATATGGGCTATCACCTTGAGAACAGGCCACCTATCGATCTCTAGCTGCCTCCAAAATGGCAGATGTCCAGTGAACCGAACAGACATGGTGACAGGGGAATGCAGAGGAGGATGAGGATGACTTCCATGACGGTGATCAGCTTCCCCCTTCCACTTCGATAGCTTTATGTTATATTTAATTCTTGTAGTACTCGTATTTATGTTTTTTTTTTTATGATTATTATATATTATAGTTTACTTATGTGAATATAGTGGGATTTTATTGTTGTGTTTTACTGTTTGTTTGAGATTTTTTTTTTATATTCAGGGGGTTTTTATATTTTCAGGATTAATATTTAAAAAAAAATAGATTGTGATTGCCTTGCGACCGACTGGCAATCGCAAAAGAAATTAAAAATAATAAAAAAATGATTTGCAACCGCATATCAGGTCGCAAAATTTGACGGGAATTCTATTTGGTGCCAAAAGTCTACGACGGAAACAAGTATCTATCGGTCGCAAAGGTCATTAACCCGGAAGTTACCGATCAGCAATCGCAAAACCAGTCGCAAAGTTATGTTTGCGACCGTGCAATTTGCAACCACGTTTTAGTGGCCGCTTGTGTCAGTCGCAAATCTGTCGCAAAAAAATTGTCACAAAAAGCCTGTTTGCGACCGATTGGATTGTCACTATGTAACTATTTTTTGTAGTGCCTAACTTGATTCATTCTTATTCGGGGTCTTGGAATAGGGAGCTCATTTGTTTTTTATTCAACAATAGAAATAGTGAAGCTATACTCAAAATTCCTTAGTTACCTAGGTCGGGAACATATTCGATTGTGTAGTATTACACTAATAATGGACAATGTTATATTAAATTGGCCTATCATTTTGGGGTGCAGTTTATGTAAAATTGTAATAGGGATGTCTCTACTGCTTTTTCTCCATCCAATCATGTAATATAGCCCATGAATTGTTAAAGTTTTATATATATGAGTGACATTTATTTATTTTTGTTATACTATGTTTTCTGTTACAGTTACTAGTATCTCTGTTGCTCAATTATCTGATAATTTGAGTAATATTCCGCTATTAAATAATACCAACTTTAAAGCTTAGAAAGATAAGGTTGCAATTAATCTGGGTTGTCTAGATCTAGACTTGGCCATTAGGGAGCCACGACCAGTTGAGCTGATGGATACAAGTACCTCTGAACAACGGAGGGAAATGGCTCAGTAGGAACGGTCAAATAGGTTAAGTCTAATGATCATGAAGAGTACAATTCCAGAGACTTTTCTTGCTAACATGACAGATGAGAATAATGCAGTTAAGTTTATCGAACAATTGGAACAACGTTTTATGAAAAGCGAAAAGGCAGAGATTACTACGCAATTGCATAAACTCACTGCCGTGAGGTACAATGGTTCGGGAAACATTAGAGAATACATTCTCGAGATGTCTCATATTATACCAAAACTTTAGACACTGAAGTTGGATCTTCCTGATGATCTGCTAGTGTACCTTGTTTCGTTGTCTCTTCCTCTTCAATTTGGCCAGTTTGAGGTGAGTTACAATTGTCAAAAGGACAAATGGACAGTCAATATCTCACATTTAGTGCAAGAGGAAGAGAGAATGAGGCAACATAAGGTCAAGAGTGTTAGTCTCACTTTCTCAAAAGATAACAAGAAAAGAAAGGGCAAAATGACTACGGATACATCGGCAAAGAAAAAAACAGAAGAAATAGTCGAAAGACATAAAGTGTTTTTTTGCAAAGATCCCTCTCATGTTAAGAAGGAATGCCCCAAGTATCACGCATGGCGAGTGAAGAAAGGTATGCCTCTAACTTTTGTTTGTTCAGAGGTAATTTAGTTTCGGTGCCAAGATATACTTGGTGGTTAGATTCGGCCGCCACTACTCAATTAAGTATATCCATGCAGGGTTGCCAGAGTTACCGACAACCAAGGGATGATGAAAGATTCATCTATAAGGGAGATGGCATTACGGCAGAAGTTCAAACTATAGGCTTTTTTAAATTGTCATTAAAGACTAGTTTATTTTTAGAATTAAGAGACATTCGTTGTACCATCATTTAGACAGAATTTAATTTCTATTCCTATTTTGGACAAAGAAGGTTTTTTCCGTTCATTTAGTAATAGACAGTGTCGTCTCTATTTTGATTTTAAATTGTTGGGAACTGGTTTTTTATATCCTCATGATAATTTATATGAGCTTGAGACTACTTCTTCTAATGAATCCTTGCATGTAAGTACACGTAGTACCAAATGAAAATTAACTAATGAGAACTCTTATTCATTATGGCACAAAATATTAGGTCATACCTCCAAAAAGAGAATTGACAGACTTGTGTCTGAAGGAATTCTTGACATGCTTGACACTTCGGATAATACAATATGTGTCAGTATATTAACGGTAAATTAACAGACAAGAAAAGGATAGGTGTCAAGAGAGTTAAAGACGTCTTAGAACTAGTACATATGGATATATGTGGACCATCCTCTGTGGCTTCTTGGAATAGTCAACAATACTTTATAATGTTCATAGACGATTACTCTCGCAATGGTTACCTATATTTGATACATGAGAAATCAGAGGCCTTGAATAAGTTCAAAACATTTAAAGCTGAAGTTGAAAATCAACTAGGCAAAAGGATTAAATGCATTAGATCTGACCGTAGAGGTGAATATTACGGCAGGCATGATGGTTCAGGTGAACAACGTCTAGGGCCATTCGCCAAATTCTTAGAAGAGTGTGGAATCGTCCCTCAGTAGGGTCACTAGCATGAATGGAGTTGCTGAGAGACGAAATAGAACCCTTAAGGACATGGTAAGAAGTATGATTTGTCATACTAATTTACCAGAATCACTCTAGAGGGATGCGCTTAAAACTGCGGCCTATATACTTAATAGAGTTCCAACTAAAACAACAACAAAAGCCCCATATGAATTGTGGACAGGCAAGAAGTCTGTCTTAATACATTTAAGGATATGGGGATGTCCATCTGAGGCAAGGCCTTCTAGGCCTAACGAGAAGAAATTGGATGAAAGAACAGTTAGTTGCTATTTTGTTGGATACTATGAACGGTCACGGGGTTCCAAGTTTTATAATTCCCAAAATAGAACATTTTTTTAGATGGGAAATTCTCAATTCTTTGAGGATATTGAGATTGGGAAGGAAGATGAGGCAAGAACCTTTGTCTTTAATAAGAACTCAGTTTTTGTTCCTAGTGTTGTTCTTTAACATGTGTAGGTTCTCGTACCTGATCTTGTTCAAGAACAAAATTCAGTACAAGACAATGTTGTGCTTCCTCATAATATAGATCAACAGGCTTTGCTTGAAATTGATCATCTAGTCACTCCTTAGCCTTTTGTTTCTATGGAGCAACTTCAAGAACCAATGCCCTTAAGAAGATCCATTCGGAAAAGAAGAAGCGCAATTTCATATGACTATATTGTGTATCTTACTGAGCATATGGAAAATATTGACTCGGCAGAAGATGATCCAATCACCTTTTGTGAAGCCATTGAAAGCTCGAATGCTCATAAATAGATAGATGCCATGGGTGAAGAAATTCAATATACGAAAGACAATGACATGTGGGATCTCGTTCCTTTGTCGGAATGTGTGAAACCAATTGGTTATAAATGGTTTTTTAAAACCAAAAGGGATTCACAAGAAAATATGGAGAGATATAAAGTGCGTCTAGTCGCTAAGGGATTCACTCAAAAGGAAGGCATTGACTACAAAGAGACTTTCTCTCATATCACTTAAGAATAATTATGGTACTAGTGGCACATTTTGATCTTAAGTTACATTAGATGGATGTCAAAACAGTTTTTCTCAATGGGAACACAGATGAGACAATTTATATAGTACGACCTGAAGGTTTAGAATCTAAAAATTCTAAACAAATGGTTTGTAAACCTAAAAAATCCATCTATGGGCTCAAACAAGCCTCTCATCAGTGGTATTATAAATTTCACAATGTGATATTATCTTTTGGTTTTGTTGTAAATGTTGTGGATGATTGTGTGTATCACAAGTTCTGTAAAAATAAGTACATTTTTCTAGTACTTTATGTGGATGACATCTTGCTTGCTAGTAACGATGTAGGCTTAATGCATGAAACTAAGAAATTTCTCTCAAAGCAATTTGAGATGAAAGATCTTGGTGAAGCGTCTTTTGTATTAGGGATCCAAATTCATCGAGATCATTCTCGGGGAATTCTTGGATTATTACAAAAGAGATACATCGAGAAGGCATTACAGCGATTTGGAATGCAAGACTGTAAACCACTTGATACTCTTGTGGCCAAAGGAGATAAGTTCAATCTCAAACAATGTCCTAATAATGACTTTAAATCCAAGCAAATGGAAGGTGTTCCTTATGCTTCATTATTTGGAAGCCTTATGTATGCACAAGTCTGCACTCGTCCACACCTTGCATTCATAGTTGGTATGCTGGGCAGATATTTGAGTAATACGGGTCCTGCACATTGGATAGCAGCCAAGCGTGCCATGAGGTATTTGCAGAAAATAAAACATTATATGCTCACTTATAGAAAATCGGATAAACTTGAGATCATTGGTATTCAGATTCCAACTTAGCTGGATGTCAATAGGGCTGTAAACAGGTCCAGACCCTCAGGGTACTCCTAGACCAAGACCTGTACCCTTATAGTGAAACTTGGACCCAGACCCGGACCCATACCCTCCAGGGTATAAAATTCTAGACCCAGACCCAACCCTCCAGGGTCCAAGGTAGGGTCTGGGTTACCCGTACCCGTATGCATTTTTCTATTTTATTTCCCTGTTAAACAAAAATATATAAAACAATGTATAATCCAAAAATAAAAATTTTAATATGATTAATATAATCTCCTTAACATTTCTTTCAACAAATAAAATCATTTAACATCTCTAATTCACATAATTAAAAGTTCAAATATACACAAAATCTTCATAGTACATTAATCCAATAAGAACAAAAGTTCTAGTTCAATAAAATATATTAATCAAGAAAATGCAATCCTACAAAAACAAATACAATCCCAGTTTGAATCCCTGAGCTAGCAACAGTTTGAAATCTTTGTACACTACTCATATAACAGAAATGAACCTGAACTAGCAAAAGATGGTTGCAGCAAGATTTCCTCAAAAGTCAATCCAAGCTATTACCTGAGAAGATGGAAGAACAGAAACCGAGACAGCAAGGCAGAGCAGCAAAACAGATAGCAGACAGAGCAGCAAAATAGATGCTACGGAGCAGAAGCAAGTCAGCTTTTCGAAACAGACGGCGACAGTGGCGGCGGTGGTGGCGGTAGAAGATGAGCTGAAGAAGATGACTGTGACGGGAAAGAGTCTAAGCTGAAGATGACGACGGTGCGCGGTGGGGACTGGGAGAGTGAAGCTGAGTTGAAGATAAGTGTATATGGTGACGGCAGTAAAAGATGCTCTGAAGAAGATAATAGTGAGGGGAGAGAGTATGAGCTGAAGATGACAGCGGTGCGCATGACTGAGAGAGTAAAGCTGAGATGAAGATGAGTGTACACGGCGACGATGGTGACGATGGCGCCGGCGGTGGCATCAGCGATAGATGAAGCTGAAGAAGAAGAAGATGTTGCTGTGACTGTGAGGAGAGAGAGAGAGAGAGAGAGAGAGAGAGAGAGAGAGAGAGAGAGAGAGGGAGGAGTGAGGTGAGTCAGTGTAGAAGTGTAGTGTGTGTGATCTAAGTGTAGTTGGTAGGTAGGGCTAAAGATAAGAGTAAAATAATATGTTAAAAAAATTATAAATTATATATTAATATAATATAATATAATATATAAATAATATAATATATGGCCAGACCCATATAGCAGTATAAATACGGGCACGAGTATGGGTACGGGTCCGCAGGTATAAAATTTAAACATTACTCGCTAAAAATGGGTACAGACCCGCCCCGTTTACAGCCCTAGATGTTAAGATAGTATGAGATCTATATTAGGATATATTTTTCTGCTATCTGAAGGGGCGGTATCATGAAAAAGTGTCAAACAGACACTCATTACCTCTTCAACTATGGAGGCAAAATTTGTAGCATGTTTTGAGGCATCAAATCAAGCTATTTGGCTATGTATTTTCATTACAGGACTGCGTGTGGTTGACAATATTGAGAGACCACTTAAATTACTTTGTGATAACAAAGCTACAGTCTACTATTCTAACAATAATAGGAGCTCAACAAAATCTAAGTATATAGACCTCATGTTTCTAGTCGTAAAAGAGCGACTTTAGAATAGTATAATTAGTATTGATCTTAGTGGGTCAGGCTCCATGCTTGCGGATCCGCTAACTAAAGCTTTGACACCGAAGGTCTTTACAAAACATACTACCCATATGGGTGTTGTATCTTTAGATGGTGTCTAAGTTCAGTGGGAGCCTATATATATTTATGATCATACTTTATTTATTATTGTTAATGTTACAATATTTTTTTACCATTCGCTCATTAAGACTATGTTGTTGAGTTGTTCATTTCCTATTTATATGTTAAAGTGACCTCAATTTTGTTGGACCAGTTGGAAATAGGCATGCATAGATTACATTCACATGTAATTTCTATGTTACACATCCATACTCAACTCAAGTCATTTAGTTGAATTAATGCATGTAACCAATGATGGGTTTAACTGTTATTTTAATGCAGTGAAAGTCCTTTTGATCTGTGTATTGATGAAATTAATGGACAGAGTTGGTTTAAGATGACAAATTAAAGTGTGCTAACTACTACAATGACAATCACATAATTGTTTGGACAAGTGTATACATGAATATTAGTCTAAGTGGGAGATTGTTAGATCTTTGGACTTAATTCATTTACACACGTATTTATATAGCATTTGGACATGTAGACGTACATGTATTACTTAATTTAATTATGTGTTTGTTATTATATATATTTTTAAGATCCAATTAAGGTAATCTATATTTATATAAGTGGGTCTGTCATCATAATAAAAGTGTGGAGTCTCTTTATAAATGTGTAAAAATCTAGAGGTTGTATTGCAAAACTATGATAGGTTGTTTAGCAAGTACATCAATATACTAAGGTTATGGTCCCGAATTGCACGTATGCTTTAAACCATTAACCACCTCTAAAAGTCTCCATCTCTTTGAGAAAAACGACTGTGTACATAATAATCGGAAGATTCAAACCCGATCTTCAAATCACTCAATTGAATGTGATAATTTGGCGGTAGTATGGCGGTTCTCAGGTCAAGCAGAAGACTTGTCCCCTTAAGGGAATTTCTCTTTAGAATTTAAGGATAGAGTTAGGCATGTAGCTTTCCTTGGTTTGCATAAAATTAGTAGAAAGCTGAATTGCCTTGATGATGTATTAGCGAAACATGTTGTTTCTTTAGATCATTTCTATTTTTGGCATAGACTTCATATGCCTCCTTGTATGAACACTGCTTTTGTAGCAGACTTCGTCTAATAGATATGTTCTTTTTTCTCTAAAAAGAAAAATTATGTACAAATAAAATTCGAACCAACCTTTATCAGACGAAGCGTGTTATTTCTTAATTTTGTAATATTTATTAGACTAAGTTCATGTTTGATAAAATTAAAATTGAAATTTAAAGTTTAAATTATTTAAGTTTAATCTTAAATATGAATATTGAATTTAAAAATTTTAAATGCTAAATTAATTATAAGTGGTAATTATATATGAAAAATGTCATAATTTACCGAATAATATATATATTTAAATTTCAAACTTCAAAATTAAATAAAAAGTATCTCATTTAAAATTTATAACTAACTTCAAAATTAAATAAAAAATATCTCATTTAAAATTTATAACTACAAAAATTATTATAAATACACTTAAATATTAATTATTTTTTAAATATATTTAATTCAATAAGAACTTATAAGAGCTGAATTGATTTTTAGTATAATCAAGAATACTTTTTACCGGTTGAGCCGACTTATCCTTCTTCAAATAAAAATAATTTAAAAGAAAAAAAAAGAAAGAAAACTTTATCAACATAGCCAAGTTGACATAAATCGTCCCATGCGGTGTCGTTATTGTCCCCCGGCCGAAGACAAAAAGTAGAAAAAGTAAAAGAAGACCTGCTCTCAATGCAAATCCCTATTGGTATGTATTGTGAAACCCTAAATCGAGCTTTCCCGCCTTTCTTCCTGTGTCCCCATCACCGCTCTTCTCTCTCCGCTCATCACTGACGTCGGCACACACCCCACATTTTTAATTTCCGGTCAAAAATATTAGTAAAGGAAATTAATCCAAATTCTAATTTAATTAGAAAACGTCAAAAAGAGCCCCCCTTAATCCTCTTCCATAATAATCAAAAGAAATTTTAAGATAATTAAAAACAAATTTGTCGGCAGAAGTTAGGGAGGAGACAAATGGGGACCACCACCGAAACTCCGTACGAGCGGAGGAGAACGGTCAACGGAGAAGGGCGTCGTTGGATTGGAAGGTGTTGTTTGTGGTGGTGGTGGGGTCGCGGCAAAATTGAAAAGCACGTGTCCCTAACGTGGCAAACTGCCTATAACGGACAATGAGTGTCCTCGTCCTCGTCCTCGTGTCGAGTGTCTACTGAATTGTTATATTTACATTCAAGTCCCTCCTGGTCTGGCTCCACATCTCCTTATTATTAAAGTACTCATTACATTTAGTATTTTTTTTTTAATTCTACTATCGTAGTATTACTTTTTTAACAGTTTCGTAATAGTTAATTATAACAATGTTAACTTTTTATGAGCAAAATTATTTTTATCCTTATATATAATTAAATATTTAAAAATTATTTAAAACAATGAGTTCATTTATTAAAGTATTATAAATTTGTAATTATTTTTATTTTAATAGTTTATTATTATTTACTATTAATTGATATTTTTTATACATGTATGTGCATTAATTTTTATTTTTTCACATAAAATTGAGCCAACTTAATATGATATCGAGTTTTCTCAAATAAAATTTTAGAATTTTGCTTTGAAAAGCTAAAAATAAGCCAAAAAGAAAAGTAAGAATTTTTAATTTTAAAATGATTATCGTTATGTCCCAATTTAGATTTAGTAACATTTAAATCAAGTTTATTAAAAATATATAATCAAGTATTTAAATTTTAAAATAGCCTTACCTTATTAACTTTTAACGACAATTAATTATTAGTCTCAAATAATTTTTTAGATTAGAAAAATTGAAACTGAAAATTAAAGTAAAGTTTAATTTGAAGAAGGAAATTCATATTCTCAAATTGAAAATTTTTAAAAATGTAATTGTAATTTTTGTTAAATTTTTGTCCAATTTGATTTTTTAAGTTTTTTAGTATTAATGTATACAGTTGCGGAACTATGCTTTGGAAAGAGAATCAACCACCCCCATTCAGTGGAAAACGCCTATGAATTTGCCTTATTGTGCTAGCCGAATCAGTTGCAGAGGGGCGGCGCAGCAACAATGCGTAGAAGCAGAGCAGAGGGCCATGTCAGTCGAAGGAAGAAGATGAAGAGCGTTTTTTGATTTATTTTGTTTTAAATTTCATTAGATTAAAATGACGTCGTTTTGATCAAAACGATGTCATTCCAACTAATAATTTTTTTATTAAAAAATCCTTACAGTTTTTTTATTTTTTTTAAAGCTCATAACATTCTCTTTTCAAAGTTAAGGGGCTGAATTAAAAACAAACTAAAATTTAAACTAAAGAAATATATGTTTCCCCTAACTCCTGGACATTCTCTCTTTTTGCCCCCTCCTCTCCCAAATTCCTTCTCTCCTTCTCCCTCTTTCCGGGACCATACTCCCCTACCAACCAGCTGTCGTTCCGATCCCCACCCACTGCCCAGCAGCAGGTAGCAGCGGCCTTGTCCTTGCCCAGCTTCCGCCACTTGCCCCCAATGCCGCTGCCTTCCGCCACTTGCCATCCGGCAGTAATCTCTTTTCTTTTCTTTTTCTTTAATTATAATTTTTACTTTGAAATTTGATCTATGATTAGACATTCCACATTTATGATAAAAATATAGTTATAATTAATATTGTACATTTATTTAAAGTGATATAGGGTTAAAAAGTAAATAAATATGTTTTTCCTTGATGCTTGATATTTAAGAAGGTTTCAATGTTTTTTATAATTTGATTTGAGGTGCTTGAAATTAATAGATTTTTTCTATTGAGACTTAAGATGTTGTGATTTGTATAATTTGTTTTGATTTATATAATTTGATGTGGTATAGAATAAGCAGTAGTATATTTGTTGTGATTATTATTTACGTATTTCACAATGTCTAAGTGGCTTATAGATAAATATGTTATTAAATTAAATAAACCAAGTCCATCTACGTCAAATAACGTAATTCATAAAGTTAGAGAAGATGTCACTAGTAAAAGACCTCGAATAGAAAAATAACTATCAGATGATGACATTATTAGTGATCCAGGATTGCGTAAATCAATTAATAGCTTTTCCGCAGACATTAGAGATGAAATAAGAAGATAGTACTTGGCCAAAGGTCCCTGTCAACCACATAATCATAAATTCCCACAAACTATGTTTAGTGGATCAGGTATGAGAAAGTTTAATAAGGAATGGTTTAAGAAATATGAATGGCTAGAATATAGTGTACAAAAAGATGCTGCATTTTGTTAATGATGTTACTTGTTTAATAGTGGTGAGAAATCTGGCGAAGATGATGCTTTCATCACAGTTGGTTTTAAACATTGGAAAAAAAGACACTGAAAGACTCAACAAACATCAAGGAGAATTAACTGGTCACACCATAATTCTACAATTTAGATTTCGGCATATAGAAATCAAAGACAAAATGTGGATTATGTGTTATAGTAAGGCAATGGAGATGGATTACTGCGTTTGATTAATGGCGGTTGTGGATATGATTCGATATCTTTTAGAACAAGGTATGACCTTTCGTGGAGATGATGACTCAGAGGAGTCAGTGCGTCGAGGTAATTTTCTAACGCTTGTTCTGAGAGGCCATACATTAATGTGAATTTTTCAGTTTTATAAATTTTTTTACGATTTAACAATTTATTGTATTTTTAGATTTTAATATAAGTTTTATGACACGTAGACTATCTCATACATGATATGTTCAATTCATATTTAAATATTTTATCTATATTAATATTTACTTGAGCAGAATTCATTATAAAATCTATATATAGTAGAAGTATTCCATTATCAAACTAGAATTAGAGGTATTGGGTCCAAATCAAATCCACTCTTCCCATAAGCAGATCTATGGTGGGCCACTGGGGTACGTGCCCCCACTCACCCTCCCAAGACCTCCCAAGATGTTGCTAATAGTAAATCTTTGTAGTAATTCAGCAAATAAATAAATCTTGTAGTAGTAATATAGTACTTAGTCATTAAGGTTATTTTTATTTAAGTCATATACATAGTGAAAATTTTTCATATTTTAAAGCTTTTTATATGTAGAAATGTCTAACTTTGTATAGGTTCAACAATAAAAGTAGTTTTTATAGGTTTTAAAGCCTAGTTCTCCGTTGCTTCTACTTTTTTAAGCAGTTGGAGAAAAGTCTTTTCAAAAAAGTTATTTTAAAACTATTATTTTAATATTTTTCATTTTAATATAAGTATAAGCATTTTAAAAAAGTATCCTTAAGATAACTTCTCAAAAAATAGTTTTTTTAAGCTTATTTTAAGCTAAAAGTAAATAAAATAAGTAGTTGAGAACAATTCAAAAGCAATTTATAGCAATGGAGAACAGGATCAAACACTCCTTGTAAATAAGCTAAAATAACTTTTTGCTTATTTTAAGCAATAGAGGACATGGCCAAACACTAATTGTAAACTTTAATTAAATTAACTAGACAAAAATTAGAAATACATTTTAATTAGATCAATTAGAATTATTAGTAGATTTCATTACATTTTATTAAGAAATTAGATTCCATTAATCCCAACATTTTCAAAATCTTAGTTTTATTTGATTTTTAAACTATTTCAATATTGAAAAAAGGAGGAAAGAAAATATCTTCAAATCTCCTTTTTTCTATTAAATCCTAAGGAAAAAGTTATTATTAAAGGAAGTATATTAGAGAGTGTATTAGAATATATATATTATAAATTTGAGTTTTTTTTTCTCTAAAAGAGAGTTTATATTTTTATAATATATTTTATTTCAAATTTATTTTTTTATTTTTTTAAAATCATTTCAAATTTATTTATTTATTTTGAATTAAAGTGTTTGTGGCCCCACTAAATTCTTGTTCTATATCCGTTAATGACTTTCCCTAACGTGTGTTTCAGATACACATATTAATACATATAAAACTTATCGTACATAATACTTGAAGTCTAATAAATCTTATAAAATCTAAAATTCTAATAGAGATTATTAAATTCTAAAAAACTTATAACTCAAATTGAAAAGTAATACACATTATCATGTACCTTGAAACAAGAATTAGAAAAAGGGTTAGTTACAAAACACCCCATCAAGTGGAGAGTTAAATATACTTTACCCTCTAAAGTTGAAAAATATACCGTTTATCCCTTAAAATATGTAAAATGCTCAAAATACCATTCATGTAAGTTATACTTTGTTACAAAATAACTCCCTCCCGCAAGTTCGATATAAAATCATTTTAGTCCATAGTCTAATTTATAGTTATAGTTTATTACAAAATACTTTCATAAAATTTGTGATAATATTTTAATCTATATTTTTAAAAAATTGATTATTTAACCTAAAAAATTTGATTATTTCAATGATTTAGCAAAGTGATTTTAAATTTAATTCAATGGAAAAAAATATTAAGAAGTAAAGTACTAAAATAATAGACAAAAATCTAATTTGTTTTTTTACAGTAAATTTCTATTAATTTATTACACTAAATTAGTTTCAAATTCTAATAGTTTTTTTATTTTTATATAATAAAAAACTTTTATTTTCAATTAAATAATCATTTTAAAGAATATAGACTAAAAAAATATTATTAAAAAATACTTACATAAAGTTTGTAATAATATAATTTTAGTCTTTATTCTTTCAAGATTAATTATCTAACTTAAAAAACTTGACTAGAAGGAAAAAATAGGTAAATTTAAATTAATAGTATTTACTATAAAGAAAAAAATTTATTTTTGTATATTATTTTAGCACTCTATTCCCTTAGAAAAATCCTTTAAAAAGTTTCATGCAGAAGTTTACTTGTCACATACTATCCATTTTCATGTTTTTTTACGTATCACATTATGAAAATAATGCAACATTTAACGCATTTTTCCCATTATATCCTTTAATTAAAAACAAATTTCAACCTCTTGTAGCTCTTCTTATATGGAAACTTGTAGAAATAATAATGAGGAAAGAAAAAGTTTGAAGGATTGTAGTTCACACAAGAAAATAAATCTAAAATTCTGTATGTCCTCTTAAACAGTGTCATGTCCAAAGTATGACAATAATAAAAAAAAAGTAGGAATATTATAAGATTCATTACACTTAAACTATCATATCCTGTATGTTTTATCCATATTCAATAGGTTCTATCTACATTAACATATGTCTTACAGGCATTCGCTAAACATGAACTTAAAAATAAAATCTATCAGTAGTAAGGTAGTAATTCAATTGTTTAATTACTTCTTTACCATGCCAAAGCAAGAAGTATTGGGTTCAAATTAAAAATAAAATATGTCAGTAGTAAGATAGTAGTTCAATTGTTTAATCCCCTGTTCCAAACCTAATTGTATCTCGAGTTCACACGTTAATACGGATAAAACACATCATATAGTTGAAGTCTAATAAATTTTTTAAGATCTATAATCCTAATACAAATGGTTGAATTCTAAAACAAAAAACTTATAACTCAAATTAAAATTTTAATACAAAATAATTAACGTGTTCCTTGAAACAAAAGCATTAAAAAATCCTTTAAAAATTTAGTGTTAATTGCAAAATACCCTCCTTAAGTGGGAGGGTATGTGTACTTTACCATTAAAGTTGAAAAATAGGCAATTGATCCTCCAAAATATATAAAATGCTTAAAATACCCTTTCATAAGTCATGCTTTATTGCAAAAAAACCTCCTAAAGTTTCTATAAAAAAATATTTTAGTCAATAACTTAATTTATAATTAGTTTATTAAAAAATACTTTCATAAAATTTATAATAATATCTTTTGTAGTGTATATTTTTATAAATTGATTATTTAATTTAAAAATTTTTGATTATTTAAATAAAATTAGTACAGTTATTTTAAATTTAAATTCAAAGAAAAAATAAAATATTCAGAAGTAAAGTAGTAAAATAATAGACGAAAATCTAATTTTTTCTTTACAGTAAATGCTAATAATTTATATTTGCCTTATTTTTTTTCCTTGTAATCAAGTTTTTTAAAGTTAAATAATCAATCTTGAATAAATATAGAGTAAAAAGATATGGTTACAAATTTTATGTAAGTATTTTGTAATAATAATTATTTAGCCTACATTCTTTAAAATGATTATTTAATTGAAAACAAAAGTATTTTATTTTATAAAAATAAATGAACTCTTAGAATTTGTAACAAGTTTAAGGTAATAAATTAATAGTATTTACTGCAAAGGAAAAAATAGATTTTCGTCTATTATTTTAGTACTTTACTTCCCAATACTTTATTTTTTATTGAATTAAATTTAAAATCACCTTGCTAATTTTCTTGAAATAATAAAAATTTTTAAGTTAAATAATCAATCTTTAAAGAATTCTAAAGAGATATTATCACAAATTTTACGGAAGTCTTTTGTAATAAACTATAACTATAAATTAGGCTATGGTCTAAAATGATTTTATATCGAATTTGAGAGGTTATTTTGCAACTAACTATAATTTACATAAAAAAGATATTTTGAATATTTTACATATTTTAGGAAATAAATTGTCTATTTTTTTAACTTTAGGAGTAAAGTATATTTACCTCTTCACTTGATGAGGGTATTTTGTAATTAACCCAAAAATTTAATTAGGAAGTTTATTGTAATTAAGGGAACAAGAACTTGGAACGCGAGTATAATCATGAAGTAGGAAGCAGCCAATTAATACTTTTAACCCTCATTCTTTAGGAAGAGCTAAATCAATTATACTTCACATAAAATAAATAAAGTTTATATATTGATAGTGTTGGATGTCTTTATTTCATGAATGCAATATATATGTGGGACAACATTTGTTAATAATTAATCACAACTATTTCTTATTTACGTGTACCTCAATTTTAAGGTTACGTGTGAAGTAAAACAAATTTACACTTTTTTAAGTTACGAATATTCAGTTCAACGGTCTACCATTATAGTACATATGTCATTAAATTTTTTGGGGCAATATAAAATTTAAGTAGCACCAGGGACGGAACCAGAACAATATGATTGGGGGTTGGAGGAAAAAAAATTTTGCCAGAATTTCGTTTATAAAATGAAAAAAAAAATTTTGAGGGGGCTAAACTGAAAAAAAAATTTTTTGAGGGAGCTTAAATGCAAAAAATATAAAATTCTTTATTAAAAAAAAAAAAATCCCGAGTGGGCTCCAGCCCACCCTAGCCTGGGCGTAAATCCATCCCTGAGTAGCATGACCAGTTGAGTATAGTTGGTTAGTAGTAACAATACCAAAAAAGTAATCCAGAATTCAAAAATTCTACTTAGTTTGGAGTTAAAAAATATCTTTTTTTATTTTTTTCATTTTGGAAGCTCACATTCCTTTCATAAATAATTCATATTTTGCATTAAATATATATATTGAAAGGTAAAGATATATATAAAAGTAGAAATAAGAAATAAGTAGTATATAAACAAAGGTCCGGCCAACACGACACTAGCCAAGAGTGATAGAAAAATAAAAAAGACTTTGAATCTATTCCCCATTACTAATTAGCAGCTTTTAGCTTATTTTAAGTTATAAGCTATTTTGAAACTATTCTCGACTGCTTATTATATCTGTTTTTATGTTTAAAAAGTTGAAAAAAAAAAAACTATTTTTGAAAAGCTAGTGTGGGGGTGTTTTTTAATTGTTCTACTTATTGATATTGTTAAATATAAAATTGCTATATTAATTTGTTTAAAATACTTTATTTATAAGTACTTATTTTTAATTATTTAAAAAAAGTATAAATAATAGAGAACAAGGTCTTTGTATGCTCACACCGATCAGACAAACTACAAGCAAAAGGTATAAGAAATACCAACAAAATTGAAACTTATGTACAAGACCACTACTCAAAACATATCCCCCGATCTAACTGGTACCAACACAAAAAGCTATCAAATTCTTCAATCAAAGCATCCAACTTAAATACAAGAGAACTCCAGAATAGCTGACTCAATTAACTCCAACCAACAGCTCCACCTGAGTCAACACTCCCCAAACCATTGGTGTTAATGCCCGACTTTGCCGAAGAATCCGCTATATCATTGCATGCCTAAGAGATTTTGCAAATACTCCAGTAAGGAATTTGCAACTTTAAAAGCTTCGATCGTAAAGGATATTTGACGAAGTATCTATGGAACCTCACCATCTGAGGATAATATCCACTTATAAGCATTAGCAGAATCAGTTTCAATTATCAAATGAAAGCTACTTCTCAAATATGATCTTACAAACAATGCAAAAGCCTCTTTTACTGCCAAATATTCGGCCACATTAGAGTCGGCCTCTCCAATACTCTTAGAAAAAGTGAACAAAGTCTTCCTACTAGAATCCCTTAAGATACCACCTATTCCTGTTGGACCTGGTTTACCAAATGCAGGCAGACCCATCCACATTGAACTTCAAATGTGATTTTGAAGGTGGATTCCAAACTGAAGTAGCATTATTGGAAGGCATGGTACTTCGACGCACAAGGACGTCCATAGGAGTTCTAACTAGATCAAGAAAGGAAATTGAAATATGAGGCCATTTTGCTTTGGCCCACTAAGCCAATCGATAGTGGATAATATCAATAGCACTTCAAAAATCAAATTTATTATTTTTAAAGACTAAATCATTACGTGTCAACCAGTTGGACTAAATAATGGCAAAGAACAACATACTCTATAAGTCTTGAGAGAAAACCTTCGGACAAAGATCATCCCGAGACTCCAACAAAGCTTTAGGGGATGAGGGAGAAATCCACACAATTCTCCAAGATAGACAATAAAAAAAAAATCTAAATGCGTCAAATAAAATAACAAGAGACAAATAAGTGAGATACTAATTCCTCACGAGAATAGAAAAAATACATAAAGAAGAACCCCTGGGATAACATTCCTCTTAACTAGTTCCATAAACATAGGAACCTTCCCCTAACAACTTTCCGAACACAAACTTCCATCTTAGAAGAGGCATACCCTTTCCAATTTAATTTCCAAACATGAGGAACGATACTCTCTAATAGCAAGACTGATACAAAGAGGAGGAATATCATCCAATAGAAGTATGTTCCAAATAAGTCTGTCTACTGATGATTTAGAAGGAAAAAATTTTGAAATAATCTCAAAGAGACTAGACTATTGTTCTTTTCCCCAATAAAAAAAAGACATTCTTAAATCAATATTCCATATTCACCTGTCCGCATTCCAAGACCCCAACTCTAGTACTCAACCTACTTTATTTACAGATATATTCCAAATTTAACTCCAATCCAAGCACAACCCTAATTATAGTTGTCATATAAATTATTCTTCATATAACTTATAAAAGGCAGATCAACATGTAGAAACACAGAATTATTGGACTATATCTAAAAATTTAATTGAGCCAGTATGAGACTATTATCGATTGTGGAATTTTTATTTAAGGTGATGAACATATTTTGAAAATGTTATTTTAAAATTTAATATACATTTTTAGTTTTAATAGTATCAACAAGAAAAATCAATTCGAAAATAATTATATTAAAATAAGTTAAAAGAAATTTATTTAAAACAATTCACAGTCTATTTTTAATTATTTAAGATAAAAATTTTAACTTATTTTGAATCATAAATTTATTTTATTTTATCTGTTCTTGATTATTACATATGCTTCTGACTTAAAAAAAAAAAAAAAAAAAAAAAAAAAAAAAAAAAAAAAAACCTGAAAAATACATGTATCCTGAATATTTTGAAATTGATCCAAAATTTAGTGTGCTAATAATAGTAGTAGGGGGAAGGGTGGTGGGGCTTGTATGTTGAGGAATAGACTCTAAAACCACCATATTCTCTCCTATCCAACCCTCTCAAAGCACATTCACATATAAAATCATTGTTTTCAAGATCCCAATTCTATCCAACACAAAATGTAGTTATACTTACCTCCTGAAAACCCAAACAAATAATATGTACAATCATACTCTTAATTAATATAAATATACATATCATCCCACAAAAACAGGGTCTGTTGCTTAAAATGGTTACCATATCTCAACCTACTTTTTTTTCAAAAGAAAAAATAAAAATTTGAAGCAGCTCATAATATAAATTATCCCAATTTTCTGCCTTAATAGAATAACTAAAAAAATGGAGGACTTACAAGTAATTCTGCCACTACATTAATTATCTTGTCATTTTTTTTTTCCTTTTGAAGTTTTTATACTAATGGAATAGTCTATCGGAATTACTCTAATAGAAAGAGATCAAATCATGTATCTGGTTAGAAGTACATGTAGGTCGATTTACCTAGAATCCCATAATATGAAACTAAAGAAAGATGTATAAAAGTTATTTTTTTCTTTATTTTTATGTAGTAAATATTAAGTACTAATAATGATCTAATATTATTTATCTTGTCGGCACAGTTTGTAATTGATTCTCCATGAATTGTTAAATGATACGGTACATTATTTAACTAAATTCGGTGTCTTATCACAAATAAATTTTAATTTTACTAGTTTATGAGTACTAAAGTTTGGCTTTTCCGTGATTTACAAGTAGCATATATATTTATTAGTCCTCCAATTGCAGTTAGTATGAGCAGTCCAAAAGAACCAGAAACCTCTCGTGGAAGTGACTCAAAATGGTCAACTTTGCGGAAGAAGTGGCTTTAATGTTGGCTAAATCATGCAAATTACTATACCTACAAAAACCAAAATCAACATGAGACCCTCATAGGCCAAAAACAATGAATCACAGCTTCACTGACCCTCTCTCTCTATTCAAGGCAAATCATCCGGTGGAATCCAAAATATTTTTTTCACTTTTATATATGATTTTTTTTTTTTTTTGAGCGGTGAAATAAGACAGATAGGATCCGGCTCATTGTCTAATTACCTTTGCAAGTGGACCATGATTGATAAATGGGCTCACAAGCACATGAATCTAATTTACATAGGTACGTTGTAACTCATCAGGGCATCCTTTGTGCAACCCCACTTAAAGAACGGTCTCAAATTGAGAATTTATACCCAAGTAAGAGTTACCATCTCATTTAACTACCCAAATATTGTATTCATTCTTTCGGCATATGATTTATTATCTTACTAGAAATTTTTAGAATTTTTTTATAATTTTACATCGACTAATTAAAAAAAATAATTATTCCTTATAAAGACATGGACAGTCCTTCCCTCTTGAGGTATCTTTTGGGGTGAGATAGACCCAAGTCCAAATTCTAACATAGTATCAGAGCCAACGTACATAATATTTTAGTCAGAGTATATAAATAACATAATAGATTTTCTTTGTAATAGTCTTTTTTAGTAATTTTATTAATAAATTTTATAAAATAAAATATAAAAATTTAAAATAAAAATATATTATTATTAAAAAATAAAGCAAAAGATGTGTGATTAAAAGATGTATTAGATAATTCTAAATAATTGTAATTATCAGAAATTAGTGGGAAGATTGTATTGAAAAATTCATATTAACGAACATTACTTAAAATTTATATTTCGGATAAAATGTGTTAGAAGAGATGTACACATTCTGCATAGATCATGAGTCATTGCCACCTCTTATTAGTACAACATTGGCTCCCATGTCTTGAATTTCTAAGTGCCACATGTGCCGGCCGGCCAAATCTTGAATTTGAATTTTCTCTGCTGGTCATTTTGATCAAAAGCATGCCTGCCTTCTTCATTTGTCAAAATTAAGGACCAAATTAATTTACATTATCCATTTATACATAAATACAAAACATCAATCTTCAAATTACTCGAATAAAATTTTTAATCTAGATTAAATTTGTAATAAAATTTTATTTGTCATAATAAGGTGTTTCTTTTGTTATCATGAAAAAATTTTACTCGTGAATTTTTGAATTTTTAAAATTTTTTTGAAAATTTTGAATGTAAGTTAAGTACTTTTCAAATAGAAGAAAAAGAGAGGAAATAGAAAACTTGAGATTAGAAGATGACGTTAAATACGGGGGGAAGGACTAGCTAGGTATAGGGACGTTAAATATTATGAAGAATTATTATGAGAAGAGATTATTACTTATTAGAGAGAGCATATGGTGGGGGTGGGGGTTTGGTGAGGCGTGGAAAACATCAAGTGGATATCCGGTCGATGTCTCCTTTTCAAATCTTTCACTCTTTCTTACAATGGACCCCACTAAATCACACCTTGGATATATAGATAAATTAACATATACTAACTTTTAATTAAGAAAAATTTAGTGGACTATTACCCTCAACATAGAATTTGATTCTCAAGATTTGATAATATTGTCCTTTTATAAAAAAAATAATAATTTTGATAGTATTGGCTACAAAAATATAGTGGACTATTGTTTAATTAACTACCTTTAAATATTTGTGAATTTGCATACTTTTTGCTGGCCTGAAAAAGGTCATGATTTTTTTATATATACATATTTATATATATATATATATATATTAGTTTGAATACTTTGGTATATTAAAAACTGCTTCTTTTACAACTTAAGTTATTAGCTTATCCAAAAAAACGTTAATTACTTTATCACAAATTTTTACCCAAAAAAAATTACCTTGTCACAAAAGGTTATGATTAATTGACAGAATAGATAGTGTAATTTGATAATGCAAATCTACCTGAATAAATTTGTTAAAATGTTGAAAATTAACAAATTTTTAAAGCATTAAGAGATGTTAATGTATAAAAGTATTTATCTACAAATCTAAAAGAATAAAAGTCCTGTTAATGATTAGTAAAAATATTAGGTACATGGCCTTAGTCTTTAATTCCGTCCTTGCATGATATATGTTTATATACAATATTAATTATTACTTGCTATGCATCTTATAGATCGATACTATGTTTTTTAAATAATATGTATATTTTAGATAGTTAAGAATATATGATTTTTTTATATATTAAGCTAAGAATATGATTTAAATATAAGATATTTAATTTAGTGAAGAGTGTTTTTAGTTTAATAAAGAATATTTTTTATTATTAATAAAATTAAGCTGTTGTATTATTATAAATAATAAAGAAGTATCGAAGTAAAACGAAATATAAATTTATTATTAAAAGTAATAATTCGATTAATTCAACTTCTATCATTTAGATCTTTTTTCATTTAAAATTTTAAATTCGAAATATGTAATTAGTCAGTTTAATATTATTAATAGAAGTTTATCCACCAAAGATTATAAATTTAAAATTACGAGAACATGAAATAATAAAACTAATTAAAATAGGAACTTTACAAAAACGAAGAAAAATGTGGATTAGGCTTTGGATTTATTAGTGGTGTCATTTTTTTTTTTCGTTTTCTTGGGGTAAGAATATAGAGGATGGTTGGGGGGCGGGGGGGTATTGGTGGGGTTTGGCGTGTATATATTGTTGTGGGAGGTTGGCCGTTGCCTTCAAAGAAGCATAGCAAAAATAGAGAAGAGTCACAATCAAGCAAGAAATTGAGGGAGTACATATGTTAATTGTTGCGTCGGATCTTATGTGGCTGCCACGTGTAACTGACGTGTGGGTCATCTTGGATGGGACCCACCGGTAGTTAGTAGTAGTAAGTCAAGTGTAGTTAATTGGGGATGGTAGGAATGGAAGGAATGAGGAAGAAATCATACATAACCCTCATCGACCGTGACGATTACATCGAAGCAGCGTAACGGCAGGCGGAGATGGAGCCACTCGGCACCACGTGTCATACTCTTTTTTCCACATCTAGGAATTTCAGTCAACTTTCATTTCATTTTCTTTCCCTTCCCTAACTACCTCGTCCGATCACATATATACGTTGCGTTGGTATGATTTGGATTCAGTTTATTTTATGTTTAATTAGAGTTGAATGATTTGTGAAATGCTTTTTTTTTTTTATAAGGATGATTTGATTTGTGAAATACTACTAAAATTATGGACTGGAACAATGATTCGTGTATCAATAATATTATAAATAATACTCTTTACAATATCTTTAAGATAACTTTTTATTAATTAAAAAATTTATTAAATAAAAAGTAGGGATCGATAAATCTAATTCAAAAATATAAATGTATAGCACGAAATTTTTTTTTTTTTATTTTTCCTCTTCTTCCCTATTCTTTCTCTCTTTACACAATTTCTCTCTAACTTATCTCTACTCCTTCTCCACTCTAAAACTAAAATCTTTAACATTGAACTTGTATTTAAGGTAGATATGGATCATTATGAATAATTTGTAGAATAAAATATCGATTTAGATGTAAGAAAAATTGAAATTATTTTTTCAAAACTGGGGCTTGGATCGCCCGGATGGGCGACCAGTACATGTTCGGGTCGTCGGTCGGGGCGACCCGAGCCTCTTTTTTTAATTTTATTTAGCAAGAAAGAATTTTTGTAAGTATTTGAAAAACTTGAAATATGAATAACTTTGCGATCGGAGATCCGTTTCATGCGTATAACCACTCGTTTTGATAGTTTTCATAAACATAAATGCAACGGCATCGTCGAAAAAGTGATCTAGACGCGTTTCGGGGCAAAAAAATTGCGTGCAAAAAGAATTCAAATATTTATCAACTTCAATCATTTGAATTTTTAATTACAAAAAGAAGACTGCTCCTCTGTTTAATTTTTAAATTGGTGCCGTAATTTTTTAGTTAATAAGAGAGAAAGTATTAGAAAATTACAAAAACATAAATTAAAACGAAAATATGACATTTTTGTAGAAATGGGTGATGGAAACCGCCTTAGGGAAATTTCCATCGCGTAGATCTCAAAAACATACACGAAATGCCCACAAGAATTGCCTCAATCGGAAGTCCAAGTGCAAAGTTATACCCCGTCAAAGTTTTCGACTATACGAGACAATTTTTTTTGTCCCGAAACGCATCGGATTCACTTTTTCGACGATTCTGTTGCGTTTATCTTTATGAGAACCATTAAAAGGAGTGGTCATACGCGTGAAACAGACTTCCGATCACAGAGTTATTCATGTTTCAAGTTTTTCAAATACCTACAAAAATTCTTTCTTCCTAAAAAAAAAAAAAAAAAAAAAAAAAAAAAAAAAAAAAAAGAGGCTCGGGTCACCCGGACATGTGTTGGTCGCCCATCTGACGGGTTGCTCGTCCTGGCGATCCGAGCCCCATTTTTAAAAAATTAATAATTTCAACTTTTCTTACATCTAAATCAATATTTTCTTCTACAAATTCTTCATAATGATCCATATCTACCTCCAATACAAGTTCAATGTTAAAGATTTTAGTTTTAGAGTAGAGAAGGAGTAGAGAGAAGTTAGAGAGAAATTGTGTAGAGAGAGAAAGAGAAGGGAAGATGCGGAAAAATAATGATTTTTTTCCGCTATACATTCACATTCCCAAGTTAGATTTATCGACCCCCAAAAAGTAAACTCTAATAAAAATAAAATAAATTATTAAAGAAAATATTACAAGAATTATTAGAGATGAAGTTACACATTGCTAAAAGAATGACCGGACTTTTAAGTTATTTATTTTTGCAACACTTCTTTATATTTTTATAGTAATTTTATTTAAAAAATTTATAAAATAAAAGATAAATTATAAATTTTAAAAGATAAATTTTAAAGAAACATCAGTATTTAATGAAGTCCAGTAGAAAGTACATTAGAAAGTGTATTAAAAGACTACAAGCACTCAAAAAAATATTATATGGGTTTAGGGTGAAACAATTTAATAAATTTACCCTTCCCATTTAATTCGTAAGTCAATATTTTTTTTTTACTTTTTCACTTAGGGTTTTATTGGATTACATTTTTGCTTAACTTTTCTTTTAGATTTTAAAAGCCAATCTATAAAAATTACTTGGATTAGCTCATTTTTTATTTTGAAATAAAAAGGAAATTGATCAAAATATGAGCTGTTTCTATTTCTTTTGAAAACTTGAATGAGACAACAACTATCAATCATAAGTACTATATCAATTAAATCATTATTATTCTACCTAAATTTTCTAACCTCCAAATTTAATTCCAAGAGCGGCCTATTCCATACAACATTAAAAAAGATCTCTTTGTTCTTCGTTATTTTTGAAGACCCCTCCCGCATACCAATATGTCTTTATATAGCCATGCGCATTGTGAACTGTATCTCAACCCCAACGTTGGCTGTTTGCTTCCTTTTTCGCGAAACTCCATCTTCCCAAGCGAGCACAGTGAAGATATCTCAACTTCAGTACGTTTTTTTTCTTCAAACTTTCTGTTATAAGCTCATTTTGACACAACTTGACTTTACTCGTGGTAAATGACAAGAAATAGACTATTAATGGTGTAATGTTGTTAGTTTTGTCGTATTATGAGTATATCATATGTTGTTTTCAATCAATTTTTGTGGTTCGAATAAATATTGAATTTTCAGATAGGTGAAACTCTTACATGTTATACTGGTATTGACAACATATTCTTTATGTCGACATTTTATTACTTATTTATGCGCATTCACTATACCTATTATGTATTTTCATGATAATAGATTCCACCGAACACCGCAGTCTGCACGCTGGAATTAGGCGAACATCCAAGCTTAACAAATTTGCAATTTCTTGTCTTTCAAATCATTCCTATTTTTATTTCATAGGCTTCTGACTTTTTCAATATCATGAATGTTGGTAGTGTTGCGGCTGTTTTTACAAGCGATCATTAGAGAATATACACTCTTCAGCCGAGTCTAACAACATCTGCCCTAGACATCCCGTTGAATTAAAGAGAAGAACGAAGGTAAAATTTTGTATTCACCCTTGCCCATTTTTTCATGTATTATTTCTTCATATACTTCGTTCTTTGTTGCTTTGCTCTCACAAATAACAATATAGATGGATGAGAACATTCTTTTACAAAAACAAGTGACTGCTCTTAGAAGAGGAAAATGGCCGACCCAGTTAGCTCGTGAATTCATTACTCATTTATTGTAATAGAAGTAGATTGACGGGAAGTGGGTTGGAAGAAAATTTGATAAGCGAATATGGGCAGAATTTGTATATGATTTCAGCAGAAAATGCGGTATAACCTTCGAAGTTAAACAACTGAAAACAAAGTTTTTTTCATTAAGAAGGATATATATGATTATGAAAGATATCCGCGAAGATGTTGAGCTCTTACGGATCACTTGGGATGATGTGACGTGCAATATGTGTTGTCTTGAAGGATATTGGGACAAGATACTCAGAGTTCGTATATTCTTTATTATCTTGTTTTAACATTTCATTAGAACCGTGTCATCAATTATAACTAATGAATGAACTCCTAACTCTTCACAGAGACACCCTAATGTGAAGGAAATCAAGAAAAGAGGTGTTCCAATGTACGACACGCTGATAGTAATTTTTTGGGACAACGGAGCAAAAGGTTTGAATGCAAGATCTTTGGACAAGGCAATCTCACCGATGAAGAAGAAGAAATGCTTAATAACAAAGAACTCTTTGATTCTTTTAAGCCTTTTTATGTCATGGATTTCATTGATAAGGAAACGGACAGAGAGGACGAAGTTCAATTACCGACTGCAATGGAGACCGAAAGCTCGAAAGGTAAAATATCTGTCGAACTAAGAAAATCACAAGAGTTTATGAGAAAAATTATGAAGAAAGCATTCTCTATTGGGAAGAAAAGCAGCATAACTCTTTTAGATTCGAAGATAAAGGCGATGGAGTAGCAGAGCAGGCTTAGGGCAGTGTTGTAGATGTTTGGCGTGCAAAAAAAGAGAAGGCTAACATTAGAGATACTGGAGGTTATTCGAGATACATGTATTGGAGAATGTATGCGTTTGTTCAGGGAGGATTGTAAAGGAATGACGAAGAAAATTCTGCTCAAGGCTGATGATTACTTCAAAGACTATGAGAATAGGGAATTTTGGGTTAAATATGGAAAGGAAGAAAGGGTGGACCCATGAATGGATTAAGTCGTGACATTGTTGAATGACTGCAAATGGTGAAATATGAACGAAGTATCAAATTTTTTTTTCAATACCATTCGAATTAGAACTATTTTCCGTGAATGTTTATGAACAATGTTGTGATTTTTATTAATTTACATAATTGTCCAATTGCTTCATTTTTAAGTATTGATATAATCTGTTATGTAGTTATTTCCATTGTTCGTTTTGGAAGGTAGCTCATAATGAACAGATACAATTATGTCCAAAATGTCCAGTGTTCTGTCGACAGTGGTCAGTACACTATCGATATTGATAATTATATTGTCAACAATAACGATGATATTGAGACATGGACCTTCTTGAAAATATGTCAATATTGGTAGAAATATCAAACCTTTCATTTCTAGGCCCTGAAAAAATTTCTTGCCAAACATCCATATTAACATGAAGAATATGGATTGACGAGATGCTACAAGGGCATCCATACGAATGTATGACATGTTTACCATGAATAAGCTTCTGTTCATGCTTCTTTGCAATAAATTGGTTGAAGAGGGTAGATGAAATCCTTGGGATGTTCTTGTATTGTTTCACCGGCCCTAACAACCACATAGAGTTGGCTGAAAGGTTCGAATGATCAATAGAGACAGTGTGTCATCAAATTAAGAAAATGAGTCAAATGTTGAACATCCTCAGTAATCATTACATGAAGGCACGCAATGAGGACAGAGTACATGATTGTACTTTGAACAATTCGAACTGTTACCCTTTCTTTCAAGTACACAACTCTACTTTCTTCCAAGTTTTGTTTTAAAAGTTTTTATGATAATGTGAATTTGTGATAATCATGATGGACATCAATTCATATGTTGTAGGGCTGTGTTAAAGCTATTGACAACACAAATATATCTGCAAGGACAATTGCCAAAAAGACGGATATGCGATTTGTTTTCATCCACGCTAGATGGGAAGGAAGTGCACATGACTCACATGTATTCAAGCATGCAGTCATTTCAAATCCCAACTTCCTTGGCCTCCCCCTGGTTCACTTCTTATAATAACTATTACCCTTTCTGATAATTTAGATTACTATGTTTTCAGTTCGATTGTCTTTAATTTCTAACGATTTGTATTATTCATTTCTCAGGGAAGTACTACTTGGTAGATGTCGGTTATACAAATCAGCCAGGTTTCCTCGCACCATATCAAAGGGAAAACTATCACCATAGTCACTTTCGAGGCCAGAAAAATTATCATGACTCGCATGAAAATGGATGATAAAAGTTTTAATATGCTCCTTGAATTATTAAGAGAAGCATTCCCCGGGCATTCACAAAACTACCCAAAAATATGTATGAAGCTAGTAAGTTGATGAAAGATTTGGGCCTTGGCTGTGAAAAATATGATGCATGTCCTAATGATTTCACTTTGTACTGGGGGGATAAGCAAAATTGGAAAGAATGAAAGACATGCAAAACAACAAGATGGGTTCCCTCATAAATGATCCCATAAGAGAGAAGAGAAAAATTCCTAACAAGGTGCTATGGCATTTCCCTTTAAAGCCTAGGCTTCAACGCTTGTTTATGTCCTCTGAAATAGCAACAATTATGAGATGGCATGCGGAAGATCGTCTAGATGGTAGGGCTTGAGACATCTTGCTGATTCCTTAACTTGGAAAAGTTTGACCATCGATATCCTGACATTTCCAAAGATCCTCCTAATGTAAGATTAGGATTAGCATCAGATGGATTTAATCCTTTTAAGAATATGAGTGTTTCTCATAGCACATGGCCTATGATCTTAATTCCCTATAACTTACCACCATGGATGTGCATGAAGCAACCATACTTTATGTTATCTTTATTGATACCTAGCTCTTCTGCTCCTAGAAATAACATAGATGTTTATTTATAACCTTTAATTGCTGAGTTGAAGGAATTATGGGAAATGGTTGCAAAGACATACGATTACTCTAAGAAAGAAATTTTTCAGATGCGTGCAGCACTTATGTGGACAATCAGTGACTTCCCCAGTTATTCTGCATTATACGAATGGAGTAGCAAATGTAAATTTGCATGTCCTGTCTGTAACAAGCACACACATCCAAAATGGTTAAAGCACTCTGGTAAGCACTGCTACATGGGTCATCATAGATTTTTAGAACACAATCATGCATTTCGAAAGAAAGCTAGGTCTTTTGATGGAACGGTTGAAAATGGTAAAAGACCACCATTAGTAACTGGATCAGAGATTCTAAATGAATTGAGGGATTTTGATATTTAGCTTGGAAATAATGTAAAAGACAACCCTAAATTACCTTTTAATTTGAAGAATAGTATTTTCTTTGATTTGCCTTATTGGGAGTATAATCTTCTGCTCACAACCTTGATTTCATGTATATTAAGAAAAATGTTTCTGAAAATGTTTGTCAAACGTTGTTAGACATGAAAAAGTCTAAAGACAATGTCAAGTTAAGACTTGATTTGAGGGAGTTGGGAATTAGACCAGATTTGCATCCTATTCAAAGGGAAAATGGAAAAGCAACCTTACCGCCTGCTTCATTTACGATGAACAAAAAAGAGAAAGAATCTTTTTGCAAAATGCTGAGGAAAATGAAAGTTCCAAATGGTTATTCTTCAAACATATCTCGTTGTGTTCGATTAAAACCACCAAAGATTTATGGTATGAAGATTCATGATCATTATATCTTGGTGCAACAACTGCTAGCAATAGCATTAAGGAAGACTCTACCTAAGGCAGTGCGATATCCCTAATTAGGTATTGTCGATACTTTCTAATGTTATGTTCTGAAGAGATTTACCCTTAAGATATGATACAACTGGAGAAGGATGTTTTTGTTACACTTTGCCAACTAGAGAGGATCTTTCCTCCATCTTTCTTTGATGTGATGGTATATTTAACTTTCATTTAGCTACGAAGATAAGATTAGCTAGACCGGTTCAATTTCGCTAGATGTATCCTAATGAGAAGTGGGAAATTATAAAAATTACAAATCATTATACTTTTTTTTTGTATACTTTGTTGTTCCATAACACTATATTTATAGGTACTTGGGTATATTGAAAAATTATGTGAGAAATAGGAGTTCTCCAGAAGGTTGCATTGTGAGGGTTATGTAGCAGATGAATGCTTGTCCTTTTGCTCCTTATATCTAGCAGATTATCTTGAGACAAAATTTAATCGGTCAAATCGAAATAAGGATGTTAGCAAGGATCAACGTCGAGGCTCAGAAGGTCAACCATTGGGAAAAGGATGTCCCACTAAATTTGATGAAACATCTCTTAGAAAGGCACACCAATATGTCCTTTTCAATTGCAATGTCGTAGAACCACACTTAGAGTAAGTGATTCAATTTATTAAGTAATGCGTTTTCATTTAACACATACTTTTTATTACTTAGTAATTAGTAATAATATGTTATTGTAGAATGCACCACAAATTGATAGAAGTAGAATATCCTTGAGGTGCAAAGCATGTGATTGAGTGTCACCATAGTGAAAGATTTAGTACTTGGTTCTCAGAACATGTGAGTGATGCATACCTTATGGTACAAAACTAACCTTTAATTTTCATTCTCTTTTCTCAAATCTTAATATTTTAAACTTATATAATTGATAGGTTGAAGAATTGCAATTGCCTAATTGTGATCCTATTACAAGTGACTTGAAAGCTCTAGGTAGAGGACCAAATTTGGTGAGAGTACAATATGAAAAGTTCCTTGCTAATGGCTTTAGGTTTCACGTAAAAGAGGTTGAACGTAAAAGAAAGTCTCAGAATAGTGGTGTTACAGTAAATGCAACACTTTCGAGTTTTGCAAGCGTAAGAGACAATAATTCTGTTTTGGGTGAAATGTCATATTATCGGATTTTGGAAAGAGTAATTGAGTTAGACTATAGGGGCAGCTAGAAGATTGTACTTTTTAACTGTCAATGGGTCTCAAAAGGAAAGCGTCTCAAACAAGACGAGGATGGATTCACATTAGCTAATTTTACCAACGTGAAACGACATAACGAACCATTCATCCTCACATCTCAAGCCTCGCAGGCGTTTTATGTTAAGGACCCTACTGCAACGACATGGCACATTGTTATATCAACATGTCCAAGATTTAAGTACAAAGATACGGAAGTGGTCGATGTAGAAACATATTTGCAAAGTGAAACTTTTATCCCTTAAGAGGACACTGCAAATGAAATTCCTAATTGGATAGGAGAGGATGTCCAAGGGATTAAAGTTGACTCGGAGCAGCTGTGAAAGTATTGCCACAAAAAAAAAAAAAAAAAAAGAAGAGGTTCTGAGAGAGTTCAAGAGTTGTTTGTTTACATTCTTGGTAATATGCATTGTATTCATATTCATGATGAATTTCTGTGTTTAGTTTCATTTTTTATAATATGTAGTCTTAATGATTTCTCTAATTTTTCATCCATGGCTCCTCAGACTTGCTAAGGATATAGTGAACCCAATGCTAGAAGAGAAGGTAAATTATAATTGTGTACACTATTTATCTAAGTGTTTTCTAGATGAACATAAACTTATTTTTGTTGTTTATTCCATGCTAGGAAATGGACTGGATAATGAGATGGTCAGAAATGCAATATACTTTCTGGGTACAATGGTAGCTTTCCTTTTAACATATAGTCTTGTTTTATTAATTTATGAAGCATAGCACTACAACTATTAATTATGATTCTTGATCTAATATATCAGCTGTAGCACCAAGAACATGATCCCAAGTACCCCCGAGTGAGTCAAAACCCAATTAGAAAGGAAGGGCAGTTAGAAAATATTGCAAAAGAAGGTAAATTGTAAGTGTTATTTAGGAACCTTATTTTTTTATAGGAGAAACATTCATTATTATTAATTTTCCTTGAATCCGTGCTAAACCTATATAATCCCTTTCTTGGGGATAATATTTCAATTGTAGCTCCTTGAACGTGTCACCAAGGAGCCTGAGTGAGGCAAAACCTATTTAGAAAAAAAGGACAACCTGAAAATGTTGCAAGAGATGGTAAAGATCTGTGTTTTTGCTACTGTCCCTTGAGTACATGCTGATGATACCCCCTTCTTGATACAATGTTTCAGTTGTGCCGCCTAGATCAGGAATTCAAGTGCCCGATAGGAGTTAAAACCAACCTAGAAATGATGGGCAACTTGAAAATACCATTGGAGAAGGTAATTATGTTTTACATTCTACTTCTTATAATTAAAGCAACCTTGTTTTCCATTTTCTCTTACATTTTCCAGCTTGATTTCTGCATTTCTTTGAACTGAATCAGAGCAGATTCTTCACATGAAAACAATGTTTTTTTGCCTCTGATTTAGAGCAGATTTTTTAGCCTTACGTAGGACATTTTTTTCCCCAAGAAACTGCTTAGAATTTTGGTTCTGCCCCGAAACCTATCCCAAAAACCCTTGGTCCTGCCCCTTCAAGACTTGTTTAATTTAAGACTTGATAGACTTAATCAGAGTAGTTTTTTCACATGAAAACTATCTCTTTTTGCCCCTGATTTAGAGCAGATCTGTTAGCTTCAACTTTAAATTTTTTTGTTTAATTCAAGGTCTTGATAGGAAAACTCATTTATTCTTATTCTTTGTATGAAACTCCAGAGATGAGAATGAGATGGAAGATGTACAAATTGAAAATGCTAATAGAGAAGGTAATAAGGAAGCTAGAGATCAACCTAATGATATTTGACCAAGGAATATAAGAGGTGGCATATTCATGACAAAAATATGGGGCAGACCTAATAGTAAACCACGTCTAAGAATAGATTTTTCTGCAAATGGTCTTCCTATAGGAGAGAAGAAAACTATATTTTGTTGAGTTCTTGGGTACAATAGCAAGAAATGGAAAGTATGCCCCTATTGATATTACAGATTGATTGATGCTGGAAGATCACCTGTTTGATATGTTAGAAGCTGTGAAGGTAACATATAGTTTTGCTATGAAAGTAACATATAGTAATTGAGATCTCTTTTTCATTGGTTGGTGACTAACTTGAATTAAATGGTAGGCACATTTTATTGTCCCGAAAGATGTTGAAGGATGGATATTAAAGTCTATCGGGAAAAAAATGGGGAGGCTTCAAAGCTGATCTCAAGGCCAAGTATCATATACCAATAGAACCCCTCCACATTCAACTAGCTAATAGGGAAGCATGAGTCTTGGAAGACCAATGGAAACTTCTCTTAGAGTTTTGGGCGACAAATGAAGCAAAGGTAATGTTAGAAACTGTTCTACTATTATGTACTATGCGATTAATGTACAACAAATTTTTCTTATACATTTTGGAAAATTTTCATTTGATGCTTTCATTCTTATTTTCATATGTAATTTGTACAAGAAAAAAAGCAAGAAAAACAAGGATGTGAGGGCCTAGAAGACTATGAATCATGCAACTGGCAAATGGTTGTTTGAACAAGTTGGTATAGAGATGGTAGTACCTATCAATAAGCTTTTTGAATTTTCCCTTGATCTTTCCTATATCTGAGTATTCATTATTTTTAACCTTTTTGTGAAATTCTTCTTTTAGGAAAAAGAACTCAATCACCCTCCCCCTTGAGCAAAAAAGTTTAAGAAGTGCTACACACATAAGGATGGTACTCCTTCTAGCTAAAAAGTAACAAGTGCAATTGTAAGATATTCTCAAAGAACTTTTTTTTTTCTTTTGCTTAATTATGAAATTAGAACTAATAACCTTGGAATTTTAAGTTTCAATGTGTTCATTTAAATTTTGAATTTGTGATAGAGTGACATGGATGAATGTGTCAACCAACTTCCTCCTAATTCACAAGATCATGCGGCTCCAAAAGATTCTTTTGCTCAAGTAATGGGTGATGAAAGAAACGATAAGGTGCAGATGATGGGACTAGGTGTTACCCCTAATAACTTATGTGGAAAGGTCCAATCTAAAAAGATTCCTTATCTAGTATTTCAAGAGAAACAAACGATGTTAGAAAAATTGGCTGAAAGATATCAAGAGCAAGAAGAACGATTTCAAAAACAAGAGGAGAGAATGGAGAATATGCTATCTATGATGCAAAACCGCAATCAAAATGACTCACCAATAACACTAGAATGCCATCCTCTTTTTCTAGTCAAGTGTCACGACCACGTTCTCCTCCGAATTTGACAGTAATATAACTTTAGTTTCTGAATCAGTTTGAGTCTATTGCATAAGTAATAATGAAAATGACTGTTAATTTTTATGCTTATTTCTTTTCTTTTTGAGGAAATCATATGAGCAATGCATTAGTGTGTTGGAATCCGTAGGCAAAAACAAAGTAAAATAAAACTACGGAAATCCACCAACAGGATCTGCACATACTAGAAAAACTGATTGGATAGAAATTACCTCTGTGTTTTATTGTTCGTTGTGGAGGCGCTACTTTGTACGCTTCGCCCTCTACTAGTATCCACGCGACGAACTCCTCTGCAAGCGATCGGGATGCTAGCCCCTTTTGTGTTCTGAAAACTGTTCAGAACTGATCCTGACTATCTGGTAATCGATCGTATTTTGGAGAGAGGAGGGTAGATACTATATCGCCGTTCTAGGGTTTAGGGTTTTGTTTTTCTTTAATCAGATAAAGGACGGCCCCCAAGAAAAGGTTAACATAACCTTTTATAGCTGTCAATATCAAAACCCTAACTGTCATCTAATGACAGTTTAATCTCGTCCGTCTATTCCTATAATCATCTAACGGTTGGATGAGTAATATTAAGTAATTAATTTCATTTATTCGATTAAATAAAATTAATTACTTATTAACCTACCAGAAAATACAATATGGAATCTGATTCCCCTTTTGTATACGTTCAATGAATCTGGACACAATCTAGATTCATTGAACGTGGACATTATGCTCACAAGATCTTCTATGCGTGTGACCCTGTAGGTTCACTTAACGTTGGCAGTGAATGAAAAAATGTCCTAGACATTTATTCACAAAATATAAGCGGCCTCTAGCAAGATATTATGCTTACCCAAGTTAAATAAATGTAATAATAACCTAGCATCAGATTTAATATTTTAGTCCTTTTGTCACACGATATCCTAATTAAGTATAAGGCATGGATCAAGTCATCCTTATAAAACTTAATTAACCATTTACTTTATCACCAGGCAGACTGTTCCAACAAATAATATTAATAACACCTTATTAATACTTATTTGAGCATGGCCATGCATATTTTCCAGTCTTCCTTATCAAGGGGCCCTATGGATATCTCTCTCTAAAAAGAGAGGGACAAATCCCTTTTCACTATCTCCAATATTCAAGCCATGACGAGAAAATAAGCCAACCAATAATCATAATGATCACCTAATTAAAAGTGATGTTTGACTATGTCAAAACATATTTTTCTCCCCATGAAAGAAACATTAGAAACATCAGGTCGAAGGACACCAAATATAAAACTGAGAAGAAATACTTATAACTTAAACCCATGCAATATTTCTTCTTCACTTTAGGTCATGTCCAATACAATATTCTCAATATGTATTTATGAATTGATTTTATATCTCATATTCATGATCAGTAAAACTTGACCATCAATCAACTTCACACTAGTTTAGAAGATGTAATAAACTAGGGACAAATAAGAATAGTATTTTATTAGCTATAAGGGTTTTACTATCAAGTCACATACTTGATGACCAAGAGCATAAAATACAATTAAAAAATACATGCTTCATAAATCATAAATGTGAGTCAATTGGTCTTAGGGCATATACTAACATAGTGTACTTTAGTTTCTTATTTTTGAAGTTTATTAAAGTTCAATGCATTGTGACTGTGAATTTGGCAAGTTTTGAGAGTCTATGGCATAGATAAGAAATTGGCAAGAATATTGATTGCTTTCTATCATGTTAACTAACTTGGAAATTAGTTAACTTGACAAGAATGATGAATACTATAAATTTTTATGCTTCTTTCTTTTCTTTTTGAGGAAATCATATGAGCCCTCTGCTTAAGTTTTCTTCAGTGTGAAAACTTGCAAATTTAATGTTTTCTACTATATATGTTCCTTAAACAAAAATATTGTTGTTGATTGGTTGAAAATTGTTTGTGTGATCCTAGCAAAATACAATATCTTGGGTTGATCCTTTAATTTTTTATTTTGAACAATTTAGAAGTTGTTTTGAACTATGAGAAGTGTTTGATTAGTTTCTTATGAGAACTAGTTATTTTACATTATTCTTTAAGGTGAGAGTTGATATTTCAAACAACTTAATTATTTTGGATATGATCATAGTTAAGTCTTGGGTGGTTCTCAAGAATATCGTTGATCAAAATATTATTGATGCCAAAGGATTTCTTGTTTCGTGGGATCCAATTAAGGAAGTCAGTGAGTATTGTTTAGGAACAAATTGGTATGGAATACACGTTCAAACTACTTTAGAATAGGATGAACTTTTGATGCAACTATATTCAACTATGGAAACAATTGGCGATGTTATTGGAGCACCTATTGCTTGGCCCCGCTCATTGGTATATACTTCTTAATATTTATATTCTTTTAATCGTTTTTAAATAAATCTAAACATTGTATCTAATTAGTGTTAAATTGTTTTTGGTTTCAATCTTGGATTAGGTGGCAGTTGATGTTTGACCCAGATAATGATATGGCTTCATGTGTAGTCCAAGAATGCAGTGTATTACATCGTAATTTTTGTGTCAAACAATGAATTTGGTGGATATAAATTCTTCTTACTTTTGTTATAATACTTAACTTTGAATTTTCAATTGAGGATTATGAAATATATTATCTTTGTGTTAAACTTTAAATGTTGTTATAGTAATATTTGTAACGCCCCACCTAGTAAGCATCTAGCATGACTCTAAAAATTGCAGGTGTTATTAAAGTAAGGTTTGAGACCTGACCTAATGGAGTATAGTGTTTTCGATACTTGGTGGTATTTTGGAGACACTTAGAAATGAGAGTAAAATTTTATTATGTCGAGCTTTTATTAGTGGGGATTATAATGCCTTTAAGTGGAAATGTTTTTAGAATACCTAGTATGTGTATTTTGAAAATTTAAATACTTGATATTCTTATATAAGGTTTTAAAAAAAAAAAAAAAAGAGAAACTTGCTAATTAAGTTTGGCGCCAACTCAGGCCACCACCTGTTATCACCATATGTTTCTCTCTTTTCTTTTCCGTGATCCAACCGCCTAACACCCATGCAAATATATATATATATATATCTACCATAAACCATTTTCTTTTAGTATTGCTTGGTTTGGGCAGCCATATAATATATATATATATATGATAAGTCTTTTTTTTTTCTTTTTACGTTTTTGGGCAGCAATAATAGTCTTCAATTGAGGTTAGTTTGCATGATCCTTTGCATGCTCTTTTTATTATTATTATTATTATTATCATTATTATTCTTTTCTTTTCATTGGACTATATATATAATTTAGTTTAAGTTTGTGATTTTTTTCTTAGGATTAAATGTTTAAATAAATTTTAGTATATAGTTAATTATGGTTCTTTAGGAGAATTTTTTTTTTTTTTTTTTTAAGGGTATAGGATTTTCGATCTTTTTAAAGAATTATTATAAATAAATATGGATCGTTATATAGGTGTATATATACATCCTAAGTTCATTTCGTAGGATTTCGATATTATTTAGGGAATATGACTATTTGATTGGCACACAGGTATTAAGTATTTTCTTATTATTATTTTGTAGGATCCTAGTACCAGATCTGTATTCAGGTGAGTCCACGAACTCAATTTTATTATGTTATTTCAAAAGTTACGGGCTATATAAATATGGTTTCTAAACTTATTATAAAATATCTACTATTTTTGAAACAGTATAACGTGCCATATTTTTCTTAATTGGAGATGTTCTCCACGATGTGTTACATGTTCATTAGAAATGCATAGGAGCGGTGCTCCATATAGGTGTTGTCTTTTTAAAATAGATTATTATTGTTGTGAAAAAGAACTAGTCTGTACACGGGTTTTTTAATACTATTTATAAGTTGGAAAATACTTTGTTTTTGAAAAATTATATGATTTGGCATGCATGAATGTAAACATGGCATGTTTGTAAAATCTGCATAAGCTGGAGAATGCTTTGGTTTGAAAAGTTACATATTTCAACATGCATGAATATATGCCTAGCATTGGCATAATTGTGAAATTTGCATAAGCATGTGATGACTGGCGGATGAGGATTTTTACTACTCTGTAATGTTTATGACTGGAATCTGTTCTGGCGGCCGGGTAAATGGCCCTTCGGTTTGTAAATGCATATGAAAACCTCATTCCGACCAGGGTTAAAGTTTGTTGAAAATCAAGTAAACGGACGCGTCAGCGGATTGCACTGTACGTGGCTAGTCTCCCGTATGAGGGCCTCTTCCGATGACGTGGACGGGTTTTTGACTATGAGGGTGGATCCACTTGAAGAGGGGCGTAGTACCTTGAGGGCGTGGCCCTACCGGTATTTACGTGAACATCGCATCATGTTCTGCGGTGGGACGCTCTCCTAGTAGAGAGTCAGGAGGGGCGCGAAACTGAGGTTGGCCCCAGGGCAGACCTGGTAGGTGTCCTAGGAGTCTGTAGCTTGTTTTGACCAGTGATATGGGAGTGCGGTTGTTTGTAATCGAGAGCTCGTATGGTGTTTGGCTGGTATTGACTACGAGATGCCGGAACTTGGTCCGATGGCCTCGTTTTGGGGATCCGGACTTTGTCCGTGGAGCCCCACTGTTGCATTACATGTTATTTTAAATTTGGGACGTAGAAGCTGCGCTGATGTGTCTTGATTCGCTCAGACTTCCCATCTGCGATCGAAACTCTCATATAGGTTCAAGCATCAGTTTTGTTAAAATAATCAAGGAAAAGGTTTTCTTATAACATTGCATGAACTGTTTTGTAAAACTGCATCTGCATTATTTTAAAGAAATCACCACAGCGCGCATACACACACATGGACTCACTGAGCGTTCGCACTCACGTTTTTCCATATCATGTTTTCTTCTCAGATTAACTCAGGACAGTCAGAGATACAATAAACCGTTGAAGTTTTAGGCGTGGAATTTTGGTTCGAGTCTCTCCGGAAGGACATATGTTTTTGTGTTGCTCTCTTGTACTCGAGCTATTTGTAAAGTATTTCTATCTTTGAATTGGAATTACCATAGGATAAGAAGTTTTCTTGAACCCTATATTTTGAGCTCCTTTTTAGTGTTCAGATTGTTTAGTTTTCTGCTGCATATTGTATATATACTTCTAAGTATTGCCCAGGGGGTTATGCTCTTACTTTTAGAATTGTAGTTTAGTGTCGAGAGGCATGCAGATATCCTACTCAGCCGCAGTTGACCTAGCGGCAGAGTTGGGGGTATCACAAGTGGTATCAGAGCTCTAGGTTTGATTTGTGGTTAGAATTAGTAGATCTTAGACGAGTACTAGGAGTCAGTGGTATAGTTTTATTTTGCTCGAAGATTTTTAAGTTCCCTTGTCTCTTTCATTTTGCTCATAGTGTTATTAATCTTGTAGGAACAGTGCTCCTTTGTATACGATGTCATATCTTTTGCCATAAGCGCAATAAGAGGACATATAGTACATTAAGCTTTTAAATTGATGATTGTTCAAATGACAGAGGATTGAGATTGTTTGAGTCTTCAAAAGAGGTTACTTGTTTTGAGACTTGTAGCTCGATTAAGAGATTTCGTAGGACATAAGGTATTAGGAGAAGACTAATGACTTGTGGTGTATTAACTGCACAAAGTGTGAGTGTGAAGTTCTTATTAGGTGCAATACGTAATCCGTATTGATTTCTGTTATCCCTATTTCAATGATACCAAAGAACTCCATGTACCTTGTAAAATGGACACTCTCATTATTGTTGTCACAATAGAAAGAGCTCTCCGATCCTTGGTTCTGTATTTGATATATATTAAGTATTACTTCACGCTGCCGATTGGTGAATGTAAACATGGAGGTGAGCTTGTTAGGATAGAGCTAATGATGAGTTCAGCTCGATAAGGAGAACAATAAGTGATTACGAAGGTGGGTAGACTAGAAGCAAAGTTTCTTAAGATTTAAAATATTAATGTATCTTGTGAATGAGAGATTGGTAGTCTAATATGAGAGCAGGGAACAACTGATATAGTTGTTGAGGTCTTTCCATGTGTTTGCTATGAATTACATCCAGAGTACTTTTAATAAGCTCAGTGTTAGACCATAGTCTTTAGGAAGAAGATATACCTAAACTGGGCTGGTATACTTGCATTCTTTAGTTTACACTGTACATATATTTTGAGTATAAATCTAGTTTTGTAAGTGTGATTTTTTAATTGCTCTATATAACCTAAAAGAGCTTAAGATCGTGTTGATCGCAAATTATGTTATATATGGTACATCAATGGCAGATTTTGTATACATGCTCTACCCTGTGCACCAACGACTATTTTTATTAATAGAGAGGATGTTCCACTCTTTATTTGATATATAGTTCTAGTGTGTGGTGTTTTGTATGGTAGTTTTAACCTATAAGTTAAGGTTTAGGTATTTAACATCGGGTAGATGCTTTTGGAAAGGACGGTGGAAGTGCAAGGGAATAATAATTGTTTCAATCAATTTGAGGGATCAACTGTGATATAGTAAGAATGGATTAGCTAACTGGACATGTGCATATGTGCATTATGGGTGGAATTTAGTTAAGTCTAGTCAGTCAATGTTTCTAATCTTTAGAGTTAGGATACCTAACGTACTTGTGTAACTAGTCTGGCGAGAAGTCGATTCAATGATAAGGGACTTACTAGATATCTTTAAAAGAAACTGGCAACCGCATCTCCAGAATAGGAAGTCCAGCCTAGGATAGAATCCAAAAATAGAGGATGAGCTGATATTTCAAATCACATATTGGATGGATTGCCTGTAGTCACCGAAGCAGAAGTAGTTGAAGGTACGATTCAAATCTTTTCTTAACCAGCAAGAATACTTATTAATCCTGGAGCTACGTATTTCTTTGTGAGTTTGCATTACATAAAACATATTCATGTACCTTCTGTTCTCATGTGTTATCAGTTGATAATTAGCACTCCTATGGACGTGAGTAAGATAGCTGAGGTAAAGTACCCAGATTGTAATATCTATGTCGAGAATGTGATTTTATCCGGTGACTTGATTGCTTTGTCATTTGAGGGTTATGGCGTGATACTTGGGATGGGTGGTGGTCTAAAGATTACGCTCAAGTAGACTGTCGATGGAAATTTGTTAAGTTTAGCCAACCGAGTATCTCAATCCTTTTATTCCAAGGGATGCGAACGAAACAGGAAAATCCCTTTTTGTCTGGCATGAAAGCCAGGAAATTGTTATGGAAAGCATGTCAAGGCTACCTAGCAGATTTACTCAACAAGCTTAAGGAAGAAGTAAAATTAGAGACAGTACCCATTGTGAAAGAGTTTATAGATATTTTTCCCCAGGAGTTATTGATGTTACCTCCAGATCGAGAAGTGGAGTTCAGCATAGAGTTGGTACCCAGTGCTAAACTAATATCTCGAACCCCTATAGCGGATGGTACAAGAAGAGTTGAGAAAGTTGAAAGAGCAACCGCAAGAATTGTTGCAACAAGAATATATCCATCCAAGTACATCTCCTTGGGGTGCATTAGGTTTGCTTGTAAAGAAGAAATATGGGACCTTAGGCCTATGTGTATAGACTACAAATGACTAAATAATATGGCAATTAAAAACAAGTACCCACTTCTACTTATTGATGAGCTGTTTGATCACTTCAAGGAGTAGGATGTTATTCCAAATTAGATGTAAGATAAGGATACATCAGGTACGAATAGAAGAATGAGATATTCCCATGACATTTTTCAACACCCTATATAGGCATTATAAGTCTGTCTTATGCCATTTGGATTGACTAGTGCATCTGCGACATTCATGGAATTAATGCACAGGATTTTCTGTCTTTACTCGGATAAGTTTGGGGGATTTCCATTGATGATATTTTTATGTATTAACCTAAACTCGAAGTACATGAACATCTTTGAAGAATGTTGTAAACCCTATAGGAGCATAAGTTGTACATCAAGTTTAGTGAATGTAAGTTTTTAATGGCAACAAGTGACTTCCTTAGGGCATGTGATCACTCTGGAAGGAGCATTAGTAGACCCAGAAAAGGTGGAGCAGAAAGAATCCTAGAAAAAAATATCAATAAGAGGTATACATCTTCTTGGGTATGGAAGGGTATTATCGGAGATTCATAACAGATTTCTTTTAGAATCGTTAGACCTTTAGCACAACTATAAGTAAAGCCATCGAGTTTAAATGGGTGGAGAAGTGTGAGAGAAATTTCTAAGAAGTAAAGCATGGATTAATTTCGGCACAAGTTGCGCTATTACCCAATTCAAGTGAGAATTTTCCCTATAAAGGAAAGGCCTAGAGGCAGTTTTGATGCAAGATAGATAGATTTGATAGGTTGCTTATATTTCAATTAAATTGAAGAATTATGAGCGGAACTATCCAACAAAAGATTTGGGGCTAATAACTATAGTGCTACTAGGGAGTGGTGATTTCACTTATATGGGAAAGATATGAGATCTTTATTGATCATAAAAGTTTATAGTACTCTCGTTCCTAGAAGATTTAATATAAGGCAATGTTGATGGATGGGGCTGTGGAAAAATACTGATGCCAAATTAACTACCATATAGAAAAACTTAATGTGATGGTAGATTTAGGTAGAAAGGAGGCAAAGATATCAAGTCTCACCGTCACCTCTGCCTTGCAACAATATATTACAAGAACCCAAAAGAATAGCATGAGATTCCTGGAATTTAAGAACGGAGTGAAAGCTAAGAAGTAGACAGATTATGGGGCATTAGAAACCGATAGGAGCTGGTACTTTCATAATCGGTTGAACATTCCTTACGATACCGAGCTTAAGTGTAAAATACTAGAAGAAGAACACAAAAGTAAGTATTCAATGCACCCTAGAGAGAATAAGAAGTATAAAGATTTAAATCAAAGATTTTGGTGGAATGGAATGAAGAGAGATATTGCGGAGTATGTAGCGGCCTGTCTACATTTCAAAGGGTTAAGGCAGAACACCAAAAGTCAGCAGGACTACTACAACCACTACCTGTTCACGAATGGAAATGGGATCATGTGACAATGGACTTTGTTACAAGATTGCTCCGGACCAAGGGGTATAAAGATGCTATCCGGGTGATCGTTGATCGCTTAACAAAAGTGGTTCATTTTATCGCCATTAATATGACATACCCTTTGGACAAGTTGGCTCAGACCTATATGGATGAGATCGTTCGACTTTATGGGGTGCCCGTTGATATTGTATCTGATAGAGACCCAAGGTTTACCTTAAGGTTTTGGCGCAAGTTCCAGGCAACAATGGGAACCAACCTAAGTTATAGTGCCACAGTATACCCCCAAACCGATGGACAGTCTGAAAGGACAATTCAAACCCTAGAGGATATGCTAAGAGATTTCGCCTTGGACTTTGGGAACAAGTGGGTTGACAATCTTGCTTGTGCTGAGTTTGCTTATAATAATAGCTACCACTATTCGGTAGGAATGCCACCATTTGAAGCATTATATGGTAGGAGACACAGAATACCCTTGTACTAGGATAAAGTTGGGGTTCGATCCCATTGGAGACAAAGAGACGTGATGCCAGAGTTGGAGAAGATGTAGAAACAAGTTAAGATAACTCAAAACTGGCTTCAGCCAACTAAAAGTAGACAGAAGAGCTATACCGATAACCGAAGAAGAAATCTGGAATTTAGTATGGGAACTCAAGTTTTCTTAAAACTTACGTCTTGTCACAAAAAGTCTAGATATCTAACGAAAGGAAAATTAAGCTCTCGATATATTGGATCGTTTGAAGTTACTGATAGGTAAAGTTGCGCATCGGCTAGCCTTGCCAAGTGAACTGATGAGGTATACATGACGTATTTCATATATCATAATTGAAGAAGTACTATCCTATACCTGATCATATTCTTAACGATGACAAATTGGAGTTACGAGCAGACCTGTCATACAAAGAAAAACCAATTGAAATTGTAGAACGATGCATAGAAGAGTTACGCGGGAGACAGATTCCAATATATAAGGTTATCTAGAGGCATCATGGAATTCAATAGGCAACATGGGAGACTAAGGAATACCTGAAGAATAAGTATTTAGAAGTTGTAGGTACGTGACTATTAAATTTCGAGGACGAAATTTCTTTTAAGGAGGTGAGAATGTAACGCCCCACCTAGTAAGCACCTAGCATGACTCTAAAAATTGCAGGTGTTATTAAAGTAAGGCTTGAGACCTGACCTACTGGAGTATAGTGTTTTCGATACTTGGTGGTATTTTGGAGACACTTAGAAATAAGAGTAAAATTTTATTATGTCGAGCTTTTATTAGTGGGGGTTATAAGTATCTTTAAGTGGGAATGTTTTCAGAATACCTTGTATGTGTATTTTAAAATTTAAATACTTGACATTCTTATATAAGGTTTAAAAAAAAAAAAAAAAAAAAAGAGAAACTTGCTAATTAAGTTTGGCGCCACCTCAGGCCACCACCTGTCATCACCATATGTTTCTCTTTTTTCTTTTCCGTGACCCAACCGCCTAACACCCATGCATATATATATATATATATATATATCTACCATAAACCATTTTCTTTTAGTATTGCTTGGTTTGGGCAGCCATATAATATATATATATATATATGATAAGTCTTTTTTTTTTCTTTTTAAGTTTTTGGGCAGCCATAATAGTCTTCAATTGAGGTTAGTTTGCATGTCCTTTGCATGCTCTTTTTATTATTATTATTATTATTATTATTATTATTATTATTATTATCATTAATATTATTCTTTTCTTTTCATTGGACAATAAATATAATTTAGTTTAAGTTTGTGGTTTTTTTCTTAGGATTAAATGTTTAAATAGATTTTAGTATATAGTCAATTATGGTTCTTTAGGAGAATTTTCTTTTTTAAGGGTTTAGGATTTTCTTTTTAAAGAATTATTATAAATAAATATGGATCATTATATAGGTGTATATATATACATCCTAAGGTCATTTCGTAGGATTTCGATATTATTTAGGGAATAGGACTATATGATTGGCACACAAGTATTAAGTATTTTCTTATTATTATTTTGTAGGATCCTAGTACTAGATCTGTATTCAGGTGAGTCCACGAACTCTATTTTATTATGTTATTTCAAAAGTTACGGACAATATAAATATGGTTTCTAACCTTATCATAAAATATCTACTATTTTTGAAACGGAATAACGTGCCATATTTTTCTTAATTGGAGATGTTCTCCACGATGTGTTACATGTTCATTAGAAATGCATAGGAGCGGTGCTCCATATAGGTGTTGTCTTTTTAAAACAGATTATTATTGTTGTGAAAAAGAACTAGTCTGTACACGGGTTTTTTAATAATATTTATAAGTTGGAAAATACTTTGTTTTTGAAAAATTATATGATTTGGCATGCATGAATGTAAACATGGCATGTTTGTAAAATCTGCATAAGCTGGAGAATGCTTTGGTCTGAAAAGTTAAATATTTCAACATGCATGAATATACGCCTGGCATTGGCATAATTGTGAAATTTGCATAAGCATGTGATAACTGGCGGATGAGGATTTTAACTACTCTGTAATATTTATGACTGGAATTTGTTCTGGCGACCGGGCAAATGGCCTTTCGGTTTGTAAATATATATGAAAACCTCATTCCGACCAGGGTTAAAGTTTGTTGAAAATCAAGTGAACGGACGAGTTAGCAGATTGCACTATACGTGGCTAGTCCCCCGTACGAGGGCCTCTTCCGATGACGTGGACGGGTTTTTGACTCTGAGGGTGGATCCACTTGAAGAGGGGCGTAGTATCGGCGTGGCCCAACCGGGATTTACGCGGACATCGCATCATGTTCTGCAGTGGGACGGTCGCCTAGTGGAGAGTCAGGAGGGGCGCGAAACTGAGGTTGGCCCCAGAGCAGTCCTGGTAGGTGCCCTAAGAGTCTGTAGCTTGTTTTGACCAGTGATATGGGAGTGCGGTTGTTTGTAATCGAGCGCTCGTATGGTGTTTGGCTGGTATTGACTACGAGATGCCGGAACTTGGTCCCGATGGCCTCATTTTGGGGATCCGGACTTTGTCCGTGGAGCCCCACTGTTGCATTACATGTTATTTTAAATTTGGGACGTAGAAGTTGCGCTGATGTGTCTTGATTCGCTCAGACTTCCCATCTGCGCTCGAAACTCTCGTATAGGTTCAAGCACCAGTTTTGTTAAAATAATCAAAGAAAAAGTTTTCTTATAACATTGCATGAATTGTTTTGTAAGACTGCATCTGCATTATTTTAAAGAAATCACTACAGCGCACACACACACATGGACTCACTGAGCGTTCGCACTCACGTTTTTCCATATCATGTTTTCTTCTCATATTAACTCAGGACGGTCAGAGATACAATAAACCGCTGAAGTTTTAGGCGTGGAATTTTGGTTCGAGTCTCTCCGGAAGGACATATATTTTTATGTTGCTTTCTTGTACTCTAGCCGTTTGTAAAGTATTTCTATCTTTGAATCGGAATTACCATAGGATAAGAAGTTTTCTTGAACCCTATATTTTGAGCTCCTTTTTAGTGTTCAGATTGTTTAGTTTTCTGTTGCATATTGTATATATACTTCTAAGTGTTGCCCAGGGGGTTATGCTCTTGTTTTTAGACTTGTAGTTTAGTGCCGAGAGGCACGTAGATATCCTACCCAGCCGCAGTTGACCTAGTGGCAGAGTTTGGGATATCCCAATATTAGTTATGTAATAGTGAATATTTTAGTATTTATACTTCAATGCCAAGAATTTAATTATAAATGCAAATATAGATTAGTATGAGTTTTTAAAGGCATTTATAATGTATTGAGAAATGCCTTTATATAGTCTTTATAAAAATAAATTAGTTTACATGGACTTTTAAGGGCATTTACCTAGTAAAAAAAACTAAAAAAGACTTTTAATGGTATTTAAATGGACTATTAAGGGCATATAATAAGAGAAAAAAATTGAAAATGACTGTTAAGGGCGTTTATATATGTCATTATAATTCAAAATTCATAAATCGGGTAAATCTATAGAGGTAGAAATAAACGATCTTAAGGAGACGTTTGCAGGCACAAATAAACGTCGTTAAAGACTCGTTAGCAGGCATAAATAAACGTCCTCATATGTATTTATACCGGTATATCTATTGAGGCGTTTATAAACACCAAAGGGCTATTAAGGTATTGATACACGCGATGTTTGAAATAAACACCGCTAACACCTAAACGCCCTAATAGCCTTCTTTTAGGGCGTTTACAAGCGCCTTTACTGACCATTTTTGTTATAGTGAACCCAAATATAAGAAAAGGCGAATACAGTTCATCAAAGCTAGTTGATGAAAAGTTAATCTAAGAGATTCCTAGTTTACCAACCGATGATGCAATAACAAAGAAGTTCAAGAACATGTCATCAACAAATCCGAATCTCTTCATTTCTGTGGAATTCGAAAGAAGACATGGACAGTTTAATAACAGAGGCATCATAGACTACCATCTACTGATAATGGGTTATTTGAAACACATTCAGAGATTCCAAGGTACTGTTAAGAGACAGGGATGGAAAAACTTATTCAAACTTGATGTTGTTAGGGAATCAATTGTTCGTTGGTTTTATGCCAACCATTGGGTCACAAAAAAGAAATGGATGAAATTTGGTTAAGATCTTATGCCAAGGGAGTGGAGATTTCACTTACTTCTACTATGATTAATGACATTCTGAATCTCCCTCGTAATGGTTTTCAAATTTCAAGCTTAGACATAATGGTGAAGGACTTGAAGAAAGAGTTGATAGTGTTTGCTTCCAACTTCTTGTATGGCAGAAACGAGGAAAAACCCAACAATCTACGTTGTTGGGCAAAGTAGTTGGGTCTGTTATTGTCCAATATATCAATTGCCACAAACCAAAGTAATTATCTCCAGCCAAGAAGATTCTAACAGTCAAGGCCTTGACTGATGAAGTGCTTGATTTCGGAGGTGTATTTATTTACAATGTTAAAGCCACTTTGAATCACAAATCCAGGAACTTGTCGTATGGCACAATTATCACGGGTTTAATGGAAGCTACTAGGGTTGATGTTTCAAATGAGGAAGACCGTGAAGCTGCAAGTTTCTTCGGAAAAACGAACCTTGTTAGAATCAAATATCGGAGGGACAAGGATGCCAACAGCTTGAACCCTGTGAAAATCACAGAAAAATTTGCCCAACTTGACATTGAAATAGAAGTACTGAAAGATTCATTGAAGAAGAGAAGATGAAAAACAGGGAGTTTTGGAAACAACAATGGGAAAGTTGAGGAGAATTGAAGGATTTCCCTACGTGAAGGATGTGTTTGATGAGGAAGATGCAAAGCATGAAGGAGGGGAAGGAGATAGTGAAGGATTTCTCAGAGCGAATGACGACAGTGATGTTTATGCTATCAATGAAGAATTTGATGGTGCTGATGAGGATGATATGGATGCTAAAAACGATAAGGTGGGAGAAGAAGATGGTGCAGATGAAAATCCTGATAGCCAATTGAACGAATCGGCTGAGGATTGGCCAGATGAAGAGAAAGAATTCCAGGAGGAAGAAGACGATGAAGAAGAGGATGAACAAGAAGAAGAAGAAGAAGAAGAAGAAGAAGAAGAAGAAGCGGATGAAGGGGATGAAGATGAAGAGGACAAAGAAGATGATGATGAAATAGAGTTTGATGATGATGATGATAATGATGATTGAAGAACTATGAGGATTTTGAAGAAATATTATGGTTTTATTCATGTTCGAGCGATTTTTTTCCTTAAAACTGTATTCTTTTTATGTTTTTTGTGATTTTATATTTTTTTATTTCGATCTGATGGTGAAGTTAGGAAAAAAGTAGTTGTTGAAATCTGGTTTTTCATTAGAGAAATGCAATGGCAATGTTATGTTTTTTATTTCGGTTACGTTTTTTATTTCGATCTAATGCAAATGTTATTAATAATGTGATATTAGTTCAATTTCGTAGCAATAGAATTCTGGTTTCAATTCATATAAATGAAATAGTCAATATTGAGATAATCACATGGAGTTCCTGTAAAAAAGTTCTGATGAAGAAGTAAAAAATTTAGTATCGACAGTAAACAAGTATCTTCGACCATGTTAAAACAATTAATTGCATTATTCTTAAAATATGGCATTGGTTGGCTTCATTTTTTTTTTCATTTTCAATGATTGCTACAGACTCGATTTGACATGAATGTGCAGCAGTATATGTTGAAATGGAAAATATTGACGTAATAGCTCAATATAGACCTACTTTTACTTGACTACAAAATTTAGATATTTTAGATTCGAATTACATTTTCCTTTCATATACCTAAAAAGAAAAGAATTTTCACTTTTTTCTTTTATATGTTTCATTTTTTTGTATGCCACAAAAATCAAATGTAGACTCTATTAAAAGTCAGTTTTTAATTAAACCCAAAAAAAAACCAATTCCAAATATATACTAGTAGTACTAGTTTAATTGAGCTTCGAATCTCCTATAGCAAATAATATTAGTGCAAAGTTCAAGAGGGTGTTAAATGACCATTCAACTTTTTTTAGGACAAAAAAATATAATTTGGTGTGGAAAGAACTTATAATAATAATAGGTGGCTAAAGTAACTTTATTTTGACATGAGGGTGAAGTTTGATAATAAATAATTTTTCCTTTAAGTGTTTATACCTAATTTCTTAATTGGAAGGTCTTCTCGGATCCAGATAAAAAGGTAACTTTATCTTCCTTTTTTACAATTTTTATTTTATTTTGAGCCAATTAAGTCACACATTATTTCCCTTTTATTTAAGGGTTAATTATATTTTCATTCTTGAGTTTCTCTTAAATTATATGTATTTCTCTTTTATTTAAGGATTAATTATATTTTCATTCTTGAGGTTTCTCTTAAATCATAAATCGTTACTTTATTTTGTATAAATTAAAAATAAATCCTTATCGTTTATATTTTCACAATTTATTAGTTCTTATTACTGATTTCAATGGAAAAATTTTATCAAAAAATAATAATTATGTGGTAATTTTAAGATCTTCTTAAAATATTAGTTTACAAGTTTATTTCTTATTTATTATCATATATTAAGACAATAATATCCTTCATTATAAAAATTAGACTAATTTAAAAATTTTTAGTAAAAGTATTATTGTCTTTATATATGATAATAAACAAGAAGTAAACTTGTAACTTTTTACCACATAATGATTATCTTATAATAAAAAGTTTTCACTGAAATTAATAATAGAGATTAATAAATTATGAAAATATAAATAATAATATATTTGTAATTTATATAAAATAAAGAGATAAATTTATAGTTTGGACAAACTATATACGTAAGTAACCCTTTATTTAATTACTAATCTGCACCTAAGTATGCTTTAGTGGGGTCCGCGTTGCGAAAATGTAACTCTCCTTTTTACTTTTCTTCTCATGCAAATATGGTAAAAGATAAAGAAAATATTTTTTTAAGGAAATAAAGAAGATATTATTGTTAATGAGTTTTAGTGATGCCATCACTCTTTCAAAGCTTATTATAAATTTGTAATTCAAATCCAACAAATTATTTTGAAACACAAATTCAACACTTTAGTTCAAAAATGGGGTTTGTCTTCTTGTCTGGTGTTAATGCTCGTATCTCACAAATGAATCGTTAATGCTCCCACTTTTTGTCTGAATACAGAGAAGAAATGAGATTGATAATCTCTTTCTTGATTTCTATCCTCAATATTTTTCTTTCTTTCTTTCCTTAGACCCTAGAAATAAAATAATCCATTTTAATTTTTAAAATTGGACCAATTTAGTTACTTAGCTCCACAATATTTCTTCACTCATTATGGTATCCACCGAACTGGCCTCTTCAAATCTACTTAAATAAGAATTACTTGAGTTATATTGTATTTTTTATGAGTATAATGACTAAAAAAATTGTAGAACCAAATAATGAAATTTGTCAAATTTTGAAGACAAAATTTTATATTTTTCTTACTCTCTAATTAATTAACTAATTGAATTATCATTGTATCACAATTAATATACTTGTCACATGATTAAATAGAAAAACTTCCCATATTTTGACCATAAAAGACTAAAAAAGAAAAATTCACCATATTTCATGGATTGTCTTTTTGGTTTCATGGTATGTAACAAGAGAAATTATTAAACAAAGCAATATCTAGATTGCTCTATGGCCTTAACAACCTCCAACCTCCACATTGTTTCCTAATAGATAATATATATTATAAATAAACAATATTTACTTTTTCTTGAGGGAATAAACATTGTTTACTTTGATATTAATCTTTTGAAAGGGCTTAAAAGTAAATAAAGTTCACGGGTCATTACATGAATCAAAATAATAATGAGAAAGAAAATGTGGGGTCAAAATAACAATTAGGAAATTTTATCTAAAGATGAGCTTTTGACTTGAAAGTTTGATTATCTTTTTTTTTTTTTTTTTTGGGTGAGAAATATATACGAATGGGACCAAAAAGAAAAAACCGTTGGTACAAAACAAAACCATCACTGGTGAATGAATTGGTGATGCTAACAACTGCCTATGTCAAGCATGTGGGATAATATCTACTTGGCCTACCTTAATCCCCTGCAATCAAAAAACATGGTCCATATTATAGATTAGAGTTAAAATATAATTATAAATATTCTCTCCATTTATAACTGAAGAATCTAGATTAAAGTTCGTGTATGAAAAAATTCTGTTGAGAACTCAACATCACAATATATTAGATAACAAAATCATCATATTAACCGAATCGTGAACAGTAAAATTAATATGAATATAAACACTAATTATATTTATTAGGGAAGCGTGCAAAACTATTTTTTTCCTCAAAGAAACGGAAGATAGTAATTGTGGTCCCAAAATTTTGCCACTCCTATTTCGTTAGTCTTATAAAACATTTTTCAACTATTATAATCCCAAATCTTTTTACATATTTATTAATTTAGCCATATCACAATATTCCAACTAAATTTGGGGAAAAAATGTTTATGCCTCATTATGTGCATTATTTTAAGCGCAAAAGAGGAAATTCAATTTAATGGTTCATTTAATTTCTTGAACAAGACATTTAAATATAATATACTGAAAATTGAGTTATTATTTCATATATGTAAAAGATAACATTTTGCATATATTTTATAGTTTAATTTTTTCAACTTTTTAAGTTACATTATGAAATTATGCTTGTTTTTCCTATTTTGTTCTCAAAATAATGACACATGAGAGGGGTTAATTTTTTTGCCAAAAGCTGAGTTGAAATGTGGTGATAGAAATATATCATAGACATATAAAAAGATTTGAGTATGAGACCCAAAAAATGGGAGGGCTTAAGTTTTGAAATTACAATGGCCATGCTTTCCCCCCCAAAAAAAAAAACTTTGCCCTTTGCATATGTAATTAATACTAAAAAAAGACTTGGTATAATTATTGATTTTTTTTAACTACAATTCTTGATAGGATTAGATAAATTTCACGACAAAATTACAAAATTTTCACGATAAAATTTCATTTTTCTCCCAACTCTTTCTCTCTCTAAACGTGTTCTCTCTCACTTTTCTCTAGAAAATCTTGAAAATTTTGAAGTTAGAAATAGATAATTTTGAAGATTTTGTATAAGAAAACATCGATTTTGAGATAAAACAACACAAAAAATGCATAAAATTAGAAATAGAAGCTGTGGCGCACCAAATGAATTGGTGCACTAGTAAGTGGCGCATCAGCTCATCTGGTGTGCCAGTGAGTGGCGTACTAAACTCACTGGTGCACCAAGTGAGTTAGTATATCAGCCGCTTCTATTTTATGTTTTTTTTTTTTTTTTTGTTTTCACTTCAAAATCGATATTTTCTTATATAAAATCTTTAAAATATACATTTTTAATTTTCAAATCTTCAAGATTTTTAAGAGAAGTATAAAATAGAAAAAAATTAAAAGACAAATATAAAATTTTTATAACTTTATCGTGAAATTATCAAATCTCATTCTCAGTTATCCTAATATCAATAGAGGGTGATTCATTATGGGGGTGGGGATAAGCAAGGGTGGGTGGTAGGGGGTATAGGTGGCGTTTCTTGAAATAAAAGGATTCTTTCCCGTTTGGTTTGGTTAGTTTTATTGTGCTCTTTTTTGTTGTTTTGACCATATCAATTTCAATTCATGCCAATGCTTTCTTCTTTTCTCTTTCAAATAATTAGAACTTTCGGAAAAGTGAATATAATCCAAAATGCTTTCTCCAATTTTTACGTGTGAAACCGTGAAGTATATCCTTTGCTTCCATACTCTATGCCAATTGACCCTAGTCTTATTTCAAGTTATATATATATATATATATGACCCCTAGTCATACTTTTTTCTAGAACTCTAATTCTTTTAGGTATTGGGTTCAGAAATTTTGATGTAAAAAAAAAATAATTTTCTTTAGAAAAGTGTTTTCTTTATTTAGTAATGAGAAAAAACAGTGAAAAAAATTAGATAAGAAAATGGTTAAAAAAAATTACTTATTAAATGTGAAAAATTCTTTTCCTCGCATTTGTGTGAGGAAAAAGAAAATAAAAAGAAAAGGTAAACCTTGTTTTAATATTTGTTACATTCACAATAATCAAAATTCATGCTCACTTTCTCTCTACAATTCACACTCACTTTCTTTTTCTAAAATTTATACTCATTTTTTCTCTCTAAAATTCACAGTACTTTCTTTCTCTAAAATTCACGACACTTTCTCTCTCTAAAATTCACATTCACTTTCTTTCTCAAAAATTTATGCTCAGTTTTATCTCTAAAATTCACGACATCTTCACTCTCTAGAATTCAAGGTACTCTCTCTCTCTAAAATTCACAACACTTTCTCTCTCTTAAATTACGATATTTTCTCTCTCTAAAACTTACGACACTTTCTTTATCTAAAATTCATTCTCACTTTCTCTCTCTAGAATCCACGCTTTCTCTTTATAGAATTCAGGATATTTTCTCTCACTAAATTCATGATACTCTTTCTCTCTAAAAACTTACAATATTCTCTCTCTTTAAAACTTGCGATACTTTCTCTCTCAAAAATTTAGGAAACTTTCTCTCTCTAAAATTCACGACACTTTCTCTAAAATTTGCAACAGTTTTTCTCTAGAATTCATTACACTTTCTCTCTCCAAAATGCACAATACTCTCTCTCTAGGATTCACAATAATTTCTTTCTCTAAATTCACGATAATTTCTCTCTCTAAAATTCAGGACACTTTCTTTCTCTACAATTCACAAATATTTCTCTCTCTAAAATTCATGACACTTTCTCTCTCTAAAATTTACGATACTTTCTCTCTCTAAAACTTATACTCACTTTCTTTCTTAAAATTCACACTCACTTTCTCTCTCATAACATTAATTTCTAATATAAAATTAATATCGTAAAGTGCTAATGATGTTTTGTCAATATTAGAAATAATTCTAAATATATGTATATATCTTTTGTAGTGTTATCCTTCTTTTTCTTAATTTTTCTCTTTTCATTTCCATCTTGAAATTCACAAACCAAACCAGAGAAATTGTATTTCCTTATTATTTTCTTTATCTTACCAAACAGCATATTGATTTTAGTTTTCTAAAAATTTTATTCTCTTTTCCTCTCTTTTTTTTTTTTCACACCAAAATCCTTGAACCAAACAGAGCCGTAAGCAATTTAAATAAGGAAAAACATTTCTTTTAGTCTTAGGGAAATAATATTTCCAATTTCGAATATGATAGCCCCTGTTAAAAAAAAAAAAAACAACAATAACCACAAGGTAGGTAAGTGAGATGGTTGAAGTTCCTCATAATTGAATCAGAAGTCTCAAATTCAAAACTCTTGATAATGCAATTATATTTTGTGCTAGAGTTTTATGACCTTGTGTTCTTACTCAACTCGTAGGAATTATTATAGATGTGACATGGTTTAAAAGTGTCTCTCCTCTTCTGTACATATAGACTTGCTCAGGATACTTCATGATCAAACAAAAGAGCAACAATGTAAAATCCTATAAAAAATTGTTGAACTCTAAAAAAATTAAAATATTAAATTAGAAAAATAATCCACCTCCACACATACCCTATATACACATTACTTAGAAAATTCCTTTTAGGAATTATCACATGTTATAATGATAAATTTTAGGACACATTTTGTCAAATTATAAAAGCCATCAAGCTAATTTTTCAATTCTATGATTGTTATATATTACTACTAAAAATCACTTGAGAAAGTAATTATCTCCAATCTATTAGTAGTATATATTTTCTTGTTTTTGTTTCTACACAGCAAAAAATGCAAATTACTTATCAAAACAAAAAATGCAAATGGGGGGATTGCATTCCTAGTGTTATGCCCACATAGAACAAGGATTTTTCATGGAGATCTCAGCCGACGGCCTTCAACCTAGTTGTCCTCCTCTTTTCACGAGCATCTCATCAATGAAATAATGAGTATCATTCTTGAATTTTCTTGCAGTATAAATTTCTTACACCACCTCCCAACAAAACGCTTCAAGTACTTACTAGTAGTAAAAGATCTTGAAATCAAAGAAAAATATGACTTGTTCATCATTTATAAATATGGAGAGAGAAATATAAAGAAAGAGATATTAGAGAAATAAATAAGGAGAGAGAATAAAATAAAATTAAAAAGAGTATAATAAGTAATCTTTATAATTTGTAAAAAGACACCTGTTCCCAAATTGCGAAACCCCTCACCTTCAGGGCCTCCACCAGATAGCACGACACCCAAATAGAGGATATAAATCATAAAGATTCAACTGCCCTGCAAACGGGAAAAACACTTATTATGAAACAAAATAAAACTTCTAGAAAAACGCTAACTTTGAAACGAATGGAGTACTTTTCAAGTGTAGTACTAGTAGTATTTTTTTTAAGGAGTTGGTTAATCTGCCTTTCAATAAGCATTTCTCATATACTTATACTCCCCTTATGTTTTACTTGTCACATTCTACTAATTTTCGCATTTTTTTATTTGTCATATTGTAAAAGTAACGTTTAATGAATTTTTTCCACTATATCTTCCCATTAAAAAGAAATTAACTACTTTTAACTCTTTTTATCTAGAAACTTATAGAAGTAATAATGAGAGAGAAAGTTTAAAGGGTATTGCAATACACAAAAGAAAAAACATCTGAAATTCTTTATTTCCTTAAATAGTTGACGTCTTGTGACAAGTAAAAAAAAAGGAGTATAATTCTTAATTTTCCATCCTTTTTAAATTATTTATATAATCTATCGCATTAAGATAGTTCACAAGAATGAAGAAAACGATTAAGTTGTCTAGATTCAAAAGAAAATGGAGTACATTACCCTTTGACTTCTATCATTAATAGTTCTAATAAAAGTTTCTATATAATTGTTCAATTCCAATACGATAGGGGAATTTATGAAAAAGTATCATTTGATGCTTCCTTGATTTATTAAAGTAACAAATATTTTGAAATGGAAAAATATGTCTAGACAACAAATAATATGAACTCAAAGGAGTATTTCATTCTCATTCTCAGTGTCTCTCTCTTTATTTATTAAGGATATAAAAAGTACTACCTCCGGCTAGAAATATAAAGGGTTATGGATCCACTGAAAATATAGTCAAGAATATAAGGGGTTTTACAACTTTCAATAAGCATTTATTGAAACTTTTCCATCTTTACCCATCTTTTTATTCATTTACTTTCCTCCCACTTTCTATCTCTTTTCTTAATTTATGAAGGGTGGAAAATGTATTATAATTAAAAAATTATCTTGTTTTCAAAACTCTTAATATATGTACAAAGGTCTAAAACCCCTTATATTCTTTACTAAAGGTAATAATTTATTTTAAAAGTTATGTTGATTCCAAAACTCTTACTCCCTCCTTATCATAATATAAAATACGTACTTTGAGGTTTTTATGCATTAATAAACTCTAAAATTAATGTACTCTTTAAATTAAAATACTCTCTCTTTTTATTGTTTATCACATTTTAGATATTATATTGTTTAAGAAAATACAAAATTTTAGATTTTTTTTCTTATATAGACGAGAATGGCCTTCAAATTTTCTCTCTCCTCATTATTATTTTTACAAAGTTTTCATTTGAGAAAAGTTAAATGAGGTTGCAAGTTGTTTTTAGTGGGAGGATATAATGGTAAAAGGTTTATTAAATGTTGCATTATTTTCAAAATGTAAGACATAAAAAAAAATGAGAATTAGTAAAATGTGACAAGTAAAAAGATCATAGGGAGTACTTCAAACCCACTTATTTTGAAAAGAGAAAATTAAATTGAGATAGAAGAGACCATTGAGAAATAGTTAAAATAATGATTAGATTGGTTGTAGAATGAAAGAAACAGTGTAAATGATTTTCTTTTTTAGAAGGGGTGAGGCCAAATAATAGGTTATCTTATTGATAGAAAGGCCAGAGTCTGTTACTATCAAAACAATGCTCGTACTTTTTCTCCAACACAAAGAAGAAGAAAAATTGAAGTATTAGAAGAAACCTTAAATTAATAAAAAGATTACATAAAGTAATAGAGACAAAACTACACATTAGTAGGTTGTCACTGAAGCTAGTAAAATAAACAAACTCCTAACAATCTTCTTTAAAGCCCTTTCGTCGTAATCTTCAAATTAACTATAACCATATAAGAAACTCAAAATCATGATCTTTCCTCAATATTTAAAAGACCATAAGTTTATCAACAATCTTGAAAATTATTTCAAAAAGACAGAATATTTGAGTAGTGGCTTAGGTCAAGTTCGGGTTGATAAAAAGCTCCAAAAAAGAGCGAGATAAAACTCCGATCTAAGATTGGTATTACATGAGATTCAAATCTTAAATCTTGAAGAAAAATACATAGAAACAAGATTATTTTGGCATGTGGCAAAATTAAAGAGATAAAAACACTAAAACAAAGTAATAGATGAAGAGAAAGAGATTTTGACCAAGATTCGAATGTAACGAAGTCGGCATTCATAACTAATCGAGCCAAAAAGATGTAGAAACTGTCTGTGAGTGGCAGAGATAGGTGCGAGAGAGAGAGAGAGAGAGAGAGAGAGAGAGAGAGAGAGAGAGAGAGAGGAGGAGGAGGAGGAGGAATAGTGGTTTTCATAAACTTAATTTGTAAAGCATTTTTTACAGGAATAGTGTAAATGATTTAATAGTTACTGTGGAATATGTGTACATATATGTTATGTATATCTTTGCATATGTAACGCCCTACCCCATAAGCACCTAGCATGACTTTAAAAGTACGGACGTTATGAAATAGAGTTTGGATTTATATTGGTGGGATATAATGTTTTGGACACTTAATGGTATTTTGGGATACTTAGGAATAAGAATAAAATTTTATTATATTGAGGTTTTATTATTAAGGTTTATAAGTGTCTTTAAGTGGATTTTATTTTTAATACCTAGTGTGTGTATTTTAGAATTTTAAATACGTGACATTTTCATATAAGGTAAAAAAAAAAAAAAAAACCTTAGCAATTAAGGAAACCGGCAGACACCTCACGACACACCAAGCACCTCACCAACGTTCTCCCTTTTCTTTTTCCTTCTCTTTCCTCCTTAACCGCCTCACAACTTCATTTTTTTTTTTCTTTCTTTTCTTTTATTCAAGTCACTATATATATGCATGGCTTGTATGCCATTTGTTTGGCAACAAGAACAATCTGAGGACAATAATCTTATTAAGGTTAGTTTTATATATTATTTTTTTTCATTCTTTCCTTTATATTTTCATTATAACATTTATATATATATAGTTTAAGTGTATTATTCTTTTTAAGATTTAAATATTTTAAATGGATTTTTAGTATATAGTATATAGTTAATTATGGTTTCTTGGGGGAATATATTTTTTTAAGAGTATAGGATTTTCGATCTTTTAAAGAATTATTATAAATATATATAACATGATATAGGTATATATATACTTCCTAAGTTCTTTTCGTAGGATTTTGATATTATTTAGGGAATAGGACTATTTGATCGGTACCCAAGTATTAAGTATTTTCGTATTATTATTTTGTAGGATCTTAGCACCAGATCTACCTCCAGGTGAGTCCACAAAATCTATTTTATTATATTATTTCAAATATTACAAGATGTATAAGTATGTCTTTTTTTCCGAACCATCACAAAATATTGCTATTTTTGGAACGATATTACTTAGTGTGTTTTTGGAGATGTTTTCCACAATGTGTTACGTGTTCCCTAGAAAAATACATAAGAGCGGTGCTCCATATAAGTGTTTCTTTTAAAACAGATTATTACGGTGGTGAATAAGAAGTTTGTCGTACGCAGGTTTTTCTGAAAATATTTATATGTTGGAAAATGTTCTAGCTTGAAAATGTTCTAGTTATTCTGAAAATATTTATACGTGTTTTGACATGCATGAATATAGATCTGGCATTAGCATAATTGTAAAATTTGCATAAGCATGTGATGACTGGCGGATGAGGATTTTTGCTACTATGTAATGTTTATGACTTGAATCTGTTCCAACGGCCGGGAAAATGGCCCTTCGGTTTGTCAATACATATGAAAACCCCATTCCGAACAGGGTTAAAGTTTAGTGAAAATCAAGTGAACGGACACGTTAGCGGATTGCACTGTACGTGGCTAGTGCCCCGTACTAGGGCCTCTTCCGATGACGTGGACAGGTTTTTTACTCTGAGGATGGATCCACTTGAAGAGGGGCGTGGCCCAATCGGTATTTTCGTAGACATCGCATCATGCTCTGCGGTGGGACGGTCGCCTAGTGGAGAGTCAGGAGGGGCTCGAAACTGAGGTTGGCCCCCTGACAGACCTGGTAGGTACCCCAAGAGTTTGTAGCCTGTTTTGACCAGTGATATGGGAGTGCGATTGTTTGTAATCGAGCGCTCGTATGGTGTTTGGCTGATATTGACTACGAGATACCAGAACTCGATTCTAATGGCCTCGTTTTGGGGATCCGGACTTTATCCGTGGAACGCCACTGTTGCATTACATGTTCTTTTAAATTTGGGCATAGAAGCTACGCCGATGTGTCTTAATTCGCTCAGATTTCTCAGCTGCGCTCGAAACCCTCATGTAGGTTCAAGCATCAGTTTTGTTAAAATAATAAAAGAAAATGTTTTCTTATAACATTGCATGAACTGTTTTGTGAAACGGCATCATCATTGTTTTAAAGAAATCACTACAGCACACACACGTGGACTCACTGAGCGTTCGCGCTCACGTTTTTGCATATCATATTTTCTCCTCAGATTTGCTCGGGAAGGTCAGGGGCCCAATAAGCCACTGAAGTTTTAGACCAGGAGTTTTGGATCAAATCTCCCTAGAGAGGTATATGTTTATGTTTTATCTTTCCTAGACTTGAACGGTTTGTAAAGTTTTTCTTTTTATGTTGTCGTGTAAAGTTGTTGATGTAAGATACTTTTGTTTTTATATTGAAACGATCATAAGAAGTTTTTTTTTTTTAATCTTGTGTTCTGAGCGCATTAGTAGTATCTAATTTACTTAAGTTTTCTGTGTATCTTGTGTGTATACCTGTTAGTATGGTTGTAGGATTGTGTTTCATTGTGGAGCTTATAAATTAGTGCCGAGAGACACGCAGATGCCCTACTCAGCCGCAGTTGACCTAGTGGCAGAGTTGGATGCATCACAGCATATCTTTTGATACTGTAAATTAATAGGGTTTGATTACTTGGATTCGTTAGGATTCTCCTTGATCTCTTAGTGATTGTAAGACTTTTGTATTATAAATATTCTGTAATACATCAATAAAAGGTAAGACATTCTGGTATCAAAGCCATGGAGATTCCCTTCTTCACCAAAACCCTATTGTCTCTTCCATATCATTAAACAAAAAATGGCGATAGAGACTTCAGGGAAAACGACATACACTACCGTCTCAATCGCCGACCCAAACTCTCCTTATTGCATCTCCAATTCGAATAATCCCAGCACCCTAATAACACCAATTTTATTCAATGAAAAAAACTTCACTGCGTGGATTATTGTTTTGGAAAACAGTCTTCAAGCAAAAACCAAATTGGCTTTTATTAACGGATCTCTTCCTCGGCCTAGATTGCTATTTTTGAAAACAGTCTTCAAGCAAAAATCAAATTGGTCTTTCTTGATGGATGTCTTCCTCGGCCTGATGATCCCACTGTAAGCCTTACAAACCCATTTTTGTTTCACACTTTTTTTTAAATTATTATTTCTCCAACCCAATGAAATCCCTATGATGAAACCGGACTAGGCCTCATTTTAAAGAGGGACTGGGCTTGACCTAGACCAAGATGCCGGGCGGGGCGGATCCTACCCGACCCACCCAGATGACATGGCTATATAATCTCTCTTTCACACTCGGCTGCCTAATTCCTCATTTCTGTTTTTCAACTGCAGCCTCCTCTCATTTTCTCTCTCTGATTCTTCATCTTCCTCTCTTCTTTCAAACCGTCTCTCGGTTTTCTGACTTCTGCTCTTGAGGACTCCAACCATTGCTTGACCGGTACCGCTAGTCGATATCTGACTACGTGTGCGTAGTTCTCGGTTGAGGAAGAAAGAGTTTAGATACAAGAGAGATAAAGAGATAGTGTTACCTTCTAGTGAGGCCACTGATGTGACTGAGGGATTCTGTTTTTTCTTCTCGGAAGAGTAAGATGGTGATAGTTCTCGTCAATTTGTACAAAAATCGGAGATTGCTACCGCTCCTCCGGTTTATTTGGTTGTACTATCTGCGTCTCTACGGATCTCTAGTATCAGGTAAAGGTTGAAGCTTTGTTTCCTGTTCTATTTACTACTAACTTCTTGTTTGTGTTTTCTACCATCTCAGCTTCCTTTTCGGAGTCAAGAGAGAGTTAGAACAGATCCTTACTCGGATTTATTCAACACTGAAGACGAAGACAAAAAATCTATTATAATAGATAGGTTTCTTTAGATCTTTTTCTTCTTCTCCTTTTTGGTTTTGTAATAGTAAATTGACAAGTTGTAATAGTAACTAGGTTATCAGATCTATAGATCCGTACAACACCCACCTTGGCGGCCACTTGGGATCGGTGCAGTTTATTCGTGAAAAGGATGGGTAATGTCATTAGTGGAAACAAAATTCTATGGTATGTTAACAAATGCGAAGGCGGCTAAGGACATGTACAAAATTCTCAAAACACAATACAACCAAGATAATGTCACATGGCGTTAAACTTAGTAAGTCTCAAAGTCCTACCACAAGGGAGGATACAGAACGCATGAGTAAGATTCCTTACGCTTCCGCAATTGGATCTATCATGTACGCCATATTATGCACTCGCCCAGATGTCTCGTATGCATTAAGCGTGACTAGCAGATTCCAGTCAAATCCTGGTGAACCGCATTGGACTGCAGTCAAAAACATTCTCAAGGACTTAAGAAGGACTAAAGAGATGTTTTTGATCTACAGAGGTCAGGAAGGAGAGCTTGTTGTAAATGGTTACACGGATGCTAGCTTTCAGACTGATGTAGATGATTTTAGATCGCAATCTGGATTTGTGTTTTGTTTGAATGGAGGTGCTGTGAACTGGAAGAGTTCAAAGCAAGATACCGTGGCCGATTCTAGTACAGAGACTGAGTATGTGGCTGCTTCTGATGCAGCCAAGGAGGCAGTTTGGATCAGAAAGTTCATCACAGAACTAGGTGTAATTCCTAGCATTGTGAGCCCAATGGACCTATATTGTGATAATACAGGAGCCATTGCACAAGCTAAGGAACCTAGATCTCATCAACGATCCAAACATATTCTCAGGCGTTTCTATCTCATTCGAGAAATTATTGAGCGTGGAGATGTTAAAATTTGCAAAGTAGACACCAATGACAATGTCGCAGATCCATTGACAAAGCCACTTCCACAACTTAAGCATGAGAGTCATACTAGGTCAATGGGTTTGAGAGTCATGTCAAATTGGTGGTAGGGCAAGTGGAAGATTGTTAGTATATGCCCTAAGACCAATTGACTCACATTTATGATTTATGAAGCATGTATTTTTTAATTGTATTTTATGCTCTTGATCATCAAGTATGTGACTTGATAGTAAAACCCTTATAGCTAATAAAATACTATTCTTATTTGTACCTAGTTTATTACATCTTGTAAACTAGTGTGAAGTTGATTGATGGTCAAGTTTTCCTGATCATGAATATGAGATATAAAATCAATTCATAAATACATATTGAGAATATTGTATTGGACATGACCCAAAGTGAAGAAGAAATATTGCATGGGTTTAAGTTATAAGTATTTCTTCTCAGTTTTATATTTGGTGTCCTTCGACCTGATGTTTCTAATGTTTCTTGCATGGGGAGAAAAATATGTTTTGACATAGTCAAACATCACTTTTAATTAGGTGATCATTATGATTATTGGTTGGCTTATTTTCTCGTCATGGCTTGAATATTGGAGATAGTGAAAGGGATTTGTCCCTCTCTTTTTAGAGAGAGATATCCATAGGGCCCCTTGATAAGGAAGACTGGAAAATATGCATGGCCATGCTCAAATAAGTATTAATAAGGTGTTATTAATATTATTTGTTGGAACAGATCTGCTCGGTGATCAAGTAAATGGTTAATTAAGTTTTATAAGGATGACTTGATCCATGCCTTATACTTAATTAGGATATCGTGTGACAAAAGGACTAAATATTAAATCTGATGCTAGGTTATTATTACATTTACTTAACTTGGGTAAGCATAATGTCTTGTTAGAGGCCGCTTATGTTTTGTGAATAAATATCTAGGACATTTTTTCATTCACTGCCAACGTTAAGTGAACCTACAGGGTCACACGCATAGACGATCTTGTGAGCATAATGTCCACGTTCAATGAATCTAGATTGTGTACAGATTCGTTGAACGTATACAGAAGGGGAATCAGATTGCATATTGTATTTTCTGGTAGGTTAATAAGTAATTAATTTTATTTAATCGAATAAATGAAATTATTTTTTTAATATTACTCATCCAACCGTTGGATGATTATAGGAATAGATGGACGAGATTAAACTGTCATTAGATGACAGTTAGGGTTTTGATATTGACAGCTATAAAAGGTTATGTTAACCTTTTCTTGGGGGCCGTCCTTTATCTGATTAAAGAAAAACAAAACCCTAAACCCTAGAACGGCGATATAGTATCTACCCTCCTCTCTCCGAAATACGACCGATTACCAGATAGTCAGGATCAGTTCTGAACAGTTTTCAGAACACAGAAGGGGCTAGCATCCCGATCACTTGCAGAGGAGTTCGTCGCGTGGATACCAGTAGAGGGCGAAGCGTACAAAGCAGCGCCTCCACAACGAACAATAAAACACAGAGGTAATTTCTATCCAATCAGTTTTTCTAGTATGTGCAGATCCTATTGGTGGATTTCTGTAGTTTTATTTTGCTTTGTTTTTGCCTATGGATTCCAACATGTCGATGATATCCTGCTTACAGTAAATGACTCGAAAACATGTGAAGAACTCAAACGGTTCTTAGATGCAAATTTTAAAATAAGGACCTCGGAACCCTAAAGTATTTCTTAGGGATTGAGGTAGCCAGATCTTCACAAGGTCTTTTTCTATGCCAAAGAAAGTATGCGACTGATATAATTGTTGAATGTGGACTCGCTGGAGCGAAACCGAGTACCACACAATTGAGCAACAATATAAGCTGGCAGAAGAATGTGGAGATTTCTTTGGAAACCTAAGGAGATATAGACGTTTGGTTGGTAGGTTACTTTATCTAACTATCACCAGAGCAAACATCACGTACGCAGTCCATATTTTGAGCCAATTTATGCAGCAATCTCAAGATAAGCATCAGGATGCAACTCTGTGAGTGGTTTGATATATAAAGGGTAACCTTAGCTGAGGAATCTTGCTTCCCAAAACTAACCAAGACTTAAATTTAATTGCTTATTGTGACTCTGATTGGGCAGTGTGTCCAAAAACGCACAAATCTGTTATGGGATATTTTTTGTGAAGTTAGGTGGTGCACCGATTTCTTGGAAATCCTAGAAACAACAAGTTGTCTATCGTTCTTCTGCAGAAGCAAAATACCAGTCAATGACAAATACAACAAGTGAAATAGTATGTTGAGAAGTTTGCTAAAATTTCTTGGAGTCAATTTGGGCCTGCACGTTTGTATTGTGATAGCCAGTCAGCTTTTTACATAGCAGCCAATTCGGTATTCCATGAACGACAAAACATACAGATATTGACTTTCATTTTGTCTGTGAGAAAATACAGGATAGGACAATTGTTACTTGCCAAATTGGTACAAAAGAACAACTTGCGGACACTTTAACTGAGGTACTCATTCAAAGGCAATTTGAATATTTGACAAGCAAGTTGGGTGTCTTGGATCCTCACAAGCCAACTTGAGGGGATGTTAAATATCGTGTATATATATTATGTATATATTTGCATATCTTTTTGATACTGTAAATTAATAAAGTTTGATATACTTTGATTGATTAGGATTCTCGTTCATCTCTTAGTGATTATAGGACTCTTGTATTATAAACATTCGGTAATACATCAATAAAAGGTAAGACATTCTCACAGTTACTAAAAAGAAATCTTGAATAGGGTGATCGGTGGTAGTGATTAGTAGGCATACGATTTGTTTAAGTAAATTTGGGTAGTATTAAAAAAAAATTAAAAACAATATATAAATCTTATATTTTGAAACTTAAAAAAAATAACAGTATCTATGAAAGAGAGGGAGTAATTCTTATGTTTAAATTTAGAATGAGAAGTCATTTTTTTACTGGTGCGGTGACATCAAGTTATAAAATGAGTGAGATTGGAAAAGTTGGCTGGTATCTCTTTTAGGTTAGTTTTCCCCCCTTCCCCCCTCCCGCCCTTTCTTTTTTGGGTATTCATGAGGTAGATCATGTGAGAAGATTTTTTTTTTTTTTTTTTTTTCTAGTGGTTATGGATTTTGTTTGTGTTAGTTAATATGAAGAAACATGGATTTGTCTCCTATTTCTTTCTAGCTCTTAAATAATTTTATTTAGGTGGAGTGGGGGGACTCCTTGGTCTGCTTTTAACAATTAGAAGCTTTGATATTTAGGATTAGGCACATCTTATCTAGTTGATCCTTGTTATTTTCATCTTCAAACATATTCTAAAAGAGAAAGCAAAAGACAAAAAACAAGAGGACTAAAATTGAAAAGATAATATTGGATGAGGATAGTCTTTGCCTAAAACCTATGCATACAAATTGGAAACCTTTCAATGCGGAAGGGATTTTTTTTTTGGGAGGGGAGAGAGAGAGAGAGAGAGGAGATAATAAGATGAAAAAGAAGAGAGGGACAAGGGGAAGTTGCCTTTGGAAATATTGACATGAATTAGTTTGTTGTATTCCATAGCCAAACAAGAGTATTCCCATTATGAAGAAGATAAAATATAAAGTTTCATTAAAAATGGCAAAATTTTCAAGTTAGGGAGATTTTTGTGTACAAATGTTGCTTTTTCTTTTCTTTTGCTTCTACCAAATGTGGTACAAGATAACATGGGTTTCAAACTGAATAACCAATTAAGTGAAATACCACCCCATCTATAGTTGTTGTTGGTACTTGTTTGGTTTTGGTTTTGTTACCAAACAAACAAAGTAACTTTTTTTACTTCATAATGTTATTTTTATTATTATTAATATTATTATTTTTTTTTTTTTGAAGAAAGGGGGAAAATGACTTTTGCTTTATCAATGACCCTTGGCCACCCAATCTAGCCAAGGAAAGAATTCATTTCCATTCTCACATATATACCCATTATATAGGTTGGTGTATAAAAATACAAGTTGCTTATGACATTTCTTCTATTAGAATCTATTATAATTAAAAGGGAATATAATTTAGTGAACATAGCTTCTTTGTTCCTCAATAAGAGTTGTTCAATTTATCACTTTATTCGTTCGGATATATGACATGATTGATAATATGTATATTAAAGACACTTATGTGATACAACTGAAGAGTTAAAACAACACAAATCTCAAAAACTCTAACATCACATATAATTAAGATCCCTGTCATTTTGGTGAATACTCTTCGGGCATGTTTGGTTTGAGGCTTTTAGTTAGGAAAAGGATTAATTCACACTTTTTTTTATAATGTACTTTTGCTTAATCACTTTTTCTTTAATGAATTATTTTTAACTTTTTAAATTTCTTAAGTAGTAATACTTTTGATTGGATGTTAAGGTCCTTCCATCTTCAAGTACGGAATCTAAAAAAATATATTTACAAAATAAATAAGCACGTCAAGTTAAATAATGGTAGTACTGAAATGGATACTTTAAAAACGTTCATAAATCCTTCAGTTCCCAACAAATTTATTGGTCGAATTATGATGTGCCTAGTGTTATAAAGACCTTATATCATCCAATTGAAAATTTTAAACGAGTCAAAAAGTTCAAATAATTTAGTAGAGGGAAAAATGGCAAGACAAAAATAGATTAAGGAGAAAAGAGTAGATTAATCTCAGGCTCCGTTTGAATGGCCAGAAAAGTAAGCAAGAAATTAATCACTTTCTAAAATTTTAAATTCCAATGTTTGGTTTATTACTTATGTTTTGGGAAAGGAATCAGATTGATTCCTAAGATGTGGGAAAATAAATTGAGAATCTTGGGATTGTGAATCTTTACCCGAAGGTATATTGTAATTCCTTTCTTTTTTATTCTAACAAAATAATAATAAAAATATTTTTTAAAATAAATAAAAAAGATATTTAAAACCCTTTTTTCGTTCTTTTTTTTTTTTTACATATTACTTTTTTCTAGTATATTATTACATAAAAATATTAAATCTTCTCTAAATTAATTTATAAAAGTAGCCTCTCTCTCTCTCTCTCTCTCTCTCTCTCTCTCTCTCTCTCTCTCTCTCTCCACCCCACGTTGAAAAATATTTTTTTTATTGAATTAGATGGATATTTTTTTAAAGGTAGATAAACTGAATATCAAATTGACGAAGCATGATGTATAGAAATAGAATTAAAGTTTTTTATTTAAGAATAAAAGAGTTTTTTTTACTATGGAATTTATAGTTTTATTTTGATTTTTCTTAAAAAATAATATATTTAAATTGTATAACATTTTTCATGATATTATACAAACACAAATTTATATGAGATATTTATATGTAATTTAAAATAGTATATTAAATTTTAGGTTAGATATTACTAGGGTCATTTTGGCCAAATTGATATAACTATAAATTCGTTATCTGGTTGCATTTTATTAAACTAAATATTTGAAAAGAATTCTTGTTATTTTTCCTTCTTAATATTCTGGCATATCCCAAACAAAGTAAAGTACTGTTATGTATGAATTTACATTCTACGGATTTAAATTCCAAATAATCACATTTATACCTCAATTTTCCTTTCCCGTCAATCAAACTGGGTCTTAAGGAAAATGAAAAGTATTCTCTAAGAAAAAGTTTTTCTCTTGATTGATAACTAAGAAAAATATTATGAAAAATAAACTAAAGAAAATTTTAAGGAAAAGTTTAATTCAAAGATACTTCCTCAATTTTTTTATAAGAGAAATAAAAAATTGAAAGAAAATGCATAATAATCTATTTTTTAAGTAAACCATTTTTATGAAAGTAGAAGATTAAGCTCTTTTATGTGGAAAAGATTAAGGGCTTGATCATTTAATTTTATATTCTAATTTCTCTAGATGAAATTAAGATTTACGATGATCATCTTCTTTCCCTCTTTGGCTTTTCTCATATAACCTTAAATTATTTTTCTTCTTTAATAATTAAATTCTTACTAAATTTTCTCTAAACTCGTCTTTTCTTTTTTCAATAACAAAATAAGAGTATTTTTCATCATTTATTTTTTCTAATGAATTTATGATTGATCGGTAACAAGATGAATTGTGAAGGAAAAATTATTTTTCTAATGTACGATTATTGAGGTCATTTTAGAAGAAAAAAATGACAAAAACAATAAATAAATTGCATAAAATTAAAAAAATAACACAAAAATCTTCTGCTCTCTAATATACAATTAATGTTCATAGTGTGTGCTAATATTATTTTTTATAGTGAAAATAAGACTTTTTTTTGTTATTTTTCATTTTCTTTTCTGTCCCAAAATTCACAGATCAAACAAGAAAAACTCTATTCTTTTAGCTAATTAGGTAAAGCTATTTGGATTGCTTTTTTTTTTTTTTTGTTCCATTCAAATTTTCACTTTATGCTTCATCACTTCTTTCACAAAAAACTTAATTTTTACAAACTCCAAAGTAAAAAAAATGCACCTTATTAAAAAATATATATTACAAACTAGGTAGAGCCTAAATAATTTATGAAATTTAATTTTTTAAAGTTTTCTTTCCATTTTTCTCACCAAATCCTTGAATCAAACAGGACCTTAGATTTCCTTCATTAAAGATTTTGTCCTTTTTAAATCTGTGTACTAGTAATAAAAAGATGGAAAATTTAAAATTATTGACTAGTAAATTTTCTACTGTTAAAATAATGCTTATGCTAACTTTAGTCAAAAGTGCATTAAATCTCTGTCTCTCATTGCATCAAAAGACCATGCAAGTTTATGTACAGTGGTAGTAGTACCACATAAATAGCCAAAGCGTATAAATATGTGCATTAAGAGCACAAATTAAAAATGCAGAGACTATCTTGGCCATAAATCAGGTATCGGTCCTTTCAAAATAATAAATCAGGTATTGGTTTCAGAGCCGATTTAATGAGTTTAATATATTTAATTAATTTGACATCCTTTATTGGCAACTGCCCTCCCATCAATCTTAAATTCCTTTTCTTTCTTTTTTTTTTTTTGTCTAAACTAATTTGAAAATTGAACTTAAAAGTTTGAAAAACTTAGGTTCAATTTCACTTTCACCCAAACCCTCTCTAACAAATAATTAAATTTTATGAAATTAAAAGAAATCAATTTTTTCATATTAACATCTAATCAAAGTGCACCACTTGTTCATTTTTTACATTTTGATCTATTTGAATTGTAATTACCATTAAAAAAAATTATATTTGACTTTCGAGAAAAAAAAGTGAAACATATAGTAAAAAATAAAAATTTATTAAGTTGCAATTTCAAATATATTCTTAACATTCACGAAAATTCAAATTAAAAAATATTAAATAACTCAAATTAATCACTATTCTTTATACACTCACTATTTAAGTTTAGAATTATCATAATGAAGGTTTTTAGGTTTTATTCTATTTCTTTCCTCAAATATATTATATTTCTAAAAAACATATATTGATTTTTGTGAAAAAAATAAAAATAAAAAAATAAGAAAGTGGCCCCGTACTCATTATTATTAATAACCGTGGGTTGAATCTAAAATTGTACCCTAACCCCAACATATTTCTTTTTTATGGAAACTAACCCTAACATACTAGATTCTTTACAAACAAAAAGGTTAATTGCAATATATCTCTTAAGTGGAGTTAAAAGCAGTTTAATTGCATTTTATTTTTTAGTTGAAAAATAAGCAGTTTATCATTTAAAATATATAAAAAGTTTAAAATACCTCTTTTTATGTAAGTTATGATTTATTGCAAAACAACCTCTTAAAATTCGATATAAAATTATTTTAATTCATAGTTTAATTTATAGATATAGTTTTTTTCAAAATACTTTTATACAATTTGTAATAATATCTTTTTAATATATATTTTTTAAAGATTGATTATTTAACTTAAAAAAAATTGATTATTCAAGAAAAATTAGTATATTGATTTTAAACTTAATACAATGAAAAATAAAATATTTGGAAGTAAAATACTAAAATAATATACGAAAATATAATTTTTTTCTTTACATTAAATACTATTAAATTTAAAGTTACCTTGTTTTTCCTTAAACAATCAAGTTTTTTAAAGTTAACTAATCAACTTTGAAAAAGTATGACTAAAAAGATATTATTACAAACTTGATGTAAGTATTTTGTAATAATATTTTTTTCGTCTATATTCTTTAATATGTTTATTTAACTCAAAATAAAACTTTATATAAGTATTTTGTAATAGTAATTTGTTAGTTTATATTCTGTAAAATGATTATTTAACTCAAAATAAAAATATTTTATTTAAAATAAATAAATGGTTAGAATTAACGATAAAGAAAAACATTAAATTTTCATTTATTATTTTACTACTTTACTTTCGAGTATTTTATTTTTTCATTGAACCAAATTTAGAATCACCTTACTGATTTTCCTGAATATAGACTAAAAAAATATTGTTACAAATTTTATAGAAATATTTTATAATAGACTATAACTATAAATTAGGCTATAGACTAAAATGATTTTATATCAAACTTAAGGGGTTTATTTTGTAACAAATCATAACTTACATGAATGGGTGTTTTGAACATTTTACATATTTTAGAGGTAAATTGTCTATTTTTAAACTTCGGGGGTAAAGTGTTTTTAACTCCCACTTAAAGAAGTATTTTGCAATTAACCTTACAAAAAATGAATATATATTTATATATATACATAGAGAGGGGGGGAGGGGGAAGGGAAGAGGTAAATGACACTTCTAACTAACTAAACTACCAACTGTTATATAGATCAAGTTTTTAAATTATAGTATATTTTTTCCCCTAAAAAAAATGCTTAAATTATATATTATTCATATTTGCTTACCTCTTGGTGATCAAAAGAGTAATGTTACAAGAATTAAGGTTGATCCAATTAAATAGATTAAGTAGAATAAAAGTATTATTTGCGATAGAAAATATTTGTATAAATAAAATGTAGAAAGTATATTTTTCTTGTATTAACAATTTTATTTATTAAATTCCACAAATTTTTTTTGGCCAAAAATACATTGGAGTTAGAAGGTTTATTATTTTATTTTTTTTGTTTTTTGGTGAACTGAGTTTGGAGCTTTTAGTGAATGGAGACTCATAACATTCATTTCAATGTAACTTGCGTTATACCCTAGACTTTTTAATAAGACCATGGAAATCATATGAAAAATCATATAGCTCATGGAAATCGAATGTGAGAATTTCGATCAGTTAATTTATAATAGATTTTCTAATAAAAAAAGACTATATTGATAGTTAAGGTTAATCTTTTGTTAAAAAAAATTAAAGTTGTTCTAATTAATTGGAATAACTTGAAAGTAAAATTATCAATACAATAGAAATATGTTTTCTACTTCCTATTTGTACGAGTACTTTTTATAATAAATAATACTTTATCTCCATATGATCAAATTAATTGAATACTTTAATTTTAATTGATATAAATATGAAGAACCACAAATACTTTTAAATTTGAGTTTGTATGTTGCGTGCCAAATAGATCATGCAGTTACTCTCTGAACATTGTAGCATAAGTGATGAAAAAATTAAAAGAATACATAAGTTTCTATAAAACTTATTGGTTAATTTTCTTCACCACTTGTATATATACAAAGTTATGCTAAGTTACTATACAATATACATATTTAACAAACGAACAACCAAACAAAATATGTTTATCATTGATACTCATTCTCTGTAGTCATTAAGGTTTCGAAGTAGAAAAACCTTCAAAAGATATTCTAACAAGTAGGATATTCTTAAAAACTCTTTAGAGAAAGTATTTAACATTTAGTTGCACATAAAGACCCCACACCATATTCTACAATTTTAATGTTCTACAATTATTTATTATTTAGCAAAAGCAACAATTTAATTCATTAAATTTGAGTTTAATTTAAAAAATAATTTTTTTAAATTTGAAAGAAGAGGTGAATTACATAAAAAAAGAAAAAAATTGGAAAGAATTATTGTCTAAATAAGGGCGTACTTGAATAAGAATTTAGTTAGTGTTTTTTTGTAAAAATATTTTTTACTCTAGACCTACATCTCCCTTATAAATATTTTATCCCTCACGATTTAGAAAAAAAGTAACTGAACTTACACCCTTATTTTTTTAGCATTATTTCTTATCTTCAGGTTTTTTTTTCTTTTTGAGTCCCTAGACTATTTTTTTAAAAACTTGTGGTCCCAATACTAATCCAGGTGAAAGTAAACCATATTATTTATTTGATCCTTCGTGTTTTTAGGTTGAAATATCAATTTTATAACATGAAAAGTGTGACCGGATTCTATTGTGAGGTAAGGAGATTAAAACTGACGATAAAATTAAGAATTAACTACAATGGTAAAACAAATAAAATACCTTGGAAATTAAACATGCCATTTTCTATTTCTTCATACAGTAGTTTGGCCTCATTTTAGATTAAAGTCATATTTTATGCAAAAATCATTAAGAGGTGTAAGAGGTGGTACATTATTGATGAAAATTACATAATATGAAGGATTTTTTTATTAAAATAATCATCTTTTTAAAAGTAATATTAAAATAATCATATCATTAATGTACATTTTTTGGTCAAAGTGCCTATAGTAATTTCTAATATTATTAATTCTTTACCTTTATTTAATTTTCTTTTGTTATTTCTAGTTGTGATACCTCCTTTAGTTTTTCTTATTTACAATCTTTTTTAAAAAATAATTAATTCTTTAGTTTATGAAATTCTTATTTTATTTAATTGGAGGAAAAGTATTAATCTTATAATATTTTTATTCTATCTACATTTAGGAAGTTAAGATTAACAAATAATTTATATATTCAAGGATTCAATAATTAAAATTCAAAATATCATTCATTTCATAAATTAAAAGTCATGTCTTTTAAAAATGAGTCTATTTAAATTTTAAAGTATATAAAAATATTAAATCTGGATTATATTTGAATTTGTCTTGATTTATAATTGGTAGTTTGTACCCACTCTATAAGATCCCAAATCATAATTTTTCAATAATTTTTTATTTATAATTTTTAAAATAAAATAAGTCACAATGCATTTCCTAATTCAATTAAAAAAATTTTATAATCATTTTAAAGTTTGTTGAATACTAGCATTACTAATACAATTTGAATCACAATATTCAAATTTAACTAACAATACTAATACATAAGAAATTAATTTATAAAAAAATGAAAATAATCTCTTAATATATTTTTCAACCTTTTAATTTTCTAAAATGAAATTATTCAACATACAAAATGATACATGTAAAGAAAACAAAAATAATTTATATTTTCATAACCCTCTAACTAAAAGACAGTTTATTTTTTATTAATGAAATTGATGAGATTTTATTTTAATTGTTGAATTTTTTTTTTGAATGTTGAATACTTACCTATATAAAATATTTCTTAAGCTTGAATTTCTAAATATTTTTTTTTAATTAAATAAAAGAACAATTTCAGTAAACAAATAATGAATGGTCTCTTAAAGAAATATGATATCCAAAATAACATAAAAAAAAGAAAAAAGATGAAATTGATAATTGGACAAAAGTTGACATTAACCTAGCTAGGGTAGAAATTAAACCTTATGAAAGGTAAAGAACATTCTACATATTTGCAAGGATTGAACCCCCCAACTTCTAGGTTGAGAAGTCTCATCTTTTGCCACGAGGACAAGATCTCATGGGCACAAAAAATCACAATGTAAAATTGTATTTGAACTAGATTTAAAAAAGAAAATGCATTATTTTCTTTTTTTGGACATTTTTTGGTGAAAATTTATCACTTCCATCATGTTCTTTTACTTGCTACATTTTATTAATTATTGTATTTTTTTACTTGTCATATCATGAAAACTATACAACATGTAATGAACATTTTTCCATTTAAACCATAATTAAAAATAAATTCCAATATCTTTTATAGTTTTTCTAACATAGAGATTTATGGATATACCAATGAGGAGAAAGAAGAGCTTAGAAAATGAGGAGAAAGAAGAGTTTAGAATTTGGAGTTCACACATTAAAAAAAATATAAAATTTTGTAATTTTTTAAACAATATGATCTACGAAAATGACAAAAACAAAGGGAGTATTTATAACTTAGTGACTTAATTGAAGATATATATTTGGTTATTTGATTCAAGTTTCGGCTCTAAAATTTAAATTTTTTCGATTTCTTTTTGTTTTTTAAAATCAAATTGAATTATATTTAGTTGAAAACTAAATAGATAAAATCAATATTTTTTTTTATTTTGATTGAAATTTAAAGTATTTTTAGGTGTAAATTGTTTAGCTAAACTTATACTAGATTATATAATCCCAATTATAAAAAAAAAACTTCATAATCTCATATATAGCCTAATTGAAACTAACTTAAAAATGATATATTATCATCTCAAATATGTAAAAATTAAATTATAGTAGGAATTAAAATATCAATATATAAGCTATTTCAATTTTTTCAAAATAAAACCAAAAAATAAACTAAATAATGTTTACTTTTCAAAAAATGAATAAAATGAACTAAAAAACGAAATATAAAATTAGATCCAATTTAAACTAAATAATGAACATCCCTAATAGTGATATGTTCGAAAGTTTGAATCTACTTCATGACCATATTCTAATATCAAATAAGATTCAATTATAGTCTGTATGGACGTAGCTCAATTGATTATGGAGATGCATAGTTGATATCAAGGTTCAAATTATGAATTTTTGGTTTTGGGAGTTTTGAAAATCACAACCGACTCACTTTAGGACTCCACTTTTTTTTCCTAGAAGAAAAAAAGGAAAAGGAAAATTTTTTCTTAGAAGAAAAAAGAAAAAGGAAAAGGAGAAAACGAGGGCATCCTTCATATGCAGCTATTCCCTTCCCTCTATTTGCGAATTGCCATTTGCCCTGATTGATATTTTATATAAAGCCGCCATTGCCTCTCTTCTTCCAATCTCAATTTCATTACTCTCTTCCCTCTCAATACCTTCCTCTCTCCTTCTCTCTTTCTCTCGCTGTCTCTCTCTCTCTCTCTCTCTAAACCCATTCATTCATTGCATTCTTCTCTCTCTTTCATGCTCTTGGTGCCTCTTTTTTTCAGTCATATACTGAAAAAGGGAGAGTTTTAGATTTAAAGTGTGAAAGTTGTAACAAAGCGGATAAGGTTCAAGAACAAAGACCCTTGTGAAAAAAACAGCTGTTTTTTCTTGTAACAAGGGAGATAATACTTTAAACAATCTCTCTTTCACTAAGGTTTCTCTTTCTCTCTGTTTTCTGTGTATATATAGGCACGTAATAGAACTGGCACATTGACACACATATGGTTTGATTTTAACAGTTGGGTCAAGAATTGATTTGTCATTGTTGTTTATTGAAGGAATTGAAGAAAGGGGATTCTTTTTTTTTTTTATTTTGTTTTTCAAAAGAGAGAAAAAAATGAAGTACGTTTTGGTTACTGGAGGAGTTGTGAGTGGCCTTGGAAAAGGGGTGACTGCAAGCAGTATCGGACTCATACTTAAGGCTTGTGGGCTTCGTGTTACTTCAATTAAGATTGGTATTGCTGCTTTCCTTTTTGCTTATTTTGTGGGTTTTCTTGCATATTAATTTCTGAGAAATGTCTGTTTCCTTGCGTTTTTGGATGATTTTTCATGGATTCGCCGCTTGTTTCCTTTATGAAATGCAAAAGGGGTTGTAGTTTTTCTTTTGAAAAAGAGATGTGGATGGGTGTGTGGTTTAAGGGGAGAAAAGAAGAAAAGAAACAAATGGATAGGTTTAATAAGAAATCTTCTTGAGATTGTAATTGGTATTCAAAAGTCATGGATCAGACTCAAAAAGACGTTTAACTTTTTCTTTCCACCTTGTTTGTTTATTGATTTCTCCAAAATATATACGTCTGCAGTCCTCTGTTCTTGTTTCTTTCTTGCCCTTTTTTCCTTTTCAATGTCTCTGTTGTGTGATTTTACGCATGTTAATTAAGCAGGCTGATTATGGTACAATACAAATTGAGGAGGTTTGCTTCTATCTTCTTCATCAGAAATAGTATTCTCAATTTTAGAGAGCCTGATCTTGTTAAAGCAGCCGGCTTTCACACTTTCTAAAAAGCTTTAAGCTTCACATTCTCTTCTTTCCTTTTCTACTGTGTGCGACTGCATAGAAAAAGTCACTGTGCATACATGTAAGTGTAGAATATGTTCTACCCCCCTTTAAAAGATAATGTATTTAGGTAAGTTTGGAAATATCAGAAAGTTATTGGCATCTTAGATGGTCTGGCTTTGCATTCTCCAATACATCAACATGTTTGGAATCGTATGTTCGTCTCTATCTAGTGGAAAATCCATATTGTTTTTCCTTTTTAAAAATTCTTGGTAATTGGCCTTTTTTTAAAAAAATTTCTTCTTTAACTGAAATTTCTGTCCTAAGAACAAGGCGATGTCTTTTCTTGAATTTACAATTTGTCTGTGGAATTCATATGCTGCTTTTTCCTATTTTCTATCTTTCTAATTAAATTCATCTTCCCTTTTTTTCCCCCTTTCAGATCCTTATTTGAATACGGATGCTGGCACTATGTCCCCTTTTGAACATGGAGAAGTATTTGTCTTGGATGATGGTGGAGAGGTTAGTAGAGGATTTGTAATGATACCCTAGGCTGTGGTAGTTTTTGAAATCCCTGTTTCTTCTGTTGCATATTTCCTTTAGTTTATACTTATCAAGAGTGTTTGGTGGGGGTGACCCATATTTCTGAGGTGGTTAAAGTTGAAAATCCAAAATGGGAAGTTTTGTGGAGTCCCTGCTTGCCGACTCAATACAAACTTGAGATTTTGTTATTTGCATTTTCTCCTGTTCATAAAGTAAAAGGGGCCAAAGCAATTAAACTAATAGATATGGCAAACTTTAAAAGGGATCCTATTTCCAGTGCAATATTGTATATCATTTTCTTTTTTCAAAATGCCATGCAATATTGATTTAAGTATGGTGTTTTCCTATGATACCAATGAAGAGAAGCCATATTTCTTCTCATGCAGGTGGACCTGGACCTGGGAAACTATGAGCGTTTTCTGGATATTAAGTTGACACGTGACAATAACATAACCACTGGAAAAGTTTACCAGGTAAGAGTGAGACTTCTCAGTTTTGTTGATTTTTCTCTGTTAGTTTATTTAGTTTCTTTTTTTACCTCAGTTTCACTGCCTTCTGCATGAGTTTCTTCTTTGATTGTTCTTGGCTTGTAATGTTTTCCGCTTCTTCTATAACAGTCTGTCCTTGACAAGGAAAGGAAAGGAGATTACTTGGGAAAAACTGTCCAGGTTAGTTACTGATTCAAATTTGTGACTTGGGATTTCTTGCTTTACCAATATGATATGGCTGTGGTTCTTCTTTTAGGTTGTCCCTCATATTACAGATGCCATACAAGAGTGGATTGAACGTGTGGCACATATTCCAGTTGATGGGAAAGAGGGTCCAGCTGATGTTTGTGTCATTGAATTGGGTGGCACAATAGGTACATTAGCCACTGTATTCTTGACTCTTGCTGTAGGGCTTCTTGCAATTTGTGGGTTGAAGCAGACTGATTGATTGATTACATGTGTTTTGCTTCAGGGGACATTGAGTCTATGCCTTTTATTGAAGCTCTAGGACAGTTTTCTTACCGTGTCGGTAAGATCTCCTATGCCCTCTATAATTTAACAGGAGATAAACTGGCATTTACTCGAAGGATTGTAGCTTTTGAACTTAACTACTAACTTGTTTGCACAAATTCATCTGTCTCAGGTGCTGCCAACTTTTGCTTGGTGCATGTGAGCCTTATACCAGTTCTTAATGTTGTTGGAGAGCAGGTAAAGCTTCTGCAATAAATAATGAGAACATGCATGGACCTTCTGTATTCCAAAGTCAATTACAATCTCAGTGTATTGAGTGCCTTGCCTGTTTTGGATTTTTAGAAAACAAAGCCAACCCAACACAGTGTCAGAGGCTTGAGGAGCCAGGGACTTGCACCAAATATTTTAGCTTGCCGCAGCACAAAGGTTTTTTGATCCTAATCCTTCATAAATCCTCCTCTTTTATCAACTGTCATTTCTAATTGTGGTGTATTTTTCAGGAACTTGATGAAAATGTCAAGGAGAAGCTTTCCCGATTTTGTCATGTTCCGGTAATAGCTTTAAAGATCTCTTTATGATTCTGTGTTCAGCATATTCTACAATTCTGTCTGACGCCAAATACTTCAAAACTGTTTTAGTTGGACAGCATAATCTCGCTCTATGATGTTCCTAATATCTGGCATGTACCCCTGCTTCTAAGAGTAAGCAGTCATATATAATTTCCTTAATTATGTACATTGTTTTGCAATAAAAATTTATATAGTCATTTCCTTCTTGTTTAGGACCAGAAGGCCCATCAAGCAATCTTGAAAGTCCTGAACTTGAACAGGTTTGTCTACTAATTTGTTTGTCTTACTTTAATTCATTTGAATGTCATTATTTGACATAGTTATAACATTTTTTTCCCACCTGCAGTATTGCTTGTCAACCTGCTTTGGGAGAATGGACCGCTAGGGCTGAACTCTGTGATAGACTGCACGAACCTGTATGTTCCTGGAGTTTATGTAAAATTAGCATCAAATAGTTTCATGAATTTTTCCCATGGTTTAAGTTTTACCTGACTATTCCACTGCTAACTAACAGGTGAGAATTGCAATGGTTGGGAAGTACACTGGACTTTCTGATTCTTACCTCTCTGTACTCAAGGTAAATGCCATTCTATTTTGGCCCTGTTATCAATTGCTTATGCTTTTTTAAGCAGTTGGAAAAAAAGTGTTATTAAAAGTTGTTTTTAAAATATTAATATAACATTTTTATTTTTAACCATATCAATAAGCAGAGGCAGTTTTGAAAAGCATTCCTATAGTAGTTTTTCAAAAATAGCTTTCTTTCAACTTTTTTCAAGTTGAAAGCAGGTAGAATGAGCAGTCGAGAACAACTCAAAAACAAGTTATAGCTTAAAATAAAGGTAGAAGTTGCTGATTTTAAGCAATAGAGAACAGGACCCTTATTGTTGTATATGGTATTCTCTTTTTGCTACTGCAGTCATGCTTATTCAAATGTTAATGGGATGATGACACTAATTTGATTCTCTTCTTGCTAATACATATCTTTTCTGTTTGCAGGCTCTTTTGCATGCTTCTGTGGCTTGCCACAGGAAACTGTGCATTGATTGGGTTCCTGCCAGTGACCTTGAAGTTGCAACAGCCAAAGAGGTCACATTTCTTATTCTTTTTTTTTTGGGTACTGTTTTATCTTTCTTGTAACCTCAAATTGACTGTTTCTTCATTCTCACAGAAACCTGATGCTTATAGAAGTGCTTGGACTTTATTGAAGGTTAGTTATGTTTCAGTTCCTTGGATGTTTTTCATGTAACTCACTGTTCTTTAGCTCTCTAATGAGTACTTGAATTACAGGGTGCAGATGGCATACTTGTTCCTGGAGGTTTTGGAGACAGAGGAGTAGAGGGGAAAATTCTTGCTGCCAAATATGCTCGTGAAAATAGGAAACCATATCTTGGAATATGTCTAGGAATGCAAACTGCTGTTATTGAGTTCTCAAGAAACGTTCTTGGTCTGCTTGATGCCAACAGCACGGAGTTTGATCCTGACACTCGAAATCCATGTGTCATTTTCATGCCAGAGGTTTGAATTTCTATAATTTGTTAAATTAAAATTGCCTGTTAACCTTTATTATCTGAATGAATTTTAACATACCAGTGTTGCGCATTCACTTTGCATTTTAACAGGGATCCAAAACCCATATGGGCGGTACCATGCGCCTTGGGTCAAGGAGGACATATTTTCAGGATATGGATTGTAAAGCAGCTAAACTGTAAGTACATTCCTTTGTCCCTCTTCTCTTACCATTCTGTCTAAATGTTTTCTTTCAACTTGAAAACTATCTGTCTAAATGTTTTCTTTCAACTTGAAAACTATCTATTCTTTTAAGGAAAAAAGGAATGCAAATTGTGTCGTTTTCATTAAGCTTGTCCAGATGATCTTATAAATTTGCAACAAGGACTAGTGAAGTTGGTTGGCATTTTATTTCACTTCTGAAGGAGAGGGTTGAGGGTAACATTGGACAAGTCCAGCAACTTATCCAGCCACTTAAAGACTGGTTAACATTTTCCTTTTTTGGTATTTAAATGTTTAAGGAAAGTAGTTCTAATGTTCTAATGTTCATGAACCTGAATTGACAATATACATGTGTTTATCATTCATAGAGTCAAGTGGATTAGGGGGGGAATTATTCTTATGTTCAAGTAGAAATCCTCTTGTAAACAAAGTTTCTGTTCAACCAGATGAAATTCATGCTTTGTTGATAATAAAATGCCACTACATCTTATTCTTGTCATTTGAATGATAGATATGGCCAAAAGAGCTTCGTTGATGAGAGACATCGACACAGATATGAGGTGTGTGCACATCCACAGGACTATTTCCGATTATTGGACATGTATAAAATGTGTCTTCCATTTGCATATTATTGCATTTCACTTAGAACTTTATGAGAACTTGCGAGTAAATAATTTGATGGTGTGCAGGTAAATCCTGATATGGTTTCACAACTAGAAGCTGCTGGCCTTTCCTTCACAGGAAAAGATGAAACCGGTCGTCGTATGGAGGTTAACATCTTCAAATTTGTTTATTTATAGATTTTTATCCATTTTAATTTGCCCCAGATATTGCTTTTTGTAGGTTCTAAGTATTTGCTGATTTTGCTTTGCAGATAATTGAACTACCAAGTCATCCTTATTTCATTGGTGTTCAATTTCATCCCGAGTTTAAATCAAGACCAGGAAAACCTTCCGCTGTTTTCTTAGGTATGCTTAAGCTATCTCATGTTTGATATGATTAATGTAGCGGGTTTAAGTCTATATTGAAGTATAATTGAGAAAGCATGCATGCTCTAAGCTTTTATTGTCTGTTGCCATATCTTTACACTGACATTTCATACTGTTAGAAAATATGTTTGATTGCATTGCTCCCTATACAACACCTGGAGTTGCACATATCAGCATGTAGATGGGGTCGGTCTTATTACAAGTTTGCATGGGGAACTTGAATGAGCTCATGAGCTGTTATGTTAGGCCGTGGGCCCATTGTACATGTCTGCAGTACACGGATCCTGCCTAGTTGATTTGAAAATTTTCAGTCTTTGCCTTGCGTAGTCTTAGATTTTCTCGAGTCGTCCCTACGCTTAGAGAACATGATCTGAACAACTGTTGAACTTTGCATTCTGCACTAGTGAATTAAAAAAGATTTAAAACAAGCAACTTACATCTTTTTCCTTTAGTGAGTTGATGATATTCTTTTAAAACATATTGTCATAATTGGAAACAGGACTTATAGCAGCAGCATGCGGGCAACTTGATTCACTTCTGAGGAAGGGGGTAAAGCTTTACGGATTAGTTAATGGTACTGCTGCATTGAAACCACACCTAAATGGAAATGCAGCAGCCTCGGCTATAAAACCACACATTAATGGAAATGCAACAATGCTTGCCAATGCTGGTCTAGTCGGCATCTATTGCAATGGAAATGGTTTGCATGTTTAGAAGGAGACCTCGACATGTTTGGTGTGTTTTGGCCCTAGCATACATCTATCCATCTGATTCTGATCACCCTTCCCTGTGGGTGTGATTTAGCAATTTTGTTGCTGGCATTTGCAATTGGTATGTATAGTGCATTAGGTGTTACAGCTTCTCAGGTTGACTCATGCATAGGAGTAGAAGAGCTGAATTCCGGTCTTTTAAACGGAACATCTATCATAATTACAACAGAATGAATGCAGTTGGAATGCGGTTGAGGGTTTTTCTTTTCTTTTTTCTTTTTTGTCTAGATTGATTTTTTATGCACGCTAATTATATCCTATATGTAAATTAGAGACCTGGTAGCAAAACAAGACTATATGGGGATTGAGACTTGATGAAGTGAAAAAGTCTTGATCATTTTTCCTTTAGAAGGTTGCTTTTTTATGGTATTGTAGTGCCCTATTTGATGTACTTTTTGATGACCAAATATCGAAGGGCCTCTATTAAAGTTACTCTGTTAAGAAGACTGGAAGTGAAAGGTCACTGTGTTCCATCTTTTTTACACCTCACGTGAATTTACCAATTGTCTCTACTTGCATATCTCTTTTTGTGATCTTTTCTCTCCCTCTCTTGGTTCTGGGAGTGGCGAGCCATGTGGTGGGGCTTTTCCCCTCGTGGTCAGGGAAGTGGAAGAGCCACCAGATTTTGTTTGTATCTAATTGTGTCTGCTAGAGTTTTGGAGATTGGCGGTGGTGCTATTTTTCTTTCTTTGGTGTGCTTCTGCACTTTGTTGCCTCTTACCATTGGTGTTTATCGGTTGCCGATTTCTCTTTGTATTTACATGTGTTTATTTTGTGCATATTTGGGTATTTTGACTCTCTCTCTCTCTCTCTCTCTCTCTCTCTCTCCAGCTTTATGGCAGCTTATTGTTCTCCTTTTGCAATATTCTAGTTCCTACCAGTCAGATCCAAGCTCTGTTAACCCTTATGCTTTGCTAATTTTTTGTCACCCTATTGTCACACACTTACTTTTTCTTGTAAGTAGACGTGCGGCCTTAGCACTCTCGCAAATGCTAATAAAATCATAATTTGCTCAAAATCTCAAAGGCTAGACAAAAACGTTGGAAAGTTGTAGGCAAAGAGTGGTTGTTTATGAAAGAAAGCTTTTATTGCATGGAAGGAGTTTACAAAACTCTTAAGTTCTGGTGTTTACAAATTAAGAGGGTGAACCTATTTATAGGCAAACACTTCTTCAATGGATGGTTAAGATTGCTACATGTGGCAACGATCCAATGATTGCCTTACATCGTTCTAGAACATCCTACAGAAAGATCTAGCGATGGAGTGTTCTAGAGAATTCTACATTAGTCTACATAATGCTTTCTCTATGGTTCTAGAGATTCTAGACTTGTGTAGAGACTCTTAAAGTTTTCTAGGCTCTTCTAGGGGCTTCTAGACAAGTCTAGATCATAGTGGAACCTCTTAGAACGTTCTAGAACTTTGTGGGCTTGTCTAAAAATGTGGAAAGGCCTTTTGTCCTGTAAGCAGGGCGTGACATTCTCCCTCACCTATGCTCGCGATGCCCTCATCGCGCCTTCATCGTGGAATTGTTGGATATGATCTTTGAATTGCCAAAGGGCATCCTCGCGCTCCTAACTTGCTTCACTTTCGGGCAAGTTCTTCCACTTTATGATGTATTCTCGATAGTTTGGAACTCCTCGTCTTCGAATATGGCGATCGGCTAGTATGGCCTCGACTTCCTTATCAAAGGAGGTGACCACGACGGTGGGCGCTCGCTTAGACTCTCTTCGAGTAGGGTCCTCCATGTCTTCGTGATATGGTTTTAAGAGACTCACATGAAAGGCCGGATGAATCTTGAGCTTGGAAGGTAATTGGAGTTTATAAGAGACCTTCCTAACACGTTTCAAGACCGGGAAAGGGCACTCATATCTCCTAATTAATCCCTTGTGGACTTTTCTGAAGCTCTTGAATTGTTGAGGAAGAAGTTTCACCATGACAAGATCGCCTTTCGTGAAACTCCAAGGGCCTTCTTTTCTTGTCTGCCCATTTCTTCATCCTTTTCGAGGCCTTGTTCAAGTACGCTCGTGCCAATTCGGCTTGCTCGTGCCATGATTTAGCAAATTTAAATGCCGATGGACTCTTACCTTCATAGCTTGTGGCAAGAGTAAGAGGCATTATAGGTTGTTGCCCCATGATTACTTCAAAAGGACTTCGGTTGGTTGCCTCACTCCGCTGAAGATTGTAGGAGAATTGGGCCACATCAAGCAACTTTGCCCAATCTCGTTGGTTGGCACTCACGTAGTGTCTCAAGTATAGCTCCAAGAGTGCATTTGTTCGCTCAGTTTGGCCATCACTTTGAGGATGGAAGCTAGTGGAAAAGTTCAATTTTGAGCCAAGTAACTTAAACAATTTTGTCCAGAATCGTCCCGTGAAGCGTGGGTCTCGATCACTCACTATGTTGGAAGGAACTCCCCAAAGTTTGATCACATTTTTCAAGAATAGTCGAGCTGTCTCTTCGGCAGTGCAATCTGCAATGGCTGGAATGAAGGTGGCATACTTGCTAAATCGATCAACCACCACTATTATGCTCCCAAATCCTTCTGACTTTGGCAGGGAAGTGATAAAGTCCATCAAAACACTTTCCCAAGGCCCCTTAGGAATAGGCAATGGGTCAAGTAGCCCCGCTAGTGTTTGTTGTTCAACTTTGTCTTGTTGGCATATGAGGCATGTTCTTACATAGGACTCCACCTCATCCTGCATTTGGGGCCAATAATATGTGGTCTTCAACAGTGCAAGGGTGCGTTTCATACCTGGATGTCCAGCCCATTTGGAATCGTGGCATTCTTTGATCAATTCATGTCGAAGGTTTCCCCACTTAGGCACAAAGAGTCGGTTTCCCTTTGTGTAGATCATCCATTCTTCTAGCAAAAAACGCCTTGTCTTGCCTTCCTTTACGAGTGCTACAAGATTTTTGGCTAAGGAGTCTTGTTGTAGGCCTTCCTTGATGTGTCTAAGTAGAGGGCTATCAACTCGACTGATGGATGCGAGCTCTACCTTGCAGCTTAAGGCGTCAGCTACCACGTTGGCTTTCCCAAGCTTGTATTCCAAGCTATAATCAAACTCCGCGAGAAAGTCTTGCTAGCGAGCTTGTTTTGGACTAAGCTTCTTTTGAGTTTGAAAATAACTAGTAGCAATATTATCGGTCATGATGACGAACCTAGAGCCCAACAAATAATGTCGCCAAACTCTTAAGCAATGGATGATTGTGGTCATCTCTTTTTCTTGCATGGTGTAGCGACGCTCCGTCTTGTTAAGTTTGCGGCTCTCGTAGGCTATCGGGTGACCATCGTGCATAAGTACGCCTCCAATAACAAAGTCCGAAGCATCAGTGTGCACTTCGAAAGGCTTGGAATAATCAGGCAAGCTGAGAACTGGTTCTTTACAAATGGCCTCCTTTAGATCTTCAAAGGCTCGTTGACAATCTTCGCTCCATGCCCATGGTCGATTCTTCTTAAGAAGATCCGTCAAAGGTGCCGCTCGAGCTGAATAGCCTTTGATAAAGCGACGATAATAGTTTACAAGTCCAAGGAAGGACCTTAACTCATGAACTTTAGTGGGTGGCTTTCACCTTTGTATGACTTGAACCTTTGTATCCTCTATCATAAGCTTTCCACCCTTTATCTTATGCCCTACGAACAATACCTCTTCTTGGGCAAATGAACACTTCTCTTTTTTGATATATAGCTCATTGTCTTTTAAGACTTGAAACACTTTTCTCAAGTGTTCCTTGTGTTCCTCCATTGTTTGGCTATATATCACAATATCATCCAAGTAGACTACCATGAATTGATCGAGGTAGGGGTGGAATAGCTTATTCATTAAGGTGCAAAAAGTTGCAGGTGCATTTGTTAGACCAAAGGGCATGACTAAAAACTCGTAAGAGCCATACCTTGTTATGTACGTAGTCTAGGGTTTGTCACCTTCGGCGATGCGGACTTGGTAGTACCCCGAGCGAAGATCTAACTTGGTGAAATACCGTGCATGGCCAAGTTGATCGAAAAGATCTGCTACGAGTGGAATGAGATACTTATTTTTTATGGTGACCTTGTTGAGAGCCCGATAATCGATACACATTCGTAGGAAACCATCCTTTTTCTTTTGGAAAAAAATTGGGGCTCCAAAAGGGGCTTTGGAGGGCCTATTAAAACCGGCATCTATTAAGCTCTTTAGTTGTTTCTTGAGCTCTGCTAACTTCGGTGGTGCCATGCGGTAAGGGCTCATGGCTGGTGGTTTGGCCCCTGGCTCTAGCTCGATTTGATGATCGACTTCCCTTCTTGGTGGCAACTTCTTCGGTAATTCGTCGGGCATGACATATTTGAATTCGCGAAGAACGCCTTCTATTTCCTTTGGAATAGTTAGTTAGGGAGGTATCTCCTCATCGTCGTACTCTTTGAGGATGGTTAGGTAGCTTTCCTCGTCCCTCTTCAAGCCTTTCTCGAACTGCATGGCTGATAGCGCTTGTGGGTCGGACTTGGTAGACCGTAGTGTTGGTACTACGCAAGTCTTTCCTTCGTCCAAGATGCACATGGTGTTGGCAAAAAGAATGGGAAATGTTTTCACTTGATCGAGAAACTCCATCCCGAGAACCACTTTGAAATCGTCCATAGGTACCACGGACAAATTCAAGTAGCCCACCCATGCACCAAGGGTGGTCTTGACACCTCGAGCAATGCCTTGTATTGGCTTGGCCATAGAGTTGACGGCTTTCGCAGACCCAGTGCCACCAACTATTTTAAGGCCTAGTCTATTGGCTTCCTCTACGGAGATGAAGTTATGGGACGCACCTGTGTCAAGTAAAGCCTTCGTCTCCTTCCCATTGATAGTTGCATCTATGAACTGAAGTCCCTTGTCTTGAGTCTTCAGGGTACTTTGGATGACATTGAGGAGTTGTAGTGAGCCGACTTGAGCATCATTCTTTTGGCCACTTGATTCGTGCCCCTTGACATCGACCGTCAAAGCATTGAGTGCCTTTGTCTTTGGACAATCTCGTATCCAGTGAAGCTCACCACATAAGAAGCATCCTCGTTTAGGGACGAAACGATCAAAATTCTCCTTTTGTTTACCTTTATCCTTCGGCTTCCAGGGGCTTTGACCTTGGTTTCGGTTATCTTCCTTGCGGTTGCCTCGCCAATGTTCTCCCCCACCTTTGTTGGGACCATCTTTCTTCTCTTTGGACTTAGATGACTCTTTTTTGCTTGAGTAATCGATCAAGCTTTCGGCTATGATGATGGCAGTAGCAAGGTCTTGCACACCACGATGCCTAAGCTCGATTTTAGCCCAAGCTTGTAGACCGTCCATGAAAAAGAAGAGCGAGTCCTTATCGGACATGTCGGGGATTTCCAACATGAGATTTGTGAAGTCTTTCACATAATCCCGAATGCTTCCCAAGTGTTTAAGCCTTCGTAGGCGACCACGTGCCTCTTCTTCGGAATTTTTCGGGTAAAATTGCCTTTTAAGCTCGCCTTTAAAATCATCAAAGGTAGTGATGGAGTACATACCTCTCTTGACGTCTTCTTGCCGTCGATGCCACCAAAGCATGGCTGTATCGGTGAGGTACAAAGCTGCGCTCTTGATCTTGGCTCTATCATCTATGATGCCTACCGCGTCGAAATATTGCTCTAGCCCCCATAAGAAGTTATCTACTTCTCGAGCGTTACGCGTACTGGCGAAGCTCTTTAGTTTTGGGATATCGACCCGTCGAGATTCCACTATGGATATGGTTGGACCAGCAAGGACCGTCTTTTACATAAGGCTAGGTCCCCTCGAGCTTCCTCCAATTGCATTAACAAGCTATTAAGCTCCCTTTGATGGGTGTCTCGCAAACGGGCTACCTCGGCCATAAACTCATCCTTAAGGGCCTGTAAGTCTACTCGATTAGACTCACCTAGCTTGGTAAGGGCTTCACGCACCTCTTCATGGGTTTCGACAATGTCTGCCTCTAGACCTTCCACCCGTTGGTCTAGATTCTCCATGTGTGCTTCCATGGTGCCCATGCCTTCTTCCACTTGAGTTAGGCGTGACTCAAAGGTAGCTGTGAGGTCCTTGAACTTACCCCTCGGCTTTGGTATAATGGGGTCACATTGCTCCTCACGTCCCCGGCCTTCTTGCGATGACTCCACATTGGTGGTGTCGGAACCCTCTACTTGATCTTTGATGGTCTTCGTCATGGCTTCAACCAAAGCTCTGATACCACTTGTCACGCACTTACTTTTTCTTGTAAGTAGACGTGTGGCCTTAGCACTCCTGCAAATGCTAAGAAAGCCTTAATTTGCTCAAAATCTCAAAGGCTAGACAAAAACGTTGGAAAGTTGTAGGCAAAGAGTGGTTGTTTATGAAAGAAAGCTTTTATTGCTTGGAAGGAGCTTACAACTCTTTAGAACTCTAAGTTCTGGTGTCTACAAATGAAGATGGTGAGCCTATTTATAGGCAAGCACCTCCTCAATAGATGGCTAAGATTGCTACATGTGGCAACGATCCAACGGTTGCCTTACATCGTTCTAGAACATCCTACAGAAAGATCTAGCGATGGAGTATTCTAGAGAATTCTACATTAGTCTACATAATGCTTCCTCTATGGTTCTAGAGACTTCCAGAGGATTTTAGACTTGTGTAGAGACTCCTAAAGTTTTCTAGGCTCTTCTAGGGTCTTCTAGACAAGTCTAAATCATAGTGGAACCTCTTGGAACGTTCTAGAACTTTGTGGGCTTGTCTAAAAATGTGGAAAGCCCTCTTGTCCTATAAGTAGGGTATGACACTATGCTTTTATTATGTCTGTATTTCTTCTTATTCAGTGCTCATAAATGTCGCCTTATAAATATTTTAATGCCCTTGTAGAATTAGGCAAAGGGATCCTACGTTCTCTGCATTGCATTATTCACCATTTTCTTTGATATTCTACAATGCTCTAAAGAAGGATCTACTGTTATATTTCTTCTACTTCTTATTCAATGCTCATTAAGGGTTCATTGTATATAATTCTTTTACACCATATGTGGAATTATGCATGGGGATCCTATGTCCCTGCCTTTATTCATCACTTTCTTCTCATTTTGGAACTTCCTAGTTTCTACTAGCCAGATCCAAGTTTTTCGTAAACCATTATGCTTCCCTCATTTTTTTGTCACCCTGTGCTTTCAAATATTCAGTCTGTCTGTATTTCTTCTTCTTATCGCTTATGAATAACTCACCGTATGGGTTTTTTAATGCCAGCCATGGAATTAGGAAAAGGGATCCTACTTCTTCTTGCATTATTCAGTAGTTTCTTTGACATTTTAGAATGCTCTGAAGGAGTAGGATTTAATACTATAATTCTTCTGCTTGTTCACTGCTTATTAATGGCTCACTGTATGGACTTTTTACCGCTACCTATGGAATTAGGTAGGCGTATCTTGTTCTTTCCTTGTTCGCTATTTTCTTCTCTTTTTGCAACTTATTAATTTCTACTAGCTAATATCCAAGCTCCATTAAACTTTATCCTTCGTTCATATTTTGTTACCTTATGCAGCCAGTATTCTAGAAGTCTTATCAAAATGTTTTTGGGGATTCAGTAATAGAGGTGGTCCAACACTTCTTTTGTACCGTAAGGGCTGAGAAATAGTTTACTTGTGAAAACTTTAGACTGCTTTCTTACCCAATAACTATATTTCTGAGAAGTAGTGCTATGAGGAGGATTTTTCCTTCATTCAATCTTTCTTTTCATCCCCTCTGTTTAGCTCTTGCTTGTGTAAGCAATCGATTTTACTCATTTTTCTATTTGTTGAGTATTTTCTTTCTTTGAGAATGAGACTAAGGTCCACTTGCTTTTATAGCAGCCTTAGCGCATACTTTTTATTCATAGCAGGGCTACTGACTTATTCCTCAAGGATACTTATCCTCAAGGATACTTAATGCAAGAATTGCTGAGAGAGCATTGGATTGCCCCTTTCTTCACCCTTGTGCTAAAGCGGAAAAAGGAGCATTTATGCCCGTTACACTATGCAATGTGCCTATAAGATTACAATGGAGCTGTTGGCCAGTTAAATTAGGCCACTCGTAGGTCGTATTATCCATCTGGCACAATCTGCCTTTATTTCTGCTAGAAACATAACAAATAACACAATTGTGAACCATGAGGTCAGCATTACTTAAACTAAAAGAAAGGAGAATCAGATTTTGGCTTCCAAGATTGACTTAGCCAAGGTATATGATAAGGTGAACTAGAATGCTTTGAAGGACATTACGAAATGTCACGGCTTTGCCGAGGAATTTATTGATTGGATCTGCTATATTTCTTCTGCTTCTTATTCCGTGCTCATAAGTGGCTCAGCATGGATTTTCTATTACTATGTCTTGAATTATGCAGGAGGATCCCATGTCCCCTACCTTATTCACAATTTTTTTTTGACATTTTGTCCAGAATTTTGTGTAAAGCTGAAGAGAAAGGTAAAATTCATGTTGTTAAGATTTCTAGAGCCAGCCCCCAAGATAATCCATTTGATGTATACTGATGACCTTGTTATATACTGTAAAGCTAAGATGAGTGAGGCACAAGAGGTTAAGAAGTGTTGGATGCTTTTTGTGGATGGACAAGGTAGCAAATCAACTTTGCAAAATCATTTATACATTTTAGTAAAAGTGTGCCACAGACAGAGGGGAGTGCAATATGCTGTTTAATAAGGGTGTAAGAATTTAATCACAAAACAAAGTATATGTGCCTTCCTTTTGGTAGACAAGGATCCAGATCAAAGTACTTTTTGGTGGAATTGTGGATAAGCAAAAACTTGTTGCTTGGAAACTGAAAGCTTCTCGCATGCTAGTCGATTGGTACTGATAAAATCTATGGGTCGAACTATGCAATGCAAACACCAAGTTTAGTTTGTGATCAAATGGATAAGCTGTTAAGAGAATTTTCTTGGGGAGTACAAATGACCAATCAATGCCACTATATGTGAGGAGATTGGAACTGCTTCGTATGCCAAAGCTTATGGGTAGTATGGGACTAAAGGGATAACAGAAATGTGAATAAATCCTTATCTGAAACCCTAATCCCTCATGGGATATGTGTGAAATGTTTGAATAGTATATAAGCATGAACCCAAGTACTCACAGTCATCCTGGGATATCCATTTCAGTATAGCCATGAAGGTTGCCTAGTAGGAGTCATGGGTGCTGTCAGGCTCATGTGTCACGCTCTCAAGCTTGTTGATGAATTGTAGATTTTTCTTATTTTTCACATTTTACTCGCGATTTTTGTTGGATATGCACATCTTTTGGCCTAAAGTGAAAGAGAAAACTCATCTTTTGTAATGTGTTAATTGCAGGGTATGATGGACATTTTACACGGTAAAAAGAGAAAAATAATGCATCAAGACTGAAAAGAGGAAGACGTGTACTGGACATGTAAAAGACTAGTGCTGTACCCAGAGAGCTTAATGAAGAAAAGTGAACTAGAGGAAGACTGGCGTTGGACATTTCAAAAGACAAGCGCCAAACTCTGAGTGCTTAACAAAGGAAATCAAGACAGAAAAAAGACCGGCTACGGACATTGAAAAAGACCGGCCGAACTTTATTTTAAAGGGCCAAATCTGGGGGATTTTTCACGGATTTTTTGGACAAAATTTCCATACTTTACATTTTTTAAAGTCAATTAAACACGATTTTCTTCTTGAGTTTTGAGCTCTAAGACTCATAGGTTTAGGATAATTATATTTGTTAGTTCTTACCCATTAGGGCATCATTCATTAAGTGATATTCTGATTTTAACTCTCGAAGACGGCTTCGAAGGAGAAGAAGACGAAGAATACGAAGTCAAATCTAAGCCTTGTTTTCTTTATTTGTGTTGTTTTGCTTTGTAATTCGAAGATATTCTTCGAGAATTTTATTGTTTTTATGACTTTTATTGGCTAAAACCATTTTCAACTAGGGCTAATGCAAAAGACGATGTGTTTTTATTGATGTGATTGTGTGGATTTTCTTGCTTTATTGATATTTCTCACGATTAATCCTTATACTTGATCTTAATTCTTGTGATTGGCTGGCCATCTTTCTCATGGTCTAATACTTGGCTTTGAGACTTAGTGGAGATAAATTGAGCAGGAATTGAGTAATAAGAACAATTAGTAAAATTGGCAAGAGATTTTAGTAATTTCTAAGTGCAGTTTATGTGAGTAATCAAGTTAAGAAAATTGTGAAAACTCGAAATTCTACAGAGTAATGCGTTTTTAGTTAACTAATCTACATAGAGATATAGTATGTTATTAATTAAAGATAGGGTCTTCGTGCCTAGAGATTGGGCTTAGTTCTAATTAAGGGAATTCTGCCGTTATTTGTGAGGATAAAATCGGTTTAGTGAGAAAAGATGCATCGTTGCATTAGTAGAACACTAGTCGAGCATTAGTCCTTGTTATGTTTCACCCATTAATTGTTACTTTATAATTTTTTAGTTTTGAGTAATTATAACTCTAAAGTTTTATCGGTTTGAATTAGATAGAATAGCATTAGTGATAATTAAGTGCAAGCCTTTGCAGGATCGACCTTGATATATCACAATTTAACTAGTACACTTACTAGGTTGGTTTTAATGCATCAAGTTTTTGGTGTTGTTGACTGGGACTTGTTTATTCCAATATTATCTACTTGCTGTTTGATTTGAGACTAAACCATTTTCATTTTTCTTTTTATTGTAGGTTTTTTTTCCCTTTAATTTTTTTTTTATATATTTTTAATTGTTTTGGAAAGGAAAAAATATTTTGCAGTTTTTTTGTTTTCTATTTTACCCTAGTTTTTTTTTTTTCTCATCTACATGATTTCTTTTGTTTTTCTTGAAGCACTTTCATATGTCCAGCGATCCTGAAGATGAATTTTGTACCTTTGGATCCAGAGATCGAAAGAACCTTTCAAAACCTCAAGGAGAATAGAAAATAATATCCAGTAAATAATGCTCAATTCTATGGAATGTCTCATGAGGATCCCAACATGCATATCTTAGAGATATGTGATACCATCAAGTGAACGGAGTAATCGACGATGCCATCGAGTTGCACCTCTTGCCGTTTTCATTGAAGGATAAAGCCAAACACTGGCTTAATTATCTCCCTGCTAGTTCCATTACTACATGGGACCAACTTTTTAAAGCCTTTTTGGATAAATATTTCCCACATGTTAAAACTTTTATGTTGCGTAATAACATCACTAGCTTTGTGTATCTTGCAGGTGAGTCCTTCAATGAAGCATGGGAAATATTTAAGGACAACTTGAGGAAATATCCTCATAACAACATTCCCCAATATATGCAAATTCAGAAATTCTAGAATGGTTTGTAGCCCACCTCACACTCCATGTTGCACACCGTTAGTGGAGAGGGACCTTCTTGAAAAAGGCACCTGCAGAAGCTTGGGATATATTGAGGAAATAGTTGTGACAAATTATCAATGGAATTTGGAGCATAACATGCCTACCAAAGTAGCCCCTGTTCATAAAGTAGAGACAAAGTCTCTCATGTCACACATAGCAGCGGAAACCCAGTCTCATCAAGCTCTCACTAAAACCATTGGAGCTCTTATGGTTAATCTATCTAACTCTCCTATGAATTATGATGCTAATAAGGATGTTCATTTTTGTAGGGAAAAGGAACAATCCTTATTCCTCCACTTATAACCTCGGATGGAGAAATCATCCAAACTTCTCATAGAGCCAAAGATAAGGGCAAATGCAGAAGCCAACCCAAAATCCTCCACCAGGATTCAATCAGCTCCCAGTTGAGAAGAAATCAAAACATGGTGGAAATGATGGAAAGATTCATCAATAGCATTCACCAGAAATTTAAAAACTATGACAACAGAATTCAAATTGTTGAGGCAAGCATAAAGAATCTAGAGATTTAGGTAGGTCAAATTGCAAATGCACTTTCTAATCAACCTAATGGTATTTTGTCTAGTGATACAGAAAGGAACTTGTGAGATGGCAAGGTAGTTACATTAAGAAGTGGGAAGGAGTTGGAAAGTCCACCAAAGAGCAAGGCCGAAGAGGAAACTCTATCTCCACAAGAGTAATCATTCCCTAAACATAAGAAAGAAAGTAATTACTAGAAAAATGTCTTACAAGAAAGGGGTAAGAACAAAGGTAAAACTGAACTACAATCTTCCACTTTTGATTTTATCTTCATCACCTTACCCTTGAAGTGAGAAAATTCATAATGATAAGAATGAATTTAAAAAGTTTCTTGAAATCTTCAAGAAACTAGAGATTGACATTCATTTTGCAGAAGCAATCTCTAAGATGCTGTCCTATGCAAAATTCTTAAAGGACATCTTGACCAACAAGCAGATATTAAAGGACTTTGGCAAGATTTTCTTGAGAGAGGAATGCTCCGCAATAATTTAAAACAAGATGCCCCCGAAACTAGAAGATCCATGGAGTCTTAAAATTCCATGTTATATTGGGGACAAATTGTTCAGTAGTGTCTTGTGTGATCTTGGAACTAGCATCAATCTCATGCCTTTATCTGTTTTTAACCAATTAGGTTTAAATAATGCTAAAGAAACTACTATGACCCTTCAACTTGTTGATAGATCTATTAAGTACCCTAGGGGCATAGTAGAGAACGTTTTGGTTAAGGGGGATAAGCTAATGTTTCCTGTGGTTTTCGTTATTCTATATACGGAGGATGATTATTACTTACCTTTAATTTGGGAGACCTTTTCTTGCCACAAGAAGAGCTTTAATTGATGTTCATAAGGGAGAAGTAATTCTAAGGATTAGGGAGGAGAAAACGATTTTTAATGTCTATAAATCTATGAATCATCCCCAATCATAACTCTGTGAATTTCGTTGTATCTTTTCTTGATTTTGCTGATGGTGACTCTTATGTTAATTTGAGTAGGGAAGGTGAAGCTAGTATTTTTTGATGATCCTCCCGAGGCTTGCATTTTTAGCCAATGTACTACCACTGAAACATCAAACACAGAAGAGGAATGAGAAGTTACAAACCTCTTGCAAGCAAATTAGGTCAACACAAGGTTTAGGCCTTCCGAATTTCTGGAATTGGAGTTGAATGGAACAAGGCCTAAACCGAGTGTGGAGGAGCTGCCTAAGAATCCTAAACTCAAACATCTCTCCCTTATTTGAAGTACATTTTTCTAGTTGATGATGATAAATTGCCACTAATCATCTCATCTTCTTTGACAAGTCAGCAATAATGGGAAGCTACTAATTAAAGTTCTAAGGGAGCACGGTCAAGATGGCTCGGTCCGTATGAAATTGCAAAAATCTACCTATCTGGAGCCATCGAGTTGAAGAGTAGAGAATCTGGAATGTTCAAAGTCAATGGCTAGCATTTGAAGCAATATTTCTGTTAGAACAAAAACAGTTGGGAGATTAAGATGACTCCAAGGTACGTACAATGTCACTTTCCTTAAGGCATATTTTGCCCCACCAATACTTCAGTATGCAACTGGGTTCAGGAAATATCCTTGAGATACAATAAAGTCCTATGTTTGACAGCGTCTTGCATTAACGATATCAAACCTTAGAGTATTACCGATACTTCAGATATATGAGAGTCTTCTAGGATGTTGAGAGAATATATAAACATAAATAGAGGCTAATAAGACTCAGTAAACAAAGATCTTCTTATCCTTTTATAGATAGTCTTACACCACCAGTTTAAGGTTATAATTCTTTAGCTTAGAATTATATCTCTATTAAATGGACTTTCATGAACTATTATCAACTATCTATGAATATTTATAACTGATACATAAGATTAGGTTCCAATTAGCTTCATGATTCATATGTCGTATTCATAGTATTTTGAAAATCTCCAAAAATCTCCCACCATTTTCAGAATATCTGAAAAACCATATATCTAGAAATCATATGCATAAATAAAGGTATTTTATGCTTTGAACCTTTAGTTAGTAAAGTACGTTATAATTAATCAGAACAACATGGTAGAACAAATTTTTGAACCAGAATGTATATTGATTAACAAAACGTACTCTAAATATAGATTTCAAAACCAATAAATACTCTAATCAAGTTGACCCTATTATGGCCATGTGTCTGAATTATTATCATGCATGCTGCAAGAGTCAAGTTCTTAACTCTAAGAAACAGCCACACTTCACATTTATATAGGTGGACTCTGCATGTAGAGTGTTCCCATAGTACACACTCTCTCTCTCTCTCTCTCTCTTTTTTTTAATCTTTTAGGTCCATTAAGGGTTTGAATACTCAGCCTTCTTACTAAACCTATAGGATACCAAACACTTTACTTGGGATAGAGGGATAATAATATTATATTAGTTGCAATCACACATATAACAACTTTAACTCATTGAACTCAAGACTAGACGTTGTATCGAGCGTTGAATCAAGTGTCATTATTGGTGATTTTGAGATATGGACTTGTGACCCATCCCCATTTAATGTTTAAACACAAGGGCTCACTTGTAAAATCTTTTCAATATATTTGCTAGAATTTAACTAATTTTACAAAATAAATAGTGATCATTTTAACCAAATATTTCTTATACCTATTGTTGTAAAAACCCTCTTGTACTTCCTACAAGAAATTTATATTTTGGAACATAGGTCATAAGTCATGACTCTAATTGACTTATCATTTCCTTTTTTGAGAATTCATCCCTTAAGAGATGCATACTTTAAACTTTAAGCATAGGAGTTGAATCAGGATTCATTGAAATACTTTTCTTGATTCAATGAAAGTAATAATCCTCTGTAGAACCCTTTAGTTTTATTGGTTATAAACCAGTATGAATTATCATCATGCATATTCAATCCTTTTTCCACCAAATTTTTGTTGAAGTTCATGAACCTTTTTAACCCAACAACTTTGATCTTCGAAATGCATTAGTAGAGGGCTTTTCTTTGAGTACATTTCTCTGATATGGTAATTTTATTTAATTTTAACAAGTTGTCAATACAACTTTATGCCTAATAACCTTGAGAACAAATAGAGTTTGATAATCTGACATTAACTTTTGCATGACATTCTATTTTCCTTCTTAAGCAGACAATTATATTGTGACATGTAAAAAACTGAAATTCAAATCCCAATGGATTTAGAAATAGTGGATCATAATATTTCAACTTCTATCATGTTTTGAAAACTCAATATATAACTTGCTGCAAAATGCATCTTTAGCTTTGTGAATTTTTATTCTCTCTTACAACATAATCTTCTAAACCCAGAAGATTATCACAACATGATATTAAATAATTGTTTATAAACATATTAAAATATCATGTTCACTAAAGATTAGATAACATGCAAATAACATATATATACAAGCATAGGAGTTGAATCAGGATTCATTGAAATACTTTTCCTGATTCAATGAAAGTAATAATCCTCTGTAGAACATTTTGGTTTTATTGGTTATAAACCAATATGCCTTATCATCATGCATGTTCAACTCCCTTTTTACCAAATTTTCGTTGAAGTTCATAAACCTTTTCAGCCCAATAACTTTGAACTTCTAAACGCATTAGTATAGGGCTTTTCTTTGAATACATTTTTCTTGATATGGTAATTTTATTCAATTTCAATAAGTTGTCAATATAACTTCCTTCCTAATAACCTTGATAAGAAATAGAGTCTGATGTCCTAAAATTATCTCTTGCATGACATTCTATTTTCCTTCATAAGCAGACAATTATATTGTGACATGTAAATAACTGAAATTCAAATCCCAATGGATTTAGAAATAGTGGATCATCATATTTCCACTTCTATCATGCTTTGAAAATTCAATATATAACTTGCTGCAAAATGCATATTGAACTTTGTGAGTTTTTATTCACTCTAAAAACATAATCTTCTAAAACCAAAAGATTATCATAACATGATATTAAATAATTGTTTATAAACATTTTAAAATATCATGTTCAACTAAAAAAGATTAGATAGAATGCAAGCAATACACACACATATAATATGTATGTATGCATATATATATATGTATATATGTATGTATATGTGTGTATATATATGTATATATATACACATATATATCCATACACATATGTATATATATGTATATATGTGTATATATATGTTTATATATACATATATGTATATATGTATATGTATATACATAAATATATGTATGTATATATATACATATATACATACAGACATACATACATATATCCATACATACATATATACGTACATACATACATGTATACATACAAATATATATTTGTACATAAATACATATATATACATATATATATACAGGCATACATACATACGTCCATTACTATGTATCAAGTCTAGACATGTTTTTTCAAACATATATCCATAACTATGCATTGTATTATTATATAATTAAGCATACATGTCTACAAGTGAACATACTTTAAACAAAGTTATCCAATAAATAAAGAAGTCTCAAAACATCAAACTATTTATAAATAAGACAGAACAAGAAATCTCTTACTTGTATGCTTGTTTTTTGTACTATATAGTAGTATAAGAGAAAAGGAGTAGATCAATACAGACGTTCTGTCCAGAGTTGATAGTTTTCAATCTGACGTCAAAAAATGATCTCCACAAGTCGAAATTTTAGCATAATCAGAGAAAAAATGACCAACCAATCATCCACTAGAAGATGACTACATGCACATAATTTTTTTCTAACTCTCTCTCTTTTCTACTCTCTTTCATGATTATCTCATGCACTTCTTCCATATTAATAATGCTATGCATCCGCAACTTTCATATCCATTATTAATATAGCCTCTATCCAACAACTTCAATACGATGAAATGGCCTTCAAACATTATAACATTGCTGTCATCTGTTGGATCTAATTACTATTACATAACTTTCCTAAATTACTATTACAATAATAATAACAAAGCGGAAACTGAAAAATAACCTAAACTATACACAAAAATAATAGTCTTCTTCCCGACTGCCGATTCCACACCGAACAAAGGAGACGGCAAATCCAGGTGCAACAAAAAATGTTCGTATAAAATAGTAAAAGAAATCACGAAAGCTGAGAGGCTTACCTGCCGCCGCGGAGTCCGATCCAGCGACGGATGCAGCAACGACTGAGGCCAGCGATGGAGGCCGAGCAGCAGCGAACGCCTGTGAGCCGTGTCGAGGCGTCGGTAGCCAAGAACGGTGAGCAACGGTAAAAAAATGGTCCCTCAGCAATGGGGGCCTCAAGAAAAACACAGAAGACTCATTTTCTCTCTCACATTTCGACTCTCTCTCTCTCTCTCTTACCCAGTTCAAGCAGCGGCGAACCCAGAAAGCCGCGTCGAGGCGCCGGTCACGCATGATGGTGACAGCGAACCAGAAAAACAGAAACGGGAAAAAAAGAAGGGAGAGCAACAGTCGCGCTATAGCACGGTGGAGAATGCAGAAAGTCAAGCGAAGAAAAGAAGAAAGGTTGCGCTGTGGGGTGTCAGCCAAAGAGATGAGAAAGAGAAGTTATATAGTGGTCCCGAGTCACTATGGACGGGCCGGGTATGTCCAAAAGGCCTATAATCTCTACCTTGAACATATTTTCATTTACTTCCCAACCACCAAAGACTCAACAAGAGTCAACCTGCGTCCAAGTGAAGGAGGTCCCTGCAAAACACAACCTTATCAGAGCTCACAATTTTAGTGGCAGGATTATCATTAGTACTAGTATTTTCTATATCAACTAAACCACTAGAAACCTTTTCCGTAATGAAATGGTATTTGACATCTATATTCTTGGTCCTTTTGTGATAAACAGGATTTTTGCATTAATGTAGACAACTCTGACTATCAGTGTAAATAACAGCTTTTGAATGTAAAACATGCAAATCATTTAAAAGCCCTTGAAGCCAAATGGCTTCCTTAATTGCCTTCGTGGCCGCGATGTATTCAGCCTCAGTAGTTGACAGAGCAACTACAGGCTGCAACTGAGACTTCCATGAAATACAATTACCTACTAGGGTAAAGAAATAAGATGAGGTATATTTCCTACCATCTTTGTCACCTACAAAGTCAGAATCGACATAACCAACTGATTCAAAAACATCAGACCAGTTGTGATAGTGCAAGCCCCTATCTATTTTCCCATTGAGGTAACGTAACAACCACTTGAGAACTGCCCAGTGATCCCTACCTGGTTAGACATGAATCTATTGAGAAGGCTTATAGAAAAAGCAACGTCAGGTCGGGTGGATATCATGGAGTACATGACTGAACCTACGACCATTCTATAGGGTATGTTTGCCATGTCTCTCTTCTCACTTTCAATTTTGGGACACGATTTATCGGAAATTTTGAAATGGCTCTCAAGTGTGGTAATAACTGACTTGCACAAATGCATCGAAAACTTGGAAACAATTTTCTGGAGAAAGGGTTTCTGAGATATGAATAAGGAGCATTAAGTCCTATCTGTAGTTATGTTCATTCCAAGGATTCTAGATGCAGACCTTAAATCCTTCATGTCAAACTCAGACTTTAACAAGAATTTCAAACTATCAATCTTAGCTCTATGTTTGCATGCAATCAATATATCATCCACTTAAAGTAAAAGCTAAATAGCACTATCAACATTATTACCACAGAAATAGAGAAAACTATCATAATTACTTTTAAAGAAACCAGCTTTCAGCATAAAATAATCAAACCTCTTATACCATTGTTTAGGAAACTGTTTAAGCCCGTATTAGGACTTTTTCAGAAGGCATGCCATGTGTTCTTTACCTTTAACCTCAAAACCTGGTGGGTTGATGCATATAAATGGTCTCTTCAAGATCACCATGTAAGAAAGCAGTTTTCACATCAAGTTGTTCAAGATTAAGATCATAAAATGCAACAAGATCAAGTATTATCCTAATCGTTTTGTATTTAACGACGGGAGAAAATATTTCGTTAAAATCAATGCCCTCAACTTGTGAAAAAATTTTCACAACCAGCCTGGCCTTAAACCTTGGAGGTTTATTGGCTGACTCAGGCTCTTTGATTTTAAAATCCATTTGCAATCAATTAATTCTTGTTTTGAGGGTTTTGGAACAAGAATCTAGGTTTTGTTTTTGTCTAAAGAGGAAATCTCCTCATCCATAGCACGAACCATAAAGAGCGATTAGGACTTTTCAAAACATTAGAAAAACACAATGGTTCCTTCTCTTCCACATAAGATGCAACAACAAATGCATATGAAACAATGTAAGAGTAACCATATATAGTAGGTTCCTTATGCGCTCTTCTAACCATATCCCTAGATAGCTGGTAGTCTCTAAGGTCCTGTGCTTGAGCCTCTGGGTGATCCTCCTCATCATTAGAACTCTATAACTCAGGAACATTAGTTTCGGGTACACTAGTTGGATCGTGTACACTAGCCGGATTGGGTACACTAGTCAGTATATCTGACTCTTCATTGGTTTCATGCTCATGTGTATGCTCTTGTGAGGGTTAAGAGGTAACCTCTACCTCTACTAGAATACTACCTATCATGGGGATACCGGATGGACTATCAGAAACAGGCTTATCCTTAAGACAGGGCATATGTAGATCGTTGAAGACGACATCCCTACTAACAACTACCCTCACTCCTGGCTCATCTTTGACGCACACTTTACAACCCTTCACCCCGCTAGGGTAACCTATGAACACTCCCTTTCTAGACCTAGGGTCTAACTTACCCTCCTTCTGATGTGCAAAAGCAGCACACCCAAAAACTCTAAGGTTGGAAAGGCTTGGGGGTTCACCACACCACTGCTCTATAGGAGTCCTAAAGTTTATAACTATAGAAGGAGATCTATTAATGAGGTAGACAGCCGTACTTACAGCTTCTCCCAAAAGGGTTTTGGGATACCTAAAGATACCATAAGACATCTAACGTTATCTATAATGGTATGGTTCATCCTCTTAGCAACACTATTCTGTTGGGGGTTATGCCTAACAGTCCTATAATGTAAGATGCCATGCGATGCACACAAATAAGGAAACTTTCGGTTACAAAACTCAAGATCTTTATCTGTTCTAATTGTTTTTATTTTATTTCCAGTTTGATTTTCAGCAAGGCATTTCTATTCACAAAACTTTTCAAAGGTTTGATCTTTTTGTTTTCAAAAGAAATAACCATACATGCCTAGAAAAATCATCAAAAACAGATAAGAAATAAACATTACCACCATAGGTTGGGACCTTTTTAGGTTCCCACAAATCACAATGCAGATAGTCAAATATAGCGGTGGATTTGTGTGAGCCAATTGAAAAACTGATTTTGTGTTGTTTTCCTAAAACGCAATGGTCACAAAAGTCCAAAGAATCGATTTTGTCACCACATTAAAGTTTTTGCTTTTGTAAATACTGCAGTCCCTTCTCACTAATGTGGCCAATCCGACGATGCCACAACATAGTCTTTTCAGGGACTGTTTTTGAAATTAATGCAGATGAATCACAAACTGTTTTTCCGATAAGAGTGTATAAACTCTCCTTTTTAAAACCTTTTAGCATGACTAGGTTTCTTTTGCAAACTCTTAAAATCCCATTTTCAAATTTATAAGAAAAACCGATTGAATCCAAATAACCAAGGGAGATTCGATTCTGACGAAGGTCGAGCACATATCTCACTGAGTGAGTTTCCTAGTCACGCTATTATGCATTTTTATGAAAATATTCCCAATGCCCTTAATGTCATAGACTTGATTGTTTCCCATGTAAACCTTTCCATGATCAAGGGGTTTGAAATCTGAAAACCAGTGCTTATTGGGTGTCGTGTGAAATGTGCAACCAGAATCAAGAATCCAATGATCAACAACTTTAGAACAAGAAGGGGAAGGGGTCACACACAAAACCTCAGAATAAATAAAATTGCCATCTGAATCAAAATCGTAGGTTTTATCAATTTTATCACTCCCTTTACCATGTTTACGTTGTTTTTCATCTTCGATCCTTTTAAAACACTTATTTTTCATATGACCCTCCTTGCCAGAGTAAAAACATTTCACTTAGTTCTTGTCTCGAGATTTGGACCTCCCTTTACTTTTAGACCGATGACTAAGAGGTTACATCCGGTCAACTCTCCCTTGCACGTAAAGGTTCTTTCCGTTTAATTATTTTATTTTGTTAAATCCAAATCTTTCGATTTCAAAGCGTTTTTAATATCAGAAAGAGATAAACCATCTCTACCATATTTAATGGCAGATTTTACATCGTGAATCAGGCAAGGCATTTAATAATATAACATCAATGTTTTCATCGAAGATTTTCTCTCCAACGTTTTGAAGTTCTGAAATGATTTCATTTAAATCGTCTATGTTTTCTGAAAGTGTTTTTGACCTACTCATTTTAAAACCGAAAAGCTGTTCTTTTAAATAAATTTTATTGACAAGAATTTTCCTAAATACAATTTTTCAAGTTTAGTCCAGATTTCAAAAGCGTTGTCCTTTTCTTCGATTTCTCGTAAAACATTGTCAGTTAAATGCAAGGTGAGGCAGCTGTGTGCATCACCAAGTTTTTCAGCAAGAATTTTGCCTGTACAAGATTTCGGATACTCTTCAGGACTACAAATTGCGGGTGTGATTTTATTTTGGACCAAAACTGCTTTAATTTTTCTCTACCACATTACAAAGTCAAATTTACCATCAAACTTGTCAGTTTCAATTTTTAGAATCGACATGTTTTAAATAGCAAATAAGAGTAATTTGATGGCTAGAAAAATAAAAGATTTGAAAAAAAGTTTGTCGCATAAATAAAAATAACTAGATTTTGCTTTGAAAATCGGCGCAGAAAGAACCACACAAATCTCACAACAGAAATAGAGCAGTAGCAACTAATTAACCGAGAAACAGAGAAATAGATAGGTACGGGCTGAGCGACAGCCACTTAACACAAAACTAGAAAAACGACAACAATAATGAATCTTGCAAATTGTGTGAACAAATATTGAAAACCGCCAAAACACAGTTACTTGAAGTCTCTTGGACTCAAGCCAGACTTGGGTTTTGTATTTTTTTTTATTTAAAAATAGAACCAGAATAACAGACGGTGCAGGCTTGCTACAGAAACAATATATAGTATTGAAATCTAGATAAACAGAGACATGTATGATCACAAAAACAGTAATAGCAGAAAAATAGCAGATCGAGGAAAAATTGGACGGCCTGAACCGTAATGCGATTCAGAAAATAAAAGCAGCAACGGATTCAACCCAAAAGCAACAAGCCGAAAAAAAAAAAAAGAATCGAACAAAAAGATAACCAAAAACAGGAAAAAAAAAACAGAAGGTCAAGCTATACTTCCCTGAGCCAGATCTACGGAACTCAACAATTCCCTCAGATCTAGAATACTCAGAGGTTCGGTTGGTTGCCGACGCCGATGAGAGCACCGAAAAGTTGTAGTCGTTTCTGGGCTCTGATACCACTTGTTGGATCTAATTACTATCACAACTTTCCTAAATTACTATTACAATAATAATAACAAAGTGGAAATCGAAAAATAACCTAAAATATTATACAAAAGTAATAGTCTTCTTCCCGACCGCCGATTCCAGGCCGAACAAAGGAGACGGCAAATCCAGGTGCTGAAAAACTGTTAGTATAAAATAGTAAAAGAAATCACGAAAACCGACCTGCCGCTGCGGAGTTCGATCTACCGGCGGATGCAGCAACGACCGAGGCCAGCGATGAAGGCCGAGCAGCGGCGAACGTCTGTGAGCCGTGTTGAGGCATCGGTAGCCGAGAACGGCGAGCAAGGGTCGAAAAATGGTCCCTCAGCAACGGGGGCCTCAAGAAAAACACAGAAGACTCACTTTCTCTCTCATCTTTTGACCCTCTCTCTCTCTCTCTCTCTCTCTCTCTCTCTCTCTCTCCCCCCTACCCAGTCCAAGCAGCAGCGAACCCAGAAAGCCACGTCGAGGCGCCGGTCATGTACGGTGGTGACGACGGACCAGAAAAACAAAAATGGGAAAAAGAGAAGGGAGAGCAATAGTTGTGCTATATCACGGCGGAGAAGGTAGAAATTCAAGTGAAGAAGAAAAGAAGAAAGGCTGCTCTGTGGAGTGTCAGCCGAAGAGATGAAAAAGACAAGTTATATAGTGGTCTCGAGTCACTATATAACAACGACATCTCTTTGACCAAGTCTAATGGCCTAGTCTTCTTATGAGGCCCACCAGTTAACACATCATTGGGATTTAAAATTATAGGTTGAAAAATGAAAATAGTGTGAAATAATTATAAGCCCAAAAGGCCTACATCATCTTTGAAATAAGCCTTAAGACTGTTAGAATAAAAAACTGTTGTGGGATTAAGATGACTCCAAGATGCATTTACCCTCTCCTTAAGGTTTATTTCGCCCCACCAATACATTGGTATAGAATTGGGTTCAGTAAAATATCTTCGAGGATACGATGAAGCTCTATGTTTAATAACATCTTGCATTAATGATATCAAACCTTAGAGTGTCACTGATACTTCATATATATGATAGCCTTCTAGGATACTGACAGACTATATAAACAATATAGAGGCTAATAAGACTCAGTAAACAAAAATCTTCTTAACTTTTTTTAGATAGCTTACACCTCTAGTTTAAAGTTATAATTCTCTAGCTTAGAATTATATCTCTATTAAATGGACTTTTATGAACCATTATAACTACCTATGAACATTTATAACTGATAGATAATATATATCCATTAGTTAGGTTCCAAGAACCTTTATGATTCATATGTTATGTTCATTGTATTTTGAAAATCCCCAACAATTTCAAAGGACCAATCACCCTCCGTGAAAAGGGTTGTCTACTTCATGACCTCTCCAAACTATAAGAGCATCCAAAGGAAGTCAAGCTTGAGATTATAAAATGAGAACTTCTTCTTTTTCCTTTATTTCCGTTTCTCATACATATCCCTCGTTTTTCTAGTTTATTTTAAATTTTTACTTGTTATTGTTCAAAAATTGTATTCCTTATTTTGAAAAAAAAAATCAGAAAACCAAAAATTTTAAAGACTAGCACCGGTCGTAACAGGAGACCGGGCTGGTCTTTACATGGTTTTATCTTTAAATTGCTCCAATGAAAGATTGGCGCCATACATTTTCGAAGGCCAACGTTGGACTTTCCAGTTTTCAAAATATATATATATACAAAAACAAAAATTCATAAAAAAACCCTTACCCCTTTCCTCTTTTCCTCATTCGAATAAAAAGCAGAGCAAGTCGGTTTCGCTTTGCAAAACCCTCCTTTTCTCTTCTTTATCTTCGTCAAATTTCCCCTCCTTTGAAATTTCTTTAAAATGTTTGTAGCAAACTCCCTCTCACCTTCTTCCCTCCACTTTTGTAGGATTAATTCAAGAGAAATGACTGTTATTGGAGGAAGTCGAAACCCTCGTTTTGCACACAATACACCTAGACTAGGTGTTTCTCCCATTGGCAGTTTGCATAGGTTTGTTTGTCACGTCATAGGAGCTGACTGCCCGACCTCCGTGCTTCACATGATGCTTCAAATTGGGGTAGTATTGCTTTCCTTTCTCTTACATGATTTTTGCATAATTGAGGACAATGATGATTTCTAAGTGGAGAGTGGGGTTTAATAAATTCTCTTGTTGTGTCCTTTTGTGGCTATGTTGTGTTGCTATCGTTGTTTTTTACATTCCTTTTTGGTATTGTGTTAGTCTGTGTTTTGTGTTAGAGTTTTTCTTTCTACTTACATCATTTGTTTTCTATTCCTCTGAGGCTATACTTAAAGTCATGAGTGGAAACTTTGATTTGTATGGCTATTTTGAAAAGAGAAAAAGCACATATTCTTGAGAAAAGTTTTTTCTACTCGTGTTATCTAGATTTGAGCATTCAAAAGATTTCAATCTTCTTATTTTGACCTTGGCATGGAATTTTGTTTGTACTTAATTATGATTCATAAAGTTTGGACTGTTCTTGGAAATTTTTCTAAAAGCTATGAACTAGAACTTGTCTCTTTGCATTCTCGAGGCGATATTTAAGACTTGGCTGAGTTGCTCGGGGATGACATAAGGCCTTCTTTGAATAGTTTGAGCTTTCTAGCTTGATCCCATGTTATATTTTATTTTTGGTCTTTGAGCCTAAATGCAAAGAATGGTTGAAGCCACCATTCGCAAAATTCTTTCTTTAAAGCCTAAATTACCTACCTTTAGCCAAAAAGAATTTTTATCTTGTTTCTTTCAAGAGAGTGAATCGCGAGCACCTTTTGTGAGAATGATTTTCACTTTGAGGTTAAAAGAGAGGCGAAGAGACTTTAAAAGGGGGAGTGAGAGATTGATATTATTAAAGTGATTGAGGAAAGATAAAATAGTGCTCGAAACGAACAAATGATTTGAATGAAAAAGTGAGCTGAAAAAAATTTTGTTAAGAAAATATTTGGGGAAAAAAAACCCAGCTCACAATGAAGGCTAGTATGATCATTACTCTGTTATATGATTGCTCCCATGGAAAATTTTGACATTCTAAGTAGGGAGTTGTGTGTTTGAGTTAGGAAAGTTGTAAAGGAAAGTTGTATCTAAGGGTGGAGGGAAGAGGTAAGATGTGACATGTATTTTACTTCATTCTCTTGTATTTTGTTTAATCTTTTCATTTCGTTTGATAGCTATATCCCTAGCCCAACCTTACATGCCGAAAATTCCTATTTGACTCGAGTCAATTAACTAATCCTTATTCGTGGAGAGAATGCATGGTTATAAGCCTATGACTGCATTTTGCTTAACCACTTTGTTTATGAAATGGTGCTAGTTTGTTTAATCTCGTGTGAGTGTTTTTGAATGACTTTGCTGAATGAAAAGTTTGTTTGATTGGACTTTTGAGTTTACTTTAGTCTAAAAATTAGAGTTTTGAAACTCGATCTTGAGTATGTCTAGATTGAGTTTCTTGACAGTCACATTAAATTGGTTGATATATTTTGTGGTTTGGAGTATGGTTTAAGGGAACCCTGTCGTTTCATTCTTGTTGAGTCTCTTTTGTCTTTGTTGGGTCAGTTTTCTTGCTTCTATAGTATCTTGATTGGGAATCTTGATCTTTGTGTCTTGGAGCTTCATTTTTGTTATTACATTCTTAAGGGCTCTTGATCTTGATATTTTTTTAGTTTTGCTCGAGGATGAGCAAAGTCTAAGTTTGGAGTAGTTGATAAATCGTATATTTATCTATATTTCCCACAGTTTTACTCGTGATTTTTGTTAGATATGCATATCTTTTGGTCTAAAGTGAAAGAGGAAACTCATTTTTTGTGATTTGTTAATTGCAAGGGTATGATGGACATTTTACGCAGTAAAAAGAGCAAAACAATGCATAAAAACTAAAAAGAGAAAGACTGAGAGAGACATGTAAAAGACTAGCTCTGGACCCTTAAAGCTTAATGAAGAAAAGTGAACCAGAGGAAAACGTCGACAGTGAACATTTCTAAAGACCATCGTTGGACTCTGAGTGCTTAGCAACGGAAATCACGGTGATAACCAATGGCTTCTTCTTCAACTATGAGCTCCAACGTCCCCTCCTTCAATGCCAATTCCACGCCTGCCACGAGAACGTCTAAGCGTTGTAAGTGTATTTTTCTCTCTTCTTCTTAATTCCTACAAAGTTTCTTTCCCATGTATTCTTTCTTTGTTTTGTCAGCAGTATCATGTTGTTAGATTTGGGCTTTTCAATTTTATTTTCAGATTCCAAGTTTATACAGCAGGAGGTTCCAGCGTGTAATCCAATATTGACCCCCATATGGTTCGTATTTCTTTTTTTTCTTTTTAATATTTTCATTCTTTTGTCCTTCTTTTTGTAGCCTATATCAGCATTTTGGCTAGTACATGTCGTATTTATTCCAGTAGGTGTTGTTGCTATCTTATTAGCTTCACGAGATGTAAGCCTCAAGTTTTCCAAGTGAAATTATTGATCAATATACTTTTATGTGAAATACTCACTGCAAACTCTTTGTTACTTTATCAAGTTTTTGAAATTGTTGATCGATAAATCACTGAGTACGTACCTGAAAATTTCAGAAAGGAAAATATTGCATTCATTAGAACATGCATTAGAACTCTCAGTGTAAGTTCCTTGTACAAGTTTGCAATTTCTAGTTTTTCTATTCTTACTATTAGGCTCATGTCTTTAATTTTGGGCATTGATCTTTTTAGAGGGTGGCGCTCGGTGATAAGTTGTGGGTTGGGTATTTTTTCTTTTGGGTAGGCTAATGGATGAGTAGTGGTATAACCAATATTGGAGATGATTCCAGGGTCATATGCAGGAGGCTGAGGCGCTTTATGATATTGATCCATGATATGTGAGTGATTGGGTTCTTTATGACATTGGTCATGGTTAATAATTTTGGGCTTATGAGTGATGAGAGTGTTTTGAGCTTGACTTTTGGGTTAGGTTAGTTTATTAGTTGTGGGCTCATAGGATATGGGTGGGTTTAGGTTTAAAGAGTTGTGTGAGTTAGCCTTAGGGCTACTTTTGGACTCATATTCCAAGAGTGAAGGAGTGGAAGTATTTTGGTGGACTCCTATGACATGAATTCTCCAAGGATTTTCTGGACAGAATTTTCATATTTTTCATATTTTTAAGTCAATTAAACCCTACTTTCCTATTGAGCTTTTAATTCTAAGACTTCTAGATTTAAGATAATTAATTTATTAGTTCTTAGCCATTAGGGCATCATTCATTAAGAAATTTTCTGATTTCAACTCTCAAAGACGACTACGAAGGAGAAGAAGATAGTCTAAGGCTTGTTTTTCTTTACTTCCTTTTTTTTCTTTGTAATTCGAAGATGTTCTTCGAGGAGCTTATTGTTTTTATGAGTTTTAGTGTCTAAAACCCTTTTTAACTAGGTCTAGTGCAAAAGATGATGTGTTTCTATTGATGTGATTGTGTGGATTTTCTTTTGTTTTGCTTTGTAATTTGAAGATGTTCTTCGAGAATTTTATTGTTTTATGACTTTTAGTGGCCAAAATCCTTTTTAACTAGGTCTAATGCAAAAGACGATGTGTTTTTATTGACGTGATTGTGTGGATTTTCTCACTTTATCGATATTTCTTACGATTAATCCTTATTACTTGATTTAATACTTGTGATTGATTGGCCATCTCTCGTATGATTTAATACTTGGTTTCGAGACCTAGCAGAGATAAATCGAGTAGAAACTAAGTAATAAGAACATCTAGTTAAATTGGTAAGAGATTATAGCAATTTCTAGGTGCGGTTTATGTGAGTAATCAATTTAGGAAAATTGTGAACGCTTGGAATTCCACAGAGTGTAATGCGTTTTTAGTTAACTAATCTACATAGAGATATAGTAGGTTATTAGTCAAAGATAGGGTACTTGTGCCGAGAGATTGAGCTTAGTTCTAATTAAGGGAATTCCGCCATTAATCCTGAGGATAAAACTCATTTAGTGAGAAAAGATGACTTATTAAATTAGTAGAACACTAGTCGAAGCATTAGTCCTAGTTAAGTTTCATCCATTAATTGTTACTTCATAATTTGTTTGTTTTGAGAAATCATAACTCTAAATTTTTATTGGTTTGGGTTAGAAAGAATAGCATTAGTGGTAATTGAGTGCAAGTCCTTGTGGAATCAACCTAGATATATTACAATTGAACTAGTACATTTGCTAGGTTAGTTTTAGTACATCACTTGTAGGCCGAGGCGTGACACCTTTGTTACTAAACTGTGTTGGCAGGTTACCACGAGTGGTGATAGATAGTCGATTCAATTAATCCGATCCAAGTACCTTAGAGAAAGAAGACTACTTGATGCTGAGCAGGTCACTAGTGGTGGATCATGGATTTGGACTGATATCCTAAAGTGTGTGGAATCCCTCAAGAGAGTTCTATACTTCAGAGTGGGGAGGAGTACTAACTTGCATATATGGGAGGCCCTTTGTTTCCTAGTATTCCTACTTTCAAACCTTCGATTGAATTTAGATCTTCTCACTCTCTGTTTTTTGTTAATGATCTGATGGAGGATTAGGATAGACAATGAATCCTCTAGACATTTCCTCAACAAAAGGCAGAATAGATCTTTAAAATTAATATCTCACTTAATATGGAACAAGACATATACCTATTTGGACTTCCTCTTTGATAGGGACTTTTTCTATTAAGTCATCTTATTGAAGAAATCCGGAAGGTGGATTTATGGTGAAGACTGTATACTCGACTACGTTGTGGAAGAGTATGTGGAGTTCACATTTACATGGCGGACACAAACTCATTAGGTCATTACAGATTTGATACCAACAAGAAGAAAATTGAAATAGAGATTTGAGCTGGATGATGAATTGATAGGATCGCAAATAGCTCAAAGGATTGAGTTTGTGAACAAAATATGTAATAGAAACTTCAAAAGGATTCTATTTGCATACATATTTAAGTTAGAGGCCAAGGAATGAATTAGAAATGCATGAGCTTCTTAAGAGCAAAAAAGTGTGATCTTGTATTTCTTGATAGTATGGACACTTTTACTTCTAATATATTTTTGACATCTTTTCGGCCCAAGAATGAAGATAAAGTCTTCATCAACTTTGTAGAAGACACTTTGAAGTTTCTGGAATGCTAAAGCTTGTTTTGATATGAACTCGTTTGTTACTTCAAATTGCTGGAGTAACAACACGTTTTAATTGTATTCTAGTTTTAGTGCTCTTCAATACATGGGCCATAACTCGAGGTTTATATGTCCAAATGAGATTATTCAAGATCCTATGAATAATGAGAGAAAGGGCTACATCTTTTATGAAGGCAAAAAGAGTTGAACTGGAAGCCTGAAGGACCAAAAGCTTGCCAACCCCCCCCAAGTTTCTATCCATTTTTGCTGTGTTTTAAGGGCACTTTCCGAACCAAACAAGTGGATTCCTGGTTTGGCCAGTCGAGCAGGCTAATTTTCTGTTTTTCCTTTCTCTCTTGGGTTTGATCCAATTTTAGGTGTTTTAAACTCTTATTTTTTGTTAGTTTAATGTACAACTAAGGGAATTAAAGAGCCTAAACAATGTTAATTAGTTTTTTAATGTTATTAGGGTAGAAACACTATAAATGCCCTCTTATTGGTTGTAAATTTTAGATTTAGATAATATGAATTTGAGAGAGAAAATATGGAGCTCTTGAGCTTCCCTTGATCTTCCATCAAGACTCTTCAAAGGGTTTAGTCTACCCTTGAATTTGGTCTCTAAACTCTTTGATCATTTATTCAATCTTCTCATCTTGGGGTTCTATTTCCTTGTTGTTGTAGGATTCATTTGTGGATTATTGTAGGTGCCTTCATTGTTATCTTAGAGGTTCATATTCCTTGTTGTTCTTGGGTTCTTAAGGTGTACTTGGGGAAGATTCAACCTTCTATTTCAAGGGTTCTAGTTACTAGATCTAATAGGTTCTTAGGGGTGATTGTTGGGTGTTTGGCTACACTTGAGGTCCTGGGTTTTCCTAGCCTCTCTCTTTCCTACTTGTTCGTGTTGTTTCTTGTTTCTATTTGGCTATTGGTTTGTGATTCTTATCACGAATATTGTTGGATCCGCGGAACAGGGGAAGGAACTCTCAAACATCTAATACTTGAATGTAATACCTGTACTTTCTTTTAATAAAAAGAAACTTGTAGAAGTTAAGTGTTAATTAGCATTATTTAAGAAAGGTTTAAGGTTAATAAAGAAATTTGTTTTCTATTAAACCATTGTTCATAGACTTTTTCTCTTAGTCTAAGCTCCCAAACCTCATTCAAGCGTTTTGTTTTTTTTTTTCCCAACATTTAGAAAACTCACAGAAAACCAAACAGAGTAGTAGCATTTGTGAGGAAGAATCCGAGGATACTCTGATTGCTCCTATCGAAGGTAGGTAACAATCCCTTTAATGTTTGTAATTCTGTTTCCCTGGAATCCTCAGGTTCTGATTCTAGCTTCTTGAGGTATAATTGGACTAAAATCATTTTAATTCGGGTTTATCGTTTGATTCATTTTCAGGGAATACCAAAGGATATTCTGGTGTCGACGGAAGGAACTAATTCGGGTTTGCTTTTTATGAATTGAGATAAGTGGAGGATTGATCCTAATTCTGAATTTTTCTGATTTTGTTAAATTAGAGGTGTTTTGAGAATTTTTCTATAAACTGGATTGATAAGGTAGGGTTTTTGGGATTGGTTTGAAATTGATGATAAAATTAGAGAAATTTGTTTTGGTGCTTGTATTTAAATTTTGATGGAATTTTTGTGAATCGAAACTATACTTTGATTAATTGTACATTATGTGATGCAGTGATGATATATGTCATACTATATTTGTTTGGCCTACTTAGCGAGATAAATAATATGACTTGATATCAAGTTTGACCATAAATAATTGTCCTAAATGTGTTTAATGCTCAATGCCGTATTTGTTTAGATTTGTTGGACTAACTGTTGGGATACAACACTTTTCTATTTTATGATGATTTTGAAATTTGTAACGATAACGTGTTTGTGTTTGTTAAGGGAAGGAACTAAAAATGAGGGAATTTATGTTTAAGCTCCTATAGAATTCTATACTCTGTTTTAAAATGCTTTATTTGCATGGTTGGCTGTTTAAGGAAAAAGGAATTCACAGGCCTGGGCATCAGAACTTACCAGTTAAGTACTTTTGTTTTTGCTGTCCTACGTGGCTGTGGGGTAATGTTTTCTCGTCTATTCGAGGAAGAAAAGAAAAATGAACTTGTGGCTTCATTTGGTTTCCAAAGTGGCATGAGTGGTCTATTTAAGAAAAGCAAAGGAAATCAAATTGGTTCATTTCATTAATAATTATGATGTAAATGGTTTTTCTGGTACTAATAATTAATAGCTCCGCCACAAACCAACAAATCCTTTGAAAGGAGAAGTGCACTACCATGAGCCATTGTGCAGGCTATTCTCGGTGGTCAACAAAAAAAAGTTTTCCGTTCTTTTATATGTTAAGGCCTTTAAGTTTTCTTTTCTTTCCAGTTAGATCTCAAAATAGTTTATGATCGATTTTGGAGCTTTTTATAATTACAGTTTCAACTTTTGAATTTGTAAGTTCTGTATTTATAGTTTTGCCCCAGCTATGTAAATTTTCTATATTTATAGTTTTGCCCCAAAAGTTATGAATTTTCCAAAAATTACAGATTTGCCCCAAGCAAAAATGTTAAACTTTTAAGTAATCTTTATTTGTATTTTGTCTATGTAATAACTCTTGTAAATGCTTGTTCAAACAAAAAAATTAGAGTTTTTTCTCTGCTTACTGAGCAGTATACTTACTCCATTCTTTCTTTCAGTGTAGGATTCCTCCGAGCATGAGAGCGTATTCGAAGACGATTAGGCGTGAATTTTTTTTCAATTCGTATATGTTAATAATATTTCTTCAGGACAATACTTCTTCATTGTTTTCGAAATTTGTATATTTACACAATTTGTTCAGCTTGAGTATTCTTTGGGTTCCTTTAATAAAATTCCAACTTTAGTTTTCTTTGTATCATTTTAGAAGTTTTGAAGCCTTGTCTATTTGCAGGCATGGTTTGTCGGTCTCGGGTTTTGATAAGCTCGGATCGGTGCGTGACATTTCGTGGTATCAGAGCTTATGTTCTAAGTTTTAAATAAATGTTTCCTAGGTGGGTCTAAGCGAGTGAATCGTGTATGTAATGCGGTTTTCATTGTTGGTATTACATAGGTTTTAACGTCCGTCTGTATCTAATTTCGTTATGTTTTCTTTCTTGTATGTTTAGATGGCTGCACGTCAATAAGCAATGACAAAGATCAAGGGCTCAACTACTTGCTCCTAAGACGGTTAATGACGGTGACAAGACTCCTATTGCTCGGTGGGCACAAGGAACTAAAACTAGAGGCTTACGATAGAATCGGGCAAGTATATCTCACGTTTAGAAAGATGATGAATTGCCACCACCGCCACTGCCACTGTATCATGCACCATAGTTGACCTTAGCAATGCCACCATAAATGACTGCTGAATTCCAAGCCATGACTCAGGCTTTTTAGAGCAAGGATAAGGCAACAAGTGTAAATCTCATTCTACGAGGATGAGGAAAACTAATGTTTCAACTTTTGGAGGTGGTGCAGACCCAGAGAAAGCTGATAAGTGGATCAGAGATATGGAGCCAAACTTCCAGATTTTTGATGTTCCTGATGATATGAAATGAGTGGTAGCAGTACCGTTTTTAGTTGGAGATGCAGAGATATGATAGGAAGGGGCTGCACCGGCTTATTTGGAGAATGGTGATATCCTCACCTGGAACACATTCAATGGGTTTTTTCTCGACCATTATTTTCCGAGCTCCTTAAGGATGGAAAAAGAAAGGGAATTATTCTATCTGAAGCAGACTGAAGAGATTTCAGTGGCTGAACGCTCACAAGTTTAATTCCTTGGTAAAGTGTGTACCCGAGGCGATGGGTAGTGAACACCTGAACACCTTTTGAGTGATCAAATCAAATTTCTTTGCGACAAGCATTAGCTATCAAATGTGTTTGATTCTTTGAACACTTTGTATGGAAATGACCATGGTTTCAAATTCTATAACTTGCATTTTAAGGAATTCTTGTTGATAAATGATTTAAAAACCCTTGTGGTAGCATGTTTCAAGATGTTTAGAGCCAATCTTTGTGAGTTTTTGAAAGCTAATTTGAAAACCGATTCTTTTGAACAATTTTGGGAAGTTCATATTAACAAGCAGCTTTCCTATGATACCTTTAAAGGAGTTATGTTGGAAGTTGCTCATTTTAAGTTTTTATTTTCAAAAGAACTACTCTTGTGCTTCATTTCTAAGCTATGTAGATGCTGGAACCTTGTTCTACCATCTACCTTTCAAAGAGTTTTTAGAAAGAATGGGTTGTAAAGAGAAAGGTAGAGAATTTAGAAGTTTTGAAAATTTTGTGTCTACTTTTCCTCATCTCAATCTTGAAGTGTTAGCATTTGTGAAGTACAAAGTTTATCCTTAATTTTCAAATGCTTTGGTGTTCCTTTGGAAAGTAGTTGTTGCTTACCACTATCTTTTTGGGAAAAACACATTTCCAATCTTGGTTTTCTTGTGTTACTTTTTGAGTTTGGAAACAAAAGCTTATATTTTTATTTACCTTTTAAGGATGTTAGTATTAATGCTTTCTTGGAGAAATTTTCAAAAGAATTGTTCCTAGGTAGCTTCATTTCAAATATTTTTGAAGAAACATCTCTTATTTGGAAACTTGAATTGCTCCAACACTTTTTGTTCTTGATCTGGAAAGCTTTACCAAATTTGAATTTCTAATTTCATCGGCCTTCTAAGGACACATTGAGAAATGTTGATAATATATTTGAATTACGAGATTTCTATATCTTTATTCATGCTCTTAGTGGGAGAAGTCTTGTAAGTTTTGACGGTTTCTTGCACAGTCCTTATTGGATCTATCTTACTTTGATCTTCTTTGATCATACAACCTTTGCGTACCATAGGCCCTTCAAAGAAGTTCTAAAGACCTTGCTCTTTTTGTTATTTATATGATCATTAGATGTACTTGTCTAGTTTTTGAGTGCTCTAGCAATAGTGTTCATAACATTGTTCATTTGAAAGATTTCTTTTCTAATGATGCCCTTTTTGTATTAGAATGAAGATGAAAATTCGAGGATGAGTTCTTTTTAAGAGAGGGGATGATATGACCATGGATATGCATTAACTCTTACAAAATTCAAATCCAAGAATTGAAGTTAGAAGAATGGTCGAAATGGAAACAAATTGAAATATTTGGACCAGTTTTGGAAGAACTCCAGTTTAGGGATTTTAAATACTTCAAATGAACAAGTAATCTTCATGAAGATTGTAGAAGACATCTTGAAGTTTCCAGAATGGTATAGCTCATTCATAGATTAGTTCATTTGGATATTCTATGACTAGTCTTAAACCAGACATTCTACCTTCGATTGGAAAGATGACACATTTTGGTAAATTGGCTATACTTGCATTATAAGAGTCCATTTTGGAAAGATGTGTTTCAAGATTTATTAGAATGATAAGAGACATATCTATAACTTTTTTGAACACACCAAGAGTCGATGTGAATGTTTTGAAGGTCAAACAAAGCCAAAAATCGAAGAGATGCAAAATTGCACAAGTATGGGCTAAACCCTAAGACCCTAAAACCCTAAACCCTGAACCCTAAAACCCTAAACCCTAAATCATTAGAATGATAAGAGACATGTCTACAACTTTTTTGAAGATTCCAAGAGCTGGTGTGAATGTTTTGAAGGTCAAACAAAGCCAAAAATCGAAGAGATGCAAACTTGCACAAGTATAGGATAAAACAGAGCCTACCGTTTGGACGGCAGGGTGACATACCACCCACGGTAGCTCTCTGCCCAAAATGGATATCAATAATATCAATTGGTCAAGTTTGTTATTTTTAGTCTAATTTTTGGTTTCCTTATTTCCTAGACTTTTAATTGACTTTATTAAAGGTTAATTAGATCTTTTAAACACTTATTGTGTATAGGAAAGGAGTTAAGGATTTTCTTTAAATACCCCATTTTGCTTCTTTTGTAAGTAGATTATGAATGATGAATTAAATGGAATTGAGAGAGTTTCTCTTTAGTGTTCTAAGATTCTACAACCTACTTTAGCTAAGCTCTCTAAGAGTTCTCTTCCTTAGTGAGTGCTCAATTGATGTTCATAGATTAAAGATCTATGGAATCTAATTGATTATCTAAATTCCTACTTCCTTTGATACTCATAATCTTGATAATTGTCATTTGGTTTAGGTCTTCTTTATAAGAGTCTAATTAGGTGTTGGGTTCTATCCGCAATTTTGAATTGGCTTATAGGGAAAGATTACTCGTCATGGATTCAAGAGGTCTTAGATATATCTAAGGTTGCTTGAGGATGGTGAATTTATCAAGTCCTATTGAAGGCAAAGATCCTTGAGGTGTTGATTTTGAAGACTTAATCCATCGTAGATCCAATTCCATATCATTTAGAGTCGTTTTAATTGGGGTTTATCGTTTGATTCGTTTTTAAGGAATACTGAAGGAGGTTCTGGTGTCAACAATACAAACTAATTCGGGTTTGGCTTCTGTGAATTAATGTAAGTGGAGGCTTGACCCTAATTCTAACTTTTTCTAGTTCTATTAAAGTAGAGGTGTTTTGAGAATTTCTATATAAATTGGATTGAACATATAGGGTCTTTTTGGGTTAGTTTGAAACTAATGCTAAAATAATGCTAAAATTAGAGAAATTTTTTTTGGTGCTTATATTAAAGTTTTGATATGGAATTTTTGTGAACTGAAACTATACTTTGAATAATTGATACTATGTGATATATTGATGATATATGTATTCTCTTGAGTGATCATTCTCTCAAAAACAAAAAAGGTTGTTATGTTCTTTGGAAAATAAGGAAAACTGGCTACTGAATGTCCATTTTCCATTCAGTTTGGAAACAAGGGATTTTGATAAAATATTATACTTTGCCTTCTTTAGTAACGGTGAAGTTTGAAGTGCCATTTTTTATGTTATAGGGGATGTTTTTGTTATTTTAAAAGATGAAGGATTTTGTGGTCTTTGGGGAAGTTGAGGATCTTTGAATTGCATAAATTGATATTGATGGTTTGGAAATTGATAGTTTTTTTTTAGTATTGAGCTTGTTGCCATTTTAGGAGAATTTAGGGAGAACATGTTCTACCTTATGTTTGAACTCCTAAGTCTAGGATAAAAAAGCCCTACCATATTTGTTTCGCCTACCTGGTAGGATAAACAGTCAGGCTTGATATCAAGTTTGACCCTAAATAAAATTGTCCTAAATGTGCCTAATGCTCAATGCTAGGATTGTTTGTAAAATTTGTTGGACTTACTATTGGGATAAAGCACTTTCTATTTTATGATGATTTTGAAATTTGTAATGATAATCCGGTACTGTGTGTTAAGGGAAGGAACTAGAAAAATGAGGGAGTTTATGAAAGAACCTATAGACTTTTATACTCTGTATCTCAAAATGCTTTATTTGCATAGTTGACTGTTTAAAGAAAAAGGTATTCGCAAGCCTTGGCATTAGAACTTACTAACTCAGTACTTTTATTTTTGGTGTCCAATATGGTTGTTGGAGTAATGTTTTTTTTGTCTATTTGAGGAAGAAGAGAAAAAGGATCTTGTGGTTTCATTTTTTTTCCAAGTGGCGTGAGTTGTATATTTTAAAAAAGCAAATGAAATCTAATTGGTTCATAATAGATATTAGGAGACTGCTCTTCACCACTAGACTTACACCAAAAAAAGAAAAGACGACCGAAGAGGGGCTTTACCCCCGTTTCACCTCCGATGCTTAAGTTAGATCAAACCTTTCAAAGATTATGATGAAAGAACAGAGAATAAGGAGGGTAGTTAGAAAATCTCATCGATCATTGTCTAGGGATTGTACCTTTTATACATCAGGTCTTGTAGTTCACAGAAAGTTCTCCTAATATAATTAGGAGACCTTGTGACAATGGTGTAAGGGAAAATTTAGAATTACACCTAGGCAGATTGAGAGAATGTGTGTCTAGACATATGGGCCGAAACACCCCCCCAATCATAAAAAAAGTGTTGGGCCAAGTGAGTTGATCCCAAATGAAGTGGCTTGACGGGCTGCCCCCATCATAAGCCCTCTGAAAAGAATCCATAAATGGGTTATAGTTCTTCGATTGTTAATCGTTACCTTCTTTTAGGCGAAACACTGCATAGGGCTTCCCGAGGAGAAACTTGGTTGACACTAATTTAGGTACTGACGTGTCAGTCGGTATAAGAACTCTTAATTTCCAATTTTAACTTATAGTTTTCATTTCTTTTGTTGTAGATCCATCTATGCTTCCAATAATTTTGTTGTTCGCCGCGATATCGACCTCTAAGGCCACTACTTCTAAATTAGCATCAATGAAGGGTTCGAAGGCGAGCACTTCTGAGCAAGGTAGTTTTTCTTGTTTTGAAGTTAAATTATTTGTCCCCAAGGTAACCTTGGTTTGGGCGGTTGTTTGTATTCCATTGAGGATTGTTCTATTTTGTTTCCTTATGTAAGTGAGACCAACTCTGTGAGCCGTATGGAAAAACATTATTGAGCTGTAGGGGTGTTTCATTCTTAGGACCCTAAGGATGAAGAATATATTTGTGAAGCGACAGTAATCAGCCATCCTTTTGAGATTTGATGTAGCCAGCTTGGGGCCATAGGGAAAGAGTTCGTGATCCCCGATAATTTCTAAGTTAGGGCACTGAGCGTCGAGGAGAAAGCATATATACCCCCGAAAGGATGGATGGCAATTTATCATGATCAATTGAAATTCGGTTTGAGGTTTCCCTTGCATAACATGTTTTTAGATGTGACAAGTTACTGGGGAATTGATATTTAGAGATGGATCCGGGTGGCACATATTTCAGAGGAAGAGTGGCGCAGTGGATGTTATGAAGAAGTTGCCATAATCTATCCACGAATGGAAGAAATAGTGGTTTTATGTTTCTAGAAACGATCCTGAAGGACCTTGGAATAGAATGAAAGAGATATCAAATCTGCCTATCAATTCTAAGCATCCTTTTATTTGAGAATATGCGAAAACTAGTCAAGGATATGGCTTTGAGATAAACCTTAGGGAAGAAAACTGGGGTGAGGAGCTAATGAAGGTTGTCGAGTTTATGATTTGGAAGAATGCAACCTTCATGAATTAAGTTAGTATTAGGTTGTAACATTGACTAACCAAAGGTATCTGTGGTTTTATTGACATGTTGGATATTACATCAAAATGATTATGATTTTGTGATGTTGTAATTTTGGCAAGGAAGCTGTTGTTGCTGAACATGGCTAAAGCTTCTGCGAGATTGAAAGTTCCACCCAGAAAGCTAATTTGGGCAATGACTATAAGAATAAATCTACTTTAAATTTATGTTTTTATGTGTGTATTTACTTATAAAGCTATATTTTTCTTGAAGTAGGGGAGCGTCTTTCCGTTGCCCTGTTGGAGCAGAGGCAGGAGGAGAGAAACAAAACAAAAGCATATGTGTCTATCAGGGATTTGCTACCGTCAAATGAATCTGGTGCAGTTGAGGTGGTGGAGTCTCCTTCTCCGAAGAAGTGAAAGAGGAGTGAGTCGAGGAAGAAAAAAGTGATCATGCCCTTGATTCCAGAGAATCAAGTGATAGGGGGTAGGGATGCTGAAACACCAAGGATTAGAGAAGGTGAGGACGACCCTTTGGCACTTGAAGGAGCTGAGAAAGAAACCTATAAAAGTTATCAAGTTGATTTTCTGACCTGGACGGCTAGTTTTAAAAGGAAGAGATCCCATTAGGGAAAAAGGGTTGTCTATGAAGGGGCAGACGCTGATTCGTTTTGGACGAGGGTGACACTCGATATGACTCCTGAGGACATGGTGGAGGCGTTTGTTATAAACAGTGTCCGAATATATGCAATTTATGATTTTTTGAGCGCTATAGCTTTGAAAGGTATTATTTATGATGGTCATGTGTTTTTCTTAGAGTATGAATATTTTGAATTGGGTTGGGCAACAAATGATACACAACTAGGTTATTGAAAGGCAGAATGTTGACAATTATTAGAAGAGTCTTGAGCAAAGCAATCGGGAACGGAGAATTGGTATGGATCGAGTGAAGGGATTTGAGAGGAAAGTTTCTGATTTGGAAGCGGCGAACATGAAATTAACTGAAACCAATGTTGCCTTAACGGAAATCAATAAACGATTGTCAATTAGTGTGCTGTCAGAATGGTGAATTACCAAGTTTGAACTATTAGTTGGTTTAGACACAACAAGAAGTGGCTGAATGTAAAGAGGCTTTTACTCGAAAAGAGTATGAGATTGGGGCAATGATGACAGAGCTAGCTGATTTGGTAGACGGCGAGGGTAACGTGATTCCTAATGTGAAAAAGAAGATTATCAAAGAATTCTGTCAGTCCTCAGCTAGTGGGAGTTGGTTTTATTCGTTGGCTATGCCGATGGTAAGCTGTGCTCTAAATAAGCTGGTTGATGCTATCCGTGATGGCAATCCTGGTGTGACAATGTTGTCTGTTATAGATATGTACTACAATAAAGCGGCTAAATGTCCTAAGTTTCCATGAGAAGCTAGGAAAGAGGTTGAGATGGAGGGGTTACAACAAATTCAGACGATGAATCAGCCGATGAAGATAGTGAGGAGAGTGAATCCTCCATTGCAGGTAGCCAGGATGTTCTCGGTAAGCATATGGCTGAGGCATCTGAGGCGATGGTAGGTGATCAGGCTCTCTTTTATCGTCCTGATAATTTTCCCATGCTAAGTCTTGAGGAACCTAAGGTACGTCAAGTTGAGGGTGTGGCAGGAGATCAGTCGAGAACCAACCTTGCCAATACTCCATGTATGACTGCTCTTAGTTTAAAGATTAGGCTTGTAGGCTTGGGTCGGAAGTTTCAAGAAGTGATTAGGTTTCTGATGCGGGGTTACTTGTGGGTGGTGGCATTAGATGCCCGATGAAGACTTTTCGTGTGGTCGTTACATTGGGACAAATGTTGGGACATGTTGCCCGTTTGGAGGAGGTTACTTCTCCTTGCAATGTGCATAAGGATTCCATAGTGGATACAACCAAAAATTAAGTGGAGCTGTTCCCCGGTAGGTCTTGGTTTAACCTTTATTTAGGGTGAAGCTGCAACCACACTAGTTTTGAAATTTTTTTGTAGTTCCTTGGGCCTTTCTTTTTAATAGATAGATCGGGTTTTTTTTTTCTATTCCCGTTTACTTGAATACATCTTTGTTTTATAGTGCACTTTTTTAATATATTGTATTTTGTTTTTCGTTAACCCTGGTAGAGCAACCATGGTAAATTTTGAAAAAGTGCGATGAAAGGATAAGTTGTGATGTTTCCCTATCAAGAGAATTAATAAAAACTTTCAGTTTTATCCATGTGAAGAAGTGTGATAGGCCCTAGGTTGAGTTTCCAAGGATAATAATTATGGTTACAGCTGTAAAAAGTAAACGTACCTATTCACGCCTTTTGGCTGCCTTCACAATGGTTGTGTTGTATAAATAGCTATATTTGTCTGTTGTTAGTATTCTTCTTTGAACTTTGATTCGCTTCTTTTCTTGAGAGTATGAGTCATCATTTTGCCATCATCAATGGGACTGAAGTCCCTCGCGTTTTGCCTCTGGCACTCTATTTTTGAGATTTGTTTCCGAAGTTGCGCCTTTGTTGCACCCATTCCTATTACAATAAAGAGTATCTAAACGTTTCTCTCATGGCTATTCTCAAGAATCATCAACACTACTCCTTCGAGAGCTTTGTGTCATTGTTGAAGGTGTATTGGGACTATAAGATGGGACCGTAGAGCTAGAGTTGGATGTCTACAAGTACTATCATAAACTGAAAATAGTTGCTGGTCAGTTTAAAGAGACAATTAGGGCTACTCTAGCTCCGCAGTATGCTATCAATCTCTTTCATCGTTGCTTTGAGGATATTTTTGTATACACGCGTAGATACTCTCCAACAATAGAATCATTTTTGGCTTTGGATGATCTCATTAACAAAGAGGAGAAATCCAAGAAAATGAAGAGATTAGAGGTGCTCTTGGAGTAATGACGGTGTTGTTCCATTAAAAATTTATTTTGTGTAAAGGGCAGTCCCCCCACTGAGTAGGGCATTTCCACGGTTCGTGGCCCCTATTTATCGGGATCATGGAACTTTAGTTTTAAGCCTATCGGGTTAGCCTCCTGATAGGTAAACCATATGACAATGGCTCCTCCGCCTTTGTGTTTTGGTAGTTGTTGTTGTCATTTTTTTTTGTTGTAATAGATAGTTTTGCCGGTTAGGCTATTTATGAACACACACACACATATATAAAGGGTATTTTTTTTATTTTGGAATCTCTTTTTGAGCTTTTTCATCTCACGTCCTTGATTTTACGTCTGTTGTTTAGACACATAATCGTAATGTGCTTGGAGAATTCGAGAATTTTGAATAAGTACTATATGTGCACAGTGGTTTGTTTATATAATATTGAAGTAGATGGGTGGAATTTAGAAGGAAGTGCGTTTTTGTTTGAGCTCGTAGATGTGTCCTATGGTGAGAGAGGGGGAGGGAGGGAAGAGTGTGTGTGAGGGTTTTGTCATGCTATCGAGAAAATGTGTTGATGAGTGTGAATCGCCGTTTTTGTGGCCACTATGCTATTATAAAGGTGTATGCGTTTTGTAGTCATGTAGAAAATTGAATGTGTATTTCATACTTGTAATATATTCCAATTCAATTTGTTTTTATGTGAAATAAAGTCCAAGGAAAAATTTTCCTTAGGTTTAAATTGTTCCATGTTCTTGCTAGAATTTTTCCTTCGAAATCTTACAATTTGTAGCTCCCATTTCCATTGTCTTTAATTACCTGATATGATCTTTCCCATGTGGGGTCTAACTTTCTGTTGAGATCTACTTAACTAACTTTATTTTTTCGTAAGACCAAGTCCCCCTCTTTGAGTGTTGACGGCTTAACTTTGGCATTGTAGTAACGGGCAACTTGTCTTTTGTGATGGGTGTCTTGCTTTGCTGCCTATTCCCTGATCTCATCAATGAGAACTAAGTGTTCGCGCATAAGCTGATCATTTTTATCTTCTTTGAATGCAACATAGGGGAGGGACTTGCTTCCAGTCTCCTCTGGAATCACCACGTCTACTCCGAAACAAAGATTAAAAGGCGTCTCTCCAGTAGACCTCTTTGGCGTTGTTCTGTAAGACCATAAGATGTTCGACAATTCATCTAACCATTTTCCTTTCAACTTGTCGATTCTTTTCTTTATTCATAGGGGAGGGACTTGCTTCCAGTCTCCTCTGGAATCACCACGTCTACTCCGAAACAAAGATTAAAAGGCGTCTCTCCAGTAGACCTCTTTGGCGTTGTTCTGTAAGACCATAAGACGTTCGACAATTCATCTAACCATTTTCCTTTCAACTTGTCGATTCTTTTCTTTATTCCTTGTAAAATCGTGCGGTTTGTAATCTTTGTTGCCCTGTTTGCCTGAGGATATCCCACAGATGTGGATCGTTGTTTTATACTAAGTTCTTAACAGAACTCTCGAAATTCTTTGGAGTCAATTTGTTTCCCGTTGTATGAGATTAAGATTTTTTTGTATGCTAAATCGGTAGATCACATCATCGTAGAAAAATTCCTTGACTTTCCTTGCTGTGATTGTTGCCAAGGCTTTCACTTCAATCTATCTAGTGAAATGGTCTATTGCTACTACCACGTGATTTTTTCCACCTGTTACCTTGGGGAATGGTCTTAATAGATCTATCCCTAATTGTGCGAAAAGTATTAGGGCGCCGAAATTGTAGTATTTTGACATCGGGATGTGGTGTTCATTGGCATGGATTTGGCATTTGTTAAATGAACTTTACCAAGTTCACCGAGTCCTCTTTAATGGTTGGCCAATAATACCCGTAGCGCATTGCCTTGTGACCAAGGCTCTCGATCCAATATGATAACTGCAAGTGCCTTTATGTATCTTGCGTAGTATATATCTACCATCTTCCTCGCTTAAGCATTTAAGCAGAGGCCAATTGCCCATTGTCCTGTATAATTGGTCATTTATAATTACATATCGGGCAGAAGTTGTTTGCAACTTTTGGGCTTTTGTTTGGTCGTTGGGCAATTTTTTGATGTAGAATGAATTCTTGAATGGGTGTTGTCCAATCGTTGACAAAATTGGCCATGCAAATATCCTTGCTTATGCTTTTCTCTGATAAGGATTCTATCTAAGTTCCTTTAATGTGCTCTCCACTACTTAGTTTCGAGAGCATATCTGCTTTTGTGTTTTGTTCTCTTAGCACCTTCTCAAAATTTGTGCACGTGAATTCAAATACTAGGTGTTGCACACAGGCAAGGTATTGCTTCCTTAGCTTCAAATATTCCTGTTACTTGCCCGATAACTACTTGTGAGTCGCTGCGAACTAGGATATTTGTGAGCTTCAAACTTTTGGCCATGCGCAAGCCTGTTAAGAGAGCTTTGTATTCTGCTTCATTATTACTAATGAGGAACAAGAATTTCATAGCATAAGTATATTGGTATCCCTCTGGATCTTCTAGTATGAATCTTTCACCTTTGGTGTTTTCCCTGGTAGAACCATTGGTTTGAATGTCCAAATGTCTCGACTTTTGGACAGCCGTGGATGCTTCTTTGTTTGTGTGTCGTCAAGGAACGAATATTTGACCAAAAAATATGCCAACATTTATCCTTGTATTTTTTTTCTTTGGGAGGAAGTCAATTTGGTATTCACTTAAGTCCAATATGCCCACTTTGAGGTTCATCCCGATATGTCAAGTCTGTGCAAAATGTGTCTTAACGAGGATTTGTTAATACCATGACCGCGTGTGCTTTGAAATGAGGTTTTAGTTTTCTTGCGGTTATGATCAAACAAAGTAAATGTTTCTCCAGAGAACTATAACGTTCCTCCGGACCATGTAGGACATGGCTCACATAATGATGTGGATGATCTTCAAGAGCATAAAATTTCTTCCAAGAAGTGAGGGAGAGAACAAACAAAACAAGTGTAACAAGTAGAAGAGAGAGAGTGCCTTTGAAAGGACTTGAAATTGTTAAACTTCTAGCAACCTTGGATATATTAAATCCAAGACCTCAAGAAGGTTTTAAAAAAATCTATTCTTTAAAGTTCAAGCAACCTAAGGTATTTTGAACCTTAGATCTCAATGAAACAAGAAGAAGACCTCAAGACTAGTTTTCTACAAGAGTGTATTAACTAGTATGAAGGAATTTTGATGATCAACCTTGAAGCTCTTGGAACTTTCAACAAGTCTTCAAAGTGATTTTTCTTTCAAGGAAGTTTACCCTTGAAGAAGATAGAAAAACTAGGCTAAGAACTAAGAATGCTAAGAGAAGTACCTTTGTCTTGAAAAATTTCTTGATTAGCTTCTTTAAAATGGAAGACTATATATTTATAGAGATTTGAGGGAAAAAAATAGGAATTTTTCCCTCTCATATTTTCAGCCCAAAGGATAGATATAACCTATACATACATTTGATAAGACAATAGAGGTATTTTAATTGCATTTGGACTATTCTAGAACACTAGTTAACACATTGCCAAAAATACGAGGCAATTTTCCAGCTTGGGCAAAAGGGATTCCAACCATCTACCAAGGTGAATTTTCAATTTCTAACTTATTCAAAACTTTAGGATGTTGCCCCATAAAGTCTTAGACATCAAAATTTAAGCGCCATAAGATCTTGGACATCAAAATTTAAGCCTTGAAACTTCTCTTGCTCAATTTGATCCTTGTGACTCTTTAGTTGTTTTGCCTTGGCTCTTGTCATAACTCCTTGATGTTCTTGCATGTTTAACCAATTCACATCACATAATAAATAGGTTTAATGTTGTTATTGCGTAAAGAACATAAAATAGAGCTAATCACTTTAGGAATGATGGCTAAATACAAGTAAAGTTTTTCTCTTGTTACCAGGGCAACAAGAAGTGGGAGGAGAAGATAGGCATTGATTTAATTTTTGGAAAGCAGAAAAAGCCACTTCAGTCCATTCAAACTTTGATGGGTGCCTTAAAATTTGATAGAATGAAAGGCCTGTCTCTCCGGCTTCCGCAAGGAATCTGCCTAAGGAAGCCATCCTTCCTGCTAGGCTTTGGACATCTTTTACTTTTTTTGGGTCAGACATATCTTGGATAGTTTAATCTTCGCAGGATTCTCCTCTATCCCCCTTTGTGAAACTATATATCCAAGACACTTGCCTGAGGAGAATCTGAAAGTGCATTTCCTGGGATTTAGCTTCTTGCCAATCTTGCAAAGTCTGTCAAAAACTTCTTTTAAAGTAGCTGCGGCAATGCTTTTGTCTTTCGACTTAACAATTATGTGATCCACGTATAGTTCTACCGTTTTCCCTATAAGGCCTTCAAAAGCTTTGTTCATAGACTCCTGGAATTCAGCTCCTGTATTTTTCAACCCAAAAGGCATGTGTATGTAATAATAGATACCGTCATCAGTGACGAAAGCTGTTTTGCCATGTTAGCCTTTGCCATCGAGATTTGGTGATATCCTTTGTATGCATCCAAAAAAGATAGGAGTTCATATCCTGCGACGGAATTGACTAATTGGTCGATTCGGAAGGGGGGAGGGCTTTTTGGGAATAGCCTTATTCAAGTCAGTAAAATATATGCAAACCCTGCATGCTCCTCCGAGGTTTTGCCACAACCATCGGGTTTGACAAGCATTTGGGGAAATCAATCGTCTTTATGATGTCGGCGTTCAATAGCTCTTGCACTTCTTTTATGATAATTTCTTGCCTCGGCTTCGTAAATGCCCTTTTCTTTTGAAAGACTAACCTTAACCCTTTCAGGATACCTAATTTGTGTTCCGCAAATTCTATGTGGACAAACACGAGGTCTTTGGAGGACCATGTGAAAATATCCTCGTACTCAATAAGTAATTCAGCCAATTTCATTCGGAGGTCCACGGGTAAGTCTCTCCAAATCCGTACTGTCTGCTCTGATTTCAATTGATCTAGGAAAAACAATTCATATTCTCCATCGGGCTCAAGCTTGGGCGTTTGATTATCTTTGACAGACTCCTCCTCTTTTTTTCGACTTCCTGCATTACGTCAAAGTAGCATTCTTGAGCCACTTTTTGGTCACCATAAATCGTGTAGATTTCTTTTTGTATCGGGGTATCTATGGAAAGTTTTCATGTAGAAATCCTTGCTTGAAATTGATTTAGGGCAGACCTGCCCATTATACAATTGTATAGTGAAGGTGCAGAAACAATGAGGAACTCCACCATGTGTCCTGTATCTTTGATTTAAACGGGAAGTGTAATTTTCCCTTTTGATTTGACTATTTTCCCGGTAAACCCTATTAATGGGGCTGTGTAAGGGATGACTTTGTCCCATGGTATCTCCATCTACTTAAAAGTGACCTTGAAAAGAACGTTCACTGAACACATAGTGTCCACCAAAATTATCTTAACCAGGCATCGATCAATGGTCATGGTGATAACTAGAGGATCATCGCCATGGTTATCCCAAGTTCGCTTTCTTGAGGATGTCAAGCCAACATCTTAGATAATGTTTATTACCTTCAAATTTGCAGAGGAGGAGGGATCGGATTTTGTGTTTTGCTCATCACTGTTCCAAGGCCTTTTTGTGTTGTCTGACCTTGAAGACCTCTTTGCTAATGCATCATCGTTAAACTCTTTTTCCCATTATGAATTGCTTGTTTAATGGTCTTCTTCAATTTGTTGCATTGTTTCGTGCCATGCCCATGGTCTTTATGGAACCGACAATATTTTGCTTTATTCATTGTATTTGGAAGAGAAAGCATTTTTATGGTTGTCCAATATCCTAGAGACTCCACTTGCTGCAAGACATCTGCTTGGGAAATTCTAAGGAACGTGTAATTATATCGGGGAGTCTCGGGCTTTTTCGATCCCAACCAATTATATGCCGCAAGTTTTGGCCTGTGATCAGAATGTTTGAATTGTTTAGAAGTTTGTATCTCCTTGACTTTATTATCCATATCTCGCTTCTGGCGAACATAATCTCCCCCAGGAATATCGATTCTTTTTAACAAATCAGAAATAGTGGTTGATTCCTGCTCAGCTAACTTTCGAGAAAAAGTATGGTTGGTTAAACTGTGCCGATATCCTTATATAAAATCTCGCTCGGAAAGGTCAGGGATTTCCTACCCTGTCTTGTTGAACCGAGCCGTGAAATCATGTACCGTCTCATTTTGGAGCTGTCGGATGCTCAACAGAAAATCTGAGGTGGGCTAAAAAATAGATTGGGGAAGAAAGTTTTGGATAAACCTTTCTCCCAAACCCGGAAGCTGTTAATACTCCTTGGTGGTAGATGTCATACGAAGCTGAGGCTTTTCTGGTTAGACAACTAAGGAACATATGACAACATATGCTATTAGAGGTATTATACACATACATCTGAGAAATATATCTCATTATATGTCCTTTGGGATCACTAAATTCATTGTATGTACTGAGCTTCAGATGGGAGAAATTACTGGGAACTTTCGAGCAAGCGTACTGCTCAGACAGCGGGTTGTGCTACAGGAAGTCCTAGTCACTAGAATCGACTGTCGAGGAAGGAGTCATCTGGGTAAGAGTTCTATTGATAAGAACATGGATAGTTTGTGGTTGGGGAATGGGAGAGGCCTGCCAATGAGAAGTTTCGTTCCCGAAAGAAAAACTCGAGGTGAAGGACAGAGAAGGGAAAGTGGAGGGGATATATAGTGGTGGATTGGGTACAGACAAAGCAAGAGTCGCTTGTGAGGATGGGAGAGGTGCAGACGCACTAGTTTGGAAAGCTAGCATAGTCTACAACGAGATCAGCAGGGTCCGCAATTGAGAAATTTGATTTGAATTCAAGTTGGCTACCGTATATCCAGTATGTTATAGCATGAACAAGGGCAATCCAGCCCCCAACGTCTGCGAAAGAGACGAAGGAGCGGATGGCGTTGCTGTGTTTTGCAGAATTGGAGGATCATGAGGAAAGTCATCCAATGGTAAAGAATCAGACGTCATGGATAGTTAAGGGTTCGTAAAGAAGAGTGTCACGTAAAGTAAGAACAAGGTAGGTACCAAATGATGGATATTAGGAGACTGCTCTTCACCAACAGACCTGCACTAGAAAGAGAAAAGATGATTGGAGAGGGGCTTTACCCCTCCCGTTTCCCCTCCGATGCTTAAATCAGATCAAATCTCTCAAAGATTATGATGAAAGAACAGAGAAAAATGAGGGTAGTAAGAGAATCTCATCTATCATTGTCTATAGATTGTACCTTTTATACATCAGGTCGGTCTCCTTGTAGTTCACGAAATGTTCTCTTGATATAATTAGGAGACCTTGTGACAATGATGTAAGAGCAAATCTGGAATTACCCCTAGACAGATTGAGAGAATGTGCATTTAGACATATGGGCCGAAACACGTTCCCAATCATAAGAAAGGTGTTAGGCCAAGTGGGTTGAGCCCAAATAAAGTAGCCGAAGGGCTATCCCCGGGACGGAACTAGGGAGAGGCTCGAACCCCCTGAAAAAATTTTAAAAACTTTAGAAATTATAAATTTTTTACATTCAAGCTCCCAGAATTTTTTTTAATAGTGCCCCAAAACTTTGGCTAAATTTTTATTATTTTTCAACTCCCCAAATTTTTTTGTTCTAGTTCGGTACTGGCCTGCCCATATCAATTCAATTCATTGATTTTGGTGTAAATGGTTTTTTTGGTACTAATAATTAATAGCTATTCCACAAACCAAAAAATCCTTTGAAAGGAAAGTGAATTGCCATGAGGCATTATGTAGGCTATTCTCGGTGGTCAACAAGAAGAAAAAAAGTTTTCTTCTTTATGTTAAAGCCTTTGAGTTCTTTTCTTTTTAGTTAGACATCAAAATGGTTTATGATTTATTTTAGAGCTTTTTATAATTAAAGTTTCAACATTTGCATTTGTAAGTTCTGTATTTACAGTTTTCTTAGCTGTGTAATTTTTCAGTTTTGCCCCAAAAGTTATGAGGTTTCTAGAAATTACAGATTTGCTCCAGAAAAAAATGTTAAACTTTAAAGTAATATTAAATTACAGATTTGCTCCAGAAAAAAATGTTAAACTTTAAAGTAATATTTATTTTGTATTTTTTTCAATGTAGTAAATTTTATAAATACCTATTCAAACCCACAAATTAGCTGCTTACTGAGCAGTGTACTCACTCCATTCTTTCTTTCTATCCAGGATTCCTCCGAGCATGAGAGCAACTTCTAAGATGATTGGGCATGAGTTTAGGGGTCCAAGGATTAGAAATTTCTTTCACTTCGTATATGTTAATAATATTTGTTCAGACTGATATTTCTTCATTGTTCTCTGAATTTTCATTTCTACACACTTTATTCAGCTTGAGTATTCTTCGGGTTCCGTTAATAAAATTCCAACTTTAGTTTTCTTTGTATCCTTTTTGAAGTTTTGAAGCTTATGTCCTTGCAGGCATGGTGTTGTCAGTCTCGAGTTCGGGTAAGCTCGGATTCGATGCGTGACATTGAAGCCTACTAATTATGAGGATGATTTGGTGGAATTCTAGATGGCAATTGAGGATAGACAGGTTTTGTACCATGAATGTGGTGTTGGGATGTATACATAAAAGTCTCTCTATTTATGCAATATTTGGAATATTGATAAAATGAATTATTTGTTAATTCAAAACTTTGTACATTACTTACATAAGGTCCACATATCTTAAGTAAATAGTCCACATGATGGGCCGTAGTTCAAAGTAAGGTGCAGACTATTGATACTTAAGACATAAGTAATTTTGTTCTTGGCAGTTTGATAGAGTTGGGCATTCTATCAAGTAAAAGGTCATTGCAAGGTATTTTCCTAAATGGATGACATACCTTAGGTCAATTAATGTCTTTCTCATGAATAGTTGTGCAAGTATGCTTTGAGTACATAGAACTGGACTATGTGATAATAGTTTCTAAATAGTACTATAAAGGTAGAGAAACTAAAGGTATCACAAGCTATAGCATTAATGAATGCCTTATGGTACTCATATTAGTTGCCGGTGTAGCAAAGCTATAAGGCTTATTTACTTTGATGTGATATAGGAGAAGATCTCTATGTATGGGATCAATGTACTCTGTCTGTTGGGTAGATGAACTTAGTCAAGACAAACTTGTATGTTTACTTTTATGAGATTCATCCCCTTCTGATTGATCGAGGTAATCTAGAGTCTAGGGCTCTGGCAATAAGAATTTTAAGTATTTGCTTAATGGTCGCTCCTTGAGAAAGCAGTAGCATGGAATAGAGCAATCAATTATCGAATTAGAGGTCCAAGATGTCATCGAGGAAAGTGTTAGTATATTTCTTCCTAGACTCGGTGATGGTTGCAAATGTAGAGAGGAATTCTCGTCTTAACACCTATAGGGCAAAGACACTTTTTATCATAGAATTATTTCATGGGTCAATATTTCCACATGGTGATAATTGAAAATATTTAAAATGAGAAATGTCACTATTTATAGCAAGGGAATTTTTGCCATTTTTGTTAGCCTAGAATAATGGGTCTTTTGGTTCCCTTGGTAACTAGGGCTGTAAATGGGGCGGTTCTTACCCATATCCGCGCGGGTCTATACTTGTTTTTAGTAGGTAAAGTTTAAATTTTATACCCGCAGATCCGCACCCGTACCTGTATAAATTTTCTTAAATGGGTATGGGTAGAATATGATAATACTTAGACCCGTATACTCGTATACCCGTAATAATAAAATAATCATATTTATATATATTATATTATTTATTATATAATGGCTATGGCTCTTACTTGACAACACAAATCATGAAGCTATCTGTGTTCATTAATTAATTCTTCCATATGTTGAGAATATTAAATATGGGAATGATTTAATTAATTCACCTCTAGTTATTTATTTTCAAATTGAGTCAGACCAACTAATTAAAGTAAATGGGGAATTACTTGTATTCTAGATTTTATTCGGAGGAAAACAATTAATTAAAATAATGGGTTTAATTTAATTAATTGGGCCCTAGCTATTTATTTATTAAAATAAATTGGACTAAGTCAATTAATTAAATTTAGTTAATAATTATTGGATTTTAATTTATTAATTAAAACGTTCAAGGATAACTATTGGATGCTGGGTCAAGCCCGAGTTTGACTGAAAAGTCAAAGGCCCGAGCCTAGGCTCACATAATAACCGAAACCTAAGGTTGTTATCCTAATATTTTAAAAGATCAATTATCCATAGGGGTCGATAAATTCAACTCGGGAATTTATGGGTATAGTACGAAAAAATTCATTATTTTCCCTCATCTTCCCTACTTTTTATTTCTACACAATTTCTCTCTAACTTCTCTCTACTCCCTCTCTACTCTAAAACTGTAATCTTTAATATTGAACTTGTATTGGAGGTAGATATGGAACGTTATGAAGAATTTGTAGAAGAAAATATCGATTTTAAGGTAAGAAAAGTAGAAATTATTTTTTTCGGCATTGAGGCTCGGATCACCCATTCATGCGATCCTTTCTCATAAGCGGTTGCTCACGTCCGGCTCGCCGGCCTGGGCGACCTGAGCCTTTTTTTTTTTTTGTTTTTTTAAATTTTAATGTTATTTTATGAAATATTTGTCTATTACACTGATTATGCAATTTTATTCTTTTTTTAATACTTATATTTCTTTAGATTTTTTTTAATGTTAGTGTGTGAAAGTTTTGTTTATTACACTCATTTTACAATTTTACTTTTAATATGAAATGTGTTAATATTTTTATTGTTTCATACTATATCGTAATAGAACGATGTAGATCCAAATACATTTGAACAATTTTTGGAACCCGAAGAATACGTGGATCACGAACATTAATTTGCAGCTGATAAAATCTTTAATTCGGACATACATATATATATATATATATTCATTATATATATATGTATATATATATATATATTAAAAGTATATCAATTAATTAGGGATTGATTTTGATCAGTAATTTCAATTTGGTCGGATGAAATCAGTTCGATCAGTAACTTTTTGTTATATATTAACTTTTTGTTATATATTGACTGTATTTTACTTAGACGGTGATCAGTGAGTAAAACTTGATTTTTCTTTAAGTGATTCTGGAACGCATCTCTTTGACATGGGTTAGCAACATTTCTTAAAGATTTATATATATATAACTTTATGATTATCATAATCGAAAACACCATTAATTTCATTTTTTTTAATGAACCTAGAATCAAGGCAATAACAATGGCTTCTTCTTCAACGACGAGAATATAAAGTTTCTGTTGATCTGTGGGAATTCTGTAAAGATTATCTATATCTTAAGTTTAGTTTCTCAAAAATCTTTTTCTGTCATTGGCTGAAGAAGAACTACAAGAGTAAATGGCTGGGTGGCTCTCATTTGATATCCTTTCAAACACATTATTCTCTTCTGCACATGTTGACATCTTTTGATTAATAGAAATAGTTTTGATATTATTTAGATTATATCCAACATCTTAATACACATGTTTTGCACGTGAAGTATTACTATAATTCTTACTTTTTTCCTTGCAAACTATTAAAAATAATTTATATAATTAACAGTATAATTGAACTATAATTATAGCAAATTATATATTGCACGGATAAAATCGCCCCTAAAAAATATCTCAAGAGCAAATCATGTGCAAATCACGCGCAATATACTATTGGATTCTGTCGGTAATTGAAGCATATATGTCTTATATATGTTTATTCATGTTATTTTCTTTTATATAAATATCAATATCTTAAATAGACGAGTTTTGTTGGCTCCCTTTTTCCTAACAAAAAGGTAATTTTCTTTCAAATTTGCTTAAGTTTTTCTTCCTTCCATTCTAAAATTTCACGTGGAGAATTTAAAAGAAGACTTTACATTATGAGGATTAGTCAGTAATGATATGGATTGTGTTATATTCCTTTTCATGTTAAAAAAGGCTCAAACCAAACATTTCATGTTTTCATTCTCTGTGAATGTTTTTTTAGTTGAGAATTGATAACTTTTAGATGTATGAGCTGAATTTTATATAATTAACATCAATTGGAAAAACTTTTGTGCCATTGGGGATTTTGTGGTTAATGAGGTCATTTGGTGAGCAATATTGTTGTCTGTGTGGTGTGATGTTTGATTCAATGAAGGGGTTTTTTTTCTGGGTTGGGCCAGTTAAAAATATTGGGTACTAAAGTGGTTCAAAATATTTTTTTATCCGACTCTGGCCATAATGCACAACCATTGTGCGTTATCAGTTAATCACGAAATTAGGCTTATGTGGTTGATAACGCACAATGGATGTGCGTTATGATTAGGAGATAACGCATACTCGTTGTGCGTTATCAGCCACATAATTATTTTTTTTAATTTTTTAAATTTTTTAATACTTTTTTTATTTTTTTAATTTTTAAAATTTTTTAATACTTTTTTATTTTTTTAATTTTTTAAATTTTTTTAATTTATTTTATATTTTTAATGAACATTTTTTTAATCAAAATTTCTTTTGGAAAAACTTATAATTATATAAATTTTTTTTAGTATTTTGTTTAATGAATTGTTTTTTTTTAATGAAAATTTGTTTTGTAAAAACTTATAACTGTATAATTTTTTTAAAAAGACTGTATTTATTATATTTAACTTATTTTGTGATATTTATATCATTTTCTTGGAAAATATATTTACATTTTAACCATTTCATCGCAAGTTATTTGAAGAAGTAATACTAAAGAAACTAAAAAATTTAGAGCAATGATGTAGTAATTAGAAGAAATTGAAAGAAAAATTTTATTAATATAAACATGTTTTATTACAACTATTTCAAGAAAATGTCAAACTTATACATTGCTCGGTACGGGGTTATTACAATTTTTCCTATTATGTCCCGGCATGCGACATCTGTTAGTATATGCCCTAAGACCAATTGACTCACATTATTGATTTATGAAGCATGTATTTTTTGAATTGTATTTTATGCTCTTGGTCATCAAGTATGTGACTTGATAGTAAAACCCTTATAGCTAATAAAATACTATTCTTATTTGTCCCTAGTTTATTACATCTTGTAAACTAGTGTGGAGTTGATTGATGGTCAAGTTTTACTGATCATGAATATGAGAATACATATTGAGAATATTGTATTGGACATGACCCAAAGTGAAGAAGAAATATTGCATGGGTTTAAGTTATAAGTATTTATTCTCAGTTTTATATTTGGTGTCCTTTGACCTAATGTTTCTTGCATGGGGAGAAAATATGTTTTGACATAGTCAAACAGCACTTTTAATTAGGTGATCATTATGACTATTGGTTGGCTTATTTTCTTGTCATGGCTTGAATATTGGAGATAGTGAAAGGGATTTGTCCCTCTCTTTTTAGAGAGATATATCCATGGGCCCCTTGATAAGGAAGACTGGAAAATATGCATGGCCATACTCAAATAAGTATTAATAAGGTGTTATTAATATTATTTGTTGGAACAGTCTGCCTAGTGATCAAGTAAATGGTTAATTAAGTTTTATAAGGATGACTTGGTCCATGCCTTATATGTAATTAGGATATCGTGTGACAAAATGACTAAATATTAAATCTGATCCTAGGTTATTATTACATTTACTTAACTTGGGTAAGCATAATGTGTTATTAGAGGCCACTTATGTTTTGTGAATAAATGTCTAGGACATTTTTCATTCACTGCTAACGTTAAGTGAACCTACAGGGTCACATGCATAGACGATCTTGTGAGCATAATGTCCACGTTCAATGAATCTAGATTGTGTCCAGATTCGTTGAACGTATACAAAAGGGGAATCAGATTCCATATTGTATTTTCTGGTAAGTTAATAAGTAATTAATTTTATTTAATCGAATAAATGAAATTAATTACTTAATATTACTCATCCAACAGTTGGATGATTATAGGAATAGACAGACGAGATTAAACTGTCATTAGATGACAGTTAGAGTTTTGATATTGACAGCTATAAAAGATTATGTTAACCTTTTCTTGGTGACCGTTCTTTATCTGATTAAAGAAAAACAAAACCCTAAACCCTAGAACGGCGATACAGTATCTAGCCTCCTCTCTCCGAAATACGATCGATTATCAGATAGTTAGGATCAGTTCTGAACAGTTTTCAGAACACAGAAGGGGCTAGTATCTCGATCGCTTGCAGAGGAGTTCGTCGCGTGGATACCAGTAGAGGGCGAAGCGTACAAAGCAGCGCCTCCACAACGAACAATCAACACATTGAGGTAATTTCTATCCAATCGATTTTTCTAGTATGTGCAGATCCTGTTGGTGGATTTCCGTAGTTTTTTTTTATTTTGTTTTTGCCTACGGATTCCAACAACATCTACCACATCTTGGGGGAGAATCTGGATTTCTATAATCCATTTCCCCCATAAATCGCTTGCCCTGTTTCCTACCCCGTTCCTTTTTCATGTTTGGAGGATAGAATATCAAATTAAAAGGGACATCCCTCCAAAAGTTCTCACTCAAGACTGGATGAAAATTCGTTTGGTAAGTTCTTCACTACGTTTGTCGCGAATATATCTCTGGTACATAAGTATTTGTTCTTGACCCATTTTCTCTACATACTGAGAACAAGGCAATGTATATGTTTGCCATTTTTCGCAACTACAAAATTTATTATTTAGCCGCAATGTATAGACGTTGTTGCCCGTACCAGAAATCCGGATTGGAGATCTGACCATGTATATTCCCTCTCGCAGATTGTAAGTTGTAACTTTGTGTTCTCTTGATTTCAGTTCAATATGCAAAAACTTGTCAAAAATTCGAGTTGGAAATGGATGCACACAATTTTCTGCCTCTTCACGGTATTGGTGAAAGTACTTAACTAGTTTGTTGAATATTAGTTTAACCAGGGCTTTTAAAGGTAGAACCCTAGCTTTCTTCAACACATTGTTAAGTGCTTCGGAAATGTTGGTTTGTCATGATACCGTGTCTGTGACCGCCATCATGCAACAATGTCCATTTCTCTGCGTCCAACTTCATAAGTAAATGTAAGCATCAACATTTTTTTATTAAATCTCTTTCATTACACGGTCAAATTTCCATTGTTTTGTTTCTGTTCTAGCCTGCCACATCAAGCTTTTTAGGTTTGTATTTTTAAAAGTCTTGTTGAAATTTGCTCGAATGTGGCATAAGCAAAACTGGTGAACTGCAAATGGTGGTTGCCACAAAGGTTGACTTTGAATAGCAGAGAAAATACCTTTGTGGCGATCAGAAATGAGGCATACGTGGCGATCTTTGACTATGTATTCTCGCAAGTTTTTAAGGAACCAATTCCAACTCTTGGAGGATTCCTTATCAACAATTGCAAAAGCAAGTGGGAACAAGTGATTATTTGCATCCCACGTACTTGCAATTAACAACACGCCCTTGTATGGTCCCCTTAAGTGTGTTCCATCCACAGAAATCACCGGCCGGCAATATGGAAGAATGAGGGGGAAGAGGCTGAAAAAAATTGAGGAAGAAGCTAAGGAGGAATGAGGCTGAAAAAAATAGAGAGAAGAAGAAATAGGGGAGATGGGGTTGCAAAAAAATAGAGAGAAGAAGAAATAGGGGAGAAGAAATAAGGAAGAGGAAGAAAAGGGGAAGGGGACGGCCGCGGCTCAAGGGCTAGGGTTTATAACGTGATAATGCACAGTCACTGTGCGTTATCACCTTAATAACGCATAATGGCTGTGCGTTATCAAGGATGATAACACACAATCACCGTGTGTTATCGGTACATCAGTGCCAAATCTGCGCCACATCAGTTCTCTATGCAATTAGCGCGGGTTAACGCGGTGATTACGGATAATGCACACTCATTGTGCGTTATTACATCTGATAATGCACAATGACTATGTGTTATGGCCTGTCCAGGGAAAAAAAAAAAAACTGGACCATTTTAGTGCCCAATAATTTTAACTGGACCTTGTTAGAAAAAAACCCAATGAAGGAGATGATCATGAAAAGGAAAAAAAAATATAATTTGTCTTTCTAGATGGGAAATCTAGCTTTATTTATTTCTGTGAGAAAGTTCCATTTTCTAAGTTTTTTTTTTTTTTTTGGATAAACCCAAAATCAAGGTGAACTCCAACGTCCCCTCCTTCAATGCCAATTCCACGTCTGCCATGAGAACGTCTAAGCGTTCTAAGTGTATTTTTCTCTCTTCTTCTTAATTCCTACAAAGTTTCTTTCCCATGTATTCTTTCTTTGTTTTATCAGGAGTATCATGTTGTTAGATTTGGGCTTTTCAATTTTATTTTCCGATTCCAAGTTTATACAGCAGGAGGTTCCAACGTGTAATCCAATATTGACCCCCATATGGTTCGTATTTCTTTTTTTTTTTCTTTTTAATATTTTCATTCTTTTGTCCTTCTTTTTGCAGCCTATATCAGCATTTTGGCTAGTACATGTCGTATTTATTCCAGTAGGTGTTGTTGCTATCTTATTAGCTTCACGAGATGTAAGCCTCAAGTTTTCCAAGTGAAATTATTGATCAATATACTTTTATGTGAAATACTCACTGCAAACTCTTTGTTACTTTATCAAGTTTTTGAAATTGTTGATCGATAAATCACTGAGTACGTACCTGAAAATTTCAGAAAGGAAAATATTGCATTCATTAGAACATGCATTAGAACTCTCAGTGTAAGTTCCTTGTACAAGTATGCAATTTCCAGTTTTTCTATTCTTACTATTAGGCTCATGTCTTTAATTTTGGGCATTAATCTTTTTAGAGGGTGGCGCTCGGGGATAAGTTGTGGGTTGGGTATTTTTTCTTTTGAGTAGGCTAATGGATGAGTAGTGGTATAACCAATATTGGAGATGATTCTAGGGTCATATGCAGGAGGCTGAGGTTGAGGCGCTTTATGATATTGATCCATGATATGTGAGTGATTGGGTTCTTTATGACATTGGTCATGGTTAATAATTTTGGGCTTATGAGTGATGAGAGTGTTTTGAGCTTGACTTTTGGGTTAGGTTAGTTTATTAGTTGTGGGCTCATAGGATATGGGTGGGTTTAGGTTTAAAGAGTTGTGTGAGTTAGCCTTAGGGCTACTTTTGGACTCATATTCCAAGAGTGAAGGAGTGGAAGTATTTTGGTGGTTTGAATTTTCATGAGATAGTCGATTTTCATCCCCTTGTTTGAATGACGGACTGTGGCTAAATTTTTAATTGGTGCAAGGTGAGAAAGCACATGAAACAGCCAAATTTATGTGTATTATCAACTTAACTACTTTACCAGAATCACCGGAGTTCTGTGTTTGCAACTTTATGTTTTGTCTCTAATTTTACCAGAAAATGTTATATTCTTTTTTGCATTTTTCTGTCTGCGTTCCATGTCATTAAAACCTTTATTACCACACTTTCAAGTATGTGAAGGGGTAGAAATGACAATCAACTGATGATCCTAAAAGTGAGAATGATGTCTCTGCTTGTGAGCCTGAAGATTTCTTAGCAATTGCCTCGATGCTAGTTGTACCTTATGCACTTATAGCTTGAAGTTTCTTTAATGACACTTACAGTTTCCCCCACAATCTATAAACAAATAGGGAATCTCATGGAACTGTGACAGAGATCACAGATTTGGCGACGATGTCTACCCCAAGAATTTTTAAATATGGCAGTCTTATAGGAGGTGCACATCGTAACAAATCCATACTAGTAAGCCTTCATTCTTGATGTTAAAAGTAGTTAATTACACTCTTTCTACTATTATTTTTCTATTCGAATAACTAGTAACACTTCTTATTATGTTCTAAATGAGTAAGCAGGAGGATCTTATTGTGTTGATGCGTACTCCAACTTTATTAAGATTAAAAAAACTGTATGGCAAAATAGAAGTGGATCTTGAAGCTGGTGATGTCACCAGTGTTACATTAGAAAATAACTATAACGCCGATAGTTTCAATGGCATAAAGAAGCTGGTGCATTCTACAACCAACTTGCTTGGTGGAAAGCATGACTTTCTTAGTTTTCCATATGTCACTGTTGGTGGCCTATGCTTCTTTTTTGCCATCTTCTTCACCTATACATACATAGTTATAATGCCCAGGTATGCTTGCTTGTTTCTATGCTTTATTTCAGTAACTTTGAGTTTGGCTCATTTAATGGAAGAACAAAATTTGATAAAATTTTTATTTCTTTGTCTTATGCTGCTTGCAAATCCATTTGACTTGTCATAGAAACGGAACCCAGTAGAAGATCACTAAGATTCTTAGTGGAACGTTGCGGAATAGACTTATAGAGGCTCGATAAGTTACGAGAAATTTGTTCCATAGTACTTGTACCAAGTATGATCATGGCATCGTAACTTTTCTTGAGTTGGAATGCTGCTATGTTAACTTGTTTGAAATATGCAAGTAGAGGACATTGAATAAATTTAATGAGTTTGGTGAAAAAATAAAGCTCCTCCTTATTATGATTTCATTTCCCTATGGTTGTCCTAAAGGTGAGAAGAAGGATAGACATTATTAAGAATGAAAAATTAAAAGAAAAATTGCACATGTTATAGCTTAATACGAAATACTTTCTTTAAAATGAATAGAATTGAACAAATTTCTTTTTGTTTTGATTATTGGTTAACATTTGTACCTATATAGCATGAACAACCAAACTTTCACTATTCTTTATTATTATTATTATTATTATTAATATCATTATTATTATTGTTATTGTTATTATTATTATTATTATTAAGCGTAGACTTGTGGTTCTAGAAAGTAGCACTGTTAAACGGGCTGGACTGGACCGGATCCGCCTGGACGGGGTCAAACCCGCATCAAAATGGTCCGGTCCAGTCCGAGCTCATTTTTGACCGGCTAAAACATATCCGTTCATAACTAACCCGCGGATAAACGGGTCAGCCCGCGGGCTTTGCCAAAAAATTTTAAAAAAAATTCAAAAACAAAGATAGAAACTCAAATGTCCACTTCTACACAAACAAAAATTCAAACAAATCCAGTTCTGCACAAACAAAAATTCCAAAACTCAAAACCAGTTCTACACAAACTCAAAATTCTATAGAAATTTCAAAATTAAAATCCTACCGAAATTCTACATACTCAAAATTCTACTCAAACTCAAATTTTACAGAAATTTCAAAGACAAATTTTACAGAAAAATTCTACAAGCTCAAATACTACAAAAATTCTACAGAAAAATTCTATTCAAACTCAAAATTCTACAGAAATTTCAAAACAGAAATTCTACACAAACCGATGGACAAGAAACCAGAGGCTACTTTCGCAGCGTCCCGTGGGTTTTTTAATATTGGTGGCCCGCGAAGTGAATTGCTGTAGTGGAGGAGTCGGCTGACTTGTTGAAAAGAAGAAGTCTTATCGGATCTGACTTGTTGTCGGCTGCAGAGGAGCGCAGAGGTATGGAGGAGTCGATTATCGTGGAGAGTGGCGGCCGGTGGGTGAGTGGGAGCCGTGAGAAGAAGAGAAGAAAAAATACAGGGGGCGACAACGGCATGAGAAGAAGAAGATCAGAAGAAGAGGGGGTAAAGAAAAAAGAGCGAAGAAGAGGAAGATGGGGAAGCAGGCAGGAGAGAAGAAGAGGAGAAGAATAGAAGAAGCGGTTGTACCGAGAGAGAGAGAGAGAGAGAGAGAGAGAGAGAGAGAGAGTGACTGTGAAAGAAATGAATGAGAAAGAGAGAAATGTAAACCCTAAAATAATTATTACAAAAAAAAACGGGCCAGTCTGCGAATCGGACCGGACCAGACTGTAAAAACTCGCACCAAAAATGGTCCGGTCTGGTTCGGGCTCATTTTTTACGGGCCTAAAAATATAAATCCATTCCGTCCATAATAACGGGTGGTCCGGCCCAGTCTGCCGGCTCAGGCTCATATTGACAGTGCTACTAGAAAGTTAATTCTTTATAAATTTAGTAAGTTGATTACAAAAGAAAAAGAAAATATGAATTTGCATAGTGCGTTAAGTAGATAAAATAAATAAATGAGACACATATGATCCAATCATACATTAGTAATTTAGCAGAAAAAGTAATTAGGTTCTTAACTAAGACAAAAATTTAGGTCAACAAATCCCAATGCAAATGAGAAAACGAGATAAAAGAATTAAAGAATACAAGCTCGCTTTGCTGAATACTTTGAATTGCATACCTGTCTTATTTGCAGAAGATAGATTTATCTACTCTGTCCTACTTCTTTTGTTTTTCTTTAGCGGCTAACATATATAGTATAGCCATTTACCTAGTTAAGAAAACTATCAAATACAGCTAATGAAATCAATTACAATAACATATAATCACAAAAATACCTAAGGAATCTCTAATATTTCCCCTCAAGTTGGAGCATGAATGTTTCGAATGCCCAATTTGTAAATTAGATTAGAAAATAGAGAATGACCAAGAGGCTCAATGAAAATGTCAACCAGCTGAGATAATAAAGGAATGTAATAATGAGATATTCGATCAGCTTGGTACTCATAACGTATAAAGTGATAATCGACCACAATATGATTTGTAAACTCATGATAGACTGGGTTGTCGGTAATATGAAAGGCTGCTTTCTTGTTACAATGAAGGGGAACAGAGGAAGAATACGGAACATGCATGTCAATTAACAATTGTTATAGCCATTTTAGTTCACAGTAGGTGACAAAACCATAGACCTATATTCAACTTCAGCGGAAGATCGGGAAACAATAGGCTACTTTTTAGTGTCACAGGAAATTAGAGAATTTCACAAGAAAATAAAATACCTTGTTAGAGATCGTCGAGGAAGAGGGCAACTTGTGTAGTCAACATCATAATAAGCCTCCAGAGTTAAACAACTTGAAGAATTAAGAAATATAGCTTGATCAGGATAGGATTTCAAGTATCGGACAGATAGAGTAGTATCCCAATTACGCTGACGAGGTTTCTACTTAAATTGAGCTAGTATATGAACATAGTAGGGGAGCTCAGGGCATGTAATGGTTAGACAGATTAATCTACCAATCAAACAACGATCGTAGTAGATTTAGGTTTAGCACCAGACCCAGTTTCAGTGATAATATCCAGAGCATACTTGTATTGATTGAGATATAGACCAGAATCATTTCTAGCTATGTGGATGCCTAGAAAGTATTTTAGAGTGCCCAAATCCTTCATGTGAAAGTATGTGCTCAAAAGAAGTTTAAGACGAGCAATAGCCAAAGGGTTATTGGCAGTGATAATCAGGTCATCAACATAACTAAGAACAAAGAGAAAAATATCCTGCTAAAAGGCCATCGCTAACAAAGGTTTGCGATTGAATTTTCGGTCACCAAAAAAAAAAAAATTGAGACCAAATTACAACCGGCCATCACGATGTTCGGATCAGAAAAGCAACGATTAAAAAAAAAATAACCTAAAAAACATACATGAAAAAATTGACATTCCATATCCCTTAAAGTATCATACAATTTCCACAAAAATTACAAACATCAAAGTATCATTGAATATAAAGAACCGACAAATATATTCTCTAATCTAAATATGTATCATTTTAAACACCTAAACTAAACTAAAATACCATGTACGTCGCACCAACCATTTTTCTTCTTGTGATTAATGATAAAGTTGATTTTTGGTAAAAATAAACACCTTAAGTTTTATTTGGTAGTCATATAAAAATATTATTTCTTTACTTGTTATAATTATTATATCTTAATTATTTAATTTGTTCATTTGCAAGATATACAAGAAACATAAAGCAAACTTCTTGGATAAATGAAAGGAAATCAAGTGGGCTTTGAAATATATGATTTTCATGACAATAAAAATAATAGAAAGAGAGACAAGCCCACCATAAGAAATAGATGGAAGGGCAGCCCAGGGAAGAAAGGAAAATAGGAAATCAGTGGCCACAAAAAGGAAATAAAAAGGGCAGCGGAAGAAAGAATAAAAGGGGGGTAGCAGCAGAAAATAAAGGGGGAGCCGGAAAAAACACAAAAAAGCGGCACCTGTTTAGGGGAAAGAGCTGCGCAATTGAAGAAAAGAAGCAGCTGCGCAGCAGCTGAAGCAGAAAATTCAAGAGCAGCTGAAGCAGAAAAAAACTGCAGCAAAGTCGGCAGCAGCTGCAGAAATTGGACGCAGCAGCAGCTGAAGAGGAACAAACTGTAGCAGCTACTGAAGAAGAAAAAAGGGAAGCTGCGGCAAAATTAATTGGAAGAAAGCCATGATCTACTCCAAGAAATTGATTTCTTATTTCTTTTTAATTATGAGCTTATTTTCTTTTTAAAATCTTGATGAAACCCTAGCCATGTAACTTTGTTTTATTTTATTTTGGGAGATTTATTATAGTATTTATGTGATTACATATCTTGGGATGTTTTTTGGTTTGATGCAATTAATTTTTTGTGATTGTTCATGTGAAATAATTATTTGGGTTAATTAATATTTTTATCCATACTTAGTTCTTATAGTCTTGAGTATGAGAGATATGCGATTTCTGCAAGTATATTGTGGGTTTTAGAATTGAATAGTTCATGCTAATTTTAGATGATTTATGTCATAGAATTAAATAAGTCATGCTAGTGGTTAGATGAGTTATGTTGCTATCTTCTTTGTCTCTTCTCTACTCTGTACTATTTTATCACATTGTGGACAAGGTATGGTCTAGGTGTGGGGGAGAAGATGCTTTTGTTTTGGTGTTAATTACTTTTTTCCTTTCATTTTCTCTCGTTTTTCTTGTTTAATTTTTGATGGATTTATTTTATTTTATTTATTTTTCTATATTATTTTGAGGAAAAAAAACCAAAAATATGATTTCACTTAAAGAACGATTCCTTTTGAAGTTCCTTTGAAAAATGTCTTGAATATGTTGAGAAAAGTACTTGTTTTCTTGTTTTTAATTAGCATGATGGACTTATGTTCTATATCTGTTATAACTTTTGTTTTAACCCTAAGGGCATTATTACTTATGATTTTGATTATGATTAACATATGTTTGTGTGAGTATTAAGCTAACCTTTTATAGAACAAAAGAAGCACTTTTGAAGTCTCAAGTCTACATTCTCAAAAAGCAAAAGATCTTGGTGATAAAGGCAAAATAAAGGAGAAAAGACCAAGCCGTTCCAAGATCAAGTTATTGAAGACATTGAAGACTTATGTCTAAGTTAGGGGTGTAATAAAGTAACTCTTTGTAAAACTCCCTAACTTTCATCTTTGATTAATGATCATATGTGAAGCTCCATTAACGATTTTATCAATATAATTTTTTTTTTAAATATAAGTATTCTTGATTGAGGTTTTGATTCTTTTAAAAGTTTTTCTATCTCTAAAAAGAGTATCAAGAATACATGTCTTTGAAATAGAAAGGAAAGCTTTTGTCTTAAAAAAACTGGCTACCAAAATTCTCAAAAATCGGCCATCCGGTTTTTTAAAACCGGTCTTCCGATTTTTTCTAAGTGTAGAAAAAATTGACCGTCCGATTTTTTGCAGGACAAGTCCGAATCTTTCTGTATCAAAACCGGTCGTCCGATGTTCCTGATTACTGTAAAAAAATATTACCGTAACACAAAGTGCAACAGTCATTTTTCTGAGAAAGTATATATAGACTTTTTTGATCAGCCAAAAGGTAAGAAGTTTGGTGAAATATTTATTGAGATCATTTAAGACTTTTAAAGAGCTTTAAAAGCACATTTATTTCAAACACTTTCAATTTCAAAAAAACATCTCCTTGAGCTTCATTGTTGATCTTCATCAAAGAAGAAGTAAAGAGGAGTTTGTAGAAACATTCCAATGAGTTGTATATTCTATTTCTCAAGCTCACATTGGTAATATTGTTCTTAAACTTATCTCTTTCTCTTATTGATATCAAAGGTTTGTATTTAAAAACCCCTTGGGTAATCCTTTGATTTATATTGTGTTGTGAATTGAGGTTGTGTGCAAAACCCTTGTAGGTTGATCCTCAAATTTGTACTATGTGTATATTGTGTTTATAGTGGATTTGGAAAATCATTGGGTGTTGGCTCAAGGTAGTGGATGTAACTCTTTGATAGAGTGAACCACTATAAATTTTTGTACATTTCCTTCTAGGTTTTTTATTTTATTGGCTTAACCACAAGATTTTGTTAAGTTCGAAATTTTATTAAAAAGAGTTTTAGAATTCTTTATCAAACAAAATTGGAGGTTTATCTTTTAAATTTACAAAAGATTCTCAAAAATTAGCCAAAAAAACCTTATTCACCCCCTCCCCCCAAGGTTTTTACATTGGTATTAGAGTAGAGCTTCTCTAAAAAAGGACTAACACCCTTGAAGCAAAAGATCTTTATCTTGCTATGGCTAATGTTTCTAGTTTACCATATGTAGAAGGCTCTTCTACAAATAGACATCCTCTTTTCAATGGAACAAACTATACATTTTTGAAATCTAAAATTAAAATATATATTTTTTCTATTAATTTTGACTTGTGGAGCATTGTAGAGAAAGGTCCTTACATTCCTAAAACTGATCGGGTAGTCAAGAAGGTTGAAGAATTTGATGAGCTCGACTCAAGGAAGATGTCTCTAAATTTTCAAGCTATGGATATTCTTAGTTGTGCCTTGGATGCAAATGAATATAATAGAGTGAGCGGATGCGATTCGGCTCATGAAATGTGGAAGTTACTTGAAGGAACTCACGAGGGCACCAATCAAGTAAAGGAGTCAAAGTTGGCCATATTGGTGAGAGACTATGAGCTATTCATGATGAAACAAAATGAAAGCATTAGTGACATTTTCACAAGGTTCACCAACATCACAAATGGCCTAAAGGCATATGGGAAAGAGTACTCAAGAGGAGAAGTGAATAGAAAGATTCTTGATGCACTTCTAAAAGCATGGCAACCAAAAACACTTGCTATTGAGGAATGAAAAGATTTGAGACTACTTCCATGAACTAAATTTATTTTTAGAATCTTGATGAAGCCCTAGCCATGTGACTTTGATTTATTTTATTTTGGGGATTTATTATATTATTTATGTGATTGCATATCTTTGGAAATTGTTTGGTTTGATGCAATTAATTCTTGGTGATTGTTCTTGTAGAATAATTATTTGGGTTAATTGATATTTTTATCCATGCTTGATTCTTGTAGTCTTGTGTATGAGAGATATGTAATTTTTGCAAGTATATTGTGAGTTTTACAATTGAATAGTTCACGCTAATTTTAGATGATTTATGTCATAGGAATGAATAAGTCATGCTAATGGTTAGATGGATTATGTCATGCATTTAAGCACAATATATTTCTCCAGTGAATCGAAGCTTGTAACCTAGATCACCACATGAATGTTTAATCTTTTCTCCTAAATAAAATTTAATCATTGTTATATAGGTTAGTGGTGGATTCAAGGTTCTAAATCATCTTCTTTGGTTAATCTCCCATTAGTTTTAGTTTATTTACGTTATTCATTAGGTTTTATTTTACTTTAGGAATAATTCTTAGATAACAAAATTTGATTCTTCTTTTTATAAAATTAATTTAGGAAGATAATAAATTAGGTAGTTAAGCCTTTCTCTGTGGTTCGATACCCTAATACTTCCTTATTACATTGATCTTGTGCACTTGCAAGTATTGGGTTTAAAACTTAGTTAGAAAAAATCCCGATCAAGTTTTTGGCGCCGTTGCCGGGGAAGGGTTAATTTAATTGCTTATGTTATTGTCTCCTAAATTTGTTAGTATTTTTATTTGTTTCAATTTTTTTACTATTATTGAAAAAAGAATTTGTTTTGTTATCTTAGTTGTCTTTAATTTTTTTTGTCTTCTTTATTTTGTTATAATTCCCTTTTATTTAGATATTTATTCTTCATTATTATTTGTACTAATTTTTTCTCTTGAATTTGTTTATTAATGTATGGTCGTCGTTCGCTCTATGTTGATTTGAAAGAATTTGATCCTGAGATGGAGCGTACACTTAAGGCACATAGAGCACAAGGAAAAATCACTAACATTTTTTACATTAAAATGGCTTAACATCCACGAGCATTAAGGGAGTATTTTACTCCCAATACATATAACTCACCAATAGGTAATAGAATACTTGAAATTGAGGCTAATCACTTTGAAATCAAAGCTTCTACTATTCAAATGCTACCATCTTTTTATGGTCTTGATTCTGAAAATCCTCATAAGCATATTGATGAGTTTTTAGAAATTTTCTCTACTTTTTAACTGCGTAATGTTACTGATGATACTATTAGATTGCGCCTTTTTCCTTTCTCTCTGAAGGATAAGGCTAAACATTGGTTGCACACACGTGAGAGAATAGGTACTTGGGCTGAGATGTCTAGGGAATTTCTGAAAAAATATTTTCCTATGGGTAACTTACAATATTAAGGAGAGAAATCACTACTTTTTCCCAACAAAATAATGAACAATTTCACGAGAGTTGAGAGAGATTTAAATCAAAGAACATGATTTCAACTTCAAAACCTTTGGAACTTGTTCACATGGACTTATTTGGACCAATGAGGACCACTAGTCTTGGTGGTAAGAGGTATGCTTTTGTCATAGTGGATGACTACTCTAGATTTACTTGGACTTTTATTTTAAGCCAAAAGGATGAGGCATTTCAAGAATTTATAAACCTTTTCAAAAAGGTTCAAAACTCCCTTGATTGCAAATTGATTTCTATAAAAAGTGATAATGGAGAGAATTTAACAACCAAGATTTTACAAAACTTTGTGATGATTTTGGCATTTCACACAACTTTTTGGCCGTTAAAACCCAACAACAAAATGGTGTTGTGGAAAGGAAAAATTGCACTTTACAAGAAATCGCAAGACCAATGCTTTGTGAAAACTCCCTTCCTAAATACTTTTGGACCAAGGCCGTTAACACCGCATGCTACGTTATGAATCGTGTTATCTTGAAACCTTCTTTAAAGAAAACTCCTTTTGAACTCATTTTTAACAAAACACCCTCAATTGGCTATTTTAAAGTTTTTTGATGCAAATGCTTTATTTTAAACACCAAGGACAATCTTGGGAAGTTTGATAAAAAATATGATGAGGGAATTTTTCTTGGTTATTCTTCAAACAAAAAGGCTTTTAGAATTTTCAACAAAAGAACCTTATGTATTGAAGAGTCTATTCATGTTAATTTTGACAAAACTAACATTTTTAACAAGAAAGTTGATGATGATGACATAGATAACACTCTTAGTAACCAACCATTATACACTCAAGCAATGGAAGAGCATGCTATGGAGGAAGAAGAGATTGAGGAAAAACAAGGAAACGATCAAGAAACTCAAAATCTTCCTCAAGATGTGATATATCCAAAGGGACACTCCAAGGATGAAATTATTGGTGATATATCACAAGGGGTAAGAACAAGAAGATATTTTATTTACAACTTTGCCCTATTATCGCAAATTGAACCTAAGTTTATTGATGATGCTTTATGTGATGAGCTTTGGATTATTGCTATGCAAGAGGAGTTATCAATTTGAAAGAAACAAAGTTTGGACTTTAGTCCCTAGACCACGTAATCATCCCACAATTGGCACAAAATAGGTTTCTCGAAATAAACTAAATGAATCCGGAGAAGTTATTAGAAACAAAGCTAGACTTGTTGCCCAAGGATTCAATCAAGAAGAGGGCATAGATTTTGATGAAACCTTTGCTCCGGTTGCTAGACTTGAATCCATTAGGATGCTTTTAGCTTTTGCTTGTTTTAAGGGATTCAAGCTTTTTCAAATGGATGTTAAGGGTTTCTTTCTAATGGCGATATTGAGGAGGAAGTTTATTTTTAACAACTTCCCAGTTTTGTGTATGAAAAATTTCCAAATTATGTTTACAAACTTTCAAAAGCACTTTATGTTTTAAAACAAGCTCCAAGAGCTGGGTATGAAAAGTTAAGTGGTTTTCTTCTTTCAAATAACCTTTCAAGTGGTGTGGTGGACACTACTCTTTTTATAACAATGATCTTCTTCTTGTCCAAATTTATGTTGATGATATTATTTTTGGTGCTACTAATGTCTCTTTATGTGAAGAATTTGCCTCCCTTATGCAAAAAGAATTTGAAATGAGCATGATGGGTGAATTGACATACTTCCTCGGACTACAAATCAAGCAAACGAAAGAAGGAATCTTCATCAATCAAGAGAGTACACCAAGGAACTTCTCAAGAGATTCGGGATGAGCAACGCAAAAGGTATTGGTACTCCAATGAGCTCATCATTGAAGCTTGACAAAGATGAAAAAGGTAAAATGGTTGATGAAAAGATATATAGAAGTATGATTGGTAGTTTACTTTATTTAACGGCTAGTAGGCCGGATATTATGTTTGCCGTATGTTTGTGTGCTAGATTCCAAGCTTGCCCCAAAGAATCTCATTTAATAGCTGTAAAACGTATTTTGAGACACTTAATTTCATCATATGATTATGTCTTGTGGTACTCTAAACAATCTTGTTTTGATCCTATTGCCTACACCGATGCAGATTATGCCGGATGTAAGGTAGAAACGAAGAGTATAAGTGGAAATTGCCAATTCTTGGGAGGATGCTTAGTATCTTGGTATATCAAGAAGCAATCGTGTGTATCCCTATCAACCGCAAAGCGGAATACATCACAGCCGGTTGTTGCTGTGCATAGGTACTTTGGATGAAACACACATTGATTGATTTTGGTATTTCTTTTAAGTGTACACCTATTATGTGTGATAACACTAGTGCCATAAACATTTCCACAAACCCTGTGCAACATTCAAAAACAAAACATATTGAAATCAAACATTACTTCATTATAGATCATGTTGCTAAAGATAATGTATTTTAGAATATATTTGCATAGAGGATCAAATTGCCGATATTTTTACAAAACCTCTTTCGGAAGATCGCTTTTGCTATCTAAGAAAATTGCTTGGTATGGGAAAATTTAATGAGTAATGTGTGTTGTTTGTGTTGTCTGTTTTTCCTCTTACATTTTTTTATTCTTGCTGTCATTTTTCACAAAATCGGACGCCATTCTTAAGAAACCGAACGCCTGGTTTCAAAACCGGACTCAAGGATTTCTCTTCTAAAAATTCTAGAGATATTCGGACGACAAAACCGAACAACTTAAAAAAAACTCGGATGTCCGATTTCTTCAAATTTACAAAAAAACCGGACGACCGACTTTGAAACACGGTCGACTGAGTTTTAAAAAAAACCATCGGGTCTGCACTTTTAAAATCAGATTTTTTGTTTAGCTTTTCACACTTTTCTCTCAACTCCCTCTCATTCTCTCGACCGAGAACTTCCTCCCTCACAAGACCTATTCGATTTCCTGCTCCGATTTTCACTCTTCTTCTCTTTTTCTTCAAATCTATCTCTTTTCATAACAAAGAAACGATTCTTCTCTCTGTTTTCGTGTCAAAATCTGCTCCGTTTGAAACTCTCCTTCTCCCCTCGAACCCTAGCCGAGTCTCTCTAAAAAAGAAATGGTGAAAACCAAGAATGCAAATGTTGGTCAAGGCCAAAATCTTGAAGAAGGAGGTACAAGTAGAGGGAAAGGTAAAGCAAAAAGAGTACCCTCTGGAGGTAGGGTTCAAGAAGTTAGGGCTCCAGTAGGTTTATTTCGGTAAAAGAGGCTACAAGCTTTGAGACATGGACTAGAAATCAAAGAAAAATAGCATCGGGTCACCCAGTTGATTTAAATGATATGCAAGGTATGAAGGCTATTGCTCATCTCTTTGAACTGATTGGTTGGATACCGTTGTTGATTGTGAATGAACTGTATTATGTTGAGATGATATATGAGTTTTATGCTAATATCCATAAGGGAAGAATTGAAAAAGTTGATGATATTTCTCACCAATGGGTATTGACTAGGATTGGAGGTAGAGATATTGCATTTGATGATAGGTTGTTAAATCACAATTTGGAAACCCCTCAAGATGGAATAAGATTCTAAACTAAGAACAAGAAATGTTTTGATCTAAACTTACATAGTGAAAGACGTTTTGAGGAAATTTTCACTAGAAGAGAAGTTTCGAAGAGACATGATAATAGGAATGTTAATAAGCTTGATACATATGGGAGATTGCTCCATCACATGATCTCTAACATCATTATTCCTAATGTTGGGCATAAATCATCTAGCACCAACATGCACTTATTTGTGATGCTAGCCTTATACGAACATAGGAGGATGAATTTTGGGTATATGGCTATAGAGCAAATACTAACCACACAATCCTCCTCAACCAAATGCTTACCTTATGGATGCTTCATCACCAAACTCTTTCAATACTTTGTGATCAATTTGGTTGGCATTAGTGGTCACATTGGTCATGGCAAGATCTACAATCAACAAACCTTCAAAAGAATGGGGTTTGAGAAAAATGAGGGGGCATTCATACGAGGTAGACAAGAAGGTAATGACGATGATGAGGAAGATGATGATGAAGCCCAAGAAGGTATGAATATAGAAGAAGAAGAAAGTGAAGAGGAAACGGGGGTTGAAATGCATAGAAGAGAAACAAGACAAAAGAAGAGACAAGAAAGAATAGAGGAAGGCACATCTTCGAGGAGTATGAGTCAACTAATGGACATGATAGCCTCTCTACAAACTTCAATAAATACTCGATTTGATGCATTCGACGGTCGCTTTGAGGTTTTGGATGGGAAAGTCTCCAATATTCAAGAAAGGCTTGATGCATTGGATCACAAAATGACCGAGACACCAGAACATGTTATGAGTCTAGAGCAAGGAGGAGGAGATAGAGATGATTGAGATCCTTTTTTTATTTACAAAACACTCTCCATTTCCCTTGTTTTTTTTCTATGACTCTTTCTTTTTTCAAACTCCTTGTGGTTTTCTCTTAATATTATGTTTTTTGACTTAATATATGTCATTTTTTTTTATACTTTTGGTGTGTTATATTGTTGCTATCTTTTGTTGCTTTGACTCTTTTATTATGGACTTCATGATGATAACTTAATATTGAAAGTCCAATTGCTACCTCTATGATCTCTTGATATTTCTCTCCTAAGGTCCTTTTTTGATTTTTGACAAAACGGGGAGAAAATAGTGCAAGATGTAATGGGGAGAAGTGCAAGATGTAAGGGGGAGAAATTGTTATATGTTGAGAATTTTTGATGCCTCGTTGGTGCCTTAGTATTTCTTATACTTTGTGGAGTGCTATATAATGATTCTTGAACCCTTTGGGCTATTTGGCTTACTTTGGACTTGTTATCTTCTTTAGCCATATTTGATATAAAGCATGTCTTTAGAGGGATCTATCTGTCACTTATCGTGATGGTTTTGCTTTGTTCTTATTATTGATCTTTTTGAAGCATCACCATACTTTTACTCTTGCTTTTTTGTTCTTCTTGCATATGTGTTTGTCATAATCAAAAAGGGGGAGATTATTAGCCCTAAGGGCATTATTACTTATGGTTTTGATTATAATTAACATATGTTTGTGTGAGTATTAAGCTAACCTTTCATAGAACAAAAGAAGCACTTTTGAAGTCTCAAGTCTACATTCTCAAAAAACAAAGGATAAAAAATGAAGGAGAAAAGACCAAGCCATTCCAAGATCAAGTCATTGAAGATATTGAAGACTTATATCTAAGTTAGGGGTGTGCTAAGTTAACTCTTTGTAAAACCCCCTAAGTTTCATCTTTGATTAATGATCATATGTGAAGCTCCATTGACGATTTTCTCAATGTAATTTTTTTTAAAATATGAGTATTCTTGATTGAGGTTTTGATGCTTTTGAAAGTTTTTCTATCTCTAAAAAGAGTATCAAGAATACATGTCTTTGAAATAGAAAGGAAAGCTTTTGTCTTAAAAAAACTGGCTGCAAAAATTTTCAAAAATCGGCCATCCAGTTTTTTAAAACCGGTCTTCCGATTTTTTCTAAGTGTAGAAAAAATCGGCCGTCCGATTTTTTGCAGGACAAGTCCGAATCTTTCTGTTTCAAAACCGGTCGTCCGATGTTCCTGATTACTGTAAAAAAATATTACCGTAACACAGAGTGCAACAGTCATTTTTCTGAGAAAGTATATATAGACTTTTTTTATTAGCCAAAAGGTAAGAAGTTTGGTGAAATATTTTTTGAGACCATTTAAGACTTTTAAAGAGCTTTAAAATCACATTTATTTCAAACACTTTCAATCTCGAAAAAATATCTCCTTGAGCTTCATTGTTGATCTTCATCAAAGAAGAAGTAAAGAGGAGCTTGTAGAAACATTCCATTGAGTTGTATCTTCTATTTCTCAAGCTCACATTGGTAATATTGTTCTTAAACTTATCTCTTTCTCTTATTGATATCAAAGGTTTGTATTGAAAAACCCACCTTGGGTAATCCTTTGATTTATATTGTGTTGTAAATTGAGGTTGTGTGCAAAACCCTTGTAGGTTGATCCTTAAATTTGTACTAGGTGTATATTGTGTTTATAGTGGATTTGGAAAATCCTTGGGTATTGGCTCAAGGTAGTGGATGTAACTCTTTGAGAGAGTGAACCACTATAAATCTTTGTGCATTTCTTTCTAAGTTTTTTATTTTATTGGCTTAACCACAAGATTTTGTTTGGTTTGGAATTTTATTAAAAATAGTTTTAGAATTCTTTCTCAAACAAAATTGGAGGTTAATCTTTTAAATTTACAAAAGATTCTCAAAAATTAGCCAAAAAACATTATTCACCCCCGCTAAGGTTTTTCATTTTGCATTACTTACACTTGAGCACATGGGTTATTGTTAGTGTTTAATAAATTTTTTACATTATTTTTGAGTTGCATAAAGTTGATGAATCTCTTTCCTACATTCTAAAACCTATTTGAGTATCTCTTGAGGAAAAATAGAAAGGTTTTCCAGATTTGACTTAGAGACGATAGTCATAGGCCTTCTTTGAATTGTTTGTGCCTTTCAAGCTTACCAAATTTCATGATTTTTACCTTGGCACCCTTTTGAGCCTTAAATGTTGTTTTCTTTCTTTAAACCACTAAAATATTAACCCTTAATCTTGTAGAGAGTTTAATGCAAACTTTAACTTGTGCTTCCATAATGGGTTACTGTTTTTGTGTTAAGAATATATATATGACTTGTTATGCTGAAAAAAATAAATATATTGAGCTAAAAAAAAGAGAGAAAAGAAAGAAAAATTGATACATATTTTTACAACTCATAAGGGGCAAAGAAAAAAAAATTCAAGAGGCTCGAATTTGAGAATGTAAGAAAAAGGATGGCCTTAAAGGAGAAATTTTTTGGAAAGAAAATGGTAATTGGTGAATGTATTAATTGAAAAAAAAGGGAAGAAAAGCAAAGTTAGAAAGTTTTTCAAAATGTTAAAGTATCCATATTTTTTGTAAGTTCTCTTTTATTTGAATTTGAATTCCTTACCTTCGTTTGATAACCAACACCCTAACCTTACATTACAAGCTTTAAAGTCCTACCTGATCTGAGTAGAGTTTTAGAATCCTTGATTAATGGATAGAAGGTACGAAGAGCGGGCTTATAGAATGAACATTTGTTGAGATTTGTCTGTTACGTGCAATTTGAAAATTTTCTGTAGTATTTATTTTACACTCTATTATGACCATGATCACACCTTACACAAGTCTTGCATTAGTTATGCGAGATAATTGAATATTTGTTTGTTAACTTGAGTGTGAAAATAAGAGGAAGAGTACTTGTCTTGATAAGTTTGAGATCTTGATGAAGGGTACCTAATTTGGATGATTCTATATTTTTTCTGAAGTTTGTTGTTTATTTGACTTTGTGGGTTTAAAGGGATTGTTGCACATGCTAAGTGCAATCGTGAGTCCTACGAAAGTGGCTAGTTAGTTTTTCTTTTTATTCTTTATTTTGCTTGAGTACTAGCAAAACTTAAGTATGGGGGAGTTGATAAAGTTGATTTTTGGTACAAATAAACACCTACTCCTATGAGAACATTTATTTGGATGATGGAGATAGTCATTGCATGTTAAGGAATATCATAGCATATTACCATCTAAGTTGGTGAAAATGATCTAATTGCTTGCTTTCTTGATTGTTTCTATGTTAGAATTCTTTCAGAAATTGTTGTTCTCTATCACCTTGTTTTTTTTTATTTCATTTAGATCAGTCTGATATGTTACAATTCAGAAAGTTTGGGCTATATATTTCATTTTTTCTGAACAGTGATCATGTCCTTTTTTTTTGTAGTAGACTTAATTTGATCCCAAAGAATGGTTAACCAATCACTCAATCTAATGAAAAACCTTGTTTGCATTTCATCTAGTTTGCTTTCAGTTTTTATATAATCTTAGAATTTGTCATTATAGTTGTACTTTTTGTAATCATTATTGAGCTGGAAGTCAAGAAATAATCATACATCTGTTATGAAAGCTCATATTTTTGTTGATAGTATACAAATTTGCTTTTATTTTATATGCAAGTTTTAGAAAGAATAGTTGTAAACTATTACTATTTTGTGCATTATGTCATAGTGATATTTCTAACAGTTTTACTTTGCAATGATGTATAATCAATTAGGAAAAAGGAAGATGTCTATGATGAGGAGTTTGATGTTTTAAAAGGTGCTTTGCATACAGTAGCTGAGACAATTAGAGAGGGTAATTCTGTGATGGAAAAGTCTAGACGTCATGTTTATTCTGAGGGAGATATATTTAACCAGTTGGTTGCTATTAGGATTGAAATTGAGATTATAGACAATTGTTATATATATCTCACCCAAATGCGGATAAAACAAGGGCTTTTTGAACTGTCCATCTGAGAGTCGCAAGTCTATCTTAATGAGATTGATGGCACTCTCTAAGAAAGCAATAGAGGGATTCTCTACACTTAAATTACGGACTAACAAGTCTATAATGGAGTTTGTTTTTTGTGAATTTGAAGGCTGTATATTCTCCAGATATATGGGAGTAGATGTCCATATGCTGTTTAGTTGTTATAATATGTATATTTTGAGAGCTTAGAAAGCTGCATGTTGTTTTGCTTATGGAAGTGATGATCATTTATGTTTTAGGTAATGGGATCAAGGGAAAAAAATAGCTTCTATTCCATATTTTCAAGAAATGTACATGTTTTTTGTGTATTACATGTGACAATAAAATATAAATTGATATTTTGTGCAGCACTTATATTTAGTTTGACAGTATTCAAGTTGTCTCTGATTTCTATGATATGTTCTTCAGGGAAGAATTAATTTGCATTCTTTGGGGAATGTGGATTGAATGTAATTATATAAATGGATACTTTTAGTTGTGGGATTCGAACTGGATCTTATAGTTAGCTATATAGGTCTTTCAATATGCATGGTTTGTGTGTGTTTTCTTTACCATAGTTTAGCTGTATATTCTTGTTTTTCTTGCGTATTTGTCTCATCACTCAAGATTCCTTCATCTAGGATTTTTATAATTTGTTTCTTTCATTAATGAGAACAAGCTAAGTCCTATTTTTTTGAGGTAAAATAATTAGCTTATATTAAAAGAAGAGTTCAGTGAAAAAGAGCGGAAATCAAATACATGAAAGGAAAAGTGCCAAAAATTGAGTCCCATATTTACCCTTCAAAAAATTATAAAGATAATAACTCTCTTCTAATTTATTCAAAAGGTTATTTATGTAAAGTTACTTTTCATCATATCATTTCTTTCTACTTCTCTCCTTACTCCTAAATAAAAAAGGTACCATTCCTTTCTCTTCTCTCCAAAACTCCAAAACAAGATTTGAATAAATCAGCTCACTTTCTTTCCATTTCTCTTCTTTTCTCTTCTCTCCTCTTCTCTCTGTTTCTCTTCTCTCCTAAACTCCCAAACTAGGCCTAAAACATTCTCTACTTCTTTCCTCGTGTCCCTCTTTCTTCCTCCCCTCAATTCCCGCAGCCCTTTAGCCCCATTGTATGCCGGCCACCTTCCACCACCCACCTGCAGCTCTCCTCAGCCGCCTCACCAGAGCCTACATAGGCGCTACCACCGAATTTTGCCACTACCCTTACTTCTTCTTCACTTCTTCTCTGCTTATTCAATTTCTTCCCCTCCCATTTTCCTTTGTTCCTTTGCTTCTTCCTCCTCTCTGTTCTTCTTTCTTTCTCCTTCGCCGCTCCATCCTACCAGCGTCGGCACCACGCCATTGACGGTCTCCTCCACAACTACAACCTCCCGGCAGCTACAACCACTTCACGCCTGCACCACCGCTGCCGCTGTACGCTAATGCCACCACTGCCCAACCGAAACACCATTCTCCTCCTCTTAATTCCCTTTCTCCCCCTTTGGGTTTCTCTTCCACTCTACTCCTTCTCACATCTCACTCCCTTATTTTCCTTCTGTAATTTTACCTTACATCTCTCCCTTTCTGTTTTTCGGCTTCGCTTCTCTTGACGACACCCTGTTCCTCTCTGTTTCTCCTCGTTATCCTACCACTAGGATAGACTGTCTTTCATGGAACAACAGCAGCAACACTGGCACCAATGAGCCACCCTACACTCCCAATCATTCTGCTCCAACAATAGACGCAACCCCGTTAGCACTCCAGCCAACAACAACCCTACTGAGTAGCACCAAAACATGAGAAGTTTTTCCTTTCTTTAATTTTTTTCTTAGTCTCAAATTTATGTGAATTAATTGGTTACAATTGCACACACGAATATTCCACAAACACGGGCGATGTTTTACAATTTTCTGTTAAAGTTTTTTCGTTCTACTTAATTTCTTGGTTTGAGATTAAGTGCCATTGATGTGGGGTTTTCTTTGTTTTGAATAGCTAGAGTAATTATTGAGCTCATTTTTTGTTGCGATCTAACCTGATTTCTTTTTTTTAGTCTTTTTTTAGTCTTTTTTTTTTAGTTTTTCCTTTGTTGACTGATTATGTATTGCGTAGATTATTTTAGTATGTGTGATAGTCTGGTCTTATTAGCGAATCATTGAGTTGTTGGTGTCCTTTTTTTTTTTTTTTTTTATGGGAGTCACTGTTACTCATTTACTCACATGCCATAACCTTCCTCTTCTTGTCTCAAATAAACTAAACTTGGGCACACCTGGGCGATGCTATTTCTTTTCTGTCTTGTTTAGTTCGTCGTTTTTCTTTTCATTTTATTTGTTTTCGTATCACTGTTTATCATTTTTCTCATTTAGGACAGCTTAGAGTGATTTCTGAAACTCCCTTTTTGTCACTTTATACTTTCTTGTGAAGTTGTTTTGTTTCTTTTTCTTTCATTTCAGTTTAGTGTTTCCTGTTTGTGTATGGCCGTGTAGTTTATTTGGTGAATTGTTGAGATTATTGTTATCGGTTATTTTTTGAGTGATTGGTGTAAAACCCTCCGAGGTGGTGCATTTTCTTTTCTTCTACAAACTGTGTTATTGTGCGTTACTTCTTCTTTGTTGGGGATAGTCGGTTTTGTGGTGAGTTTTTACGGTACATTTTTCCTTCTCCTTTGAGTCATATCTCCTAGAAATTCCACCGCCCTAATAAAAGAAACACGGCTGCTCATCAAATGCGATATCGAGTGCTGGTAGTGCGGCGCCATGAGGGAGTTTTCGGTTTCCGTTTAGGCTATTAGTTTTGTTTGAGTTTATTTTATTCTTTTTTATACTTTTTAGTTTTTTGAATCGCTTACCTTAGTTTATTATATTTGTTTATTATTCACTTGTTTATCTTTTCGTGTTGGGATTGCTTCCCATGCGTGCTTGCATTTTTAGTTTTTGGGATTGCTTCCCGTGCATGGTCGTTTTTCTTTCGAGATTGCTTCCTGTGCATGTGTTCTGTTTATTTGTTTTCCCCTTTAGTCATTTTATGTCTTTCATTTGATTGTGGCCCCAACATTGAGGACAATATCGTTCAAAGTGCAGGGATGCTTAGTTTAGGCTTTTCTTTCGTTATTTGAGTTTTTCTTACCGATAAGAACCAAAAGACATTAAAAATTTTTAAAAATTCTAAAAATATTGTTGTTTTTTTATTCTCAAGTTCTTTTAGTTTCTTTTGATAGTTTTATTTGCGTTAAAAATCCAAAAAAAATTCAAATATTCTAAAGAAAACTCCAAAAATATTTTAAATTCGTGTTGTTCCCTTTGTTTAAAACTTTGAAAAACCCAAAAATATTTTTGTTTTACTTTGTAGTTTACCCTTTTAGTCTTTCATAAAATCAAAAATTCAAAAAGATTTTTCATTTCTCAAACTCACCATTTAAGAACTTGTTGAACTTTTACTGTTATCACATGAAACTTTAAAAAGACTTGTTGCTTAGCTTTTATGTGATATCATGCACTTGTGTGAACTCTTATGAATTAATGGTTTATTTGCACATACGAGTGTCCTGTTAGTAAATAAATGCTTTGTGAATTTTTTGATATAGCTCAATAATTTGCTTATATCCATGCCCTGAGACTTACCTTTTCATGCCATGAGGCAAAGTTGTGTCTAGCTTTGGTTGACCCCGGAAATGGTCTTAGGCATTCTTTGACCCATTTGAGCCTTTTCTTGCCTACCCTTTAATGTTAAATCCCTTGTACCCTTTTTAGTATAAATTGTATAAGTGTTTAACCATTCTCTTCCTTGTTTTTAAACTCACACAATATTTTAAACCTCAAATGCGAGAGCTAATAACTTATTGTATCTTTAAGTCACTTTCGAGTGAGGTACATAGATAAGTGTGGGGGAGAAAGCGGAGATGAGTATTTTATATAAAGGGGTATTTTGGGAAACATTTGTGACAAAGAAATCAAATGAAGGGTTTGAGGTGAATAAAAAAATTCTATGTGTTGATCGAAGCTTGTGTTTCTCAATCTCGTTTTGGTGAAAAAGAAGAAAAAATTGAGGAAGAAAAAGAAAAAAATGTGAAAAAAGAAGTTTGGAAAAAATAAGAAAGAGAGAAAAGAAAAAGTAAATAGTTGAAATATCTTCGTATGAGTTTCTCTTTTGAAAAATAGATTATAAACTTCTTAGTATTACCTTGAAACTTCCTTTTGCTTTATATGGGATTGAGAACAATTGAGATTGGTTAGTGGGTTGTGATTTGCACGAGATAGGAAACAAATGAGAAGTAAAGTGTTTTGTGTTAAAGGTTATAATAGAGTAAAAGGAGACTTGACGGTTTTAGATTAGCTATCGATTTTTTCCCTTTTTGTTGCATGAAGCTCTCTTCTCTTTGCTTTTGTTTTTTCTTTCCCTTCTTTGGTGTCCTTTTATGTCCTTAGCCTAACATTACAAGCTTGAAAGTCTTACTTAATTCGGGGATGACTTTTAGTTGGACCAATTTAGCTAATAGGTAGTGAAAAGTTTAGTTTAAGGGCAATGCTATTGAAGTGAATTATTTTATTAATTTCCTTTCATTCTCTTTGAATTTGTTGAAACTTGGCATATGTAGTCACACACAGTGTTGTTCATAATTGTTTACATGAGATTTTTGGTGGATCATTTAAGCTTTGTAACTTGTCTTGGACGAGGTTTATGTAACTCTTGTGAAGTTTGAACTTGTTTAATTGTGGTGATGACGTTTTTCTTAAGCGTTTAAAAAGTTTTCCTTTACTTTGTTTGTTTTTTCTATTCTTTTTATTTTTAGTTTGAAAGTTGTGTTCGGTCCTTGCATTTTTAGGTTATTGTTTTAGTCTGTGTTGCTTGTGGGCAAGCAAAACTTAAGGGTGGGAGAATGTTATATGTCCATTTTTATACATAGTTTTCGAAGAATTTCAGTAGTAAAATGGCATATTTATCTTCCATTTCTTCTCTTTTGTTTATAAGTATGTCCCAGATGAGTTAGAATGAAAAATGAAGTGAAACAGAAGCATTTGGAGCAAAACAGACGAGAAAAGAGAAGAAATGCACAAATGGAGCAAGCGGGATGACCCAACTGCCCAAATAGCCAAGAAAGCAAGGACAAGCTAGACCTGGCCGATTGCACCGTAGAGACCTTTTATGCAAATTTCTGCACCCTTTTAAATACTCTTTCAATGTACTTTTAATCGATCTTTGTCCAGGATTTCTTGGGGACTGAGAGAGGCGATCTTCAAGAGAAAATTTGATGTGGAATGATCTTCAAGAGCATAAAATTTCATCCACGAAGTAAGGGAGAGAAAGAACATAACAAGTGTAACAAGTAGAAAAGAGAAAGTGCCTTTGATAGGACTTGAAAATTTAAACTTCTAGCAACCTTGGATATATTAAATCCAAGACCTCAAGAAGGTTTTAAAAAAAATCTTTTCTTCAAAGTTCAAGCAACCTAAGGTATTTTGAACCTTAGACTTCAATGAAACAAGAAGACCTCAAGACTAGTTTTCTACAAGAGTGTAGTAACTAGTGTGAAGGAATTTTGATGATCAACCTTGAAGCTCTTGGAACTTTCAACAAGTCTTCAAAGTGATTTTTTTTTTCAAGGAAGTTCACCCTTGAGAAGATAGGAAAAAAAACTAAGCTAAAAACTAAGAATACTAAGAGAAGAACCTTTGTCTAGAAATATTTCTTGATTAGCCTTTACAAATTGGAAGACTACATATTTATAGAGACTTGAGGGAAAAAGGAGTAGGAATGTTTCGCTCTCATATTTTCAGCCCAAAATTAAGCACCATAATTTGAACCCCAAAATTAAGCCCCAAATTTAAGCTCCAAATCGAAGCCCCAAATTTAAGGCATATTCCAATCATCTATCAAGGTAAATTTCCAATTTCTAACTTATTTAAAACTTTATCATATTGCTCTATAAAGTTTTGGACATCAAAATTTAACCCTTGATGCTCGTGACTCTTTAGTTGTTTTGCCTTGGCTCTTATTACAACTCCTTGATGTTCTTGCATGTCTAACCGGTTCACATCAAAATCCCTCCCAGAAACTTCCATTAATTGACTTAGATCAACAATTAGACTAGGAATTCAAGTTTTAATAGTTAGATTGAAGAGCCTCTTCAGAGCAATTTCTGGATTCTTCGACCGATTCGAGACAAAAGTTTAGGCAACATTATGGGGCCATGGATTCTTCATTTTTACTTTCTAAGCCTTCTAAACTCTTGTTTATTATGAATTCTTATATGAATTTTATGGTTTCTATGATGTTTAGTGGCTAGGGTTTATTTTTGTGTTTAATTGGTTTTATGTCTTTCATTTGATTGTGGCCCCAACATTGAGGACAATATCGTTCAAAGTGTAGGGATGCTTAGTTTAGGCTTTTCTTTCATTATTTGAGTTTTTCTTACCGATAAGAACCAAAAGACATTAAAAATTTTTAAAAATTCTAAAAATATTGTTGTTTTTTTATTCTCAAGTTCTTTTAGTTTCTTTTGATAGTTTTATTTGCGTTAAAAATCCAAAAAAAATTCAAATATTCTGAAGAAAACTCCAAAAATATTTTAAATTCGTGTTGTTCCCTTTGTTTAAAACTTTGAAAAATCCAAAAATATTTTTGTTTTACTTTGTAGTTTACCCTTTTAGTCTTTCATAACATCAAAAATTCAAAAGAATTTTTCATTGTTCAAACTCACCATTTAAGAACTTGTTGAACTTTTACTGTTATCACATGAAACTTTAAAAAGACTTGTTGCTTAGCTTTTATGTGATATCATGCACTTGTGTGAACTCTTATGAATTAATGGTTTATTTGCACATACGAGTGTCCTGTTAGTAAATAAATGCTTTGTGAATTTTTGATATAGCTCAATAATTTGCTTATATCCATGCCCTGAGATTTACCTTGTCATGCCATGAGGCAAAGTTGTGTCTAGCTTTGGTTGACCCCGGAAATGGTCTTAGGCATTCTTTGACCCATTTGAGCCTTTTCTTGCCTACCCTTTAATGTTAAATCCCTTGTACCCTTTTTAGTCTAAATTGTATAAGTGTTTAACCATTCTCTTACTTGTTTTTAAACTCACACAATATTTTAAACCTCAAATGCGAGAGCTAATAACTTATTGTATCTTTAAGTCGCTTTCGAGTGAGGTACATAGATAAGTGTGGGGGAGAAAGTGGAGATGAGTATTTTATATAAAGGGGTATTTTGGGAAACATTTGTGACAAAGAAATCAAATGAAGGGTTTGAGGTGAATAAAAAAATTCTATGTGTTGATTGAAGCTTGTGTTTCTCAATCTCGTTTTGGTGAAAAAGAAGAAAAAATTGAGGGAGAAAAAGAAAAAAATCTGAAAAAAGAAGTTTGGAAAAAAAAAAGAAAGAGAGAAAGAAAAAGTAAATAGTTGAAATATCTTCGTATGAGTTTCTCTTTTGAAAAATAGATTATAAACTTCTTATTATTACCTTGAAACTTCCTTTTGCTTTATATGGGATTGAGAACAATTGAGATTGGTAGGTGGGTTGTGATTAGCACGAGATAGGAAACAAATGAGAAGTAAAGTGTTTTGCGTTAAAGGTTATAATAGAGTAAAAGGAGACTTGACGGTTTTAGATTAGCTATAAATTTTTTTCCCTTTTTGTTGCATGAAGCTCTCTTCTCTTTGATTTTGTTTTTCCTTTCCCTTCTTTGGTATCCTTTTATGTCCTTAGCCTAACATTACAAGCTTGAAAGTCCTACTTAATTCGGGGATGACTTTTAGTTGGACCAATTTAGCTAATAGGTAGTGAAAAGTTGAGTTTAAGGGCAATGCTATTGAAGTGAATTATTTTATTAATTTCCTTTCATTCTCTTTGCATTTGTTTAAACTTGGCATAAGTAGTCACACACACACTGTTGTTCATAATTGTTTACATGAGATGTTTGGTGGATCATTTAAGCTTTGTAACTTGTGCTTGGACGAGTTTTATGTAACTCTTGTGAAGTTTGAACTTGTTTAATTGTGGTGATGACGTTTTTCTTAAGCGTTTAAAAAGTTTTCCTTTACTTTGTTTGTTTTTTCTATTCTTTTTATTTTTAGTTTGAAAGTTGTGTTCGGTCCTTGCATTTTTAGGTTGTTGTTTTAGTTTGTGTTGCTTGTGGGCAAGCAAAACTTAAGGGTGGGAGAATGTTATATGTCCATTTTTATACATAGTTTTCGAAGAATTTCAGTAGTAAAATGGCATATTTATCTTCCATTTCTTCTCTTTTGTTTATAAGTATGTCCCAGATGAGTTAGAATGAAAAATGAAGTGAAACAGAAGCATTTGGAGCAAAATAGACGAGAAAAGAGAAGAAATGCACAAATGGAGCAAGCGGGATGACCCAACTGCCCAAATAGCCAAGAAAGCAAGGACAAGCTAGACCTGGCCGATTGCACCGTAGAGACCTTTTATGCAAATTTTTGCACCCTTTTAAATACTCTTTCAATGTAATTTTAATCGATCTTTGTCTAGGATTTCTTGGGGATTGAGAGAGGCGATTTTCAAGAGAAAATTTGATATGGAATGATCTTCAAGAGCATAAAATTTCATCCACGAAGTGAGGGAGAGAAAGAACATAACAAGTGTAACAAGTAGAAAAGAGAAAGTGCCTTTGATAGGACTTGAAAATTTAAACTTCTAGCAACCTCGGATATATTAAATCCAAGACCTCAAGAAGGTTTTAAAAAAAATCTTTTCTTCAAAGTTCAAGCAACCTAAGGTATTTTGAACCTTAGACTTCAATGAAACAAGAAGACCTCAAGACTAGTTTTCTACAAGAGTGTAGTAACTAGTGTGAAGGAATTTTGATGATCAACCTTGAAGCTCTTGGAACTTTCAACAAGTCTTCAAAGTGATTTTTTTTTCAAGGAAGTTCACCCTTGAGAAGATAGGAAAAAAAACTAAGCTAAAAACTAAGAATACTAAGAGAAGAACCTTTGTCTAGAAATATTTCTTGATTAGCCTTTACAAATTGGAAGACTACATATTTATAGAGACTTGAGGGAAAAAGGAGTAGGAATGTTTCCCTCTCATATTTTCAGCCCAAAATTAAGCACGATAAATTTAAACCCCAAAATTAAGCCCCAAATTTAAGCCCCAAATTTAAGGCATATTTCAATCATCTATCAAGGTAAATTTCCAATTTCTAACTTATTTAAAACTTTATCATATTGCTCTATAAAGTTTTGGAAATCAAAATTTAACCCTTGATCCTCGTGACTCTTTAGTTGTTTTGCCTTGGCTCTTACTACAACTCCTTGATGTTCTTGCATGTCTAACCGGTTCACATCAAAATCCCTCCCAGAAACTTCCATTAATTGACTTAGATCAGCAATTAGACTAGGAATTTAAGTTTTAATAGTTAGATTGAAGAGCTTCTTCAGAGCAATTTCTGGATTCTTCGACCGATTCGAGTGAAAAGTTTAGGCAATATTATGGGGCCATGGATTCTTCAATTTTACTTTCTAAGCCTTCTAAACTCTTGTTTATTATGAATTCTTATATGAATTTTATGGTTTCTATGATGTTTAGTGGCTGGGGTTTATTTTTGTGTTTAATTGGGGTTGAAACCTAGATGATCTTAGTTATGTTCTTTGGATTTTCACGGAATAAATTGTTGAATTAATTTTAATTGCTGTTCAATTAATTTGTTTGTGTTACTAATTTTACCAATATTTGGCACCTTTGCATAGGTTGTTTAGAATTAAAAAAGGAAGAACAATCTAGGGCTAAAATTGAACAATGGGAATTAGTATTTAATTACAGATAATGGCTATGGTTTCTAGGTCATTAATAATCACTCCTATACTTTGATCACTCATAATTGAGTTAGGGAGAGAAGAGATTCTTCTCTAATCAATTAGGGGAATAGTGAGTTTTCGTCCAGAAATAGGGTTAATCATAATTAACGAGTGAGACCCGATCAACGATTGAACTAGTTTTCCAAAGTTTTTTATGAATTAGCTAAGGGATTCTAGAGGGATTCCACCGTTTAAACATATTGTTTTCAAAACTTGATTTCAATTATTTTTAGTTTGTTTTTAAAGTATTTTACTATTATTGGCTAAGTATTCTTTCAAGCTATTTTATTTTGATTAAACATTAGAGAGAAGGCCATTATTAAAACTTCTCCGCTCCCTGAGTTTGACAACTCGGGAGGTTCTCTAGTACTACATTGATAGGTTCGCTTGCCTGTTATGTGTTAATTTTAGAGTAGTCCCATTTTTAAACATCAATGATCTTTGATGCAGTCGCTCCGAACTTTTTCCCTCAGGAAGAAATGAATCATGAAGAGCCACCTAACCTGAGGCGAAAAAGTTTTGACATGTTAAAAGCGGTGGAGACGGCATTGCTTGATGGGGTTGATAGACATTCGGTTTTATCTGCGACTGCAGAGTTATTGTAGATTAAGTTTGAGAACCAATAGACTTAAAAGTCGTACGATGATGTTTGTGCATACATAAAGAAGCATTTGCTGCCAGGCAATCATATGGTCAAAGATTGGTATATGATGTTGAAATGATATTAGGCTTGGGATTGCCCGTGCAAAGGATTAATGTGTGTGTCAATAGGTGTATGCTTTATTAGAAGGAGGACTCTGATAGAATGGAATGTAAGTTTTGTGGGACTCACTTGTACAAGATGTTTAGGAAGAAGAGAGGGAAGAAGAGGAAAATTATGCCAAAGAGACCGGTGAAGATAATGTTTTACTTTCCGATAACTCGTAGTTTGCAAAGATTGTATGCCCTGAAAAGAACTTCTAAACACATGAGATGACGTTCTGAAAGCTCACTGGAGTCGGATGCGACTTTTCAAAGATCACAGATTTAGGAAAGGAATCGGACAAGGAAGATGGTAGGGGGAAGGATCGCAACTGGACAAGGAAGTGTATATTTTGGAATCTTCCTTATTAGTGTACCCCTTTTAGTTTGTCATAACATTGATATGATGCACAATGAGAAAAATGTTTTTGATAATGTATTCAACGTTGTTATGGATGTGAAAGGGAAGTCAACAGATAATATCAAGGCTAGAGAAGACCTACATTTGCATTGCAACAGACTGAACTTATTGATAGAGAAGAGCATTAGGGGTAAGTACTTGAAGCCAATGGCATGTTGATCTTCCTTATTGGCATACCCTTTTAGTTCTTCATAACATTGACATGATGGAAAATTAGAAAAATGTGTTTGATAATGTGTTTAACATTGTTATGGATGTGAAAGTCTAAAGAAAATATCAAGGCTAGAGAAGACCTATGTTTGTATTGCAACAGACCTGACTTATTGATGGAAGAGAGCGGTGGGAGTAAGTACTCGAAGCCAATGGCATATTATAGCTTGACTAAGGAACAAAAGAACATGGTTCTTGATTGGGTTAAAAAACTGCAACTGCCAAATGGATATGCATTTAACTAGGGTAAGTGTGTTGATTATAAAGAAATGAAGTTGATCGACATAAAAACCCATGATTGTCACCTTCTTCGGGAAGCCAGAGATAAGACGATAAAAGAGAGAATGAAGAGGAGGTTCACTCAGTCCTATTAGTTAGTTAGAAGAAGCAGCGTCTTGTTTGATCGTGGAATGACCCGTGCCCATCGCCTTTAGGGAGCTCCTTCCGGCGAAGGTGTGAAGTTGTTTGGCCCAGATGAGTCTTTCTACCGAGACTTGTGCACCCTGAAAATAAGTAAGTCTCATATGCGTGACTTAGTGGAAAGCATTCTCATTTTGATATGCAAGTTAGAACACATATTCCCTCTGACCTTTTTCGATGTCATGGAGCATTGGATAATTCATTTGCTGTATGAAGCGAGGGTATATGGTCTCGTCCAATACAGGTGGATGTACCCATTCCAGAGGTTAAAAATGAGAATTTACTTAAATTCAACGTCATTTTTATTAAATTATCTAACTAATTCATTTATACTTGAAATATATTAGGTACTTGCACCATAGAAAGAAGACAAAAAAAAAAAAAAAGGTAAGAGTCGAGGGATCAATATGCAAGGCTTAGTTAATCGAAGAGGCCACAATATTCTTCAGCTTCTACTTTGAAGAAAGAGTACCGACCCTTCACAAAAGAGTAAGACAAAATGATGATGTCAGAAATTCTCTGCATGAGGGTTAGGTTCTATTAATACGCAATAAACAAGGATGAAAATTCAGTGAAACAAAAACCGGAATGTTGGACGATTGGGAACTTAAATAGTGAAGAATTATATCGTCCTTAATTGCGAGGAAGTGGAACCTTACCTTTGGTAAGTTAATCAACGTTGTAAAATTAATACATCTTTAATATACATAAGTATCTTGTAATGTTTGATTTAAATTTATAAAATGAAGGAAATATGAATTAGAACTAAGAAATGTCTATTCGAATATAATGAATGATGAAATTCAAAAGAAAATAAGCGAGGGATTCAAAGATTGGTTTAGAATTGAAGTAACTTAATCTATTTGAATGCTTTCAAATTTAGTTGATCTTATTAATTCATTTAATTCACAAATGTGTTTCGCTTCATACAGATGCACAATCCTGTGAAACAGTATAGTGAACTTCTAGAAAAAGTTAAGACGTACACTAGTTACATTGTGAATGAGTTTTTGTTTCATACAAGAGATAGGGTGAGGAGGGGAAAACTTGTAATGATGGTGTATGTGTGAAACCAAATTATTATGGTGTTTTAAAAGAAATAGTTGAGGTAGAGCTGACATTTACACTAATTCAAAAAGATTGTGTTGTTCTTTTGTGATTAGTTTGATTCTTTGGATTGAAGATTCATCCTCAGTGTAAAATTGTGGAGTTACACAAAAAGCAGAGGTATGGAGGATACGATCTTTTTGTTTTATCTAATCAAGCAGAGAAAGTGTCGTTTCTCCCATATCCTTGCACCAAAAGACCGAGGACCGACTTGATTAGTGTAATGAAATCTCGACCCCGAGTAATAGATGTTTTGATTCAAGATGATGCATTCCAAGAGAATGTGGAAGTTCTCGAGGCTTCGATAATAGATATGATAATTGAAGATGTAGGACCTCTCGTCTATGAGTCTCGTTCATCGGAAGAGATTGATATTGATGTCGAGACATATTTCGAGGAGTTAAAAAACAATGAAACTAAGATAGAATGAGATTCAGATAAAGATTCCGCTGAAGAAATAGAGGAAGATGACGATGATGGTTCTGATGATCATTCTGACACCTAAAACATTGCATGATTTTTATACTTATATGATTAATAAGTTATGTTTAGACTTATGTTATCACACTTTAAGTATTTTACTTTTATGAATATACTTATGTTATTACACGTTAAGCATTTTACTCAATCGAATTCTCTTTTTTCTTACGTTCTTATGTCCAAGGATTTTGGTGGGCATATTCTATTTCATAGACATGATTGAGGTATATGTTTTAGTTTAAAAATTGCATAAAATACACATGACAATGAGGAATTTATTTTGATGTTTTATAAAGAAATATTTATTTTGTTAATTAATAGTTATTTTGAGTTTAAATGAAGAAGAGTATGTTTAAGTTTAAGTAGTTTAAGTTTAAGTTGAAAAATTGACATTAATCTCTTTTTTGTCTTATAGTTTTCTTTGTGAGGACTTTGGTGGCGTATTGTTTTTCATATACACAGTTGAGATATGTGTTTTAGTTTAAATATTTTTTTCTGGAGGAGCCCTGACTGTTTAAGTTTAAATAATACTTTACGGGGGAGCCTTGACTCTTTAAGTTTAAGTATTACTTTACGGGGGAGCCTTGACTCTTTCAGTTTAAATTCTACTTTACGGGGGAGCCCTGACACTTTAAGTTTAAATACTGCTTTACGGGGGAGTCCTTACTCTTTCATATTGTGAATTTATGTTTGTTGTCTATTTGTGTGGCTTGTGTACTTGGAAAATATCCATAATAAAGGGGAAACTCTGCCAAAATTTTTCTAACGTTATAAAAATTAAGTTTTTTAAAAATGACTTACGCAAAAAATGAATCTTAAGATTATGAAAGTTTGTTAAAAAGTTTATTTAATATTAAAATTGTATTATGTTAGATATCGTAGGTCCGATGGCACGGGATGAAAGAGAAAGTATACTGAGGATGCTAGCACATCCCGAGAGGAGCTTGATTGTTTTATAAAACGGGATTTCTTAATCGCTACAATGCAAGGCAAGTGGACCTAACATTGCAGAGGTGAGTTCAACCCGAGTGTCGAATCTCTCAACGATGGTAAAGGTGAAAGTACTACCGTGTCTCTAATGTTTAGTCTAAGAAAAAGATGGTCATTGAAAATGAAATAGCAAAACTTTAAACAATTAAACAACTAAGAAATCCATGAAAAATTAAGTTTTTAAAAATTAATAAAGCAAGAGTTTGGATGTTGGAATCCCTCTAATCCTTGTTACTAATTCAATTAGAAAAACTTTTATAAAAACGATGTTGAATTAATTAAGTTGGGTCATCGCTCAAGTTGGACAATCCGTATATCTAGGCGAAAGCCACCCTACTCACAAACCCTTGGAGGAAATCTCTCTTCTCCCTAACAAATTATGAGCACAATAAAATTAGGTGATTTAAAGAACCTAAAAGTGCAATATCGTATCTCTAGTCAATTGCCCTAATTAACCCCCAAATGGTTACCCTAGACCTTTCTTCCTTTTCCAATCCTGAACAATCTTACGATTAATCTAATCTCGCGATAATTAAATTACAAACAAACATAATTGGAAGACAACTTAAATCAAAACAAACATCGAATTCAAGAATTTAAACCAAGGATTTTATAATCAAGAATTAGGGTTCAACCCTCATCCAAACAATAAAAACTACTTGCTATTCATAAAAAAAATGAAATTCAATATTAAAATTCAATAACAAGAAAGTAAAAGAAAGCTTAGGATTGAAAATTGAAGCTGCAATTGAAGTCCAGAACATCTTCCAAGCTCGTCTTTCAAGTTGCCAAGTTAAAGATTGTATTCTTGAAATTGGTTCTTCAATTCTTGAAATCCAAGAAATAAAATTGCACAAACCTAAAGAGTGTTTAACTAATTGAATGTATAAAAGCCGAAAATTGAAAATTCGTCTAATCTAATCTACTCCAAACTATCTAATACTAACCCTAACTAATCCTATTCTAAACCCTAATCTAAGTCCTAATCTGCCTCGTAATCTCTATCTCTAAAATAGTAGCATCAAAACCCCTTATATAGAGGTGAAAATTACAAAAAGATAGAGTTTGAATTGGATTAAATCACCCTCATTGCCAGACCTACCACTGACGGTAGGTTGAGCCCTATCGTCTGTGGTAGTGTTTTTTTTCGGCAACCGTTTGTGTGCCAAGGACCTACTGCTCACGGTATGTCAGCTTACCTCGTATGGTAGGTCGGCTTCATTTGTTGCTGACGGCTCCATTTTCGTCGTGTTTGCTCCGTTTTTGGCCATTTTCAGAATAAGGCATATTAATCGAAAATACATAATTTTACATATTAAAACATTGAAAAACGATGAAATTAACATATAAAAATATAACCAATTATACACATATCAAATACTCCCACACTTAGCGTTGTTTGCCCTTAAGCAACACAAAATAAAAAGGCAAACTGAAGGAGTTAAAAACATTTATTTTTTGAAAGACACAACATGAAGACGATAGAAGCCGAATAAACAGTTAAAGATCTCAAAAACGGTCACAAGCATTGGTAAGCAAAAATAAACTCCACAAAATCAAAACAAAAACAAACAAAACTTAGAAAAAATTAAAGATAAAACCATTTTAAATAGAATATTCACTGTCCAACTCCAAAGAAGAATAAAAAATATTCGAACGACAAAATCACTAAGCCTACCATAAGTTACTAGAACCAATACCGATCAAAGGTATGTGTGTGTGTGCGCTTTTCTCATGCTGTTTTTCACAAAAAAGAGGAAGGTCAAGTGATTAAAACAATGAAATATTTTCAAATACAATACATACAACTCATACTTTTCTATAACTTTTCTACTTTAATCTATTCTAGATCGTTCACGGATTAGGTAGGATTTTTGGCTTGTAATGTTAGGCTAGAGACATAATTAGGTTACAAATGAAGGAAAAAGGAGACGAAAACAAATGAGATAGAGCTAATGCAACCGAAAGGAAAAGATATCCAAATTAGAGAACCACTTTCTAGCTGTCCTTTTTCACTCTTCTCACTCACCTTTGTACAACTTATTTCGTTTCTCTTGGTGCACAACCCACTTAACAACGTTCTTCAAAATTTTCAAGAATTACCAAATATAAGAGAGAGATGCTTGATTTTCAAGAATTTACTAAAAAATAAAAGCTCATATTTTTTTCTTCATTTTTCTGCCATTTTTCCATAATTTTTTGCTTTTTTCTCTTTTTTCCCTATTGTTTTTTTCAAGCATCAACTATTTTTCTTTCTTTCTCTCTTTTCAATAACCATAAACACTGAACACATGAAATTACCTATGATACCCTTTCTTTTAAACAGGGTTTTCTTTCTTTCTTCACCACTTCACCCCTAAACTTATTTGTTTCCCACGGCTAAAAAGATATAATAACACTTAACTCCAAGAATTGAGGTTTTATGTAGTGAGGTTAAAAGAACAAAGAAAGAAGGGTATTTAAACCCTTGGCATGAAGGCACAAAAAATGGAACTAGGGATTGATTTCATTTAGGATAATAGCAAGAGAGGCACAAAATGGTTCAAAGAAGGCCTAAGACCATCATCTTCAGGACCCTGATTATTATAATTGCTTCATCTGCTCCTCTTCTTCGTATGAAATAGTAGTGCCTACCTTTCATTTCGTCGAATTGGTTCTATTTCTTGCTACTTCTCCTCTTTTGATTTAGTTGCTTATGCTGCCTCTTCCGATGGGGACGCTGATAATGACCTATCTTCCTTTGCTATTGATCGGACATTAGAGTTGACAAATCATTCCTTTCAAAACCGGTTTAGGGCACTGAACACGAACAGAAAGTGATGTTTTTAAAGAAGAAAAGATATGAAATTGTAGGCAAACACTCAAAAATAATTATCATTATGCAAATTAACCAAGATTCCTAAGCTTCTATTACAGAACATTTACAAGTGGAAGACAACCATTGATCATGTAAGAAATTTAGTAAATACGGTTTTTAAAAGTAAATAAGTAATACGCCTTTTTCCGAAAGAACCTAAAAAATTTTGCAATAGTGTATTCTATTAAAAAGCAGCAAAACAAAAAAAAAAAAAGGATTTTTATAAGAAAAGCGAAAAGAAAAAAATAAAAATGTTTAGATTTTCAAATTTTTTGATTTGTTTGGAATTTTTCAAAGATAATAAAAGTTAAAAGATAAAATTTAAAGAAGCGAAAAATAAGAAAATACCCTCCCGCACTTAAATCACATTCTCCTCAATGTGGGGGTTAGACCAAAAGAAAGACATTAAAATAAACATATATATGGGAAGCAATACCGCAGAAATAAAGCGATAAAGCATATAGGGAAGCCATCCCACACAAAAATAAAACAAATAAAAATGAAAAAAGAAACAGATAAAGTGCAGAAAATAAACATGAAATAAAACAAGAATCATAAAAAAGAAAAGATAGAAAATAATAAAAACATAAAAGAAAAGAAGGAAAAGAAAAAGAAAACTCCTTATGGCGGACCAAAGTCCACTCCCCCGCCTCCTCTACTGCCCTAGTCTAGCATGTCTGTTGCATAGGCGGATTAGCATCACCTCCTGCTGATCTATGGAGGCCCTTTGATGAGACAACTCGTCCGCATACCGACGAGTAGATTATACTATCTCTGCCAGCTGGGTCCCGTGGATCTCTTGAGTGATCTGGAGTTGTTCAAAGACAGTTCGCATGTTTGTCTGGAATGCATTCATCGGGACTATGGTCGGGGCATCGACCTCATCATCTTCATTATCTGAGGGGCCCTAAGACTCATCGGCCTCATTATCATCCTCAACTGGCTGTGAAGACAATGCCCTAATGCGTGGGTGGTTTTCTTTATTTGACAAAAATTGGCAGGGTTGTGATCCTGCAGTGATCTTCCTTGGATGGTGGTATCCATAATTTGTTCTTCTAGTCCCAGGAATAACCATATTTATTGAAGGTTTTAAATTTGATAACTTGCTGTGGTCCTGTTGATAATCTTCATTCTCCTGCAAAATTGACATTACATGTAGCAAAAATTCTAGATAAAATTATAGGATAACGAAAAATTTTTAATGGTATCACACATAGTATTGCGCATGGTGTGGATTATCAAGGACGATAGAGCAAAGGGGGATTTATTATGGAGTTTGTCAAGCATGTAAATATCAAGAATACAGACTTCACTAAGTTTGCACCCTTTTTGAACACGTGTGTGCCTGAAGAAATAAGAAAGGGCGCGAGGAAGAAGGGATGGGAAATTGCCCCAGTAGAGGATTTGACGACAAATCATTGCCCGTGGTCGGATATCAAAACAGCTACAAGCTGCATCAAAATTCCAGTCCAAGTCGTTGATGGTTTTTTTGATAGAATCCACGGTGACTACACTGTAGTTGTCTATAATCGCAAGAATGGATGCCAAACATTCCCTATTGAGAGTAATCCTAACCCCTTTGGTAGCAGAGATAATTGTTTGGAGATCCATGTCCGTTTTATGAGTCATGTTGGCATAAAATTCTCGGAAAAGGTTGGGGTAATACTTGCCAGATATGCGAAGAAGGGGAACCCAAACCCCTTAAAAAGAGTTTCAAGCTTAAAATGTTCAATGATCGACTCATCAAACAATTTTTCAATAATAATCTTGAGAGACACGCTATCGGCGACCCATTGACGGGCTGCCATAGAAAGACGCTTTGGAAAGAGAAGAAAATGAGGGGTGGGGTCAGGAGAGGTCCCCTCAAGACGAGCCCGTTTGGATTTAGAGGAGGAACTACAGCTTTCTTAGGAGCTGTAGATTGAGTAAAAATAAACGAGAGATACAAAAAAGGGAAGAGAGCGTAACACAAAAACACCAACATAATAAAAGCAAAAGAACACCAAAATGCACAAAAGAATAAATACTAGCATAGCCCATGTGTGCTATAGTGATCTAAAGCTGCCCGTGGGTATTAAAGTGTGATAAAGAAAAAGAAAATGAAAACAAGGAAAATACTAACAACAATGCTTCTAACAAAGCCGAAAGCAAAAATAAGTCCAAAAATATGAATTAACAATAGGTAAACTAGAATGAAATGGGACACCCAAATTTGAAGATTTAGCCTATGTTTGTTTGAAGAAACAAACTGTGGCCATGAAGCATTGCTCGTTTTTATGCCTCAATCGAAATGTCGCCAGAGTTCAGCCGGAAGTTTGCTCGAAAATTTCTTGTACTTTTTTCTGCAAAATTTTGTTAGGAAGCAAGGTATGCCACAAAATAAAGTTAGTATGTTAACAAAAAATTACACAAAGGACTTAAATTACCATAAACTAAAATAAATAGAGATTTAAAAGAAAAGGTTAATGGAGAGAAGAAATTGAATGGAAAGGTGGAGTCTTTTGAAGAGAAGATGGAAGAAGAAGAAGGTTTTAGTGTGGAATTTGTGTAGAATGGGAAAAAAAAGAATGGAGGAGGGTTAGAAGAAGAGAAGAAAAGAAAAGAAAAAAAAAAAACCAAGAGAGAGATGGAGAGGGCCGCTGGTGATACTCATTGGAAGGGGGAGAGAGTCGGCGGAAAAATATGGGGGAAGAAGGGAAGAATGTTTGAAGAACTTGGAGAGGTAAGGTGAGGTTTTGTGTGGTTGAGGGAAAGGAAGAGGGTTGAGAAACTTTTAAGGGTTTTTAGTGGAAATTAGGGTGAAAGAGTACAGAAAAATTCAATTAAAAGTCGCAAATGGTACCCAATCGGGCCGAGCTACTTCATTATTTTATGAGCTATAACGTATAAAGTATCTTGAGTTTCGAGAGCAGGGGTCGGGAGCAAAGGGAACTTGAATACTATCTCGTTTCCTCTGACCCTTAATACTAATTTCCCTTTTTCCATATTTATTAATGCCCTTGAAGTACGAAGAAAAGGGTGACCTAATAAAATAAGGAAATCAACGTCTTCCTCCACATCCAAAACTACAAAATCAACTGGAAAGACTAAGTCCTTGACTTTGACTAACACATCCTCAATTACTCCTTCTGGATATCTGACACTTTTATCTACTAGACTAATTGATATCCTTACAAGTTTTGAGGTATCTGACCTAGACGCTTACAGATAGAAGAGGAAATAACATTAATACTCGCGTCTAAGTCTGCTAAAGTCCTATAAACATTAATACTACCAATAGTGAAAGACAAGGAAAAACTCTCTATGTCTTCTAATTTTTGTGGTAGTGTGTTCTTCTTGATTTGGAGGGTTGGATACTCTTCACCGAGTATCTGTGTCGATACTTCCCAAAGTTTTCCCTTCTTTGTGAGCATGTCCTTCAAATACCTTGCATACTTGGGAACCTGTATTAAAAGATCACAGAAGGGTAAGTTTATTTTTATTTGAAGAAATATTTTAATAAACTCCCTAATCTCATCTTGATTTTGGCTTTGAACAAGTAGTTCTGTGAATAGGATCTTTAGTTCATCACTTGGTGACTTCCTTTTGTCTTGTCCCAACTCTTTTGCAGCCATTTTTCTGATGATTGCTTTTCTTCTTCAATATAGGCTCTTTCCTCTAGAATCATCCCTTATTTCTTTGGAATATTCTCATTGATGGTTGTCGAAATAGCATTCACATGCTCTCTCGGGTTTACCTCAATGATACTTGGGACAGTTCCCGGAGTTCTCTCGGATGCTATCTTTACTTGCCAATTTGCTTTTCCAAGTTTCTAATGGAGGCTTCCTGATTCTTTTAGGCTGCCTTGATGGTATTCATTCTATTATAAGTTGCACAAATAAATTTTATCATCAAGTCCTCCAAATTCGTCTTATTTGGTAGAGGATGATTTTGTGGGCCCACTTCATAAGGCAAAGGCGAGGGAGGACCTCTATTCTGAAAACCCGGGGGTTGATTCGGCCTTTGTTGTCCTTGAACACCCCAAGAGAAGTTGGGGTGGTTTCTCTATCTCGGATTGTATGTATTTGAGTAGGGGTTATTTGGTCAATTCCCCTGTACAAATTCTACTTACTCCATCTATGCTCGCATGCTTGGGCATTTCTAATTTGGATGCCCCCCATTATAAAAGTCACAGAACATTTTTTAATTATTTTTATTTATTGAAGTACCAGCCAAGTTCCGTATCTTGTATTCTATTACCACTGTCAATCTTGCTTCTATAGAGATTGCATCCACATTATGTTCTCCAGCCATCTTCAGCTTTGCTTTTTGCCTCTCTAAGTATAACTATTCATCGTAATTTGCTCTATTAAGTCATATACTTGTTGAGGGGTCTTATGATCCGTAGACCCTCTAGTTGAGGCATCTATTAATTGCCTTGCCCCAAATGATAGTCTATTGTAGAAACTTTGTATTTGTATCCCCAAATCTAGCCTATGGTGGGGACACTTCCTTAATAATTCCTTCCGTCATTCCCATGCCTCGTTGAGGCTTTCACCATCTATTTGTCAAAACAATAGAATCTCATTTCTTAATTATGCTGTCTGCCCCGGATGAAAGTACCTCCGCCAAGGAGTCCCATGAAGCAATGGACCTAATGGTAAGGATTTGAGCAGGACTTCTCCTTTCCCCTTAGGAAAAATGGAAAAAGACGAAGTCGGATTGCATCTTCAGATACTCTGTTTATCTTAAAGGTTTCACGTACCTCTAAGAAATTTTCTATGTGAGTGCTGAAATCCTCATCTGGAAGTCCATCAAATTGATTTGCAACATCTGAATTAATATTTTGTCTTTATCTCAAAATTGTTTTCCTCTACCATTGGCCTTGCCCATTGTTCTTTCCGCCACCTATTATTCTGCCGTTAAAGGTGTTGGTACGAAAAGAAGATCGTCAAATAGTAGCGCTTTTTTTCTTCTTTGGCCTTTTCAACGGGCGTTATTGCACTTTTCCCTGTCTTTCTGAACTGAAGGGCGCAACGGACATCCTGAAGCATGCATTCTGGCTCGGGATCAAACGATACTAACTCGCCCCTTCTCCTTTGGGGCATAAACTAATACCACACGAACTGCAGTAAAGGAAAAATGTGATTTGTTCCATAAACACAAAAGAAAACAAAAACAAAAACTAACTAAAGCACTAATGATAAGCACATATTTGTTTATATTTTCTATATGTTAATTTCATTGTTTTTGGTGTTGTAAAAGTGTATAATTTGGAAAAATATCTCTTATTCTTGTTTAGGTGTCCTCCGAAATTGAAAACGATGAAAGGAAACGAAAACAGGATGAAAACGGAGCGAAAACGAAAAAATGGATCCGTTGGCGAAAATTCAGCAACCTACCGCGCGAGGTAGGCTTAGCTACTCTCGCCGGTAGGTGCCGAGGATCAAAGGGGCATTGGCAACAGGGACCTACCACGGATGGTAGGCCCACCCTACCGTCGACAGTAGGGTATGCTGGTAAGGGGCAGTTGAGTCCAAAACACACTCGATTTTCTTATATTTTGTAACATTGTAACATACATTACATACAATTTAGATACAATTTAGAATAGTTTAGACTAGTTTAGATTTAGGTTAGATTAGATTTTTAATTAGGACTAGATTAATTAGGTTAGATTAGTTAAACACTCGTTTAAATTCCAACTTTTATATTTTCTTTAGTTTATAGAATTCAAAGTTTGTGCAAGATTTACTTTCTTGCATTCAAGAATTGAAGACTTTGATTCAAGATTTCGTTATTCGACTTGGTGACTAGAGAGAACATCTTAGAAGACGTTCAAGATTCGACTTTGCCCTCAAGATTAAAATCTTAAGCTTTCTTTTACTCTTCTTGTTATTGAATTCTTTAATTAATTTTAGTTTTTTTTAATATGAATAGTGAGTAGTTTTTCTTGTTTAGATTTGGGGTTGAACCCTAATTCTTGATTATGAAGTTCTTAGTTTAATTTCTTAATTTTGATGCTTGTTTTAATTTAAGCTTTCTTCCAATTGCATTTCTTGTTAATTTAACTGTCGCAAGATTAGATTATTTGCAAGGATGTTTGGAATTGAAAAAGGAAGAACAATCTAGGGCAACCAATTAGGGGTTAATTGGGGCAATTGACTAGAGATACGATTTTTCACTTTTAGGCCTTTTAAATAACCTAATATTTACTGCAACTCATAATTTGTTAGGGAGAGAAGAGATTTTCCTTAAAGGTTAGTGAGTAGGGTGGCTTTCGTCCTAGAGATAAGAATTGCCTGATTTTCTAGTGATGACCCGACTTAATTAATTCAACATCGTTTCATTAAAATATTTTCATTAAATTATTGCTAGAAACAAGGACTAGGGGATTCCACGATACCAAAATCTTGTTTCAGTTAATATTTTAAGCATTATTTTTTTCTTTTAATTGCTTTTATTGTTTTAAGTTTTTATCAAAGACAACGTTTCTACTCGGCTAAAGATTAGAGACACGAGAACTACTTGAACCTTCGTCCGTCCCTAAAAGATTCCACAATCGGATTAAACTCACCTCTACTTTGTTAGGTCCACTTTTCTAGCATTTTAGTGATTAGAATTCCCCGTTTTATTGCTTTGATTTTATACGCATCAAGTTTTTGGCGTCGTTGCTGGGGACGGCAAGTTTAAGGAAAATAATTTATTTAGTGCTTTAGTCACTTTTTGGTTTTGTTGCTCTGCTTTATTCTGATTTATTGTTATGTTTTGGGTGTTTTGTGGTATAGATATTGTGTATTTGGCGTATTACTTATAGAACCTGTGTTAATTGCTTATTCAATTGTTTATTCCAAGTTTTGAAAAGTACAAAACCAATACCGATGACACAATAAAAACCCCATGGGCATCGATGTTAGAACAAAGGATGGAAAAACATGGTCGTTATGCCTCAATATACACAAATCAGTTGGCCATGTTCAAAGAACACTGGAAGCGATACGATACGTATTCTAGCCAGTATAGTTCGGAATAGAGGATGCAGTCGAACATTCCTTGGGAAGACTATAGTCAATATTCAACATACCATTATACTTCACCGGTACAAACATCACCCCCACGACCTAATCTAGAAGATCTCGTGTCGAAGTATATCAATTCGGAAAATACCGGAGTGAAAAGTATGGAAGCAGTCTAGAGAAGCAAAAATGGCTTCCTTCCAAAACATGGAAACTCAAATCAAACTATTAGCAAAGATGATCATTGAAAAACTGCTTCATAATATACCTAGTAATACGGTCACTTTGTAGGATGTAGAAGAACAAGATGAGGTTTCCTATGTTCATACATGACGACGATGAAACTCCTCAAGAACCGGAGGAGTCCACTTTCCCAACATATCAAGAACCTCTACCAAACACAAGAGAAGTGCAAGAAAGTAAGAAAGATAAGTGCTTACCAGAGAATTAAAACAAGTTTGGGGAAGGTAAGCTAGAAAAAGAAACCGCGATTTAGTGGAAGGGCAAGAGGATCACACAGAAGAGCGACAAGAAACGGATATAGAGGTCATCGAAAAGAATGAGGAAGTAAATTCTCTTACTAATGAAACTAACTCTTTTCTTGTCGAGAATTCTTTATGTGTGCAGGCAGTATGGTAGCAAACTACGGAGAATGTAGTAGAGAAAAGACATCTCATAAAAACCAAAAGCAATAGCAAGAATGTTGAAAGAAAATGCCCCTTACACTGTGGAAAATCACGAGTAAGTTTTTCTTCAACCTTAGCTCTCATTAATCGCCTGTTTTCCTTTAAAGGATTGAAATTGTTTTAAAGTTATAATATTTTCCTTAAGCTCGATCTTAAGTTTTTAATTTCTCTTCTTGAGTTGGGTTTCAAATTCTATTATTTTCATTACAAGGAATTTACTTTTCTTTTTATGATCTTTATTTCTTTTTATGTTTTCTGCTTTTATTTCTTGTTTTATTTTCTGCTCTTTATTTGTTTTTCTTTTCTTTTATTTGCTTTAGTTTTATTTTTATGTGGGGATGGCTTTCCATTGTGTTTATCGCTTTATACTTGCGGGATTGCTTCCCACGTATGTGTTCGTTTTTATGTTTTTCTATTAGTCTAACCCCATATTAAGGACAATGTGATTTAAGTGGGGGGGGGGGGGGGGAGGTACTTTCTTAATTTATTACTTTTCCTTCTTTAACTTTAATTTTAATTATCTTTGAAAAGAATTAGAAAATTTGAAAAATCCAAAAATTTTATTTTCTTGTTGCTTTTCTTATAGTTCAAAAAGTATTTTATCACCTTTGGTAGAGTATCAAACTTAAAAATTCTTCAGGTTTTTTCGGAAAAGGAAAATTACTGTATTACTTTGAAAACCTTATTTACTAAGTTTCTTACATGATCAATGGTTTTTATGCACCTGTTAATGTTGTTGAGTAATAGAAGCTTAGGAATCTTGGGTTATTAGTATTATGATAATAATTTTGAACTTTGCCTACAATTTAATGATTTGTCTATCTTTAAAAACAAAGAAGTCTAGTCTAGGATGGTCCCGGAGATGATCGTCTTAAGCCTTCTTTGAACCGATTGAGCCTTTCTTATCTTTTATGCTATGAAATTAATCCCTAGTTCCCTTTTTGTGCCTTCATGCCAAGGGTTATACTCCCTTCTTTTCTTTGTTCTTTTAACCTCACTATATATAGAACCTTATTTCGTGAGCTAATAGTTAGTATAGACTTTTGGCCGTTTGAGTTAACCTTGATTTGTGAGCTATTGGTTAGTATAGACTTTTGGGCATCTTAAGTGAAAGAAACGAATAAGTTTGGGGGAAAAAGAGGTAAAGAAAGAAAGAAAGAAAAGCCTAATGTATAAAGAGAAATAGTATTTTTGGGTATTTTTCATGTATTCGGTGATTTTAGCTATTAAAGAGAGAAAGAAAAAAATATGTATATATAACTATTGATGCTTGAAAAAAAAATGGAAAAGGAGAAAAAGCTAGAAAGATGGAAAAATTAGCAGAAAAATGAAGAAAAATATGTGTGCTTTATTTTATAAAAAAGTCTTGAAAAACTCTAGCAGCATCTCTCTCTAAATTACTTTGGCCATTATTGAAAATTTTTAGAAAATTATGTTAGATGGGGTTATTATTAAAGAAGAATGAAGTAAGATGGACAAAGATGCATGAGAAAAGTGAAAACGACGGCTAGAAAGTGTTCTTTTTTTTCATTATCTTATCCTTTCGGTTACATTAGCTCTATCTCATTTGTTTTTGCCTCATTTTACCTTCGTTTGTAACCTACTTATGTCCTTAGCCTAACATTAGAAGCCAAAAAGTCCTACCTAATCCAGGAACGACCTAAATAGACTTCAATGTCGCTAATTGATAGAAAAAGTATGAATTGTGTTTTGAAAATTTTTCTTCATGCTAATCGCATAACATTCCTCTTTTTCTCTAAAAGATGGCATGAGAAAAATCATACTTACTCACTATTTATTGGTAATGATTTTGGTGGTTTGTGATTAAGTTAGTAATTTTGTCGTCTGTCTACTTTTTATGTATCTTTGGAGTTGGATGTTGATGTACTCTATTGAAGTGGCATTATTCTTTTATTTTTCTAAGTTTAACTTTGTTTTGTTTTGTTTTAGTTTTTATTTTTGAAAAGTTTATTTTGGAATATAAATGCTTGAAATCGTTTTTGAGTTAAATATATTATTAGGCTTATATCGTTTTTTCGTTTTTAGCATAAAAAGTCTAAATATCCTTCGTTTTGTCTGCTTAGTTTATGTTGCTTGAGCACAAGAAACAGATAAGTGGGGGTATATGATTAATGCATTTTTGTCCATATTTTCTATATGTTAATATCATTGTTTTCGGTGTTTTTAATATGTGAAAGTATACATTTGAGCTAAATATCTCTTATTTATATATAGATAACCTCCGAAAGTAAAAACGATGAAAGGAAATGAAAACGGAGCAAAAACGAAAAATGAAGCCGTTGACAAAGCAGCAACACCTATTGCGAATGTCAGGGAAACTTACCATCGACATTAGGTGCCGAGAATGCCTAGGGAGGTGTGACTCACGACCTACCGTGGTTAGTAGGCCTCACCTTATCGTCGGCAGTAGGTAGGCTAGCAAGAGGCGAATCCAATCCTTTTCGAACTCAATTTCCTTGATTCCTACTTCAACTTTAGCTTGGATTTCTTGTATTTTTACCTCTATGTATAAGGCTCTTATGCAGCCATTTTAACATACATTACATACAATTTAGTACAATTTAAAATAGTTTAGAATATATTAGATTTCGTTTAGATTAGATTTTAGATTAGGAGTAGATTAGTTAGGTTAGATTAGTTAAACACTCTTTTAAATTCCTACTTTTATATCTTCTTTAGTTTATAGAATTTCAAAGTTTTTGTGAAATTTACTTTCTTGGATTCGAAAATTGAAGATATTGATTTAAGATTTCATTCTTCGACTTGGTGACTCGAGAGACGATCTGAGAAGACGTTCGGGATTTGACTTCAACTTCAAGACTAAAATCCTAAGCTTTCCTTTAGTTTTCTTGTTATTGAATTCTTTAATTAATTTCAGTTTTTTTTTAATATGAACAGTGAGTAGTTTATTTTTTTGTTTGGATTTAGGGTTGAGCCCTAATTCTTGATTAAGAAGTTCTTGGTTTGATTTCTTGATTTCGATGCTTGTTTTTATTTAAATTGTCTTCCAATTGAGTTTCTTGTTAATTTCATGTCGAAAGATTAGATTATTCGCAAGGTTGTTTGGAATTGAAAAAGGCAGAACAATCTATGGCAACCAATTGGTGGTTTAATTGGGACAGTTGACTAAAGATATGATTTTGCACTTTTAGGTCTTTTAATCAACTAATTTTATTGTACTCATAATTTGTTAGGGAGAAAAGACATTTTCCTCTAAGGTTTAGTGAGTATGGTGGCTTTCGTCCTAGAGATTGGGATTACCCGATTTTTTAGTGATGACCCAAATTAATTAATTCAACATCGTTTTCATTAAAGTCTTTTCCAATTGAGCTGGTAACAAGGATTAGGGGGATCCACCAAACCAAGCTCTTGTTTTTATTAATCATTTAAGAATTTTTTTTTCTATTGCTTTCTTTTAATTGCTTTTAATGTTTTAAGTTTTTCTCAAGGACAACCTTTTTATTCGACTAAACATTAGAGACACGAGTAGTACTTGAACCTTCGTTTGTTCTTGAGACATTCGTCACTTGGGTTGAGCTCACCTCTTCTAGGTCCACTTGTCTAGCATTGTAGTTATTAGAGTTCCCCGTTTTTATTGCTTTGATTTTACACACATCAGCACTCTTCGCACTCTACGTGTTCAACAAAAGTTCTGTTTGACTTCCTTTTCTTATCAAATGAGAATTTCTTGCTTGATTTACTTTGGGGATTTTCTTATAACATGGTCGCTTTTGAAATTACTAAGTAACTCTAGTGAGTGAGGAATATTAAGAGGCAAGAGGGTGAGATTGTTTTCACAAAAGCTAGAGAAAGTGAGTGATAAACATGAGGGTTGAGTGAACATCATCAAGAATGGATACACTAAAAGAGTGGTGATATACATGATTTATTCTTCAAACATTTTTTTTGTTAGTTTTAAATGTTTTAAAAATGTTGGAGGAAGAAATTATGGGGGATTTGAAGGATACAATGTTAATTATAACTATGGTGGCTATAGCTATAGGAGAAATACGTTTGAAAGTAGTAAGTATGTTGAGAAATGAAATGTGTGGCCTCTTAGTTATAATCCATTGAAGTTACCCCTTTTGCTTGGAGTATTTGATCCGGAAGAATACCTAGATTGCGAAGGAAAAGTTGAAGCCTTGTTCTATGCCTATGGAATATTTGAAGAAGAAAAGGTTGAACTAGTCATAGAGTCCTTTACTTCATTGGTCCTAGCTTGGTGGAAATATGTTCATAAACATAGGTTGAGAAATGGATCACACCGATCATATCTTGGGAATCATTGAAGTGTGATTTAAGGTATAAATTTGGGATTCTTGACTATGAAGATGTGGAAACATCCATTGGTGAATTTTGTGATCCTTTATGCAAGAAAAGTGATTATTTTTATGTGGAGGAAAAAAATAAAAGGGGTATCTAATGGGAAAAGGTGCAATGAGATGCTATAAGGTGAACAAATCAAGAAAGCATCAAGAATCTTCGAGAGGCATTAAATTTCCACAAGCTAAAATCAAAACTGAAGGAAATATGGAAGTGCATGTTGAGGAAAAAAATGTCTAAAAAAGACTTTTGTGATTCCATGAGTGACATGAGTTTTGAAGAAGAGGAGAGCATTGAGATTGAAAGAAAAGATAGAGTGGGAGAGAAAGAGAGATTAGTTGAAAAATTAAGTTTCTTTGTTTCCATTTCCTCTTCAAGTGAGAAATGTGAAAAAGATGAGAGCTCTAAAGAAAAAGAGAATGATCTTGAGAAAAATGAGAGAACAAAAGAAATGAGTGAAGAAAAATGAGAAAATTCAAAAGAAGAGTTGAATGTATTTGAAAAGAGTGAGGACAATAAATGTTGTTGCTAACCAAACTAACTCTTCTCTTGTTAGTTAATTTCCTTTTGTGCAGAATTTTGGAGAACCAAGCAAGAATCCAGAAGGAAGACTTGGCTACAACTCCATCGAAACAATAAGCTTCTTTCCTTTTAATTCTTACTTGTGCTTTGAGATTTATTTTAAGGAAATTAAGTCGTTCTCACTTGTTCCCATAGAAAATGGAGATCATTTCATTTTCTTTAACAAACTTGGAACGTAAGTTGGAAAGAAATATTTTCTTGAGCTTAATCATACATGTCCTATCCTATATTCTTGTTACATTTCTTATTATTACTATGAGGTAAATAGGTTTCTCTTTGGTGATGTCATGGAACAAAGGGATCATTCCTTATTTTTTAATGTGACATATCAAGTTAACAATCTAAATAAAACTTATCTCTTAGTGGTTAAAGACTTGTTTCATGTTATTCTTGTTTCTATTTCACACCATGTTGATCTATGGAATAATGGTGATTCTTTAGGGGTTGCTAACCATCATACCTTCATTTTCTTGAAACAACTCTTATGGGCTTGATGGTTCCTTGTTTTCTTTACTTGGTGATCATTGTGTTAAGTCGCAAGAGGAAGTTGTTGAACTTTTTCAGTACGCGTTTACTTCTCTTGTTACTTATGTAAAGAATCTTGTTGAGCAAATTCTTTTGGACAAACCTTTATTTTTTTTGAAGGGATTACTTGAGCATTTGTGGCATGGGCTTAAATTTCTCTTTGTGGAGTTATCATTTAAAACTTTATTTGAATGGGCTTTTGGTTTCAAATTCTTTCATGTGCATTATAAGGAGTTCTTGTTGACGAAGGAGTTTGAAAACCAAATGGGTTCTTATTTTAAAATGAGTGACTAATATTTGTGAGTTTTTGGAATCTAATGGAGGTTCTTTTGTGCTAGGAATAGAAGACCAAAGAAACAGTGTTGGAAAAAGAGTGCTTCTAAGTCCGACAAACTCTTCAATAAGCATTCTTACAAACTCATCTCCTACTTTCTTTGAATTTTATTTTAAGGAGTTGAAATTATTCTTAAATGCTTAATGCTTTCTGTGAGATCATAGTGGCAGATTTATGTGCCATCTTTCGAACTTGTGATCTATGCCTTATGGAAGTTCACTTGTCTAATTGTTTATCTTTTCATGACACTCTTTGTTATCAATTGTTGACTAGAAATGCTAAACTTGAACAATCTTGTTTTGATCTTAGGTGTTGGTGTGATATTCTTGTTATTATTTCTTTGGTTGTTGATTTGTTTCCTTCTTGGACACCTATATGGGGCATGATTTCTAACTTTCTTGATTCATTTCTTAGAAAATTTCTGGTTAAGAAAGTTGAAGGGTATTTGTGTTCTTTGATTGAAGATTTTCTTGATAAGTCTAGGAGAATTGCTAAAACTTATTCTTATATGATCCCTCATTTGAAACTTTTGCGATTGCCTTTAAAGGAATTGGTTCTTTTGAAAACCATTTCTTGAATGTGAAGGCTGAACTTGAGAATCCTTGTGATGACCATAAGTTCCTAATTGGATTGAAAGTTTTGAAAGCTTTCTTGAATGAAACTATCCTTGGTCTTCAATTCTACCTCTTGCATTTTGAGTCTATGTTTTAATTTCTGAAAACAAGAAAAGTGGTTTTGGAGTGCTTAACTTTTTTCATATAAATTTTGCGAAAAACATCTAGAGAAAAGACTTTTTGGAACTATTCTTGATGAATTTTGTTGAGGAACATCTTTGTTATGTTAAAACATTCATTGAAATTTGGTGGAAAGATGTTTTTCAAAATAAAGTGTTAGTTCCAAACAAGAATTAATTTGTTATTTCTATGAAACATGAAATTATTGGTACCTTGTTGTATGACATACCTCTCAACGAGTTCTTGACGAAATTTGTACGTAAAGGAAAATTTGAGAAGTCTTGGGATTCTAAAAATAAACAATCTTATACTTTCTTTGATGAATTCTTGGATTTCATGTCAAAGTCGTCATGGAAGAAAATCTTGATGGATTTTAGGATTTGGAAAATGAAAGTTTGAACTTCCATGTTCCTTTTAAAGAGATGAAGGGTTATATTATGGGAATTCATGGATGGATTTTAGGATTTGAAAATGCTGAAATTTTTCAATTTCGTTATCCATTAAAGGATTGTGGATTTAAAGCTTGCTTCGAAATATTCTTAACATGTGTATTCTTAGAAGTTTTTTTCTTAAACCTCTTTTCTCAAATTCTTGAAGAAAATTTCATTGTTTGGAATTTTGAAACTTTCTCTAACTTCTTGTTCTTAAATCTTCAATCCTTTCATGACCTCAGTTTCTACTATAATGTTCCATTTAAAGAAGTTTTGAGAATTGAGGTTATTGCATGGATACATCTACATGATTTCCTTGTTCATCTTTGTGCCTATCTTGAAAGAAATCATGTAAACCTCTTGTGGTTTGCTTCAAATTTTTCTTTGAGTAAACATATTTTGAGCTTCTTGATGTATACTTATTATGAGTGTCATGGACCCTTCAAGGATGATTTGAATATTTGGTTTTATTTCCTTTCATCTGTAAAATTTTTCTAGCATTTACGCTTTGACTTCTATCATCATTCTAAAGAAGTTCGGGAAACATTTGATGAAGGGCCTAAACTACAAGATTTCTTTGATTTTAATTGTGTCCTTTTTGAAAGAAGTCTTGTTACGCTTCAGTGGCCTTTTTGTGTTTATTCCGTGGACAATTCATCCTTGAACTTCTTTATCTATGCCACTTTTGCATTTCATAAACCTTTTAAGGAAGAGTTCCAAAGCTTGTTTTCCTTGTGTTCTAGACGATCATTTGATTTTACTTGCCAAGTTCTTCTTGAAATTATTCATAGTATTCCTCCATTCGATAATATCATTTCTAATGTTGCCCGCCTCTTATGGTTATTTAAAGGTATGGATTAGAAGATGAATCCTTTCAAATGAGGGGCGGATGGTATGACCGAGATAAGCATGAGAACATGAAGAACTTCCAAGGATCAGTTACGAGCTTCCAAAGACCAATTACAAGGTTGAGGGCAAGAAAAATAGAAGAGGAAACATAAAGAAACAAGCTTTGAGTAGTTTGAAGCTATAAAAGCTAAAGGAAAATGGCCTAAGACGCGGTAGGTCTTCCCTAACATTGCCGGTAGAGTTTGGGTCCAAAATCATTTTCAGATTCAAACCTAACGTGGACGGTAGGTCAAGGCCTAAGGTCGCCAGTAGGTCTCGGGAAGCTGAAGACATTGGTAGATTTTAACTCCTTTGACCCATCATTTTGATTGTTAAACTTATTTAGATCTGTAATCAAGAGGCCTAAGTGCCATTCCACATTGCTCTTGATGAAATTTTATGCTCTTGAAGATCATTCCACATCATTGTTGTAGAGAGTTGATTCTTGGGAGCAAATTAGATCTCATTCAAGCCTAAGGAGATTCATACTAGGATAGTTCTGGGCCAAAAGATTTCTGAAAGTGGAATTCAGGTTGATAGAGCTAAGATAGAGAAGATTGAAAGGTTACTTCCCCCTTCTTCTGAGAAGGCCTTTAGGAGTTTCTTAGGGTATGAGGGGTTTTATAGGAGATTTATAAAAGATTTTTCAAAGATTACTAAGCCTATTAAAACTTTGCTTGAGAAAGATATGCCTTTTAATTTTGATGAAACATTTTTATCTGTTTTTACTTTTCTTTTAAGGAAAAGCTAACAAAATTTTCAATTTTAGTCTCTCCAGATTGGTCACTCCCTTTCACCTTATGTGTGATGCTAGTGACTATGCCAAAGGTGCTGTTTTGGGCCAAAGGAAGGGTAAGTTCTTCCAACTGATATACAATGAAAGTAAGACTTCACAGATGCCCAGGCGAATTACACAACAACGGAGAAGGAGTTGCTTGTAATGGTTTTCCCATTTTATAAATTTCGCCCTTAATTCTTTCTAAAGTCATAGTTTACACTGATCATTCAACTCTAAAGTACCTTTTTTCTAAGAATGATGCTAAGCCTAGATTGATTAGATGGGTGCTTTTATTCCCAGAATTTGATTTGGAGATAAAGGATAAGAAGGGAGTTGAAAATCTACGACCGTTCACCTCTCTCGATTAGAGAATCCTAGCTTGGAACTGATGGATGAGGAGCAATTTGACGACATATTCCCTAATGAACAACTTCCTTTTTGTAAAGCTATTATTGATAATTCACCTTGGTATGCTGATATAGCTAAATATTTGATTGCTAATATTATGCCTGCAGATAACACTCTAAAGAAGAAGTTCTTTGTTGACATCAAGTACTATTTTTGGGAAGACCAGTACTTTATGACAATGGCGCAGAATATCTTTTTTCGGCGGAACCCTTATGACAATGGCGCAATATATCTTCTGCTAGCAAACATTATCAAGTCAACAAGACTACTCAATAGATACTCGAGTTGGGCTTTTATTGGCCAACTTTGTTTAAGGATGCCAAAAGGTACATGTTAGATTCCATAGGCAAAAAGGAAAAATATAATACAAGAACCTACAAAAAACCATCAGCAGGATCTGCACATACTAGTAAAACCGATTGAAAAGATAGAGTACCTCAACGATTTTTTATGCCACAAGGTCTAGAGGCACTATTGTTTACGCTTCGCACTCTATGGGTATCCACGCGATGACCTCTATGCAAGCGATCGGAATGCTAGCCCCTCGGCGTTCTGAAAACTGTTTAGAACCAACCCTAATATCTGGCAATACCTTGGAATTTTATGGACAGAGAGACTAGAGAAAATTCTGGCATTTTTAGGGTTTTTATTAATAATCAGAAGTCAGCTGCGAAAAGGTTAACATAACCTTTTATAGCTCTCAATATCAGAATCCTAATTGTCATCCAATGACAATTTTAATCTCGTCTGTTTATTCCTATAATCATCCAACCCCTGGATAAATAATATTAAGTAATTAATTTATTTATATGATAAACAAATTAGTTACTTATTAACATAACAAAATAGCTACAACACAGAGCCTGGACACCTCCTCAGGTCCCTTTTGTATGCGTTCAACAAACCTGAACACGATCTAGATTCATTGGATGTTGATGTAGTGCTCACAAGATCGTCTATGTGTGTGACTCTGTAGGTTCACTTAACGTTAATGGATGAAAAATGTTCTAGACATTTATCCACAAAACATAAGTGGCCTCTAGTAAGACATTATGCTTACTCAGGTTAAGTAAAAGATATGATAACCTATCATCAGTTTTAATATTTAGTTCTTCTGTCGCACGATATCCTAACTAAGCATAAGGCATGGACCGAGTCATCCTTATATAATTTAATTAACCATTTACTTGATCACCAGGCAGACTATTCCGACAAATAATATTAATAAAACCTTATTAATATATATTTGAGCATGGCCATGCGTATTCTATAGTCTTTCTTATCAAGGGGCCCATGGATATATCTTTCTAATAAGAGAGGGACAAATCCCTTTAACTCTCTCTAATATTCAAGCCATGATAAGAAAATTGCACAACAAATCGTCATAATAATCACCTAATTAGAAGTGTTGTTTGACTATGTCAAAACATATTTCTCTCCATGCAAGAAGCATTAGAAGCATTAGGTCAAAGGATACCAAACATAAAACTGAGAAGAAATACTTATGGCTTAAACCCCATGCAATATTTCTTCTTCATTTCGGGTAATGTCCAATACAATATTCTCAATATGTATTCATGAATTGATTTTATATCTCATATTCATGATTAGTAAAACTTGATCATGAATCAACTTTATACTAGTTTAATAATACAAGATGTCATAAAACTAGGGATAAACAAGAGTTGTATTTTATTAGCAAGAAGGGTTTTACTATCAAGTCACATACTTGATGACCAAGAGCATAAAATAAAATTCAAAATATATGCCTCATAAATAACCAATATAAATGTAATTCAATTGAGCATATAACTAACAGCACATTGTAGAATGTGATAATTGCTAGCAAACAGGTAACATCACAAAACGCAATGATATGCCTATGTCTACTTTTAAAGTCTCTGAGGTGTTTGATTGCTAGGTAAGAGATTTTATGGGCCCTTTCCCTAATTCTTTTGGTAACTGGTATATCTTGGTCACTGTTGAGTACGTGTCTAGGTGGGTTGAGGCTCAAGCCTTACCTACAAATGATGCTAGGGTTGTAGTTAATTTTTTTAAATAGTTATTTTCTCGCTTTGGCATTTCTAGAGCTATTATAAGTGATAGAGGTACTCATTTTTGTAACCAACAGCTCGATAAAGTGTTTAGGAGATTGGGAGTCACCCATAAACTAGCTATTCCCTATCATCCTTAGACTAGTGGCCTACCTGTCGAAGTTGAGCATAAAGATCATTGGACGATTCAATTAGCTAACTTAGATTATGTTCGTGCAGGTAAACAACGGCAACTCCAACTTAATGAGCTCGACGAATGGCATTGCAAGCATACGAGAACTCAAGCATGTATAAGGAAAGGATGATGAGATGGCATGGCAAGAACTTGATCCACATGGAGTTTAAGGTAGGGGATTCCGTACTCCTCTACATCTCCTGTCTTTGTCTATTTCCAAGAAAGTTCAAGTCTCAGTGGTCTGGACCGTTTACAATAAGTAAGGTCTTTCCTTACAATACAGTTGAGGTAACACACCCTACATAGTGTACATTTAAGGTTAACGGGCATCATCTTAAGCTATACTTTAGAAAGGATGTGGAAACCCTTCCAAAGGATTCCCTTGTTCTCCAGAAAAAGTGAGCTTAGTCCTCTTTTGAGTGTTGTATTATGTAATTATACACTTATAATTTGATTTTCTCTCTAATCTTGAATATAAAATCAAAGTAATAAAAACGGGTAGAATCCTAACTATTACAATGCAGGGCAAGTGGACATAACAATGCAGAGGTGAGTTTCAACCACAGTGTCGAATCTGTCAGGGATGAATGAAGGTTCAAGTGCTAATCGTGTTTCTAATTTTTAGTCTAGAAATATGGTCGTTGATTAAAAAGAAATAAAAACAAGTAAATCAATTAAAAGAAAGCAAAAGAAAAACGGTGTTAAAAGAATTATAAAGACAAGAGTTTAGATGGTGGAATCCCCCTAATCCTTGTTAATAATTCAATTGGAAAAACTTTAATGAAAACAATGTTGAATTAATTAAGTTAGGTCATCACTCAAATCGGGTAATCTCTATCTTTAGGACGAAAGCCACCCTACACACTAACCCTTAGAGGAAAATCTCTTTTCTCCCTAACAAATTATGACTGCAATAAACTTAGGTGATTTAAAAGGACCTAAAAGTGAAAAATCATATCTCTAGCCAATTGTCCCAGTTAACCCCCAATTGGTTACCCTAGATTGTTATTCCTTTTTCAATTCCAAAACAACCTTGCGAATAATCTTATCTTGTGACAATTAAATTACAAACAAACTCAATTGGAAGACAACTTGAATTAAAACAAACATCGAAATGAAGAAATCAAACCAAGAACTTCATAATCAAGAATTAGGGTTCAACCCTGAACCAAACAAAAAGAACTACTCACTACTCATATTAATAAAACTGTAAATTAAAATAAAATTCGATAACAAGAAAAAGGAAAAGAAAGCTTAGGATTAAAAATCAAAGCCGCAATTGAATCACGAATGTCTTCCAAGCTCGACTTTCGAGTTGCCAAGTCGAAGATCGAAATCTTGAATCGAAGTCTTCAATTCTTGAATCCAAGAAACTAAATTGTAGAAATCTTGAAACTTTAATAACTAATTGAATATATAAAAGCTAGAATTTAAAGAGTGTTTAATCTAATCTAACCTAATTAATCTAATCCTAACTTAACTAATCTAATGTAAATCCTAAATTGTATAGCTGCCTGTCTAATTGTATCTACAAACTTGTATACAAAAGCTACAAAAAGACTCCTTTTATAGAGGTGAAAAATACCAGAAAACCAAGTTGAAATTGAAGAAGAACTCAAGGAAATCGAGTTTATTTTGGACTCAACCGCCCTTGCCAGTATACCTTATCGCCAACGTTAGGGCGAGGCCTACTGTCCACGGTAGGTCTTTGAATTTTTGTCGACGAATCTATTTTCGTTGTTTTTGCTCTGTTTTCATTCCATTTTCATTTCTTTTTATAATTTTCACTTCCGGAGGGCACCTAAGAGAAGAGTAAGAGATATTTAGCTGAAATATATACTTTTAACTATTAAAAACACTGAAAACAATGAAATTAACGTATAGAAATTTTAGACAAATATGCACTTAACAAATACCCCCACACTTAACCGTTGCTTGCCCTCAAGCAACACAAACTAAACAGATAAATGGAGGTTTTTTAAAAATTTAATTGTAGAAAGACAAAACAAGAAATGACTTAAGCCTTCATATAAATACTTAAAACCTTAAAAATGATTATAGGCATTGGTAGATGAAAATAATCAAAACAAACTAAACAAAAAAAATAAAAGCAAAAACGAAACTTAGAAAAATAATAAAAGATAAAACCACTTCAACAGAGTATCTCACCAACAAACTCCAAAGATCAATAAAAAATAAACAACTACAAGATCACTAAGGCTACCATAAGTTACTAAAAATCATTACCGATCAAAGGGTGTGTGTGTGATTTTGCTCATGCCGTTTTCCCGCAAAAAGGAGGAATTTTAAGTGATTAGCACCAAGAAATATTCTCAAAGATAATGCACACAATTCATACTTTTTGTATCACTTAGCCACATTAAAGTCTATTTTAGGTTTTTCCCAGATTATGTACGACTTTTTGGCTTGTAATGTTAGGTTAGAGACATAAGTAGGTTACATATGAAGGTAAAAGGAGACAAAAATAAACAAGATAGAGCTAACGCAACCGAAAGGAAAAGATAACGAAATAAAAGAAACACTTTCCAGCCACTGTTTTCACTTTTCTCACTCATCTATGTACTCTTTACTTCATTCCTCTTTGATATACACCCCATCTAACTGCATACTTTTCAAGATTAACCAAGAATGATAGATGCTCGAAATTTGAAGATTTTTATATAGAATAAAGGTGCATATTTGTTTTCTTCGTTTTTCTGCCATTTTTCCTTTTTCAGGCTTTTTCTCTTTTTTTCTTTTCAAGCATCAATATTTTTCTTTCTTTCTCTCTCTCTTCAATAACCAAAGCACCGAACACATGAAAATACCCAAAATACTCTTTCTCTTTTCAAAATAGGGCTTTTCTTTGTTCATTTCTTCACCCTTACACTTATTCATTTCTTTCACTCAAAACGGCCAAAAGTCTATACCAACAATTAGCTCCACGAATTGAGGTTCACTCAAAACCACCAAAAGTCAACCATTAGCTCTATGAATTGAGGTTTTATATTGTGAGGTTAAAAGAAAAAGAAAAGAAGGGACTATAACTCTTGGAATGAAGGCACAAAAAAGGAACTAGGGATTGATTTCATAAAGAGTATATGATAACAAAGGCACAATCAGTTCAAAGAAGGCCTAAGACCATCATCTTTGGGACCATCCTAGACCAGACTTCTTTACTTTTAAAGATAGAGAAATCGTGAAACTACAGGAAAAGTTCAAAAATTATCATCATAATGCTAATTATCCAAGATTCCTAAACTTCTATTACATAAACAATATTCACAAGTACATAAAAGCCATTGATCATGTAAGAAACTTAGTAAGTATGGTTTTCAAAGTAATTAAGTAAATTTTTTTTTCGAAAAATCTAATTAATTTTTCATTTGTAAATTCTATCGAAAGTGATGAAAATAAAATATTTTTTGATTTTTATAATAAGAAAGTAAAAAGAAAAGGAAATAAAAATATTTTTGAAATTTTTAAATTTTCTAATTTTTTTAGAATTTTTCGAATAAGAGACTAACAGAAAAAGTTTGTAAAAGAGCAAAAAAAAAAAAAAAAGAGATTGATAGGAAAAATACTTAAATAAAGAAAAAAAATAAAAGAGACTAACAGAAAAAAACTTGAACGAATGAAAATGCTCTCCCACACTTAAAATCACATTGTCCTTAATGTGGGGGTTTTAGACTAAAAGAAAAAAGAAAACAAACACATATATAGGAAGCAATCCCGTACATATAAATCGATTAAAGCATAACGGGAAGCCATCCCTACAAAATAATAAAACAATAAAAGAAGAACAAAAATTAAAGAAGGGACTAGAAACAAGGGCGGAGAGAGTTCAAGGAGTGTTTAGAGAAGTTATCTTGTGGTTGTTTGAACAAACAACTCTTTTTAGTTCTTAGAGAAAAAGTTTTCAATATTTGCCACCACCAAAGGACCTACTGCCGATGGTAGGGTAGAGCCTACCGTCTGTTGTGGGCTTCTGCCTCCAAAAGATGCCAATGGCAATCACCCTACCGCCGACGGTAGGGTAGACCTATCGTCCATGGCAGGCTTTTGTCCTACATGCAGAATACCATTCGTCTATTGCAATTTAGCTTCCTAGCTTGCTTTTAGCCAATCTCCAAACACTTATGATACATAGTGGTGGTCTTAGCACATAAATAACTCTCCTAAAAGACTAGTACATCACTAAAAACAAATTGTTAAGACGAATCAAACAAAATAAAGTATGAAAAAACAAGGGTAATAAAGATACAACCATAATTTACAAAATAATAAAATGGCATCGAAAGCGTCTTGAAGAACGAGGGATTCCTTTTGAAGGGTTTCTACATCTTCACTGAAATATGGTTTAAGGAAATGACCATTTACCTTAAACGTCCCGTAAAGAAAAACTTTGGTTACTGTGAATGGTCCAAACCTTCGTGATTTGAGCTTTCTAGGAAAAAGGCGAAGACATGAGTTTTGGAGTAGCACACATCTACTTCTACGAATTCCTTTTTTACTAGATGCTTATCATGCTATCGCTTCTTGTTTTCCTTGCATGTAATCTTCATTCGTCAAGCTCATTTAGTTGGAGTAGCCTTTGTTTACATACACGAATATAGTGAAAGTTAACTAGTTGAATCGCTCAATGAGCTTTATGCTCAATTTCGATGGGTAAATGACACGATTTTGCCATAAAGCAAATGGAAAAGAGTACACCCGATTGGTGTTCTATAAGCAGTTCTCTATGCCCAAATAGCATTATCTAACTTAATACTTCAATCCTTTTGAATACTATCAATGACCTTTTCAAGGATGCATTTAATCTCCCTATTCGTTACTTCTAATTGGCTGCTAGTTTGAGGATGAAAAGGGAGTAGCTAGCTTATGAGTTACTCCTACTCTCTTAAGAACTTTTTCTAGTTGTTGGTTACAAAAGTGAGTACCCCTCTTGCTTATTATGACTCTAGGGACACCAAAATGAGAGCATAACTTTTTTAAGAACTTAACCCCAACTCTAGCATCATTTGTAGGTAAGGCTTGAGCCTCAACCAATCTAGATACATATTTCATAGTGACTAAAATATAATGATGACCAAAAGATTTAGGGAAAGGACCCATAAAATCGATACCCCAACAATTAAACACCTCACTCACTTGGAAAGTATTCATAGGAATAACATTGCGTTCTGAGATGTTACCTATGCATTGGCAACTGTCACATTCCATTACATATCATTTTGCATCATTGAATAGGGTTGGCTAATAGAAGCCTGATTCCAGTACCTTTTGGGCGGTTCTGTTGACTTGGTAGTGTCTGTCGATTGTGCCTTTATGACAATGGTTTAGGATTTTCTCCATTTCAGGGTAGACTACGCATCGTCGAATAATTTCGTCCGCACTGTGATAGAAAAGGTACAGTTCCTCCCAAATGTGGTACTTTAAGTCTACAAAGAACATCTTCCTTTGCTGCGTATTGCCTGCAGGCATAATATTTGAAACTAAATAATTAGCTATGTCAGCATACTAAGGTAGTTTTACAGAAAATGAGTTGTTCATGGGGAAATGTGTCGTCGATTTGCTCATCATCCAATGGTTCTAAACTAGGATTTTCTAATCTACAGAGATGATCAGCTGCCAGATTCTCAGCTTCTTTCTTATCTTAAATCTCCAAGACAAATTCCTATAAAAGTAGTACCTATCTGATAAGTCTATGTTTTGCATCATTCTTCGAAAGTAAATACTTCATAGCAAAGTGGTCAGTGTAGACTATGACTTTAGAAAGTATTAAAAAAGGACAGAATTTGTCGAACGCAAATACTATTGCGAGCAACTCCTTTCCATTGTTGTGTAATTTGCTTATAAAAAGTAACAAGAGCATTACACCAACCGAAAGGCATACGCCTGTATGAAAATGCACCGCATGGGCATGTGGTTGTTTTCTCCTAATATTTCGGGGCGATCGGAATCTGGAAGTATCCCGAAAATCTTTTGAGGAAGCAATAGAATGGATGGCCGGCTAACCTTTCTAGCATTTAATCAATGAACGGAAGTGGGAAAAGATTCTTTTGAGTTGCCTCGTTTAACTTTCTGTAATCTCAATGCACACCCTCCATCCATTGATTACCCTTGTTGGAATTAAATTATTTCCCCTAACTCCTCCCTTGGTCCTCACTTATTTCTTTGGCCATACTTTGGTCCGGAAAATGGGCAGGTAGAGCGATTTTAGGATCATCGATCTTTATATGATCGATAAACTCCAAAAACAATCCCCCTTTTCCTTAGCGTCCTCACTATACACACTCTGTGCAACACTGGTTGTGACACTATCCCACACGAATGTTCTGTTACCTAGTGATACTTTCAAGTGTATTATGTTTTCAATGTTGATTTCATAGAAGAACAGAGAAGGGTAGCCGCAAAGTATATAATTCCACTTTCAACAACTGTGGCTATGCTTGGGATGAGGCCCAAAAGATTTGGATACCTCAGGTCGAGGAGGATCAGTTGAGGGAACACAATATTGCTGGTTTTTGTTCGATAAAGAAAAACACAAAAACCGGCGTTGGCGCCTCCTCCTCACAGTCTACCGATGATGAGAGTGAGGATGACGAGTCCTAAGACCTCTCAATAGAGGATGCACCTTCCACCATCCTCATGGATGCTTTTTAGATTGAGATGCAGGCTGCTTTTGAGTAGCTCTACCTCACACAAGATATCTATGAAGCCCATCTGGCAGAGATATTAGAGTATACCCACCAATATACAGACGAGTTGGCGCATCAAAGGCCGTGCATAGACCACTAAGAAGTTATGATGGCCCGCCTATACAATCGATTATGCAATAAGGGCAGCAGTGGAGGCGGTGCCGCAGATTTTAGTCCGCAATGAGAGAATTTCTTTTTTCTTTTTTTTTCCCTTTCGTATTTTTGAGTTTTCCTTATTTGTTTTTCTTTTATTATCTATCTTGTTTATGTTCTACTTTCTGCTAATTGTCCTTTTCTATTTTTACTTTTTTTGGGGATTACTTCCCGATATGCTTCCACGCTTTATCTCTATGGGGTTGCTTCCCATGTATGTGCATTTAACTACGTTTTCACTCTATTTTGGCCTCCACATTGAGAAGAATGTGGTTTTAAGTGTGGGTGTGGGGGTAGTTGTATCTTTTGACCATTTTCTTTGGTTTTTTATGTGTGTTTATGTTTGGTTTTTTGTTATAGTTGATGTGTGTCTTTAAAATAAAAGGGGATGTGATCCTGATTACTACAATGCAAGACTAGTGGACCTAACAAAATAGAAATGAGCTTCACCCGAGTGTCAAATCTCTCAAGGAACGGGCAGAGGTTCAAGTACAATCATGTTTCTAATGTTTAGTCGGAAAAAAAAAAGATGTTGTCGTTGATTTAAAATAATTAAAAACTAAAAGTAACAAGAAAGAAAATAAATACAATTTTTAAAAGACTTATAAAATAAAAGTTTGGGTTGGTGGAATCCCCTTAATCCTTATTACTAACTCAATTGGAAAAACTTTAATGAAAACGATGTTGACTTAATTAAGTTGGGTAATCACTCAAATCGGGCGATCCCTATCTCTAGGACAAAAGCTACCCTACTCACTAACGCTTGGAGAGAAATCTCTTTTCTCCCTAACAAATTATTGAGTGCTGATGTATATAAAAACAAGCAATAAAAAAGGAATTCTAATCACTAAAATGCAAGACAAGTGGACCTAACAAAGTAGAGGCGAGTTCAACTCATCTGTCAAATCTGTTAGGGTCGGACAACGGTTCAAGTACTACGTGTGTCCCTAATGTTTAGCCGAATAAAAATGTTGTCGTTAAGAAAACTTAAAACAATAAAAAGAAATTAAAAGAAAGCAAAAAACAATTCTTAAAAGATTAATAGAAAAAGAGTTTGGGAATCCCCTAATGAAAACGATGTTCGAATTAATTAAGTTGGGTCATCACTAAAATAGCAATCCCTATCTCTAGGATGAAAGCCATCCTACTCACTAACTCTTAGAGGAAAATCTCTGTTCTCTCTAACAAATTATTAGTGTAGTAAAATTAGGTGATTTAAAAGGACCTAAAAGAGAAATATCTCATCTCTAGTCAATTGCCCGAATTAACCCCCAATCGGTTGCCCTAGATTGTTCTTCATTTTTAAATTCCAAACAAACTTGCGAATAATCTAATCTCGTGACAATCAAATTAAAAAACAAACGCAACTGGAAGACAACTTAAACAAAAACAAGCATCGAAATTGAGAAATCAAACAAAGAACTTCATAATAAAGAACTAGGGTTCAACCCCCAAATCTAAACAAGAAAAAATACTCACTATTCATATTTATAAAACTGAAATTAAATTATAAATTCAAGAACAAGAAAAAGAAAAAGAACGCTTTAGATTTTAGTCCTGTAGCCGAAGTCAAATCCCGAACGTCTTCTAAGATCAACTCTCGAGTCACCAAGCCAAAGAACGAAATTTTGAACCAAATTCTTCAATTCTAGAATCCCAAAAAGTAAATCTTGTGCAAAAGTTAAAATTCTATAACTAAAGAAAATATAAAAGATGGAATTTTTAAAGAGTGTTTAACTAATCTAACCTAATTAATCTACTCCTAATCTAAAATATAATTTAACCTAAATCTAATCTATTCTAGTCCAAAGTAATTGCCTATTGAACTCCATAAATTGTATCTAAATTGTCTCTTACAATGGTTGCATAAGAGCTCTATATATAGAAGTAAAAATAAAAGAAATCCAAGCTAGAATTGGAGTAGAAATCAAGAAAACCGAGTTGGAAAAGGAATGGAACCATCCTTGCCAACCGACCTACCACCGATAGTAGGGTGAGACCTATCGTCCACGGCAGGTCTTGGGTTACACGTTCCTAGCCATCCTCGTCACCTTTCGATGATGGTAGGTTACCCTGCCATCCGCAGTAGGTGCTGTCTTTTTGCCGACGGCTTCCGTTTTCGTCATTTTCTCTCCGTTTTTTTCCATTTTCGTTTCCATTTCATTGTTTCTACTTCTGAAGGGTACCTAGACAAGAACGAGAAGTATTTAGCTTAAATATATACTTTTACACATTAGAAACACCAAAAACGATAAAATTAACATATAGAGAATATAGCAATTATGCACTGATCACATACCCCCACACTTATCTGTTACTTTCCCTCAAACAACACAATCTAAATGGGTAAAACGAAGGATATAGAGACTTTTTATGCTAAAAACGACAACGATATAAGTTGAATAAAATATATAACGAAAAAATGATTTCAAACAATTATTCTCCAAAACAAGCTTTTCAAAAACAAAAATTAAAACAAAACAAAATAAAATTAAACTTACTTAGAAAAAATAAAAGAATAATACCACTTCAATAGAGTGCATCAATATCCAAACCAAAGATACATTAAAAATAGCCAAATGAAAAAATTACTTAGTTAACCAAAAACCACCAAAATCATTACCAATCAACTGTATTTAAGTGTGATTTTGCTCATGCCGTTTTTTAGAGAAAAATAAGAATTTTAAGTGATTAGAAATAATAAATATTTTCAAAGGCAATGCACGCAACTCATACTTTTTGTATCATTTATCCACATTACAGTCTATTTTAGACAGTTCTCGGATTATGTAGGACTTTTTGGCTTGTAATATTAGGCTAGGGACATAAGTAGGTTACAAACGAAGGTAAAAGGAGAAAAATAAATGAGATAGAGCTAAGCAACCAAAAGGATAAAATAATGAAATAAAAGAACACTTTCTAGCCGTTGTTTTAATTTTTCTCACTCATCTTTGTACAACTTACTTCATTCTTCTTTGATAACAACTCCATCTAACATACTTTTCTCAAAAATTTTAATAATAACCAAAGTAATTTAGAGAGAGATGATGCTTGAGATTTTAAAGATTTTTCTATAAAATAAGGCACATATCTTTTTTCTCCGTTTTTCTGCCAATTTTTTTTTTTATCTTTTTGGCTTTTTCTCTTTTTTACATCGTTTTCATTTCAAGCATCAATATATTTTTTCTTTTTCTCTCTTTAATAGCCAAAGAACTTAATACATAAAAAATACCCAAGAATACCCTTTCTCTCTATACAATAGGGCTTTTCTTTCTCTTTTTCTTTATAACTTTTTCCCCAAACTTATTCGTTTCCTTCACTTAAGACTGTCAAAAGTCTATACTAACAAATAGCTCACAAATCGAGGTTCACATAGAACGGCCAAAAGTCTATACTAACCATTAGCTCACGAATTAAGGTGCTATGTATACTAAATTTTTAAAGAACAAGGAAAAGAAGGGAGTATAACCCTAAGCATGAAGGCAGAAAATGGGGAGTACACATTAATTTCATAGGATAAAAGATAAGAAAGGCTCAATCGGTTCAAAGAAGGTCTAAGACCATCATCTCTGAGACCATTCTAGACTAGACTTCTTTGCTTTTAAAGACAGAAAATTCATGAAATTGCAGGAAAAGTTCAAAAATTATTATCCTAATGCTAATAACTCAAGATTCTTAAATTTCTGTTACTCATACAACATTGTTAAGTGTATACAAACCATTGATCAAGTAAGAAATTTAGTAAATATTGTTTTCACAGTAATTAAGTAATTTTCCCTTTTTGAAAAACCTAAGGAATTTTCAGTTTTAAACTCTATCAAAAGTGAAGAAAATAAAATATTTTTGGATTTTTTAAATAAGAAAGTAAAAGAAAAAGACAAAATATTTTTGGAATTTTTAATTTTTTTGATTTTTTCTGGGATTTTTTGAATAAGAGACTACTAGAAAAAAACTTATACAAGAATGAAAACAAAAAAGAGACTAATAGAAAAAAAAAACTTAAACAAAGAAAAAGAATTAAAAACCTTATACAAGAATAATGAAAAGCAGACTAACAGAAAATAAAAACTTAAACAAAGAAAAAGAATAAAGAGACTAACAGAAAAAAAAAAAAAAACTTAAAAGAACGAAAATACACCCTCACACCTAAATCACATTGTCCTCAATGTGGGAGTTATACTAAAAGAAAATTGAAAATAAATACATACATGAGAAGCAATCCCGCAAGTATAAAGCGATTAAGTATATCAGGAAGGCATCCCCACACAAAAATAAAACTAAAGCAATTAAAAGAAAACAACTAAAGAGCAGAAAATAAAACAAGATATAATACCAGAAAACATAAAAAGACAAAGAGATCATTAAAAAAAAAAAGTAAACTCTTTGTAATGAAAATGATAGAATTCCAAGCCCATCACAAGAACAGAAATTAAAAACTTGAGGTCAAGCTTAAGGAAGATATTATAGCTTTCAAACAGTTTTAATTCTTTAAAGGATAACATACGATTAATGAGAGCAGGGGTAGAGGAAAAACTTATTCATGATTTTCAATAGTATAAGAGGCGTTTTCTTTTAGAACTCTCGAAATTTCCTTTGAAGTGCATGAGAGGTCTCCTCTCTTCGTTATTTTCCTCAAGTCACTCGCACGATTTCTGCATACATATAGAATTATCAATGAGAACACAATTAGTTTTGTGAGTAAAGGGGTTTACTCCCTCACTCTCTTCAATATCATCTATCCCCATTTCTTGTCGCCCTTCTTTATAATCCTCATGACTTTCCACAAAATTCTTGTTTTCCTTTTCTAGTTCACCTTCTTCAAATTCGTTTCTATCGTCTGATAAGCACTTGCCTCCTTTCCATTGTTTCTTGTTGAACCTCCCCTTCATCATGGAAAGTAATCTCCTCCGATTCTTGAGCAGTTTCATCATCGTCATCCATAAACATTGGAAATGTCATCACTTGTTCTTCTACATCCCGCAAAGTGACTGTGATAATAGCTATATGACTAAACAGTTCTTCAACGATCCTCTTTGCTATTAGTTCGATGTGATTTTCCATGTTGTGTAAGGAAGCCGTTTGGCTTCTCAGAACTACTTCCATTCTTTTCACCCAAGCATTCCCTAATTGATATACTTCGACAAGAGATCTTCTAGATTACATCATAGGGGTGTTAGGTGAATCGATCAAGCATTATCGTATATTGAATATTGACTGTAGTCTCTCCAAGGAATGTTCGACTACTCCTCCACTCCGACTGGTATTGGTCGAAATACGTATTGTATCCCTTCCAGTTTTCTTGGAGCGTGGCCGATTAATAGTATGCATATTGAGATTGAAAGGTCATCTTCTCCACACTTTGTTCTAACATTGATGCCCATCGATATTCCATGGTGTAAAAGAGTATTTGTATCTTACCTGAAACAACCAATTGGATAACACAGGTTCCTGAGGTAATAAAACAAATACACAATATCCATACAACAAACACCCAAGTGTAACAATAAATCATAACAAAGCAAAACAACAAAACCCAAAAGTGACGAAAGCACCAATTAGACGATTTTCCTTAAACTTGTTGTTCCTTAGCAACGGTGCAAAAAACTTGATGGTGGTAGAATCAAAGGAATAAAAAATGGGAATTCTAATCATTACAATGCTAGACAAGTGGACATAACAAAGTAGAGGTGCATTTAACCCGAGAGTGAAATCTCTTAAGGATAGACAAAAGTTCAAGTACTACTCATGTCTCTAATGTTTAGCCGAAAAAAAGTTGTTGTTGAGAAAAACTTAAAACAATAAAAAGCAATTAAATGAAAGCAATAGAAACAATTCTTAAAAGATTATTGAAAACAAGAGTTTGGTTAGGTGGAATCCCCCTAATCCTTGTTACCAGCTCAATTGGAAAAGACTTTAATGAAAACGATGTTTGAATTAATAAGTTAGGTCATCACTAAAAAATCGGGCAATCCCTATCTCTAGGAAGAAAGCCACCCTACTCACTAACCCTTACAGGAAAATCTCTTTTCTCCCCAGCAAATTATGAGTGCAGTAAAAGTAGGTGATTTAAAAGGACCTAAAAGTGCAATATTGTATTTCTAGTCAATTGCCCCAATTAACACCCAATTGGTTATCCTAGATTGTTCTTCCTTTTAAAATTCCAAACAACCTTGTGAATAATCTATTCTCGCGACAATTAAATTAACAAACAAACGCAATTGGAAGATAACTTAATTTAAAAGAAGTATCCAAATCAAGAACTTCATAATCAAGAACTAGGGTTCAACCCCAAATCCAAACAAGAAAAACTACTCACTGTTCATATTTATAAAACTAAAAATTAAATAATGAATTCAAGAACAAGAAAAAGGAAAAAAAAGCTTAGGATTGCACTCTTGAAGCCGAAGTGGAATCCCGAACGCCTTCTAAGATCGTCTCTCAAGGCACCAAGTCGAAGAACGAAATCCTGAATCAAATTCTTCAATTCTTGAATCCAAGAAAGTAAATCTTGCACAAAACTTTAAATTCTATAACTAAAGAAAAAATAAAAGCTTGAATTTGAAAGAGTGTTTACCTAACCTAACCTAACCTAATTAATCTACTGCTAATCTAAAATCTAATCTAACCTAAATCTAATCTATTCTAATCAAAAGTAATTGTCTATGAACTCAATAAATTGTATCTAAATTGTCTCTTAGAAAGGTTGCATAAGAGCCCTATATATAGAGGTAAAAATATAAGAAATCCAAGCTAGAGTTTGAGTAGAAATCAAGAAAACCGAGTTGGAAAAGGATTGGAACCATCCTTGCCAGCCTGCCTACCACCGACAATAGGGTGAAGCCTCCCATCCATGGTAGGTCTTGGGTTACACGTTCCAAGCCATCCTCGGCACCTACAGTCGATGGTGGGTTACCTTGCCGTCCATGATAGGTGCTGGTTTTTTGCCAACCGCTTCTGTTTTCGTCATTTTCGTGAAAAGAACGAGTGGATTGTGACACTCACAGCCTCAGTACTACTTTCTTTGCTTCGTTTCATTTTTTTTCATCGTTTCTACTTCCAGAGGGTACCTAGATAAGAATAAGAAGTATTTAGCGTACATATATACTTTTACACATTAAAAGCATAAAAAACGATGAAATTAACATAGAGAAATTATAGACAGCTATGCACTTATCAATTGCAATAAACTTAGGTGATTTAAAAGATCTAAAGTGCAAAATCGTATCTCTAGTAAATTGCCCCAATTAACTCCCTAATTGGTTGCCCTAGATTGTTTTTCCTTTTTCAATTCCAAACAACCTTGCAAATAATCTAATCTCGCGGCAATTAAATTACACATAAACGTAATTGGAAGACAACTTAAATTAAAGCAAACATAGAAATCAAGAAATTAAACCAAGAACTTCATAATTAAGAATTAGGGTTCAATCCTAAACCAAACAATGAAAACTACTCACTGTTCATACTAATAAATTATAAATTAATAAAAGAGTTCAATATCAAGAAAAGGAAAAGAAAACTTAGGATTAAGTCTTGAAGCCACAATTGAATCCCGAACGTCCTCTAAGATTGTCTCTCGAGTCACCGAGTCGAAGATCGAAATCTTGAATCAAAGTCATCAATTCTTGAATCCAAGAAAATAAATCTTGCAGAAATCTTGAAATTCTATTAATTAATGAAAATATAAAAGCTGGAATTTAAAGAGTGTTTAACTAATCTAACCTACCCTAATTAATCTACTCCTAACTAAACTAATATAATCTTACATAACTTGTATAACTACCTACCTAATTGTGTCCACAAAACTTCTTGTCTAATTATGTATACAATAGCTGCAAAAAGACCCCTTATATAGAGGTGAAAAATACAAGAAAACCAAATCGAAATTGGAGAATAAATCAAGAAAATCGAGTTTGAATTTGACTTTAACCGCCCTTGCTAGCACTACCTACCACCAATAGTAGGGAGAGACCTACCATCCGCAGTAGGGCTCTGTCTTGCCAATGCCTTTGTTCCTCGGCACCTACCGGCAACGGTAGGTCACCTCAACTCGTATTGCATTTTTGCCAACATCTTCGATTTTCGTCATTTTTGCTTTGTTTTTTTCCGTTTTTATTTCCTTTTCATCATTTTTACTCCCTGAGGGTACCTAAGACAAGAATAAGAGGTATTTAGATAAAATATATACTTTTACATACTAAAAACACCGAAAACAATTAAATTTACATATAAAAATGTAGACAATTATGCACTTATGAAATACCCCCACACTTATCTATTACTTGCCCTCAACCAACACAAACTAAATAGATAAAACCAGGGATAAAACTTTAATAACAGAAAGACAAAAGATGAAAACGATATAAGCCTGAATATAAACAATTAAAACCTTAAAAACAATTATAAGCATTGGTAGCTTAAAAATAACCAAAACAAACTCATCAAAAATAAAAACAAAAATTAGAAAAATAATAAAAGATAAAACCACTTATATAGAGTGTTTCACTGTCCAATTCCAAAGATAATCCAAAAATACACTACAAAAGCACTAAGGCTATCATAAGTTACTAATAATCATTACCGATTAAAAGGGTGTGTGTGTGATTTTGCCCACGCCATCTTTCACAGAAAAAGAGGAATGTTAAGTGATTAGCATCAAGAAATATTCTCAAAGACAACACATACAATTCATACTTTTTCTACCACTTAGCCACATTAAAGTCTATTTTAGGTCGTTCACGGATTAGGTAGGACTTTTTGGCTTGTAATGTTAGGCTAGGGACATATGTAGGTTATGAACGAAGGTAAAGGGAGACAAAAACAAACGAGATAGAGCTAATGCTACTGAAAGGATAAGATATTGAAATAAAATAAACACTTTTTCAGCCATTGTTTTCACTTTTCTCACTCATCTTTGTACACTGTTCTTCATTCTTCTTTGATATACACTCCATCTAACACATACTTTTCACAAGAATTTCAAGAATAACAAAAATAAGAGAGATAGATGCTTGAATTTTTCTATAAAACAAGGCACATATTTTTTTCTTCGTTTTCTGTAATTTTTTTATTTTATTTTCCTTTTTCTCTCTTTTCAATTTTTTTTCAAGCACCAATATTTTCTTTCTTTCTCTCATTTCAATAGCCAAAACACAAAACATATGAAAATACCGAAAGACACCCTTTCTCTTTATAAAATAGGCCTTCTCTTTCTTTCTTTCTTCACCCTTTCTCTTTATAAAATAGGCCTTCTCTTTCTTTCTTTCTTCACCCTTTTTTCCCCCACACTTATTTGTTTCTTTCACTCAAAATGGTCAAAAGTCTATACTAGCAAATAGCTCACGACTTGAGGTTCACTAAAAATGGCCAATAGTCTATACTAACTATTAGCTGCATGAAATGTATAAAGTGAGGTTTAAAAGAACAAAGAAAAGAAGGGAGTATAATCCTTAGCATGAAGGCACAAAAATGGAACTAGGGATTGATTTTATAAAGGATATATGATAAGAAAGGTACAATCGGTTCAAAGAAAGCCTAAGACCATTACCTCCAGTGCCATCCTAGACTAGACTTCTTTGCTTTTAAAGACAGAAAAATTGTGAAATTGCAGGCAAAGTTCAAAACTTATTACCGTAATGCTAATAACCCAAGATTCCTAAAGTTCAATTACTCAAACAACATTCACAAGTGCATAAATGCCATTGATCATGTAAGAAGCTTTGTAAGTAAGATTTTCAAAGTAATTAAGTAATTTTCCTTTCTCGAAAAACCTAAGGAATTCCTGAATTGTAAACTCTATCAAGAGTGATGGAAATAGAATATTTTTGGATTTTTAAATAATAAAGTAAGAAGAAAGAAAGTAAAGTATTTTTGGAATTTTAAATCTTTTTGATTTTTTTTGGGGGGATTTTTTGAATAAGAGAGTAATAGAAAAAACTTTTAAAGGAGAAAAAAAGAAAAAGAGATTAACAAAAAAAAGTTAAATAAAAGAAAAAGAATAAATGACACTAATAGAAGAAAAACCTTGAAAGAACAACAGTAACCCCCCCCCCCCCCACCCCCCCGGACTTAGAAACACATTTATATGGGAATCAATCCTACAGATATAAAGCGATATAGCATATCAAAAAGCCATCTCCACATAAAATAAAATATATAAAAGAAAAAGAAAAACACATAAAGAGCAAAAACTAAAATATGAAATAAAACAAGAAAGCATAAGCAGAAAAAGAAAGAAAATAAGAAGACAAAAAATAAAAGGAAAAGAAAAAGAAACTCCTTGTAATGGAAGTGAAAGTATTTCAAACCCCATGTAAGATGAGAAATAAGAATTTTGAAATTGAGTTTGAAAAAGATGTTATAAAATTCAGACAATTTCAACTTTTTAAAGGAAAATAGAAGATGAATGAGAGTTAAGGTCAAAGAAAAACTCATTTGTACTTTTTCATAACCTAAGGATTGTTCCCTTTTAGCGTTCGCGAGATTTCCTTTGAACTCCTTGACAGGTTTCCTCTCCTCATTGTTCTCCTTGAGTCACTTGCACTAGTCCTTTATACATAAGAATCATCAACAAAAAAAAAAATTAGTTTTGGGAGTAAGGGGTTTACTCCCTCACTCTTTTCAATATCGTCTATCCCTGTTTCTTGTCCCCCTTCTTTATGATCCTCTTGAATTTCCGCAAACTACTCATTTTCCTTTTCTGGTTCACTTTCAATTTTTTTTATTCTTCGATAAGCACTCATCTCTCTTACTTTCTTCTTCTTCACTTGTAATCTAAGAGGTTCCTCGAATGATGGGATATCGTCTTGCCTCCTTTCCATTATTTCTTGTTGAACCTCTTCTTCCTTGGGGAAAGTAAGCTCCTCTGGTTCTTGAGTAGTTTCATCATTGGCACCCATAAACATTGGAAGCTTCATCACTTGTTCTTCTAGATCCCGCAAGGTGACCGTACTACTAGGTATATGACTAAGCGGTTCTTCAACAATCCTCTTTGCTATTAGTTCGATGTGATTTTCCATTTTTTGGAAGGAAGCCGTTTGGCTTCTCAGAATTGCTTCCATTCTTTTCACCTTGGCGTTCGATGAAATGATATACTTCGACAAGAGATCTTCTAGATTAGTTCGTAGGGGTGATAGGTGTACCGGTGGAGCATTATCATAATGTTGAATATTGACTATAGTCTCCCCAAGGAATATTCAACTTAATCCTCAACTACGACTTGTACTGATCAGAATACGCATCATATCCCTTCCAGTTTTCTTGGAACATGACTGATTGGTACTATGTATATTGAGATTGAAAGGCCATGTTCTCCACTCTTTGTTTTAACATTGATGCCCATCGGTATTCCATGGTATAAATAGTATTCTTATCTTACCTGAAACAACCAATTGGATAAGCAATTTAACATAGGTTCTAAAGTTAATAACACAAATACACAATATCCATACCACAAACACCCAAGAGCAATAATAAATTAGAACAAAGCAAAACAACAAAGCCCAAAAGTGACTAAAACACCGAATAAACGATTTTACTTAAACTTGTCATCCCTGATAGCAGCGCAAAAACTTTATGTCTGTGTTTAAAATAAAAATGGATGTGAACCTAATTACTACAATTGAAGGCAAGTGGACCTAACAAAGTAGAGATGAGTTTCAATCCGAGTGTCGAATCTCTTAGGGAATGGACAAAAGTGCAAGCATTAATCGTGTTTCTAATATCTAGTTGAAAAAAGAAAGATGACTTCGTTGAGTAAAAAGAATTAAAAATGAAAACAAATAAAAAGAAAGCAAATAAAAACAATTTTTAAATGAATTATAAAACAAAAGTTTAGTTTGGTGGAATCCCCTGAATCCTTGTTACTAATTTGATTGGAAAAACTTTATTGAAAACAATGTTGAATTAATTAAGTTAGATCATCACTCAAATCGAGCAATCACTATCTCCACCCTACTCACTAACCTTTAGAGGAAAATCTCTTTTCTCCATAACAAATTGTGAGTACAAAAAAATTAGGTGATTTAAAAGACCTAAAAGTACAAAATCGTATCTCTAGTTAATTTCCCCAATTAACCCCCAATTAGATAATTTGAAGAAACCCACAAAGTTTTCCTTTTTTTCCCTTTTCCAGTTTTCCTATACTTAGAAAAATCCAAAAAGATTTTTATTTTTTTCATATTAGTGGGAATCTTGATTGTAAAACCTATAGAATTTTAGAAATGCATTTTACTTGATCTACTTGAAAACCGCACTTTCTTTTTACTCTTACAAAATCAATGGCTTTTATGCACTTCTAAGTGTCAGTTAGTAATAGAAGCCTTAGAATCGTAGGGGATTAACATTGTGAATTCTTTTTCGACTCTTTGCCTTCACTCTTCTATTTTTCTTTGCTTTGAAGCGATAAGATTTAGTGTAGGTTGATCCTGGAAATAATGGTCACAAGCCTTCATTGTACTGTTTGTGCCTTTCTTGCCTATCTTTTATAAAATAGCCTAGTTCCCCTTTTGTGCTTTTATGCTAAGGGTTTTAATCCATTCCATTCTTTGCCTTTTAAATCCACACTATATAAAATCTCAATTTGTTGAGCTAATGATTGAGTACATTTTAGCCGTCTTGAGTGAAGAAAATAGATAAGTGTGAGGATATCTATGTAAAGAAGAGGATTTTTTTGTGTAAAAAAGGGTATTAGGGAAACATTTTGTAAGTAAGGATTATGCAGCAGTTGAAAAGAGAGAAAACTAAGCATGAAAAGAAAAAAAAGGAAAACTAGAAAAACCAAAGAAAAAAATGTGTATTTGTATATCTCTTCATTTTGTCTCTAAAAAATCTCGATCTTCTCTCTCATATATTGGAAAAATATGTGGTTTGTGAGAAATAGAAGCCTTGTTAGGGTATTGTATGTTTTTTGAATGAAGTAAGACGTTCAAGGGTAGATGGGAATGAGTGAAAATGGATAGAAAGTGTTCATAAATTTTCATATCTTTTCTTTCAGTTGCATTGGCTTTATCTCAATTACTTTCGTTTTTCATTTTCCTTCGTTTAATACCCTTTATGTCCCGAGCCTAACATTACAAGCTGAATGTCCTACCTAATCTGAGAACGACTTAGAATAAAACTTAAGTGGAAGAGGCTTTGAAAATTCGAAGTTATGTTATGCATTTTCTAATAAAGTTTTTCACTATGTTTATAATATGATATTCCTTGTTTTCTTTGAAAGGAGACATAAGCAATTCACACACACACATTGCAGATTAGTAAGGATATTAGTAAGATAGCGGTGGGATTGCCGATTCTTGTGATTCATCCTTTGAAAGGTCTTTTATGTGGTTGAGTAATTATAACCTCCATTAAAGTAATGTATTTCCTTGTTTTCACTCTTCATCTTTTTTGTTCATAGAGTCTTGTATTTTTTTGGTTTTTTATGTTTTCCTTCTGTGTGTCATTTTAACTGAATAAAACTTTGCGTACTTCATTTTACCTTTACCAGTTTTTGCCCAGTTTTGTGTTGCTTAAGGGGAAGCAACAGATAAGTGTGGGGGTATTTGATGTGTGCCATATTGTACTATATTTATATATTATTTTCGTCACTTTACGATGTTTTTTATGTATAAAATGTATAATTTAGACATGTATCTCAATTCTTATTTGCTTCTCAATAAAGAAGGCGAAAACGGGCAAAAATGGAGCGAAAACGGAGGCTACGGACACCATGGAAGCTTACAGTGGACGGTAGGTCTACAGTTCGCTGTAGGTCCCGAGTCTTCAAAGCAAGCTAGGAACAGAACCCTATTGCGGACGGTAGGGCTCGACCTACCGGGCATGGTAGGTCCCATCAGTAATGTAGTTAATGCGTTTTTCTGTGCTATTTATGTAATGTTTTCCCTCTTTTTCATAATTCAACAGTTTTTTGTTAAAGAGAAGGAATTAGGGGTGAACATTGGCAAGAAGAACCCTCTCAATTCCTTTTTATGAGGTAGATTATCAATAATTAACATCGAATTAAAGTTGTTGGAGGAAGATTGAAGAGATTTTATGGAGTAATTTGGGGTTTCATCAGGAGAATCGAGAGATGAGCTCGGGCAGCTTTCAAAACCATGGATTCGAATCTTTTTTAGCCTAAGCTTTCTTTTCTTTTGCTAATTCTGAATTCTATTGTTGAATTGAGTATAGGATGTTTAGTAGCTAATTCTTTCGTTGTTTGAATTGAGGGTTGAACCTCAACTTTTGGATGATATGAATTCTGATTAATTCCATGAACTTGATGTTTGTTTTACTATTGTTTGCTATGTTGGAATCCGTAGGCAAAAACAAAATAAAATAAAACTACGGAAATCCACCAACAGAATCTGCACATACTAGAAAAACCAATTGGATAGAAATTACCTCAATGTTTTGATTGTTCGTTGTAGAGGCGCTGCTTTGTACGCTTCGCCCTCTACTGGTATCCACGCGACAAACTCCTCTGCAAGCGATCGGGATGCTAGCCCCTTCTGTGTTTTGAAAACTGTTTAGAACTGATCCTGACTATCTGGTAATCGGTCGTATTTCGGAGAGAGGAGGCTAGATACTATATCGCCATTCTAGGATTTAGGTTTTTTGTTTTTCTTTAATCAGATAAAGGACGGCCACCAAGAAAAGGTTAACATAACCTTTTATAGCTGTCAATATCAAAACCCTAACTGTCATCTAATGGCAGTTTAATCTCGTCCGTCTATTCCTATAATCATCCAACGGTTGGATGAGTAATATTAAGTAATTAATTTCATTTATTCTATTAAATGAAAATAATTACTTATTAACTTACCAGAAAATACAATATGGAATCTGATTCCCCTTTTGTATACGTTTAACGAATCTGGACACAATCTAGATTCATTGGACGTGGACATTATGCTCACAAGATCGTCTATGCGTGTGACCCTGTAGGTTCACTTAACGTTGGCAGTGAATGAAAAATGTCCTAGACATTTATTCACAAAACATAAGCGGCCTCTAGCAAGACATTATGCTTACCCAAGTTAAGTAAATGTAATAATATAATAATAACCTAGCATCAGATTTAATATTTAGTCCTTTTGTCACACGATATCCTAATTAATAATTATAAGGCATGGATGAAGTCATCCTTATAAAACTTAATTAACCATTTACTTGATCACCAGGCAGACTGTTCCAACAAATAATATTAATAACACCTTATTAGTACTTATTTGAGCATGACTATGGATATTTTCCAGTCTTCCTTATCAAGGGGCCCATGGATATCTCTCTCTAAAAGGAGAGGGACTAATCCTTTTCACTATCTCCAATATTCAAGCCATGACGAGAAAATAAGCCAACCAATAGTCATAATGATCACCTAATTAAAAGTGATGTTTGACTATGTCAAAACATATTTTCTCCCCATGCAAGAAACATTAGAAACATTAGGTCAAAGGACACCAAATATAAAACTGAGAAGAAATACTTATAACTTAAACCCATGCAATATTTCTTCTTCACTTTGGGTCATGTCCAATACAATATTCTCAATATGTATTTATGAATTGATTTTATATCTCATATTCATGATCAGTAAAACTTGACCATCAATCAACTTCACACTAGTTTACAAGATGTAATAAACTAGGGACAAATAAGAATAGTATTTTATTAGCTATAAGGGTTTTACTATCAAGTCACATACTTGATGACCAAGAGAATATAATACAATTCAAAAAATACAAGCTTCATAAATCATAAATGTGAGTCAATTGGTCTTAGGGCATATACTAACATGCTATTCAATCATGCTTTTATGATAATAAATTTTCACGGAATTAATTATTTCGCAAGATTGGTTGATATTGAAAAAGAAAGACCAATCTAGGGCAACTAATTGAATAGTAAAAGTTGGCATTTGAATAGAGATATTCATTTCACTTTTAGGTTATTAGATCCCCTATGTTTTATTTCATTCATAATTAGATAGGGAGAGAAGAGATTCTCCACTAAAGGTTAGTAAGTAGAGTAGTGATAAATCATATTTGTCTATATCTTCTATATGTTAATTTCATCATTTTTGGTATTTTTAATATGTAAAAGTATATATTTTAGCTTAATATATATCTTATTCTTGTCTTCGATTCCCTCCGGAAGTGGAAATGATGAAAGGAAACTAGAACAGGTGAAAACGGAGCGAAAACGATGAAAACGGAGCCGTCGGCAACAATTCAGCAACCTACTGCGTGAGGTAGGCTGCCCTACTATCACCGGTAGGTTCCCTAGTACAAAGGACATTGGCAAACAGAGGCCTTGGCCTCGCCTTACCGTCGGCGGTAGGGTATGCTGGCAAGAGGCAGTTGAGTCCAAAACAAACTTGGTTTTGTTGTATTTTGTTCCAATTTCAACTTGGTTTCCTTGCATTTTTCACCTCTATATAAGGGGTCTTTTTGCAGCTATTTTAGACATGCTTAGATAGAATTAGATACATAGAAATTCTTAGATATAGTAGTTATATATTTTAGTTAGGTTAGAATTAGATTAATTAGGTTAGATTAGGTTAAAACTCTTTGCATTCCAGCTTTTATGCATTCAATTAGTTAGTAAAGTTTCAAGATATCTACAATTTAGTTTTTTGGATTCAAGAATTAAAGACTTTTATTCAAGATTTCAATCTTCAACTTCGCGACTCGAAAGACGATCTTGGAAGACGTTCGGGATTTCAATTGCGGCTTCGATTTTCAATCTTAAGCTTTCTTTATCCTTTCTTGTTATTGAATTTTATGTTCTATTACTGTTTTTTAATATGAATAGTGAGTAGTTCTTTATTGTTTCGATTGGGATTGAACCCTAATTCTTGATTATGAAATTCTTTGTTTGATTTCTTGATTTCGATGTTTGTTTTGATTTAAGTTGTTCTCCAATTGCATTTGTTTGTAAATTAATTGCTGCAAGATTAGATTATTCGCAAGGCCTTTTGGAATTGAAAAAGGAAGAACAATCTAGGGTAACCAATTGGGGGTTAATTGGGGCCATTTACTAGAGATGCGAGATTCCACTTTTAGGTCTTTCAAATCACTTAAGTTTATTGCATTCATAATTTGTTTGGGAGAAAAGAGATTTTCCTCTAAGGTTAGTGAGTAGGGTAGCTTTCACCTAGAGATAGGGATTACCCTATTTGAGTGATGACCCAACTTAATTAATTAAACATCATTTTCATTGAAGTTTTTTCCAATTGAATTAGTAACAGGATTAGGGGATTCCACCATCCAAACTCTTGTTTTTATTAATCTTTTAAAAAAAATGTTTTTGTTATTTTCGTTCTTTAATTATTTCAGTTTTAAGTTTTTATTTCTCAATGACATCATCTTTTTATAGATTTAAACATTAGATCCATGACTAGTACTTGAACCTTCGACCATCCTCAAGAGATTCGACACTTAGGTTGAACTCACCTCTGCTTTGTTAGGTCAGCTTACCTTGCACTGTAGTGATTAGGATTTCACCCCATTTTATTATTTTGAGCATCCATACATCAAGCAGCCTTCACCTAGAGATAGGAATTGGCTGATTGTTGTGTTATAACCCAACCTTAGTTTTCAAGCATTGTTTTATGAGTCTTCCAATTGAAATGACTGATAAAAGTTAGGGGGATTCCTCCAGTCAAATTATTTTCCAAATATTTATACCTTTTAATTGTTGCTTCTATTTAATTGTTTTTAGTAGTTTTCAAATTAATTTCTAAACGACAAAATTGCTAGACTAGACATTAGGTAAATCAATGAGTATTTGAGCTTATCTGTTCCCTGAATTCGAAAACTAGGGTGCATCTCTGATACTACGGTGATAGGTACACTTTCCAGTTGCATTAGTTTTAGTTACACCCCATAAGATACATCATCCCTTCAGAATGTTTTGACGACGAGTGTTGAGGGTTTCCAGATGAAGCCTCAGCACTATGTAGCATATCGTGAACGTGTTTCCATTCTAGTCACATAGAGATTCAAAAAACTATTGAGTTTTGTAACTCCTTAAAGTATACCAAAGGAAAAAAATGTATATTGAACAAAAGAGGTAGTAATATAAAATAAGGATAACATATTCCAGAGATATCCTCATGAAACAAACTAGTCAAAATGGTCTTGGTACATAATTCATATTTCAATTCATGAATTTACTACATCCTTATATGTTAGGTATTTGGAACAGTATTCAACACATAAAAAAATTTTGGATTCTATGTCACTCCAACAATTGTCCTAACTAATATTCTAAATAGATATATCTTTGCCAAAATATTTTGTTTACACGTGGACAACATCTTAACCTAAGGTAGACAACTACTGGAAAATAATAACCTAGAGTTAAGCTCTGAACACTAAAAGCTAGATAATAGGTTTCTAGGGCACATCTAGGATCTACATATTTGGCTTTAGTGTCAAATCTAGCACTCCGCTAGGTTAACTGCAATTGAGTTAGACACCATCGTGCCTCTCGGCACTAGAATATATGAATACTAGTCATATCAAAGAAAACAATAGGGTAATAACAATGCTACAAGCCTTGTAAGCAAAAGCGCAAAAAAATAAGCTTACATAAGTAGATTCATAGTAGTATAACTAAATACAACTACTCAAAACAAGGATTAAAGGTGCGAAAAAACATAATACACTTTGATCAAACCTGAAACTACAAATGAAGGCTTTCCAAAAGCTTATATATATTATTTATTAGCGAAATTCATCAAATAAGGTATGCCAAGAAATCTCTATTTTGTCCCTTGTTCCAGATCATCTAAGAACATGTAATAAACGATGTGAGCCAGAAAGCTCAGTGAGTTCACGTATGTGCTACTGTATTTTAAAAACAAGTTAAGTGTATGAGCATGTAAGGTTTCATAACAAGTTTTATGCTAAAAAACTATGTTTCATCTTTTTCGAAAATCAAATGCATTAAACTGATGTTAGGTTCCAGTGTAGCTGGGAAGCCTGAGCGAATCAAGACACATCAGTGTAACTCAAAAACCCAAAGTTCCAAAACATGTCACAAATACGAGCACATCAGAATTTGATCCAGAGTCCTTCTAGTCAATACCAGCCGCAAAACCATACGAATATTAGATTTAACATGTACCTTATACGACCACACAAAACCAGGCTATGAAGTTCTAGGGCACCTACTGGTCCGTAACTGGTGACAAACCCCAACTCTAAGCTTTCCTTACACATAACAGAGTGATGTCCTCCAAAATAGACATTGCACCAGTTAGACCAAGCCCTCCCTAGCACCATTCTAGTGGTTATCTATTCTAGTATGATAGGAAATTCTGATATTATTACTCATGTACATGATATCAAACCTTAGCTTACTTGTGATCATCCTATGTGTTACAAGTATTGAAAAATATATCGGATATGTAGTCATTTACCTCTATATTTTGAGCTATCAGGACCATTCCCGGAGGACTCTAATTCGGGTGAATGAATGTCTTGTATTACTTCAAGAAGGAGGAACCCATCAAAACAAATAAGGCTAGTGTGGCGAGACAAGGGAATTATGGCACCAAATGTTGAGCACCCTTCAAATTCTATCCTTGATCTTTTATCCATTTATCTCGAACTAGATCTAGTTTACCTTGTGATACTTTCTTTTGTGCTAAACAAACATGTGCATATTTTCTCTTAATTTATACGAAGCTTCTGAGACTTTCTCTTTGATTCATTCTTATGTTTCGGGACCATATAATGTAGCTACAAACTGTGGTGATAGATATTTCTTAAAAATTCAAGATGATTTTTCTCGTGCTACATAAGTATTTTTTTGAATGAAAAAAGTGAGGTCAAGTGTATTCTGCCGCATTTTTGTCAAAATGTCAAAACCCAGTCTCAAAATTCCATTAAATGAGTACATTCTAATAATGGGGGAGAGTTACTTGTTTAAAGAATTTTTTCCTTGATCAAGACATTGACCATCAAACAATTGTCCCTATTCCCCTCAACAAATTGTCGGGTTTAATTAATGAAAACATCGCTATATTTTAAATATGTCTCGTGCTCTTCATTTTCAAGCTAATATTCCTATTTATTTTGGAGAGATTGTGTTTTTACTGCCACCTAGTTAATTAATCGCACCCCATATGAGTTACTTAATGGCAAAACCCCTTATGAATTGTTACATGGATTCCTCCTAATTTTAATATTCTTCATACATTTTATCGTTTATGTTATGTAAATAATTCCTCTCCTCTTCCTGGTAGCTAATATCTCTAAGAGAGAGAGAGAGAGAGAAAGAGAGAGAGAGAGAGAGAGAGAGATTTTGAGAAGAAATTCTTCATGGAAAGAGAGGATCTTTTGTATTAAAGTTTAAACATTTTGGTTCATTTTTTAATAATATTAGGAAATTAAATTTCTCTTTTGCTATGTTTTGATTTGTATTAATGGAAAACGGAATCAAATTGGTGATTGAAGAATTTCTGCTCATTGCAGCAATTTCATATTCTGCTTCAGAATAGGATAATCAAGGATACAATGTATTTAAAGTGGTAAAATATATATGAATTATTTTGAAATACTTGAAATGATAGTGGCACACACAAGAATTTTTCATATTATGCTTCATAATAGTCTAATCAGAGATGCCGATGTTTTGAAGAAAAATAGTGTTGAGACTAAACTTATAAAAAACTACTTATGAGACTAAGGTAAAGCAATATAAATGATTTTGAGACAAATTTTTCAAATTTCTCGATGATAATCTCTTTGCTAATAATGAAAATTCTGTTTTGAAATTTATTTTTGTTGCAAAAACTTTAAATACTGTACCGTATGCATTATAGTAGTCTTATATGTATAATATTTTAAAGCGTTTTTCCTAGAAAGCAAGTCCATAACAGAATACTAGCTAATAATACAAACAAGCTATTGTTATGAATTTTTTATAATTTCAAAAAAAAATGTTATGAAATTAATGTATACATAGTAGATGTTCAAATACATTCTTTGAAGAGATTTGAACTTCCAAAGCCCGATCCTTGATGGGCTCTGACTCTCTAATGGCAAGCCCATTCATTCTAGGTTTCTCTTACTCTTGTACATGGTGTCTATAAATAGGACCTAATGGAAGATATAAACAAGATGATAAGTTTCTGAATTTCTGAGTCTCCTCTTTGTCTGTTCTCTCTATTATTGTTCTTTATATTTCTTCTTATTCTTACTATATTATTCTCAAACTTTACTTAAATTTATAACACGTTATCAACATGATAGCCTAGAGAAGTATTAATCAAAGTTCATTTGTGGCACAATCTTCGAAGAATTTTTTGAAGAAAAATTCTTTGAAGGTTTAGGATAACGATTTTGATCTTTACTTTAACTATGTCGAATCTTACTAAGATTGAGTTTTTGGCTTTGGATATCACATGAAAAAACTATATGTCCTGAATTCTTGATGCTGAATTCCATTTTGAATCAATTGGTCTGGAAGACACAATTCAGATTAATAATAAAGAATTAAATCAAAATCGTGTCAAGGCAATGATTTTCATACGTCACCATTTTCATGAAGTCATGAAGGTTGAATACTAACCATGAAAGATCTATTGATTTTACGGAATAGTTTAAAAGAAATGTTCGATCACCTAAGGATGACTATTTTACGTAAAGCTCGTTATGAGTTGTTGCACTTAATGTTGCAAGGCTGTAAATCAATAAATGATTACAACTCTTCAATGTTAAGAATTTATTCAGAAATAAAAGTATGTGGAGAAAAATAATTGAGGAAGATATGCTAGAGAAATCTTTCTTCACCTTCCATGCCTCGAATATGCTCATGCAGCAGCAATATCGAGCGAAAGCCTTTAAAAAATATTCGAGTTAATTTCATACTTTTTGCTTGCTTTGCAGAATAATGAATTGGTCATGAAAATTCCTGAGACCCGACCCACTGGTTCTACTCCAATCCCGGAAGTGAATGTGACTAAAGTCAATAATAACCGTGGAAGAGGTCGCGGGCACGCGTGACCGTGGTCGTAATAGGTATACCCCTTATGAAAACCCCTAAAAGAATGAGAAAAAATAAAAAAGAGCGAAAGATATAACCTCAGCAAAGCATGAAGAAATATGCTATATATAGATATTGTATGGAAGGTTATTGGTCGCATACCTGTCGTACGGCCAAACATTTGCCTCTATACATATACATGTCTCAGTAGAACAATATATATATCTTATAATTTCCCATTATTGTCCAATTATCATTTAATTATCAAATGTTGGTGAATATATCACATGTCTATACGAGAAGGCAGTGGACACCTTTTGGTCCTGACGTACCATAACATTGCACAATTGGTGCACTATATCCTTCTCTATATGACTTTTGAAATAATTACTTTAAGTATGATTAATCTCGAACTACAGAAAAATTCAACTCTTGTTGAGATGGATAAGCATCAAGTTTCTTACATATATGATCCATTTTGAAACACATTCTCAAACAAATAAGTTATGCATGTATATTATATACATATATATGTGATATGATAATAAATTCTGAGATTTTCATAATGTATCCTAGAAGGATGAAATTACAACCATATTGTTTGGTTATGAAAGTTGAGGACATATTTAGAGAAATATAACAAAATAAATTTCACATACTTTCTTTATAAGAAATGTGAAATTAATGTGCAATAATATCAATCAAATGTGATACATAATACTAAAGATTGTATTCACTAAAACATATAATTTATTGTTTATTGATGTTTTAAACACAGGGAGTATATAAAACATAAATGAATAGTGTACACCCCTTCACTAGACATTTTTGTTAAATTTAATGTCTGGTGATTAGGACAGAGATTGGGGATGTTTTGAAATCTCTCTATTGCTAGATTGAAGTCAATGAAGAATCTTCCAAGATCAATTTCAGAATTTTGTGGAATTATTAGATTGTATATAAACTTTCAGTGTAAGAATCCATCATTGACGCAGAGGCAATGAGGTCTAATCGGACATGGTGGAGGCAGAGGGAGGAGGAGGGGTGGTGGCGGCGGCAGTGTGGGCTGAGAAGAAGAAGAAGAAGAAACAGAAGATGAAGAAGGAGGAGGTGGAGAGAGAGAGAGACGGAGAGAGAGAGAGAGAGAGAGAGAGAGAGAGAGAGAGAGAGGAAGGAGGAGGGAAAGAGAAGAAGAAGAGGGATGAGAAAGGTGGAGGAGCCACTAGTGAGGAGGAGGAAGTCGCCGGTGAGAGGGGTTGGGGAGAAGGCGTAAAGAGAGAGATGAAGATTTCTTTTTTTTTTTTTTTTGGCCCTAATCTTTCTATTACTTATTTTTTAACCCAAATTATGTGGGATGGAAGAATTGACTTGATTTGACAAAACATACCTCTTAAATATGTTAGTATATGCCCTAAGACCAATTGACTCACATTTACGATTTATGACGCATGTATTTTGAATAGTATTTTATGCTCTTGGTCATCAAGTATGTGACTTGACAGTAAAATCCTTATAGCTAATAAAATATTATTCTTATTTGTCCCTAGTTTATTACATCTTGTAAACTAGTGTGAAGTTGATTGATGGTCAAGTTTTACTGATCATGAATATGAGATATAAAATCAATTCATAAATACATATTGAGAATATTATATTGGACATGATCCAAAGTGAAGAAGAAATATTGCATGGGTATAAGTTATAAGTATTTCTTCTCAGTTTTATATTTGGTGTCCTTTGACCAATGTTTCTAATGTTTCTTTCATGGGGAGAAAATATGTTTTGACCTAGTCAAACATCACTTTTAATTAAGTGATTATTATGACTATTGGTTGGCTTATTTTCTTGTCATGGCTTGAATATTGGAGATAGTGAAAGGGATTTGTCCCTCTCTTTTTAGAGAGAGATATCCATGGGCCCCTTGATAAGGATGACTGGAAAATATGCATGGCCATACTCAAATAAGTATTAATAAGGTGTTATTAATATTATTTGTTGGAACAGTCTTCCTGGTGATCAAGTAAATGGTTAATTAAGTTTTATAAGGATGACTTGGTCCATGCCTTATACTTAATTAGGATATCGTGTGACAAAAGTACTAAATATTAAAACTGATGCTAGGTTATTATTGCATTTACTTAACTTGGGTAAGCATAATGTCTTGCTAGAGGCCGCTTATGTTTTGTAAATAAATGTCTAGGACATTTTTCATTCACTAGCAACGTTAAGTGAACCTACATGATCACACGCATAGACGATCTTGTAAGCATAATGTCCACGTTCAATGAATCTAGATTGTGTCCAGATTCGTTGAACGTATACAAAAGGGGAATCAGATTCCATATTGTATTTTTCTGGTAAGTTAATAAGTAAATAATTTTATTTTATTGAATAAATGAAATTAATTACTTAATATTACTCAAGCAACCGTTGGATGATTATAGGAATAGACGGACGAGATTGAACTGTCATTAGATGACAGTTAGGGTTTTGATATTGACAGCTATAAAAGGTTATGTTAACCTTTTCTTAGCAGCCGTCCTTTATCTGATTAAAGAAAAACAAAACCCTAAACCCTAGAACGGTGATATAGTATCTAGCCTCCTCTCTCCGAAATACGATCTATTACCAGATAGTCAGGATCAGTTCTGAATAGTTTTCAGACCACAGAAGGGGCTAGTATCCCGATCGCTTGCAGAGGAGTTCATCGCGTGGATACCAGTAGATGGCGAAGTGTAAATAGCAGCGCCTCCACATCGAGCAATCAAAACATATAGGTAATTTCTATCAAATCGGTTTTTCTAGTATGTTCAGATCCTGTTGGTGGATTTTCGGAGTTTTATTTTATTTTGTTTTTGTCTACGGTTTCCAACAGTGGTATCAGAGCCTCGTACATACTAGGTTTACTGATTTTATCTGTTACCGCTTTTGTTACATGTGTTGTTTTCAATCGGCCTTATAGTAAAGTTTTTTATTAGTGTAATAATCAGAATAAATTGAATTATAGGATTCGCATATATCATATTTTGTTTTACTTATTAATGCGATTAATTAAGCAGAATGTTGTTACTGCCAAATTGTTTGGCGTACAATCTGTAATCTGTGCAATTTAATTGTTAAACTAATATGCAGAATCACATAATTTAATGTTTAACTATGAAAAAAAATTTCTGGCGGCATGATTTTAGGGTATATGACGGCAGTAACTCATTGAATGAGTTAGAAAGGAAAAATCGTTTTTCTTTCCAGGGCTGCTGCCCCCTCAAAACCCCACAAGGGCGTTGCCCCTTGATCCCGCCCGCTGAACGGTCAGCGGGACCGCCGTTTTCTTCCGGGGGCTTCGCCCCTGGAACCCCTTTGTTGTTTTTTGGCATGTTTCTTTCTACCTTTAGATGTATGGTGCATAGCATAGCCCTTTGCCTCTTGTGATTGATTGGCTTATTTTGTTAATGGGTTGTATGTTTTTAAATACGGCTTGTGTGTCGTTGTTTTCATTGATGTAATATTATCAAGCTTTACTAGAATATGTTAATTCTATTTCTTATTCCTATGTATGTTTTCTGTCCTATGTAACAAGATTAGAAGGCCAAGACATTGGAGGCAAGCTCATAGAGATGAAGACTTACCTAGATTGACCTTTGACTTCCATGAGGCTCATGGAAGTCAATATAGGATTAGGGCCATGCTATGACACGTTTTATTTGATGTATATATTATGCATGTGATGTTTAGTTTATTTCCTTTTATTTTTGGATATATGTTTTGTGAAATAATATACAAATAAAAGGAAGAAGGTTTTTGAAACCATGTAAAAATTAAGTCGTAAAACGCCTCCCATGATCATAAGCATTTCTCCATGCTTGGATCATCATGTTGTCTCATTGCCAAAGCAAGAGATAAATGGTTACCTAAGTAGGGGAAGATGGAAAATGGTGATTTCCATATGCTTGGAATGGTTTGGCTTAACTAGGCTATCAAAACGGTTTTGAGCCTAGGACATTATATGGGATTTTGCCAGTACATATACATGCAAATCCCATTTATAAATTTTTCTCTAATTATGGGTGTTAAGCCAAAGCTTACTTATGATTAGAATGAAATGAATTTTTATACCCATGATTTATATCAAGTGTTAAATATTTCAGGGAAAATTTAATGCTTCATTTATTTAATTTTACTTTGCAAATTCTATGCAGATAATGGCCTCAAACAATTCAAACACCTCGTTGCGATCCGTGCTTGAAAAGAATAAGCTTAGTGGGACTAACTTTCTTGATTGGGCACGAAATTTAAGGATTGTCCTTAAACAAGAAAAAAGCTATATGTACTTGAGAACCCTATCCCTAATCAACCAGCTAACAACGCCCCTAGAGTCAAAAAGGATGCTTATAGTAAGCACAAGGATGATTCAAACGATGTGACATGTCTCATGTTGGTTACAACGGAATCTGAGTTGCAAAAGCAATTTGAGGAAGTTGAGGCTTATGAGAGGATAAAACAGCTCAAGGAAATGTTCCCAGAGCAGGCACGTCAAGAGAGATATCTTACCATTAAGGCGTTGAATAGCTGCAAAATGACCCCTGGCACTTCAGTTAGTGCTCATGTCCTTAAGATGAAAGGGTATTTTGATCAGCTTGAAAAACTTGGAGCACCCGTAAGTCATGACTTGGTTACTGATATGATCTTGGCCTCCTTGACTTCTGACTATTATCAGTTTGCCATGAACTTCAATATGCATAATATGGAAAAGTCCATAAATGAATTGCACGGGATGCTCAAGCAGGCTGAACAAAACATTAGGAAGTCTACTCCTAATGTTCTGATGGTTCAGAAGGGGCAGTTCAAGAAGAACAAGGAAAAGGGAAAGGGAAAGGATATGGGCAAAAAGGGTAAAGGCAAGTAGAAGCCCAAGCCAAAGGTTAAACTACCAAAGGAAGGGACTTGCTTTCACTGCAATGAACCTGGTCATTGGAAGAGGAATTGCAAGCTCTACTTGGAAGAAAAGAAGAAGCAAAAGGCCAGTGAGACTGCTGCTTCAGGTATTTTCGTTATAGAAATTAGTATGTCTACTCCTACTTCATGGGTATTAGATGCTAGATGTGGAGCTCACATTTCTGTAAATATGCAGGGACTCAAAAGGAGTAGATCTTTGGCAAAGGGAGAGGTGGACCTGCGAGTTGCAAATGGAGCAAAAATTGCTACTTTAGCTGTAGGGACATTTGATTTACTTTTGCCTACTGGGCTTATAATTGAACTTAAAGATTGTTATTATGTTCCGGCTATGAGTAGGGACATCATTTTAGTTTCTTGTTTGGATATTGATGGTTTTGAGTTTAATACAAAGAATGGTAAAAGTTCTATTTATAAAAATGGTATTTTCTATGGGGATGCCTCTTTATGTAATGACCTTTACATTCTTAACCTACATGGTTCCATTAGTAAGCCCATCTATAACATAAATACAAAGAAATTTAAATCTAATGATTTAAATCAAACTTACTTCAGGCATTGTCTTTTAGGCCATGTAAATGAGAAACGCATATCCAAACTTCATCAAGGTGGACTTTTATCTTCATTTGACCTTAAATCTTATGAAAAATGTGATTCTTGTTTATTGGGCAAAATGACTAAAAGTCCATTTACAGGGCAAAGTGAAAGGGCTACTGATTTATTGGAACTTATACATACTGATGTATGTGGGCCAATGAACACACAAGCCATATGAGGTTTTCAGTACTTCATTACATTCACAGATGATTTCAGTCGATGTGGTTATGTCTATCTAATGAAACATAAATCTGATTCCTTTCAAAAGTTTAAGGAATTTCAAAATGAAGTACAAAATCAACTTGGAAGGAGTATCAAATTACTTCGATCAGATCGAGATGGTGAATACTTAGGCCAAGAGTTTGACGAACATCTAAAAAATTGTGTGATAGTATCACAATTAACTCCATCAGGAACACCACAATGGAATGGTGTGTCTGAACACAGAACTCTATTGGATATGGTTCGATCTATGATGAGTCAAACAGATCTTCCAATTTCTTTTTGGGGTTATGCTCTAGAAACCGCTGCATTCATATTAAATAGAGTTCCATCTAAAGTTGTTCAGAAGACACTATATGAGATATGGACCGGGAAACAATCTAGTTTAGCATTTCTCAAAATTTGGGGATGTGATGCTTATGTGAAGCAATCATTATCTGAAAAAATAGCACCCAAATCTGATAAGTGTCTGTTTGTGGGATATCCTAAGGAAACTAAATGATACTATTTTTATCTTCCATCTGAAAACAAAGTGTTTGTTGCTCGGAATGGAATTTTCCTTGAAAGGGAATTCGTTTCCAAAAGAGTTAGAGGGAGTAGAATCCATCTTGAAGAAGCTTAAGGACAGCAGACCATTTCTGAACCGAGTATGGACAATCAGTTGGACTCAGGTATTCATACTGAGCCTAAACCTTTGACACAAGGCCCAAGAAGGTCTGGTAGGATTCCTCAGATACCACATAGATATGGATTTCTTGTGACTGAGGATCATAATATTGATCTTATTGATCCAGGTGAACCTAATTCCTACCAAGATATTATTCATAGTCCTGAATCTAGCAAATGGCTAGAGGCTATGAAATCAGAAATGCAATCCATGCATGATAATCAAGTTTGGACTTTGATTGATCCACCTGAAGGTTGCAAGAACATAGGGTGTAAATGGTTTTCAAAAAGAAAACTGACATGGATGGCAATGTGCACACTTACAAAGCACGATTGGTAGCAAAAGGTTATATAGACAAACTCATGGTATAGACTATGATGAAACCTTTTCTCCAGTTGTAATGCTTAAGTCAATTAGAATTCTACTTGCCATTGCAGCATATTATGATTATGAAATATGGAAAATGGATGTTAAAACCGCTTTTCTTAATGGAAATCTACTGGAGGATGTGTATATCACACAACCTGAAGGTTTTATTCATCCTTCGAATTCTAGTAAAGTGTGTAAACTTCAAAGATCCATTTATGGCTTGAAGCAAGCATCTCGAAGTTGGAATCTTCATTTTGATGAAGCAATTAAAGAATTCAATTTCATCAAGAATGATGATGAACCTTGTGTATACAAAAGGGTTACAGAAAATGTAGTAGTCTTCTTAGTACTCTATGTTGATGACATCTTGTTAATTGGGAATGACATCCCCACTTTGCAAAGTGTAAAAACTTGGTTGGGGAAGTGTTTTTCAATGAAAGATTTAGGCGACGCAGCCATTCTAGGCATTAGGATCTATCGAGATAGATCTAAAAACCTAATTGGCCTAAGTCAGAGTGGATATATTGACAAGGTACTAAAAAGGTTTAGTATGCAAGATTCTAAGAGAGGATTCTCGCCAATATCATATAGCGTTAAACTGGGTAAGTCTCAAAGTCCTACCATAAGGGAGCATACAAAACGCATGAGTAAGATTCCTTACGCTTCCGCAGTTGGATCTATCATGTACGCCATGTTATGCACTCGCCCAGATGTCTCGTATGCATTAAGCATGACTAGCAGATTCCAGTCAAATCTTGGTGAACCGCATTGGACTGCAGTAAAAAAATATTCTCAAGTACTTAAGAAGGACTAAAGAGATGTTTTTGATCTACGGAGGTCAAGAAGGAGAGCTTGCTATAAATGGTTACACGGATTGCTAGCTTTCAGACTGATGTAGATGATTTTAGATCGCAATCTAGATTTGTGTTTTGTTTGAATGGAGGTGTTGTGAGCTGGAAGAGTTCAAAGCAAGATACCGTGGCCGATTCTACTACAGAGGCTGAGTATGTGGCTGCTTCTGATGCAGCCAAGGAGGCAGTTTGGATAAGAAAATTCATCACAGAACTAGGTGTAATTCCTAGCATTGTGAACCCAGTAGACCTATATTGTGATAATACAAGAGCCATTGCACAAGCTAAGGAACCGAGATCTCATCAACGATCCAAACATATTCTCAAACGTTTCCATCTCATTCGAGAAATTATTGAGCGTGGAGATGTTAAAATTTGCAAAGTAGACACCAATGACAATGTCGCAGATCCATCGACAAAGCCACTCCCACAACCTAAGCATGAGAGTCATACTAAGTCAATGGGTTTGAGAGTCATGTCAAATTGGTGGTAGGGCAAGTGGGAGATTGTTGATATATGCCCTAAGACCAATTGACTCACATTTACGATTTATGAAGCATGTATTTTTGAATTGTATTTTATGCTCTGGGTCATCAAGTATGTGACTTGATAGTAAAACCCTTATAGCTAATAAAATACTATTCTTATTCGTCCCTAGTTTATTACATCTTGTAAACTAGTGTGAAGTTGATTAATGGTCAAGTTTTACTGATCATGAATATGAGATATAAAATCAATTCATAAATGCATATTAAGAATATTGTATTGGACATGACCCAAAGTGAAGAAGAAATATTGCATGGGTTTAAGTTATAAGTATTTCTTCTCAGTTTTATATTTGGTGTCCTTTGACCTAATGTTTCTAATGTTTCTTGCATGGGGAGAAAATATGTTTTGACATAGTCAAGCATCACTTTTAATTAGGTGATTATTATGACTATTGGTTGGCTTATTTTCTTGTCATGGCTTGAATATTGGGGATAGTGAAAGGGATTTGTCCCTCTGTTTTTAGAGAGAGATATCCATGGGCCCCTTGATAAGGAAGACTGGAAAATATGTATAGCCATGCTCAAATAAGTATTAATAAGGTGTTATTAATATTATTTGTTGGAACAGTCTGCCTGGTGATCAAGTAAATGGTTAATTAAGTTTGATAAGGATGAGTTGATCCATGCCTTATGCTTAATTAGGATATCGTGTGACAAAAGGACTAAATATTAAATCTGATGCTAGGTTATTATTACATTTACTTAACTTGGGTAAGCATAATGTCTTGCTAGAGGACGCTTATGTTCCGTGAATAAATGTCTAGGACATTTTTCATTCATTGCCAACGTCAAGTGAACCTACAGGGTCACACGCATAGACGATCTTGTGAGCATAATGCCCACGTTCAATGAATCTAGATTGTGTTTAGATTCGTTGAACGTATACAAAAAGGGAATCAGATTCCATATTGTATTTTCTGTTAAGTTAATAAGTAATTATTTTTATTTAATCGAATAAATGAAATTAATTACTTAATATTACTCATGCAACCGTTGGATGATTATAGGAATAGACGGACGAGATTAAACTGTCATTAGATTACAGTTAGGGTTTTGATATTGACAGCTACAAAAGGTTAGGTTAACCTTTTCTTGGCAGCCGTCTTTTATATGATTAAAGAAAAACAAAACCCTAAACCTAGAACGGCGATATAGTATCTAGCCTCCTCTCTTCGAAACACGATCTATTACCAGATAGTCAGGATCAGTTCTGAACAGTTTTCAAAATACAGAATGGGTTAGTCTCCCGATCTCTTGCAGAGGAGTTCATCGCGTGGATACCAGTAGAGGGCGAAGCGTAAATAGCAGCGCCTCCACATCGAACAATCAAAACATTGAGGTAATTTCTATCCAATCGATTTTTCTAGTATGTGCAGATCCTGTTGGTGGATTTCCTTAGTTTTATTTTATTTTGTTTTTGCCTACGGTTTCCAACAAAATGATGCTCATGTGCACGACACATGACCTCATGTAGCCATTATTGCCGGATTTCTGCTCTTGCGGGTATAATCGGCGGTACGTAAATTTTAGGTGGCATAAAAAGGCTAATAAAAGCATTTAGGGTACAAGCGGTAAAGTAGAAATACTTCAGGGGCCTGAGAGTGATTTTCGCTTAATCAAATAACTATTTAAGAGTTAAATGAAAGATAATTAAAATAAATATTATATGAATTCTGTGAGCAAAAGAAATAATGAATTTTGTAGCGTTAATTTTTTTTTTTTTTGTGAAACATATATTAAGAGAATTAAACAAGTTAATATTCAAAACAATATATGTCTAATAAAAATATAAGAACAGCTAATAAATGAATAAAGTTAAATAATGCTAAAGGAAGATAAAAATTACATGGAGAAAATATTAGCTTGAAAGAATTATTTTTAAAGGCATTCACATAGAGAAGTAAAAAAAAGTTTATAATTAGGAGTTAATTAAATAGTGGATAGTAAAAAATTATATAAATAAAATAATAAGTCTTAAGAATTATTTGTTAAACATACATTTAGCACATGTAAGAAAGAATATTTTATTCAGGAGTTACATAGAGAAATAATTAATTTAAAATGAATATTGTTGGAGCACATTTTAAAACATTAATACACGATGAAGTTGAGGGTGTATGATTCATAAAACATAATAAAAGTAATTTGGGAGTTGAATGTATGGAGTATTTAATTGACTAGTATTTCCTTTTGAAAAAAAATAATACATGGAGGATTTAAAAGGCATTTGGTAACTAGATAATTATTTAAGAGTTACATAGAAGATAATTAAAATAAAATTTGTAAGCAAAAGAAAATAATATTCTTGAAAATAAACTAAATATAACTATGTATTTTGAAAAATATTTCAATAAAAAAGTTTAGATAGAATAGATTATAATTTTCATTTTACTAATAATTTATTACTGCAAATGCACATACATAAGACTAGTCTTTCTTAAAAGACCATTATATCAAAAAATATAACGAAGCATACTACTTATTCAAATTAAAAGCTTGGTACATATAAATAAAAGAAAGAAAAGATCATATATAGGATGTAGTCATTAAATGAAAATTATATTTGCTTCTTGGTGATAATCCAGTAGCCTTTGTCATATCAAACTCAGTAAAACCATCTAGAAGTTGCCAGTCGAAGTGGTAGAGAAGTAGAGCTAAAGAAAGTTCAACGTTGGCTAAACTAAACAAAATGCCGGGGCACATCCTTTTTTCGACACCAAATGGCAAATATTCAAACGACTGATTTTTAGATCCTGTAAAATCATAAGGATTATTTTTAAATCTTTCCAGAGTAACGCTCTCTGGATTAGTTCAGTACATAGGATCCTTTATGATTACCCAGACATTTATGAATATGATGCGAACAGGATGAGTCAATCACCTATGGATGGAAGCTTGGACCAATCAGGAAGAAGTTCAAGATTCATGAAGATAATGGCATGGTTACTTATATGGTGGAAGCTTTCAAGAGCAAGCTTCAAGTGTTTGAAGGTCAACAAAGGGCTTCCAAGTTGTTCTCAATGTGTTCTATTAGCAAGGAGCAATCAAGGGAATTGGAGGAGAAAATGGCTAAGTCCTTGAAGGAAATCACCCTACCATCCATAGTAGCCCTGCCTTACTACCGCTGGTAAGCTTCAGGACGGCAAAGTTTTGAAGATCACAACCTACGCGGATGGTAGGGCTCGAGAGGAATACATGTCTTGTAACTTTTAGGCAGGATTTGATTGTTTGAACTCATTTTCCAGCTTTTAATCAAGGGCTTACTGGTCAAGTAGGTTAAGTCCTTAGCCTATAAATTAACAAATATTGATGAATTTTACTAAAATTGCTGAGAGAGAATTCTCTTTGTCTCTAGGACTCTTCACCCTTGCTTAGTTTGCTTGCTGAAGCTTAATGTCCTTGGTTGTGAACAATTGATTGCCTTAGGTTGATGAATATATGGAATTCAATTGAACATTTTAATTCCTTTCTTTGATTGAGTCTTAGAGTTCTTGTTCTTTGATTCAATTGAACTTAGGTCTTCTAGTTTATGTTGTAGGATTTTGAGGCTTTAGTTTCCTCAAGGTTCTTCCTATCAAATTAGGAAAGAGTTTTGCCTCTCAATGTTGGGTTTAGGAGTCTTAGATCCTCATACGTTTTCCATTGGAGTGTTGAAGCTAAAAAATCCTCAACGGAGGTTCTTCATCAAAGGAGGTGACCTTGGGAAGGTGTTGAATCAAATCTACATTCAATTGAAAAGATTCACATCAAAGTGGTATCAGCAACCTCCTATTGAAGGTCAAAATTTTATGCAAGTGTTTAAAATTCTTTGAAAATCAAAGAAAACAAAGAAGTACTTGATCTATAATATAAAAAAATACATAGAGATCATGTAATCGTTGTACAGAAAAATTATTTCCAAAATCAATTGTAAATTCGGTTGAATTATGTGCGAATTTGTTGATTATTTGTGATGGAAATTTTCTTTTTTTATTTATCATTCAATTGAAATAAGTTTTTCTTAATTTGGAGTTCAATTGATTGCTCAATTTGATTGAATTGCGAAACGTGTTTTGGATTCGTGGCTGCAGAAACATTGTTGATTAAACCGATCATATCTTGTATTATACTGATTCAATTCGATTGAAAGTTGTCCTTAAATTCATCCTCTTGGATTGGGTAATCTTTATGTGTTGGTTTCATCTAATTTTGATTTGTAGTTTTCGAACTATCGTCGTTTTAGTGTCAACATGTCATTATTCCCTATTTCCTGAAAATTTTGTTTTAGTAATCTTGTGTTCTTTATTTAGCCTAATTTTTTGAATTGGTTTGTTTTTTGTTTCTAATTGTTCCTTTGTGTGCTTCTAATATTTTATTTATGATCAATTATTTTTGTTGGCTCCTTCCCATAGATTACATCCTTTGAAATGCTTAATCTCAAGTGTTTGAAACTTTGCCTCTTTGAACACTTATCCTACTAAGTGCATTGATGGATTTTCTTGCTTGGGATTGTTGCTCTTGGTTTGAGTTGGCTAAGAATTTTGAAGGATCTTATAGAGACTTGAGTGTTAAGTGTTTGGAAAAGGTAAGAGGGTGAGCTTACCTTGATAAAAGCCATAAAGAGTGTTAAACATGAGTGAATTGAGTGATCATCAAAGAAAGTAAATACTTAGGGAGTGATTGGGAGGTCCTTTTGCTTTGTTTTCTTGTTTAATTTGCAGGTTTATTAATGTCTACAGATGGTTATTTGCCTACTCAATCTCATCAAGAAAGTACTAATGATCCTACAAGGATGAACCTCAGTGAGACTTTAAGGTCTATGCAACAATCAATTGAAGGATTGGCAAGACAATTCAAAAGTGTTGCTAGAGATGTGGAAGAGCTTAAGAAAGGCAAGAGTAGTGCTATATTGGAGATAACCTTAGTGGTTTCAATTTACCTCACCATTAAATAGCTTTTGATAATATATCTACTTATGGGTACCAAAAGATGTCAGGTTAAAATTCTCACTCATTTCATAAAGGTGTATACTAAGGAAGATCGCAAGTTAGAGGTTGAAGAATAGGAGGTCTAGGAGGAAAAGGATACCGTAGACCACAATGAAGAATTCCCAAGACATGAATCATGTCATTAAGATAACTTGTATGAAGATTATGGAGACAATCCTAATGTTGGCCTAGCATACAAAGGTGGCTACTATGGTAATCAACAAGGGGATAAAGCTCTAGACAAAATCAAGTGGAAAATGCCTAGCTTCAAGGGTAAGAGTGATCCAAATGTGTTCCTTGATTGGGAAAGACAAGTAGAGAACCTATTCATGGTGAGAAGCTATAGTGACATTGTCAAGGTGAAATTAGTTATTGTTGAAATTTCGGGTTATGCACTTCGTTGTGGGAAAAGGATTGTCACTCAAGGGTTGAGAAATGGAAGGCAACCAGTAGAAACTTAGGCCGAGTTGAAGACTCTCATGAAAGAAAGATTTGTACTAGAACATTATTATAGGGAGCTTCACTACAAGTTGATGACTCTTAAGTAAGGCAACAAAAGTGTTGAAGAATATAGGCAAGAGAGAGAGTTGTACACTTTGAGATTGAGCTTGGAGGAGGACAAGGATGCTTCAATTGCTAGATTTCTAAGTAGTCTCAATAGAGACATTTCTAATCAATCAGAGTTGTACCCTTACACCACTAATGAAGACATGCGTAATTTGGCTACCAAGATCGAGAATCGAATGAAGAGGATTGGTTTCTCTAAAACTAATCTTTCTTCTTCAAGAAGTGTGGTACATAAACCTCAAGGATCTACCTACAAGAGTTGGCTAAAGAAAGATGATACACCTAAGATGGCTTTCTGATATGTGCATAGTTGTCTGTATTTTCTATATGTTAATTCCATCATTTTTGGTATTTTTAATATTTAAAAGTATATATTTTAACTTAATATCTCTTATTCTTGTCTTAGGCATCCTCCGGTAGTGAAAATGTTGAAAGGAAAAAAAAGGAGAGAAAATGATGAAAATAGAACCGTCGGCAACAAAAGAGCCAACCTACCGCGCGAGGTAGGCTAACCTACCATCACCAGTAAGTTCCTTGGAAGCACGGGCATTGGCAAACAGAACCCTATTGAGGACGGTAGGGTCCAATCTACTATCGGCGGTAGGGTTAGCTGGCAAGGGTGGTTGAATAAAAGTTGAACTCGGTTTTCTTGTATTTTAGCCCAATTCAAACTAGGTTTTCTTGCATTTTCACCTCTATTTATGAGGCTTTTATGCAGCTATTAAAGAAGGCAAGGTAGATATAAAATTTAGGAGTTAGAATAGGTTTTAGTTAGGTTAGAATTAAATTAATTAGGTTAAATTAGATTTAACACTCTTTAAATTTTGGCTTTTATACATTCTTTTAGTTAGTAAAGTTTCAAAATTTCTGCAAATTTTAGCTTCTTGGATTCAAGAAATGAAGAATCAATTTCAAGATTTCGATCTTCAACTTCGCGACTCGAAGGACGAGCTTGAAAAACGTACAGGATTTCAATTGCGGCTTCAATTTCAATCCTAAGCTTTCTTTTTCCTTTCTTTTTATTGAATTTTATTACAGTTTTATTATAATGAATAGTGACTAGTTCTTTTTGTTTTTGATTGGGGTTGAACCTTATTTTTTATTATGAAGTTCCTTGTTTAATTTCTTGATTTCGATGTTCGTTTTGATTTAAGTCGTCTTCCAATTGAGTTGGTTTGCAATTTAACTGTTGCAAGATTAGAGTAGTCGCAAAATTGTTCAAAATTGAAAAAGGAAAAACGATATGGGGCAACCAATTGGGGGATAATTGACTAGAGATACGATTTTTCACTTTTTTGCCTTTTAAATCACTTAATTTTTATTGCACTCATAATTTTTTAGGGACAAAGGAGAGTTTTCTCTAAGGGTTAGTGAGTAGGGTGGCCTTCGCCTAGAGATAGGGATCGCCTGATGAGTGATGACCCAACTTAATTTATCCAATATTGTTTTCATTAAAGTTTTTTCAATTGAATTAGTAACAAGGATTAGGGGGATTCCACCATCCAAACTCTTGCTTTGATTAGTTTTAAAAACTGTTTTTACATTAGTTGCTTTCTTTTAATTGATTTAATTATTTTTAGTTTTATTTCGACGATATCATCTTCTCTTTCGACTAAACATTAGAAACACTATTAGTACTTTTACCTTACCCATCCTCGAGAGATTTGACACTCGATTGAACTCACCTCTGCATTGTTAGGTCCACTTACCTTGCATTGTAGTGATTAGGAACATCCTATTTTACATAACACATCACTTTCAAAGGTCATCTAAGCCTAAGGTGGAAGACAAAGGAAGGTTGATCACTAATCTAAGAGGATGCTTCAAATGCAATGGAGTGGGACATATTGCTATAAATTGTCTTACCACGAGAACTTTGGTTTTTAGTGATGACTAAATGGTTGGATTGAGAAGAGTGATGATGATTGCCAAGAGGATATTGTTGACAAAGATGAAAGTAGTGAAGACCAAGAGATTGCCTCTGTTGAAGCTTATGAGGAGTGGTATGAGCTTGGTGACTATTAGAGCTTTGTCTACTCATGTCCATGAGGAGGAGATTAGCATTCAAAAGGAAAACATCTCTCACACTAAATGCTTAGTGGGAGGTACGGAGGCTAACCTTATTATAGATAGTGGTAGTTACACTAATTTGGCTAGTGCTTATCTTGTTGAAAAGTTGAACTTAACTCTTCTCAAGCATCCTAAGCCTTATAAGCTTCATTGGTCGAATGATAGTGGAGCAGTGAAAGTGAACAAACAAGTGCTAGTTTCTATTACTAAGGGGTCATACAATGATGAGATTCTTTATAATGTGGCTCCTATGCAAGCGGGGCATTTGTTCTTGAGACGTCCTTGGAAATATGATAGAAAAGCTACTCAAGATGGTGTGAAGAACACCTAGACATTTGAAAAATATGGGGAAAAGTTCATGTTGAATCCCTTGACTCCTAGTCAAGTCTTTGTACAACAAAAGAGAATGAGAGAAAAAGAGAGACTAGAAAGTGAGAAAAAGAAGAAGAGTATTGAAGAGGGAAAAAGAATTGAGTATGGAAAGACCTAGAGAAGAAAGAGTGTAGAAAGACAACAAAAAGAGTGATAGTTGCTAGGGAGAGAAAGATGCTTTTGTGCAAAAGAGAGTGAGATCATAGAAGCCATTGAAAAAGAAGAGTTGGTTTTACTTCTCTATTGCAAGGTAACATTCGTTTCTATTAATGATCACTTGTCTTCTTTGTCTAATGCTATAGTAAAGGTTATTGAAGTGTTCAAAGATGCCTTCCCAAAAGAAATGCCCGGTGGAATTCCTCCCTTGAGAGGGATTAAGCATCAAATTGATTTGGTACCCAAAGTGGTGTTGGCCAATAGACCAGCTTATAGAAGTCCTCCTGAAAAGACCGAGTTAAGAAGAAAAGTTGAGGAATTGCTCTCCAAAAGATATGTAACAGAAAGCCTAAGCCCTTATGTCATTCCCATTTTAATTGTGCCAAATAAAAATGGTACATGACGTATGTGTGTAAATTGTAGAGCATTAATAGCATTACTCTCAAGTATAGACATCCTATTCCTAGATAAGATGATTTGCTTGATGAGTTACATGGTTCTCAAATATTTTCAAAGATTGATTTAAAATCTGGTTATCATCAAATTATATTGATGGAAGGAGATGAGTGGGAAAAGACTTTCAAAACTAATTTTAATCTTCATGAATGGCTAGTTATGCCTTTTGGTATAACTATGCCCTAAGCACATTCATGAGACTTATGCATCATGTGTTGAGAAATTTCATTGGTAAATTTGTTTATTGTCTATTTTGATGATATATTGATCTATAGCAAAACTTATAAAGATCATTTGCTTCATCTTAAACAAGTTTTGTTAATTTTGAGAAGTGAGAAACTATATGCTAACCTTGGAAAATATGAGTTTTGTTTGGAAAAAATAACTTTCCTAGGTTATGTGGTGAGTTCTCAAGGCCTTCAAGTGGGCAAAGAGAAGTGAAAGCAATCGAAGAATGGCCTACTCCCAAAAATGCATCCGAAGTGAGGAGCTTTCATGATTTGGCAAGCTTCTGTAGGAGGTTCATCAAGGATTTAGCACCATTGCTAGTCATTTGACGGGTGTAATAAGCAAGATGAATGGCTTCATATGGGAGGAGAGTCAAGAGACGGCATTCAAGCTACTAAAGGAGAGGTTGAGTAGTGCACATCCACTTGCACTATCTAACTTTGAGAAGATATTTGAGATAAAATATGATGCCTCGGGTGTTGGCATTGGAGGAGTATTGATGCAAGATAAGAGTCCCTTGCCTTACTTTAGTGAAAAGTTGACCGGTGTAGCATTTAATTAGACAATATATGATAAGGAGCTCTATGCACTTATGAGGACATTGAAACATTGGCAACATTATTTGTGGCCAAAGGAGTTCGTGGTACACAACGATCATGAGTCCTTGAAGTTTCTTAAAGGACAACAAAAGTCGAACAAGAGACATGCAAGATGGACGGAGTTCATTGAGACCTTTCTATACCTCATTCGTTCAAGAAAGGTAAAGAAAACATTATAGCCGATGCATTGTCAAAAAGGTACATTCTTATCTCTACTTCGCACGCTTAAATTTGTGTTTTGAAATGCTTAAGGAATTATATGCTAGTGATCAAGATTTTTAGGATATCTCTAAGAATTGCTTTCTTGTGCCTAGTGTTATTATGACGGTGTTCTTTATTATGAAGGAAAATTGTGCATTCTATCTTGTTCTACTAGATTGTTGTTGGTTAAAGAGGCTCATTATGATGGCCTAATGGGACATTTTGGCATTACTAAATTCATGATATCTTGCATGAGCATTTCTTCTGGCCTCACATGTGGAAAGATGATGAAAAGTTTATTGGAAATTGTTGGGATTGTAAAAGGGCTAAATCTACTTCATTGTCTCATGGTCTTTATACTCCTTTAGATGTGCCTAAAGTTCCTTGAGCTGATATTTCTATGGATTTTATTCTTAGCTTGCCTAAATCACCTAAAGAAATGGATTCTATCTTTTTTGTAGTAGATAGATTTTATAAAACGACTCATTTCGTACTTTGTAAGAAAATCGATTATGCCACCCATGTAGCAAACTTGTTCTTTCTTGGGTGGTGCGGTTCCATGGAATACCTAAAACTATTATTTCAGATTGTGACATCAAATTCCTTAGTCATTTTTGGCATGTTTTGTGGAGGAAACTTGGTACTAACTTGTTTTATTCTACAACTTGACATCTACAATCCGATGGCCAAACGGAGGTGGTCAATAGGACCATCGGGCAACTTTCTATGGCTATCCTTAAGAAGAATTTGCGCCAACGGGAAGAAGATATTTCTCACATTTAGTTTGCTTACAGTATGGGTAAATATTCTACTACTTCCTTTTCTCCTTTTGAGGTTGTCTATGGTTTTAATCCTCTGACTCTATTTGACTTGGCTCTTTTGCCTATAGATCATGTTTTGAGCTTGGGTGGAGAATGGAAGGTAGAACTTATAAATTCTATTCATGCAAAGATGCATGACGCTATTGAGTCCAAAAATAAAAAGTAGGTGGCTACACAGAATACTAGAAGGAAATGTATGGTGTTTGAACTCGATGATTGGGTTTGGGAATGCTTTCCTTCTTAACGCAAGAATAAGCTTGATGTTCGTGGCGATGGACCTTCTCAAGTCCTTGAGTGTCTTAATGATAATGCCTATAGAATTGATCTTCCAGGTAAATACAATGTTAGCACCACTTTTGATGTTTTTGATTTATCTCCTTTTGATGTAGGTGAAGATTCATGGATGAATCTTTTCGAAGGTGGGGCAGGTAATGTGAACCAGATGAGTCAATCACCTACGAATGGAAGTTTGGATCAACCACCAGAGCTCAAAAGAAGAAACACAAGATTCATGAAGATAATGGCATGGTTGCTTACATGGAGGAAGTTTTGAAGAGCAAGCTTGAAGGGTATGAAGGTCAAGAAAGGGCTTCCAAGTTCTTCTCAAATGCGTTCAATTAGCAAGGAGCAATCAATGGAATAAATTGGAGAAGAAAATGGCTAAGTCCTTTAAGGGAACAACCCTACAGCCGACAATAGCCTTGCCCTACCGTCGCCGGTAGGCTACGAAAGGAAAACATGTCTTGTAATTTTTTGGCGGGATCTTATTGTTTGAACACATTTTCTAGCTTTTAATCAAGCGCTTAACAGGTATTTTAAGACAATAACCAATAAATTAATTAGGTTAAGTCCTTATCCTATAAATACCTATTTTTAGGCTCATTGTAAACAACTACTGATGAATTTTGCTGAAATTGTTGAGAGAGAATTCTCTTTGTCTCTAGAATTCTTCACCCTTGCTTAGTTAGCTTGTTGAGGGTTAATGTCCTTAGTTGTGAACAATTGATTGCCTTAGGTTGATGAATCTATGGAATTCAGCTGATCATTTTAATTCCTTTCTTTGATTGCATCTGAGAGTTCTTGTTCTTTGATTCAATTGAACTTATGTCTTCTAGTTTGTGTTGTTGTGTTTTTGAGGCCTTAGTTTTCTCAAGGTACTTTCTATCAAATTATGAAAGAGGTTTGCCTCTCAATGTTGGGTTTATGATTCTTAGATCCTCATAGGTTTTCCATTGGAGTGTTGAAGCTACAAAATCCTCAACAGAGGTTCTTCATCAAAGGAGGTGATCTTGGGAAGGTGTTGAATCAAATCTATATTTGATTGCAGATTCACATAAGAACACTTTTATTCCAACAGGTATATGATACAAACCAACTTCACATTGCTCTCAGGAAGTGCAACCTTAAGGTTTTCTTGGATCACTAACTTTAAGTACTTCAAATTCTGAATATCATTCTCATCAATCTTCTTCTTCCCATTTAATTCTTCCCTCATTTCTTATGTGCTTTGCTTATCACATGGGGATTTCTCATTGATGAGTTCCGCAATCTCCTCTTATCAGAATACACCTGAAAGTCGCACAAAGGAGAAATAAGTCTTTTCTTCTAATATTAATAAACCTATATGAAAGATATGGGCTTAGTATCATAATAAAATTGGTTGTCCTAATCCATAATGTTAATCAAATGGCTTCACTTATTATGGGCCAATTATTCTGAATCCTAAATGCTGAAGACCGATGGGTTGTTCCCATCATAAGCCCTCCAAAAAGAATCATAAATGGTTTATGATCATTTTAAGTTTTTAACTGGTGAATCATTTTTGGTGAAAATTCAAATTGGCTTCTCAAAGAAGTCTCTTCGACGACGATTCAGGTATAAGCGCCTCCTGATATATTATAACTTATTTTCTTCACTAATTAATATCATTCCTTTTTTCACAGATTTCTGATTGTGTGTCAGGATGTCAACTTTCAAGTGGAATGTCTTCCAAGAACCTTAAATCAGCTTCACAAAAATATTTGAAATTTAAAATATCCAACGCAGGTAGTTCTTCTGAACTGCGTTAACAATAATTTAATTTTATTTAGGAGAAAAGATTAGATCTTTATATGGTGATCTAGGCTACAAGTTTCGATTCACTAAAGAAATATATTGTGCTTAAATACATGACATAACTCATCTAACCATTAGCATGACTTATTCAATTCTATGACATAAATCATCTAAAATTAGCATGAACTATTCAATTCTAAAACCCACAATATACTTGCAAAAATCACATATTTCTTATACTCAAGGCTACAAGAATTAAGCATGGATAAAAGTATCAATTAACCTAAATAATTATTCTACAAGAACAATCACAAAGAATTAATTGCATCAAAACAAGAAACATCCCAAGATATGTAATCACATAAATAATATAATAAATCTTCCAAAATAAAATAAACAAAAAGAAACATGGGTAGGGTTTCATCAAGATTCTAAAAAAGAAAATTAGTTCATAATTAAAGGGAAAGAAAGAACCAAATCTTGTAGTAGATCATAATTTCTTCTTCTTCAATTGAGATTGGCCGCAGCGATCTCCTCTCTCCTTTTTTATTGAATCGGTGACGAATAGAGAAAGCCCTCTGCTTGTGGCACTAAGTGAAGACCACACCACCAAAAATCCTCTATGTAGCTTCTTTTTAAAGAGAGTCCAGTCTCTCTTCGTAGTTGACTTTTTTCCAAAGAAAAACGACTCCTCTGAATTCTAATTTGAATTGAATTTCTCTCCATTAATCCATCTGCCACCACCGACATGCATATAGGAGAACGGTAAATTTAATGGGATGAATGTTATGGGCTGCTAGAATCAAAATGGTTAGTGGGCTTTAGAGGTTTTTTTCTTTCTTTCTTTTTTTCCTCTTTCTTCTTGCAATCCAATACTCTTTTGGGCCTATTTATAATTTTTTCCTTTGTACAAAGATAAATAAAATAAATTAAATATAATAATTATGATTAATAAAGGAAATATTTTCAAAAGCTAATAATTAAAACTTAATGTGTTTATTTGTATTAAAAATTGACTCTATCTTGCGTGTTTTGATTGTACATCCTAAATCTGATTCTGTTCTTGCTGGATGCAAATATTCCATTGGGGATTATAATATTTTGTATCCCCTGTCGACCCTGTCCAAGCAAATACTATGCTTAAAAAACATTACCGAGCTTTTGAACCTCCTATTCCACATGATGATGATGGTGGTGCCGATATTTGTGAACTGGGAGCCGTGTTATACCCTTCAAACATCCGCATTGCCAGCTTAGCAAATATCCAGAAGACCTTTAAGATTTCACACTATTATGGATTAATGGTTGCCGTTGGAGATGATAGGGCCTATATGCCCCATAGAGGGTGTTTCGCAATCTACCGGGATCAGTTAAAAGCAGGGTTACGATTCTCAGGTACACACATTGTTTATAGAAGCCATGGATTATTTGGAAATAAAGATTGGACAAATAGTGCCGAATGGAATTCGGGAAATGGTGGCCTTTACTATCATATGTAAGGCATTGGGCTTCCAACGAATTTAGAAGTATTCCGAAGGATGTTTGATATCAAACCACTAAAAGAAGGTCATTGTTGGTATACCTTTCAAAAGAAGAGTGGAGCAAACAAATTTATACGAAATTGCCATTGTCTATTCATGGATGGAAAAGTGGATTTTTCTATATAACAAATGTACAAGACTCCTCAGATATCCCATAGAACCGTAAGAGAATGCTTCCAAACCATGAGGTGGTAGGCTACTTATTTGGAATAATATTAAGAGAAGGTCATTGGGTTGAATAATTTATAGAAATAACAGGATTTTATGCTAAATAATATGTACATCGACTAAGTTAGTGTTATAATATGGGAGTTATATTAGTAATATTTTCTGTATATAAATATGAAATATGAATCATAATGAAAAAATGATCATATATATATATATGCAAGAGGATAGGGAATAAGAAGAGAGAAGTAAAAGAGCAGTGGATTTGGTGAGTAGAAAAGAAAAAGAGATCATGCCAATGAATGGTTCCAATGCTACGGATCTTCTTGATGCAGCTAATGTGAGAAAGAGGAAAAGGACAAGTAACAGGGAAAAGAAGAAAAGAATGGGAAAACAGCCTGCATTGATTTTCAAAGAAGTAGTAGAAGAAAAATTACCGTCAATTCTAGAGGCAACTCCTTGAGAAGAAAGGAATTTAGAACCACTTGCAAGAGAAAGAACAGACATACAACCTTTAGAAAGTTGTGAATTATTATTCCTAAGTTGGGCTGTCAAAATGAAGAGACAACGAAGATCTCTTGAAAGGGAGAAAGAAGTGAGAGAATCAAGCTTGGCCTCATTAGAATGGGTGCAGTTGCGAATTGAACATGGGATGAATTACTAGATAGATTTGTGATGAATGTCTTTCAGATAAGAAAATGTGTATGCATATGTATGAGAAGAATATGTTGAACATTATTGTAAAAATATTCTATGTGCAGAACATGAATATAGCAAATGAAGTGGCTTGATGGTTTGCTGGTTTACATGGTGTACATTGGGAGTTGCAAGAAAAACAAGAGACTATGGAGAAAACAATAGAAGAATCATATCGGGTGAAAGAGCAATTTGAAGAAAGAATAAAAGATTTGGAAAAGAACGTGATGGATTTAAAGTCAGAGAATGTATTGTCTAAAAAGGCAATTTCTGTCAAAAAAAGGGACCTAAAGAAATTAAATGAATTAAGACGTCAGGATCGGTTGGAATACGAAACCCAAGGAAAAGCTATTAAAATGTATGATCAAGAAGAGAAAATTCTAAAAGATCAATCGTCACAGGTGTTGACTTCTGACAGAAAGTTCCAACCCTTAGTGAAGGAAAAAATGATAGGAGAATTTTGTGAATCTTTCGAGGGACAAAGTTGGTTTATGAAACTAATTGTACCAATACTAATAGAAGTAGTGACAGAGCTTATGGATAAAATTCATGACACTAACGAGATGTGATTTTCCCGAAAGTGGTGAGAGCTTATTATAAAGAAGGGACTACTTGTCCAGAATTTCCTTTGGATAAATGCCAAAGACTTGAGACGGAAAGGCTTGCCACTGAATATGGTGAATCTTCAAAGGGAAAGAAATCCCGGTTGCAGAACCAGAAGATTCTGTGTTACTAGCTGGATCACCTACCACTGAAATAGAGTAGTTTGATCTTCCTGAACAAAACCAATAAGGGAGCACAATGGATGAACCTTCAAGAACCATCGTGCCTAATACTCCTTCATTAACTGTAAAAGATGCGTAATTTTTAGAGATGATCCCAGCTCAATCGAGTATGGAGAACCAAAAACCTGCTCCTGTTAGAAGTGTGCCCAAAGATAATGAAAATGTTGTACAAGTGATACCAAGGGAGGAGAGTGTTATCCGAAAAAAGATACCACTAGAGCATAGTAATGAGGAAAATATTGCACCAAGGAAATCTACAGGTAAAGAGAGAGGTATACATACAAATGAAGAAGTAACATCTCCCGATACTAGAAAAAAGAATGGGTCCCGTAACAGGAAGAGGAAAAATGTAATATGAGAGGTTGTTTCTCTAATGTGATCACATGTAATAGACTAGAGGAGATAATGCATGTAGTATGAAGCCTCAACCAACTTCAACAATAAAATTGCATTATTTTGTTATTCCCATGTTTGGGTTTCATTATTGTGTAAGGCTTGTTCGTACCCGATCCATGAAAATGAAGAATATGTTAAAAGATCCAAATGTACTTGGAACATAAATGAATAATCAAAGATGATTAATTTAATAAAATCAACCTAAGAGCGATAGATGGGGACGATTAAATTTTCGAGAAAAAAAGTTATTACTTTGGCGAATTGAAGGGACTTGAAGACCTTTCAAATGGATGAAATGTCGTTTTAAAAAGAAGAGAAGAGCTGAGATATGTTGCTATCAGAATTTATCTTTAGTGAGGAGTTAAATTTCATATTTAGATTGAAGTCATGGCACAACTCATGGAAGTCGAAAAGGGAAAAGAACTGCCATTTTGTCCGCCTGTGGAGGTGTTCTTTAAACAAAAATTTCCAGAACTTAAGCTATATGGAACCCATTTCCACCGAGGCAAAGAATATTTGAATATCCCTCTGGTGCGTGTGCCAAAGGAGCATGATAACTTTACTTTTGAAAAGCTTTACATGATGGTGAAGAACTACCTGGCATTTCGAGGAGATGTTGTGGGTGTGGAACTGGATGTGCATGAAGTATGTTACCACATTGACATCCAAGAAGGCTGGTATGTCACAAAGGCCAACGATGGTTTAGCTCCTACAAAAGTTGTGACGCACTTTCTCAGATACTTCAAGGATATACGCTACTGTTCACCCAACCTTACCCATTATAAGATCTTAAAGTTGCAAGCTGACTTTCAGACCTTTAGGAGGGAAGGCTTAGCGCGCAAGAGAAAAGTATGAGAGATATGGTTGCAGGGAAGGAGTTACCCTGAATGAATAAGGGTAACTAAAATAAAGCTTATATTAAAGGAAGATAGGAAAGGCAGGTTCCCTGCCCAGTGGGGACAGGAAGATGTGAAGGGTTCTTGGATTCCCAATAAGGAAACAGGAATAGTAGAATAGGTCTATCGGGGATGGCCTCTCGATAGATAAAAAAATGTATAAGGCCTTTGGTTTTAAATCAAATATATAAATTACTTTTGATATGTTTCTGTAGTTTTGCACCTTTTTTTGGGATATAAAGATGTGAGACTAACTCAAGTCAATTTTCTGCTGGAAATAACTTCAAAAAGATAAAGAAAATATGAAGTAATTTATAAGAATCACTAATGAAATGAGTAACTACAATACTATGGGAAAATTTTCGTAAGATTGATGTCATTCCATGCTTTGTCTAGAATTCTTTCCTCGCAGTCTTGCAACTTATAGTTCCCGTTTCTATTACTTCGAATAACCCGATATGGACCTTCCCATATATGATCCAACTTCCTATTGTGCTACCCAGCTAACTTCATATTTTCAAAGAACAAAATCACCCTCTTTCATCATAGAAGGTTTAACTTTTGAATTATAGTATCGGGCTACATGTTTCTTGTAATGGGCATCTCGTTTAGCAGCTTGATCTCTAACTTCATCAATGAGTGTGAGGTGCTCATGCATCATTCTGTCATTAGAATGTTTATCAAAAGCAATGTTTCTTAAGGATTTTGTGGCCAATCTCAACAGGGATAACGATATCCACCCTGAAACATAGATTGAAAGGAGTTTCTCCCATTGCAATTCGTTGAGTTGTTCTGTATGACCACAAAACACTTGGCAATTCTTCTAACCATTTGCCTTTCAAGTTGTACAACTAGGTTTTCAAACCCTTCAAAAAGGTTCTGTTTGTAACTTCGGTTGCCTGTTTGTTCGGGGATAACCTACAGATGTGAACTGCTACTCAATGCCCAATTCTTTACAAAAATCTCAGAATTCTTTGGAGTCAAATTACTTTCCATTGGCAGAAATCAGGATTTTGGGAATCCCAAATTTACAGATGATATCCTCGTAGAAAAATTCTTTAACTTTTTTTGTTGTAATAGTGGCTAACGCCCTAACTTCCACCTATCGAGTAAAATGATTAATAGCCACTATCAAGTAGTTATTACCAGCAAGAGCTTTCGGGAAAAGACTGAGAAGATCTATACCATAGTGAGCGAAGGAAATCTCGGTGCCAAATGTATGATACTCAGATATCGGGATATCATGCTCGTTGTCATGAATTTGACATTTTATGCATGTTTTCACAAGATTAATAGAATCTTCTTTCATAGTTGGCCAACAATAACCATATCCCAAAGCCTTATTCACAAGTGCCTTAGTCCCTATATGCGATCCGCATATACCTTCATGAATTTCTCGAAGCACATATTGTTCATTTGTTGGGCTAACAAATTTTAAAAAGGGTTAATTGCCTATGGTCTGGTATAGATGATCATCAATCAGGACATAATTTGCACACGTGTGGATTTTCCTAGCTTGTTTTTTCATCATGCGGAAGCTTTTTGTGCAACATGAAGTCTTTGATTGGTTGAGTCTAATTAGTGTAAATTTCCATGGCACAAATTTCCTAGTCAATACTTTTTTCTAAAAAGATTCCATCCATATGCCTTCCATAGGCTCTCCAACACTTAACTTGGACAACATATCGACTCAAACGTTTTTCTCTCGAGGAAACTTTTCAAATGAAATCTTGGAAAAACTCTATTATCAATTGATGAACACATGCTAGTTACCTTTTTATGTTCTCGTTTTCTTTGGTTTCAAAGACACCTGTGACCTGCCCGATAACAACTTGTGAGTCACTATAAACACAGAGATGAGATATCTTGAGACTATTAGCCATGTGCAAGTGTTGTGGGTGAAATGATCTAAGTAATAAAATGGGATGGAATCCTAATCACTACAATGCAAGGCAAGTGGACCTAATAATGCAAAGGTGAGTTTCAACCCAAGTGTCAAATCTTTTAGGGGAAGATGAAGATTCAAGTACTAATCATGGCTCTAATGTTTATTTTAATAAAAAGATGATGTCGTTGAGAAATAAAAACTTTAAAATGAAATAATTAAAGAAAGCAAATAAATAAGAACGGTTTTTAAAAGCTTAATAAAAACAAGAGTTTGGATGGTTAAATCCCCCTAATCTTTGTTACTAATTCAATTGGAAAAACTTCAATGAAAACGATGTTGAATTAATTAAGTTGGGTCATCACTCAAATCAGGCAATCCCTATCTTTAGGCAAAAGCCACCCTACTAACTAACCCTTAGAGGAAAATCTCTTTTCTCCCTAACAAATTATGAGGAAATAAAGTTAGGTGATTTAAAAGGCCTAAAAGTGCAAAATTATATCTCTAGTCAATTGCCCCAATTAACACTCAATTGGTTGCCCTAGATTATTCTTTCTTTTTCAATTCAAAACAACCTTGCGAATAATCAAATCTCGTGAGAATTAAATTACAAACAAATGCAATTGGAGAACAACTTAAATTAAAAGAAACATCGAAATCAAGAAACTAACCCAAGAATTTCATTATCAAGAATTAGGATTCAACCCCAATACAAACAAAAAGACTACTCACCATTCATCATAATAAAACTAAAATAAAACATAAAATTCAATAACAAGAAAAGGAAAAGAAAGCTTAGGATTGAAAATCGAAGCCACAATTAAGTCTAGAACGTCATCTAAGCTTGTCTTCCAATTCGCCAAGTTTAAGATCTAAATCTTGAAATTAAGTGTTAAGTTCTTCAATCCAAGAAACAAAATTGAAGAAATCTTGAAACTTTACTACTAATTGAAAGTATAAAAGCTGGAATTTAATGAGTGTTTAACTAATCTAACATAACCTATTCTAAAACCCACAACTAATCTATCTCAGAATTTCTAAATATATAAATCTATCTAAAAAAATTGTGTAATTTATATACATTAGCTGAAAAAAAAAACTCTTATCTAGAGGTGAAAAATGCAAGAAAACTAAGTTGAAATTGGAACAAAATACAAGAAAATCGAGTTTGTTTTGGACTCAACTGCCCCTTGTGAGCATACACTATCGCCGACAGTAGGGCGAGACCTACCGTCCCCGGTAGGTCTCGGTTGCCAATGCCCCTTTGATCCATGACACCTATCGGTGATGGTAGGTCAGCCTACCTCGCACGGTAGGTTGCTGATTTGTTGCTAATGGTTCCGTTTTCGTTGTTTTCGCTGCGTTTTCATTTCCTTTAATCGTTTTCACTTTCGGAGGACACCTAAGACAAGAACAAGAAATATTTAAATAAAATATACTTTCACATATTAAAAACACCGAAAACGATGAAATTAACATATAGAAAATATATACAAATATACACTTATCAAATACTCCCCACTTATCCGTTGCTTGCCATCAAGCAACACATACTAAACAGGCAAAATGAAGGATTTTAAGAAATTTAATTATAGAAAGACAAAACACGAAAACAACATAAGCCGAAGTACCAACAATTAAAATCTCAAAACGATTATAGGCATTGGTAGCTTAAAATAATCAAAACAAACTTATCAAAAACAAAACTAAGAAAAATAAAAAATAAAACCACTTCAATAGAGTACTTCACTGTCCAACTCCAAAGATAAATAAAAAATAGACAAACAATACCGATCAAAAGGTGTATGTGTGATTTGCTCGTGCCGTCTTCAAAGAAAAAAAGGAATATTAAGTGGTTAGCATAAAGAAATATTTTTAAATACAATGCACACAAATTCATACTTTTTCTATTCCTTAGTCACATTAAAGTCTATTTTAGGTAGTTCTGGGATTAGGTTGGACTTTTTGTCTTGTAATGTTAGGCTAGAGATATAAATAGGATGCAAACAAAGGTAAAAGGAGACAAAAACAAATGAGATAGAGCAAACACAACAGAAAGGAAAAGATAACGAAATAAAATAAACACTTTCTAGCCGTCGTTTTCATTTTTCTCACTTATCTTTGTACTCTTCACTTCATTTTTCTTTTATGCACATCCCGTCTCACAACATACTTTCTCAAGAATTTTTTAAGAATAACCAAAAATAAGAGAGAGATGCTTGATTTTTCGAAGATTCTGCTATAAAATAAAGCTCATATTTTTTTCTTCATTTTTTGCCATTTCTTCAATTTTTTTGGCTTTTTCTCTTTTCTTCTATTTTTTATCTTTTTAAGCATCAATATTTTTCTTTCTTTCTCTCTTTCAATAGCCAAAAGCACCAAGGACATGAAATTACCAAAAATATCCTTTCTCTTTATAAAATATAGCTTTTCTTTCGTTCTTTCTTCACCCCTTTTATCCCACACTTATTCATTTCTTTCGCTCAAAACGGCCAAAAGTTTACACTAACTATTAGTTCCACAAATTGAGATTTTCTTAAAATGACCAAATTCTATACTAACCATTAGCTCTACGAATGGAGGTTTTATATAGTAAGGTTAAAAGAACAAAGAAAAGAAGGGAGTATAACCCTTGGCATGAAGGCACAAAAAGGGAACTAGGGATTGGTTCACTTAGGATAAGATAAGAAAGACACAATCGGTTCAAAGAAGGCCTAAGGCCATCATCTCCGAGACCATCCTAGACTAGACTTCTTTGCTTTTAAAGACAGAAAAATCATGAAATTGCAGGCAAAACTATTATCATAATGCTAATAACCCAAGATTCGTAAACTTCTATTACTCAAACAACATTCACAAGTGCATAAAACCATTGATCATGTTAGAAATTTAGTAATTGTTTTCAAAGTAGTTAAGTAATTTGCCTTTTTCAAAAACTTGAGGAATTTTTTAGCTGTAAATCTATCAAAAGTGATGAAAATAAAAAATGTTAGGATTTTTATAAGTAAACCAAAAAGAAAAGGAAAAGAAATATTTTTGAAATTTTAAATTTTCTGATTTTTTTGGGAGTTTTTCGAATAAGAGACTAACAAAAAAACCTTTAAATAAAGAAAAAGAATGAAAGAGACTAACAGAAAAAAAAAAAAAAAAGAAAAAAAAAAAAAAAAACCTTGAGAGAACAAAAATACCCCTCCCCCCTAACACACACATACAAATAAAATCCATTATCCTCAATGTGCAGGTTAACAAAAACAAACACATACATGGGAAGCAATCCTGCAGATATAAAGCGATTAAAGCAAAGCTGTCACCACACAAAAATAAAACAAAGAAAAGGATAAACAAATAAAGAGATGCATGTAAACATGAAATAAAACAAGAAAGCATAAAAGGAAAAGAAACAAAACAAAAAGAATCAAAAATAAAAGAAGGAAAAAGAAAAATCGTTTAGGATCTCCTTGAAATGGAAATGAAAGAATTTAAAACCCCATGTAAGACGAGAAATCAAACTTTTAAAATCGAGTTTGAGAAAGATGTTATAAAATTCAAAAAATTTCAACTCTTTAAAGTAAAATAGAAGATTAAAGAGGGTTAAGGTCGAAGAAACCCTCATTCACGCTTTTTCATAGTATAAGGATTGGTCTCTTTTAGCGTTCTCAAAATTTCCCTTGAACTTCATGAGACTTTGCCTCTCCTCATCATTCTCGGGTTGCTTCCATGATTCCTGCATACGTAAAGAATCAACATGAACTAAGTTAGTTTTATGAGTAAAGTGGTTCACTCCCTCAGTCTTTTTGATGACCTCTATCTCTGTTTCTTATCGCTCTTCTGTATAACTCTTTTGAATTTCTTGGAGTCTTTCGTTTTCCTTTTCTGGCTCACCTTCCTCAAACTCACACCTATTTTCGGGCAAGCAGTCATCTTTCGTACTTTCTTCCACAACACTTGTATCGGTAGAGGTTCTTGAAATCTTTGGGGAGATGACTCCTCCGGTTCTTGAGCAATTTCATCCTCATCATCCATAAATATGGGAAATATCATCACTTGTCCTTCTACGTCCCACAAAGATACCATATTACTAGGTGCACTTACTAGGGAATTTTTCAACGATCATCCTTGCTAATAGTTCGATCTGATTTTCCATGTTGTGGGAGAAAACTATTTGGCTTCTCTGGATAGCTTCCATTCTTTTTTACCCTGGTGTTTGCCGAATTGACATACTTCGAAACAAGTGCTTCTAGATTAGGTCTTGGAGGTGATAAGTGTAATAATTGAGTACAATTGTATGTTGAATATTGAGTATACTCTCCCCAAGGATTGTTCGAATGAGTCCTCCATTCCGAACTATATTGGCTAGAATATGTATCATACCCCTGCCATTTTTCTTTGAATATGACCGAATGAGAATGTGTACATTGAGGCGTAGTGACCATGTTTTCCATCCTTTGTTCTAACATCGATGCCATCAGGTTTCCATGGTGTCATCAATATTCCTTTCATACTTTCCAAAACCAGGAACAAACAATTGAATTAGCAATCAACACAGGTTCTAGAAGTAATACGCCAAATACACAATATCCATACCACAAACACCCAAAGTAGAAAAAAAAAACCAAAAGTAACTAAAGCACCAAATAAACGATTTTTCTTAAACTTGCCATCCTTGGCAATGGTGCAAAGAACTTTATGTGGGTAAAACGATCTAAGTAATAAAATGGAATGGAACCCCAATCACTACAATGCAAGGCAAATGGACTTAACAATGCACATGTGAGTTTTAACCCGAGTGTCGAATCTCTCAAGGGAATGGACGAAGGTTCAAGTACTAATCGTGTTTCTAATGTCTAGCCGGAAAAGATGATGTCGTTGATTAAAAAGAAATAAAAACAAGTAAATCAATTAGAAGAAAGCAAATAAAAACGGTATTTAAAAAAATTATAACAACAAGAGTTTGGGTTGGTGAAATCTCCCTAATCCTTGTTACAAATTCAATTAGAAAAACTTTAATGAAAACAATGTTGAGTTAACTAAGCAGGGTCATCACTCAAATCAGGGAATCCCTATCTCTAGGCGAAAGCCACCTTACTCACCTACCCTTAGAGGAAAATCTCTTTTCTCCCTAACAAATTATGAGCATAGTAAAAATTAGGTGATTTAAAAGATCTAAGACTGCAAAATCGTATCTCTAGTCAATTGTCCCAATTAACCCCCAATTGGTTGCCCTAGTTTGTTCTTCCCTTTTCAATTCCAAACAACCTTGCGAATAATATGATCTCGTGACAATTAAATTACAAGCAAATGTAATTGGAAGACAACTTTAATTAAAAAAACACCAAAATCAAGAAAATAAACCAAGAACTTCATAATCAAGAACTAAGGTTCAATCCCAAACTAAACAATAAAAACTACTCACTATTCATACTTATAAAAATGTAAATTAACATAAAATTCAATAACAAGAAAAGGAAAAGAAAGCTTAGAATTAAAAATCGAAGCCGCAATTGAATCCCGAACGTCTTCCAGCCTTGTCTTTCGAGTCGCCGAGTTGAAGGTCGAAATCAAGAAAATCAAGTTTGAATTGGACTCTAACTGCTCTTGCTAGCACACCCTGCCGCCGACGATAAGGCGAGGCTTACTGTCCATGGTAGGTCTCTGTCTTGCCAACATCCTTGAATCTTCGCTACTGGCAAAAGTAGGTCAACCCAACTCGAGCGTAGGTTTTTTATATTTTGCTGACATCTCCGTTGTCATCGTTTTCGCTCTGTTTTCATTTCCCTTTCATTGTTTTCACTTCTAGAGGGCACCTAAGATAAGAATAAGAGATATTTAGCTATAATATACAGTTTTACATATTAAAACACCGAAAACGATGAGATTAACATATAGAAAATATAGACAATTATGCACTTATTAAATGCCACCACACTTATCTGTTGCTTGCCCTCTAACAACCTAAACTAAATACGCAAATGGACGAATCAAAAACTTTATAAAAGACAACACGAAAACGACATAAGCCTAAATATAAACAGTTAAAGTCATAAAAACGATTATAGGCATTGGTAGCTCAAAATAACCAAAACAAACTCATTTAAAATGAAACTTTAAACTTAGAAAAATAAAATCACTTCAATAAAGTGTTTTACTACCCTACTCCATAGATAATCCAAATTTAGACAAACGACAAAATCACTAAGCCCACCATAAGTTACTAAAAATCATTACCGATCAAAGGGTGTGTGTGTGAGTTGCTCATGCCGTCTTTCACAGAAAAAGAGGAATGTTAAGTGATTAGCATCATGAAATATTCTCAAAGACAATGCACGCAATTCATGTTTTTTTTATCATTTATCCACTCTAAAATCTATTTCAGGTCGTTTCTAGATTAGGTAGGACTTTTTGGCTTGTAATGTTAGACTAGGGACATAAGTAGGTTACAAACGAAGGTAAAAGGAGACAAAAACAAATGAGATAGAGCTAACATAACCGAAAGGATAAGATAACAAAATAAAAGAAATACTTTTCAACCGTCGTTTTTATTTTTCTCACTCATCTTGTACACTTTTCTTCATTCTTCTTTGATATACACCCCATCTAACAACATATTTTTCTCAATATTTTTCAAGAATTAACAAAAAATAAGAGAGATAGATGCTTGAATGTTTCGCAAGATAAAAAAGGCACATATTTTTTTCTTCGTTTTTCTATCATGTTTTCTTTTTTTTTTTCTGGCTTTTTCTCTTTTTTCTATTTGTTTTGTTTTCAAGCATCAATATTTTTCTTTCTTTCTTTCCCTCTTTTCAATACCCAAAACACCGAACACTTGAAATTTCCCAAAATACCCTTTCTTTTTATAAAATAGGGGTTTTCTTTATTTCTTCACCCCTTTTTGCCCCCACACTTATTCGTTTCTTTCACTCAAAATGACCAAAAGTCTATACGAACCAATAGCTTACGAATTGAGGTTCACTCAAAACGGCCAAAAGTCTATACTAACTATTAGCTCCACGAATTAAGGTTCTATATAGTGAGGTTAAAAGAAAAAAGAAAAGAAGGGAGTATAACCCTTGGCATGAAGGCACAAAAAGGGAACTAGGGATTGATTTCAAAAGGGATATATGATAAGAAAGGGACAATCAGTTCAAAAAAGGCCTAAGACCATCATCTCTGGGACCATCCTAGCCTAGACTTCTTTGCTTTTAAAGATAGACAAATCATGAAATTGTAGGCAAAGTTCAAAAATTATTATCACAATGCTAATTACCCAAGATTACTGAACTTCTATTACTTAAACAACATTCACAAGTTCATAAAGACCATTGATCATGTATGAAATTTAGTAAATAGGGTTTTCCAAGTAATTAAGTAATACGTCTTTTTCGAAGAAACCTAAAGAGTTTCACAATATAATACTCTACCAAAAGTGATAAAAATAAAATATTTTTGGAATTTTTAAGATTTAAGATTTTTTCTTTTGGAATTTTTCAAAGATAATAAAAGTTAAAATAAAAAAAAATTAGAGAAGGAAAAATAAGAAAATACCACCCACTCTTAAATCACATTGTCCTCAATGTGAGGGTCAGACTAAAGGGAAAAACAAAAAAACACACACGTGGGAAGAATCCTGCAGGTATAAAATAATGAAGCATATCGGGAAGCCATCCCCACACAATAATAAAACAAACAACAACTATAAATAAGACAAGAGAGAAAGATAAAATAAGAAATAAAACAGAAAACTTAAAAAGAAATAAAAGGCCATAAAAAGAAAAGCAAACTCCTTGTAATGAAAATGAAAGAATTTGAAACCCATGATAAGAAGAGAAATTAAAAACTTAAGATCGAGCTCAAGGAAGATATTATAAATTTCAAACAATTTCAACTCTTTAAAGGAAAATGGAAGATTAATGAGAGCTAGGGTTGAAGAAAAACTTATTTGTGATTTTACACAGTAGAATGGGTGTTTTCTTTTGACCTTCATGAGACGCCTCTTTTCCTCGTCATTCTTCTTGGGTGGCATCCATAATGCTTGTATACATAAAGAATTCTAACAAGAAAAGGATTTGTTTCATTCTCAAGGGAATTTACTTCCTCATTCTTTTCAATGGTTTCTAACTCTGTTTCTTGTCGCTCCTCTGCATGAATTTTTTGAACTCTAGGAGACTCTCATTTTCCTTTTCTGATTTACCTTCCTCAAACTCACACTTATTTTCTGGCAAACACTCATCTTTCGTACTCTCCTCTACTATACTTGTATTCGGTAGAGGTTATTGAAATCTTTGGAGAGTGGACTACTCCAGTTCTTAAGTAGTTTCTTCCTCGTCATCCATAAACATTGGAAACGTCATCACTTGTTCATCTACATCCCTAAAGGGATAGTATTACTAGGTGCATTACTAGGCAGTTTTTCAACGACAATCCTTGCTGACAGTTCGATTTGATTTTCCATGTTGTGGAGGGAAGCCGTTTGGATTCTCTAGAGTGCTTACATTATTTTCACCCTGGTTTTTGCCGAATCGATATATTTCAGAGCAAGCTCTTCTACATTAGGTCTTGGAGGTGATAAGTGTACCGATGGAATGTAATTGTATGTTGAATATTAAGCATAATCTCTCCAAGGATCGTTCGACTAAGTCCTCCATCTGATTTGTATTGGTTAAAATACGTATCGTATCCCAATAAGTTTTCTTGGAACGTGGCCGATTGATAGTGCGTATATTGAGACTAAAAGGCCATGTTCTACACTCTTTGTTCGAATATTGATGCCTATCAGGCTTCAATGATATCATTGGTATTCCTGTTATACTTTCCGAAACCTAGAACAAGCAACGGAATGTGCAATTAACGCAGGTTCTAGAAGTAATTAGTTGAATACACGACATCCATACCAGAAACACCCAAGTGCAACAATAGATGGAATAAAGAAAGATAACAAAACAAAAACGATGACTAAAGCACTAAATAAACGATATTCCTTAAACTTGTCATCCCCAATAATAGCACCGAAAACTTGATGTTAAGAAAATGGGGTGGAATCCAAATTATTATAATGCAGGGCAAGTGAACTTAAAAAAATAGAGGTAAGTTCAAACGAGTGTCGAATCTCTCACGGAATGGACGAAGGTTCAAGTACTAATCGTGTTTCTAATATCTAGTCAGAAAAGATGATGTCGTTGATTAAAAAGAAATAAAATAAATAAATCAGTTAGAAGAAAGGAAATAAATTTTTTTTTTAAAAGAATTATAAATGGCAAGAGTTTGGGTTGGTGAAATCCCCCTAATCCTTCTTACTAATTCAATTGGAAAACTTTAATAAAAACGATGTTGAATCTTATCTAACCTAACTAATCTACTCCTACTCTGAAGCTATTCTAAACTATCTAAAACTAAGTTCTAATCTATTCTAAAACTTGTTTTAAGCTTTTCTCAATAGCTGAAATTGAACCCCCTTATATAGAGGTGAAGAATACAAGAAAATCAAGTCAAAATTGGAGAATAAATCAAGAAAATCGAGTTTGAATTGTACTCTAACTGCCCTGGCCAGCAAACCCTACCACCGACAGTAAGGCGAGGCCTACTGTCCGCAGTAGGTCTCTATCTTGCCAACACCTTTGAATCTTTGACATCTACTGGCAACAGTAGGTTAACCTACCTTGCACGGTAGGTTGATAAATTTTGCCGACGTCTCCGTTTTCGTAGTTTTCACTTTGTTTTCATTTTCTTTTCATCATTTTCACTTCTGAAGGGTATCTAAGATAAGAATAAGAGATATTTAGCTAAAATATATACTTTTATATATTAAAAACACCAAAAATGATGAAATTAACATATAGAAAATATAAATAATTATACACTTATCAGTAACCCACATCATATGTTGAGTTGGATCTGAAGATCCATCACATGTTTCTAATTTAATGTGAGAGAACTGACTAGAACGGGAGTGCAAGCATAGGATTCCACTAAAGGATTATAGTTCAAAAAAATCCCAACCAATATCCAACGGCTTTGTAGAGGGAACCATTTGAGCAAGAGTTTGACTGACTAAATCATGTATTGTTTGGGTTTGTGGAATCGGGGTTTATCTTTGAGAGTGAATATCTCTCGATGCCATGTAGGAAGGAAAAGAAGAAAATGGAAACCGTGCCACAGTAAACTATGGACGGGTGATGGATACATTTATAGTAGGTACAGCAGGGATGGACTGCTAAGCCAATATGGTTTGTAAAGAACCAAGAAGAGTTTTCAACTACAGAATATGCTCAGGCTGCAGAGTGAGACTAGTTGTGTTAGTACCCAAAGAAGAGAAATAAGGAACAAATGACCCGGTATTTGTATACTAGGTAGAGGAAAAGGAAAAGGCAACGTCATAATAGTTTGCAGTGTAGATGTAAAGGAAGAAAGAGGATCAATAGAAAGAACATCATCCGTATTTTCATGATCAGTAGCCATAACATCAACTGTGGATAACAAGGAAAACACCTGCAAAGTCACACAAAACAGCAAACAAGGCAAGACTATTCCCCTGTTTCACCTCCGATGCCTAAATCAGTTTCAAAATTGGCAGAGTAAGAGCATCGGAGAAAAGTTGTTTTCAAGAGATCACAATACCTCTATTTATAAAGAAGAATATCCCTTGGATGTCACTGTCCTTGGTAAAGACAAATATGATAAAGGGCAATTTTCTTTTCCCCTAATATTAATAAACCTACATAAATGATATGAGCTTAATATCATAATAAAATTAGTTGTCCTAATATATAATATAATCAAATGGGCTTCACTTATTATGAGCCAATTATTTTAAATCCAAAATACTAAAGACTAATGGGTTGTTCCCATCACCCATCATCTCTGACATGGCCCAGTCGATAACTATTGATGAGGCTTCAGTTCACCAGCGAGTATATCCTACAATACATGGACAGAAATAGAACAAGATCTTTAACTTTGCGGAGATATAATATATATATATATAAGGGAACCTGGCCTATTTAGTTCAAAAATCTTAGGTCTTCACATAGTATGATTTTAAAAGTTTATTTTTCTACTCCTAAACAATTTAAGGGAATGCACTAAGTTCCTTTTGCCAAAAATACCTCTGTACAAAGTAAAAAATAAAATTAAATTAAAACTACACGAGTTGCTCACTTGGTGATTTGATGTGAACTTATTTTCCTCCAAACAAAATACATCTGAGGCTTGATTTGAAAAAAATAAAAGTTGCTCGCCCCAAAAAAATCACATCTCACATGTGTTTCTTTTAAGACAATGACTTAATACAAGTAATTTATCTTTCATACTACCACAAATAAGTGGTTTGTGTGGTCTTTTTATTTTTTGTTTTATTTTGTACGAAAATTGTGTGTTTTGACGGTAAAATAAATAACCACACGGGGTAAAAACAAAAGAAGAAGCATCATTCATGCCTAGGAATTTCAATTCGAGGAAGAATGTCACCTTTTCTCGTTACCAAGAAAGCTGAAACCTGTCGCCCTTAAGATTTTCACCAAGCCACTCGATACTTAGGTAGAGGATGTAAATTATAGCGGTTCAATGACCTTGCAGATTGGAAGTTAGGGCCTATTGCGCACATGGAACTGTCCTCCACATTTGAGAGGTTGAAATTTTTACATTATTGCTGCCAAAATTTAAACTTTGACCCTTATAATTTTGCAACTCTAAAACTAATTGAGTTACGCCTATACTGCCAGAATGGCACCTTTCCTCACCTACAATGCGCAGATTGAGAGAAAAAGAGTAAGGTAGGATGAGGTGTGCCTGCCAAACTTTGGGAGAAAAAGATATTCGGTTTTCTTGCATATATATAATTAATTTTTATTCTACTTTCCTTTCCATTATCTCTTAATATGTTATATATATATATAAATTTTCTTAAAATTCCTTTTAATTATTTACTTAAATTGTATAATACTTCTTAACTCATATTTTATTTTTATATTTTTAAATTAGAATCTTGTATTATAAAATACTTACCACAACAAATAGTGTCAGCATCACCTCTATAAAAAATATTTTTCACACTGAAACGACACGCATGAGTTGGATGCAATCTTTGAGAAGTGGTATCGTGGCTATTACTTTAACTTTTTTTGTCTTGGAGAAAAAGTCTTTAATTGACAATTTTACCTCTCCCACAAATTTACGAGAGTAACATATAGAGTCCGAGAAGTGGTACTGTCGTTATTTATAATTGTATGCCATTTTATGATCTACAATTTTAATTTAAGGATATAAAAAATAAAATATAAATTTAAACCTGTTGTACCACTTAAGTAAATAATTGAGGTACATTTTAAGAGAATTTTCTAATATAATCAACTTTAATAGGACAGAAACAAATCAACAAGCAAAAAACCGTGTGCTAAAGCTAATAATTGATCGGTCAATTCTACAAACACCTCGCGTTCATAACATACTTTACCAAACGCTACTTTATTAATAATTGAATTTGTGCATGACGTGATCAATTTGCTCAAATTGATTGATTTTCCATTCGCAGAATTGATTGCTTTCACTACACCGAAAATTCATCTTTTCTTATAGACGAAAATCATCAAACTCTCTTCGAAGTTAATAGTATTTTCCGTATGAGTTGACGGAGATATCTAAATAATCATAGGTCACAATCCTTAATGTACGAATTTCTGGCCTGTCTGCAAATTCAAGATCCAGAGTCTTTGTAATCTCCTTAGCCATTTGAGGAGATGTTGCTGCGATGGCAGAAAGTTCACCCAATTTCAGGTGCATCAGAGGCCCATGCTTCAGAGCAAAATCTCTGAGAATTTAATAAGGAACAGAACCCCATAAACTGATGAAGATTTACAATCAAAGGTAGCTTCCATGGTCTGGCGGCAATGTTTTAGTTTTATTTCATCTTATTGTTCTCAGTATGGCTATGGAAATTGTTATGAATATAAAGGCATGAGTGATGAAGATGAAGGGAAATTCGTGAAACTCCATAATCAAAATCCATTCAACTTCGGCTGCTCCAAGTTATATACAAAGCTGAATGGTGTACTTGGTTTAGCTCACCATTTCATAACCAATATAAAAATGATTCTTTTTTTCTTTTAAAAACTTGCACATGGAAGCATATGTTAATATAATTATATCAAGTACTTACAAAATAGTTATATCAGTAGTTTTATGCCTTCCCCAAAAAAAAATGTAGTCTTGTAACTCATAATACACACATGGGATTATTTTATAATGTGGATTTTTTTATAAATTAAAACTACTAAAATGTTTTGAAATTACAAAATTTTGTCAATTTACAAGATCACTAAATATATTTGTATCAAGAATTAAATTTATCACTTCTTTAAAAAAGTTATTGTATTAATCATACTTATTAATAAATTAAAAAATTTTTAAAATCCTCCTTTCAAAATTATAAATTTTTCATAAATTTAAAGGATCATTAAATATATATTAATATTAAAATTAAGGGTTCGTTAACAAATAATACATTAATAGCTGGTCAAGCTAGGAATGGCTATTAGGTCGGGTTTCAACCCAAGATCGGTTCGGACCGGTTAGGCCCGGCCCATCCCACACTCAAGCGGTCCGTATTGGGCTTTGATTTCGTGAATTGCGATCTAGGTCCAAACCGGCTCATATCAAGTTCGAAACTAACCTGGCCCATTAAAAATTAGATCAGCCGGGGACCGGCCCAGTCCATGACTAGCACTGCAGTCCATCTCACACGCTAGCTGCAAAAAACAAACAAAAAGCATATGAAGGCTTCCAAACCTGGGGTTTTTATCCCTTGCTTCATGGACCGTTGTAAATCAACAGTCCAGATAATCTGGCCTTTTGATCCCAACGGTTCAGATGATTTGACCTTGGTCACCATTTAACCATTGAGATCTAACTGTTTTGATCATCTGACCCTTCATATCCAACAATCCAATTTATTATTATTTTTTAAACATCGACCAATTTGTTACATTTTTTATTACTTTTATACTATAAATACTCCTCTAAATCAATCCAATCCTCACATAAAAAATCACTCATTCTCTCTGCTATCTTCTCGTAAACTCCTTACTCTCTCTAAACTCTATCAACTTTCAAGAAACAAATATTTTTGAAGGTTTTCTATTTGCTCAAAATTCGGAAGAAGGAAGGAATCGAATAAAATTCGGCAAAATCAAAGCTTCTTCAATTCTTTTCAGGCTTCCGGTTTCATTATTGTTAGTTTGCTTTGTTTATCTTAATTTACGTTAAATTTTTCTATTTATTATATTTTAGAACTTTATTACTTTTAAGTAATTATTCGTTCACTTTATTTAATATAATATATTTATTTAATTTTTTAATACTTATTTGTTTACTTTATTTATCATAATTTCTTTATTTAGTTTTAAATAATTATCCGTTTACTTGATTTATTTAGTTATTAAATTTGTTCACTTTATTATTAGTTATTAATTATTGCTATGGATTCATCTTCAAGACATGCTTCTTCCTATACTGTATACTTTGATAATTAAAAGGACCAATAAAATGAAGAAAATGAGATGCCTCCTTCCGATACTGCACCTAGTAGTAGTAGTAGTATAGTAGAAAAAGATCTTTTGTTTGGAGTGTTTTTGGTCAGATGAATAATAATAAAGCTAGATGTAAACTTTGTAAAACGGATTTCGCACGTAAGACCAATGATGGCACCGTTACACTTGAAAGACACATATATTGTGTTCATCCTTCTCATTTTGTAGATTAAACTACAAGAACACGATCTTCGGCTTGTGCTTCCGGAAATGCAATGACAACTTTTAAATATTATAGTGAGTTAGTAAAAAGAGAAATAGTTAGGTGTGAGGCAATTGGTAGACTTCCTTTATCATTACTTTCTAATCATCATTTGACAGATTAATACAAGATGCACTTCAACCGGCTTATAAGGGATTTCTTAGAATTTCACTTAGGAGGGAAATTCTTAAGATTTTTCAAGAGGAAAAAAATGGTGCTGCAATTTTTTAATCTATTCCTGGTAATTTTCACTTATTTGTTATTCTTGGATAGTCGTTATTTCTGAAGATTTTTTTTTTTTACATTACCTGTCATTGGGTCTAAGAAAATTGACATTTAAACAAAAAAATATTGGTTTTAAACATTTTGAATTGCCATATACTGGTACAAATATATCATGAAATATCACTCAAACATGTCATGATTATAAAATTGAACAAAATATTTTCTACTTCTTTTTATAACGCTTCAAGTATTGATTCTTCAGTTTCTTTGGAAAATATTTTGAGACCAATTTTAGAAGGAAAGTTATTTCATATTAGATATACATGTCATACTTTTAATTTGTGCGTACAAGACGGTTATTTATATATGGAACATGTTACAAATACGATAAGAGATGTTATTAAGTTCCTTAGATCTTCCAATCCCAGACGACAATATTTTAAATCACTATGTATAAAACAAAAAGTACCTTATAGATTTTTTGATATAGATGTTACTACAAGATGGAACTCAACTTTAGATATTCTATAAACTTGTTTTCATTATAAACAACTTATTGAATTTACACTAGCAAATGATGGACAACCACTTTTATTTGGACAATACTACCCCACTACTCATCTCATGCTTCCCACAGTAATAAAAGTTGCAAGTGCTTTTAGAGAATTTAGACACATGCTATGTATGGTCATATAATGTTTGGTATGGAAAACTTTTTTTTAATGTATTACCAAAAATTTTCCTGTCATATATTGTATTTCTTTGATTTTAGACCCTCGTTTTAAAAGTGAGGGGTTTGAATGTTTAATTAATTTTTTTAGCCATGTTTGGATACTCGGTTTGATTAATTTTTCTACTCTCTAAAGAAATGCAAACAAAATAAAAGAGAATGCATCTCAAACTTTGAAAAACTTATTCGATCTCTATTCTAGAGAAAGTGAAACAAGGAGCTCGAGTGCAAGTGCAAATCATTAAAAATATGGAGAGATGCCTTCTTCTTCAAGTCAAGGAGGAGGATTTGGATACAAGATGGATATATATGATCTTTGTGCCACCACGATTTCATCATCTATGAGAAAAACTCAAATCGGGTTATCCATATACAAATACGCCCTTGGGCTCTGCATCTTGCAGATAGTTTCGATATACTTGGATAGTGGAAGACCAATTCGGCACAATATCCTTTCTTATTTAGGATTGCTCGAGATACCCTAACAGCTCTTGTTTCTACTGTGGCTTCTGAAAGTGTCTTCTCTAACAATCGCCGTACAATCGACGAAAGAAAGAGCCGAATGTCCCATAACACATTAGATGCTATTATATGTCTAATCGATTGGTATGTTTAAGAAGACAGGATTGTCTGGTTGAATATTACTGACATGAATGTAGTAACCCCCAGAGGATCTAACGAAGAAGATGAAATAGACTTCCAATCTTGCAATACTCAGTCAAATAAATAGGATTTTTATATTTAAATTGTAATAGCTAAGCCCTAGGATAGTATTAATTTTTTTATTATAATAGTTAAGACTTAGCTAGATACTATAGGATTAATTTATTAGATTTTAAATTGTAATTTCTTTTCGGAGGTTTATGCCATAAGTCCTCCTCATATGTAATTTTTATTTTATTATTAATAATACTAGTAGGGGTCCATTCTAAACTCCCCACCACTTCAAGGTGACTTTCTCTAATATTTTTTTAAAACTTAAGTTTTATAAACTTAATAAAAATACTTTAAATTTTCTAACCTAAAACAATTTTAAATTTTTTAAACCCTCTAAAATAGTTAATTTAAATTTTTTTTAAACTTAGCAAAAAACCTTAAGTTTAAATAAAATTAATAAAAATAATTAAAAAAATCTAAACTTATAAAAATCTGAATTTTCTAAGCTTAAAAAAAAATCTCAAGTTTTTTAAAATTAAAAAAAATATTAAGTTTTCTAACTTAATACAAAAAATCTTATGTATTGTTTATTTTCATGTATTTGTAAGTAAATATTATATTATTTAACTTTCTTTCATGTAGTTATTTAACTTAATTTTATCGTCTATGTAACTTATTTTATTTATATGCTATTTATTTATATTCAAGTTTTTTTTTATCTTAAATTATTTAAAAATTTTCAAAAAAATCAAGAAGTTCGAACCGACTAGGTACCGGCCCGCCTAGTCAGGTCCGAGCTGGGTCGGCCAAACCTGAGCCGCAGGCCAAACTAGTCTGGGAACGCTAGAACTACAGGTTGGTTCGACGAGCTTGTCCGTGAGCCACAAACCCGATCTAGCCCAGCCCAAACCTACGGGTTTAACCCGTTGGCCACCCCTAGGTCAAGGTTTTTATGAATTTACATATGTGTCCTCACAATCTTAGTATATGGAAAAAAAGGACAAAAACTAAACATAAAAGGGTTAAAAAAAGAGGGAAGAGCCTCCCTCTATCCTCTCTAATCTTGACAGATAGGAATTTAGAAGAGTGAACAGAGAAGAAAAGGATAGCAAATAGGGGATCAACTGGGCACTAATGTTTAAAAACTAAGAGAAGAGAGGTGCAGGAGATGATTGTAGCTTTAGGTTGAGGTGATGGGCAGATGTTCTTCTTCGTTTCATCTGCAATTAAGATTTTGCTTTATTTTTGCGAAAATAGGATGATGATGGCGGAGGATGGTGGGGATTTATGGCTAGACAATGATGATCGGAATTTTTTCTTTCTTTTTTTTTAATTTTATAAAAAGGTCATGTTGAATTTACTACCGGAGCTGCTGCAATTCTTTCTTGCTTTTTCTTCTTTATTTTAGATAAATACTTGGTGATAATTGATTATCAGAGATGCGTTCTTTCTTTTTTATTCTTTGTTTTTTTTTAATTTTTTAATAATTATCTATT